>JBAIAC010000037.1:0-1200000 GCA_037349315.1 Chelydra serpentina | reverse complement strand
TAACTCACACTAATTAAATACACTCCAGATCGGATTCCTTCCCCCACATTTCCTGGTACAGAATCCCTAAGACAAAGAGAAGGTTAAGGGGTGACCTGGTTACAGTCTTTAAGTACCTACATGGGGAATAAATATTTGATAATGGGCTCTTCAGTCTAGCAGAGGAAGGTAGAACATGATCCAGTGGCTGGAAGTTGAAGCTTGACCAGTTCAGACTGGAAATATGGCACATTCTTAACATTGGAACAACTTACCAAGGGTCACGGTGGATTCTCCAGCACTGCCAATTTTACAACACAGACCAGATTTTCTAAAATCCGATCTGCTCTCGGAATTATTCTGGCCGGTCTCTGGTCTGTGCTGCACAGGAGGTCAGACTAGCGGATCTTCTACCCTTGCAATCTGTGACGACGGACCTGGAGCACCCCCCAAGCTCAGCTGTTCCGCTCCAGGGGTCTGGCCTGGCCCTCCTGAGCAAAGGGGCTGCCCTAGTCCGTGGGGTAGAAGGAGCCCTTGCAGCCCACACCATCTCGCAGTAACAATTCCAGGTTTGTCCTGGAGCCAATGGACAGACTGTGGCTGCTCCCTGACCACCAAGAACCGTGCGAGTGAAGGTCTCCGCTGGCAGGATGACGACAACCCATGTTTCCTGACCAGCATAGCCAGGGAGTCCCGCTTGCCGAGCTCATCCTCACCTAATCCTGCTCAGATGTCTCTGCCCTGGGATTATTCACAGCTGTAACGCAGAGCTCAAAATGACAAACCAACCACGGGCGACACTCGCCATGCAAACTGCAGGGAAGCGCTGGCGGTGTGCGCGGTGCTGTGGTTTGGTTGAACAGTGCGGGCGAATAACGGCTGAGGGAATTGGTGGATTCTCCAAATCCAGACTGGCTGCCTTTCTGGGGGATGCGTCAGTCGGACACGTTACTGGCTCCATGCGGGGCCAGCTGGGTGTTGAACGGCCTGTGCTATGCAGATTAGATCAGTGTGGTCCCTTCTGGTCCCATGAACCTATGAACGAGTTGAACTAGCACAAATGTCTGCTGACAGCCCACTGTTACCTGCCACGTGCCAATGCCCTCTCCCAAAGCCCGAGTCTCCAGTTGCAAAGGGCGGGTCTCTTGCCAATCCAGATCTGGGAAATCCATTTAGTGACTATTTACTTGGACTGGCTAGGTTATCCCCTACTGAATCACCAGCACCACTGGCTGCGGAAACCAGGGTTTCCTATCCAAGTACTGAGCAAACCTCATACAGCTTAGATCTGATAAGGCCATCAGAAACCACTGAGTCCATCTCCCACTCCCAGCAAGGAAATCCCCAGTGGAGCTGTTGTTCCCACTGCATTTATAAAGAGTTCACCATGCTACATTTCCCTTACCCTTTCTCCACCGGCACTAGGAGAGCGTGTGGTTGCACCAGCCACAGTGGAAACTCAACGGGCTGGAAGCAGGTTTCACTTCCAAGACTCTGCAATTGGATCTGGTTTGATACGTGATGCGATACCGATCAGTGATATGATACCGGATTACAGTGCCGGATTCATTTTGTATACACTCCAATTAGCGTCTGGGATTACAGCACCGTTACGCCGCGAAGAAGCAGGTTGGAAAAGCTCTATACCTGCATGAAGGCAGCGACAGAGCAGCTCCACCCACCGTTTATTACATAACTCCTGTGGGTGAGAGTTGGATCACAGAACAGCCATCGGATAGACAGTAACACCCTGGCTATAAACTCTGGCACCAGACCCCAAGGTACAGCATGAGATAGGAGGAAGCTCTGGCTGGCTGCAGCTACCAGCTTTGGGAGTGACAGAGAGGCAGTGCTTTCTCATGGCTCGAATCAGGGCTGGGAGCCAGAGGATCCGGCCTTGGCCCCCATCTGTGCCACTAACAGTGTGGCATCCCCAGAGGCTGATTGTTCAAAACCAGGTAATTTTTCATCCAATGTCAGTTCACTTTGTGTCTCACTCCCCGAGACCCAGAAGTGGAGCCAGGCCCTTCACGCAGGACCGGCAGCCATGCCACATGGAATAGTTTCTCTTCTCTGATGGTAAGCGTTACCCTCAGCCAGCCGGGTTTCTCATTCAGCCGGGTAAGCCACTGTTCACGGTGTATTACATATCCCTTCGCGGTGCAAACCCAGAGTACAAGTGTTACAGCTCCCACAGCGCAAACGACAGCGTTTCGTGCTTTCCGCTGGGAGGGTCCCCAGTTCCACGCCCAGGCACAGCCAAGATGGTGGTCAGCTGGGTGAGCATTCAATTGTGCAAGCTCAAAACCCCCTTTTCATGACCATTCCTGCGAGTGAGACTCAATCACCGATGCTCATAGGAAGTGAGCACAAGACTTTCAGACATGGGAAAAGTGAACTTGTTTAAACATTCGAACAAGGGTTAGTGGAATAATTATATTATTATTGCAACGTTCTCCCAGTGCTGATCCTTGCAGCTCTGCAAAGCACGTGGAGATCCCTGGACGGGCGGGGCTGGTTTTTGCTGGAGGTTCACAGAGTGCAGGGTTGTGTAGCAGGCCACTTCTGAGTGCCGTGTCAATTGTCTTCCACTCTGTCTTGGCAGAAAAAAATCCTGCTCCCTCTATATCCACAGGGTCAGATTCTCACTAACACCGAGCCCACCCAGCAGTCTAATGGGGCTTGGACACATAATTAACATCCGCTTTAAGTCATTTTCACCTTGCCAGAGTGGGGTAAGGGCCCTGTGGTATAAATGAGAGTCTGGCCCTGGCGTTAAAAAATAATAAATCTCCAAAGCATTTTAAGGAGTGAAAAAAGGTATCACTGATTTGCCACATTGCACATCAGCACAGACTGCTCATGCGGTTATTCCCTGCAAATATACTGCACTGGGCGATGCCTGCAATATTTTTTTTTAAAGTTAATAACTTTTTTTTAATTGGATGAGTTTATAGAATCGTGTGAGCAATTAACTATAATTACGTTTAAGACATTTAAATTCCAGGATGTGCCACAAACACTGAATTATTAAGCTATAATATATAACACCCTCTATTGTACATTCAGATTTCATTAAGGGTCTGTTGGAAGGAATGTTTTTCTGATTTCAGGAGTGCGGTTCTGCTCTGTTTAGCTGAGATTATGTCAGACATTAGGTAAATGCATTTTAGCAGCATCTCCGTGAGCAGCACACCACTCGTGCGTTACACATTTGCCTGATGGACAAACAGGTGTGCAAGCCAACTAGATGACTGGTCTAGCAAGTGTGCAAGGTGAGGCCACTGGCTGCCGGGCTGACACAGGAACCAGTGCGTGGGATTCTCATTTTTCACACATATACATGTGCGTATCTGCTAGCACACACACACTGCAGTGCTATACACACATGTAGTTATCTGGCCCCCAAAGTGTACTCGGAACGTCTCATGTAAGACATGGCCCCTACGCCACAGAAATCACAATCTTAGGGAAAACAAAAATGGGAGCAGGGGAAAGAGGAGACAAATTAGAACCGAAGGCCACCCCATTGCTTTGGCAACTCATCTGTGTATCCTGTTGGTTTGGTCCAAGGTTTTAAGAGGGTTTAAATGTATTTTTTGCATTTTACAATGTTATACCTGTAAAATCCTCCCACCATGTCCCTGTCTTATCACCACAAAATGATGTTTGAGAATCCACGTTCCCTGCTCATTGCAGGAGCATCACAAACAGCAGAGTCAAATCACAGACTGCAGCTGGTTTGTGATCAGTGCAGGTTTGGAATGCACCATTAGCTTGGACTTTGAGCAATGGATATACACTAGAAACGGGAGTGCAATCCCAAAGGGGAACTGGGTCAGCGCTTACTCCATTTTAATCACCAGGTGCCAATGTCAATTATTGACACAGGGTCTGAGTAACAGGTACGGCATTTTATTGCAGTGTCTTTAATAATGCAGAACTCATGATACTTTACACTAAAACGTCAAGTCACCTCCAGTTACCCTCGCCACGCAGAGAGCCGTCTCCCCGCACCACCCTTTCTTGTTCTAGCTAAGGGATCTCGTGCAGGGGCCCGGCTGCTCTGGCACATGCTTGCAGCCAGGACTGCCAAGGCAGGGCCACACAGCTCTACAAACCCCCTACACACATTCATGCTGCATTTCCGGCATGGCTTTTCAAGGCAGCAGAACATGGCATTGGCGGAGGGGCCTATGTCTGGGAGGGGCCATGCCCCAAGGGCATTGAGCACCCTATGGGAAGCTTTGGATTGCCTTAAAACAAATCCAGTCGTGATTTAAACATTTCCAGCGACAGAGAATCCAACGCAGCCCCTGGGACGCTGATAAGTCGTCCCCCTAAAATCATGAGTGTTTCCATCCATTTTCATAAAATCCAAGTGGACTTCGAGGCTCCAATCCGGATCACTTCGTTCAGTGTCCCATTGACTCCACTGGAACGCTCCTATGCGCTGGCACCTCTCTGATGAAACAGCACCCAGCGGCCATTCGTTTCTCCCCCTCCCCACCCCAAGGATTCTCCCAGGGGGAGGGGTTGGTTAAATTAGCGTATTTCATGCAGGCAGTAGCCCCACCCTTGCACACGCTCTGTACAAAGATATATTCCCAGTCTAAGCTCCAAGGCCCACTCCGTTCTACTTCTGAAGGGCAAATTATGCCACGAGTCTCCTCCTACAGTTCTTTCTAAAAGAGATTTGATTCAGCAAATATTTACCTTGCGTGGGGAACAGCTATTTGACAGTTTCGTTGGGGGGAAAATAAATATGTTTCCAGCACTGTTTAAAGTTTGTGTTACACTTAAATCCTCATTCCCGCGCGTGCCTGGAATTTTCACCGCATCCTCGATACCAGAAACAATTGCAGAAGGCAAATAACCCACCAAGCCGCCGCATCGGAGGGGACGTTGCAGCGTAGCGCCCAAGGGACCCCAGCCACAAGTCCCTGTAGCTCATTTACCCTCTGTGGAGAAATGGACACCAGGGAAGGAGCCCGGCTTAGGAAGAGGTACAACGCTGGCAGACTCCAAGCTGGATTCATCCAACTCTGGCAACTCAGCTCACCCACACTAGATCCCGCAGTGCTGACACGCAGACCCGGTTATCCCGGTTCTGGACCCTCACACAGCTCTGCTGGTGTCTCTCAATTCCAATCTACCCACCTGGGCTCCCATCTAACTCACAGCTCTGCCAACACCCCTCTGTCCCAAGCTGCAGCCCCCCGCTCGTCACTCCCAATGGGAGACACTCCCTCACTTGTTTATCCACGGTGCTCCGCGGACAGTGGGGTGGATTAACAGGATGAAAGTTGGTTCAACACACTGAAGCCAAAACGTGTTTAATTGAGACTGGCAACCTAACCCCAGCACAGGCTCTCTGAGTGGAAGGCCCCACCCGCCTGCACACACTACAGACAGGGGGAGAACCATCTTGTGCTTGAACTTGGGTTTGCAAACACAAGTCACCCTGGTGAGAATGGGCCCCAGAAAGAAAGTGCATCACACAGGCCCCTTCACCTGGCTTAATTCAGCGTGCAGCACGCTGAAACACCAGCTACCAACTCAACGTGTCCTGGTCAGAGAAAAGGGGCAATTTTAGAGCCACAAAGATTTTGGGGCAGCAAAGTAAAAGCAGCATAATGTCTCCCATCTTGGTCTGGGCATTTGCTGCTGGTCTGTGCATCAGGAAAGGCAAAGCCCCTGCTCCAAAGAGGCAAGGTAGACAAGCTTCCATTGGGGTGTGAAGGAAAGTTATAGGGGAATAAGACTCCCAGTGATTCAGAAATGGAGAAGTGTCTACCAAGCTTCAGCACTCTAGAGGGAAGCAAGCACTGTTTAATGGTAGGGCCCCAGTAATGGCTTCCAATGGACCAGTGAGAGACCCAGAGTGCAGAAAACCTGTTTTTTCATTTGCATTTTCAGTCTCTGGCTAGGAGGGGATTTTCCTCCCATTTATCTGTTTCTTTCCCCTTCCCCCACATAACCCATAGCAACTGGTCACATGCACTGCGGGTGGTTTTGCTTCTCCTTGCAGGATCTGGTTTGGATCAGCAGCCGAGGAAAGATACCAGGTTGGAAGTACCAGTGACTGGATCCAACCCTACATTCTTGTGAAACGTTCTGCACAACACTCTGCAGGGTGCGTTGGTGCATTCCTGCTCCCAACCGCCAGCCATGCGGAGAGCAGCTTTAGCTTCAAAGCTGAAACACCTTAAAGATGCTGGAGAACTTCCCCCAGACTCAGATGATGTTTTTTCTGTAATTTGGGGGGAAGGAGAGAGAGTGGGCAATATAATCGTTCGCTGTCTTCACAGAAGAACAAGCAAGCAGTGCTCACTCCATCAGACAGAACAAATCTGGAATAGGGGGGGGGGGGAGGGATAGCTCAGTGGTTTGAGCATTGGCCTGCTAAACCCAGGGTTGTGAGTTCAATCCTTGAGGGGGCCATTTAGGGATCTGGGGCAAAAATTGGGGATTGGTCCTGCTTTGAGCAGGGGGTTGGACTAGATGACCTACTAAGGTCCCTTCCAACCCTGAGATTCTATGATTCTATGATTCTCTGCGTCTAACTGCAAAACAGGGACAATAATACTCACACATTAAAAGAGACACAAGGACGAGGCTGTATGCCCAGGCAGTTCTAGAACATCAGGTCCATTCTGAGCTAGCAGCCCAGAGCTACCTCCAGTTACACACACACACACACACACACACACACACACCCCTTCTGCTAAACAGCCGACGCATGCACAAAGTTGTGCGAGAGTGGACGTGCAGGGGAAGGGTGGTAGGTGGTGTTGCCATTCTACAGGCTCCTTCCTGCCAAGTGATTAGAGGGGAAAGTAAATAATTGTTTTCCAGGTTCTCCACAGCTTATTAAGTCCACATTAACAGCTCCCTGCCTCAAAAAATTGGCCAGGCTTGTCAGTGGCGGTTTACCACAAGCCTTTACATTCAGCCAGCACAGTATGACATTTATAGTGGGAAGTTTTATTCCCGTTGTAAATAACCTCTAATAGTGTAGGTCATTACACTAATTACAGAAGATAATTAATTTTCTAATTCTTGTTAGACCGCTGCATATACAAGGAGAGCACAATTCATTATTTTTTCATGCAATTCTGACCTCACTTTCCCTCCTCTCCCCTAGCCCCACCTTCAGGATTTTAACACTTTGACGAATTATTTATCAGCCATCGAGCAGTTGCAAAGACAGGACAACCCGCAAGCTCCGGCTTCCTCCCTCTCCATTTAGACCTGGGATAAAATCAACACGCTCCCCAGTCGCTCTCCATTCTTCCGGAGACGCCCCAGAGCTCAGAGATGGGGCAGCCCTGCTAGGTCACCGCGAGCCCCGCTCCCTGCCAAGGCCAGACTGGGCCCTAGCCCAGCACAACGGCATCCGGACCTTTAGCAGCTGGCCTTGCGTGACTTTACATGTCACCTTCCCTCTGTTCCACAGCCCAGACGACCCGGCTGTCGGGAAACAGTTGCTTATACTTGGCCCAAGCTTTTCCTCATTTCATCCCATTACTCCCTTAAATAATCCCTCCCCCCCCAGCCCTGCTGCTTATACCCTCTAGATAGTTGCAGGGCTTAGTGACCAAGTTCTGAATATCTAACTCAATCTCCACCTCTCCTAAGCATGGTTTGTTGCTCTTCTTTGAACTGCCGCCAATTTGTCAGCCACTAACGAGGTGCCCGGAATGGAAGGCAGCAGCCTAGGTGAGTCCGTCTGGATAAGAGGTTTTGCATCGTGTCCATCACTGCCTGTGTCTAGGTGGTCTCAGAGCCAGGTTGCTCCTGCTTCCTCATCCAAGCCTCTACATGCGCTGCACCAAAACTGCCCTAGCCTCTCATGCCCCGTAGCATTGTGCACTTGGATCTAGCCGCTGTTCACTGCCACTCCTGGGTCTCTTCCAGCTTCCTCCTTCCCGTTACAAGCCCAGCCAGGTCTCATTTTGTTCATTTTCTCCCCACAGCTCGAGTCTCTCCTGGCCTCTTTGTACCATTCTTTGGACCTCCCGAGTGTTTGCAACTCCTCCCAGGTTAGCTATCCTCTGTCAGTCTCATTAGTGCAGAGTTTGCTCCTTCCTATAGATTGTTCATGAAGATGGTAACAATGGCCACAGCCAACAGGGACCCCACTGGGGGCCAGCTAGACCTCTCATCCCAGATACTCCTCCCTTTCCGTACAGCGCCAGTCCGCTTCCAGGCTATGCAGCACTGTGAGTTCTGATCAGCGATTCAGTCTGAGCTTTTGCAGCGCACGGAGCGTCCCCTCCTTGTGGGCTCCCTCAACCCTCCAGCGCTGTAAATCTCACCCCACAGTGGCATCACATAACATTTCCAGAGCTGCACAGGATTTTCAGCTGGGCTGGATGCACACAGCCAAAAAACCCCTAAACTCACCACTTTGAAAATGTCGCCTCTAAGAGGCCACCCCGTTGGCGACTTTTCCCATGCAGCAGACAGAACATCTGCAGGATCTGATCACTCCACAGGGCTAAGCATACAGGTGTCTATAACCTCTCATGGACAGATGGCAGAATAAAGACAACCTGGCACCCAGCAGCTCTCAGAATATCATTGTCTTTGCCCCATCCATGACCATAAAGAAGAGGAACCCCACACTTTGCACTCCTGGCGCTCCACTCACCCTAAGATCTCTCAGTGCTTTATAGCAGTCGGGTGGTGTTCCTAGTCACCACTGTGCCATGCCACACTCATGCGGCATGCTAGGAATCGCTCCCAGGACTAACTCCTACCCCCCCCAGCTCTAACCACTAGTCACTCCCAGCACGGGGAGTGCACTACCAGCTCCAGGCAATCCTGAGTGTTAGAAGCTCTCTCCCCTTAGGACAGGGGCGATTCACACACTTGGCAAAGCCATTTTCCAAGAGGAGAAGGAAGTCTGATAGGCAGAAGAGGGCAGGTGTCTGAGTGCTATGCTGCCTTCAGTAATTCTGCTTTTGCAATGTGCACAAATCTGCTGCCCTGGGGCTGGTTTTTTCTCAGTAATTTCTCAGGAACAGATATACAGCCTACAGAGGGGTTGCCAACCTTTCCAGGCAAACTCTGCCACATTAGCAGCTAAGATCTTCGCTATAGAAGCCTCTGCCCGCTGCCTCAGGCCCACAGTGGGACACGGGCTGTGCCAAATGCCAGTCTCCCAGCATGATGGCGCAGTGGAGCACCAAGCCCCGGGCAGGGCCCTGGAAAGCAGAACTCCCGGGGATGTTATCACCATTTCTTTAACAGGACGCACGCTTCCACTGACGTCACTGACTCACATCCTGCTACAGACTGGGGAGCTCAGCATCTCTGACTGCCACCGTATGGAGTTAGGCAGTTGACTTTAGGCCCCTCAAAGGCTTTGGCCTGGAGACTTTACTTTTGTTCTTCCTTGTCGGCCCTCAGCAGCTGCTCCTTGTGCGGGGAGGAATATTGCACACATCAACGGCACTGCGCTAAGTCATGCACTTTGGTCATGAGAGCAGCCTGGCTCCTCCCAGTCCCAGCACCAGCCTGGGAACAAAGACATCCTGCCTCCCCACAGGCAAAATCTCTACGGTCCGTGTTCCTCTGTCTTCCTCTGCCCCCGGATTCCTTTCTTTCAGTGCTGTACCTGTCAGCCGTGACCGCTCTAGACCATGCTGGGAAGCTGTGCAATGACCTGTCTGTGGATTGTACAACGGACAGAGAATCCCACCTGACCTGACAAGAGCTGTGGGGAGAACCCCAGACTAAAGAGGAGCTGGAAGGTGACCTGCTCGAGTTTTATTTGAGTCTCCGTCGGGGCTGGACAGTTATGGGGACCTTGCACTGTCACTATAAGCACAGCCAGAGCTCACAAGTGTTTCTCTTCCCTGCACTCCTGGCAGCCGGAGTAGGGATCCTAAGGCCCCACACTCAGAGGGAAGGGAGTAGCTGGAGGTTCACGTTTCATGCTGCAGGGCAGGGCAGGGCTGAGCAGAGGTGATGGCTGGAGCAGGAAAGCAGAGGAAAAGGGGGATGCTATTTTGCAGGGTTAAACAGGAGAACGTGTTTATTCCCAGCCGAGCGCACGCTGACACCCCGCCGCAGCGGGAAGAGAACGCCAGAGCTCAACGCCCGCTCCATCGGCGCTGGAAGCAGTCTGGCTCTATATCCATACTGTCGATCTGGGTATCAGTGGTAATCAATCGGAATAGCATACATGTATCTCCAACCTGGTACGTGGAATATTATGCTTTAAATCTAACTGCAACTGGAAATGGCAGATGGATGGGGACTAACACGGCAGTGCAGTCTAGTTCTCCCTCACAGTCGTGCATTGCTGCTGTGACCTGTGAAACACCCCTGCTAAGAGTGTTCTGCCCCGCTGATGGGTTCCCATGCCTCGTCTCCTGCCCCCCACCCGCTTTCTCTCAAGAATGCCAATCCTTTATTCAGAGGATCCACGTCTTATTAAATCCTGCCACAAGGAACATGAGCCAACCAGTAGCGTAGCCAGGGGGGAGCAGGGGGAGCGGCCGCTCCCCCTTGAGCAGAAGCGGCGCCTTTTTTTAGCAGCACTAAAAAAAGGTGCCGCTTCTTGCACTCACCCGGCGGCGTTCCAGGTCTGCGGCGGCATTTCGGCGGCGGGTACCACCAAAGACCCGGAGTGAGCCGCCGAAGTGCTGCCAAAGACCCGGAGTGAGCCGCCGAAGTGCTGCCGAAGACCCGGAGCGCCGCCGGGCGAGTACTGGGGGAGGCGCCTTTTTATAGCGCCGCTCCCCCTGCGCTCCGGACCTGGCTGCTACTGGAGCCAACCTGACTTTCAGAGGTGTTCTATACCCACAGCTCCCCCCAATGGCTTATGGATCTGGGGGAGAGAGAAAAGAGAGAGGCAGACCTCCAAGCATATGTAACATGAGCATCAACTTACTCCCTTAACAATACAAGGGGATACCCCATCAAAGTAATAAGCTGCATATTTAAAACTGACAAAGGAAACATTATTTTTACCCAATTAATATTTAACCTGTGGAACTCACTGCCACAAGAATTCAGAGGCCAAAAGCTTAGCCAAGGACTCAAAGGATTGGACATTTTTCTAAATACAAATTCCTACTGTTATATCAGATACGAACATTTATCCTAAGGGATATCAACCCTCTTGCTTTAAGGCATGAGCCAAGCATTAACTGATGAGAGTTAGGAAGAAGTATCCTCTGTGGACAAGTTACACCACGTTTTCCACTACAGGGTTTCGTTCATCTTCCTCTGAAGGATTGGGCCACTGTCAGAAATGAGTTAATGGCTTAGATGGACCCACCGGTCCAATGTGGTTTGGCAACTGCTGTGCGCCTGCAAGACACTTGTACAAACCTATACACACATCCGCACCGACAGCCAGCCTCTCTGTAACAACGCCGTCCCTTGAGTGATGTGAGACTGACACACCCCGCTGGAGCCATGACACGTCCCCTCACCCGCACCCCCAGCGGGTCAGCGATCCTCAAAACCCGCAGCTAGCTGCCTGGAACAGACTGAATGTCTGCGAGCGCAGGATCACAACCTTCGCCTTCAGTGTGGCAATTAGCCAGAAGCAGGATGCAGGAGTAGGAAGAGTGTAATTCCCTGGGCAGGCCGGGCCCTTATGACACCAGGCAGGCTCCTCCTTTTGGGGAGGCTCGAAGCAATCAGGGGGGCGTTCTGGACAGAGGAGGGGAAATGCAGGTGTTCGAACGTGTCTGCATTTGTTCTTCCCACAAGCTCCCAGCGGGACAAAAACAACGGTGATCACATGAGAAATCAGCAATAATGAAGGATCTGAGCTGGTTTAACGTGGCCCCTCGTATCAGGAAGGGAAGAGAAGCCGACTTGAGGGGCTGACACTCCAGCGTGAAAGCAGGTGTGCGGGGCGGGTGTAATGCTCTCAGCTCATTCGTGGGGGCCCAGTGCTGAGAGTGACTGTTTGCACTGCAGGGGCACCTAGCGGCCCCCAATCTGCAATGCCCTGGGGAGCAGCAGGGCACACGCTGCGCGCAAACACCAATGAACAGACGCTCCCCGTCCCAAGGAGCACGCGACCGATGCAAGAGATGCACAACTCGCCGAGAAATCCCCAGCCCTGGCTACTCAGCCCGGCGCAGGGTCAGAACCTCGAATGAATGTTCAGCCTTCAAGAAACACATCAATATGCGGAGGTTTAAACCACCCCGGCCACTCGAATATGTTGCTCTGAAGAAAAGCTTTCATGTGGGTGTTAACGCAAATCCCGAAGAGTGAGAGAGAGGCAGCAGCGATTCAGCTTGACCCCGCGCACAGGGCAATGGCCTAAGGTGTAAAAAATACACAACACTCACTACACAAGACATTGCAGCAGCTTTGAAAATGCCAGCACAGTTGATTGGGTTGTGAAAACACCCTCCCCACCCCCCATATCAGTATGAGAAAAAAAGTGACCTCATCTCAAAGACAGCAAGGGGGGGTGAAGAAGGCACTGTTGGGGCACTGGGCATACTGTAGAAATGCACGTATTTGCTCTTTCTTAACAACCTTTGGAGAACGTGAAAGTCAAGTCTGTGGCAACAACATTTTCAGACACAGTTTTTAGCAAGGCACCTTAAAAACCAGCCTGATTTCCAGAGACGCTGACCATCCACAGCTCCAGATGAAGCCAACAGAAGCGGCTGGGTGCTCAGCACCTTTGAAAAAAACATCAGGCCTTTTGCTTAGGTTTCGGAATACAGATTAAAGCACCTAAATGTGGGCCCCCAAACATGACCATACCGGCCTGTCCCCATCCCTTCTTTGATCTGAACACTCCACTGTGCGATGCTCCAGTCGGGGTTTGCGCTAGGCCGATGGGATTTTATTTGTTTGTTTAAACAAACATTTTCTGAGAGAAAACCCTCAGGAAACGAGGGACTTTGCAAACAGCAGTAGGAGGTAGATGAACTGGGATGCTGTTTGGAGCCTATTTGAATGAACAGATCAGCAGCAGAATGCACAGCTCCTTGACTGGTGTCCGTTTCACACACACCTTTCACATTAATCAACTGTTTGGTTGTTTTATCTTACACCCCCCCCCCACTGGCTTCCCACAGAGAGCCCCCTGCAGAGCCAAAATCAAAGCCAAATTCAAGAATGCAGCAAAGACACTTTCCAGAACACTTCGCACATTTGTTTGGCTTTAACGGATCTTCAGATTATGCCTCTGCTCAGTCTAATGTCCTTGGAGACAGTTTCAGTCTCTGTCCCAAAAAGCCCAACAACAAACCATCAGTTCTGGGCACTGGCATCCTTAGCTTGTTTCCAGCATATTTGCAAGCCTGGCTATGCTGCTGGTATTTCCGGGACCCGGTGCCCACTGGGTTCTACAACCCATGCTCTGCTTAGCCACCTACATGCAATAGTTTATCTACGAACCTCTCTGCATACAAATAGCTCTTTCCCCTTTCACAGCCCCCATTAAAAGGCAGAAATAGCCTTTTGTCACAGAGCGCACGATGGAGTAGATTGGAACCCTCACCGCATCCACCCCGTTGCTTGGGAAAGCGCAGCCATTTCCCGACGAAAAAGTGGCTGGAAGGCAGCAGGCCTCTGTTAGCTTATTGTTTTCCTCAGAGAATTCTGGGGCATATTCTCCCCCTGGACGGGGGTGGGGTGTGGGTGTGGGTGTGTGTACACGTACTTTACAGGCAATGCTACCTGGGATTTATTGCAGCACATTAGCAGTAGAACAAGCAAAACTAAGAGTAATCAGAGTGCCCTGTGGCTGCTTGTATGTCAACAGTTAGCATATAGACAAGAAGCCAATAGATAGGGCTCAGGATTACATGGCATAGTCCTGAGCTTTGGAGGACCAGTAACACCTGTTGTGCTCTGCATGAACCTCTTGATGTCAGCTCTTAACGTCAGGCAGGATCACTGTTGTCTGTTTACTGGCGCTCACTGGTGATGCTAATCACCATTCACCGCGAGATGTAACAAGCGTCCTGGTGCAAGGAGCCAGCAGCCCCATCAGACGTTACTGGCTTGCAGCCATTGCTACCCCCCAGCCCTGCTGAAGGATGGTCGCTACACTGCAGCCGGGAGTACGGTTCCCAGGTGCGGCTCGGACTAGCCACCGGGGTAGAATCCTCCCCAGCCTCTGAGTACGTCCTAAAGCAGCTAACCCGGGCGACCGCCCAGGCTGCTGCAGCCACGCTGCTATTTCTAGCACGCTAGCTCGAGCGGAGTGAGCGTGTCCATCTGCCCCCGCTGGGAAGCACCCTCCAGCTGCCGTGTAGACACAGCCCCCGGGGGGTTATCCTGATTTGGAAAAACAGAGCGAGTGGATGGTCTGGCCCAGTCAGGGCTAGCAACAGCAACGGCTTTCTATCCCGTTCAGGCGTCCGCAAGGAGCCGTACGCAGGCACATCACGTCCTGCTTCAGAGCAAGGCACGGAGGGAAGACATGGGACTCTTTCCTTTCCAGTGACACCAGCCTGGCAGAGCAGATGGGCTCCAGGGACCAGGCCCGGACCAAGCCTCTCACGTCCAGGTCACCCGTCCAGTTCAGGTGGCCCAGAGCGGGTCCCACCTGGGGCCTATTTGGTTAGATGAACCAGTGACCCCAGCCCTGCCTGCTAGCACCAGGCATGAGCACAGCAAAGCCACCTGGGTCTGCCATTGATGGGCACGTTTGCCGGCTGCCTTGGGAGAAAGAACAAACCTTAAATGGGCATCGAAGGCCAGATCCCCGTCAGCCCGAGAGCAGACCCTCCCAGGGAAGGGCGAAAGTGCTGTGCCCTCTAGAGGCCGTTCCGGGGCTCGCCTGGGCTGTCACTCAATTAACGCTTAACAATACAATCAAGTGCACCGGTAAACAGCGGGCGGCCCTTGGCACAGGCCAGCTCTGGTGGAGTGCATGGCCAAAGCTCCCCCTTGCACCGTGTTCAAACCGCAGCTGTATGGAGCCTCACGCCCGGCCGGCAGAGCCTGCTAGCGCTGCCCTGCCTGGCAGCCCCCGTACGGCAAGAGCCAACGACAAGTGTCCCCTAAACAGTGTTCTTCTGCCACCATGCACAAGGCAAACCCCTTTCCAAGCATTTAGCGGCTCCTGAATTGTACAAGCGTTTCCCTACAGCACATGGAAATGTCAAAGTAAAGGCCAGATTTAAAGGGAGAGCATTTAAAATGGAAGCCTCCTCCCCCCACTCTGAAAGGAGAAGCCCTGAGTGCTTTAAAAACTGGGTTAAAATGGCTCTGCTCTACCTATCTTATCTTCTTTGCACTAAAAGCCCTGCAAGAGTGGCAGGTTTTCCCGCAGAATGTTCATGTCTAATCCCCTTTTGTTAGCTGATACCGGCATTGCAATACAAACCTCGTCCGGGCGGTTTAGGGGGGATTACACGCCCGCAATCCTACAGCATGTGGGAGAAAAATGTTTCCTCAAATCAAATTTTACACAAACCAGTATTTGAAAATAATCAAAGCACAAATCCCTGCCATGGACTGAAAGGGAAGGGGGATGGGGGAGAGTCCTTTCTACAGCAAGGCAAGCTGTGTCATTCGAAAAGGCCCAGCCCGCTCTGTGAACAATGTCACCGATTAACACATGGCCTGCAACCTTGCCAGGTCTGATCCACACCTGCAATTTAAGCCACGTTAAGGTTGTGGTACAACTGGACCCCAAAACATGACAAGGAACTCCACCGGAGACTGACCCCATTGCCTTTAGCTCTCACGGCGCGTACAGGATAGGAGAAGGGCAGTTCGCTCTGCCGTTGGGATCTGCGAGCCTTCCCATTGTTACGGGTTTTCCGGTCGTGCCTAGAGATCAGGATCTCACTGTGCCCTGGGCAGAACAGACCAAGCGAGAGAGAATCCCTGCCTTGAAAAGCTGCCAATCTAACCAGCAAACAGAGTCAAAGGGGGAGGAGGGGCTCACCTTCCCCTTTCAAGGACAGGGAGCTGGGGCACAGGGAGACTAAGTGATAGCCCCATGGTCACACGGGGAGGCCGTGGCAGAGTCAGGAAGTGAACCCAGGAATTAGGGTTGCCAATTGTGGTTGGACGTATTCCTGGAGATTTAATCACATGGTCATCTTTAATTAAAGATTAATCTTTAATTTCCGGAAACTCCAGGCGAATCCTGGAGGGTTGTCAACCCTAACCCAGGTCCCAGTCCTGGGCCTTAACCACAAGGCTGCACTTCCTCTTTACTCCTCCCTTGCAAGGAAACCTCGGCTACCTGCTAATGAACCTGCATGTAGGGGTGTGACCAGCACCACGGAGTTCAGATGGAGTCGAAGGGAAGCACCACAGACGGTGAGCGGGCTGCTCCCAAGGGAAGCAGTAGAGGCCCATTCAGTGTCAGGTGTGTCCTGCACACGCAGCATGGGGGACCCCTCACGCTGGCAAAGGGATGCTCCGGGTTGTCTTGAAGGGCTCTTCTGTCTCTAGCTCTGGAGGCCTCATTCTCATGCTCCACACCAAACCCTCAACGCTTCCTTCAGTCCAAAGCCCCTTTAAACGTCTCGGTTGCCCATCGGTCCATGTGCTTGGGGGTGATTTCTCCAAACAAACCCGCTCGGGTTGGTCAGGGCGGCCCCGTGCTCCGTGTGCAGCCCAAACATGTCCCCCTGCATCAGCACCAATTCCGGGCCGACAGGCCAAGGCACTGGCAAACAAGCATACGCTTCTTGTATTTGATAGGAGCAAGCAGAACCCTTGGAAAAGCACCGCATGCTGCATACCGCCCTGCCGCAAGGAGCAATTTAGGCTGCACACTGGAGGTGTGCAGTAACCCCACTCCCACCTGAAGTCAATAGCACCCCTGAAAATCAGGCCATTTTCCTTCGCACAAGCAGGAAGGGTTGTGTGGACTGGGCTGAGTCCCCTGCCCGGATGGGGCTGAGGCAATGGAGAAAGAGATTAATTACACTACTTGCCATTTGCTGCCTTCCCCATAATACGGGGAACTTCCCAACACAATGGCAGGCACAAACAGCCCCTAGCAGCAGCATGAGCCCAGAACGGGAGTGCCATGAAGCGTTCACAGCGTAGTTCAATATTTTATTATATATATAAATATACAGAAAATCAAATCGGTTTAGATCAGCTACATCCAGCATGATAAGATTACACGCTCCCAAAGAACTAAATGCTGCATCTTAAATCCCTGGTCTACTGCTGCTAAACGCTCCCAACCAAACTGTACTCTGCAGCAGGAAAACATGCTATGTCCAGAGCAGACTCACATAATGAAGTCCAGAGTAATTAACCAGGAGCAAACTTACAATGCCGTCAGGTGAGAAAACCCAAGTTTCATTGCTGTACAATTTCCTTATTTCCTCCAGGAAAAAAAAATGCATGTGTACGTTTTATTGGGTGAATTAAATTTCTCTCTCAAATTTGGTTTTAGTGTCTGCACCTTGTGCTTTGCTGCTGGAATGTACATTACAGAGCCAAGGGTGGAAATTGTATATATTGCCCATTTCCTGACATGCCCCCAAATTCCCCATGGATACTAAAGACTTTTTACCCGAACTGAAAAGCCAATTAGCCTGGATCACCATGGGGAGTTAACTTTGGCCAAATACATACTATTACTGAGACACACAGTGCAGGCCGTTCTCAATGTGAAGCCTCAGTCTTCAGGCTGCGGAAAACGCAATGCTATTCTCACCCATCGTCCTACGTGACCCATGGGACGCTCTCCCGCCGACGGAGGAGGTGGAGTCATTTTGCCGAGTGCTCGCCGGTCGGCACAGCGTGTCTTTACCAGACACACTACAGCAGCGCAGTTGCATCAGTGCCAACAGAGCGTTTAGTGTAGACTTGCCCTTAGATTCCCTCCGAGAAACCCACTCTGTCACCACAGTGACTGCGTCACCCGTGTTTAGTGAACGCGCATCCACAGTCATCGGCTCGAACGTGGATTCCAACTCGGGGGTCACGACCTGTGGGGAGTCATGTATAGGTCTAACGATGCCGCGACTACCCTCACTTTCTTTAGGGCAGGGGCAGTCTATTTTTTGTCAAAGTCCAAATTTCTCGGCCGAGGTAGAGTCAAGGTCCAGACCAGAGAAAATACAAAACCAGCAAGAATGATAAGTAAATAAAAAGATGTCATGCTCTGTTCAAAGCCACATCGGCCCGCGGCCCGCCCATTGGCTGTCCCGGCTTTAGGGCTAGAGAGGAGGCAGGTCCCGGCAGCTTTCCTGCTGTATCATGGGTCAGGCTATGGCCCAAGTTGAAAAGTGCCGAGGTGGGGGGATAACTGCTCTGTGCTGCTCTTGGGCAGCTGCACTGAAGAACAGGCACGGTGGGAGAACCCCTCTTTGGCGAGGGCTCGGGGGAGCTTTTCATCCTTGCAGAAATGGATTTTTTTAAAATATATTAAAAGTGGGGCCTAGCAGCCACTTGTTCAAATCCGGAGGGACCCAGCGCAGCTCATGTCCCCCCCCCCCCCCCCCCAAGAGGATGCAACCCCCCCAAACGGCTAGCCCTTGATGTGGCTAAATGGGGGTTGCACTGTGTGTGTTTAGCTCTGCTTTCCAGATGAAATATTGCTGATGCCGCTTCTGTAATATATATGTCACAGATACAACCTCATTTTATTGATCTCTCGTAGCTGCTGGGATCTCCGTGGAGGAATTAATATGTCTGCATCTCTGCAAAAAAATAGGTAAAGCCCATCTGACAGTTTCAATTAAGGGAGCGTGAAAAGCGATTTGCGTAAGAGACTCCGGCTTTGTGGGGAGAGAGCAGGGCAGCCCGAAGGCAGCATGTCTGTACACTCGCATCTGGGTAAGTGAAGTGATTTGCTAGAGGAAGTGATGGAGGACAGACTGATGCCTTCTCTACAGCTGTCTCTGGCTGATGAACCCCTCAGCCTGCCTCCCTTTGTCCGCCAACTGCCCAGACAAGCACACGATCTGACAGACAAGGATAAGCTCTCTGGATCCTGCTTACTCTGGCTGGGCTTACCAGGGAACAGAGAGAGACGGGAAGCAGCAAAGGTCACCAGAGGAGGCAAGGGGAGAGCAGACACAAGGGAGGGAGCCAAGAAACAGGGATGGATGGGGACAACTGCTAAGCGAGCTACAGCCAAATGGAGCAACAGCCAAGAGTGAGGCAAATATTCCCGTGAAGAGCCCAAAGCTCCCAGTGGGAATTTGCAAGAGGCCAACAAACCCCGCCCCCCCGAGTACCCCTCTGCTGCAGAGAGGTGCCCAGGGGAGCCTGCCCTATGGTTACAGAAGCACTGATGTAAGCGAGAACGCCCTGCCCTTCAGAAGCACCTTCACCCAGGGAACTCAAAGCACTTTGCAAAAGGAAGGGGGCCAGCCCCATCTCACGGGCGGGACAAGCAGGGCACTGAGAAGGGAAATGAGCTGCCCCAGGGGTCTCTGCCAGGACCCCGCCCTTGTGGCGCCAATAGCTTCCAGGCCTCCCCAGAAGGAACCAGCTGCTCCATCTCACTCACCTTCCTACTTTATTTTCTTAAAAAGCATTCACTGAAAAAACACCTGATTAAGAAATAAAGTTCAGGGCCTGGGGCATTAGCCGGGGTTATGGACCAGCTGGAAATGGCTGATGGTGCATGACCAGGACCAGGGACCGGGAATCAGAGAGCCAGGTTCTATTCCCAGCTCTGCCAATGACTCTGTGTGACCTTTAGGGGAGTCACTTGTCCTCCCTCTCCCGCAGCGTCGCCGTGTGTGACACAGAACATGGGGGCTGCCCGGCTGGATCAGACCAGCAGCCCATCTGGACTGGTATCTGGTCTGACAGTGGCCATTCCCAGGGGCTTCAGAGGCACGTGCAACAACCCACTAGTGGATAATTGGGGAATAACCTGCCCAGACAAAGCCGGGCAGGTAGGGTGCCAATGCTCCATCCCCGTTGTGCAGACACATCCTTCAGGAAGAGCCCTGGTGATTTTAAACCGAATGAAACCAAGAGGGTTCTACAGGAATGATTCTACCAGTCTATAGAATTGGACTGACAGTGAGAACGTTTCTATAGGATTTTTAGCAGCCTACAGAATTCTATAGCAGGGATGGATGCCTCAATGAGCCTACAGAAAGGCACGTGTTTGCTATTCAATTGTATAGGCTTTTTCCACAGGGAAAAGTCCATCCGACACTCCCTTGCCTCCACTTCTCATTGGCCTCCAGATGGGGGAGTTCCACTCGGCCTGACACTGAACTAAGCGCGTGAGGATGCTGTAACACCCCAAAGGCCGTTTCAGAAAGCGGGTGGGGAGAAGAGGCTTTAGAAGTGCAGCATCTGTCAAGCAAAAGTATAACCGCGTCCACATGCTCCAGGCCTGGGGAGCTCTTCAAAGTTCGTGCCTTCTGTAGCCCCCCATATTAGAAAGCCCCGTCTCATCATCTCGCTTTTTTTACCCCCGTCTTTAAATAAAAGCAGCACAGTTGTCCTCTCCTCAAAGCAGCCTTCAGGAAAGGAGCTGAGGGCAGGCAGGCCAGCCAGGATAGGGCACAGGAAGGCGCACAACCCTCTGCAAACTTCTGAAATTACCCCTCAGCCACTGCTCAAGTTGGCAGTCGCATCAAGATGGGAACCTCCATGCATCAGCAAGGGCTGTTCAACACAATCAGTGCAGAAAAGGGTCTTGCATAAATAACTCCGCTTCCCCCCACCCCTCAAGTCCTGAGTGACAGCTTACACATCTGAAGTTAGAGCCAAGAAATGCAGAGGCGTCCTGGAGGTGCAGTGAGGTAGAATGAAAGCCTCAGTTGCAGATTTCAGTGGGGCCAGAACAGCACACACTAGCAGATGCTCAGAGAGCAAGGAGCCAGGCCTCTGCATTTAGCAGGGAAGCTCATTCTTGTTTGCAGGACCTGTTTACCCAGAAAGGCATGCCAGCTGCATGACAGGAAGTCTGATATCAGAGACCGAACTAGAATCAAATGTACGCAGGGACCAATGGGAGTCAGGACTCAGGAGGCCCAAACTCAAGAACTTCAAAATATTTATTAATAATAAGGGCAGTCACATGATGCCTCTGACCCACCCACCCAGTGGCAGTGACTAAGTTAACACATTTGGCCCAGGTATTCCATGTAAATTAATACAACAGGTCTCCTGTTGCTAGCTATTTCTAGCAAACCAGTTTATTTGACCCCTTTTCTTCCTCCTATAGTTCACACAAAAAACTCCCATGACTTTCAGAAATGAACAAGCCACTCTCCCATCCCCCAAGGTCCCTCTGAGCTACTGAACTCTGCGTGCAAGGAGACGACTGAATTTATCAGGGAAAAGGACCAAAGCATGCATGTCATGCAGCAGTGAGGAATAAGCAGCCCGTGCAAACCATTCCCCACTCCGCTATCCTCTGTGCTTCTGCCTCCACACGCTGCATTGATCCATCTGCCTCTGGGCATTCTAGCAGCCCCCAGACTTGGTCCAATCAAGCCGGAAGAATCACAGCATCACAAACATCCCTAGAAAGAGCGTGGATTCTGACAGAGTCCTTCTGCCTTCTGGAAACCCTCAAAGCAAGCTCCTGCAGCGTGCCGTTTTCAAAGAACCCCTCCCCACCGCACTGCACCTTTATACACAGCTATCGGAACAGAAATCCTTGCTGCTACCTTTACTTTCTGGTCTGTTCGTTGCTGTTTCCTCCCCAGCCTCCCTAAGCTAATACGCCTGAATGGCTCTGCTAGTGCTATCATGCAAGCTGCTGGGGCATGGGATTCCTTTCCCTACCAAGAGAGCTAGGACTGGCCAAGAACCAGTTGCAGGGTGCAGTCCTTGCCGAACCTGGGTTTCCGCCACTTGTGGATGCTGAAGTTACCACGCTGGTTTCGGTGTGAGATTCGCAGCTTTAGGGCAAAATTAAAAGCCTGGCACTCAGATAATCAATTAAAATCGTGTTTGTTACAACACCTACGTATAAATCCAACCGAATCCAGGGTCTCCAGACGACCTGCTGTCTGAGCACTGGGCTTATCCTCGCCAAGCCCCACATCAACACAAGAACATCTGAGAACACTGATTTATGGGAGAAGCAAAGCCCCCTTATAATCCTCTCCCCCATTAAATGCTGGGCTGGTTGGCTTCAAGCAAAGCCACTAACTCCTCAGAAGAGCTTATGGGCAGCAAAGCTCACGAAAGCAGAACCCTGGCGGGGGGAGGTGGCGGCGTGCAGAGGGCTGGGACAAGGTGGAACAAGCATCTGCTCTCAGAGCCAGACAGCCTTTGAGAGCCAACATTCCTCCTCATTGTTTGATCCAGCCTTCACCCGTGACACTGACTCAAACCAACTGCCACTTCGACAGGGCTGGGTCTGTTTAAAACAGAGGGATCCCAGCCGGCAAGCCACCAGTCCTGCAAGAAAGAGGAACACGCCTCATTCAGCACGGACATCCCTGTGCTTAGGGCAGTGCGCTCTCTGATCTCAGGAAAACGCACCTTTACACTCCTGCCAGGTAATCACCCGCCACCACACTCTGACGTCACTGTGCTTCTTGTTGGCATCTTACAAGTTAGCATGGCAGAGATGGACACTGGAACCCCCATGGTCCATAAGCAGCCAATGTAGCGGAGCGGTCACAAGGAAGGTTTCCACATTGGCTGAGCCAAGAGGATTGAACCAGAGTCCCGGACACACGTTTTAATGGCCAAAAGCACCCGTGTCCCAACATTGGCTGGCCTCAGCATGGTCTCTGTATTGGAGAAATGGGAGCGGATAGAAACATGCAGCACAGGGGGGGAACAACAGCCCTGTGACCTCGCGTTGAACAGAGCCTCACTTGACCTGATGTTGGAGGGGGGTTGTGCCCTTAGGCCCGTCATGATCCCTCCTGCCAGAGTGTTCAAGCAATGCCAGGGAGTGCCGAGTGGGCAGCGTGGGGAGACGTCAGGAAGAGGAGGACAGCCGGTGTCAGAATGGGAGGCGCTGTGGGTCCTAGCAGGAGTGCGTTTTCCTGGCTATGTGAAACGCCGAGCAAAGGCGCTCTGGGATGAGGGAAGTGCCATGAGCAGAACCAGGCCTCAGGTTACTTGGGTTAGTTTTTATTGTGCCACGTAGCCAACGAAAAATAAACACAAATACAAGTGGGGAGATGTGTCTATTCAGGTTTGCCAAATACTTCCACTCTCAGCTCAATCTGGGTTTCTGCACTACCGAACGGGAAAACCCAGTTACGAGTAACCTCAATGTCTTCATAGCCTAATTTCAAACCAGGGCTCTGAATGATCCTGCATTCACTACACAGAGCACACCCGGGCTTTTCTAACTACCGTATTATCAGTGTGGCTCTTCCCATTGGTTGAACTGCCTTTATTAGCAGCGGGGGAGTATCCAAAATAGAGGTAGGTGAGCGCACGCCAGCACCCCAAGGCAAGGAGAGCACAAGTGAGGCAAGCACCGGATTTCAGCTCCAAGGGGAAATGGAAGGAAGATTTTGCTTCCCAAACAGCACAGGGACATCAGAGCAAATCAGCGGCAGCCTTTTATTTTGTGGTGATATTGCTGGTAAAGGGAGATCGTCACAGAAGGACAAACACACACAAGGCTGCAGCAGTGGGTGCCTGGAAGACCCAGGGGACGCAGGGAAGGATTTGCATTAAAACGCAAACACTGTCACTATACAAACACCTCCCGTCCCTCAGCCAGCGAAAGAAGACTGGAGGCCATTCAGCTTCGTTAGAATTAACAGGTGCCCTGTTCATATTGCCATAGAGAAGCACAAAGAGGCCACCTCAGTATGTCTGAATCATTTCAGTCACTAGTGGACAGGAGACGGCTCTTGCAATTCAAGAATGGGAAGGGAGGAACCCATGAGACCACCACTCTCTCTGTGTTAAGATGTGGCCTATGCGCCATGCAAAGGTTTGAGAACCTCTGCTCTACATCACTGAAGATACACCGGATGGCCAGGACAGCGGTGAAAGGTAGAGCAACAAGGAGCCTTCAAGGAGGACGATGGAATTAAAGGGTTCCTGCCTCAGCTTCTAACAGCATGGAGAGAGAGAATCATTTGAGATGGCATGAACTGGGACTTACTATAAAATGGTACTGTGATGGGTTGGATCACAGAAAGCTCCTTGGGGCTACCAACTGATGTGCAAGACTACTTCTGCCCCTGCTTTCCTGCCCTGGCAGCTTGGGACGTCAGTGCCCTGCCTGGTTTGAGCCAGACCCGCTAGCCTGCTGCAAACCCAGACCCTAACACGTCCCCTAACAGCTGTAGGCTTAATTGAAAGCAGCTTAAGAAGTGTTCCTGTCTCCAGCACTCAGATGCCCAACTCCCAATGGTGTCCAAACCCCAAATAAATCCGTTTTACCCTGTATAAAGCTCATACCGGGTAAACTCAAATTGTTCGCCCTCTATAACACTGATAGAGAGATATGCACAGCTGTTGCCCCCCCCCACAGGTATTAATACATACTCTGGGTTAATTAATAAGTAAAAAGTGATTTTATTAAATACAGAAAGTAGGATTTAAGTGGTTCCAAGTAGTAACAGACAGAACAAAGTGAATTACCAAGTAAAATAAAATAGAACACACAAGTCTAAGCCTAATACAGTAATAAAACTAAATACAGATAAAATCTCACCCTCAGAGATGTATCAGTAAGTTTCTTTCACAGACTGGACACCTTCCTAGTCTGGGCACAATCCTTTCCCCTGGTACAGCCCTTGTTCCAGCTCAGGTGGTAACTAGGGGATTTCTCATGACTGCAGCCCCCTTTGTTCTGTTCCATCCCCTTATATGGCTTTGGCACAAGGCGGGAATCTTTTATCTCTCTGGGTCACACACACCCCCTTCTAAATGGAAAAGCAGCAAGTTTAAGATGGATTTCAGTACCAAGTGACATGGTCACATGTCCTGTGAGCCCCCAAGCCTTCATTCCTCCCAGCCTGACTCACAGGAAGGCCTGTCTGCAAACAGAGCCATCCTCAGTCAATTGTCCTGGCTGATGGGAGCCATCAAGATTCCAAACCACCATTAATGGCCCTCACTTTGCATAATTACAATAGGCCCTCAGAGTTATATTTCATATTTCTAGTTTCCGATACAAGAGTGATACATTTAGACAAATAGGATGGCCACACTCAGTAGATTATAAGCTTTGTAATGATACCTTACAAGAGACCTTTTGCATAAAGCATATTCCAGTTACATTATATTCATACTCATTAACATATTTTCATAATATCCTATAGAGTGCAACGTCACGGGTACCTTTTAAAATGGACATGGCAAGCTGTTCGGGGCAGGGACTGCCTTATACCACACTTCTACCATGCCCAACAAAATAGGGCCCAGATCTCAAATGGAAACTCTGGGTGTTACCAAGGTACAAACAGCAACAGAGAACTTCACGATGCTTCTCTCTCTCCCACACCCCTCGCCCATGAATAAAAGGGATAACATTAAGGAAAGACATTTAGTCTGCAGTTAGCTATCGAGAATAAACACCCTAATGGTGAGAGCTATCCCCATTAGGGTGTTTATTACCTGAAACATTCTGGGCTTGATTTCCAGAAGTGCAGAACCCACAGTGATTTCACCTGGAGCATAACAGTCCCGTCATGTATCATCAGCAAGGTCTGAGCCCAGAACCATCTGCACTGAAGCACAAACCTCTACCACCTAAGATAAAGGAATACCTTTGCTAGATGGTAGCAGCAGTAGGTTGTTATCTTCCATGTCCAGTCACTAATGGGACAAAAACAGACACTTTGCAAGTGTGTTACATCTGCACATTTGAGAATCCGGCTCTTAAAAACCCACACTGCAGGGTACAAAGCCTGCACTGATCAGAGAGATGGCATACCAGACGTCTAAGTACAATTAGATTTCAATTCAGTTACCTTTATTACAAAGCCAACTTCATACAGGCTGGTTTCTGCTTACAACAAAACAGGCGCTTTCCTCTGCTTTCTGCCTTGTCCACCCACCTCTCCACCTGCCCTTCACAGAACTACCCTCACAAGAGCTGGAGTGGTGGTGTTGTGAGCGGGTGCTCTGGCTCTCTGTGAACGGAACCGTGTGTAGGGGCCGTGTGTCTCTGAAAAGGACAGTCCTGCTCTACGGGGCAGCACTGACACTTCACAGCACGGCAACGTGCCCTGATTTCAATTGATTTACTCAGTTTCCACAGTTTAATCTCCTCCTTCCCTTGCAGCAGCGCTGCTTTCCTTCAGCTCCCCGGTGAGAAGCTCTCTGTATTGGACTGAAAAAAGGGAAAAAGGTAAAAAAACAGCACACACACACACACACACACACACACACACACACACACACACACACACACACACACACACACACACACACTCCTTCTGGCAAAACCCAGAGCACCACTTACACAACATCTTTCCCCACTTCATTATTTATAGCACAACTGAAACATTTATTCCTACACTGCGCTACCAAGAGCATCCGTGTTTGTGCGGAGCTGTAACAAGTGCTGTGCAGCTCTATTGAGAGCCTGCACCTCCGAATGCTAACACCGCCCGTCTAAAGCAAGGCAGCGCTTTGTGAACAACAGCACGATGCACGGCGGGGGAGCGACTGGACCAGAAGCACAGTTGTCACAAATTAGGACTGCTTCACACCACTAGAGACCCCAATATACAACACAGCCATTGCATCCAACACAAGCCATCACACTAGCGCCATAGCCCTTCACTCCACGCGCTAGAGGGGATGACTTGATGGACTACGCATTAGCTATGAAATGTGCTCCTTAGAACCACTAATCAGTTCCTAGCAGGGTCAGCTTAGCCTTTCGTCCTTCCAAGGTACACAAACCTATTCCACAAGGTTTGCCAAAAGGGGAGACCTGACACACCCTAGTTCCCATCCGACTTGTGAGAGCCTTAACCCCCCATGGCACTTCTCCCAAGATGATCGTTTACCACCGGTGTCCTTGACTGAAATATTGCTTCCCCGGGGATGTGGTGAGCCATGCCGTCTGCCCTTCTCCTTCCTACAGGGGGCTGCATTTCAGTAGCAAGGATGTCAGCGTAGGGCCTTATTCTCAGAGGTGCTTCCAGGCTGACTTCAAGGGGAGTCGAGCATGCTCAGCACCTCTGGATATCAGTTCGAGAGCGGATGTGGAAAAGCAAAAGGTTACAATGCAGCATTGTACGTCCAGTCTGGCAGGTTGGATGTCTGGTCTAGTCTGGCTCTAACGCTGGGGCACAGGTAATTTTAAGGTTACCTTTTCTCCTCTAGTTTTTGGTGCAAACAGGATGAAAGGACAGGAAAGGAGTGCCGGAACACTCAGCAATACCTCGAATGAGACAACGCCATAATCAATCAGTAAGCAATATGCTGGAATTTATATTAATTACACTTCTAAGGACTGTCTCCCCTCCCATCTGCACTGCCTCTGTCCTCCATCAGGCTGAAAGACGTCACAGAGCCATAAAATCACTTTCCCAGCACTGGGCTGACTCTCAATCCGGGCTGACATTCCAGCCTTGAAGCTGGAGGGATCAGAGCGAAGAAGTTCAACTCTAAAAATAGCCAGTTTCCTGGCCACTCCAACGTTTGCACTAATACAAGGAGGAGTTCATGCATGTTAGGGAAATCATCCTTTAGATCCCAGCACAGCAGCAAGACCTCACATTCACCTTTGGCTCGGAGAAATACAGGCTTGAGATTCCCACAGGGTGCTTACAGAATAGGAGTTCCTGAACCCATGTGTATATTTTGGGCCCTTCCCCTCCCCTCCCCTCCAACCTGAAATTTGCAGCCAGCCTGTGGGCAGGACCCCAGGAGCTCTTGTCACCCAATATACCCTATGAACGTTACTCCTCCGGGACCCACTCCTGCCGGGGCTGAGTTCACACAGCGGAGCCAGTAGACGAATCGGGCCCTAGCAATCTGCAGTTGTGTGTAGTTCTCCTAGCTGCTGGAGGAGGGCTTAATGAGAATATTAGGGCAACCATTATTTTCCCCCTTGACAGCTGTCACTTTCCACAGACAGGCAGCAAAAAACAAACCAACCCGCACATACCTGCCAGGCTGTTAGATGTACCAGTTCAGCCTAACAAACTGATTCCACCTACTACACAAAACCCTACAGCCTTAATGCTAATGGGAAGCAGGGACCATTGTCTGCTTAAGAGAAGTGGCTTTAGCCTCACACTGCATGTGCCGTGTTCGTATGCAAGGTGTTTGCTGTTTTACAAGCCAAAAACAAAATTCTCAACAGGGGCTCTCACCTCATTAGGAACCTCGTGTGTCTAGTGCCCCACTACAAGCTAATTTGTACAGTCAGGAAATAAAGGGGATGGGCAGCAGCTCCTTAACTAGAGGCCCAAGATCACTTCTGCAATGTCATAAATAAAACCACCATTTACAGGACCCTCACTCACCCACCAAAATCTCTGAACAGCAGCTGCTCTGCTGGCAGGATAAAGTAATTACCGGTGGCTTATGTGCAGAATGTCGTTTAACTGTCTCAAAGTCACATCAGGCAAATCAATAGCAGTTAATCAATAGATTGATCCATCATTTGCTACTAGTAATTAAATCGCAAGGAGGTACAAATCCTACATATATCTTTAGTCACGGCCAGTGTGGGGTCTGTGATGAGCGAGACGGATTTAAAAGGGTGCAATCCTTCATTCCTTGCATTTCGAACAGCCCAAAAGAGCTTCACTGCTGGGTTTGCTGCCACCAAAGCCACTCGGCCTGCCAGACTCAAGGAAACACTCCCCAGTGTCTGGGCAATGGACAACATTCTAGGGGCTCCGCTGCTTTAATTGGATCTATCATCTAACAGTCTAATTCGATTGGATGAAAATAATGAAAACAGGTCCTGGTCTGCAGTGCGGATTAGCCCAATCAGCCCTGAGTGGCTACTTTATTGTTCAGCTCACTGGCACCAGCTGTGCGTGTGTGCAATCAGCCCTTAATAACCATTACACTCCATTCGCTACAGCTGCCCGGGAAACCAGCAATTCATCTGCAAGCCTTTCGCACTGCCCAGAAACTCAAGGGAAAGGGGTGGTGGGTTGTTCTGTTTTGTTTGTTTGTTTTATACACTAAGAGGTAAATTAAACCTAAGAGTGAACAAATAAACGCAATGCAAACAAGAACCCAGCCTATGCTAATTTTCACTAGCTTGAAGGGACATCAGATAAAAAAATCCTGTTATTTAAAAGAACATCCCTCATGCGGAGACTTTTGCACCATTAACCTTCAACTTCTAACCTGAAAATAGTCACTTTCACTTTTGTGCAGAGGCCATTTCACTTTCTGGTTCTCAAGTGCACGCACGGTGCAGTGTCTGCTTTGCAAAGGGGGATCGTGGCCAGGCTCCTCCGCTGACCCACTCTGCTGGTAGGTGTGTGTTGGCAGAAGCTGGCAGGTGTGTGTTGGCAGAAGCTGGTAGGTGTGTGTTGGCAGAAGCTGGCAGGTGTGTGTTGGCAGCAGCTGGCAGGTGTGTGTTGGCAGAAGCTGGTAGGTGTGTGTTGGCAGAAGCTGGTAGGTGTGTGTTGGCAGAAGCTGGCAGGTGTGTGTTGGCTCCCCGTCGCAGGAGAGTTCTGTTCCGAGAGCGCAGAGCACTAGAGGAAGAACCCCTAGGAGCAGGCATGCCTAAGGGGGCAGCTTTCACTGGAACTGTTGACCTTGCCAAGCCCCAAGAGGGGGCGTGTGACTCTCTGCAGTGTGTGGAGATACCACTTGCGCAGTGATGTTTACATCCAAACTGAAAGCTTGTGTGTTAAGACATTGTCCTTTTTAATGTACAGAAACGACTTTGTTCGTCTCTGGGTCTTTAAACAAAGCAACAAGAGAGTCTAGATTTCAAAAGCAAAACACTTGAAGAATCGCCCCCTCTGCCACTCATCTCCCAGCACTTGGTCAGGCTTCCATGAGCCCTTCCAAATTTAGAACAGAGGAGCCTGTCAGGCGCCTTTCGGAAGATTTCAGAAGGCCCTGCAACACACCTGTAAAGATACACAGGGCCCCTTTCCACTCCATGGAAATGCGGCCTCCTCTGGGGTGGAACATCGCTGCTGTTTAACAGTACACAGAAACACTATACAACACTGCGATGGGATGAATTAAACACACCTGAACATTTACACTGGCATAGCGGAGAGCTTTGCCTAGATAAGGGCTTTGTGCCCATATTAGCAGCTACGATTCCTTTTTTATCCCTTCAGCCGGATTAAAACTATAACTTGGTCTTTTTTAAATTAAAGTTCATACTTTGGAGGAGGAAATCTTCAGGACAGAGAGTGACGTGAGGACAAGCCACATAATGGCCAGCTCTCTGGGACAGAGGCCATCTTTGGGAGGTGTGGGGGGATAGGCACATGCACAGCTCCTGGTTCCCAGGTCATGGCTGGGCTGTGGGGATACATATAAATAACAGTGCGCGGTTTATCCCCTCGGCCTGCCGGGCAGGAAGTCAGGAAGAGGCAGAACACAGGTCTATAAAAGGATTATCTCCCTCCGTTAACAAATATTTGCTAAGCAGGGAAGAGATCTCCTGTAGCCACCAGATGTGAGATAAATGTTCAGTGCCCCGGGCACAACCACGGCCCCATTTAATCCACGCCCTGGTGGCTTCACGCATTTTATGGTGACCAAAGGTTGTATGATGTGTTTATGGCTCAGTCACCCAGCCCATTCAATCAGACAGGGCCTGGCATGTCAGGAGACCCCCTAGCCTCCCTCTTTACAAGCAGCAGCACGGCAGAGGGGAGCGGGGCACTTCTGCCAGTGCAGTGATGATCATAAAATTCCCAAGTCCTGGTCTGGAACCAAATTGTGTGCGGCCCTGTCGCTAACGTGCAGACCCCAAAACGCCACCCTCCCCCACAGCGGGTGTTTGAAATCTGGATCCGAACCAGGCCACTCACCTCATCTCCATTCAAATGTTATCGTGAGGAATGTGTAGCCCCACCGCGCTAGGTGCTGCCCAGAGTCAACTCCTGGCCCAAAGAGCAGCCTTATGGCAGGTGCCCAAAGCCCAGCCGCTCTGGCTTGGAGGGAGTCCCGTGAACATTTCCTTCTGCTCTGACCGAGACAGGTTCCCACCCACCTTTGCTTTGCTTTCCAACAGCTCAGACAGACTCAAACTGCCGCATTTGTGCATCTAAACCAAAGTCTAACCAGGCCGCGACGTACTGGAAGAGCATGAGAGAAAGCTAGAGGTGGGAGAGTCAGATTTAAGACAACACCTGTAACAAACCCGTGGCTGCCTAGGACTCCATCTTGTCACCAGGCTGCACAGAGCGCTGGGGAGGTGGACTAGGCGTTAGCGCCTCCCGCTTCCAAAGCACAGGCCTCAAGTGCAGAAGCTAAAGGACAACAGCTGTTCGCTTTTAGCAAGTCAGAGCCTATGAAGCAGAGTTGAGACGCTCCAATTCCGTCCACCAGCAAGCAGTAGTGCAAGCACAAACGCACGCACACTCACCTGCCCGATATGGCTAGTTCATTCCAACACGCCTGCCTTTTACTGAATCTGAGAGAACATCGGCTCATTCACAAACAACACAGTGCAAGGGTGCCATGAGGCACGACGTACTCGCCCCATTTTACACATGGAGAAACAGGAGGCTCGTCTGCACTGGATTCGTTTTTAAGAGGGGTAACACGCCGATGCAAGCGGCAGGTCACAGAACGGCTGTAGGCGTCTCCACACTGGGGGTGGCACTGATACAAGCTGCAGAGGTGCTAGACGACTCCAGTGAGGACAAGACCGGAGGCACCCAGGTGTTTGCCCCAAGTCCTAACTTCCAGCCTGTTTCATTATGTCCCAAAGCCAGTGCAAGAGCCAGGGGCATTTCACCATCTCCCTTTCCCTCTGGGGTGCCCCACAGCCCTAAGGTTATTCACATTGTGTCTTTAGGGTGCAATTAGCCAGTGGGAAGGGAAGGATCTGTCCGGCTGCAGCGTGGTTTCCTTCTTTCCCTTTTCTCTGTTGGATCTCGAAGTACTGAGATCCCACCACAAGGTCCTTCTCCACTTCAGTCGGTCGAGGGCTTGGGTTTCCCATGAGTGTGTGTCAATAGTGCACGTCTTCATGTTGGCTTTGAGGGTGTCTTTGAAGCGCTTTCCAAATTTCATTGTCTGGTTTTGCCCACCGTAGGTGATCTCTCTGGATGCAGGTTTCCAGGCAGGGAGAGACGAGGCAGACAATGTTCAGGGCACCTTTTCTAGCCTCCCTCTCCAGGTGAGCAGAGTGGATCCTAAAAAGGGCTACTCAGTCACGGTTGCACTCCTACCTCTGTCCAAATGCAAAATACGACCATCTGCCAGCCCCGCCTGCATGCCAGTCTGTGGCTGGGAGCTTCCAGGCATCAGTGCCCTGCTTCTGTCGCCACTCACCAGTCACCAGAGGACGTGGGCAGGAATATGGAAGACACCTGTGTGAGAATTCTTTTAACATGGAGACACCGTTGCCCACTCGTGTCCACACTGGGTGACAGGACGACGATTGGGGACCTTCATCCTGCTGCAGCCTCTATCTGCCTTCATAGCCACGGAGAGAAGTTGTCTCTTCATCCACCTGCTCTGCTGTTGAGGACATGGGGGCAGACGGAGGCAGGTTTGGGTTGCTGTTTGTCTGGGACCTCACCTTTGACCTGGCCTCCTTGGGTGACCCTGCCAGGACTGCGAGACTCCCTGGGGGGTTGCTCTCAGGATCATGGGAATACTTAAACTACTCCAACGCTTCCAGGACACAATCCACTGGGAAACGTCTGCCCCAGTTCTGACAAGATTCGTGGATTGATCTCGTTAGCCAGCGGCAGATCCACCAGCGATAAGGGGCTATTGCTCTATGGAAGACGATCTGTCTTGAACTGCGAGCAATCACCTACAAGTGAGTGGGAAGCACCGAATCAGCAGCTGGGTCTCTGCCGATGCCCACCTGGCTGAGAGCAAAGAGAAATGTGGTCTCCCTCACCCTCCCATGGTAACTATCAATCCGGACCCTTCACACAAGATAATAAAAAAACATCAGACAGGAAGGATGGGAGGAGGAGCTGGTGGACTTTAAATGAAAACAGAGAAACCTCAAGGCAAAAAGTGTTAGCAAAGTGCTGTGAGGCTTTAGGAATTACTGCCTAAGCCAGCTGGGAAGTGCGCATATTGACTCAGACGTGAGCCGTTAATAAGGCAGCTAAGAGCATTGCTTTTACATTCATCCCCGCTACTCGCTGCACATGCACAGGACAAGTCAATGCTCCAGCGCTCTCCGGTTCAATAGTGGGATTAGCAGCCCTGGTAACCCCGGCACACGCCTGCTCTTTGTTTTTCTCTTGTTCCTTGGTGTCAGGTCAGAGCAGCTCTTCCCTCCCCTTGTTCTTCATCGCGCTTTGCTGTGTAGATCAGACAAGCACCTTGAGGCCACCTCCATCGCTCTGGCCCCACAAGACCTTCCCTTTCGCTCCGGCAAAGCCACTGGAAAGGATTAAATATTTTCACTGTTCCCGGCCAGCATTGGGGGCGGGGGCATCGCTTGAGTGACTGAAAACCAGACGTGCTGCAGGGAATAACCCTGTCCTGGCAGGTGAGGGCACGGGAAACCAGCAGGGGCCTACACAGACCTTTCCCATCCCTTATTCCCAGCTCCCTGCCTTGGGATCCCACCTCACCAAGGGAGCACTTGGGCCAGAACGAGCTGTTTATTCTCCAGCACGTGCCAACAAGGAGCAAACAATCCCCAGGAGCGTGTGGCCAAACCCACAATGCTGAAGATACAAGTCATTTAGGCCCGACATGCTCCATGACCTGTGCCCGCTGCTGAGCTCACGCAGCACCCCACAGGTGTCAATGGGGCTCCATGCAGATGGGTCACAGTGCAGGACGGGGCCTTAGCATGGCAGATCTTTGGAGCGGAGGACTTGTTAAGGGCAGGACGGCGCAGTGGTCAGGGCACTAGTCTAGGACTTTGGAGACCTGGATCCAATTCCCTGCTCTGCCACAGATTTGTGTGTGACCTTGGGCCAGTCACTCAGCTGCGCTCTGGGCCTCAGTTCTGCACCTCTAAACAGGGAGACTGGGGGGGGGGGGATTCTGTTTTCCCCTAAATTAGCAGAGGTTTGACCAGCTCTGTCCAACAGGTCTCTAACTAGGTCCCAGTGCATCCCAGTCAGTCTCCTTATTCCCACTTTGCAGATGGGGAAATGGAGGCACACAGAGGGTCGCTCAGCAGGCCAGTAGCACAGCCAGGAACTGAAACAGAGACTGGGTGTCTCTTTCCCACCAGCACACACCGGCTGCCAGTCCGGCTCTCGCTCCCACCCAGAGCTGTCACTACCTCCTCCACGATTCAGGCCTTGTCAGAGGTGACAGCCCAGCGTCAGCACAGGAGGGATTCATCCTTCTCCGGCTGGAAGAGGAAGGAGCTGTGCACCACGGCTGTGCCCCCTGCACGGTGGGGAGGACAGCGGAGTGCAGCAGGGGCAGCCCCGTGGATAACGTGGCACCCACAGACTGGCTCCGGTGGCCGGTGCAGCTGACTGCACTCCAGGGGGACGGGGCTAGGAAGAGAGGGCACAGACCAGGCTCAAGCATCATCTTGCTCACGCTGATGTATATCAGGGTTAATTCCCCTGAAGTCAGCTGAACCAGACGGATGCGCAGCTTGTGGGGCCTGGCACCCTCTGCACCAGCCAGCCGTCTCCGGCCGGCAGAGCGGGGCCCGAGGCTGCAGCGTGCATACCGCGGCCGAGTCACCGTGGCCTGAACGCTGCGCCGGCTGACACGCCCGTCCTCCTGCAGGCTGTGCGCACCACTCCACGGGCCATTCCCCGAGTTCCCACACCCTGCGCCGGTAGCTGCTTTGTTTGGAGGAACGCACGTGGTCATTCACAGTCAGATACTGAACACATTCATTTAAAGTCCTCATCTTCCCCACACTACTTCTCCCCCATTAAACAGTTCCTTTACTCCCTCCCAGTGTAACACTATGGAAATGGATCCATGCTCGTTTTCAGCGAAGGACACGCTGTCCCCACATTTATTAAGGAAGCCAAGGAGAAGAAAATCCTGGTAGGAACATTTAACGAAGTGACAAAGGGTCCTGCGGCACCCTATGGACTAACAGAGGTATTGGAGCGTAAGCTTTCGTGGGTGAATCCCCACTTCGTCGGATGCAAGCAGTGGTCCACTAACACAGCGACTCCTCTGATACTTAACGAAGTGACACGCAGGAAGAGAGACAAGTACTAAAAGTCTCAGGGCTGTATTCAGTTCCTGGCTGTGCTACTGGCCTGCTGAGCGACCCTCTGTGGGCCTCCATTTCCCCATCTGCAAAGTGGGAATAAGGAGACTGACCTCCTTTGCCAAGTGCTTTGAGACCTACTAATGAAGAGAGCTAGATATTATCAGCATCATAAGCACCTAGGTTTGTATCTGGACTGGCCATTGGGCATCGACACTGACAATACTTCAGACTTTTGGGGTAGGAAAAATAGTGGAAACCCTGAATCCCACCCGCCTGACTTGCCACAATGGCGATTTTTGCTTTAGTTATTCCCCCTTCCCTCCCCCAGCTACCACTAATGCGCTGGGGTTGTCTATGGGGAAGTCGGGCTGAAAGGAGCTTCTGTGACCTCAAACCAAGCCTGTGTGCCGCTAAAGCCCAGCGGCTCTGTCAGACAGATCACTGCAAATGAGCTAGTGAGCGGAGCCACACTGTAGCCCCCAGATTAATGTCATGGGTCCTCGGCACAAACCCCTGACATCGGCAAAGGGCTGGCAAGGGCAGGAGGAGGCTTCGCACAGACACGAACGCAGGCCGGAGTCCATTAATGCTCTGGGTGCACTGTCAGTTAAGCTAAGAAGGTACCGCAGTCCCCAAGTGCGGGCTCTGTGTTGTTTAATAATAGGGAGCCGGATGCGCCGCAGGCCGTGGCAATGTTCTGTGCAATGAATTTGCTCATTTTCAATTACTCTTCCCAGCATGTTTACAGATCCGGTTACACTCGGCGCAAGGCTGAGACAATGCAGTACTCAGGAAAGGAATATCCCTGGTGTATCGTACTCAATTTGGCAGCATCTGAGTGTCTCTTTCCTGCACTGCCAGGCTCGTTCCCTCAGTTCTCCTACAGGGGTTTTACAGGGGCCATGAAGCCATGCAGAAGGGAGAGGGCTGACACTAGCGAAGCCAGAGAGACGGGATTATTGGAGGCTTTGGATTGAAGGCTGGGGTTCAGACCCATCTGTGTGGACAGCTGCCAGCTAGTCGGGGCTATCAACATTTCAGCCCCATCAGAATAAGACAAGAACGTCTCCTTCCAGTTTGGGAGCTGACCCGTAGGGGTGTGAGGGCAACCCACTCCAACCAGCCACCCACAGAGTCAAAGGGCTCCAAGATTCTGCCTTTGGCTCAGATCCAGCTCATGCATTCACAAGCTGGGTTACCAGCCTCTCACCTGAACGGGACAGCAGCTTAGGAAAGACAAAGGCATTGCGTTCCCCATCTGCGCCACCGGGATGGAGGAGGATTGAGAGACCCCACTGTGCACTCAAGGGGGAGTGCATTGAGTGATTAAAAGCCGATAGGACAGACAAGAGTCCCCATGAACTGCAAGGAAGCTGTAAAAAATCCCCAGGTTCCCTGGGTTTTATTTCCCGTTTTAGAGATGGGGAAGCCGAGGCACACAGAGGGCAAGTGACTTGTTTATGGTCGTGCAAAAGCCAAAGCCAGACGCCAAGAGACCCCTGTTCTGCACACTCAGTCTGTTCAGAGCACTGAGGTGAGCTCAGCAGCCACCCCCAGCATCACGTCAGCACTACAAAGGAGCCGGCACGTGCCACGGGTTCCTCTTCGGAGGTTCGCTTCCTACCCTGCCTTGCTGAGGCTCTGAACAATTCTGTCACGGGCAGAGACAGGAATCGGCTCCTCAGACACGAACTCCATCTAATGAGATCTGGAGAGGGGACGGGAGGGGATGACAGCAGGCAGAGGGGGAGATTGTGCAGCCACATTTACTGCTGAGCCCTTAAGCTTTGCCGGCCTAGCTCCTGCTGTCTCTGTGCATCTCCGTCCTGGAGTATCTGCTTCGCCAGGGAGGGAGCATGGAAGTAAATTTCAAGCGCCATGGGGGTGCCTGAGCTCCTGTCCAGGCTCCTGATTGCTTCCTGATCTGTCCCCAGCCCCACAGAGAGAAGTGAGGCTCTCCCTACCCCGCTGCATGGGTTCTGGGGCTCTCCCCTATCAGGAGACCTCCCCAGGGGTCTCCTGATAAGCTGGGCGGGGGATGGCTCACATCTCCAAGCGGCAGGTTAGAAATAACTCCGCTCACAGGGTTAAATTCCAGCACCCGATTCCCCCCAGGTGTGGAGTTTGCTTTAAGATTTTCTCTTCTTTCGGGGCTGGCTTATTGTTATCTTCACCATTCACCTCTTTCCCAGTCCCTCTCCCATCCTCCTTCTCATCAACAGGCTCTTTTCTGTCTCTGCGCCCCGCCAGTCCTCTCTGCTCCCCCATTCCCTTCCCCCACCATCGGCCTCCTGGCCCCTTCTCCTCCTTCGTTCCCCCACCCGGCTCTGGCCGAGGCAGAGGAGGGCAAAAGGAGGTAAGAATTCTGCCCACAACAGCCATCGGTCCTAACTCGTGCATGGAGCAGGGTCCCACGGGGGGCAGGGAGGGGCAGGGAAAGGAACCCAGCTCTCCAGCCTGGTGCCCTACCCACAGGGCCTGCTCTCGGGCAAGCAGCTTATACCAATATGAAACCCGGCACAACAGCCCTCTCCAGACTCCAGTCAGGGGCTCCCTGCAGGAGCACCCCCATCACCATGCCAGGGCTCATGGGCTCTCGCTGAGGAGCCAACCGGGGCCCGGCCAGGGAAGCGCTGGCAGGTACCTCGGTCCTTAACAGCAGTCACCCTCCCCTGGCCCGCCGCAGCATCACCTGCCGCTGCCAAGGACACCCCAGACGAAATCATATTCATAAAGAAACGAGAGAGGAGGAACGGACTCCGCAGCACGAGCGGGGGGAGGAGCGACAGGCAGCATATGTGAAGATAATGACCCAGAGCGCTGGGTCTGTAAAACCGCTACAGCGGCACAAACAAAGGCAGAGGAGAGGGAGGCCGTTAATGATTCCCATGATCCATGAAGGAGGGGCCCCGGGAAGGCCCTTCGGCCTCCCACATGCTCGCTGTCAGCTCCACACAGGCCAGGACTCTGATGCTCCCGCTCACTTCCCCACAGCCAGAACCCCTTCTTTTGCCGTTCCACGCATCAGCCGCGGCCAGAGACAGCCCCAGAGACGGCGACGGGAGAGGCCACCGCTTCCAGCAGCACTCAGTGCCAGGAGCACCAGGGCGCCGGATGAGCCAGACACGGGAGAAAACAGACGGGAAAGGGGCTTGCAGACTCACCCCCAGCACCACGCTGCCCTCCCCTCCCCACACCCAGGCCTGGGCTCACTCAGCAGTCTGGGAGCCCCAGCTGGGAGAGAGCTACAGGCCAGGTCCAGAACACCCCTCCCGGGCAGGCTGTGAGAGATGCCATGGAGCTTCTGAATGACAGTGCCGTGGGGCACAGATCTGCTGCTCCTCCCCGTCCCAAAACCCCCCAGAGCCCCGGGGGGGCAGGGGACGATCTCTGAAGCTGGGTGGTGACCGAGGAACTCTGACTCCATATCCCTCCACGCAAGCTGGGGCAGATCTGTGCGCAAAGGGGACCCGTCCCACACACCCAGCCAGGGTGCTGCAGCAGCGTCCCCCAGGTCCCTCATTCCCTGCTGCCCACCTGCCACGTGTAGGGGGGGCTCCGTGGCCTTCCAAGGCAGTGAAACAAAGAAGAGGGGGACTCTCCCATGGCCCCAGCTCCTCCGTGCCCTACAACGTTCCCAGGGAGCTCTGGATCTCCACATGCCAGCAGCGAGTGCCTCTACCATCCATGGGCTTTGCGGCTGAGCTTGCAATGTGGACAATCGATCTCACGCACGAGGCCACCCTTCCTCCAGCAGGGCACAGAACTGCAGACAGCCCCCTCCGTGGCACTTGACTTGTGTGTGGCTGGAATAAAGCTGACCCCATGCAGGGAGCATGCAGCTGCTATGTGGCCCATGGATCCACAGACCCGGGGCCAACCTGCTCCTTCCCCAAGCCTCCCCCGTCTGATGTGCATGGCAGGGTTCAGAGTCCCTCCTCTTCTACCCACCACGCATGCTGAACGGCCACGGTGCATCTGCAGCAGGAGAGTTTAACCCGCAGTGAGCACAGCAGCGGGTGGCTACCCCATTTCACCCACCCATGCCCGAAATCTGGCCTACACACTGCAGATTACATGCAGGCAAAGCTCCCTGAATAAGGGCCACATGTGACCGGCCAGTGGGCTTGAATCTCGGAGAGGGGAGAAGTCAGGTGCTGTACATACCAAATTGCCCACACCAACAAAACCCCAGGTCTCCCACAAAATGGAAAAGGAGTTACTCCCTTAGCTGGTAGCAGTAGTAGGCTCTTATCTAATATGTGGGCCAGCCCACACAGGAAGGCACCCTTAGCCAGCACCGTACACATGTATCGAAGAGGAGGGGGGCTTTTGCTGTGAGGAACGTTTTAGCTCCTATTTCAGGTGATGGATTCACTGCGAGCGAATGCAGAGGCTTGCGCTGTGGACAGCAATCCTGCAGCACCACTGAAATACAACGGTGGGAAGTCCCCTACTGTTCCCTGCGTAGCATTTAATCTTAATAACATTTTATCTTGGATGACAACCCTGTGTAATGCGGTTTAAAAGCCACGACTACACTGACACCGTAAGAGGCAGGGAAAAAAAGGCTCTTTCCTCCCGTCTAATACATTTGCTAAGGTCACAACTTTAAAACCTCTTACGGTATCTTACTTGCCAAGCTGGGAGGCTGCTTTGTAGAGCCGCTCAGCGAGACCGGCAGGAGGCTCAAAACGTCCTCCTCCCTTCGATTCAGTCTCTCAGCTGTAAAGGGCTTTATTTTATTTCATTCTACGCAAGAGCATGAAAGCGCTTTATGCAGTAAGTGGAGGTTTTGAAGGGGCGAGTGCGGCAGACACACTGTAGTAGACAAGCGGCGGCACTAGCAGTGGTGGGGAGGGTTTGAATGCGGACGGTCCTGGAGACCCAGGCCCCCTCTCAGTCCCCACAGGCCCATCTGCCTGCCATGGTCTGGGACTCGAGAGGCCTGGAGTCAATCCCTGCTCTGGACACTCGGGGCACGTCACCGTCTCTGGGACGCTGGGCACTTCCCTGCCTCCCAGGGTGCTGGGACACTGATGGGGCCAGAGACGTCAGACGGGTGCAGCTTCCTCCACCCTGTCTAGTCCAGTTCCTCCAGCCCAGCCTCCACCGCCCATTCCCGCTACTCGGCAGAGGGGGCCACTTCACAGGAGTTACAGGCACGTCTATGAAGCTGCCAGCTGTCCCCTAGGACCTGGGCTGAGACACCCCCTGCCCCCACTCATTTCACATGAAGTCAGTCATATCCGATGGCAAGAATCTTCCACTCACCACCAACTGGAATTGAACCAGTGGCCTAAAGTGAAGAGCTCCAGACCCCATGACCAATCCCCTCAGCGATCCAGACCTTCCCGGCGCAGAGAATTTAATGGTCTAGTTCAGGGGGAAACTCAAACAATGACATTTTCATAAATAATAATGCAGTAACGTATAAAATGTATACATTTGTGCCACGCACTGAAACATGCAAAGGCAGGTTATACGCTGCATAAATATTCTATGAACTTACTGCCTTGCCCTTAATGGCAAAGGATGAATTTTAATCTTTTTGGAGGAAAAACATCACCACGCTTACACTTCTGCAACAAAACCTTATTTAACCCTGTAAGTGCTGCTTTACTCTCAACTCTCGCTCTCCCTTCTTGCTCCACGCACCCCATGTCCAGCTGCAATCAAGCCCGTGTTAGCCTAGGAGGCAAGCTGGCTGGGGGGTTGATAGGTATTCCCCGTTAGCACAAGGCAAGAGGGATCAAGACTCCCAGATTCTATCCCCAGCTGTGCCATTGCAGGCTACAAGGAATGGAGGGGAAACGTGTGTATCCATACTCCACTCAGGTTACATCCCTAACTAGAACTAGTCAACTCTGTTACAACCAAAAACTGGAATTTTCTTCTCATTTTCAATACCCAGGATATTTTTCCACCCTTCATCCCCAAAAAATGAAAAAATTTCAAAGTTTCCCCATGAAAAAATTATCTGCAGCTCTATTCCTAACCCCTCCCCGTGGCCCTTGAGTCTGGGAAAGGCCATGCCATGGCAGAACTGCTTTTACGAAAGTCACCAATCCCTTATGCGCCCTTGGTTTCTTGGGTAAGGGGAGCAGGGAAGTCAGCCCCCGTCTGTAACATATACATAGTTGCCATATGTAATTGGTGCCGAGCCTTTTGATTGAGCCCCACCACCAAGCAACAGAGACCACCTCAGCTGACACCCAGGCCTCTGCAAGGAAGAGCTGATTAGCAGCTGGCTCAAGCCAGAAACAGGATCTGAACCAAACCGTGTTCCTGATTGAACAGATTAATGAGATCAATCACTAATACCCAGGCCATGGCAAGGAGCCATTTGGAAAGTTAGTAAGAGAACTGATCAGAGTTAGGGGACAGAGGATTCAAAGGGGACAGAGCACAGGTTCTCCCTGTGCATCACAGCAAATCAATTCCTCCAAGTCCTTGGCCTAATTACGGCTTAGGACTGGTTCAGATCAAAACTACTGTGGAGTCCAGCCCCTTCCTCCCCACCCCCACAAAGCACAGACTGCCTGGAAAACATGTGCATGCTGCTTGAAGTATTTTAACAATATGGCACAGTACAGTATCATTCGAGGTACAGCTACTACACAAACTGTCAGGGGTTCAAACAATCCGCAGCAGCCTCTGCCTGCTAGAAACAGAGAAGAACCTGCACTTTCAGCTCTAAGGCAAAGCAAGAGCGAGAAGAAAAGACAACCCCCCACCAAAGAGTGACCATTTGTTGAATGGAAGGGAGTTTTTGCAGGGAGAATTTCAGCAAGAAGAGAGAAAGGTAAACGCCTCATGCAAGATTATTTTTTATCTAAAAAGTAAAATCCAACCTATTTGTCCTTGTAGCCTGGAAAGACTCAAAGAAAGAGCTCCCTTATTAGCTAAGCAGCAATAGGGCACTGAGTGTGGTGATAGACATAAAACGCACACAGTGACTGCCCCAGAGAGCTCACCCTCAGAGCAAGGCAGATGCACACTGGGCGGGACGCACTAGGTAGCAGCACCCAGGGGGATGGAGTCACTGGTGTGGTTATTTTATACAGAAAGACCTTTCCAGAAGGTGTGTCAATTGACACTCTCTGGACAGAGACAGGGCATTACAGGGCTGCTCTCATCAGTCCCTGGGACTTAGACTAGAGCCCTGGACTTGGGGACGCGGAGCAGGCTCGCCATAGGTGCCTGGTTCACGCTCTGTGCATGCACCAGGAATGGAGACATTCGCTGCACAATGGCAGCCCAGGTAATAAGGCAGCCTGTCCACCCAGGGCTAGAGCCACTGAAGGACAGCAGACACCTGCCCGGCCCTTCCAGGGTGGGTGAGCACGGCAAAGAGGGTAACACCCCCCCAAAGTGCTCCTGCACTGGGTCCCTCGCGGGAGAGGAGGGCAACGGCTTGTGGGTTTGGTGTATGATCTGCATCCTGACTCTCGTCTCCACCACGGCATGCAGCTCTGGGACTCAGCAGGGCTTTTTCTGTGGGCTGCATCTGTAGAGGCCTGGCCCTGTGACGGAGACTTGCCAGAGGCGTTGGAGAACTTGATCCTGTTCCCACCCATCTACACCCACCCCAGAGGTCAGCTGCCATTTTTGTTCTCCAAGCTCACAGCAGCCCACGACAGAGGTGCCCATGTGCTGGGCTCTCTCCTGGAGACCTGACTTTCGTTCTGTCTGGTTTTAACTCTCGCTCTAAATAAAAGCCATTCCAGGTGACAGGGCTACTCCCTGTGTGTGGGAAAAGGGAACGCTCCCCTCCCTGGCCCCAAGGAGGGGCAGGTTGTGTGTTGTCATGAGTGGGTGGTGAGAGGGCAGACGTGTGTCTGCAGCCCTGCTAATTGTCCAGCATTCCCTCCCAGCTTCCTCTGGGCACCTGTGGAGAGAGGCCCCTGTCTTGCTCCCACTGAATCTGGAGGCAAAGCCCCCCCATGACACCACTGGAGCAGGAGCAGTCCCAGGATCCTTTGGGAAGATTCGCACAAGGCCCAGAGTTCACCCACAGCACCCCAAGGACAAAGCGGAGCCTTCCCCACATGGGCCGATACCCAGCCAGCTCTGCGCCACCACGACGGAGAGCTGGGCTCCAATACGCAGAGCTAATCCATTATTGACACCCCCCGTTTCTGAATATTGATGCTAAAAGCCATTTCCCGGCCTGCCCCTCACTCCCGTTTCAGACGAGTTCTTCGCACCACAGGGAACCCAGTTAGAGGTGCCGTGAGGTTCCAATACCCCAACCCCACACCCATCCATGAGACCCCACCCGCAGGCCCTCCCCCACCTACAGACACAACCGCTGCATCCGTGTCCCTCGCGAGCAGGAGTGCGGCACGAGGGGCTTGAGGAATTGCGGTGGTTTCCTGGAAGCGGAGAGCTGAGCAGGTAGAATAAGTTATACTATCCCTGAAGGAGCATGGGGCGCTCCTAGCGTATGGTGTAAAATACTACTGCTCCCTTCCCCCAACTGGCATTTTGCCTTCCCCCCAGTACGACCCATGTCGGAGTCCCCCGCAGCTCTTCCTGGGACAGTCAGTCCCCACCCCTCGCCTTTCTCCCGCCGGGAAGTTATTCACCCGAGAGTGGCCAGAGGCACGCAAGCCACAGTGAGGTCCTGGTCACGCAGCCACTGCCAAGCCCTGGGGACCGCCCAGGGGCAGGACCCCAATGTGGGGCAGCTGCTGAGACATGCGACACATTTTCACCACACACCTCCAGTCGTCTCAGCATCGGTCCAAGCCCAGAGTCGATGGGCAGCTAAGGAAGCACAGGACTAACGGGAGCAGGAGAGCATCAGATGCCAGGCCGGCGGCCGTGGCTATCTGAGGCTTCAGTTTACACCTTTTGGTTTCAGGGCGTGGAGATTGCACCCAAAAATACAAGGGCCACCCTTCCCGAAGCGTAAGAGAGGGAGGCTAGGAGGCTGAAATGAACAAGTACACCCTGGCTCTGTCTCCACTTCTGTGCCCTGAACTAAAAGAAAAGCAGCACACGTCAGAAGGGGCCTTTGGCAATCTGGCCTGAACCTCAAATACACGTGTGCAATAAATAAACCTGACGATTCCAGATGAACGGCTTCCCCTAAGATGACTCAGCCTTATTGTCTCCAGTCATTTCTACTGATGTGGCCCAAATACGTGAACGAGAAACCTCTGAGTAGCTCTCATTTCCCTAAATGTAACATTCCTCTCAGCAATTCAGGCTGGTAACAACACGAGCGAGAGCATATGGCCCTCTGTTCAGTGTCAGCCGAAAAGCAATATGAAGGTCGGACACACACACACACACACACACACACCCGCCACACACACCCCTCTGTGCATACAACAGACTATGCTCCTGACTGCACAGAGCAGCCCATTTGATCTCATAACAGAGGGTTCTGCCGGGGCATGCGGATTTCATTTCCCTCTATTTAGTTGGGTGTCCAAATGCAGAAAGTTACGACAGATTTTTAAAATTCTGCAAACAATGGAAATAAACATTCTCCCACCTCTGTTTATAAGAGCCCCTCTCAGAGACCGAATCCAAGCCTGCCCTGCCTGTACATCACCCCCCATTACTGCAGGGTGCTCAAGAATTCAGAGGGCTGGGGAGGAAAAGTAAAGGATTAGACCATTTTAGAGACTGATCAAAAGAAACACAGGCCCAATCTGGAGCCTCCTGCTCCAACCAGTGAAGTAGCCTCAGCATCGTTCCCTCTCACCTTCCTGGCACCACAGAGGACCTTTGGCTATGCACAGCAGCTTGCATTGCCTGCACGTGTCAGGCCCACCGAGTGATCTCAGCACCAGGGTCTGAACCCAGGACCCGTCGTCACCAGAAGACGTGCTTCCACCGCTTCAGCTGAAGGAGACATTAGCTGACGGCTATAGTAGGCTCTTATCCTTCACATGGACCAGCCACTGGGTGGAGACAGTGCACACCGAGATGGCACATTACGATCACGATCTCAGCTGGGAGCTCTGGGGGGCACCTTAATACAAACAATACTAAATAACAATGGCTGTGGGAGCCAATGACAACAGTTCCATAAATAACTAGGAGCTAGAAACACACAGGCTGCCCCCCGGCCCCTCTGGACAAAACCAACCCCCCACTTTGCCCTCCATTATTTCTAAAAGTCACGCTCCAAACAAACCGAACAGCCCAGCGTCCACAACCCCACATCCACGGCCTGAGCATTGCTTTGACAGAGAAATCAGCATAACAACCAACTTCTGACCAGAGCCAACTAGTTCACGGACCATCCCAGTGTCTCCTGGCAAACGGTTTATGGGTGATGTATGGCCACAGTAAATAACCCACTTGTTCTCTGCGCACTGACATTTTACCCCTGGGAGAACAACAATGCAAAGAGTTAAAACACGCCAGCCAAAATGCTCAAACACAAGTGTCCGGGTGGCACATCAATACGTGCATATCACAGACACAGAAGTGAGCAATAAATGTCGCCTCATCACTTCATTTCATACATCACTCGTAGCCACAGAGAGTCCTGCAGAAGGGGTGTCAATGACCTGCCCATCACACCACAGCTGTGTTATTTGTCCACGCACAGTCCTCCTTCACTTAACACACCAGTAGTGATAGAGTGATTGCCCAGAAAGGAGAGAGAAGAGGAAAGAAGTGCCCCGTCTATACTCTTCCTCCCGAGCACTAGCGCGTGGGGGCATTGCGTGTGCCCTCTTGTGCATACGCCCATGTGTATTTTCTCCCCTTCAAGCAGTGGTCTCAAGGTGCAATTGAATGATTTACATTACCTATAAATCCAGGGCTTTCTGTGAGCCAATGCTCTGAGTTTGACACCACCAACCCTTAACACACACCACCCCAAACAGCAACGCGGCAGACGCTTGCACTCAAGCATGTCACTGCCAACTCTGCAAGAGCAAGCTTAAATGCTACGTGATTAAATAAATAATATGTTTACAGCCTGAAAGAGGAATGAGCTCACACAGGGGACTTTTAATGCAGTGACGGCACACAGAATCCATTTATCAGCCTCCAAAGGGGAAGGGGGAAAACAGGTCTCTTGTCCCCTGGTCACTCGTCAGCAGTTGGGGCGGGGCGGGCGGGGACACTTTCCGCACAGGTCCAGCCTGAACATGTGTCTAGCTGGAGCTTACTGACCTATTGCTTGCTTGTGTCCCCTAGAGGCAAATACTGTTGATGCTGGAGTGACACTATGCACCTTGATCTTATCCTTAAAATACCCCAGTCACGTGACCCACAGCGACCATCCCGCTAGGTTTGTTTATCACTTTTTCCTAGCGAGATGGACAATCTCTCTGTTGTCGTCTATTGGGGAACAGGGCAAGATGAGTTCCCTGCTGGAGGACCCCAACTACTCCCTACGCCACCCTCGCAGGTCTAACCAGGGTGGCAAGGTCAGTGGGGATCCAGAGAGTTGCCACCTTCTACATGTTGTGCTCGGTGTCCGATTCATTCTCTCTCCTCAGTGCTATAGCCCCAGGGAAGCAATGGGATGGCTTTTGGCACCCAACCAGGCATGGGCCAATCCTTCTCAAAATCAGCCTCACTCCCTTGGAAATCTGGATGGAGGCAGCAAAGCACCGCGGAAGCAGCACCGCGGAAGCTGATCTACTCTGCAGCAGACAGAGCTCAAGAACAAGGGGTGGTTGTTTTAGGGGGAGCTCAGAGCCAGAGTAATGCAGCTTATTGAGTAACCCAGAATAGCCCTGTAAAGAGCCCGCACCAGCCCCTTCTATGGCAAATGCCAACTCGTTTCATGGGGCTCATGGAGGAACAGAAGTTTGAGGAAAGGAGATCAAGTCACTGCAAATCAAGAGAACAGCCAGGCCAACCGCTACGCAGGCAGCTACATCTGTGGGAGAGACTTTAGGGCAGATTCCAGAATGGCACCAGGTCAGGAATGTACAGAATTTGTGAGGTGTCTACGGCACTTATCTATCCCCCTTTATCCCAGAATCTGAGCACCGCCCAACCTGTAAAATATTTAGCCTCAACACTCCTGGGAGGCAGGGCAGGACTGTCACCCCCATTTTACAGCTGGGGAACTGAGGCACACAGAGACTAAATGACTTGCCCATGGACACACAGGAAGTCTGTGGCAGAGCAGGGATTTGAACCTCGATTCCCCAAGTCCTAGGCTGGTACCCAGAGCACTGGATCATCCTTCCTAATTCCACAGAATTCTCCTCCCCTCACAGAACCATCTGGTGACAACTGCTGGAGTAGCAGGACAAATACTGAACGTTCAGATTCTGACTCACTTTTAACCCTTATTTAGCACTAGCACAAACAATAAAACGACGAGGTTCATTACAAACCTAAATGAACTATTATTATAATTGGCAGCTGTTGCCTAGGCCTCACTACCACAGGGGTGAGACGGGAGGTTGACAAGTGCCCAAGACGAGGCTAGCCCTTCCTGCAGCAGGGGAACGGCTCCAGAAAACTCATCTACAGATCAGTGCTTTGATTTCTCAGACTTTTTTTTTTATTTTACATTTCTGTTTATTGCATTGATATTTCATCTTGCCAGTTCATCTTGGTTCATCGTTAAGGTTCCTTCCCAGCCTGCGGAGCTGCCTCCGCTTATCATAAAAATCTCTGTGGCGATTTCAGATTAATTAAAAACTGTAAATCGCAAAGTCGGCCGCAATAACGTCCATCCCCCCCCTTCCAGAAAAGGGAACGAAAAGAACTTTAAAGCATCTTATTTCTCTAGCTCAGCCCCACGCCTGAGACATTTCACTCAGCCTGCAGCCATGTCACGTTGCGATACTACCTGGGTCGCACACAGACAATCGCGGCGCGCTTGGGCGGGGAGGTGCTTTCCTGGGAGCTCCCAGGGACACAGAGATGCTGCAGAAAGTTGTGTTCAGAAATCTTTTTGAGTCAGCACCAACTAGTGCTCCAGCACTTCACACCCTGTCCAGCCGGAGTGCGACAGCCAGGGCCCTCAATCAGTCAGGGCTTCCCTCCCGCCAGCCAGCACAGCCTTCCTCATTTGAAACAGAAACCAGGACACGGGCGGCCAGTAGAAATGGTGCCGAGAAAGGTTACTAGCCATGACCCAAATCCTTACACCCCAACCAGGCTTCCCCTGCACTGGGTCAGGGGTACTTGCACCGTAATGCCATCAAAACTTCTGGCTATTGAAACAAAACATAATGCGCCAGGCAAGGGGCCCGGTGCCAACAGCTTCCCTCTCCCCATGGACTAGCAGAACCTCAGGAACAGCCCCATCCCATCGAATTAAGCTCTGGTTGCAATAATACTTAGAATGGGACCTGCTCCTAGCTGGATTGACCGGTCACCCCAAGTAGCGGTATCAGTCTATGAAGAGGGGCCAGACATGTTCCCCCATGTCTGGGATACTGCTTTTTGCATTCAAGTAACCAAGAGCATCTACCCGGTGCAGACGCAGGGTCTGGCTCAGGTCTCCAGCTACTTGTAAGACACAGACCTGTACCCCAATGCAAGGAAAAACAGGGCGTACTAGCTACACGGACACTGAGCCGGTCAGAGCTCGGCCCAACTTGCTTAGGTCACAGGACGGCATCACATCGGAAGAGCTGCCTTCCCCTTTGGAGTCCCCCATTCCTCCACTGCACAGGCAACCTGTCAAGGTACCATGTTTGGTGGTCTGGTCTGTCACACAGCAACCAAAACCAAATGGAAATATCCTTATTTAGGGCAGGATCACCAGAGTTACTCACCGCTCGGAAGCATGCTTGCATAACATGCATCTGACATCAGTAAGCCTGTTTACAGGGACACACTGGGAAATAACACCAGAGACACTTTATTCACATCTGCAGCTATTCACACCTCTTGTGGCCCCAAGTTCCTGGGACTCCCTATTTCAAGGCACAGACTGGAGGGAAGTACCCAGCTTTCTGGATCATCCTTGCACTGTATGAGCATTCATCCATCCCTCCTTCACCACCCACAGCCCCAGTCTCAGTGGGATACCTAGGACGGATTCTCAAGGGCACCCCCATGTTCAGCTGGGCCAATGTAAGCTCTGGTCTGGAATCTGGAGATGCTTTCTCTGCTCGTTACAACTGCAGCCCAGTCTATCCTGGGGAGTTTTACAGTATAACTGTGTCTGTTGGAGGGATGACTTTTTTCCCTGAATAGTTTTACCAGTAATAGCCCTAGTGTGAAGCAGTGATACCAGTGTAAAGGTGACACACCAACAGAATTACTCCTCTTCCCGCACAGGCATAGCCATACCGATATATAGCCCCGGTCACCGGCATAACTGCGTCCACACTAGGGGAGTGCACTATACTGGCCTCCATGTCAGCGACTGTGCTCCCAGCCCCTCTTGCTGAGAGCTGCCCTTTCCATACAGCAGTAGCTGGCTCAGGTTTTCCTTGTACTCTCTCCGCTGTGCGTGGATTAAATGAGGCAGGGAAGTGTCTCTGCTCCTGTTTCCTGCAGCCGGCAATGCATTTCTTGGTCAGCTTAAACATTCAATAGCAGGGAACATGGGAGTGAACTGAGAGACCTGAATTTTCTGCTCCTGGTGGCACTCAGCTAAACCACACGCATAAACCACAGTCAGTCAGCACCACAAAGGTGCTTATTTGCCAACCCAGCCTGGGAGTCAATCTAAAATCAAATCCAAGTACACTGCATCAACTGGATCGCCCTTGTTCACGTTTGCTGACCCCCTCATTCTAAGAGACTGGGGAGGCATGATTTCCCTTGACAAAAGCCATCTTGACTCCTCCCCCAACATATCATGTTCATCTAGTTGTCTGATAAGTCTGTTCTTTACTAGAGTTTCATTTAATTTATGTGGTACTGAAGTCAGGCTTACCGGCCTGCAATTGCTAGGATCGCCTCTGGAGCCTTTTTAAAAATTGGCGTTACGTTAGCTATCCTCCAGTCATCTGGTACAGAGACTGATTGAAGCAAAAGGTTACATACCACAGTTGTTAATTCTGCAATTTCATATTTGAGTTCCTTCAGAACTCGGGTGAGATTCTACAGTTTAATTTATCTATTTGTTCCAAAACCTTCTCTACTGGCACCTCAATCTGGGACAATTCCTCAGATTTGTCACCTAAAAAGAATGGCTCAGGTGTGGGAATCTACCTCACGTCCTCTGCAGTGAAGGAGGATACAAATAATTCATTTAGCGTCTCTGCAACAGCCTTATCTTCTCTCAGTGCTCCTTTAGCTCCGTTGGCCCCACTGATTGTTTGGCAGTCTTCCTGCGTCTGATGTATTTAAAAAAAATTGCTGTTTGTCTGTCTTTTGCTAGTTGCTCTTCTAATTCTTTTTTGGCCTGCCTAATTATACTTTTATACTTGATGCACCAGAGTTAATGCTCCTTTTTATTTTCCACATGCGATTTGATTTCCAGTTTTTAAAAAGCTGTCTTTTTGTCTCCAACAGCCTCTTCTGCTCTGTTGTTTAGCCGGGGGGTGGTTTTTGGTCCTCTTGCCATTTTGCGCTTTTCCCCCCTTAAATGAGGTGCACTTCCAGGAAGAGTTTACATTGCCTTCAGTCCACCATGTAACTGACTTGGGGTCATCAAAAAGCAGAGCAGCAACTGCCCCCATGCAAATCCATGCCCTACACATGTCACAAATATCAGGGGGAAAGCAAATGCACTGAGCATAGATACCCCGTGCTGCCACTGTCCAGAGCCGGTCACCATATTTGCTGTTGCCACCAGAAAATAAAGATGGGAGAAGTGACAACACTTCCTTCTGGGTGGGTGCCATGGTATAGCTGCAGCCTATACCCTGGGAGAATGGGACAGGACTTAAATTGGAAGGTGTGGGGTAGGGCGCGTCAGAGCAGAATGAACGGGCTGGAGTGAAAGATCCAGGATGACGGACATTGACAGCCAATCTCTCCCAGTGTCCCCGTTTCTGGACAAGCTCATGCGCACGTTTCATTTAGTGGAGGGGAGAAAGAGAAAGAAAAGGTGGGATTGTGGGGTTAAGGCTGGGAGCGGAGGGACGGGGATTCTGCTCTCAACTCTATTATGTGACCTTGGGCAAGTCACCAAATCTCTGCCCGCTTCCCCATCTGGAAAATGGGGTCATCGCTCCTGCCTGGCACGGCTGTTAAGGGGGATAACCTCGTGTAAGTTACTAGAAGGTGCCTTAGAGCAGTGGGGTATCCCCAGAATACTTAAAACAAAAATAAAAAGTGAAGCAAGGGCACAAACTCCAATGCCAGAGATATTTCCTGTTCTGAGTATGCAGAAAGTTATGGTAACTGCGGACAAGCGGGGTTTTAATTTTTAAATGGTCTCAAGTTGCAGAGGGGGAGGTCTAGGTTGGACATTAGGAAACACTATTTCACCAGGAGGGTGGTGAAGCCCTGGAACGGGTTACCTAGGGAAGTGGTGGACTCTCCGTCCTTAGAGGTTTTTAAGGTCAGGCTTGACAAAGCCCTGGCTGGGATGATTTAGTTGGGGTTGGTCCTGCTTTGAGCAGGGGGTTGGACTAGATGACCTCCCGAGGTCCCTTCCAACCCTGAGATTCTATGATTCTATGATCACTGAAGATGTCTAGAAGCCCTTGAAACTTCCAGTTACTCTGAGTCACAGGTGGTTCAATCCCTGGCACACCTGTAAGGAAGAATAAGCTTCACCCCTCCCGTGACACTCCCTACTGCCGCCAACAGCTCCCTTCCTGAGACGGTGAAATAAAACATGCCCCTCCTTCAGCTCAGAAAAGCTGCGCCCATCCTCCTCTGCCAGTTGGCTGTGAGGATTAAGATTCATTTCAAATGAAGTTTTCATTATTTTCTGCTCTCCTCCTTCATTCCCAAACTCATTTCCATGACAAAAAAATTAAACAAAAGCTGCTTTTTGAATCTCCACTCATTACTCCCATTACATTTGTTAACATCATTATCTTCAGCCGAAGATGGCAACTATTATCAAATGTTGCAGAGCTTTTGTAGACCTCTTGGTATATTACTCGGGAAAATTGCTTTAATGCATATGCTTTTAGTGGTTTAAAAAAAAAAAAACCAGCCGTGGCATTAGAAGCCATAAAATGCTGCACTTTCTTATCTCCCTGATAATACATGTATTTTCCCCTTTACATTGAAATATAAATCTATTTGTTATGCAGGGCACAAAAGCTTCTGGGGGAACATTCAGGAGTGGATGATTCCTGCTAGCTGACCCCCAACTCACCAGTAGCCACTTGCTACAATTCCTCTCATCTCCAAACCCACCTTCTTTTTGGCAGAAGTATTAAAGTAATAGGTTGGATTCGAAGGAAGAAATCTCAGTTCTGGGGGGGGGGGCGGGGGGGAGGGGTGCTTTTCCTTCAGATTTCAGCAAAATAGATTTTGTTCATATTGATTTAAACTGGAAAGCAGATAAACTGCTAATAGCTCCTGTAGTAGCTGCTGAATTTCTACGTTTAGAAGCAAAAAAGCGTCTCTGAAGGAAACGGCACAGCTTGAAAATGCAGGCGTAGGGCGAGGAAGGTGGGGAAGGACTACAGAGCCAGCCTGAAAAGCCATGGGTTACTCTGAACAATGGGGGGGAGGGGAGTTTAAGGAGGGTTTACTGGGGACCGGTTGTCTTTAGAGAGAAAAGCAGTGAGCATCGCTGGGACGGGGGGATGTTCACCTGCTTTTGGACTTTTTAAAAAATGGATGGACATTTATTAAAGTGTTAAAAACCTACAATTCCAAACTCTTCCTACTGCCCTTATGAGAAGAGAACTGGCAAGTCCCTCGGGCTCCATTTAACGCCCTAGAAATCAGGAACAGGCTCTTCTACCTGGTTCTGTTTCACCCGCACAGAAAAGGTTGAAGTTTTCAAAGATGCTCAGACACTCTACGCCCATCAACAGTCACTGCGACTTGTGCTCCTAAGTCACTTGGGTGCTTCTGAGCACCTCACTCCCTTCGTTCCTTTTGCAAATCCCAGCTGGGTTTTCCAGCCTGGATCGCTCTTTCAGATTAAGGAAACACACAGCAAACACAACTCTGGACTCAGAGACACCGCAAGGGTAGAACACAGGAGGCGCTCCCCGCAACATTCCCCACTCACCTGAAACACAAACCAGCAGCTGCCTCTCAGCTGCAGGTTCGGGGGGGACTCGCCTGCCTTTAAAATGTGCCAGTGCACAGAGCATAACCTCCTACAGACAGCACCATGCTCACGCTGTCCCTTGACCCAGGCAGGATCATTCCCAGCAGCCTTTTCTCCGCCTATGCTCTGTCCAGGCTAGTTTTACTATGGGACGTCCCCCGGCCCTGGGGAAGACTATGGCCTAGGCTAACAGCTCATGCCATTAAAATCCCCCCTCCCCCGCGATAGCCTACGTTTCCTGTTGCTCCTTTTCATCCTGCTCCGCCTCACTGTTCCTCTCGCAGCCCACACTTTGTGCTCAATGCCCTGCAGCCAGAGCTCGGGAACCCTGCTGCCGGGGAACAAGGGTGGGCTAGCGGACAAGACGTCAGAGTAGGAACCAAGAGAGACAGGTTCTACTCCCCACTCCGTCACTGACCTGCTGCGTCCCCTTGGCCAAATCCTTTAAGTGCCCCTATGTCCTCTCCCCATCAGCCCCCCTTTAGTCTTGTCTGCTTAGATTTTAAGCTCCCCTCTACACCGGAGCGGGAGATGTAATTTCCAGCTCGGGCACTGGCTCTGGTCAAGCTGAAAAGGGAAGAGTCGCCGTGACCGTGCAGTCCGTCCCGAGTGTTCGCCCGGAGTCTCCGACGGGATCCTACGTGGGTGGCGAGTCCATCCCGCTGCTTGAGCCAGCGCAGCTTCGAGTTTTAGCTTGGTCAGAGCTAGTGCCAGTACATGGCCTGAGGTGTGTAGCCTGGCATGGCTTGGCTGCAGCCTCTCCACACGTGAGCCAAACAACGATTTGCCAAAGAAGAGCCCAGCACGTTTTCGGGGGCAAGCAGAGGGAAGTATCACAGCGGATTACTCTACAAAGCTCGGCCCCCAAGCGGCTCAGCCCCACAGTTCAGGAAGGTCCGTTATCTTTACAGGCGTCTTCCATGTCTTGGGTCTAATCGCCGCGCACACAGCTGCTGGTCTCAATGCAGCTTGCGTTCAACTGGCAACCCACAAAGATAACCTTCAGCGCACTGATAACGGCCTTCCTCCGCCCAGCCATCGGGAGGGAGACTAAACCAGAGCAGGCTAGAGATCTGCGGACGCTCGCCAGGGTTAGGAGATGCAAGACTCAGGATTGCAGACGGGAAGCAGGGGACAGTGGTGATGGCGGGAGGTGGGGGGCTTCTAACTTTGTTCTAAAAACAAATCACGTCTCCGTGATCACCATTAAAACACAGGCTTCCAAACGCAGTTGCCTGGGAGCACAAAGGAAGCTGAAATCGACACAGCGAAGGTGGCAAATAGGAAGGCACAGTGTGAACCCCTGGGATGGGAGGTACCTCTCTGTCGCATGGGGGCAGGCCAGAGTCACACGCTACAATTAATCAGCCAAAGAGCTTTAGGGAGCCTGCTCATGGCCACAGCAATGGATGGGCACACTCAGCCCTGCAGGCAGTGCCATGGATCTGCACGGGAGCTCACGAGGGTGAATTTGTGTCTGCAGAGCACTGTCAGAGCCCCGGGAAGAGGGCTAGCAAAAGGCAGGGGGCCACTCCTCTCGCTCATCTCCTGGTCTCTGGACTGGAAGTGCCCACATCTGGGGGCGGAGGGTTAATTTTAAAACAGATGCAACAAATGGACTATGAAGTCCCTGCGCCTCAGCCCCTTGGATCAGAGAGCTCCTGCCTGTCACACTCACCGAACTCATGCGCGGCCAACCACAACGGGGCAAGTCAGGAAGAGAGATGTCACTTGTGGGGTGGGGGAGCTCATACGGGTGGCTGCAGCATCCACAGAGCGGGAGGAGACTCCGGCCTAGTCTCTCCTACAAGCGTGTTTTGAAGCTGGTGCAAACCCATGTGGATGCTCCTAAATCAGCGCAAGCCAGGGTTAAATCGATTTACAAGTGTCCTGTCCACACAGGGATTCGCACCCATTTAATCAAATCTCACTAAAATCCTTGTTTAAATAAACTGGGGCAGCCCACTACATAGACAGGGCCTTAACCTTCCCGGCCAAGGGCTCGACTGACTCCAGGCAAGTTCCCGAGGAGCTGGAAGTGGCACTCAGCAATTGGTCTTCCTTCGCCTCTACAAGCCAAACCCAGAACTGGTCTGAATCAACATGGAAACCAACCCTGGAATTCCAGTGTCAGGAACGCTGCTGAACGGGCCTTTGCCTTATGCTGCACCAGACACGTCTGTCTGACCACGGTGCGTGCGAGAAACATGAAAGTGTTTGGATCCAGGAGGAAAGCCCCACTCCCCACCCCCAAAGCCAGGGGTTCCTGCCAATGCCGAGAGCTGATTTATAGTGGCTGTAAAAGGAGGTCAGGGCTTGACTGGGTTTAATAGATCAATTAATTAAACGAACACAAAACCAAACACAACGGATATAAACATTTACGACCGGTCACCTGTTCCAACGTGCCCCGTGCGGAGCGGTGATCGCTCCAGCTCAGCCCATTCATCTCGCATCCCAACAAGGCTAAAACGGCCACTCAACACCTTCCTTCGGGGAGCTGGCCGAGCTTCAAACCACCCCAGGGCAGGAGGGGCGAACAGCGGGGGGAGCACTGGGACCACCAGCACACAGTGCCCAGCATTCCCTGGACACAGGCTGGAGAATGAGACCCCTTGAGGAGCTGTCACTAAGAACAGTGGCCCCATCTGCTCTGCATGCAAGTTAAGAAACCCATGGGCCCCCCAACCCCATGAAGTCCGCGCAGTCGGCGTAGTCCACCCCGGGGCGGCTGCAATTCAGTGGGAGTCTAGGCTGGAACATGCTTTAGGATTTGGGGGAATGCAGGGGGCTCTACAACACACTGAAGAAAGAAACCATCTGCAGAAGGTTGAGTGTGGGGGGGGTCTCGATGAAGCAACATTTCTGAACCCATATTCTTGCCTCATGTTCCCTAAATGGCAGATTTCCTTCCGAAGGAAGGGGACCTTGAAGCAGAGTCTGCGTCTGTGAGAGAGAGACGCGCACGCAACGTAGAATCGCCGTGTGCCTCTGGGGAGACGGAGCCAGTTCATTACAGAATAATGAAGCCCCAGTGGATTTGACAGCGTGCGTTAGCGTGAACTGGATTGGTCCATTTATGTTAGGACAATCCTAGCTGTAGCATAAATAATAATAATAGCAAACTTACAAGACAGACAACATGGAGGTGCCAACCTCTGCCAGAAATGAATAAATTAAAAACCCGGCTCTCCTGAAACATAGGGCAAGCAAGGCTCTGCGACAACACATCAAGAGACACCGAAGTGACCTGCGTTAACCATGCCTAGGATATCAATTCATGATTGGTCACACAGCCCAGGAGACATCGCAAATAGATTTAAATTGCTTTATTTTCCATTAGGCTTTTGGTGTTGATTTATGCTGCCCAAACAATTAGGGCTTTATCTCCATCACACAGCAGCATTAGCTGTAATTCATCATGTTTCACTGTTGTTTCATAAATATTAGATATATTTTATTGAAAGGGGAAAATCCAGCCAGTCACACCTCGGAGGAAATCAGCCCAATAAGACACTCCCTCACCGGGATGATGAAGGCAGAGGCATTTGGTTAAATCTGCTAGTGATGACAACAAATCATCTGCAAAGATGTCTCTGGCATTGGGTAACAGTTGCCATATCACTGTCATTGGGGAGGCGGGGGCCAAATAAAGAGGGCAGAGCTCGGTAGGAGAGGAAAGAGCCAAGAACCACAGAGCACATGCGTCTGGAAGGACCGAGCCAAGTCCAGTGAAATCCACCTAATGGGCCCTCTGCAAACAGAGCAGAGATTGCCACCTGTAAAGGATTTTAATACAACTTTAATTCCTTGGGTGCAAAGCCTCTTCCCTGTGCACCCATGGCCAGGTCACTTCCCCCCTTTGACACTGTTTGCACCCCAGTAGACAAAGACGATCTCCCCCTTGCAAGAGAACTACGAGGTTTAAAACCTTTACAAGCTGCTTTGAGTGCCCCAGATGAAAAGCACTCTAGTTCTGCCAGGCCCCTACAGAAGAGTAAAATCCGCCTTTTGCTTGGCGTCCCCAGAGCCAGGCTGGAGGGGCTCCCACACTTCGTCCTCAGTCGTGAGAAAAATTGCTGACCAGTGAGAACAGCAAGATGCCTATAGGTCTAAACTCTGGAAAATGAGAACAAGCTGCCACTGCCGAATTCCCACCACGCCACTCCCCCTCCATACCCTAAAGAGCTAAATGAAAGTATGTGAGAGACTCAAGCCGAGGAGGAATTAAAAGGACCGTTGCCCATTCTGTATTTAACAGGCACCTCACCCCCATTTCTAACTCATTGGATGCGAAGAGGAGTTCCCGTCACGGCTCTGGGCGGCTGCCAGACTGACGTGAAGATGTCACCAATGAGTTTCACAAGCTTCTTCTAGTGTAACACCAAGTGTAACTCTTTACCCTCCCACCCCTTTAACATGGGAACCAGCAGCAGGAGAGACAGCAGGAACGACGTCCCGGTTACTGCTGCCAGCATGGAATGCATCAGAGGAAGAAGAGTCTTCTCCAATCCTTGCCTGAGCAGGGTGGAATCCCCACGTATCCAACATAATACCGCGCAACTGGTCTGAGCCAAACGACCCAGATGCAACGGTATTGTACCTCCACATAGATATTGCGGGACACGTCATGCTGGAATTCCACTGGGGATGATCACAGAGAGTATTATGAAATTAATTGCTGACACCTGTGAGTGAGTGTGCATGAAACATGTACTGTATGGCATATCCATAGCTCTTGTTTAAACAATGGGCCGTGCTGGGATCTCTCATTATACCCTAGTAACGTTACCCGTCTATGGAATCGGGCCAAAAGGCATAGCGACTTTACCTGAAGAAGTCAGTAATAATCTCCCCGCCGTGAGCTGCTCGGAGGGTTGTTTTGCTATTACATAAAGGAAACGATGCAGGTGAACGGGGACCAACAGAGACCCGGGCACGATGCAATACAGAGACAATCCAAGAGCAGCTACGGCATTGAGGGCGATTATCTGTATTTATATAATTACATGGAGGGGTTGTATGCTCTTTGTGGCAGGGAACATGCCTCGATTTGTAAAGTGTCCTGGAAGTTTGCAGCACTTTATATCAAACGAGTTTCTAATTCTATCGGCACAGAACGAGAACGGTCACGGCTTTAAACAAAGATTGCAGACAAGCCCCGGAAAATGAGGCAATTCACAGTTCAAGATGAAATCTCAATCCAGGGGCTTGGACACCTTACAAAGGTAAATAAAAGCAAAAGGCCCAGGGACACACATACAAAACCCACTCCAGATGCCTTATCGACGGCCTTAATGTATCCCACACATTCTCGGAAAAGCAGTTGCCATATGTCTGAGGGTTAACGTTTTAATGACCGCTTCCCCTCCAGGCACAGCCAGGGCAGCCATCTAAACACAACAACACACACCAATTGTTAATAGACTGGCTTAGGCGGGGAAATCAATACAAGATTTTTATAAAGGCTCAGCCTGCAGCAAAGCTGGCCCTGTACGCAAAACGGGAGGGAAAGGGATCAACAGGGTATCAGTTTTCTGCATTATTGCAAAGGCAGGTCATTGTCCAGGGCAGGAGTGAAAGGCTTTTGCAGGTACAGGAGACTTGTTCCTCAATTGCTTCATTACAAGCAAATATCTTGTGCTGCTGAGAGAGTAGAAATCTATGACACACGAGAGGGGAGGTACTGGAGGGGCTGCAGGTTAGTTGGGGAAGGGAGTTCTCTACGTGTCTGAGACACCCTGGGCAAATTACCGCTCACCTCTACATCTGTAGCGCAGGGCGCACAGTTTAATCCACTCCACACAAGCATGGAGTGAGATTTTAATCAACTGATGTTTCTGAAAGTCTCCCCGAGATTCCATGACCAAAAAGGCTACAGGAGTGCAACGCGATTGTACATATTCACCCCCTCTCGGATTAGCTACACTCCCTTGCCATTCCACTCGCAAATCCTGCCAACTCTAGAGCACAGACCAGAGTTCCACCTGTCACTGCTCTCAAACCACGCGGGGGCCCCTGCAGATTTCAGTGGAACGTCAGCACTTTAGGACATAGATGGGGTTGGACACAATGTTAACAACCCAAACCGAGGCTTTCACCATGTCCGGCAGAGCGCTGAGTGCTCTGCCAGCACCAGGAGAAAGGCTTAGCTCCATCCACCCTACACCCCACTTCCCCACCTGGCCGGTCACGCCCCCTGCCCACACTGGCACCGCTCCGAGGGGCTCCGTCCCCCCAAACTGTGCGCGCAGGCAGAACACGTGCCAAGGACACGTCCTGGTTCGGCCACTTTGTGCTGGGTCTGTCTCGTTATTTTATTGACTAAATAATGAACCGGGGAAGCTCCACTGGGACAGAATCACATTGGCTGGAGAGCCCTGACAGCAGGGCACAGACACACGCGCCATGCAACGGAGCAATACCAAGTCCCAGGACGTTTTCCCAGCAGATTCAAAGAGACGAGATTCCCCTGGCCCCTGTGTGGCTCACTACTCCGCAGATACACACTCCAGGGACTGGCACATGCTGCAATCTGCTGGTTTGGTTCCGTGAGGTGTAAAACGTGCCCGCAGGACCGCGGAGCTGGACAGCTCTGGGGACTGGAGACAAGCCGTGGATCCTTGCGGTCTTCAGGTCCAACAATTCAAATCTAGGCCTCATCTGCTGCAGCAGCAGGAGGAGGGGTCAGGGTTCAAAATAATTAAAATAAAAAGTAAGGGCAAGACACCCAGTTCACTGTCCGGCCAAAGGGGCAGAGGTGAAGGGACAAGATGGACACTCCAGAAGTGCCAGGTTTTGCGTCTGTGATGTAACTAGCCCAGCTGGTACCCACTCAACTGGCTTCTGCGCTATTGGTCAAGGTGTAACCCGGATGGTTTCTTTCATTTGAATCCGATTTGCTCGCTCTGCGCGTAATACATTTTCTTGGCATCCTTGGGACTTCGCCACAAACTCTGATATTGTCTGTAGTACCACAGCACCAAGGACCCCTAGTCCTGGGCCAGGATCCCATTGGGCTGGGTGCTGGACACACCCAACTCACTCAAGAGAGGAAAGCCACCTGCTTCTAAGGGAAGAGGAGGAGGAAGGTGGGGGGCGGGGCATGGAAGGTCCCCTACTCTAAGTCATGCTGCATTCAGGAAACACACATGGGAAACCCGCAATGACAATAGACGGAGCCCAAGTTTAAGGGGGAGGAGGTGACCGAATCATACGGACGTAGACACATGCATGTGGGGCCCTTAGTAAAGACATCCAGAGTCTGCTACAAAACAGGCAAATTAAAGCTCCTCTTTTCCAGCTGTATTTACATCCTCATTTCCACCATCCTGGCCCTTTCCTGTCACACACAGCTCTGCCAGGACCCCTCAGCTCTGAGCTCTTGCTGCTGTGGTTGGATTGCAGAGTCGGGGCAATAACCAGCCCCGGGCAAAGCTGCCAGAGGTTTGGACTGGACCTTGTGCAGCACCCAACCTTCCTGCAAACCGCTCGGGACTCTGCAGCGCTCGTGCCTACAACACACTCATACTGCGCCTCCTCGCAGAGCAGGCTAGATCCTCAGTGGGCATTTCAGCACGCCCAACCCCAGCGCCAACCGAAATGCAAAGGCAGAGGCAGTATGCCGAGGCTGGGACAGGCTGAACCAGACGTCAACCCCCCAAGAAGATTCTGTTCTAGTTTGTAGGATTTGGGCTAACCCTAACCCCGCCACCACCACCACCACGATCTCACAGTTTTTTGTTTGTGCTTTTTCCCCAAACACTCACCAACAAATCCTTTCACACCACAACACACACAAGACTTACACCTGTGTGGCTACTATAGTTATTTCACTTGAATTCAACATGTAAGGTCCACAAAGCTTTCTGTGTCACCTAACACATGAACCAGGGGTCATCCAAAGAAATTAATGGGCAGCAGATTTCTCTCTCTCTCTCTCTCACACACACACACACACACACACACACACAGAGTCAACCTGCGGAATTCATTGCCAGCCAATGCTGTGAAGGCCAAGAGTATAACAGGGTTCAAAAAAGAATTAGACAAGCTCATGGAGAATAGGTCCATCAATGGCTATTAGCTAAGATTGGCAGAGAAGCAACCCTATGCTCCAGGTGTCCCTGTCCTGCCAAAAATACAAGACACTGGGCTAAGACGGACAATTGGTCTGACCCAGTGCGGCCATTCTTATGTTCACTTGGCCCCATGCCCTGAACTAGAAAAACGGGCAATCAACATGCTGAAAAATCCACCCTACCTGTTTGTTATTTTGCAGCTGACTGTAATTACACTAGGAAGACAAATGAGAAATTCCCAGTGTGTGTCAGAGCTCACAAATGTACAAGTAGAACTTCTTGCATCTGCCCAGATAGATAGATATACACACACACATATATATATACACACACACATACACATACACACAGAACATTGTGAATAAAAATGTTAAAATGCCATGTAAAAGCTTGGAAAACGTAGAAGGGGAAGATAGAAGCACCACAATTGCTTGCATTCACTGCTGTGTTAATTTGTACAGTTATTACTACACCACTTAGCATGTGATGCTGTGAAGCGCACAGTAGAATGCAAATAAAAACAGATGTGAGATTCGAATCAAATGGGCATTGCGTTAAATGACACAATGAGCAATTCCAGTGGTGTCACCAATTTTCACGGCCTCCAGCAGAACTTTCCTCCAACATGAGATGGGAATTTCAGAGAGGTAGTGCCAAGTGATCAGAGTCAGCCTGGAACAAGGTCACAGGGTGTGGTGGATGCAAAGCAACAACGAGCATGAAACTTCACATTTCAGCCACTGTCAAAATTCCCCAACCCACTTCTTGCTGCGATCAGAGGGAGCTGAACATCTGTGCTTCTCCAGAAACTAGCAGCACATGAGTCTCATTGTTATTGGCTCAGATACGGTCAACCCAGTTCTTCCTGAAACCCACATAATCCAAAGACTAGAATCTGCAGGGCCTTGGGAGAGGTTCTCTAATTCAAGCAGCAAGAGAGGATCCAATCTCTTTGGCGGTGCCAAGAAAAATTCTCTAAACTTGGTTCCATTTAGTTTTTGGACATCACAATCTTGACAGAAGTTCTTGCCCCATAGGCTACTGTAGGGTGGGCCCATGTAGGGATATTCAACCTGCCCCAAAGTTGGAAGGGCAAATACACAAAGAGGAGCTCTATATAATTTTAGTCTGAGTGATTTACCTCACAGTAAGAGAAGCAGAAAGCCACAAGACAAAAACCATTTCCCCATGGAGAACAGTGCATTTTTCCTCTGAAACATGCCCGAGCAGCTGAGAACAAAATGGCTGCTATCTTCTCGCTCATGTGGAGTTGTAAGAAATGCAAAGGCACAAGACACAAAACAAATGCACGGCAGTGTCACAGCTACAGCCGCCAGGTACAAAACCCCTAAGGTCATGTGGACAAAGGACGTTCTTCCCACACACCCCTACCTTGATACTGTATCACCGCATCTCTGAACACCAGTGAAGCCATGACATGACAACTGAGAAAACAAGCACCTCTACTTCCTGGTTTCAGTGTGGGCTAGTCCAGGGGGGTCTCCCTCTCTGGTGAACAGTATTTATTTTGCCTCTCTAAACTTGCACGCATGGAAAGAGTGTTCCCTGTAGCAACTGAATGCACCATTTGAGAAAGTATCAGGGGGTAGCCATGTTAGTCTGTATCCACAAAAACAATGAGGAGTCCGGTGGCACCTTAAAGACTAACAGATTTATTTGGACATAAGCTTTCTTGGGTAAAAAAAAAACAACACTTCTTCAGATGCATTTGAGAAAGGGTCCTGAGAAACGGAGCAAAAAACTATGCAAGTTCCAAAACATCAGCAGCAAGGTGCCTGCTCTCAGTTCTACTGCACTTCTCTAGCACCTTACATCCAAGGGTTTCGCACAGCACAGCCCTCAGGAAGAAGGCGAGTATCTCCCACTGTACACAGAGAGGAACTGAGGTACAGGTATGGAGAGGGTAAGTGACTCACATGCAGTGAACTAGTCGGGGTGGGAATCAGAAATACAGCCCCAACGTCATGACGCCAAGGTCTCTGTTCCAAGCACTAGCCAATACTCTTCCCTTTACACAGGAGGCTTTTCCGACCTAATTCACAGAGGTTTCATGGCTGAAACATAGGGCACAATAAAAATGCTACCAAATAATAATGAGGCTCAAAAACTCCAACAGATCTGCCCCGAGTGCTTCTTTTCAAACATTTTGTTCTTTACAATATCGTGACACTGACATCTGATTCTAATCAAATGGGCATTGCGTTAAATGACACAACGAGCAATTCCAGTAGTGTCACCAATTTTCACGGCCTCCAGCAGAACTTTCCTCCAACATGAGATGGGAATTTCAGACACAGGCAGCGCCCAAGTGATCAGAGTCAGCCTGGAACAACCTTTCCTGGCGTGGTATTTATTTCACTTGCCTTGAAACGGGAAGGGCAGGCACTTTGGTAAATGGATTGAAAAGTTGTCTAGTTGCATTGAAGTTTGTGTAAGTCATTCTCTATCCTCTACAGAAATGTTCTTCTATAAACTTCCTCCACGCGCTCGTAGAGATCAGCACACGGCGCTGTGGCTCCCGTGCCGCAGCAAGACAGCAAAGGGACTATTTTCCCTCCCCCGTGCGGGGAAGCACACCACATCTCAGACCCCAGTGTAGCATCAGGGCACGAGAGCCCTTTGGCCCTTGCGACCGGAGGCCATCAGATCCGGCACCCGACGCCTGCAAACACACCTTGCTCTCTTATGAGAGCCAGGAAGAGACTTAGCCACACAATCCCCATTACAACTCTGGCCAGTCAGCGGCACTTTCCTTAACAAGGTCATTCATGTAAAGGCCTCTGCCCCTGTGCACTCTGGTTCTCAGCACAGTCACACCTCATCTGTTCCTCTCACCACTCCATTTTCTATTGCAATTTACCTTACAAACGACACTGGAAGTTTGTTCTTTTAAACAGGTTCCTTTTGATCAGGGATTCAGTCAGTGCCTTCGGGGCCTTCCTGGATGGGTTTGCTCTACAGTCCTCCAAACAGACGTCCTTGAAAAGTTTCTTCTCAGTGGAGGCCACCTTAACATGCGCTCCCTGGGGTGGGGGCGAGCCAGCCCAAGGAAAAGCCAGAGCACTCTCTCAGCCACCCTGCCAGGGGACATGGATTACTGCCAAACATCCTCACCCCGATCCACAGGATGGGGAGAAGATTTGACCCCAAACCTCAGGCTCCAGGGCATCTCCCACAAGTACTGCCCAGCTCCACCGGCTGCTCTAGGATCCCACCCCTTTAAGGGGCATTTCCCCAGCACAGAGAGGACTAACCAGCACAAAGGCACTCAGTGCAGCGTGAGCGTCTCCACATGGGGAGCTAGCGCGGAATAGCTGCTCTGCTTTAAATTAACATCCTAGTGATTTTGCCCCAGCCCGCCCGTCAACCCAGCACGGTCTCCGCCAGTTCGGTGGCTTTCCTGAGTGATGTAGTTATACCGACACGAATCTCTGGTGTAGACCAAGCCTAAGGGTTCACCGGGGAACTATCCTGCAATAGCAATTCTAGGCTCTGTCCACACAGAAAGGTTGCACATAGATCGCACATCCTTCAACCCCAACTCGGCCCTTCCCTCGCTACCTCGGACCAGAGTCTGGGGCAGCAGCTTCGACTCCACGGGGAGAGGTTCTTCTGCCCCAGGAGATTTGGGCTGACAAGGGAGAAGCCAGGAACTCAGTATTAATAGCAATAACCACATTCAAGTTTGGCTCCTTTATTTTCTTGCTAGAGCCCCTTTTATCCATCTTCATCCAGAGCAAGTCTCCTGTACTGCAAGCCTGATTTGCACGACTGAGCCCAGGACAGCAAGCACCAACTCCGTTCTCTTTACCAATTGCATGGAGGAACTGCAGGAGCACCAGAGATGGGGAAGGACACACAAACACACAGGAGGTGGGGGGGGGGAATCAGGTGAATCGGTGTGTTACATGTTGGAAATAACAGGTGCAGCTCAGAGATGATTTATTGTTTCGGGGCTGCTTTCAGTGGAAAGCAACAGCACAGAGAACCGAGGCTCCAGAACGGAATATTAAACACTGCAGAAATAAAAGGTATTGCTCAAGAGACAACGTAACAAGGCTGAAACCCAGCATGGTGCAGCCTTCAAATGAAATGGAGATGAGATTCAAATGAATTGCTCTCTCTTAAGGGAATTTCTGGCTATTTAAAAATGCAGTGTAAAAGAGATCCTCCCTGGCTTCGCCTGGCGTGAGCTGCCAAGCACTGGGAGCCCACTGCAGGGCACACGCAGAGAGAGATCCAGTCCAAGCGCCTTCCCTCCCCGGGGCAGCAGCTGTCACTCAGCTCCATGTGGACACAAATCCTGTGCCAGCTCTGCTCTTTATCCCAAATGAACTAGCGGAGTGAGGGAGCCCCCGTCTGACACCAGAGCAGACTACAGGAGCTCACCGGTAAATCCCAGACAGGCTTTCTGCACCCCTCTGAATTAGATTCTGATACCAGAGTGTTAGCCAGAAATTATCTGACTGTCCCCTCTCTCCACATTTATTTCCTCCTTTGTTTTAGTGGAGCAAGTTTCAGATGAGAAGTTGAACACAAGACTTCCGGAGAGCAAAGAGGGCAACTCTGCCCTGGGTCATATTCACACTCCTCTCCTCCCCTAAGCAAATATCCTTCAGTATGCACAGCTGATGCACACCCATGTGACTCTCCAACCCCCTTCCCTTGGTTCCTCCTTCTCCCCTCCTTGCAGCTGCTCTGCAAACGTTGGTGAAGCTGCAAAGACATTTATTGGCTCTAAGGCGTCTAGGTCTAGCAGTTTGTCCCATACACACCAATTCGTTTCACGATGGCCATAACTTAAAGGCCATTTGTGCCCCCGGAAGTCTTCATCCGAGGAAGATGCCGGAGCTGGACCATGCCCATAGCTCAGTGTTTCCAGGGTGGGAGGTCGGAACACAGGGAGGGGGTCTGGGGAGAAGGAGAACTCTCAAATATGGAAAAAGCCACTTGAAAAAATATCAGGACTGAAATTTGAGCACAGATATTTCCGATCAAACTGTGCCATTAGAAACAGCAATGTGGTCAGCGCACAGGATTTCATTGCGTGTCACATGATAATTGGTGTTTTTCTTAAAGCCCCACCTCCTAGGGTCATGTGACCACCTGGGAACCTCAGACTTCCATTAAAAAATTCTAGTGCTGGTTGGGATGAAAAGTTTGAACATGTGACCCACGTGTGACCCTGGTTCAGGACCCAGAAGGCAAAGAACAAGAGCCCACATTCACTCCAGTTCAGCAAGGAGCACCAGTGGGGCAGCGGTCTGTAGGATCGAAGCCAACCACAACTAACCATAGGTGCTGGAACTAGGGGTGCTGCTGCACCCCCTGGCTCGAAGTGGTTTCCATTCTATACAGGGTTTACACTTTGGTTCAATGGCTCTCAGCACCCCCACTATACAAATTGTTCCAGCCCCCAGCAACTAATACAGCAGAACAGGGCACAAAACCAACGCCCTGATATGCAAAAGGTGCAGAGTCCCCACTGAACGCAGGGCATGTTAGGGTGAAAGGAGGGGGAAGACAGAAAGCACGTGAACAATGGAAGCTCTTTGGGGCAGGGCCTTTCATGTATCACGTGCCTGTACAGCAACCAACACAATAGGGTCCAATCTTGCTGTGGGTCCTTTGTGCCGTACCACAATACAAGTGTTACATGATAATCGGGGAGCCCATTTCTAGCATGACAGCTTCGAGGCTTCGTTCCTTACAAAATGGAACTCTGAAAAGGCTGCTATATTTGTAGAACTCACGCATGACTAAATCAAGAGGAACAATAAGATCTTTTTCCAGATTCGGCAAACATCAGTATAATAAAAAAAATTAATTATATGCTTGAAAACATGCACCAGAGCAATGCCCTGTATTTTCTCCTAATTGTTCTCGAAGCCTTACAGAGCCACATTTAAATAAAAATGAAGCAGTTATTTAGACTGCAATTAAAGATGGAGCAATTTATTTTTAAAAATAGGAATATCATCAGCTGGTGCCAAGAAGAGGAAAAAGCCAAGGGGTATAAAGACCGTACTCCTGGCAAGCAAGATGGATATGAAGGAACGCCACAAAGAACAGACGCCTAAGACCTCTCAAAGTCAATCACAGACCTGCCCAGCTACTCCCTCGCTGCTTTTAAATCCAGGGTGTTGAACTTTACACACACTCCTGGAGCATACTGCCCAGAGTGCATCTGTACCTAGATTCATAGATTCTAGGGCTGGAAGGGACCTCTAGAGGTCATCGAGTCCAGCCCCCTGCCCTCATGGCAGGACCAATTACTGTCTAGACCATCCCTGATAGACATTTATCTAACCTACTCGTAAATATCTCCACAGATGGAGATTCCACAACCGCCGTGGGCAGTTTATTCCAGTGTTTAACCACCCTGACAGTTAGGAACTTTTTCCTAATGTCCAACCTAAACCTCCCTTGCTGCAGTTTAAGCCCATTGCTTCTTGTTCTATCCTCAGAGGCTAAGATGAACAAGTTTTCTCCCTCCTCCTTATGACACCCTTTTAGATACCTGAAGACCATCATGTCCCCTCTCAGTCTTCTCTTTTCCAAACTAAACAAACCCAATTCCTTCAGCCTTCCTTCATAGGTCATGTTCTCTAGACCATTAATCGTTCTTGTTGCTCTTCTCTGGACCCTCTCCAATTTCGCCACATCTTTCTTGAAATGCGGTGCCCAGAACTGGACACAATACTCCAGTTGAGGCCTAACCAGCGCAGAGTAGAGCGGAAGAATGACTTCTTGTGTCTTGCTCACCACACACCTGTTAATGCAGCCCAGAATCATGTTTGCTTTTTTTGCAACAGCATCACACTGTTGACTCATATTTAGCTTGTGGTCCACTATAACCCCTAGATCCCTTTCTGCCGTACTCCTTCCTAGACAGTCTCCTCCCATTCTGTATGTGTGAAACTGATTGTTCCTACCTAAGTGGAGCACTTTGCATTTGTCCTTATTAAACTTCATCCTGTTTACCTCTGACCATTTCTCCAATTTGTCCAGATCATTTTGAATTATGACCCTATCCTCCAAAGCAGTTGCAATCCCTCCCAGTTTGGTATCATCTGCAAACTTAATAAGCGTACTTTCTATGCCAATATCCAAGTCGTTGATGAAGATATTGAACAGAGCCGGTCCCAAAACAGACCCTTGCGGAACCCCACTCGTTACACCTTTCCAGCAGGATTGGGAACCATTTATAACTACTCTCTGAGTACGGTTATCCAGCCAGTTGTGCACCCACCTTATCGTAGCCCCATCTAAGTTGTATTTCCCTAGTTTATTGATAAGAATATCATGCGAGACCGTATCAAATGCCACTTTGGGAGTGGGCATGACATGTAATGGGCATGCTTTGGACAGCACAGCCCTGCCTGGTCTAGATTTGGTCGCACCCTGCACACTTCTCCGATGATGTACTGAATAAATGCGACCACCACCAGGGCACGGCCCTGCTGCTCAGTATCACGCTGGTGAAAGGTGCTGGGCTGTCAACTCTGGAGATTGATGCACAATTTCTTGCCAGCGCAGGCAATGGACGCTCCCCCTTATAGCCAGAGGGGGGACAGGACCATGACAAGAGACTGAGTTCTGCGTCTGGACACACCCACCAGCCATCAGAAAGGAACGGCTCTTGGTCTCTAGCACTGGATTTGAGCCTATTGTTTCCAATCTCCAGAGATGTGTATAGGGAGAAGTGAGTTTGGTTCTTCAACTACGGGGGATTTAATCCTTTCCCTTCTGACCTCAGCTCAGCTGGTTCACGTCACCTCCTACCTGAGCGAAACCCACACGGTCTCAGTTTCTCAGCTTATATTTGGTAGCATTATGAATGCAGCTCAATAGACGATTGAGTAGTGAGGATGCATCTCCCTCCCCTCCTTGTGTCTAATGCCACGTCCACAGGCCCCCTCGCCAGGACAGCATAAGAAGTCCAATCCAACTAAGCAAGTTGGAAGCCCAGTGTCTCTACTGGGCTTCCTTCACAGAAGGACAAAACAGAGAGACGAACATCCCTTCAAATAAAAACACTGCCACTGCTGCTCCGTTGGAAGGGGGCGAGGGGCGAGGTAACAAAAACCCCTCTCTTTTCATAAAAGACTGAAGAATTTATAAGCCTGCAGCCCTTCACATCTGTCTCCTCATACAAAATGAAAGAGGCTTTGAAAAACATAGGAGATGAAATAAAGCAGAGGCTGTGCTGGGAAGCTGGCATCTCTTCTGCTGCCACTGTCACCCGAATAGAAATAACTACCACAATTGTTCCTGCACCCGTGGCGGGAGGAGGGGTACGCACACACACACACACGCACACACACACACACACACCAATTAAAACTGCACTAGCAGAGTGCAGCAACCCCACCACCCTGCACATCCCCGCTAGAAGCTAGAGACACGATTTGTCCAGTTCCATTTCAAGCGTATGTTAGCATCTCTGTTGAATGCATCAGAGAGGATTGTGTGGAGCAGGTGGCATTAGCTCAGCACCATCTCAGTTCTTCTCCATCTAGCTCCGAGTCCCCAGAGGGACTAGCTACCAAAATAGAATAGTCAATGTGACCCCCGCCCCCCGGTCAGCTAGATCCCATCTCCCTGCCAGGGCAGGCGTACAGCAAGGGCAAGCTTTGCTTGGGGCCCACCTGGAAGGCGCTTTTGAGCATGCCCCTGACCACGGCCTCAGGCCCAGTCCACGCATTTAGATGGTTTGGTTAGCCCATGCTCTCAACTCGACGCTCCACATCCCGGCAGCAGCTCCACAGGATCCCAAAGCATCCAGTAAACCAAGGCTACGTCTACACTACACGGGTTGACGCGTGCTCTAGCACCCGAAGAGGTTGTATTGGCACTGCCGTTAAGCCAACTCTCCAAGAGGCAGCAGCTAGGTCAACGTAAGAATCCTTCCCCTAAGGGAAGCCGCGTCCTTGTTTCGCAGCCACTTGACTTTGAGCACAGAGGTCATGCCAGGGGCCCAAGTTACTGCTGAGAGCCAGGAAGGGCACTCGGGTCTCTCCACCTCCAGACCAGTACTGCAGCCAGGGGAACCCCCTCTGCTCCCGCAGTCACCCCTGGGCTGCCTTGCCGGAGGGCTCCCTCCGGTCCAAGCAGGGAGAGTCAGAGCAAGGGGGGCTCTGGGACTCGCCTTTCACAAGGCAGCGTCCCAGTGCCTTCCTCACGGGTAACTCAGGCCTATAGCAGCCAGGCAGCTCTAGAGACACTTCCTCAGTGGCAAGACACATTAAATTAGTGTCCTGATCTACAGCCCCACACTGCAGACATCTTGGGACCCCGCTCCCTGCACAGGACTCTGCGGGCAATGAAAGATTTACACTCCAGATACGAAAGGAGTTGGCAGCTCCAGGAATAGACACTCCTCAATATTGCACATGAGCGGGGGCAGGAGAGGATGGGGGCTTGTCATGCCATCCCACAGTGACTTGCTAAGGCAACAAAACCCACCAGTATGCACCTAGTGTGCAATCCTGAGCATAGGCTGAAGAATGCCTCGACCGCATGGACAACCTCGCTGTCCGTGGTCCTCCTCCCTTTCCCTTCTGGGTAGGCAGCTACAGGGCCCTAGAACCAGCTCTTGTCCTTACTCCTCTGCCCCGGCCTCTGGAGCCCATTTTGATAGTCAAACAAATACCACAAGCCACAATGTTTTGAGTGTGGCAATAGGGTAACTAGGTTCCCCGAGGACATGTCCGAAAGGGGGGCTCCAGAAAGTCAGGCCTGTTCCGACCAGCACATGGGCTGCTGAAGGAGCAGGGAGGATTCCTTCAAGGCCCTGCCTGAATGGAGAGGGGAAGGTTTTGGGTTCCAAGATCGGGCAGCTCCGCAGCACCATCCCTCAGACAGGTTTCCCAGACGTGCATGGAGAGCAGCCGGCACTGGGGGGAGAGAGCTCATCACAGTGGTTTCCCTGTTCTGGCTGTACACCGCCGGACGCGATGCCACCCCAGCCACTCGTTACATCCTGCCTGATCTCGGAGGCTTTGGCCGCTGCTCCATGGGTGCATCTGGAAGTGACAGGACCCTTCTCCGTGCTGCTCACATGCATTTTATGTCCTTATTTTAGTCCCGTCTCTTGGCGTGTGCGGTTGCCTCCAACATGACTCTGCATTATCAGGGCTATAATGAGTCCCGTTAAAATGGATTTGCTGGAATAATTATATTCAAAAAAAAAAAAAACCTGCAAGAAACTGCTCTCTCTTCTTAAAGGGCAGGAGCGTTAACCATTTGTGCCCCGTTATTTGCAGTCAACCATCTGCAGCATCTGCTCCCTTTAAAACGTCTAACTCCAATCTGATCTGAATATATAAATCTGAATTATCATGGCAAACAGAGATGTGCTCACACCTTTTTTTATCTGTTGCCATGGTGATTAGATAAAATTCACGCTAACTCTCTGGGGAAGGACGGAATTATTTCAGACAGAATCTCACCCCACTCGGTGAGAACGCCTGGAGCGACTTCCCTCAATAACAGGTCCGGGCGCATGTCTCACTCTGGGAGGGCGGAGCGGGGGAGGACAGGACACCTGTCGAGACAGCGAGGGGACACAGATGATATTAAGCTTGCACTAGGATGGGTAGGGATTCGATACCCCCAACACATCCCAATGCAAGTTCAACACCAAGCCAGCCAATCTCAATCGGACACTAAATAGAAATTATTAGTAATTCTTTGCACGTCTATCATACCTTCCATCTCAAAGCTGCCCTCATACATCGAACCATGAGCAAGACAAGCTTCATCCTCACATCACAGATGGGGAGAATGGAGGGAGAAAGAGGTTAAGTGACAAAGGCCCGAATCTCGCGCTGATTTCCACATGCCAGGCTCTTTGACACCAGTGGCCACGTCAAGTCCAGCATGTGCGGACATCTTTGCAGAATTGAGGCCTCACGTAGCAAGTCAGTGGCATAGCGGGGAACAGGAGCCTGGCTCAGAGCGCCCTGGTGTAACCATTAGACAACACTGCTCTTTGCGCTCCAGCTACAGGAGTTTAAAAGGAAGAGGAGGAGCTGAATGCCCAGGAGGGAGCAGGGCTGATCAAAAACACCTCAAAGGTTTGTTACACAAAATGGCCGTGTTCTACTTCGCCTGCCCTGGAGACGGTATGTGGCGTGCGCACCGGCAGTAGCGTATAGGGCACGTGCTGCGACACGCTGCCGTGGAAAGCAGGTGCGTCCATGCTGCAGTGGGGAGCTACCCGAAATAGTGAGTGGCTCTGGCAAAGGGGAGGCAGCAGGGACAGGCTCTGGCAGGAGGACACTGTCCTGCTAAAGACAGACGGGGGAAGCAGAGTTTGGGGGTGCAGAGAGCTGTGTAGGGTCCATATGCCCCAAGGTTTGACATATCGGTACGCTACTTCCCGTCTCCACAGCTGTTTATGCCACACCAGTTTATGGGTGTGCCGTGTCTGTACGCTGCAGGCCACTTGAAGTGTAGCCAACCAAAGGTTCCCTTCCCCCAGAGGGGACGGGAAGACACTTTTGAGAGAGGTTCTTCCTTAGTTGCCCAAACAATACAGTCACCGTCCAAGGGGCGTTTCCAAAGAGACGGGCACTGCAGTGAGACTGAACAGCTCCAGGATCAGGTGATCGGCAGCATCCGGCACAATGCACAGATCGATTTGCATTTACTTACCCATTGTCTCACCATCGTGACTTGAGCAACACTAAGCCACTTTAATAGCTGTATTTTAAGAGGTCATGAGTTTTAAATGAAAAATATCACAGCAGGGGCGAGCCCGCCAGCTCACAGCTGCCGCGGAATTCAGCACGCACGTTCAAGCGCTCACAGGCCGCCCGCCCATGCCCACGAGGGCTGCATGGGAACCAACTGCTCCACTAGCATCGGGAGAAGACGGGCCTGGCCACCAGGAGAGAAAGGGATAATCTGCAGACAGGTCAGGCTGGCATCCCCGACACCACAGGGGCCCACCATCCCGACCCACAGCAGCTGAGGAGTGGATGGAGTCTTTCCCAATACGTACCAGGAATATCACAGAAAGGAGAGAAAAAACCAGCCTCTTCGCACACACGCACACGCACGCACACGTCCCACAGCTGTCCACACCAGCTTCCTGGCATCTCTCCCAGGGTCAGCTGGACGTTGCAAGTCCCTGTTGCTGGCACGTCTCCATTGCTCTCATTCTGTTCCCTTCACTCCATAAGCCACTGCCCAACAGAGACGGCATACAAGGCACTAAACACAAAGGTCTTCATGCATCTCTCTAGGTAGGGCTGTGGCTCTCATCCCTGCACTATCGGAGCTCGGGACCAGAACCAGAACCAAACTTCTCCACCTTGTACCAAGTGCAAAGAGCCAGGGCAGTTTGCATTCTGCACCACCCAGTGAGAGACAGAGGCCGTGATGCGCCAGCGATCCCGCTGGGCCTCACCTCTGAGGTTAGAGTGGACTGCACCATGATTTATAGAGCTGGGTCCACGTCATCCCAAAGGGAAGGGCACAAATCTCATAACTCCGCTACACGCAGAAAAATTAAAGATGCATGAAAGCCAGCAATGACGACTCGTCTGCTCGGCTCAGTTAATTGCCGGGCCTAGACAGAGCAGCCCTGTACTTACAGCACCTCCTGGTAAAGGGGGAAAACAGCAGCCACAGGGACACCTCTCTGCAAAGCACTGAAGAGGTAGGACTAGTGATTAAGATTTTGGTGGGGGGGGCGGGCGGAAGTGTCAGCCCCAGATCTACTTTTCTTTTAATCTAGTCCAATATCAGGGCCTGATCCTGGGAGGAGCTGAGCGCCTTCAGTTCCCGTTTATTTCATGAGGCGCGAAGGGGAGCCCACATGGTGCTGAGTATCCCCAATCCCAGCAGACATCCAACACCCCGATTTCAAATGGGCTGCCTTCCCACTATGGATAAACCCTCCCCTTGGCTTTTGAAGGCATCAGCAGGATCGGGATTCAGCCATCAACCAATCCCAGGGCTTGAGAACCTCGCCAGGCCTCCAAGGTTTCAGCTTCAGCCTCTCCTCTTGCACACATGGGCTTGCGGGCAGCTAACCAACGGTCCTGCATGCTCGGCTGGTAACACACACTCACCAGCCAGGCAGCGGCCTGGAAAATGTGGATTTGGATGCACAGAAACGGTGCCTGACCTTATCAAGTGCATGTTGAAAAATGGGGTCGGGGGTGCGATGGCTCAAGGCTGGCACTCCTCCTACCCAGGGAGCAGGGAGTCCCAATGCCCACCCCAGCACTCGGAACCCTCTCCAGATTTCTCTGTGTAATAGAAACTTGGTAGGTTCCAGCCACAAGTGATGCACAAACTCATTGGCCTCCTCAGGTGACCACCTAGGAAGAGGCAGGTCATACAAATGCTCTGACAAATTCCAAACCACAGGCTCCCCGCTAAAGGGGAGGGGTTGCAATGGTTAGAATTACGCCAGCCAGGGTTATTTTGTATTCAAGCAAAAACAAACAGAAGATAGCAGCTGGTAAATACACCCTGTAAGTTATCTCCTGTCCCCACCCCACCCCAAGGAAGATAAACACACAAACAAGGATTGCCTTTCACCTCCTATTGCAGTGTTTATTCTGCCCCGGCTTCCAGCTTTCTCCAATAACACGAGATTGATGTTCTCTGAAAAGAGCCTATTGATAAAGAACAATACTTCATGATCTCGGTTCTGGTTATTCTGTGCCTTGGATCATCTTTCCGTGCTGCCCTCTGTTATGCAGCCATGCATATTGTTTGGGGGGGGAGCAGATGAACAGCACCTGCTTGCCACTAGTAGCTGAGCTGAGCTAGAATGCAAATGCTAGTTTCATTTCCAATCCAGCTGAATATAAAGGGACATGCTGGAGGAACATTAGACCCATAAATACTACTGGTGTTTTTAATTTTCGGTAGCCTCACGCTGTGTCTCCAGACTCTCATTACACTTTGAGACAGATTAAAATGGAATTTTAATATAGTTACATTTACTTCCAATATTAGCGAGAAAATAGAGCATGTGACAGATGTTCCAAGGTGCAACAGAGGAAAGATTAAAACACACATGATAAAAGTGGGCATATTTAACCATTAAAATGCCATGTCAATTTTGTTTCCTACATGGCCACAAAAAACAATGCCGAGAGGAGTTTAAGAAGATTTCTCAAACCCCCCACACATGCCAAAACATAGGAGATTGAGGGGAAGGGGGACAGAAATGGGCAGCTTAGATCAAATTAAATCCAGATCTAAGCCACCGCAGGTAGAGTTGGTCAAATATTTTCAACATTAACAATTGACAAAAATTCTCATTGAAATTTTTATTAAAAATAGATGTTTTTGCAAAAAAAACTTGCATTCCATGTCGGGATCAGCTTAGCTTCAGTTTTGACGTCGTAAAGTCAAGATTTTGTTGACATCTAATGAGTTGCCATGATATTGGAGCACAACAATTCTAAAGCAGCTTCAGTTGCTCACACCAAAGACTTGATTCCAAGAGAAATAAAATCAAAGGTATGATCCATATTTAAAAACAAATTAAAATGTGTATTTACTTGCTAGACTTCTCAGTGTGATCCAGTCTAGAATTGTTGGGTGTTCTTCTCCTTTAAAAAATACCTCATTCCGTTCTCAAACTGAAATTTTACTGTGCAAGAGTTTCCACACATCAGTTCTCCTCCCTCTCTCTGGAGGAGAGAGAAACCCGGGGGGAAGGGAAAGGTACTGCTCAGCTGCAGTTCCCCCTTCCAAAAAAACCCCTAAGATTTGTTGGTAGCAACAGAGTTCAAAATCACAGCCTTGGTGAGAAGTGCAATCTTATACGTAGTCCACCATTCTGTAAGCACTGTTGGTTTATTCTGAATAAATGCTACCCTACATTAAATGCCAGAACTCAGTGAGCGGTGCTGCATGTTTGCTAGGAGGCTGAGAACTAAAGGCAAGATTGATTTTGATGTGAGCACCACCAAGCAAATGGGTTTTTGAAAACCCTATAATTTCTCTGCAACCCTTGACTTCACTAAACACACATTTTTACACTACAGCACAGTTAGGTAGGCATTAAACAAAAATGAGGTAGACTAATGATGATTTATGTGCAGGATAACCTTTTATAAAGAATTTATCTTTGATTTCAGGGTAAGTTACAGTGTTGCCAAGTTAACCAAATAACGCAGCTCACTAGGAAAAGAAAAAAAGAAAGCCAGAAAGCCATTGCAGCAGCAGGATACAGATATCAAGCATTTTTCTGCAATTGTTTTAAAATATCTTCTGAAATACACGCGGTAGGTGCTCCTGAAGAGAGATGCTTGTCGGGAACTAACCAGAACAAGTCAGGCAGAGGCACCCATTGCAAATGAAACAGTTCTGGGCAGTTAAGAACCACAAGAGCAGCTAGCTATGAAACATGCCACAAGCCTCAAGTTCTGCGTATTGCATTTGATTAAAACGACTTGGAATAGCCACAAAGACAAAACGTGAAACCCAAAAGACACGTTACCCAGCATTAAAAGGGACAATTCCCCCCCCCCCCAACACCATGCAAATATCCTTTTCTAGGCACTCCCTGCACCCCTCTAGATCAGTGGTGACCCTCGATATCAATAGTCGAGTTACACGGCACATCACAGCCACTAGCTAGCACTCCATGGTGGCGGCAAGACAGAAGTGGGGTCTGCTGTCCTCACACAGCACAGGCCTCTACCTCCTGAGCTACAGGAAAATCTTCATTAGCTGCTGCCAATACAGGGTCTATGACAGTTCAGCAGCTCCGGTTCTGTCCCGCAGAGGGCAGAAGAAAGCATAAGCACTAGCCCATTCATTCCATGGACCACCAGTGGTCCGCGAGCTCCATTCAGGTGGTCTGTGGATAGTTCCCTCTAAGGTGCACACCTAGGCGGCCACACAGGAGGGAACGAAGGGTCACTCACCTAATTAGTGGAGCCGCACAGGCATGGCTCCACTAATTAGGTACCTGGACCCTGGAGAAGATGCACATGTGAGGTGAGGCGGTGGCCTTGTGGGGGGGAATAGGGAGTACGTGGAAGGGGGCAGGGGGGAATTTGGGACATGCAGGGCTGTGGCAGTCAGAGAAAGAGGCGACTTTCCCAACTCCAGGGCTGCGGCTCCTGGGGAGAGACCCCCTCCTTCCCAGCCCCAGCTCGGGGGCTATCGCAGCAGGGGAGAGAGGGAGAGACCCCCTCCTTCCCAGCCCCAGCTCAGGGGCTGCCGCACCAGGGGAGAGACCCCCTCCTTCCCAGCCCCAGCTCAGGGGCTGCCGCGGCAGTGGAGAGGGGGCACATCCATCGCATTAGAAAGGTAAAACTACCGATATGAAAATATGAGTTGTGTGGGTTTATTTGTAAAACAAAAAAAGTGAATTATTAAGGTTTTTTTTATATAGTGATTTTATCCAAAGCACTTTACAATAGCTAGTTAATGGTACAAACAACATTTGGAAAGATCATTTAGTGGTCCACTGAGACCCTCAGCAATTTTCAAGTGGCCCGCTGAAAAAAAACTTGAGAACCACTGCATTATGCTCAGGAAGAAACTGGACACCGATTTAAGTGGCCGGGTCCGTTCATGCAGTGAAGTTAGATAGGAACCTCAAACTCTGTGCCCCACCAGAATTCAATGGGTCACACCCTTCCCATGAAAACGTTTATTTCTCGTAAATCCAATTTTCTGATCAGAACTTGTTTTGACCAGGCCTAGTGGAGATTTAGGACTCTGCCTATCCTGCTGGTCCACTGAAACACACCAAGAGCAGGTGCAAGTCTCTATCAGACATACCCTTCCCTGCAAGGCCAAAGGAACGTTTTGGAGGACAGATGCAAGCCGCTACAGTAGGTGGTACAGGCTCACAGTAACTCACACCGGGTAATACAGCCAGCCTCATGTCACTGCTTAGATTTACTTTTTAAAGCAGTTGTCCTTCCATAGATCTTTTCTTCTTAGAGGACGACTTTAGGAGATCAAGGCAGTGATGTATTTGTAGGTTTGTTTGACCTGCAGTTCACACCACAGATTTTTAGGCCGAAAATGGTTTTGATGTTTCAGAACCAATTTTGGTTCGTTGGTTGGTTTGTTTTAATTAACCACACAGAATGCAACAGGAACCCACCCTCAATTGTCCGTTCCCCCTGCCACCATTAAGGACACCCCCTTCCACACACACTTAGGATGGAATCAAAGGGTCACAAGAAGTCAAAACGAAAACCCTGTTTTTGTAGATGTGAATCCAGTCATCGCTCTAACACGAGCAAATAAAAAAATTAGCTTCGGGCAGATGCAATATTTATAATCCAACAGCAAATATGTTTGCTTGTGTTGACTCTCTATATAAATTGTCTCTATATTCTGTCTTTAGGGTAATTATTGCTTTAAAATGTTAAAATCGTTCCACTCTAATTACATCGCCATATTTAAAAATCCAGCACAACTGCAAAATTTAAGTACCAGCCCGGGTTAAAAACGTGCAAGTGCAGGATGTCAAGTCAACAAACTGAAGCACCGAAGAAACTGATTGTGCTCTGTAAAGGAGGCCCAAGTTCAAGCCTGCAGCCTGAACTGCTCCATCTACCCAACGGCGCAGATAACGCCAGGGGAGCTGCGGGACAAGCTGTCCCCCTCTCAGACCTGGAGCTATGCATGGACAAGACTCTTCTCCTGGATGCATTCTAGTTTGGGAGTCTGTGCTAAGAGGGCCAGATGAGTTAGACAGTTGGGTGACGGAGACACTCGTGTCATTCCAGCTCCTACAAGGACCTCTTCCTCTCACCTCCTAATAGGGCCCTGAAGAGCCACCAGACCACAACTATCACTCACTGCCCTGGATCTACGCCGGTAACTAAGGGAGGACATCTAACTGAAACTAGTTAATTTGACGTTCCTTCGCTCTAGTGCGGCTCCGAAGGCGTAAATGGAGTGCGAGAGATTTGCAAGGGAAGATTATTCAGAGCAAGTTACTTGTGATACATACTAGCTTCTACCTGACGAGGGAGGGCTACAAACCAGCGTGAAAGGGTTTGCTGTTTAGGGCCCCATGGACACTAGAGCCCCAGCCGCACCAGGGTCCCTGCTCCATTGGGAAGCCTCGTTAGGAGCTAGACACGTTGCCAAACCGCGGACAGTTCAGTCCCCTCTGCATTACAGAACTAGAACCATGCTGCCATGGGCCTTGCGGCTCTGCTCACTTGTAAGGTAGGTAGGAGTTCCGCTACGGTGCAAACACTGGGTCCATAAGACATCTGCACGTTCCTGCAACAGGGACGGTCGTAGCGCTCCAGTCCCAGCTGCAGCCTCTTCCAGGAAGAGGTGCTAGATAAGGCGAGGTCTGAAACCCGCACCCAACCTCTCTGGGAAAGTCCAATTTGCTTTATTGTTTACAGAAAGTAGCTTAAGAAATCATGGACGAAGAGTTGGTGTGTAAGTCATTGTCCAGATGGCGCTGCTGCGTGGGGCGATTCCACTTCGCAGGGATCTTTAAGAGCAGAGTTTTCGCCACAGTTTCAGGCAATGGAAAGCAGCATTAGAACCCACCAGTAGCGTTTATGGGAAGCAATGGGATTAATGCACCAGTTAATGGCAGTACTGCAAGCCAGCAAGAAGCCAGAATGCACAATATTAATGCGACTGGATTATACTAGGCTGCATGCACATGCATTGGTGCTGTGTGGCTAAGTCAGCAGCTATTTACGCCAACCAAGGGTCTCCCCTATAATCTAACCTCCCATAGGCCCCACTTACAGTAAAGAAACTCACCGCACTCCAACAGCATTGATTTATACACACAGCTCAGCCCAGGTATGCAACACCGGACCAAAGCGAGGCTCCCACCACCACAATATAATCCAGTCCCTCCCCCAAACGAGAAACACTGCTGTCAGACTTCCACCACTCCCCTCTGAGCCCCCATCATCTTAGAAGCTCCATCAACATTTCCCATTGACTGAAAACAGGGGAAACATCACAATGAAGTCCCAACTGGAAGGCCAGCTGCCCTCCTGGGACATGGGACGCTGGGGAGACGATGATGCAGAGAGGTTTAAAATGCATCTCCCAAGGCCAGTTTGGCTGAATCTAGCCCTCAGAGTAACCACTCACCAGGTGAAACATTCCTTCGGAAGGCGGTTACACCACCAGCTCACAGGTGTAGCCAGCACCTGCTCTTGCGAGGGATGACGTCAGGTTTGCACACGAGGCGTCACTAACACCTAGGGACGGACTCTGCCAAGCAGCAAAACGCTCGGCCCCTTCGTGACATCACAACTACAGCAATACTGAGCCCCCGAGGGCTGCTAGTATTTACTGACCTGTGAGCAAATACAGTGCACTCACTTTGGGCAAAATCCTTTAATTCTTTCCGGATCCCCCGGGGAAGCAGCATTGATGGCTTTACTACTAGCTGACACGTGCTGTGCGGGATGGCAGCTGCCATCGATGCCGGCTCCGAGCAGGCAGCCAGAAGGTCACCCCGGTAGGGAGGAACGTCCACGCTGACCTCTCCAGCCGCCCGTTCCGCTCTGGGACCCTGGCTCCGAGATTCAAGGTCACCCACCCGACGGTAACCAGCGTTACGCCCACACCAAGGCCTCGGTGTTTCCTCTTATGCTTCCGCAGCGAAGGCACCGGCAGGAGCGCTAGAGGGCCAGTGAGTACTGGCCTTTGAACCGCCATGTTTCAGACCTTCTGCAAACAGAGTTCGATGTGACACTCCTAAGAACGGCCAGACTGGGTCAGACCAAGGGTCCATCTAGCCCAGTATCCTGTCTGCCGACAGTGGCCAATGCCAGGTGCCCCAGAGGGAATGAACAGAACAGGCAACCATCCAGTGACCCATCCCGTCGCCCATTCCCAGCTTCTGGCAAAGAGAGGCTAGGGACCCCATCGCAACACTAGGAGCCCTCCAGAGCCTATACCCGCCACTAGTGCTGGGTGCCCCCGCGCCGTTCACTGGGGGACCAAACCGACGGGAGCAGCACTGATCTGTTCTACTAAACACCCAATACATCTCAGGGTAGGTGGCAGCTCGAAACACGCCCAGTGGCAAATGCTCGGCTCAGCGCAGCACTTTGCACATCGCCCAGTGAACTCTGCCATCCAACAGCTCACTGCAAACGCTGCGCTGTCAATCCAAGAGCCAACGACAAACCACACCAGAGCATTAGCCAACGAAGCAAAGCAGCAATTGTTTCTGTGCGCGATTTGCTCACAAATCAATGAGCACTTCATACAGTCTTGTGTTCTTCTGCTCAGACAACAATGTGCTCACTAAAAAGGTCACCGTGGAGGGAGGGGGCGCTGGCCTCCTCTTGCAGGTAACTTCCCATGCCATTGCCCCCCCCTTACAATTCCCATGGGGTGCTCAAGGGAAGTGGGCATGATTTGGATCAGAGCTGGGCAAACAACAGATTTTTCAGTGGCAGCTCCGCTAAAGGGTTTGTGCAGCGCAGAATATTTCATTCCAATTTCAAACATTTTTAATGCTTCGGGGGAGGGGGAAATAAACGTAAAAAGGACATTTTGAAATGATGTCACTACGAACCAAAACACCAAGACATTTTGCTTTGAAAATGTCGAAACAAAATATTTCTATTTCTTCAGCATTGTTTGTTTCCAGCCAAAACAATCTGGTGAACTTGGTGTGAATTTGCAAAATGTTTTGATGTTGCCAAATCGGCACTTTTGTGAAAAAATAAAAGGTGCCAGCAGCAGTTGTGCATGAAGCGTGTGGCCCGGCTGAGGCTCTGAGGCGTGTGTGGACGGCGCGCACCCTTTCCCCGAGGACCCCACGAGGGCTAGCACACCCACACGGCTCCTCTGCTCACGAGAGTCAGGCCTAAGCACCCAGGAGCGGAAGGCGCTAACCATCACACTGCCTCTTTCCACTCCCCCCCGAGATGGGCCCAAAACCCAGTACCTCAGCGCCAGGGAAATGTGGATCCTAACCTCGCAGCAGGCCCTTCTCACTGCAATGGGCCACACCAAAACTCTGGGTCCGAACACCCCAGAACCTGAGCCCAAACTCGCTCTGCACTTGCCTTCAGCAGTGCCTGGCATTTCTCCGTAGAGGCTTTAACTCTGCTCCACAATGGGCCAATCCCGCACGGAGCAGAGCGCCTCCTACTGGGCTTTCGGGGAGTCAGGGGTGCTCAGCACCTCGCAGAATTGGCAGATTCCTCAGCACCAGGCACCACAGGAGCACGGCCTCTGTGATCAAACACTAGCTGAGCAAACGTTTCCCCAAGCCGCGGCAGCCACCGGCCCAGACCGCATGAGCGGGGACGTGGGTGCCAGCCACCCTGCCAGGCTCCCCGGGCTAGCAGCACACGTTCTCTGCACCATCCCCTCCCCAGAGACAGACCGGAGTTCATCACTCCTCTATGGCATCTCCTTGCCCACAAGTCTCAATGGACAGCAACTGGAACGCTCCCTGGGCACATGAACAGACTGCGAGGGCCACAGGGGAAGGCAGGGAACACGCGGGCCATGGACATCTGAGTTCAAGGGTGTTTGATTGGAAGAGTTGTAAAGAGCCATGAGAGAGGCTTTATTTACTCTTCTCACCTGGGCAATTGTGAAACCCCGCTCCCGGCAGGAATACATGGAGGTGGAGCACGCACCCCTCCAGGCTGGCAAGGTCACCAGCGGGTGGGAGAACCCAGAAGACACGTACATATTGTCACAGGTCCGTTTTACGCCTCTCGGAGCCTCAAAGCACACACTGCAATCCCGGCAAATACAACAGGCACCACCGAATTCGCAGTGCCGTCAAACCCCGCTCGTTTCCAATGTAAATCCAGCCCACAGGCTCAGCTTTCGTACTAAGATGATTCACCAGCAAACCCCCTTGCTTTTGGGCCCAGGGACAGAGAATAACCCAAAAGAGCTCCATGTACAACAGTTCATGCACGTGGCAATGCAGTTAGTATTCGCTGGGAGAATGGAGGGTCCCCCTCCTGCTCCTCTCTTACCTGGGATGATAGAAACGGTATCTTTCTCCCAGGACACAACGCTAACATATTCCTGCACTGAAGAAGGGATGAGGCACTTGAAGACAGCCACGTTTCCACGCATTGACCTTTGATCCTCCACCCGGACAGTGTAAGGTTCCCTGAAAACTGCAGAGAGAAAAGCAGACGATCACCCGATGATCAACGCACCAATGCCGGGTCGCACCGGGCACAAACACATTAATGTAGACAGTTCCCAAAGATGGTTTTTATCCCACATTTTGCGCAGCTCCAGCATTTGCCATGAGGGACGAGCTGGAGGGAGAGCGAATTCACATAGGCACGTGTGTCTGGGAGTCTCAACATCCCATGTGCTCCCGGGGCCCAAACAGGAGAGAGATGCCAAGAAGTATCGTTTTCTGGGAACGGCTCTGAAGTGGGGCATTTAAACGATTGCGTCGGCCAGTAGGGAGGCGAAACACCAACCCACACCTCTCGGTACGACCCACAGACTACAGCATAGCAACCGGGGTCACTTCCTCCCGGGCCATCATGCCACTGAAAGCAGCACGGGCCTTGCAATCCCCTCACTGAACAAATCACATCCCAGGTGCAGCTCCTCAGGGACTCCCTCCACCACGCCGCCGCTGTCGAGTCTTGGGGAGACCCCTCCTGGGGTGGGAAGCAGCCTCGCTGCAGGGCAGAGCAGCCCTTCCCAGTGCCCCTCCCCACCACGTGAGGGTGCTGTGCCGGCCCCGCAGGGCACAGGGCAGCATTTGGGGAGGAGGAAGTGGCTCTTCTCTGGCACCAGAGTGCGGCAGGGACTGGCAGAATCCCACAGCAATAGTGCACGTTTCACACTTCTAGTGAGTGTACGCCTGGAGCCCACAACCCCGCTCTCTCTGAAGGGACCCTCCTTCCTGCTGGGCAGCGGTCCCCATCCGCAGGGGTGACGCGTGCCCAGAGCGCTCCGGATGCAGGCAGCACCTCAGCGGCGTGGGCCTTCCATGAGGCAGGGAAGAATAATTTCTCCTCTTGCTGAAATGCAGCTGGGTCTGGGCAGGAGCGGAGCGTGCATCAGCATTGCTCAGCACTAGGGAACAGGAGGGAGGTAGAAAACGGTTCCCTATTGAAACCGAAGGGAGGAGGAACGCAGTTCCCCAAAGTGGGGTCTGCCCAGGGCACTAGGGCAGACAGCCCTTCCCCTTGCAGTGCAAGCCGGCAATGCCCACAGCCCCCACGGCAGCTCTGAGCGTTCTCTCTCCGAAGCACTTGATCAGTTTGCTTGATGGGCTGAACGTCCCAAGGTCTCTTTGGTAAGGAGACACGTCAGCGCAGCCAATAGGGAGCGCAGGCAGGCACACCAAGAACCGTTACGGTTTAAATATTTTCCGGTTAAAATGAGCCTAGCACGCGGGTGCGTGATCTTGTCAGGACAACATGCCTGCCCCAAAGGACATTGGTTTCTCATTCATCACCCCGTCGTAGGGAGAGACACATCACCGGGTCATCTGCGGCTCCCCCACTGGCCAGAACAGCAACAATCCAAGGCGTGTTTTAATAGACGCCCCAGGGGAGTTGCTTCCAGCACTGAACGCATCTGTTGGCAGGTGCGGACTGTGCCTCCTCTGAACAGGCCCAAGGAGTATTTAACAAGCCAGATGGAAGGTGAGCCTGCAATTCCTTCCCTCTACGTGCCCAGCTTGCAGACTTCACGGCTTGACTGCAAGAGCTCAAGACAGAAAACTGCTCACAGGCTGGGGGCAAATGGCCGCCCATCCCTCAGGAGCCCCGGTGAATCTTGCCAGCAGGCCCCACACACCAGCAGTCTGGTGCAGGAGGTGATGAGCTGGCCCAACCCGAGCCGGTCAGCAGCAAACACCTTCAGAGCACAGCTCCAGGGCACCAGCTGGCTTGACAAGCCGCCCTCACATGAACGATGGGGGGTGGAGAAGGGGCTGAGTTCAGACAAACCTCCCTCTCCCCAGTTATTGATACGTATGCGCGCGGTGCTTTGCAGGTCCGTAGGAGGGCATGCTCTCTTCCCCCAGGAGATCCCATGCCAAGCAGACCACAGACAAACACAGCAGATGAGTGGGGTCTGGGGGAAGGCAGGGGGCTGCTGGAGGCAGGCCCAACAGGACACACTGATTGCTCTGCAGCAGAGAGCAGCCCAAGGACCAAAGTGGATTGGTTAGCAGGAGCCTTGTCAGTTACACGGGAGCTGCTTCCTTACTCCTTCCCAGATCGTTAAAGGAGAGCCGTGTCCCTTCTGGTCATCCAGCCGGTCCTCCTGCTTTAGCAGAGACATGGAACCTTGCACTGGAATCTCTGCAGTAAGCCCTTCGCTTCTGCCTGAGCTAGACTGGACCTTTTAAAACCCAGCCAATAGTGATGTAAAGACTAAGTGATGGAGAATCTAGCCCACCCCTGGGTAAATTGTTCCAAGGGTTAAAAATTGCACCTTAAATCTAGTCTGAATTTGCCTAGTCTCAGCTTGCAGCCATTAGATCGTGTTGTCTCTGTCTGTGAGATTAAAGAGCTGTTTTCTATCAGAAATCTCTGCCCCTGTACTTGTAAAACTGTGATCAACTCACCTTATCCCTTCTCCTGGGCAAACTAAAAACAGATTGAGTGTTGCAAGGACCTCACTAGAAGGCAGATTATACAGACCTCAAATCATTCCTGTGCCTCTTCTCTAAAACCTTCTTCACGTTTTCAACTTTACATTTCAGTTTATTGTGTGTTTGCTGCTTTATGTGGTTTAAATAGCCTTTTTCAGGGGATTGCCATTACAAGGCTACAGAAGAAGAGTGTTTGGAGGTGAGATTTCAGTGACAAGAGGATAGCTCATTAGCCTACGGCAAGCAGGTGGGAACAGAATCACGCTCATGAGAAACAGAAGTTGGGATTTTTGCTAAGTGTTTCCAACTATCCTAAAGCCAAACTCATTCTAGCTGTCGTGGACTGAGCTGTCCCAGTGACATCCTGAGGAATCCTGTGAGGCGATCCCATGGGTACCGACTGACTGAGAAGGGGTGGCCGAAAGCCTATTCTGACTGGCAACGCTCACCTTCATACAAGAGATGAAAGCCACAGCACGGTACAGCAGCAGCCTGCAGTCACAGATGGGGTGCAGTAAGTCTAGTATTTAGAACAGGGAGCTGGAGTCAGGACTCTCGGGCTCCAAGCCCTGCCACTGACTCATTGCATCACCCTGGGCATGTCACCTCACCCAGTGTCTAGAGGGAGGTAACAGGAACCCTGGCCTGCAGGGCCAGACAGCTGTGACCAGAGATGGATTTTCACCTCTAGAAACTTCCTAGGGAACAACAACAAAATTGAATCTGCCACTCCCAGCATTTGCTTCCCGTGAACACCCTGGGACAGCCGGCCCCTGGCGGGAGTGTCTGCAGAAACAGCACATTTTAAGTCATTACTAGAGAGTTGGAGGGGTTTTTGGTGGGGGGGGGGTGGCGTTAAACAGGAAAAGAACATTGGACTCCAGATGCGAGTATTCACTTTGGAAACCTGACTGCAAGTGTGGTGCTCATCCGGGTGGAGAGCAGAAGCAGGACCATGTGGCCACCATGCCTGATGCAAACTAAGCAACACAGCTGGAATGCTGGACACCCTCAAAGGGCTGGGAGAGGGGGTCCTGCAGCGGGGAGATCAGCAGGCAGGCAGCTGCTCTTGTTCTCAGGCACCCACCCATCTTGGCTGTTGGGAAAGCATCAGTTACAACAGCCCCCTCGCCACACTTCCCCTCTGCCTGCCTCCTGCCAACTAACAGAGCCCACCCCCGGGTTCCACAGCCTCACATGGCCCACACTGGTTCCACCCCAGCTGGGAGCAATTTCACAGTGTGGCCTGGTGGACAGAGCATTGACTGTGATTCAGGAGACCTGGATGCCACTGGCAGACTGGCTGACCTTGGATAAGCCACTTCACTTCCGTGCCTCAGTTTCCCCATCTGTGGAATGGGGATAATGACTCCTTTCTGGGATGGATGAGAAGCTGCATAGAAGTGCCAGGTATTGGTTGTATGCGGTGTAGCTGTAGCTGTGTCGGTCCCAGGATGTTAGAGACACACAGTGGGTGAGGTAATCGAAGTTGGTCCAATAACAGATATTACCTCACCCACCTTGTGTCTCTAGGTATTATTACTACTTATTAGACAGCGACAGTTAAACTTCCACTCAGATGGGAAGCTCAGCCTCCACCATAGCTGGGTTTGTCACACGTCTGACAAACAACATTTATTTACAACATGCCCCTCCCTTAAACATACACCCCAGCGGATTGCTCACTCCCTTCTGCTTTGGTTTATAGCTTAACTGCTAATGCTGGTAAATAATTCACTCTCTGGGCAGGAGGGGGTTTCATGCCAGTTTACTTTGCAGTATAATGAATTAAAATAAAAACACCCTTTAGTCTGTTCTCTGTGCGAGCCCTGTTTTTAATAGGTTACATAATGAAGTCATTCCTGGGCTATTAGCCCTCCTCAGCCTGGTCAATAATTTACTATAATCACTTTGGAAAGCAGCACTTGGCTATATTCCTCCTCCTCCTGTTTTCTTAGAAGTCTTGGGGTGGTTGGGCTGCAGCCTGCAATGCAGATATAAGGGCTTAGGAAGGGGGTTAATGAGGCGGGGGTGGGGGTTCCTCCCTGGGGGGGGACCTGCTGAAGGACTGGACAATTATACAAGACTATCCAGGAGTTACTATAATTGGTGCTAACAGAAGTTTGGGAAGGGAGATAAACCCTCATGCTGCAAAGCTGGAGTCCATCTCTGACTATGGGGGTCAGGATGACACCCTCATGGGGCAGATTATCCCACATCTGCTAGCTACTGCATGGTTTCTTGCACCTTCCTCTGAAACATCTGGCTCTGGCCACTAGTCCCTCTAATCCAGCATCTGGTCTCCACAAGAGGCCTGATGCAGGCGGGCAATTCTAGATCTCAGTGGCATGAATGACCTGTTGTTGACGAGAAGATGCCCCCGGCTTTCTCCATGGCTCCCCAGTCCTGGACTCCGAGCCCGCTGTCCTGCTACGTCAATCACTGAGACGCACGTCTGGTGAGCAATCACAGAACTGTCGGGGGCTAGCAGGGACCGCAAGGGTCATATAGTCTAACCCCGCCAAGCTGCAAGATTTCTGTACCCACGTCCCACCTCCAGAAGGGCTCAAAGATCGCCATGAATACAGCAGCCCCTCTTGTTCTGCTGCAGGCGGGTCATAGTCCCTGGAAGATGATGGGATTTATGCCCTTCCTGAAGAAAGTGTCACTTTTGCATCTACTCTCCCACATCTTCCAAGAAAGATGTGGAGAAATTGGAGAGGGTCCAGAGAAGAGCAACAAGAATGATTAAGGATCTAGAGAACATGACCTATGAAGGAAGGCTGAAGGAATTGGGTTTGTTTAGTTTGGAAAAGAGAAGACTGAGAGGGGACATGATGGTCTTCAGGTATCTAAAAGGGTGTCATAAGGAGGAGGGAGAAAACTTGTTCATCTTAGCCTCTGAGGATAGAACAAGAAGCAATGGGCTTAAACTGCAGCAAGGGAGGTTTAGGTTGGACATTAGGAAAAAGTTCCTAACTGTCAGGGTGGTTAAACACTGGAATAAACTGCCCAGGGAGGTTGTGGAATCTCCATCTCTGGAGATATTTAAGAGTAGGTTAGATAAATGTCTATCAGGGATGGTCTAGACAGTAATTGGTCCTGCCATGAGGGCAGGGGGCTGGACTCGATGACCTCTTGAGGTCCCTTCCAGCCCTAGAATCTATGAATCTATGAATCTACCTAGCCGCAGTCATCATTAGACCCACGGCCCACTGTTGTGGCTGGCTGGTCTGTACCAGCATCACACCCCTCTGGGAAAGCCCCAGGGCCCTTCCCCTCCTGCCTTGCTCTGGGGCAGTCTTCTCAAGGGGGTGGACCTGAGGCTTTTGTCCCAGTGGGACATGGCAGGACCTGGCTCTCCTAATAGTTGAAGGGGCTTAGCCTTTGCCAGACAGGGATCAGTCCTGGAGACCCAGGCTCTCTTGTTACTATCAGCTTCCCCCAGTGTGCAGCCCTCGGATGGCCCTCAGCTCTCTTCCCCACTGATCGCCCTGCAGAGCTCTCCCTGCCAGCAAGTGGCCTAAATTATTGTTTGTTCTTGGCTTGGGTAGGATGCAGTTTTTGAAACATTATTGACACTCCGCCTCCTGTTTATCCAACACCCTGCCCTCATATCTACTTTCTGTCTATGCTGACATCGATCGATCCTCTTGCAATAGACCATTACAGTCCCAGTTCCACGGCCTTGCCGGAAAAGCCTCTCCAACACGCAAAACCACATGGCCGCTGCATTGTAGCCTACACACTCCCAGGCTCCACGGGGCACAATTCCTGCGAGAGCGACAATAACATCCCCATAAATACTGCATTCATCGTGGCAGGAAGGCTCACTCGGTCAAGCTCACCTCCAGGCCCAGAGGTCACAGGTTCAAGGTTCACCCCAGGCTGTCTGCTCTGTTCTCTGGCACAATACTCGGGGAGAAAAGCTAAGTTCTTAATCGGAGACTAAACCCTTGTGCTTTCCACTGGCCACGTCCAAGCTACAGAGCCCACACGGCAGGTTCTCGGCACAGTCTGGTTTCTTGAGAGGCAGGTAACTATCCTCACCCTCATGTCACAGATGGGAAGCAAGGCAGGAAAAATTAAGTGATTTTCCCAGGTTCATGCAGAGAATTAGCAGCAGAGACAACACTAGAACCTGGGTCTCCTGCACCCAAGCCACAGGACTCTGCGGCCTCGATCCCGTTCCTTGGAAATGGTGCAAGACGATACCCAAGCACCCTGGCAAGTACACTTCCCAAGTACACAGACTAACGTCCACGGCGGAGTATGAACTAAAGCGGAGGCCAGAGGCGGCCCCCTTTGCCTGCACTATTGGCACCTTTATGGCGAAGAGCCACAAGGCAGGCACAATACAAAAGGTCCAGGGAAAAAGGAAGTTATTGTCTATCCTGGTTGCTGGCACACAAGGCAGGGCCCAGTCTGGGCCCTTGCTATGACCTGCGCTCTGCAGAGGCTGGTGCTCACATGGCGAAAGGTGCTAGATACTGTTCTAAACCCCCCGAAGAGAACCCATTAACTGAGGAGACAGGCCGAAGGCCCCCGGAGCTCACTGCTGGCCACTGCGCTGCCTCCAGACCTGATCCTGCACATGGGTATTCCCACTCACGCTGACTCGTGCGCATGGGCCCGCTGGAGGCTGAGACTCCACCCCAAGCTTGGCAGGAGCAGGCCCTACATTTACAGCTTGCTCTCAGCTAGGACTTCCACAGGTCTCCCTGCAAGCTCCAGGAACAGCCGCGCTTGGCTACCCAGAGGCTGTTCGAGTGCCACGAGGCTCAGCGAACACACATCTGCACAGCACACTTTGCAGGGGACAGGCATTCACTTACTCGGCGGTGAAGTCACTTGCCCATGGCCACCAGAGTTAGCAGCAGAACCAGGAATAGGACGCAAGCGCCCCAAGTTCTGGCTCTAATCACCAGCGAGCCCTGATGCCTGATGGTCAATTGATGAAGTGAGCTCACCGCATCAGCCACTGTAGGGATTTCCGTGGCACTGGAGAGAATCAGTCGGGACACACAAATGGGCAAATCATGGTCACAAACACAGAACGCCAGAGAACCCACCAGCACCCCACCACCACCTCCAGGATCCGGCCCCGCCCACGGCCCTACCTGCTTTGACGCGGATATTGGGGCTCCTGATTTTGCCGGCCGAGTTCTCCGCGGTACAGAAGTAGTCATTGTCGTGGATGAAGCTGTTGAAGGCTGATGGCGAGAAGGAGTAGAGCTGCAAAGTCCCATTGGCATGGACATGCCGGATGTGCGGTACATCGTAGATGTCGTCCCCTGTGGCGAGGTACCAGCGAAGGGCAGCGTTGGGTGACCCTGCTGCGGGGCAGGGGATCACCACCCCGACTGTGCTGGAGAAGGTCACCTGCTGGATAGAGTCGTTCACAAAGTAGAGACTGGTTCCAACATCTTCAGTGTGTGCTGTGGAGAGACCAGAGCCAACAGCAGGGAGTTACTGCAAACATCCGACTCCTCTGGCCTGCAGAGCAACGGCTTCCCAATGACATGCCCCGGGAGCCTTCCTCGGGCAGCAGCAAACAGCCCCAAACGGAGCGGGTAAACTGGGGTGTGGCCAGCTACTTCCCGCCTCTCCTAGCTACATAGCTCCCTGCTCTCCTCAGCAGCTGGACCAGAGCTGAGGGGATGCCCTGGAAACCTCAGCCCTTTCACAGGACAGCCATTTCCCAAAATCGCTAGGACACCTACGACTAATGCAGGCTACATTTCCCAGGATGCCCTTGTGTGAGCCTCCCCACGGGTAAGTCATCTGTCCGCCCCCTCCCCTGGGCCAGCTGAGTTAGGGAGGGAAGAGGTGACCATGGACCATCGGACACCTCCTGCGAGGTCTCCTCAGACAACAGGCCCCAGAAACAGCCAGGCCAAATTCTAAAGCGTGGGGATGGTTTTGTGACAGGAAGCTGTGAGAGAGCAGTGGGGCTTTGCCAGTCTTCCCCTCCAAAACGAGAGGGCAAGGGAGCAGCTCTTCACAGCCGGCTCTCCCAAACTGCAGCCAAGCCCTGGAAGAGGAGGAAAGTCTCCCTCGACCTTCCTCCTCCTCCAGTGCAGGTGGAAAGGCCTTTCCCTCCCAGGTCCACTCTGACTCCTTCCCACTGACGCCTCAAACCTGGAAGGGGAGGGGACATGTTTGCCGTCAAGGTGCCAAGTCACTTAGAACTGATTTTGTAACTGCACTACTTTTACGTAGGCAAAAGGACACTAATATAGAAAGCAGTGATCGGTGTCAGGGTATTAATAGCTCTAGCAGAGAGCACAATCCCTCTGCTTGTGCTACAGCAGGGCCAATAAGCAAATAACTACTCTAGCGCTGGTTTAGAATGAGTCACAGGGGACCCTTCATCACCTCAATTTCTTCAACTTTGGTGGGGGAGGGAAGAGGGGGAGAAGGGAAAAGAGTCTCATCTGTATTAATATTCTTAGCTTAGCTTTTAGCTGCACCTCCAGGGAGAATGCCTCATGACTGCTCATTTGAGAAAAGGCTATTAAAGCGTTATTGGCCAGAGCGACTCACATCACATCACAAAGCTGTGATGAGACCATCAGCACCCGCCTCCACTGAAAAAATATTTGTTTTCTCATCAGGGCGGGTGTTTGGAACCACGCTCCTTGCCATGGGTAAGTGTCACGTCGCCTTTCCTGAGCTGACAGGGGAAGACAAACGCTGGAATGTTGTTATTTTACTTTACATAACAGAATCTTTAACGTGCAGGTCTCCCTCTCAGTGACAATAATAATAATGGAACTACACTTCTATAGAACTTAACAGAGCAACTCCACAGAAGATTAGACATATGGCACTTGAGTTAGGGATTCTTGTTTTATAGAGATGGGGAAACTGAGGCACAGTTAAGCAAAGTGCCCATGGGGTCTTAGTGAATCAGAAGACGACCCAGGAAGGGAAGAACCCAGGAGTTCTGGCTCCAATCCCCTGCTGTAACCACAACCAAGGAGCCCTCTACTCTACCCACTACACAAATTCCCCCTCTTATTTAATCCTTCCAGAGATGGAAATATCATCTCAGTCTCTCTCAGCACCCATTAAACAGCCTATTTCTTGTTCCTCTCCTTGTTTTGAGCAGGAACATCAGCTATGACAACAACATTTCCTTTCTCAAACCACCCAGAGTTCTACTGGGCCAAGTCAAGGATGCTGCAGTCAATTTTGTGGTATCAATGACGAATTGACTGGGAATGTTACTGCTGATTAAACAACAGATTCACAGGTAAAGAAAAGAAGCTTCATGTGTCACCTCCCCCACACACACACACCACACACCTCCCTATGCATTCACAGCTAATGAGCCCGTGCACAGACAGAAATGGATCAAAGACATTTATTTATTTTTTCTTATTGAGCTGACACATGCTAGGAGACTCGTGACAAACACGGGGTGAGACAATCTACAGCTGATTCTCTGATGGCCTTTGAAAAACTACTTGGGCTTTCAGTGGCCCGGTGCCACTAAACAATCACGTTGTGACATCCACTCTCTTTGGAGCAGTGCACATGGGCCCTAGCCTATGACGGGGCTCCGAGGAGCAATCCAAATATAAATAATGTCTTAAGGCTGGTTTGTTGTGATGAATCAGCATTTCTGCTGCTCAGAACATCTTGACGCTCATCCTGCCCATACACGAGAGCAAAACATGCATTTACAATCAGATGAAGGAAAACAAGCAGAGAGAAAGCCTCCGTGTGCTACCCACCGTGGTAACATTCTGCATGTGCCCTGAAACACAAGATGGCATGGAGACTGCTCTACCTTTAAAGGTAGAGCACACAGAAAATAGAATATCCTTTCTGCTGTGTAGCTACATGTGTCATGTATGGACCTAGAACCATGAATATTCTGTAGCTCTCTGAAACTCTGGTCCGTGCCACAGTCCCGCTCCCATTTCATCCACCCCCGCACCCCACAGCCCCTCCTGGAATCCTAGAGGTGCCTTTTAGCTGTGAGAGAGAAGAGGAGGGATTCTAGTAACTCCTTCACATCCCGTCCCTTTTCTCAGCACCCCGCTAGTCCCAACAAGCATTCCACTTGCTCTGCCCAAGAGCAGGCAGAATCGACAGCGCTGACCCAAGTGAGTGTCCCGGCTCTAATGGAAGCCACAATTTGCAGGACATGTTGCCAGCTGTACAATGCAATGATCAGATATCATCCTGCTAGAGAACAATTTTCTCTGCAGACATCACCCTTGCAGGCTGGATACACAGAGCGGGTGGGGGGAGGAATGGAAAAATACCTCATAAATAACAAGAGAAATTCAGATTACCAGCAAAGCTTTTTCAGGTCAAAGGGGAAAATGGATTTTTAATAGAAAATGGAAGTTATGGGATTGGTAGTAGTTATGTGACAGACGCATAGAGTTAAATCCATATAATCTCCTTTACCATTTAACATTGAGCACCATCCTAATCCCATGTTTCATAAAACTGTCTCCAAATCACTGAGAGAGATTAAAAATTTAGAAATAGCACGGCAATATTTTTAAACCAGAAATCGCTGCTGGCATCTGGTCACATGCGTTGACCCTAACCTAAATATCGAGGGCATTAATTTATACAGACCTCAAACGCTGGGGTGGGCGTGGTGAAAATGGAACAGTTTCCTACTGGGAGACAATATGTCACGGGCAGGGGCATTGTATTGCGTGCTGGAGACCTGAACTCTGCTGGATGAGAGCTGCACCGGTGGACTCCTGTGTAGATGGACCGTGCCTAGCTAGCAATGAGGAGTATATATTGTGAGTTATCACAGTGCAATCTTCTTAAATCATAGTAAATTACAACCTAGGGTATTGAAATATTAATACCTCCATCTCAGCTGGGAAAAGCGAGTCATTTTGTTATCATCCCTTAGCCATATTTACTAGTCTTGTTCGCTGGACTCTTCAAACTGCAATATCTTTAGAAGCAGAGCCACTCTCGGCACCGCAGAAAGATGGGTTAGATGGAAAGCACTCATTTACTCTAATGAGAAGCCAAGGCAGAGTGACCATCAATCCATCCCAACCCTATCACTGCGCCACCTGACGTTCAGGCTTGAGTCCTGCCCAAGAAACTGCGTAAGCTGAAGTTTTCAACATGTGTATTCGTCAACAAAGGTGGAGTTTTAAATGCTTAATGCAGTGTGTATGTGGCTTTCAGGCCAAGGCGCTGGCTTTTCCCACGATACGTGACCCAAGAGCTCAGAGAGGTGGTGGTCACCAACGCCCCGTTTACACAGCACCTCTCCTCCCAAAGCGCTTCACACAGGCCACACACTTCTGCGTACTACAGCGCCGCCCCCTCTGAGATGAGATGCACACAGAAGCCTTAAGTAGGAGGCTAGGACAGAAAGTGGAAGCCTATCGAGTCCCGGTCACAATGCAAGAGAAATTTAGTGGGTAAAGTGCAAGGACTCTAAATGCGCCTGGAGTTGCCATCCTACCCTTTAACAGGATAGTATGGAAACGTTAACTACAAGTGGTCAGGACCCCCCAGCATCACAACGTCCCCCCATCATGCTGGAAGAGCACCACCCACTGAACCCCAAATCCTAGTTCCAGTGGCACCCAGAGGTGAGATCTGATGCTGGGCTCACAGCCCAAATCAGCATGAAGGCAGAGCAGACTCAACTCCCATCTTCCAGATAGCGGAGAAGTCACAGTCTCTGCAGCCTTTGCTGCAGGTGCCGTTTGCACACACCCAAACCAGACAGAGCACGTACACCAAGTTCTGATCAAACGAGCACACCCTAAATCTCTGCACCGAAAACACAACAACTCTCCAAGGACACGCACATTACCTGGTGCCCTACCTCTGCAAGGCAAACCTAACCCAAAGAGGAGCTTGAAATGCAATCCTCCACCTCCTCCCTCTACACTGGGATATTACGAGGGGGACAAGCGGAATATGCTGAGCCAGAGCAGGGGGTGCATGCACCCGCCTTTCATCTTGGACACCTGATTTCCAGTTCTGCTTAAGTCACATACGCAGCAACTCGGGCAAGTTTCACCGGCGTCTCCACTGGCCATTTGGTGACATCACTGAGCCAACACACATTTCGGAACCACGCCACGTGTCCAATCAAGGGAGGCTCAGGACTGGACTAAGGTACATCAGAGGAGTGTGCACATCACTCTGTCCCGAGCCAGCAGGCCAGGACTGTAATCAGCCCCAAGCCTGCACGCTGCCTCTAGCTGAGAGGTCAGTTTCCCTCACGTGCCCCACAAGGTGTGCGAAATAAACCAACAAGTGAACCAACAGACTGAGCAGGCAGAGGGGAGAACTGAAATCCATCACTTGTGTCCTTCTCCACAGGTCGCTAGAATGAATGTTGGCGGTTCCCACGGGCCTTTCAAACTGTAATTCCTGGTCTGGTCAGCAATTAGCCAAGGCCAAGGAACTGGGTTTCTAGATATCCGATTCAGCTTAGTCAGCAAGGGGTGTTTGCAATGCTATAGGGGGCACGGGGGGGGACAGACTATTTTTAATTTAAGAATCTGGGGAAAGATTCTTTAAAAAAAGCTACTTAGAATTTTGATTTCAAGGTGCATAAAATTTTGGCCCTTAACTAACCACCATGTAAACTCACCAGCAGAGTACTTTTGAGTCTCCTGAAATAACCAAATGCATTTGTGCTTCATTCTCTGCTAGGAAGTTGCATGTAACAGCCTGTCTATTTCAGAGTCTGCTGAATTCACATTATCCAACATGCAGCTCAAAACTCACACACTTCCATGTCAGGAAAATTCTTCCCACAAAGACACCTCCAATTTGATTCTCAACTGAGCTCGGCAGCCGGTTCAAACAAGGCGGGTGCACCTCAGTGCCACATACGCAGAAAGGAGGGCACCACATCGGACACATCTGGTGTCTTGTGGGTGCTCAAAGCATGGCTAGTGCATCCTAAATTCACAACCCACTGCCAACCTCTGCAAGCTGGGTGAGAACAAAGGCTCCGAGCACGGGCAAACTGACAAGGAGTGATCGCTATTCCCTTCTGAAGAACACAAGTACCAGAAAATATTAGGGTTGCAGGTGCTGATTCTTCATTTATGGCACATAGAGCTTTACACCTGAGCAAGGCGTAGGTGCTGGTCTCTTAGCAAGTTGCCATCATGGCCCCGGTGTCGTAAAATAACGACACTGGGCAGTGCCAGGACTTCAGTACTGCGAGCTCTACCTCTGGGATTGCATGGATTCCACGTTTCCTTTCCAAGATAAATGAGCACGGTACCACACTGGGGGCCAGAGGGGGAGAGATTAAAAAATGCAACATATTTCACTGCTTCTAATATTTGAACGCAGCATACACAAAATGCCAACATCACAAATCAGCAGGCAGAAAACTCCAGCAAAATCATAGAGGGAGATCATTCCCCCAGTTTAAGCATATCAAGATTTTGACTTGTATGCTCCTCCTGATCATACTGCTTCCTATTTACATCGCCCTCCCTCTCATTGTTATGGCTGCTCTTTAATTTGTATAATCAACCACCAAGCCCTCTTTCGCTAAACTCCCCGCTTGCTAACTGCCTATTTTTATTTTATAAGCTGAAAAAAAAAATAGGCAGCTACAGTCTATTGAGGGATTTCTAAACTTTAGTGGTCCCTGGGATCAAATGTTTATTTGCTTTTTGTTTCTAATTGAGCTCTTGTTCTACAGCAGAAATGTATTAAATGGTTGTGCTTTGATACCTAGAAGTATTAAGTATCTGAAAGGTTTATCATGCATTAAGCAATTCAATTTTTTATCCTATTATAATGAAACTTCCACTGTATTACTGCCCTCTCTCTGGAATTGTTCCACTTTAACACTTTCAGCACAGAGACTCTTAAAAATAAAATATCTCTTAGACTGAAAAGAGAAAAAAAATAATGAGGCCATAAGGTGTAGTGCTAATGGAGGCTTTTAATTTGCTCTTCTCAGAAGAGAGAGCTCTGTAGCAGAGACTCTTTTCTGAGAGGCTGGGGCTGAAAATGTGGACAAATGCTAATGGGCTGTGTTGGATTTATTATTTTAGATGTTGGGGGAAAAAAGAGAATTGTAGTGCCTTGGATGGTTGTTTTGTTTTTTTCTTTTTACATAGTAAACATGCAAATATAGGCAAAGCAGATGCGTCCATGTTCAGTACAGCAGATCCTAAAAGCTTGTCTAACAATAGCAATTTTGTTTAAAGCTCCCAAACACAGAATTATTCCGTCTTTAATAAGACTATTTCATATTTAATAATTGATTAAGTAATTGACTATCACAACCACACAGGATGCACCATTAAAACTCAGGAAATATTTTAATTATATTAACATTAAAATAAAAGGGTATTTAATATACAGCAACCATCGTATTTAAGGATGCAGCCCACTACCAATTTGTTTCCTTTGCTACCTATTTCCTAAGATTGCCTCTTGCTGTTTTCATGTGATGAAAGCGATTATTAAAGAACATGTTTTATAAACTGAAAGTAGCTCATTTTCCATAACATGGATGTTTCTGTTATTACACTCCTGGATCAGATAATCAATACAAAGGTAATTTACTACAAAAATAAAAAACAAAAATCCCTATAGGATCAGAGTAGGGTAGCTTCTTTAGCTAACACCAATCAAATATTATAACAAATGGATTGTAATGTAGCTACCAATGTTACATGCAGATGTCTTTCCTTTTCAATTGCATCTCTAGTTGGGGACCTCAGTTAAGAACACCAGGCATACAGATTTGGATGATGCGAACAATCCCCCATTTACAATTAATCAAGTGTTGTGTCTCTTGGACACACTTGCTTCACAGTCATGGTTTGCCCCAATCCGGGGGATCAAAGCACTGGGTTATCTTTAATGCAGCATTCCGGGAGGAGAGGATGCGATTTGAAAGCATCCCTGGATTGAGTTTGTTTTATGGGATGAGAATATTGCTGGAAATAGTCTTTGGGAAGTAAGGGGAGCAGAACAACGCTGTGAAAAAGTATCGCTACCAGCTTTAGCCTTTGAAATCTTGCTGCACAAAGAGACGCTGGGTAGGTCTAGAAAACACTTGAATATTCATGTCATTAAGGCGCTTCTGGGGGGTGGAGAGCGGTGTGGGGAGCGGGTCTTGGGCATTTCCCCCCCGCGAGCGGCTACGGTCGGGATTTCGGCGGCTCCAAAGAGCGAACATCACGAATCCCCACCGCAAGGATCCGCTGCCCCCGTTCAAAAGGCTCCGCGAGCAACTCCTCGAGTTGGGGCCCCGGGGCTGGTATCTCGGCGGCATCACCGCCGCTCCGAATCGAGAGCCCAGATCCGTGTGAACGGAGCCCCGCGGTCCAGCACCACCCGGGGCTCCGCAGCACCCCCCCCGCCCCCCCCGGGACCCCAGGGCCGCTCCCCCAAGCCGCTCCCCGGGACCCCAGGGCCGCCCCCCCCGGCCCCTCTGCCTTCTCCCGAGGGAACGAGGATCCGGGGGGGGGGGGTTGCAAGGAGGCAGCAGGGAGCGGGCAGGGGCCCCACGCCCGGGGGGGCAGCCAGCAACGTGCACCCCCGCTGCGGGTCGCAGACACCCCTTCTCCGCCCAGCCACAGGCAGGCGCCTCGAGGGGGGGTGTATTTTAGTGAAGCAACGACCCCCCCCCCCCGAGACTCTTCCCGTGATCGGGGGGGGGGGGTCTTTACACAGGCAGCGCTACGCCCCCCACCCCCGCCCCGAGCACCCTTTCCGGACGGGCTCAGCCCGTCCCTAGCCGGGGCGGCAGGTCTGGGCTTGCCCGTCCCCTGGACCTTGATGAGCCCCATGGCAACCCGAGCCCCAGGGGCCCGGGCCGGGCGGGCGGAACCAGCGCCCCGCGGGGACCCACCGTGCCCGGCCGCCCCGGATCCCCGCTCGCTGCAATGACACCGACACCCCCCGTCCCTGCTGAATGGAGCCGGGTCGCTGCAGCAGGGCTGGGAGCTGCCCCCCCCCCCGGGAAAGTCAGAGCTGACCGGGGGGGGAGCTGCACAAATCCCCCCCCCATAGAAGATCAGGGTGGGAGAGACTCAGGAGGTTCTAGTCCGACCCCCCCCCCCCCAAAGCAGGACCAGCCCCGAAACTGGTTCCTCCCGCCCGCTCCCAAACCAGCCCCCCCCCCGCCTGGGACTCGAAGGGGTTAAAAGCAGCAGCAGGCGGCAGCCCAGGGAACTGGGGGGGGGGGGGAGAGACCTCACAGACCCACTTCACGAGAGCCCGAAACTGCGAGCCCCGCGGGGAGCTGCCCCCCCCGAGACCCCCCCAGCCCCGCGCGCTGCTGCCCGGCCCCTGGAATTACCCCCCCCCCCCATTAGCGCATCAGCCCGGCACCTCTGGGCTCTGCCCCGCTCCCCCCGGCTGACAGCCGGGCCGGGGGGGGCTGCTCGGACAGCGGGGAGAGCCCCCCCCCCGGGATCCCGCCGGGCCAGGGCGCTGCTCCGGCTCAGGTGTGGGGACAGGGAGGGGCTCCCGCAGCTTGGGGTACGGCCCCCCGACGGGTAAGAGCACGGGGCTGGGCGCAGACCCCCCTCGGGCCGGCCTGGCCTTGTACCCCGGGGCGCCGGTCACTCCCTTCAACCATTGCAGGCGGCGCAGCACTCGAGCCCGCTGGGCAAAGGGACCCCCCCGCAGGGACCTACCTTTGGGCAACGAGTACAGCAGGAAAAAAGTTACCAGCCACATGCCATAAAGAGCAGCTGTTTTCTCGGGGTGCGGTGCAAGTCCGTGCGGTGCCCCAGTGCCCTGCTCCCTGCCTTCCCCGGGACTAGCCAGGCTCGGATGCTCACAGCTGAGCTCGCCGCGGCTCCTCCTCCCCTTTCTCCCCAGCTCCTGTCAGCCGGAGGGTGGGCAGGGCTGCCTGGGTCCCGCCCACTCGGCGTGGGTTGGGGGAGCAGCCCGGCCCTGGGCCGCTGCCGGTTGGTACCGTGTGGGGCTAGAGTCTCTCTCCCCTCGGAGCAGGGGGGGACATTATCCAGACCCGCGCTCTGTGCGCCAGGGGGTGATCGTGTCATTTGCACGCACACAATAGAGCTCCTTTATTCAAGGACAAGACACTCCCCCCCCCCTCCCCTAAGTGTGCAACCAGCATTTCACCAGTGCACAGGACGACACCGGCTTGCACTAATGCTCAGGGCCCACTTGCACATGTAGGGGGCTTGGTATCTATACAGTTTGTGCGCACACACTCATCCTCCCACCACCACCACCCCGGTCACGCCAAAGTGCACATGCACCTCTGAAGAGGTGGCTCATAAAATGGACCCCACCTTGGCTGGGACCGCCCCCCTCTAAAGTTAAACACATGCATAGAAGGCTGCAAGATCAGGGCCTATACACACAGGCACAGTGAGAGGCAAGATACAGATTGTTGTGAGGAGGGCGGTTGTGCCCTACAAAGGAAAGCTGGTTTTGCACTTAAGTAGAGCACTTCATAGACAGTTCTAGTTCTCTCTCTAAAGAGAGTGTGCAGGTGTGTATAGATACACACACACACACACACTTCTGCTTATTCATCCCTGGAAGCTGCATTCATAGCAATAGAGTTGCTGCTTTGTAGCCCATTCTGTTCACCTCCTCTCCCCTGTAGCGGCTGTAAGGAGATTTGCCCACGGCTGTCAGTGTCACTGCTGCATGGCAGAGCCCCTTGGAGCTTTGTGGCTGCTGGGGATGCACAAAGAACTCAACTCCCCCCAATACAAAAAGGCACCACCCTTACTGTTTGCACTTAAGTAAACTCCACTTTAACTCCTTAGTGGTGTAGGGCCTAGGACAATCAATTAAGCAGATCCTATTCCAGCCAACAGATGGCCAAGTTCAACCCCACTGTGCAACTGGCCTATTTACAGCACTGTTGAACTAGTCTGAGAAGGCACGAGCTAGCTGGATGGTTATTTTTTCTAAAAATTACACAAAAATGTTTTTTCACTCAAAACAACAAGAGTTTTCATGGGGAAATGGCTGACTTTTTCAGTTACCTCTTCTTTTGTCAAAGTTTCCAGGGTTTGGTTTTCAAAGAAAATGTTTAGGCTTTTCACTGAAGACCTAGAATTTTTCATGAGAAATTAAAAAAAAAAATCTAGATTCTCATGAAAGTGATTTGGCATTTTGTGACCAGCTCTAGTTCCTACTAATTCTTAATGTTTCTAGAGCTCTTGGTACACGCTGAAGAGCCACTAGCAAGATACCTGCCTCCTGGGAGCACTGTCTGGGGTTAAGTGTTATCCTCACAGTACACACGCTGTGAGGTGACAGGACATAAGACCACACACTAAGTCAGCGATACCACAACTCCAGGATTCTTGGTCCTGTATCCCCTGGGAACTGCTATCTTTGGGCATTCTCCATCTCCCTTTTCACCGCCATTGACACAGCCTGCATTCTCCTTTCCCTCCCCATGTAGGAGCATCCAGTTTGGTAGCATCTATCATCCCAAAGGGTCTGTCCCCCACAGCACTCAGGGAGTCTGTGAGAACAGCTGTTTGCACCTCCATCAAGCCTTTTGGCTGCAGATCTCAAAGCACACTGCAGAGATGAGCTGCCTTTCTGGCCAAGCATGGCACTGGAGGGCTCCCTGCCTTCACTTTCCAGCATTTGCTGCCAGGCCCAGTCCTCCCGCTAGGTCACTCTGAATCCAACCCTCTTCCAAGGTCATAAGAGTCCAAACAAAAAGCTTCGTCGGCCCACCCTGGAGGCTGAGCTCCCAGGCCCACCTGTAAGTCTCCCCGCTTGGGGACAGCAGCCTAGCTCCCATGCTGTACCCCTAGGACCCTTCCAGGCTTTCTCCAGGGCCTTCCCCTGGAACCCACCTTGCTCCCTGGAGGCCGGCTGCTTCCAAACTGAGTTTTCAGCCCTTTGATAAGGCTTAGGTGTTTCAAACTCTCTCTTGACCCCAATTAGCCCTGCCCTCTTTGGCTGGGAGGCAGCTAATTATGGAACAGGTGGGACTGATTGAAGGCTGGCTAGCCACAGGCCTCCTGGCCTAAAAGGGGCAGACCAGCCTGTTACAGACTCGAAACAATCCTCACCCAGCTTTGCAAAACATTGTGAGATCTTTCCCGAAGAGGGCTCTCTGTGAGTACAGTGTGCCCCCACCCTCCAGGAAGGCAGACTGGTAAGGACTGCCCTCATTGTATAGAAAGGGACTTTCAGGCACAGAGTGGCACCTGCCCACGGTCACACAGCAAGCCAGTGGCAGCACCAGGGATAGGACCCAGGAATCCTGGTTGCCCATCCCATCCTCCAGCTGCTAGAAAAAACAGTCCTTCGTCAGTCTGGGCAAACTGGAGAAATGGTCCGAAGTAAATAGGATGAAATTCAACAAAGACAAATGCAAAGTGCTCCACTCAGGAAGGAACAAATCAGTTGCACACATACACAATGGGCAATGACTGTCTAGGAAGGAGTACGGCGGAAAGGGATCTGGGGGTCATAGTGGATCACAAGCTAAACATGAGTCAACAGTGTAACATTGCTGCAAAAAAACAAACAAACATCATTCTGGGCTGTATTAGCGGGAGTATTGTAAGCAAGACACGGGAAGTCATTCTTCCGCTCTACTCCACACTGATTAGGCCTCAACTGGAGTATTGTGTCCAGTTCTGGGCGCCACATTTCAGGAAAGATGTGAACAAATTGGAGAGAATCCAGAGAAGAGCGACAAAAATGATGAAAGGTCTAGAAAACATCAGCTATGAGGGAAGATTGGAAAAATTGGGTTTGTTTAGTCTGGAAAAGAGACGACTGAGGGGGGACATGATCACAGTTTTCAAGTACATGAAAGGTTGGTACAAGGAGGAAGGAGAAGAATTGTTCTTCTTGACCTCTGAGTATAGGACAAGGGGCTTAAATTGCAGCAAACAGGGGTTTAGGTTGGACATTAGGAAAAACTTCCTGTCAGGGTGGTTAAGCCCTGGAATAAATTGCCCAGGGGGGTTGTGGAATCTCCATCACTGGGGATTTTTAAGAGCAGGTTAGACAAACACCTGTCAGGGAATGGTCTAGATAATACATAGTCCTGCCTTGAGCACAGGGGACTGGACTAGATGAGCTCTCGAGGTCCCTCCCAGTCCTACAATTGTATGAGTCTATGATCTCTCCTGTTCCTCCACTCCATCCCTGTGTGTCATTGTCTCCCTTTCTGCCCCTAAGCTAGTGACTGTGCTCCCCGAAAAAAGTTGGTCTCGGGGCTGGTCTACACTACAAGGTTAGGTCAGTGTAAGTACATCGCTCAGGGCTGTGATAAAAATCACACCTGGGTGAGGTAACGAAGCTGACCTAAGCCCCAGTGCAGACACCGCTGGGCTGACAGAAGAATTCTTCCACGGACTGTGGACGTAGCTACCGCCTTTCGGAGCGGGGGATTTACTACGGCAACGGAAGAGTTCTGTCACAGCAGTGAGTGCTACACTACGGGGCTACGGCAGCGCCGCGGCTGGGACACGGTAGCGGCTCTAGCGATGACCTACCGGTCATCTCTCATGGCTTCTAGGGCACATTGATGGGAGTTTTTATAACAGTGATGTGTATTGTATGGGTGTGTCTATTTTACACACACACACACACACACACACACACACACACACACACACACGGAAGCTCTTTGCTCATTCACACACCTCGTTACCCCTCTGCGAAGTCCATACTTTCCCTGAGTTCCTCACTGCCCCAGGCTTTGCACAGCGCGTGCTGCAGGCTCCACTCCGCTCATGACCTCGGGCGTGGAGGAGCATGTCAATTGCTGGCTCCAGAGCCAACCTCTGCACGTTGGATACTCAGTGAAGAAATTGATATTCCCGGCCATCCCCAGGGCAACAAGATCACCCACCTGATGCTCCTGTCGGGAACTCACCAACAGCTGGGGAAGGTGGGCCAGCTAGCGCAGGGGGCCAGTGAGCCTGGATTACTAGCCGGGCACTTCTGGGGAACCCACGCCCCGGGTGGCAAGCCCCGTTCTGAAATGGCTCTGCCCCTTACGAATATGCTCAGTCACAGGGGCAGCTTGAATTGGTAAGAACACTTTGCACCTCTACCTATCTACACACTTGGGCTTTTCTTCCAAGGATCTCAAAGCACTTTACAGACATTGGGCTTTATTCTGCTCTCACAAGCATAAATCTTGAAGCTGGTGGACTCACTCCTGCCTTACAACAGTGTAACTGAGAACCAAATATGACCCCTTATCGCAACACTCATGTGACGTCAATTTAAGTGATCTATGGAGGTTCACTTCACCTACCACTGAAATGCAGCCACCTCTGGAGTGCAATGCAGCAGCTGTTTAATACTGCACAGTTAATATGCCACAATAGTTGAGGTCAGCAAATGAAAAATAACCTATCCAATTGAAACTGCAGGGCAGAGCTTGCTATAGCCTCGGGAGCCTTAAAATATCAATACAATAAGTAACTAATTCAGGGAGGCAGAATGCAATTCCCTGAGTTGGAGCTTGGCCAGGGTACCAGGGTAAATCTCTCTACTACAGCAGAGAACTCCCTGAGATCCCTGGTAAGGAGCACCAACCATTATTAATTACATGAATTACAGTAACACTGGGAGGCCCCATGTGAGATCAAGGGCCCAATGTGCTGGGTACTGCACACACTGAAAATACAAAGCTGTACGTTCCGTGGGGCGGGGTATGTGACGAGAGGCTCCAGGTGGGTACAACAGACAGACGGGGGAAGAACATAGTCAGCGGCTAAGGTGCTGAGACCCGCGCTTACCGTGCTGGTAAGACTGTCTCATTGTTTCCTCGTACTCGTCCATTGGTCTGCCTGTATCCATCGGTTGTCTCGTCTTCTACTCAGATTGTAAGCTCCTTAGGGCAGAGACTGTCCTGTTCTGTGTTTGTCCACAGCCACGCTGGGCTCCTAGGTGCTACAGTAAGAACTGCGAGATGCCTGTGATCAGCCTAACAAGCAGCCGTTGGCCAGTGCTTTGCAGGCATCGTGGCAGAGGTGAGCTTTAAGGAGGGATTCAAAGGACAAGTGGTCAGGGCCTCAGCGTCACGTCCCACCTGACCGATGCCACCTCCCAGCACCAGGCTGGGGCCCTGCGCCAGCACTGTCCGCAATGGAAGAGCGCTCCGGACCTGAACCGGCTGATCGAGCTGAAGCAGTCCCTAGACCCTGGGCCCAGAGAAGCACCCAAACTGTGGGTGCTCATCCTAGCCTGAGCCTGCAGAAGTGGGCTGGAAGTCTCGCAGGAACAGGCTCACATGCAAGATTAATGGTCCTTGTGCGAGGAGCCGCTCTCTGCCATCCCAATCCAGACAGGTGGAAGACGCGCATTACGGAACATCGGACCCTCGGCGCAGTTGTTCAGTAACTAGGCGGAAGCCCAGCGGGGAGGGATTCTGTCTCAGGGAGGCAGCGTTACCTAGTGGTCAAGGGGCAGGCCACCTGGGTTCTATTCGCTGCTCTGCCATTGGCTGCTGGGCACGTCTCTTCCCCTCTCTGCACCTCAGTCTCCCTATTGGCGAAATGGGTGCAACGACCCTGATCCAGGCCCTGTGGGGGTCAATGGGAGTTTTGCCATTGGTTTCAGTGGGGCCAGGATTTTACCCTCCGCAAACCAGGCGTTCTCCATCCCCCAGCCTGCTCCCCATCCCTCTGGTGGACCAGCCCGTTTCCTCCCCTAAAGCCCTCCCTGAGGCGAGAGTGGGAAGGCTGGCCGCCTGCCCTCATTCTCTGCTGGCAGCTGAGAGCTGGAATCTGCTGGCCATCCAAACTGCAACAGCAGCTTCCTCTTCCACGCAGGAACGGCGGCTCCGGGTACAGCTGTGCCACTCCCCCTCCAAGCACCCCATGAGCCCGGGGCGCGTGGGCGGGGAGGCGCAGGAGGCAGCGTGGCCGGGGCCTTGGAGATATCCATTCGCAGCACATGACGAGGGGGAGCAAACACTGCTCCATGGTTCATTTTTAGCTTCCCTTGCTGTTCAGCATCGCTGAGCCGCTCCCTGGTCACGCCCCCCGGCCGCAGGGCCAGAACGGTATTAAACAGCGTCCCTCCCCCAGGACAAAACTGCCTGTGCTGGCCAGGGTGAAAGCAGCCAGAGAAACAGCTGGAGGCTGGGCAGGTCGGGTGACAGGCACAAGCTTGTGCTCTTAGCAGCTCTGGTCCCGTCTCTCAGCTGGCTTGGCCCTGTCATTGCAGCCCCTTTATTCCTCCCACTCATCGCTCAGCGGTTCAGCTTCCATGCTCAGACACACGCTGCACTACTGGCCCTCTGGACTCTGCCTCTACACGGAGCTGGCTCCTGCCAAGCCAGCGCCAGGGTGCCCTGCCGGGGGTCACATCCCACCCACATTGGTGCAAACGGGTTTTACTAGCCCAGACATTCCTGGCGCTTGCCCATTGGGATACTCACGGGAAGCGGTTTTAAGATTCCTTTCCGCAAGCGTTCAAACTGGACAGCCGGTATCAGGCTAAGGGCCACCCTGTCAGGGACCCAGACTGACACCCTGGGGGTTTATACAGCTGTGAGCTGATAGAGGGGGAAGTCATCCAATACAAAGACTATGAATGGCTAGCCAACTACAAAAGCAGTTTCTCCTCCCTTGGTGTTCACACCTCAACTGCTAGAAGAGGGCCTCACCCTCCCTGATTAGCTTACCTCGTTATCTCTAGCCTGACTCTTCCCTGCACATTTATATCTGCCTCTGGACATTTCCACTGCTTGCATCCAAAGAAGTGGGTATTGACCCACGAAAGCTTATGCTTCAATACCTCTGTTAGTCTAGAAGGTGCCACAGGACCCTTTGTTGCGTCATCCAATACGTGATTTGTTCAAGTCTAACCCACACTTTTGGCAGCACACATGAGGCTCTATGAAAGTGAGCCAGTAAAAGTGTAACACACGGGACGAGTGTCACAGCCCCCCTCCAGCGACTGGTGCACTAGCGGGTAGCAGCCTACCATTGATGGGAGCTAATGGAGATATTCTTTCAGTGGTCGAGATCTGTGCTGCGGTTCTGAAGGTCCCTGGTTCAATGACACTGGGGGGAGGAATTACTGCAAAAACTCTTCTCTTCATTGCTCATTTTGGACCCAAATGTATTTCTACCCCTCAGAGCCCTGAGCCCCCCTCCATTTTCTCCCTGCAAATGATCTCCCTCTGGATCGTGCAGCCAGTACAAACAACGTTTTATGCCCCTCGCTTGAGCAGAATCTATGCCATTTCGAACCCATGGGTGTATTTTCAGACTCGGGCCCAGCCGGGGACTCGACAGCTCAGAGTGACCTGGCGAAAGGATCAGGCACTGAGCCGGACAGTCAGCAGAGCGTGGCTGGACGCTGTTGCAATCTGATGGATGCTGGGTGGCCTGTTTGCAGGGGACTCCCTCCAGTCACAATTCACAGCCACCGCCCCTGCTCCCAGGGCTGCTAGCAGCCTGGTGCCGAAGCCAATGACAGAATGGCCCCTGGTAACTCGAGTGTCTCATGGGGCCGTCCCCCCACGGCTAGCTTGAGGTAGGCTAGTGGGACAGCTCGCCTTGCCCCTCCTGTAGCTGTTCTGTGGATAAGCAGAGTCTCTCTGCTTCCCTCCCCCACGGCATCAGCCTCTCTTGGAAATAGTTCCTAGTGCAAGGAGAGCAAACGCACGCTGACTGCATCTGTGCCCACCAGGGCGGTCTCTGGAAAAGGTCTGCCAGCCCCAGTTCGGCTGCTCGGGCCAGAAGCACCCTGGCACATGGGTGTAGTTTGGTGGGGGGGAGGGGGGAATGGAAGGGGGTTGCCCCCCAAAACTGCAAGCTGCAGGCAGGTGCTAAATTTGTCCCATCCCCCGTACACATGGCCCTGTTGGCCTGACCGGAGCTGGCTCCCCAAATATAGAAGTCAAACCGAGCCTATGCCAAGCGAGCAGCTTTCCCAGTGGCCAAAGAGAGCAGCCCAGAAATCCACATTTACCCTCACCAGCCTTTGCTCCAAGGCCAATAACACATCCCTGGACAATAAACCCTCAAAGAGGCAACGTTAATTACGAGAACAGGAATACGTTCCCCTCCTTGCTCACAGACGCTCTCAAAGCACTTCATTGACATTAGCCTCACCACACCCCCGGGGAGGTAGCAGAGAGATAAGGGACTTCCCCCCCCCCCCGGCTGGGTAGCAAGTCAGTGTCAGAGCTGGGACTAGATCCCAGCCCCGGCTGTACCCAGTAGGCAGTGCCTTGGAACCATTTGGTGGGATTAAAAAAGGCTCCACTTAGCTGACAGTGGAACAAGCACACTAGGGCAGGAAGCTTCACCCCAGAGCTGCTCCATTGATAAGGGTCAGGCGAGTTTGAATCCAAACCAGAGCAGAGGGGCTCACAGCAGAGAAGTTAGATGAAAACACAGAATACTCTTGCTGGAAGGGCGGGACATAACACTACTTGACTGCTTACAATTCAGAACAATAGCACACAAGAACCCCAAAACAGAGAGAGACAAAGCAGGATGCTCCCTAAAGCCGGGACTCAATCCACCTACACCTTACTGCTGGCTGCTAGCTGCAAACGGCTTGCAGCTAGGCCCAGCTCACACACTTCCCCAGAATCCCCTCACCTGCAGGCAGGACCAGGAACAATTCCTAAAATTGAAAGTGACGGCTCCCAATACACCAAAGTCTGAACAGGCTGTGTAACTTGCCAGAGTACAGGACTTTTACTCAGCCCTGAGTGGTCCCAAAGGCTGCAACTGCATTCCCATTGCCCACTTTCCCCAACCCCTCCAGGGCACCAAACCCCCACTGAGCTCAAGTCCCCCCACGTTTACTCCCCAGCCCAGCCTGCGGTGCAGCCAGGCTGTGTGCTGATCCACTCCTCGCTTTGTGGGCGCACAGATGGCTCCCTCCTGGACATGCTGCCGAGCCCGGGTTGTTTTATGCCGCGCACATGGAGATAAGCTGGAGGCATTCAGAGATGATGCAACATTGAGAGCACTGGGCTGTGAGTCTAGCCCAGTGGTCCCCAACGCGGTGCCCGTGGGCGCCATGGCCATGGGCGCATTTATGGGCGCCCGCCCACCAACTAGTGCCCAGAAGGGGAGAGAAGCTGCTGCCCCGGCCTGCCGGGGACAGAGAGCTCCGGGGCTGCGGGCGCCGGTGTTCTCTGTCCCCGGCAGGCCAGGGCAGCGCGGAGAGAAGCCACGGCCCCGCGCCTGCCGGGGACAGAGAACACCGGCGCCCGCAGCCTGCAGCCCCGGAGTTCTCTGTCCCCGGCAGGTGCGGGGCTGCGGCTTCCCTCTCCGCTGCCCAGAACTGCGGGTGCCGCCCCCCCCCAAAAAAAAGGTAAATAAAAAAGAGCAAATTCACATGGTAAGGTGAAAGAATAATTGCCGAATAATTTAATTAATACCTTTTACATGTAAAATTACCTTTTTTTTTATCTTATGGATTCCTATATTATGTAATATTAAATATGATGGTTTTCATATTATTTAATGTACAAATACAAAATAAGTCTTGAAAAACTGTTGGTGCCCGCCACACTCTTCTGAAAACATGAATGTGCTCTTGGCCACAAAAAGGTTGGGGACCACTGGTCTAGCCCCAGCCCCACCACTGCCCTGCTGTGGGACCTCAGGATAGAACCTTCTCCTCGGTCTCCCTTTCCCACTCTGTACAGTGGGCTGAAGAGACGTCTCCCCTTAGGAAAGGACAGGTGCTCTCAGGCTGGGACCATTCATCCCCTCGCGCTCTGTGGCTCCTTGGTCACCGGCCCAGGGAAATCTTTCCAGGAAATAAGCTTGTTTCATGCCTCCCCCTAGTGTTTGTTGAGCACCGCAGCGAAGAGACGAGCCCGGACCAGACCATGCACAATACTCCTGTGCAGTTTAGCTGTAGCCGTGTCGGCCCCAGGGGTCTAGAGAGACAAGCTGAGTGACACTGGGGGGAAAATATCCCCTCACCCACCTGCTCTCTCTACACTATCTTGTCATGCAACAAAGGCCTGGGGGACCTCAAAGCTTCCATCCCTCGTGATTCAGCAATGCCTGAAAGAACACACTGATCTGCGGGTGTCCCCAAATCTTCCCTAAAGAGGTAGCGAGGGGCTCTGCATTTGGGGTGCGAGTGATACCCTGCCCCGGAGCAGCCAGTGTATCTTGTTCCAGTGACGGGCAGGTGGCCAGGACCCAGCTCGGCACTGAGCCATGTCTGTGTATATGGCTGTTTGGAAAGTCCCTGGCACAGACCTGCCCACTTTGCAGCATGCAAAGAACATCCACAACATCCAAAACAGCTGTACAAAGCTGTACAAAGACAACAAGTACACAACAGCTGGGAGGAAGAGCACGAGGACACACAGACAAGGGGGAAGAATCTGTAGGGCTTCTTCTGAGATGTGCACTGTGATGGCAAGTCAATGAGCCAGAATGTTGGGCCGACTGTCCCCGAGCTCAGCCCCCACCCTGCGGAGTAACTGCTAAAAGCAGGCCACCGATTAGGGTGCCTAAATGAGGGCTAAGGGTGGGATTTTCCAATGTGCCTATGTGATTTAGGAGCATAACTGCTAGGGACTTTCAACGAGATCTATGCTCCTGAATCACTGAGGCACGTTTGAAAATCCCACCCTGAGCTCTTTGGAAAGTCTGGTCCTGCCTGCAGTTGCTGGCCAGAGGCAGGAGAAGAGTAGTTCTCACCATGGCTGGAGCGCATGGCGGCGCGGCGCTGGAGGAGGTAGGGAGAGAGGGTTGGTGAGTTACTCTGCGATTCCACCAAGGCCCAATTCCACGAGCAAAGCTAGAGCAAGTGCAAATGGTGGCGTGAGGATCCTTCATTTGTGCACGAGCTTCCAGTCCCCAAGGGACATGTCCACGGCTCAGGCTACACAGCCCAGACTGGAGACGGGAGGTCCAGGTGTCCCAGGTGCAGAACACACACTGCTCACGCTCCATCCGTCTCTCCGAGGCGGCGTCCCCAGGCCTTCAGCGTTCTTTGCTGCTCCTGGGAACCCCTGGGCGGCAGTAGGGGAAGGCATCCGTCTTAAGTGCAATCGGTTATTGTGTAATCACTGCTGCGGGGCATGTGTAATGTGGAACTAAGGACTGAAATGTTATTTGCTGTGGGCAATGGGACAATTTATTACCTTGCACCGTGCTGCTTTGTTGGCAGCCCCGTTGTTACTGATTGATGTGGGGGCATTCAGGGAGCCAGACAAAGGGAGAACGAAGCATGCGCCTGGCTCCTCACCAGCCTGGCCTCATCTCCTCGGCGTTGGCCAGTGTTTCTCACGGGCTGCATTCGTCACCATTTATTGCTCTGCTGTTTTGACTAACTAACCAGAAGACATTTTGTGTTGAATCTCCTGGGCCAAGTGCAGCCCCTGGAGAGCCAGTGGGATGGAGCCAGAGCAGTTACCTGGGGATTTGACTGCTCCAGGGAAGCTTCGGCCTTTATGAAAGCAAAGGATGAGGGATACATGGCCTAGAGCCAGGCCCAGTGCAGGCAGGGTCTGGAAAACTTCCCTCACTGCAGCTCTGCCCATTCTCCTCCAGCCTCACCACTGGTGCCTGTGGAGATCTAGAGATCTTCATGCAGCCCCTAACGCACGCTCCTCTTCTAGTCCTGAGCCGTCCCCCTCGACCAGAGACCAGCCCGCATGCCAAGCAGCCAAGTGCTTTCTGCTGTTGTCATGACCTAGAATTTCTTCTGCTCAGAGGCCTCCGGAAGTGAAAAGCCAATACCTGTGATCACAGGGCTGCTTGGGATGCTGGTCATTTTTGAACAGTTCTGCTGTGCATCTTCAGGGCAAGACGACGTTTTATATATACAGAGGGACACTCAAGTCGTTTATGCCCAAAACTTAGGGTTTGTAAATTACATAGATGTGTGCACACACAAGCACCACAATACAACTCTGTACAGAGGGGGAGTGGATTTTAAACATATATTAAATATTTTACAAATCCCCCCCCATACACGATTGGATTGGCGGGGGTACGCATACTCTTATGTATTACAAAACATACTAGGTATAGAGAAGTTCATACTTTTTTAAAAGTTTCAATTAAATCATTTTAATGTATTATTTTTTTCTGTCTCTCTTGGAAACTTAAATGCACGGAGCTAGTGCAGGACACCCAGAAAAAGAAAGTGATTAGAAGCAAAAGTCTAGCTCTTATTTCTTTGAGTTCTGATTATCTAAGGTGGTGTTAGTAACACAAGAAAGGTCCTTTCTAAAGGCAAGAAGCCAAATCCTGAAGTCTTGTCTCAATTGTCAATAAATCCTGTCAGGCAAAACTCAATGAGAGTTTTAGTTCATTATGGGCTCAAGGATTTGGCTCAGTAATTTTTGCATCCTGAGATTCTGCCTAGTAGCTGATTTCCTTGTTTTCCATCTGCCGAATGAGGGTAACCCCGGGTATTTCTTGCACTTCTGTTTCCAATGTCAAGAGTTCCTATAGAAAAGCACCTAAGAGTTTTATAAAACCGCAACTGAGCCCAAGTTAAACCCAAGCCTTTATTAACTCTGATCGCCCCTGGAAAATAATTTGTCCCATGCCCCATGGCTCTGTCCCCAGAGGCAGACAAAGCCAAGCAATGGCAGCAGAAGCGGTGTTAGATTCCCCAAAAAGGGGAGAGGTGCCTTTAAGATCCTCCCCGAGGAGAAAGACTCCAGTTGTCCAAGTGGTATTATTTACCCAATCGCCTTTATGTCACAGGGCAGATTTAGAGTGAGAAGATTAATGGCTCAGGGGAGTGCGAGAGAAATCCCAAGGGACTGCTTGGTATCGAAAACAAAGTTTCCTCTCCCCCCAAGGTTAAATACAACTGAAAATTGACCGGTGTGTGTCATTGGCCCAATGCTAACCAAGGGGCTTTAGGGGCTTCCACGTCGCAAAGGTTTGGCTGTTTATTCAGGATTATATCCCCAATTACCTCAGCAGGATCCTGGGTGCAGCAGAAGGGCCTCCAGGGGACTGAGAGCAAGGGAGGGCCCGAGAGCAGGGATGGGGAGGAGAGTGCCTGGCAAGCGTCTCGCCCACCATTTTACAGGGTCTTACACCTCTACCTCACACATCTCTCCTTTCTCACTCTGTCCCTTCCTCAGTTTCTTTCACTGCCTTTTTCTCATATTCCCCCTCTCAATCTAAATCCTCCTTTCCTCGGTCTCTCTTTTATCTCCTAACAGACGTATTGGAGCATAAGCTTTGGTGGCTGAATACCCACTTCGTCGGATGCACTTCTTCTTTGCATCCGAAGAAGTGGGTATTCACCCACGAAAGCTTCTGCTCCAATACGTCTGTTAGTCTATAAGGTGCCCCAGGACCCTTTGTCGCTTCTACAGATCCAGACTAACACGGCTACCCCTCTGATTCTTTTATCTCCCTTTCTCTCATTCCCCCCGCCCTTTCTCTCTCTCCCTCCCTCTTTCATCTCTTCCTCTGCCACCCCGCTCTCTCTCTCTCTCTTTGCTCCCCTCTCTCATGTTCCTGCGGGATCCCTGCAGACTTCTGTGTCTTTTCCCCTTGCTATTCCTGGTGCTCCCCTTGTTTCCCTGGGGGAGGTTTCCGCAGGCACCGCCATGGGCAGAGGGCATTAGAAAACCCTCTGGCATTGGCCCATGAGCTGTGGCTCCCATCCAAGTAGCTGGGTCCACTCACGATGTTTCCCTGATAATTGTGTGATTGATGAAAAGTCGATGGTAAAATGATGGCAGCCAGAAGTGCAGGCCTGACTCCATCTGTACTGTGAGCTAGACCCCTGAGCACAGCCCCTCTGCCACAAAGGAATTTAGAGCAGCCTGAGGGTTGCTCTAGGCTTTGCCAGTTCAAGGCCATCTGCCAGATGAGGATGGCTGGGCACAGTGCACACTGGCCACATGCTTTCCCCACTCTGCTCCCTATGTCAGGGGCTGCAGGATGGCTGCCAAAGGAGCCAGCTATACCTACTCTACACCTGCTTAGGGCCAGCCCAGCTGGGGAGATGGGCTCTGTTCCCAGTCCTTGGGCCTGCGGAAGCAGCACGAAGGGGACGGAGCATAGCCAGGAGCTGACCTCTGGTCTGTGGCTTCAGAACTGCTGTCCCAGAGATCTGCAGACAGACTCCAGCCGCCGTACACGCTCTGGAGCTGCATGCACCAGCGAGGAACAAGTGGAGCCTGTGGGAGCTGCTGTCATGCCTGGGAGTGGGGAGTTCTCCGCTCCGCCCCCCAGGGCCATGAATAAACAAACCTTGTAGGCTCCCGGTGCTGGAAGCAGTGGAGTTATCCTTGTCAGCGCCCCCGACAGCAGCCATGATCATTTATTTATTTATGGATAATTAGGGCAGCAGCTTCGTTATGCTGCACAGAAGCGTTATTAATGTGCCCGTGTCAAAGTCAAGGCAGCATGCAAGGGCCTTGAGATGTGCCATGCGGAGACGGGGCTGCTCCAGGAGCACTCAGCATGTAGCATGGGGCTGCGGGGGCGGCTACTCGCCCTATGGTTACGTTGGGGTCTATTCGCCCAGCCTGGGCAGCGCTAGAGCGGGAGGCTGCTCGCGTGGAGAAGGCCTGTAGGCTGGGGTGGGCTGGGATCGTGTTAACGTCTGGAGAATGGATAGCCCAGCCCTAGAGCCCTGACCCTAACAAACCCCCTCACTCACTCTGGCCAGTTCTGTAGGGTTTCGAGCCATGTCTATAGGTCCCTGGGGGTTCAGACCCTGTTCAGTTCTACGGGGCTCTCCCAACAGGACGACACTTGGGTTCTAGGCCGGATTTAGCCAGGTGACCTTAACCAAGCACCTCCCTGTCCCCGTCTGGAGCTGGGCGCTGGCTTGGTGATGGGCTGTACCGCCCTCGCCGGCTCCTCGGCCGGAAGGGGACACGAGGTGTTCTTCTGATCTCAGCGGCTTGTCGCTCAGGCGCTCGGTCACAAGCAGGACTTGGGGGCAGATGGGCTCTCCTCGGTGAGTAGGGAATCCCCACAAGAAGAAAAACACGCTGCCTTGGGTGCCGGGCTAGAGCCGAAGATGCAGGGAAGCGGTGCGCTCCTGCCCAGGGCAGTCTGCATCCCCTGGCCCCTCGCCTTCGGCTCTGCAGCTTAGGGCAGGATTCCTGTGGCCCCCTCTTGAAGGGCTTAGTTAGGCTTCTCCCAGTTTAACTCTAATAATAGCCTGCCTTGGAGTTTAACCTCTGCCCCCAGCCAGCTGCTCACCAGTAGATTCCAGGTCGCAGCCTTCAGGTACCGGCAGCTGGGTCTGCCCACCCCTGACCCCAGCCTGGCAGGAGGCCCCTAAGTGCTCCCATGCCCCCTTCCCCATGGCGTTGGCTCAGAGGCTGCTGGGCCATTTTCACACAGCGCAGAATAATGCTATTAATGCCATCTGGTGCCCAGACAAGATCCCCTGCTTAGGAAATCCAGACATGGCTTTTTGTGCGTTAATCTGTTCACTTCAAGCCACGGGGGACTTGGGGGAATGGGCTGTTCCCATCTGTGTGACACGCCCCATTAACATGGGTGAGGGACAGCGCTCAGGGACGAGGAGCTGGCAAGGTGCCCATGGCGAATGCCCTCGCGTGGGCCATGGAGGCCGCTGTGCTGGTCCTTCAGCAGCACGGGGGGGGGGGGGGCCTAGGGATGGGGGGGGAGACTATGGGGGAAATGAGCATGTTTGACCTAACGTCTCATTGGAGTAACTGCACTGTGATCCCCTCCTCATTACCCTCTCCCTGGCAGTCTGTCAGCCCAGCACCCGCCTCCTCGCCCCTGCACTCCCCCGCCCCCCGTGCACACCATGAGCACAAGGGCAGTGATCCCGCTAGCCCTGTCTATCCTGAATACATCGTATTAGCCAACACGCTTAGTTATTTGCTCAGGTGCTCCCAAGAGGGCATGTCACAACCTTGTCAAGATCTTACGTAGCAGATCACAGACTCCATTCTCCCACGATGCTATGATCTAACTGGGCCAGTGGGGAGATGGCACATGCCAAAAATCCCCGTGGAAAAACAGCACCTGCCTGAAGCATGGTATGTGTTACCGGAAGTTTCATCTGTCTTAAAAAGACGTAGCGCAAGGGGTTAAAGCCCATGTCAGACAATCCCCTACACAGACTGTTAACCTCTGAGGCTAGGACAAGAGGAAATGGGCTTAAATTGCAACAAGGGTAGTTTAGGTTGGACATTAGGAAAAACCTCCTGTCAGGGTGGTTAAGCACTGGGATAAATTACCCAGGGAGGTTGTGGAATCTCTGTCACTGGAGGATTTTCAGAGCAGGTTGGACACACACCTGTCAGGGCTGGTCTAGATAATACTGAGTCCTGCCTTCAGGGCAGGGGACTGGACTAGACACCTCGCGAGGTCCCTCCCAGTCCTACACTTCTGGGAGTCTAGGAAAGGCTGGACTATTAACACAAAGCCAGTGCTGGTGAGACCAGAGAGAAAAATGGCACCTCAGTGGCACCCTATAGCACTTCTTTCTTTCAAACTCTCTGAGCTGGAGCAATGGATTTGGGGTTTTGCAAACAGGATGACAAGCTGTGTTCATGTGGTCGGAATTAACACAGTGCACCTCCCTCAAGGACAGACGGACGCACGCACACACCTCTCCAGCTAGAGCATGAACATTTAAGGGAGGCGGCATGAATGGAGAGGATTTCAGAAAGGACAGCGACCCCACAGCCTGCGACCCTGTTCAGAGTGGGGCAAGAGGGATGCATGCAGCCCTGCCGCGGAGCCCAGCACAGGGGTACTTCAGAAAGCAGCAGTCCTCTTGTACCCCACCCGTGGGAGGTCAGGGCGTGGAAGGAGGAGACGGGGAAACAGGAGCTCCTGTTACACGGGGTGGGGAAGAATTCCTGGCGGCAACTCACTGAGCTCCAGCTTATACTCAAGTAATCTGAAGCAATGAAGCAAATACCCAGCCACTGAAATAAAACCCGAACACTCAGACGGGGAGATTTACAATATAAATAGGTGACCAGCACCACTGACCGGACATGTAATAGGACCTTACAAACCATCCTGGCTGATGCATCACATAGTAGCACACCCTTGCTGTTTGTATACGTAATAACACTGCCAAAAATACACATCATTGATTAAAAGGCCATTGAAACGATTACAGCACCTCAGTTCGTTAAAGCTATTCTGTGATTGTGCTGTAACACTGTCACGTCTGCCCGGCCCTCAAGGAAACTAAAGTTGGGCATTAAAGTTATTCCCACCCTCCAGGGATTCCGATGGCTGTCGGGGCAACGGGCATTTGTACAGAGTCTCTTTTGAGCACTGTACACGTTGTATTCTGGGTTTAACTAAAATTAATATATTTGAAAATGAAGAAAACATCCAAAAATGTAAATAAATGGCACATGATCAAAAAGATTGATCCTTTTAATCTCGACAGCCCTAGTTTTAACGCCTCTGAACAGAACCGAAAACTAATGAGCTCGTTAATTGCCAACCAATTCTCAGCACAAGGCTTAGGAAACAGGGCACTGTTCACATCCTGCGCCTGGTGGTCAGGGGCCCGGAGCAGCCAGCCCAGCTCCGCTGGAGGGCAGCCGCTCAGCATCCAGAGGGCTGAGTTTCCCCGAGGAGTGCAAGTGTGGGGATTCCCAGGTAACCCAGAGCTAGGATTACACCAGCTGGCCGGTAGATGTCCCTGTTGGCCCAGCTGAGCCCACACAATGTATGTGCCACTAAATATCAGATTGCACAGCCTATGGGAACGCCTCTCCCGACTCCCTCTAAAAGGGTTAATGACACTCCAGCCAGGTAGGGTGCTTTCTCTGCAGGATGCACACCCTTTGCTAAATATACCCCAGCTCACCACGTCCCTAGGGGCAGGGCTGGCCCCAAGCAGGAAAAAACAAACAAAAAACCACCACACGCCCTTGTAATGTGCCGCCCCAGGAATGACCGGAGTGCCGCCCCTTCAGATGTGCCACCCCAAGCACCTGCTTCCTTTGCTGGTGCCTGGAGCTGGCCCTGCCTAGAGGCCCAGCTCCAGCTCCTCTTCTCTCATAGAAAGAGCCCACTGAGCCACACACTCCAGGGATGAGGACAAGGTGCGCATCCCCAGAATATCACAGGGGCTGGAAGCACATGGCCATCCTCCCTGGCAATCTCCTAGGGCAGCCACACCTCTTCACTGTCACACACTTAAAACAAGGGGGGGATTTAGCTGTCTCTAGGATTCAAACCATCAGGCCAGGCAGGGCACTAAACCATCTGCAGGCCCTAGCCCAGCAGACAGGAGACCAAGGTGGGGAGGCCAGCACTCCAGGCCAATGTTCCCTCTAATGTTTGACAGGCCGTGTGCGCAAAAAATTTATTCTATGCAAATTTTTGTGTGCACGGTGTTTCGCTGTGTGCATGGGGTTTAGGATCTGCGTGCACGCACACACCTTTGCTGCGGGGGGGCAGCGGGTCAGGAGTGAGGGGCACCGGCAAGGTGCGGGGGGGGGGCTGCAGGTCGGGAGTGAGGAGCGCCCATAAGAGGCGGGGGCTGCGGGTCGGGAGTGAGGGGCACCGGCAATGTGCGGGGGGGCCTGCGGGTTAGGAGTGAGGGGCACCATCTGGGTGCGGGGGCGAGGGGGCTGCGGGTCGGGAGTGAGGGGCACCGGCAGGGTGCGGGGGTGAGCGGGGGGGCTGCGGGTCAGGAGTGAGGGGTACCGGCAAGTTGCAGGGGGGGGCTGTGGGTCGGGAGTGAGGGGCACCGTCCGGGTGCGGGAGGGCTGCGGGTCGGGAGTGAGGGGCACCGTCCGGGTGCGGGGGGGGAGGCTGCGGGTCAGGAGTGAGGGGCACCAGCAAGATGCAGGGGGGGCTGCGGATCGAGAGTGAGGGGCACCGTGCGGGGAGGGCCTGCGGGTCGGGAGTGAGGGGCACCGGCCATGTGCGGGGGGGCCTGCGGGTTAGGAGTGAGGGGCACCATCCGGGTGCAGGGGGCTGCGGGTCGGGAGTGAGGGGCACCGGCAGGGTGGCTGCGGGTCAGGAGTGAGGGGCACCGTCCGGGTGCGGGGGGGCTGCGGGTCGGGAGTGAGGGGCACCGTCCGGGTGCGGGAGGGCTGCGGGTCGGGAGTGAGGGGCACCGTCCGGGTGCGGGGGGGTCTGCGGGTCGGGAGTGAGGGGCACCGTCCGGGTGCGGGGGGGTCTGCGGGTCGGGAGTGAGGGGCACCGTCCGGGTGCGGGAGGGCTGCGGGTCGGGAGTGAGGGGCACCGGCAAGTTGCAGGGGGGGGCTGCGGGTCGGGAGTGAGGGGCACCGTCCGGGTGCGGGAGGGCTGCGGGTCGGGAGTGAGGGGCACCGTCCGGGTGCGGGGGGGTCTGCGGGTCGGGAGTGAGGGGCACCGTCCGGGTGCGGGGGGGTCTGCGGGTCGGGAGTGAGGGGCACCGTCCGGGTGCGGGAGGGCTGCGGGTCGGGAGTGAGGGGCACCGGCAAGTTGCAGGGGGGGGCTGCGGGTCGGGAGTGAGGGGCACCGTCCGGGTGCGGGAGGGCTGCGGGTCGGGAGTGAGGGGCACCGTCCGGGTGCGGGAGGGCTGCGGGTCGGGAGTGAGGGGCACCGTCCGGGTGCGGGGGGGGTCTGCGGGTCGGGAGTGAGGGGCACTGGCAAGTTGCAGGGGGGGGCTGCGGGTCGGGAGTGAGGGGCACCGTCCGGGTGCGGGAGGGCTGCGGGTCGGGAGTGAGGGGCACTGTCCGGGTGCGGGGGGGTCTGCGGGTCGGGAGTGAGGGGCACCGTCCGGGTGCGGGGGGGGGGCTGCGGGTCGGGAGTGAGGGGCACCGTCCAGGTGCGGGGGGGGGGGCGCGGCGGAGGGCTGCGGGTCGGGAGTGAGGGGCACCATCTGGGTGCAGGGGGGGAGGCTGCGGGTCAGGAGTGAGGGGCACCAGCAAGATGCAGGGGGGGCTGCGGATCGAGAGTGAGGGGCACCGTCCGGGTGCGGGGAGGGCCTGCGGGTCGGGAGTGAGGGGCACCGTCCAGGTGCGGGGGGGGGAGGCTGCGGGTCAGGAGTGAGGGGCACCAGCAAGATGCAGGGGGGGCTGCGGATCGAGAGTGAGGGGCACCGTCCGGGTGCGGGGGGGGGGCTGCGGGTCAGGAGTGAGGGGCACCGTCCGGGTGCGGGGGGGGGGGGCGGAGGGCTGCGGGTCGGGAGTGAGGGGCACCGTCTGGGTGCAGGGGGGGAGGCTGCGGGTCAGGAGTGAGGGGCACCAGCAAGATGCAGGGGGGGCTGCGGATCGAGAGTGAGGGGCACCGTCCGGGTGCGGGGAGGGCCTGCGGGTTAGGAGTGAGGGGCACCATCCGGGTGCAGGGGGCTGCGGGTCGGGAGTGAGGGGCACCATCCGGGTGCAGGGGGCTGCGGGTCGGGAGTGAGGGGCACCATCCGGGTGCAGGGGGCTGCGGGTCGGGAGTGAGGGGCACCGTCCGGGTGCGGGGGGGCTGCGGGACGGGAGTGAGGGGTACCGGCAAGATGCAGGGGAGGGCTGCGGGTCGGGAGTGAGGGGCACCGTCCGGGTGCGGGGGAGGGGAGGGCTGCGGGTCGGGAGTGAGGGGCACCAGCAAGATGCAGGAGGGGCTGCAGATCGAGAGTGAGGGGCACCGTCCGGGTGCGGGGGGGGGGAGAGGACCTGCGGTTTGGGAGTGAGGGGCACCAGCAGGGTGCGGGGTGGGCTGCAGGTCGGGAGTGGGGGGCACCGTCCGGGTGCGGGAGGGCTGCGGGTCGGGAGTGAGGGGCACCATCCAGGTGCGGGGGGGGGAGGGCTGCGGGTTTGGAGTGAGGGGCACCAGCAAGATGCAGGAGGGGCTGCGGATCGAGAGTGAGGGGCACCGTCCGGGTGGGGGGGGGGGCCTGCGGGTTGGGAGTGAGGGGCACCAGCAGGGTGCGGGGTGGGCTGTGGGTCGGGAGTGAGGGGCACCGCCCGGGTGTGGGACAATGTTCCTCTAATTTTTGACAGGCCGTGTGCGCAAAAAATTTCTTCTGTGCAAATGTTTGTGCGCACGGTGTTTCTCTGCGTGCGAGGGGTTTCGGATCTGTGTGCACGCATAGCTCAGTGGGAACAGTGCTCCACGGGTGGCAGGGGGACCGAGGCCCACCCAACTCCATGGGTCCCACCCCAAGGCCCAGGCAGTGGCAAAGTGTCCCACTCCTGGCTCCGCAGGGACCTCCTCACAACGCACCGACCTGTCTTCAGGGAGCAACACAGTCTGACTACCATCAGCTACTCCCTCCCCGGCCCTGCCCGTGTACCTGAGTCCCAGGGTCACCTCCACCGGACACACCACCCAGGGCAATCCCAGCATCCGCCGGATCTAGCAGCTTTGGAAACTCTCAGGGCAGTGGGAGTTTTCTGCCGGCTCCTACCCCAGCAGTGAGGAGAAGACACAACCATCTCCCTTGGTCACTCCAGCCCAACTGAGCCTCAGGGCTGCCTTTTATACTTCCTGTCTCTGCCCTGCCCCGCCCCTGTGGGTGTGGCCTTCCTGGTTCCGCCCATCAGGGGCATGTGGCTGTCCCTGGCTGTCAATCTCCACAATCAGCCATGGCTCTCTGCTCCCGGGCCAGGCCTCCTGCCCCCCACTCCTGCCCGGCTTCTGGAGGCCGCTTGCTTTGCTGCCCTGAGCCGGGTCTGGTTTCCCTCCCCAGGAGCAAGCAGCGGCGTTGCGTTCAAAGACACCGCGCCAGAATGGTGAGGGCAGGAGGGTGCAGCAGAGAATCCAGGGGAGCCCAGAGAGAGAGGGACCAAAATGGGGTTTTAGATTATTCACCCCGGTCTTTAACAATGGGACATTTCCCATCTGCATCAGAAAAGCAGGTCAGTTGGCTTCAAAATGGAGAGGTGGATGTAAAAATCCAGGCTGTGTTTCTGCACAGGGCAGGGGCACCATTCCTTCCCCCTAAGCAGCCTGGGGGGGTGACCACCCAGGACGCTGTGGTCGGGGGGAAACATCAGCACTTAATTTGTGCCGGGGATTGCCAGGGCACCTCTAGGCTTGGCAGTACACAGCCCTGGCACCTGTGGGCTCCCAGCCAGCAGCCGCTGCACTCCGGCTGCCAGAGGCAAGGAACGGGGCGGGTGTGGGGTGCAAGGTCACAGAAGGGAGCTTGGTGCAATGGGGCGGGGGAGGTAGCGGGCCTGGGGGTGGGGAGCCCAGGGAGGCAGCAGCAGATAGGGGCAATGGGGGGATGGATGTAGGAGCCGGGGGGATGGATGGGGAGGCAGCAGGGGCCGGGGGCACGATTATCCTTGAGGCCAGCCCTGAATATCCCCCTCTGCCTGATGGAGAAGGGAGGTGAGGAGGGATCTCCTACTGCCCAGGTGATGGGCCACAGAACTTGGGGGCAGGGGGCTCCCTCATTTCTTGCCTGGTGACGAAGTCCCGCTTGACTTAACTGTTCTTTGGGCCGAGCTCAGACCAGGCTCTGGCAGCAGGCTGGAGGTTAGGCTCAGGCTGTGTGGCTGGGGTGGGGGAGACACTGGTTTAAATCTCTCCCCCACCCCTCCAGGGGCGGCTGTGAAGCAGTTTGAAGCGAGAGCTCCTGGTGTGTGCCTGCCTCGTGAAGCTGTTCCAATTGAATTACTCTTCTTTGGGCTGGGCCAGAACTCCCGTCTACAGGCTGGGGGCCAGGCTGTGGCAGGTTCAAAGCCCCTGCTTGGCCTGCTGAGACGCACTTTGAGGAGGGCTCTCCTGCAGCCGGGGTGTGCCCCTTGGGGTACAGCGCTGAGGGGCTCCCTCACTCTTGCCTGGTGCAGTTGTTCCACTGGATTGAACTGTTCTTCAGGCCAAAAGCCAGAGTCACTCTATAGTGGGGGGTCAGGTACTCACTTGGGCTGTAGGAAAGGCTCAAAGGCCCTGGGCCTGTTCAGCAGGGGTTTGCACAGGGATTTCTTGCCTTCCCCCCGATTGCCCTTTGGGGTGACACATCCCTGTCTGAACCCCCTCCCTCCCTCTGGAGCCCCTTCCCATCTTGGGACAGGGAGGGGATTTGGACAGGGCTTGCCCACTTCGGACCCTCCCTGGGAGGTGGGAGCCCCTAGTTGACACCCCTCAGCAGAGAAGGGGAGTGACCTGGGGTCTGCTACAGCCTGGGTGTGTAGCCGAGCTGCTGGGGACAGAAGAGTGATTTGGGTCTTTTGTATGGCCACAATTACTCATTAAACCAGCCAGAGTTGCTCTGTATAGTCCACAGTCGAGTTACAAGGGCCTGCACCTCAGGCACCAGATCCCCTCCACTGAGGCAGAGGGGGGAATTTGAACCAGGCTCACTCGTAGCCCAGAGAAGTGCTCTAAGCCCCCTCCCATCAAGAGCTGTGGAAGCAGACTTTGGCCCACTTATTATGTAGTTAAATGGACCAGTGTCCGTAGAAAAGACAGAGGCAACCCCAGCTCCGAATACCTCCCGTTCTGGCACGTAGGCCATTCACGTAAAAGGTGAAAGCTCAAACCCCTTTTGCGGAGGAATTTTACCGGCTGGGTTTGTGCTCAGAATTGTCTGATATTTCTGGACAGAGAGAAACTATTACCAGGCAGAGAAACCAGCTGCCTCTCACCCACCTGGGTACGAGCTTTAACCCTCCCTCTGCAGGAGCTTTATTGAGGCAAAGCAGCACTGAACTGATTTTACAAAGGAGAGCCCTGACAATGATTAGTGTAGAGGTGCGGGGCGGAGAGGGTTCATGTCTCCGGTGTAAGGGGCCTGGCTGCTGGAGAGAACTCCCCCCACTCAGACAGAGCCCTGGCCAGGAAGCCTCTTTCCCGACAGTCCAGGCAGCTCTGGAATTGGAAAGAAATAATACAAAGGGTTAAATCAGCCAGGCAGTAGATACCTGCAGACCAATTCTCAGCTCAGTGCCGTGCCCACTGCTGGTGTGCACATATGTACACACACACGTGAACACGTTGGACTTAAACAGCAGCACTGTGAGCAGGTCCCTCTCCCAAACATCTCTACAGACCCAGCCCACGCCCCGTGTCGAGCCCAGCCCTCCCCTGGGGTTTGGCTTTGTTACCTACAAAACAGATTTGTGCATAACGGTCAGACATTCTCCGCAGGCTGGGAAGCTCCTAGGACTCCTCTCTATAGGCTGCTCAGTCCACACCCTAGATCCTCTGCCTCCCAGAGAAACCCTCCCATCTCCCTGTGGGGTACTGAGCCTCCTGCCCCAGGGAGTCAGCAGAGCCCACTTAACCCTTTCCTAGCAGGATGGACACCTGCTAACAGTGCCGTGCAACAGGCATCACCGCCAGCCTGATACAGCCCACTCCCCCACTGCTCTCCCCGTTCCACGTACCTACCGCTACAGCTCGTCATCGTCCCCTTGTCTAAGGAAACAGAAGGAAAAAAGAGAAAGTAGCATCAGCACGAGCCAAAGGGAAAGTGAATGTCCCCGGCCCTTTAACCAGCTACGGACTCCCACTAAAGAGAAGACAAGGGCTGAGTGACTTGGACGAGTTAAAACAACACCAACCTTCTTCTCTTCTTTGCTCGGCAGCGGAACCGATGACCTGGAAACAAGGGAAAAAGTCTGAGGCCTCCTACGCCTCGGCTGATGCTTCCCCTCCCCATCCCGGTGCTCCCTGGGCGACACCCCACCTCCTTGCTCTCCAGCTCCCACCCCACCTTCTGCTGCTCTTCTCTCTTTGATGCAATGATCCTGCTGTCTCTGTGGGGCAAGGAGCCCCTCCCCTGCAGCGTAGGACCAGGTGTTCCACGGCCACCCCACCCACAGTGGGGGGGTCTCTAAGCACAGCCCTGGTTCAATGAGCACACCAGCGTCTGGCTTGGGATTCCCGAAGCTGTCGGGCCAGCCAGCCCCTGGGCACTGGGGATGGGGGCAGGGTCAGAACCGTGCCCATCTCTGGACTGACCCCTAGCTTTGGTTTTCGAGCCACCGGGTCTTGGTTTAGTCACGTCGTTATTTTCCTCCTTGTTTGACTCCAACGTTTGGCAGCCGCCTGCCCCCACCCAGCTGGGAGGGAGGTGCACTCTGGGCTCCCCCCCACCCCCAGCCTGTGGGTGCCAATGGGACACTGCAGCCTCCCTGAGCTCTCTGAACCAATGCCCCCACAAGGCCCAGCCAGGCACGGACACCAGCTGAGAGCGCCGGGGCTGCCTGCCGCTGGGCGTTGCCCTGGGCACAGCAACAAAGAGCAGCCGTGCATCTGGAACCCACATGGAAGACGCTGTAATTCCCGTCTGCAGCATTTTGAAGCTGTTTGCACTTTGCAGAGGCCAGGATGCTGACCCACTCCTGGCCGAACTCCGCCCCAGGTCGTTCCATTCGGCATCTCGCTAAACTGTTACTGCAGTTTCGAGTGCATACAGCTTTCTCCTTCCCTATCGTGTTGTGCACTGTCAATTGTCTATTGTGTTTCACGCCCGACCTGGCTGCATGTCAGCAGTGGGCAGTGTCCCCTGGGTATGTACGGCTAGGTTTGCAAAACAGCCCAGCACGTTGAGGCACGAGGGAGTCTGCAGGAGCGGAGCACTTTGCAAAACCTGGTTTCTGCCTCTAGAAAGGTCAGATATTGTCACTCCCCTTTTTAATTGGGACCTTTTCACCCTGAGCCTTAAAGCTGGCAGGAAAATGCAAAATTGCTTCAGCAAATATTTGCAGAATCTCCTCCGTCCCACCCCATTTTCTGTTGAAATCTTGCCTTGATGGAAATTTTCCTACCAGCTTCTACTAAAGATTAACACGTCCCAACTCTGCATTTAAGTTCTGAGCCGGGTGCCCCGCCTCGTGAGGCCTCCTGCAGTGGAGAACAAAGCAGAGGGGAGATATGGGGGACAGAGGCCATTGTTCTCACTGATGTCCATGCCCAGGGCGGGGGAGGCCCGGTTAAACATTTCAGGGAAAGTTGAAGGTCTAAGCGAAGCTGACAGATGGTACTGCTGTCGCTGGGGTTCTTCAGGGCTAAGCCGAGGCCCCTCTGCCATGCGATGGCCTAGGGATAATGGGCCTCCTCCTGCCCCAAAGCAGGGGCATGTTAGCAGGCCCTTCCGGCCCCCAGGCCGTGATGCACACTGAGGCAGGGCTCTGCTTGTCTGTAGATGTGTGCACACAGCACGGACACACCCTCGCCCCCCTTCCCCTGGGCACGTGCAGCGCAGCGAGGAAGGAGAGAAGAGCCCCCACGTGACCCCAGCCTTTGGGAGACCAGTCTGCAGCCCCCCAGTAGTGACACTTACTGAGGATGATGAGGAGTCCGACCACAAAAGCCACCACGGCGAAGATCAGGCCCCCGTTCCGAATGGTCTCGTAATCTCGGAACGAGAGAGACACCTGTTAGCCAGGCTGCGGGAGAGGAGTCGCATCTCACCGCGCACTGAAGCTCTTGGGTGAGCAAGAGTTACCCTCTGCTACTGGGGCGGCCCGCGGCTTGACCCAACGGCGCCTGGAAAGGCTTTGCTTCCGCTTCCCCGTGCCACACAGCTAAGGGCCAGCCCCCCGGCCCCTCTGTGACACGCGTGTGACATGTATGTGTGCCCCAAAGGCACCCCACGCAGCTACCCACAGAGCTGTGCAACCGGCTACACTTACTGGGGCTGGCCCTGCCTACAGACCCCCGGGGCTAACCACGGGGCAGAAGGGTGACCTGGGGACTAGGGACCAGGGCGAGAGCTGGGCTCAATCCTTGGCTCCCTGTGTGACTAAGGGTGAGTCACCGAACCTTCCTCAGTTCCCTGCCAGCGCCCAATAGCGCCCCCCCCCTCCTATCGATAGGGTAATGACACGGGGCCGGAGCCGTCTCTTCTGCGGCGTTTGGAGCACAGGGGGACCCGAGCCACTGGACAAAGAACGACAGCCCAAAGGCCGGGGCAGCCGGGTCCCCCTGGGATGGTGCAGAGACGAATCTTACCATAGGTGAACTTGTCAGGCACCTGCTCCGGGACCATCTCTGGGAAAAGAGGGAGCAGTTCAGTGAGGAGCCAATGGTGGGGTCGCAAAGCTGTTGGGGTATTGTAGTCCCACGACACAAGACAGCTGCTAAGGAACAGGCTCCCCCCACCCAAACTCCGGGCCTAGCTGCGCCAGGGACGGTAGGTCTCCTGAACAGTGCCCAGGGCTCCCCGGGAGAGCTGGGGAAACAGCCGATCAGTCTCTGCCCATGGCAGCCAAGGAGAGCCTTCGGGGCGAGCCAGCACAGTGATCCCAGGCTACAGGGGCCATTCTGGCTGGCTGATGGTGAAGCCCTGTGGGATCTTGTGGGGCTGCTGGAATGGAGACTGGGAATGCTGGGGGTAGATCCTACCCTAGCCCATGAGACCAGCTCCCAGTGGCTTCCACAGCTACCATTACACACCTGCCCCAAACTCACTGCGCCCAAGTGCCAGAGGGTCTGCAAGGCCCATGCACCTCCCCTCCCGCTGCCCACGTGCCCAAGGTCAATGTGGGTGTGATTCATTTTCAACAGCATGTTTCATAACCTACCCTTCAGCTTAGACCTGAAACCGCCTCCCCCCCGCATTATTCCAGCCCTTTCGCTCCCGAACCTCTGTGCCGATGCACCTCCTCTGACCCACAGGCCCTCCTCCTACTCCAGTCCTCGGTCTCCCAAACAGACCTGCCAATGCAGCTCCTGTCCACCTGCACCAGGGCCTGCTATCCTGGTCCTGGCCTCCCATAGCTCTGCCAAAGGGCCTCAGCCCTAACCTCTAATCACGCTGTGAGAGCTAAACTTTGGGGGGGGGGGGGGGGGGGGGGGGTGGTGTGTGTGTGTGTGTGTGTGTGTGTGTGTGTGTGTGTGTGTGTGTGTGTGTGTGTGTGTGTGTGTGTGTGTGTGTGTGTGTGTGTGTGTGTGTGTGTGTGTGTGTGTGTGTGTCACTGCATGCCGGCCCCAGAGCCACGTAAATACCTAGGAGTGAGCTGAGTGGCAGGCGTGGGCACTCCAAGCAGGGCATGCAGCACCCAGGGCCAGGCAAGCCTGAGCACGACCTCTGGAGACTCTTCCCTGCTGGGATTTCACAGCCAGCCCAGGGAGGGCTCCACTGCCCAGACTACTGCTACTGGCCCGTGTATTGCCCCAAAGCTCTGCAAGCTCGTCCCACATCACCAAAACCTGCTCCGAACAGACAGATTGTAACTGCTGCTGCTTGCCAGGCACCTGCACAGCCCAGCACCCTGTGCGCGGCCTCGTCGTCAAACCTAGCAGGGGCCCAGGTCCCCAGCGGGAGCTCTGTGAAGGGAACAGGCCATGAGAGCAATGGAAAGTGGAGCGGGGGTGGAATAAAGACCAGGTTGATTTCACAGGCTATAGAACACAAAGGTCTCCCTTGGGGAGCATGATTGGCTTTCCAAAGAGTCCTCGCAAACTCCAATTTTTTCCAGACCATTTTCCATCACAGGAAGCAGCTAGAGACAGGATGGATTCCAGGTCCCTGGAATTTGGGGGGAAAATTGGTTTCCAGAGTCAAACTTCCTGGGTGGATCCAAACACCCCTTAAACTTTGGGCAAGTTCCAATCTCGACCGTGTCTAAAGCACCGTGTTCAGGAGGAGGAAAAGGTTAACCTGGGTAGAGTAAAGTTACACGGCTGCAATCTGTCACTGGGACATTCACCATTCACCTTCTAACCTGCCTTTCCCGCTCAGTTATTTCTCAACACGGGTGGAGGGGACTGTGGAGCACTGGGCAGAAGAGAGCCGACAACTCGGACTCTTCTTCATCTGCCAGCATAAATCTTTCGCCAGTTTTACTAAAGATTTCCGCAGAGAGGAACATTTAGGAGTTTCTACCCAATTTTTTGAGGCTTCACCACCTGGCCTCTTTAGAGTGCTGGCTTTGTTTGTAGGTGGGGCAGGGGGGGGGGGGGGTGGCTTGTTCATGACTGCATTCCAAGCAGGGCATGTGGGCGTGAGGAAATAAGACAGAAAAAAGAGGGATAAAAAGGAAAGTGCTGGAATTGTCAGATTCAAATCTCCATTTTAACCATGGGCAGATTTACTGCTCAGTCTGTGTCCCTCTGACTAGCTCCAGGGAGGCTGGAGCCGGAGGAACAAACTCCCCCTAGGAACCTGTGTTTGCACAAATCAATCACCGACACCCAGGTGTCACACTGAGGGAGCCGGCCATTCCCACTCCCGCTGGCCACATGGCAGGGCAAAGCTAAGCTCGCCTCCTGAGCGCCCAGTAGCAGAGCACTGCGCCGCAGGCTGGATCTACTGCTTTCTGCTCAGGCGGGTCCCACAGTCATACCGCTGTGCTGACACTCGGTCTGTCTCTGCTCAGGGTCCCCTGACCTTGCCCGAGTCCTGTGGTGAGAACTGGGATGGGAAAATCCCTCTGACCCTTCCAGAACGACTGCTCCCGCTGCCCAGGGGAGAGCTCTTGGGCATCTCTCCTGAATCCTTAGCGGGGTTCCCCAGCTCAGCCGTGGGGCAGAGCCCTCTTCCCATGTGAGAGAATGAGACCCGCCAAGCACCAGAATAAGGCAGCTCAAAGCATCAGCCAAAATCGTCACCCCTGTGAGCCAAATGGCCAGCTCCTGATCCCCTGTGCAGGCTCCGCCCAGGGAGCAGCCTGGCTTCCCAGGGTGCTGAGCATCCTCACGCCAGTGGGGCAGGAGCAGCATGGGCTCAGCACCTGTGACAGTCAAAGCACTCAGATTTCGATGTCTAACCGGGGCTTTCGGCCCCCACGTCTGAGAGCATTGGGAGCGCTCCCCTGCTAAAAGATGTGAATGCTCTGTCTGCATCAGCACAGCGCACGGTCTCCTGCCACGCCTGCCAGCCAAGCCTAAACTCCAGGTGCAGGGAGGGTGACACCCCTGCTCCCCGGTGTGGCCTGGCAGAGCGCAGCCTGCCTCCGACAGGAGCGAGTGTCCCCCCGGGAGCGGAAGAGCAGCGAGACCCTTACCGTCAGCCATCTTCCCAGCGAGCCGTCCAGCGAGTGCTTTGGTCTGGGCGTGTGCACCACCAGGAAAGCACATTAATGGGGGGCGGGGGACCGTCATTAAACATTAACGGCCTCGGTGTAATGTTTATCCCAGTCACAAGGTGAGGCACATGGCCCAGACCCAGGTGTTGGAAACAGACGCCTTGAGGGGCAAAGGAAAGAACAAGCCCCTGCAACCAGCTCTCTCCAGTTCACACGGAGAGCAGGGGCTGAGCCAGACGGACCCTCAGACGCTGTTTGAGGCCAATGGGTGTCATGGAGATCAGCGAGGGGCATCTCAGCTCTGACAGCCCCAGCAGGGAGAGGGGAAGGGCTAATAACCAATTAGGGGACTCTTCATTCTCCAGGTGCTTGGCAACCTTCCTATCCAGCCTCCCCAAGCTCTGCCTGCTGGGCCCTGTCATTATCCCCATGTTACTGGGGGAAGGGGGCGGGGAACTGAGGCACCGAGCGGGGAAGGGACTTGGCCAAGGTCACCCCGTGAGTCAGTGGCACGGCTGTGGGATTTCCTTGGCTCTGATCCCTTGATCATGTCTCTTGGCTGGCTACTGGCTAGCAACATAGGAGCGGGAGGGGAATCCTACCCCACCACCATTCTAGCAGCTTGGAGGAGAGAGAGGGGTCCCACTCAGGCCAGGCCAGAGTTCAGCATTGCTTGCTTCTCCTGCAGGCCCAATGTCCGAGTGGCTGATGGAGCAGCCTGCCCCAATCCCAGCCCTTCGGAGGGGTTACACTAGAAGCTCAGTGTTATGAACACCAGAAAGTTGCAAGCTGGCCAGTCAGCCACACACCTCATTTGGAACTGGAAGTATACAGGCAGGCAGCAGCAGAGACCAACAACAAAAGAGAAGTGAATACAGTACAATAGTGTGTTAAACAAACTACTAAAAAATACAGGGCAAGCAGCATTTTTCTTCTGAATAGTAAACTTTCGAAGCTGTAGTCAGTCAATGTTCAGCTCTAAACTTTTGAGAGACCAACCATAACGTTTTGTTGAGAGAGACAAACATTTCAGAGTTACGAACAACCTCCATTCCTGGGGTGCTGTAACTCTGAGGTTCGACTGTAATCAACCCGGGGTGGCAGGCAGTCCAGCCCATGCCATTGGTTTTGCCAATGCAAATCGCTTTGTGCCCCCCGCCCCAGGTCTGTAAACCTCCCCCCTCCCCAGCAGCCAGAGGCTGAATGCCCAGCGGTCTGTTAAGTGCAGTTTGTTCTGTTCTGGCAATCAGTGACCAGCAAGTCACGCATCCCAGCGGGTGACTGTTACGGTGCTTACTGAGTGGAACCTGCCCCAGGGAGTTCTCTGCACCGGATTCCCAGAGCCCACGGGGACACCGTAGTGCTGAGCAGCAAGGCAAGAAGCCAGCCAGCTGAGCAGCCTGACAAACCCTCCCAGGCCAGCTCTGGGAATCTCATCAGCTCTGATGACAGCCTCAGTAATACCAAGGTCTTGAATTAAACCCCCAGCCCTGGGGAACTGCTGCTGGGGGGGGTGTGTTTCAGAATGTTTGTGTGTTATAAAATGGCTCTCCTTCATGCTTTCAGCTACCGTTGTAATGGGGGGCTGGGAGGACAGCATGCCTGTGTCCGTCTGGGGGGTTTATGCCAGGAGCTGATCAGCGCAGTGTCCGAGTGCCAGGGATACAGGCTATTTACTGACACCAGGTCTATTGTTTGTCTCTTGAAAGCAGACCACGGTATCACCCCTGGAATTTGGATCTTAGCATCATTAACTGGAGACAGCCTCAAATCAAGCCCAAATGTTGGGGTGCTGGAAATCTGAATCCTACTTGTGGCTTGCATCAAGCTCTGTCACTGTTCTGCCCCGGTAGCACCCACCCCCCTCTCTGACCCAGCTCACCGGGTGCCAGAATCTCCCCCTCTGCAGCAGCCCCAGTGACTGACAGCCTCCCTGTTCTCACTGCCACACGCACACCCCCCCTGTTTTCAACTCGTTTCAAACCACATCTCCCCTCTGGCCTGGACCCCCCCCCCGCTTCCTGACTGCAGCCTGTTCAACGCTGACACGCCTCTGGGAGCGCAGCTGTTAGGAAAGGGGCTGCGCAAGAGCAAACAGATGGACTGAACCCAGATTCTTACGGCACAGCTTCAGTAGTGCCAAGTGGCTGGCTCCACACACCTGAAAGTCTCTCGTCAGTTAAAGTTGCTGCAGAAAATGGGGCCATTGAAAGGTGACTTGGAAAGATTCCCTCCTCCTGGCACAAACGGATTCTATCGCCTGTCATTAGACAGGAGACCGTCGGCTCTAACAAAGCCCGGCTGCCCCCCCGGGCCCCTCACCGGTTGAGCACAGGCACTGTTTGCTATTTCCACTGGCCACTCACAGGGCTGTAGCAACTGGGCACTAGACCACAGCTGAGCAGCAGGGGCAGCTTCCCATAGTTTCTTCTGCTACAAGCTTCAAGGGGAGGAACCCGTCTCCCCGGCTGACATGAACAGCTGGCTCGGAGGTTCTACAAATCTCACACACAGCTTGAGCTCATCTCGGAAAGGGCACAGTCCTGCTCATAACTAAAGCTATGTCTACACTGCACACCTTACAGCGACATAGCTGTGTCTCCACAACTGTGCTGCGGTAAGGTACGCAGTGTAGCCGCTCTCCCGCCGACAACCTAAAGCCACCCCCAGCGAGGGGCAGGAGCTTTGTAGGCAGGAGAGTGTCTCCCACTGCCAAAGCGCTGTCCACACCAGCAAAACGTGCGAGATCATTTCACACCCCTGACCCACAAACCTTTTACTGACGAAAGTGCAGTGCAGACAGCCCAAGAAAGCTGAACGGGGATGAAAAAGGACCACGACACCCTACCGAGCTCCCCAGCCAGGGCGAAGCAGCAGCCAGAAGGCGCCTTGTAAAGACAAGGGCAGATTAAGGCAGACCAGGGCCAGGAGCCAGCAAACCCTCAGGCTCTTCCCAGTCCAACCACTCCCAGCCCCGATTCTTCCCTCCAAGCTCCCATCACAGGCTCAGCAAAGCTGCCCTGCCTCAAATTGATGGCTCAGTTGAGGATCCCCAGGGCCCAGAGACCCCTGGAGTAACCAGCAAACCCCTGGTTTCATTGCAGCCCGATCAGACTGCAGGGCCCCACACGGACTGCAGGACCTACCGGCCAGCTGAAAGCAGGAGCAGCTACTCCAGAGCTGGCCGCACGCCGTCGCTCAGTGCTCGGGGACGTCTTGGCAGGTGCATCACACCCAAGTCCATGCATGCTCCGTCGGCTGCCTGCACCATGTGGGATTGGGGATCAGCTGGTCAGTGGTGACATCGCCCTGTGCCCCAAAAAGCAGACAGACAAATATTCCCTTCATTAGCCAGTACTTACAGTCTGAGCCAGAGGGCCACATCAGCTGCCCCAAGGCCCTCTCCTGGCCTCCAGGGCACAGAGGGGTGACTCCGGCGGAGCTCTGCTCACCATGGGCTGGGGCAATAGACACCTCGCTGGTACATGGCTGGGGGGGGGGGACCTATTCCTCCATTGTGTCCATATGGCCGTGGGTTCATGTGGATTGTTAAATGCTCGGCTCAGTGAGCAGGTCTGACCAAGCCTCCCCTGGGTTTCTGCATGGCCTGCCTTGGCTCGTGTCTGGCCCTGCATGCTGCCCTGGAAAGCTACGGGATGAGAGGTGGCTTTTCAGTCCTCTCCATAGTCACATCACCCTTTAACCAGCTCCAACATTCACCAGGAATCCTGGGAAACCCAGCTTTCCCCTCTGTACGCGTCTGCCTTTGTTGTTCTAACGCTTACGAACGGGCGTTGGTGTGTTCCCCCTTGCCTGTATTCTCACCTGTGCAGAAAGGAATCGCTTCCCGGCTGTCTGATCCTTCCCCAGACAGGCAGGAGGTGGCCCTGTGCCGCTAGCCCGTTGAGATAGGCCTGGGAGTGCCCTGTCCTGGATGCCCGGCCCACAGCACAAGTGTCCCTTTGATCCGGCTGTAGATCAGCCCAGTGAAGGAAGCAGAGTGCCATACAGCTGAATCCCTCGCCCCTGCCCCGCAGGCTGCTGCAGGAGGGAAGCACACGGGAGGTGGATCTGAGGCTGCTGGAAAACCTGCTCCTGTGGCAGCTGAGTGAAGATCAGCTGAAGGGAGAGAGGCGGCGAATGCTCAGCTCTGCCGTGCGCAGAATAAACCTACCAGGCCCTTTTGGTACGCTGCCCACCGGCGAGTCTCAAAGCGCTTTACAGGAGCCCAACGCCACACAGCAGGCCAGCGGCAGACTTGGGAATAGAACCCAGGAGTCCTGACTCCCAGTCCTGTGGTCGAACCACAGATGGGCACCACATGCAGCCTTTGTCCGTACAAAAGGTGCGAGCGTCTCCAGGCTGCGGCTGTCACACTGAACGGAGCAGCGTGACTTCAGAATGAGGACGTCAGCAGAACAGCAGCTCCCTGGGGCTTAGAGAACCTCCTCTCCCCCCACCCCGGGAGTCGGGAGTCCCCCCAGGCTCAGGTCCAGGGGAGCCTGCTGGCTGCAAGGCTGCCATTCCCTGCTGCCTTTCAGAGTCAGCAGCTTCATGCAAGAGGTGCTGAGGCCCATGAAAATGCCCTTTAGATGGCCCAGCGTCTAGCTAACCACACAGGCAATGTCACCTTCGCCACTCCAGATCAGGTGCAGCTCACTTTTTTCACCCAACTTGTGAGTGTGAGGAAAACTCGTCCACACTCAGACATACCCAGCTGCACGTCCAACTGAACAGCCCAGCGCTGGGCGGACGGAATTAGCTTCAATTATGCTCTAGTTCCAGCAAGAATTCAACGCATGCCCAGCCAGCACGCAATGTGGTGTTAATCGGAAAGGTTGGCGCCGAGTGGAACTTCGCCAGCGAGCCCTGGCTCATGGAGATCCACTGCAGGAGCAAACACTAACTCACCACCTGGAGTCCACCAGCTCCCGAGTGGGGTGCTGCACTGAGCTGTCCCCAAGCCTTGCTGGCGGCGTGCTGGGCTCTGTCTCCAAATATTGCTATTTGCTTTAAAGGAAACTTCCAAGTGGCCTCTGCGTATCGTAAAAAAGGCCTGCCCCAGGGGGCTGTTTTCTGACTGCTGGAGCAGCAAAGCACAAAAGTCTTGGAAACGCTGAAGTGAAAACAAGACTTTCCAGAAACGCTGCTTTATCTTTGCTGCCCAATGGGTGACCTTGTAGTGCCGGTCGGCTAAGGGGAGAGCCATGAAACCGACGGGAATTTACCAGCGTTTCTGGCTTAGATGAAGGGTGACACTATTTCATCAAAGTAATATAGGCCCGAGGGAAAATGTCTTTCATGGCCCTGGTGCTTTGATGCAGTGGTGGGAACAATCCATGGTTCTATCCCATCTCCACCTCAGACCCAGCCACTGGCTCGTTCTGTGCCTCAGTTTACCCCAGGATAACGGTCTGCCTCCTGGACAGCTGGTTGGCTTCATGCTTGGCACGTTTGCTGGGAGCATAGAAACCTAAAGCCCTTATTCAAACAGTGAAAAGGCGTCTCTTGGCACCGCCTCTGTCCCTTGAGAGACAATGGAGTCCCTCCCCATCCTCCCCTCCCCAGCAGCAGGAACTAGTGGGATGCTACCAGGAGCTCGTCACACCTGGAAATCGAGCTTTTCCATGAAAAAAGCTAGAATTTTGATTTTGCCATGAGACTCATGGGGAGTCTCAGAAACAACTGGGCTTTACACTCCATCCAGCTTCCGCGGGAGGAGGGCAGGGCCTCTGCTGGCGGCAGGGAGGAATAAATAGCTCCCTGCCCTGGCACCGTCTGAGCCAGCCCCCCAGAGCAGACACACTGTACTGTCTGGGAGCCTCGTGACTCCGGCACAGCTCTACCCACCGTGAGCTGCTGGGGCCAGCCTGCAACAGAGCCATCCTGCAGAGAGACGCCGTCCTCTTCATTGCCTTCGCCAAGTGCTGGCGAAATCCACTGCCAGGGAGCCGGGGGGGGGGGGGGGGGGCAGCCCTTCGGAGCACTGGCTCCTTATCCCAATGCTGGTGGGGGGCGCATGTGACTTGAGCTGAGTTAACTCTGCAGCTTCCAGCGCCAGGGCAGAGACTGGGTGGTGGAGGGAATAGCTTTTATTGGACTAACTCCTGTTGTGGGGGGAGAGAGAGAGAGGGGAGAGGGCTTTCGAGCTCCAGAGTGCACCCATTGCTAACCTCCAGCCATCACAGACCGTTATATTACCCTCCGCCCATGTGTGCTTGCACCATCCCCATCCGCCTCCCCACGCCTGCCAGGATTTAAGTCAAAATCGTCCCCTTGTCTTTGCTGCTCCGTCCGGGGCGAGCTGTGCTCAGCCCGGAGCAATGTGAACAGCAGAACGGCCATCCCGCGGGAAATTCCAACAATTAAAAAACCAACCAACATTTGGCCCACACTGGGATGAAAAGTTGAAATATTGAAATTAGCTCAGAATGAAAAGTTCCAAAATACTTGGATTCAGTGCTCCTGAGCAAAACCTTTCACCCTTCCAGAATTTCAACCTTTGCTGTTGGTTTGTGGAACTGACCCCAAGCGTTTCACTTCGAATCAGTTCAATATTCAATTGCATTTCCCTGTGGTGGTGCATTGCCTCATGGGAGTGGTAGTTCAAGTGCTCGATACCCCTATTCTGGACAGCCTACATCTCCCATGATGCACCATGCTGTTTAGTCAGAGGAAGATTGCACTGCATCCTGGGAAGTTGTAGCTGTGAACTTGAATGATTGTTAAGAGTAATAGTATTTATTGTTTGTATTGTGATAACACCTGTGAGCCCCCGTCATGGGCCAGCACCCCAAGGCAGTAGGTACGGTGCGAACACAGAACAAAGACTGTCCATGGCCCAAGCCCTTTACCAGCCAGGTCTGCTAACCACCGGCCTTTGCTTCCATTCAGGAAAGGGGATTTGGTCCTCCCCTTAGACATCCCTGCATTATGGTACAAAACAGTTAGAGAATCACTAAGATAGAAATGATATTTTATTCCTTTCCCCGCCGCCCCCCCCCACCCTTAGATTCTGGATCACAACACAGAATACAACAGTGTTATCACAGCAGCAAGGTTTGCCGATTTAAAATGAAAACAACGGTTGGTTTTATTTTACAACATTCAAGATTTTGCCATTTTCTACACATACGATTTAAGTTTTTTTATACTGACTGCACACTACAGACACTGAAGTCACTCTGAACATAGAACTCATGGTGTACATACAGCTAACACTCGGGGGGGGGGGGGGAGAGAGAGAGAGACTGGGAGGGGTTTTGCTTGTTTGCCTGTTTGAATCAGTAGAATGTCACCAAGAAAAAGAACATATTACTGCCTGCTACAGGTTGGATAAAGATAGAGAGTCTGAGGTACACAACACGCATTCACTCTGCGGGACAGGAGGTGCTTCCCATCTCACACCACTGGAGGAAAATAAAATAGTGTCCTAAAGTCATGGATCCCAAACAAACCTTCCTTCTGCTCACCTACCCACTCATCTTGGTGCCCAGGGCAGAAGAACTGGGATGGATCAAATGGGACCTTCTCCCCATAAATCTCCCTGGAACGGATCTGGACCTACACGGATGTTCTGAAATCTTCATCCCCCTTTAAGGTCATTTTATTTCTTTGCCCTTGTTTTATCTCATGCTGGGTTTGTGCATCTGCCTGGCAAGTGCTGGGAATCTTACGAGGTAACCTGACCGCAGGAGTTTGCCCCTTGTAAGGCACAAGTCACCAGGAAAGACTGCAGGACTGGGGTGCTGACAGGTTTGGACAAGTGACCAGACTTTGGGAAGTCTTGGGGGGAAATTCACCCCGTGTCCTGGGCCAGCACAGAGGCAGGCAACACTTAGCTCTGAGTTACACCTTGAATGCAGCATAGGAAGTAAGGGGTGCCTCGCCCGCCTCCATCCTATCCAAGCTGCCCCCGAGCCCTGGAGGGTCCCAGCACCATTCGGGGCTCTTCCCTGCAGAGGAGGGTGCTGTAGAGCAAGTGGCTACGGACACGGTCTAGCTGCTGTAGAATTACACGACACTAATGCCAACGACTCGCCCCCCTGCACCCCCCACAGGGAACTGCAAAGGAACTAACAAAGGTGTGGGCACGCGGGGACAAGGGCACATGTTTAATCTCCTGCTGTGCTCCCAGGATCCCTTTGCTGGCTTAGACAAACAAGAACTGGCCCTTTGACAGAGACCATTTCTGAGACAGGACCTGCTTATCCCTCAGCGAGGGGCTAACCTCCCCGACCCCTGCCAAGTCGCTCGGGCCAGAGGAGGAGAGCAGGATTACTGGCTGCACAGCCGGCTTCCCCCAGAGGGTCACTGTGCTGGGGCATTTCACAGACTGACTCTTCCAAAGCATTTCATCACATTTAAAATAACATCTCCCGTGGGAGGTGATTTTAGCCGTGAGCTCAGAGAGGAGGGTGCTGCAGCGACAAGCTCCCTGCTGCAAAGAGCTCCCCTGGGTTGAAACGGGCATGAAGGAGCAGTCTGAGAAATAAAAGCAACTGGTGTTTCTGCTTTCCCCTCAGCAGCCAGGGCCCTTGGGGCCGTGCACTGGGGGCACACCAAGTCTGCTCCCCAAGGGTCTCTTCCAGCCACACGGTGTTGTGTTATCTGCACATTCAATTTCACCAACACAAAACGGAAGTGATCCCTGAAGCCCCGTCTAAACTAAACAAAAACTGTATCCCAAGAACCTGCTGCTTGCAATGCTTTGAGCGTGCAATGTTTGTGTTGCACACGTGCACGCACCAGCCATCCACAGCACAAGCACGGGCTGTAGTGGCTGGCTGAAGCCTTTAGCTGAGCTCTGGCTCAACTGGTGCCACGGGCCGTGGGTTTCTCACTAGAGCCACGATTCAGATTTCAAACTCCCCAGAGCCCAGGAGGGAGTCTGGGCCTGGGCTCTGGGTTTGGCCCGCTTAGAAATCTGGGTGCGAGTTCAGATTCAGACCTTGTCAAACATGCAGAGTCTGGAGCCGAGGGGCTGGTTTGGACCCATCTCCAGTTCTAACAGATTTCCTGCCACGCTGCGAGAACAAAACACAATCAGCCCAGCCCAGGTCTGAGAGGCAGCCACCCTAAGCCCTCCCCCTCCCCCAGAAAGGACAAAGAACCACCCCCCTAATCTGGTGCCAAGCGAAGTGCCCCAGGAGGCACATCCTGTCATTCTCACACAGCCGCGCACCACTCAACAGCACTAGAAAAACGAAGAGAAACTTACTAATACAACATCGTCAACAGCGAGCCTTAGAGGTGATGGTCGTTATACATGAACATTACACATTACTGTAGGCAGACAGGATGGCGTGTGGAGTTTAGTTAGGTTTTTAGAGAGAACCAGTATTAAAGTACAGAGGGTAACAGACACAGCTTCTTTGCATCTCCTTAGGAGGACCTGTTGCTGTCATTCTCGCTTTCTTGCGAGTCGCTTGCATTTGTGGTCCAAGCGTCTGTCCTCAGGTCTCTGATCTGTGAGAAGGGAGGACATGGAGTCAGTCTGGCTCCCTCTACTCATCCCCTCATGAGGGCAGAAAGCAGAGGAGACACTAAGAAAAAGCCAAGCATTGCAAGGCAGACTGCACTTGCTTTGTCTGGCAAAGATTAAGTAGGCACACAGGCTTGTTCACTCCAGCAGCACTTCTGGGACCCACATTTACATTTCTTTTTAAAAAGTCCTGTATTTTGGTGCCATGTTTTCACACCTGCACTTATGCAACCAGAGAACAGACCCCATGGCTTTGACCTGCCTGACCAGTTCCTGCTACCCAACAGAGCACGATAGTGAGCACTCAGACAGGGGTTCGCAATCCACCCATCCCTTTAAGAAAACATCACTGCAGCAAAAACATTGGAGGACAATTCCATCTGTGAGCCGGGAGGCCCTGAGCAGAGAAAGGGGAAATGAATCCGGGCTTCGCAAATTCACTCAGCTCTGCATAGAACCACTGGGAAATACGGATGGAGCAGCAAGCAGGTGTAAGCAAGGAAAGGAAAGCCAAGTTACTGGGTTAGTGCCTGGTTTCGCAGGGTTTGTAATGTCTGAAGAGAGCCCACAGGACCCAGCCTGGTATTTGAGGTTCCATCCCAAATTCACCAACTAAAACTCAATGTCCAAGTAAACAGCCGCAGCAGAAGGGCCACAGATGTTAACAACGGGGCCGCTGGAGCCATTAATTCTAAGCACCCACTTTACCAGAGGCACAAAGCACCTTTCCCTGGTAGCAAAGCACCGTCTGCATCATAACCGATCCACCAAGCCATGTGCAGAGTGTACAGTGAACACAATCTCCAGAAAGACCATGCCTCTAAGGTGGATCATAAAGTAGGAGGCGCATCAGTAATGTAGAGCCCCTAGAGAAGGGAAACCCACCAGCTAGCCACCCTGTACCCAGTGGCCTTAGGGCTTGCATTGTGTTTAGGACACAGGCTGCGAAGGGACAGAGACATGAACACCAGGGAGCTCCGGCTTGAGGAAGGTCAAGTGTCAGCCCTGCCCGGGCAGCGCACAGGCAGGTCACACAGACAGTCTGACGCGCCGCGGTGCTCCGGAGAGATTGCACGTGCATGGCTTTATCGTTCACGAATCGCACTGCCGCAAACCAGCTCTGTGCGCCCTCCTCCCCCCTCCATAGACCAGATCGGAGTGATAACAGGACGCCTGCATCCCGGCCCCAGGGCCGGATCCGGAGGGCCATGCAGGGCCCTGTTCGGCTCACGCCCATCAGTCTCCCCTGTGGTGGATTCACACACAGGAACGGGAGACCAGAATCGGGCCCTCGAGAGTTTTTGCAGGCGCCGCACGGGGACTTTGAGTACAGGCCTCAGGGACTGGATCCTGGAATGGACCCAATACTGCAGCACATCCAAGTAACATGTAACCCCCCTGATTTGTGCTGGAGTCCCTCAGAACAAACTGCACCCCCTGCCCCACGCTATCCCTGCGAACATCTAGCAAGGCTGTGACCTCAGCCCCGCGCGCGGCTGCCATTAACCCTGGCCAGCCCGGAGAAGCAGCACATACAAAAAGCTGGGGGTGGCTCACCTGATGGCTCTAGTTCAGTTCTCTGCTTTTGGGGCCCCCGTTGCTGCAAAGAAAATGGCAAAACGTCTTTAGAAGTTCAACCAAGAGGCCTCAGCCGCCTGCCCAGCTCCATGCCTCTTTCCATACAACACAAGGGGTGTGCAGCCAGAGAGCCAGGTTCTTACCGTTTGAGGCAATCAAGTTCTCCGCCTGAGCCTCCTCATCCCCAGGGGCTCTGCAACAAGAGATGCACAGTGAGAACGGCCAGTGCACGGAGCAGGAGCTTGGACGCGGCTAGCAGGGCGTGATGCTGGGAGGGGCTGAGCAGAGGCCGGGTGGGCGATGCGTGCTCAGGGCCTGTTCAGATTGGGCTCTCAGTTTTATGAGCCAAACACACCCCAGTGAAGAACCACGGACTCTCGTCCATACCAAGAGCAAAGCGACAGCCCAGGGCGGGAGCCTCGGCAACCCAGCGGTCGGGGTGAGTGTGAGCTCAGAGCACTAGGAGATGCTCTCAGTCTGCTGGAGGGAGGTGTGAGAAGAGGATCCGTTGTACAGTGGCTGGCTCTCTTGGTCGGCCTATGTTTGCACCAGCCCCTCCGGCCTTTGCAGGGCTCTCTACGAAATAAAGCAGGCTCCCTCTGAGCCCCCGGCACACCACCACACCACCCTGCAGTGCGATGGCTGGGGGGGCCAGGGGACTATGTGCCGGGCTCCTGGATGTGCTACCACATGGACTACAACCTGCACTGAACGGGAGGTTCCCTAGGAGAAAGGCGATCAGAACGTGCAAGGAAAAGCGTGTCCCAGGCGGACGAGGCTGGCGACTGCACTAAGACTCTCCCGAGTCCTGGCCCTTGGGGAGTGCACCCCAGACAGCTATACCCCCACAGGGGTAACCCCCTAATCAGACATCCTGCCCTTGCTACTCCAGGAACCCCGCGGCACTCCCTGTGCCTTGGCTGGGAAGCAGCACGGAGTGGGGATGTTCTACCAGCTGCTACGTATCCATGGATTTCTTTATGGCGTCTAAAGGGTGAGCCAATTCCAGGCAGACAGTCCACCAGCTACCCACCACTCGCATGCGTACCTGGGCTTTTGGTTGAAGCTGCATCTGCACCTCCTGCCTGGAAGAGTAAGAAACCATCATGAACCCCCGCTTTGGAACAGGCTGTAGCCATTCGCCCCTGAGCACCAGTGGTGCTTCCCCAAGAACTTCACCCCCCCCCCCCCGCCAGAGCTTCGAGTCCCCTGGCAGTGGGTCCATGGGTCACAATGCTGCGTTTGCAGGGACGCTGTGGATCTGCAGGATTCCCTGCAGCCTTACAGCATCTCTCATACAGCGATGAACGACAGGCTGGGGGATGCTGCAGGGGCCCAGAGCCACGCCACAGGCTAGAAAGTCACCGGCTGTGCTGTCAAACAGCACTCGAAACAAACGGCGAGGAGTCGGTGTGCAGCATCCCGCTGGGGAAGGGGGAGAGTGTCCCCGGCAGTGAATTGAGAGGGGAGTAAGGGCCCTTCAGCAGAAACGTGGCCACAACGAGTGCTGATTTTCCTATTTACACGACGGTCCGGCTACACTCCAGCTCAGGGAGATGCAAGGAAGCAGCGTAGCTGGAGCACAGTCCTGAGACCCTCGGCGCAGCCAGTTCTGAGCCGTGAGGCTCGTCACACTCTCACCGGGCCACGGACTCAGCCCTCACCAACTTACTGAGTATAAGGAGGATTCCAACCGAAAACAAGACCACGGCAAACACCAAACCGCCGATCCTCAAACTCTGGTAATCTGGGGGGGGGAAGACAAGGGACGTTTTCATTTCCAAGTGGGCTGCAGTGTTCAGACAAACATATTCAGGACACACACCTTTTAGCACTACAAGGGTATACATTGTGCACTCATCCATACACACACACCACAAAGGACTCTGATGCTCACCATAGTTGAAAGGATCTTTTTCCTTCTCTTGATTGGCTGCTGGAAACAAAGCAGACCAAGTTGGTGAATATGAGCATTGTGATTACAAGCACTGTGCCAAATCCCTCTGGGCATGCAAGGTTCAACTTGCATTGATAGGTTTAAGTGTAGTAGCCGTGTTAGTCTGTGTCAGCAAAACGAAAATAAGAAAGAAAAACTTGTAGCACCTTAGAGACTAACAAATTTATTTCAGCATAAGCTTGCATTGAGTTACTGCTTGTGTTCTTGTCGTGCTGAGGACTCTCCATCCGGGATTTGGGCCCTGTTGTGCAAGGGCTGGACAAAACACACCCGGAGATGGCCCCTGCCCTGGAGAGCTACAGGCCAAGTGTCAGGTGAGAGATTAACCCCTCTGTGGGGTCACATCATTAGCATTTGGGTTAATTAATGCAGGAGCCACTTTTCAGAGGCTGGTCAACCAAGTGTCAAACAGTTCACAGGACTTTGCAAGCGCTGGGTTGATGATACCGCAGCGTTCAGCAACACTTGGGCTGATCACACACACCCCTAACTGTAACAGCCTCTAGGAGTAAAACTAGACCAGTGTCCTTATTTGGGACACTGGGTAGGGGAGATCAAATATCCCCGGATCCCTTCAAAGTTGAAGCTATTGTGAATTGGCCTGTTCCCCAAACGAAGAAGCAGGTCCAATCTTTCATAGGTCTGGTATTCTAAGCTGTGACAGAAGGTTTGTGTGGGTTCAGTGACCGCATGTCTGTCACGGACTCACAGGTCGTGCCCTCTTGGCCCCATGTGGTCTGTGGGGGGTGCCCCTTTCAGTGAGACAGCCCTTCTCGGGGGTCCACTCGGGGTCCAGCCCCTCCACCTCCTGGAGCCGCACCTCTGAGCCTTAGCATGCCTGTCTCTCGCCGTGGGCCCCCTCAGGGAGTCAACGCACTCTGGATCCCCGGGCCTCCACCCCCAAAGGGGATGATGCAGCCCTGTTCTCTAGACCAGAGTGACTCTCAGCCAGAGTAAAACAGGAGGGATTATTGAGCATTGAACACAGCACAGGAACTCAGGGCCTCAGGCCTGGCCTCCCCCCAGCCCAGCACATCCAGCTCTCTCCTCTATCCCAGTGGGCTCTGCCTTCCTCTCTGCAGCCCAGAGCCCCCCTGCTTCCCAGCTGGGCAGTGGAGCTCACTGGCCCCAAGCCCCGCCTCTGTCCATTGTCTTCTCTCCAGGTAAACAGCCCTCCAAACAGGGTTGTCTGGGCCTCTTCTCTGTCTCTGGCCCCCTGTGGCTGGAACCGGTTTGTTAGGCCCCCGGGGCTCCCTCTCTTCGCAGCCTATTGTTCTCCCACTGGCCAGAACCGGGTCCCCAGTTCCCTCGCCAGTCCCCTGTAACAACAAACTCCCTCTCCCATCACCTCGTTAAACCCCTAACACCCAGGGAAACAGAGTCCCACCCCCTCTGCATGTAACCCTAGGAAACCAAGAAAAAACTCCATAGGCAACAGGGAAAACAGGAAACTCCCCCATGCTGTCACAGTCTGCAATCACTAATCCACGTGAAAAGACAAAGCCTAATGAAGCTGTATGCACAAAGGCATGTCAAGAGGGGTTTGATAAGGTGAACAAAAGCTTGTCTGAAAAGCCTGTTCTAGCTAGCCCAGATTTTGACACGGTTTGGGGGCTGTAGTAAGGCAGTCTGGGAAGAACACCCCCCCCCCATTGCTTTCTTAAGCAAGAAATTGATACCCACTGAACAAAATTATTCTGCCAGAGACTTATGCCATTGTGTGGGCAGTAGAGCAGCTACAGCCCTATCTTGTCAACAGACAGTTCAGGGTATTAACAGATCGTTCTCCATTCGTCTGGCTGCACAAAACTAAAGCCTCAAACTCCAAGCTTCAGCGCTGGAGTTTTACACTATGAATTGGATATGGAAATTGTGCATATCAAGGGAAAAGAAAACATGGTGGCAGAGGCCCCGTCCAGGAGACGGGGCCCCAACCTGTTGCCTCCAGGTCAGCCAGTGGTTCCCTGCTTTGGCTCTCTCTGGGGGGAAGGGTGACAGAATGCACCCCTGTATTCACACCCTAATAACCGGGGTACAAGGCATGCCTTCTGAGCGATCGTTTGAAAACACACAACTTGCTGATCAGTAGTACCATGGTAAAGCGTATGGAGCAACGTCGTGTGAAGTCAGGAACATAAGCTAAAGCTACGACTGAAGCGTGTTTCCCAGAGAAGTCTGGGCAGGGGCTAAACCAGTTTCTCAAAGACAAAGGGAAAGTGGACGCCCCAGCCAGGAGTCAAAGCGAACGGACGGTCCCCTATCAAGCAGCCCTTCTTTGGCAAGAAGGGGGCAGGGAGGTGGTGGCGGCATGTCTTAGCTGTGCCACGTAGACACTCACCATTTTCAGGAGTGTTTGTACTGTGTGGCTTGCACTGCCCACGCTGCCGCAGGGACACGACTCTATACTGGCGCTAGCTCTCACGGAGCGAGCTGGGGAAGCACACCCCGAGCGCCCAGTGTCGACGTGGCCACAGTCAGACGCTCTGAGGCCAATTGCTCCCATGCAAGGCAGCATGAGTGGGTGCAGGCGGAAGATGGAGGAAGCTGTAGGGTAAAGCAGGGTGGATACAGACAAGTTCTCGTGGCCTCCTGTTAGCTGCTTTTCTCAGTGACTGAGTTACCCAAGCTTATGGCCCCATGTTCCCAATCAGACTGTGTAAGGCTGGACAAGCAGATGTCCCCAAAGCTGGACCAGTGCCCTTCCCTAGCAGCTCCCCTAATATTTGCTTGCTGTGAGTTATATTTTCCCAGCAAGAAAAGACTATTTAAAAGTCCTGATGCTTCCTCCACCCATCAGTTGTGCCCCTGCCAGCTCCAAGCCCAGGGGTACACAGGCCAGCACCCCAATCTGGATGCATAACTCTGCTTTACCTGCCTGGGTCCCACAGGCCTGTTGGCTGTACCCCTTCCCCCTCCAGGGTGCAAGGTGTGTGGTGCTTGATACCTACCGTCTGCTACGACCACAGGCACCAGCAGAGAGCACAGGAAGATCACCGCTGTCTCCATGGCCACTAGAACAGAGAACAGGAGTTACTCTTCCCACTAGGCAGCAAGGACAAAAGCAGCAGAGCAATGGAGCAGGGGAGGGAGCAAGGGGGCTGCGTCCGATTCGCTCCAGCAGATCAGGCAGTAGGTGAGCCTGGACCAGGACACTGGATCCAACACCTCTGGAACATCAGAGAAGCTCAGAGCCCGAATCCAACTCCATGGCTCGGGTTCCTCTAGCTCAGCCCATGGAGTGCCACATCCCGGCTCCAGCAGCCGGCCGTGCACCAGGCTAACTGTGCAGTCCTGTCTGCGTGCAGGAACTGCTCCTTCCTGACCCCTGCAGGGATCCAGCTTGCACCCTGAAGCCTGGCAAGTAATTACCCTCAACTACTAACAGTTCACCTCATACAATTATTCAACCTCTTTTAAAGCCCAGCTGCAGCGTTCCATGCCCTGCAGGCCGGCCGCAGGGCACCATCCCAACGAACGGGAAGGCCGGCATCGGGGCCTGGTGGGTGAGTAACCTGGAGCCATGCCTGGTACTTGGCCCCTTGTTCTCCAGACTGGCAGCAGCGGGGAGCCCGTTTGGGCATGGGGGGGGGGGCAGTGACTGGCTTCCACTCCCCCTTTGGGGAGACTGAAGGAGCTGCACTCAGATGGATTTCCAGCCGGGGTGCATGGGGGCTGGCGCATGCTCCCCTTGGAGACTCAGGGCTGGGGGCAGCAGGCACCAGGGAGCGATGGAGGAAAGTTGTTGCCCTCACGCTGCATCTCCTCGAACATGAGACCCCGTTACACTCAGCCCGAGCCCCCCCACGCTCCCCCGGTTCCTGGACTTGGGGACCTTTTCTGCACGTACTGGGGCCAGTTTCCACCTCGGCAGCGAGCTCGACTCCGGCCTGCACTGACTAGCTACAAACAGGCCAAGGGGTCTGCTCTGCACCTCCACCCCCAGCCCTTTGGCTGCGGGGCTCAGCCCAGCTAAGGTCTCTGGGACCCTTGGCACCTTTGCCGTGTTCTCGGCTTGGCTGCATTAAGTGGAGTGAGCAGCTGGCTGCAGGGTTACTGGTTGCGAGGGCCATTGCTGCTCCAAGGTCACGCCACGCCCTGGGGGCCTTGCTGGCTCCCACCTCTGCTCTCAGCATCGCTGCCAAGGTCAGCACTGGGCTCTTTGTGCTAATCAGTTTTGAATGTCAGCGTCCCACCTCCCCAGCCCCTGGGAAAACCCAGCAAGGTCACCGCTTGGCTGGCAGCCCCCAGCCTCTGCTGGTGCCCGCCCTGCAAACCAACAGTAATGCAACAGGCTGTGCTTATCCAAGCACTTCACAGGACTGACTCACTCCAGTGTCACACCCAGGAATCGGAGTCCCGCTTCCAGGCTCTAGCAAGGAAGCTCAATGACCACTGCTGCCCTCACCTGGGCCAACTGACCACGGCTCTTGCCTGCAGATGAACTAAAAAGCCCTTTGATAGAAACAAGCCGAGATGCAATAAACTGAACTGCTGGGAGTGCAGCAGTGGCCAGGAAAGTGAGCCCGAGACGCGGCCCCTGGGTCCAGCCTGTCTCCGCTCCCCCAGCACCTCGGACATATCACTGCTGACTTCTCCTGTCGGCCCAGCAAGAGCAACAGGGTTACAGGAGTGCGCCCTGCCGGCCCTGACATCTTTGGCAGAACCATGGCTAAGGTGCCAGCTGCATAGACCACACCCAGCCTTGGGGACAGGCCGAGCGCGGGGGGGTACCGGAGCCGTGGGGACAGGCTGAGCGCGGGGGGTACCGGAGCCGTGGGGACAGGCTGAGCGCGGGGGGTACCGGAGCCGTGGGGACAGGCTGCCAAGGGACATGGAGGATTCTCAATCCCCTGGAGTTCGGAAATCGGGATTTGATGCATCTCTGGGCAGGATGCAGGAATCACGAGAGGTGTCTCTCTTGGCCTGTGCTGTGCAGGGTGTCAGACTCCATGGTCACCACAGTCCCTTCTAGCCTTGAATCCATGGAGCAGAGCTGGGCCAGGAAAGGGTTTTTCCCTTCTGAAATTTCTGACACACAAACATTTTCATTGCAAGTTTTTCTTTCAAATGTTCTTGTTTGTGTGGGGGTGGAGCTTTGATTCCCCTCTCCTCCCCCTGGTTTTTCAGCACAATAATGAATGTTTTTCATTCACATTTGGTTGAAAAAGCCACTTTCTGTGGAAAAACCATTGACAGAAACCATCTGACCAGCTCCACCAATGAGGCTTCAGACAAGCCTGGAGAGCCCCCCTCTGAACAAGGTAGGGTGACCAGACAGCAAGTGTGAAAAATCGGGACGGGTGGGGGGTAATAGGAGCCTATATAAGAACAAGACCCAACAATCAGAACTGTCCCTATGAAATCGGGACGTCTGGTCACCCTAGAACAAGGGCACCGGCCAGGCGCTCTGGGGTTTGTTTTAGCCTCTGCAGCGAGGCTCTCACTAAAGCCACCACAGGCATTTGCCTTCAGGACTGTTGCAGCAGGACAATGACAGGCTGCTTCAGGGCTGGCCGCAGCGAGGACCAGCAGCCCTGTAGTGTTCGGTGTGTCTGGAACAGCCGCTGTCTGCATTCAGCCTGGAGGAGCCCCGAGCCCAGTCCCAGGCACGCTAGGGGGAGCTGCAATAGCTTCTCTTAGCTGCTAGAACAGGGGACTTGCTGCTGGCACCGCGGCAGCGAGAAACTGTCAGCTCCTAGTTCAAAGACCTCCCCGGGGATTCTTCATCCCAGGCTCAAGGTACTCCCAGCTGTTGTCAGTCTGCAATTTACCTGCAGGGAAAACAGCGCCCGCACAGAACCGCACTTCGCTAGAGGATGCCAGGCTCGACCATGAGAGGCTGGGGAAGGCTGTAGAGAATGGCACAGCCAGACAGACCCAACTCTGCAGTGGGTTCCCCTGGATTGGGAGGAAAATGCAAACTCTCCCTCCCTGAGAGACGCTCACCCCTCACATGCCAGGAAACCAGACAGGATCCGGCTTTGGTGCCAGCACACTGAGTTTCTACAGCTAACACATCCCAGGCAACCTATCCCAAGATCACTTCACTCGACACACCACACCCGAGATTAGGGGTCTGCCTCGTTCCTATGCTAATCTCACTGGATGTCGCTGCTCCCCAAGATGAAGTGCCCTTCTCTAGCTGTGGCAGCCTAGATGACCCTGGGGTGTCTCCATGGCTCACCGCACAGGCAGCTGCAGCAAGAGTCCTGTTTGGCTTGCAAAGTTCCCCCTGTAGATCAGTCCCAAAAGGAAAAGGAGGAAGTACCCATCAGAGCCCCCGTTCCCGACCACACAGCCTGGCACACAAAGGCTTGTCTCAAGGCACAGCAAAGTCACTGTCAGTTTCCATGGGCGCTAGACAAATGCTGAGCTGAGCTGTAACTATGGAAAACCTTTGCCTTGCAGCTGAGATCAGCTGTGTTGAGATGGGGAATGTAGCAAATTCCCTTCTTTGCACCTGACCTAGACATTTGGGGAACATATGAACCCCTGACTCACTTCACAGAGCGCCCCGAACAGCCATCGTGTGGGAAGAGCCCCTTGGCTGGGTTTGAGATTCCACACCCCTGAGCTGCTGTTTATGTGATTGGTTTGGAAGAGGGGGATTAATCTGGAGCCCTGAACTAGCTTATCCACAGAGCCACAGCCAGCACGCGGCCACAGGGGAGACGCAACAATCGCCAATTGCCGCCGTGAGGTGGGTGGATTTAAATCAAGCACTTTGCAGTGCCCAGAGATGCTTAAGTTGCCTGTTAACATGGGGAATGGCAGAGGCCCTCTCACTGCTTCCATCTGGGGAGGAGACGTGGCTGTTCCCTGTCCTGGGGCAGTGGACGCCTGAACCGCGCGCACACAGATGGCTCCTGCCAGAGGGACCCGGCCCTGAAGCTTTGCAGATAGAGGCTCCATCCAGGCAGGCTGAGTCTGAAGGTCAGGAAAAGCGAGTTTGCTTTGACACTGCAGCCTGCCTGCATCTCTCTCGGGTCCGTCTGCTTGTTATCTGCTTTGCTGCTGGCCGAGAGTCGCAAGTGCTCCGGAGTGAGAGCAATGTACTGCTCTCCTGCCCATCCAGAGGTGGGAGCCTGGCTAGCCACGCACTCGCCCATAAGCAAATGGCTCCAAAAAGCAGCCGCTTCTCCTCTGAAGGGTCAGAGCCCGACTCCTGCAGTCGGGTGATGACTGTTCCGTGGAGGGACAGAACTGAGGGACTGTGGAGAAACCACTTGCTCGGACAGTGATGCACAATCGAAACAACCACCCTATGGGCTGTCCCAGGGACACGCACTCTCCAGTCAGACGATGCCTCTTTCCCACCATCGCTATCACTCCCCGCTGTCTGCAGAGCCCTCTCTCCTCCTGACCCTGCCTGTTCTCACTTGGCAGCCCGGTTCAGAGGAGCCAGGTTCAGGGTGGCCTGGGCTAGCTCAACATGCTGCTGCCAGACTCGCAGTCTCAGCCCTCCTGGTACAGGAGGAAATGCGGGTGTGACGTTTACTGCTCTGGCCCTGCACAGCATGGAGAGCGAGCTGAGAACCTAAGAGCTCTGAGTTGCTAATAGCTGGTAGCTCCTGTCTCTTAGGCTGAGCATGGAGAGCTCATTGGTCACGCTAGTCCCAGCGTCTCCCAGGATGCACAGCCAGCCTGAGCCCTGCTCTGTCTGCAGCCACAGGGAGCAGAGTTCTCCAGCCAGGGGGCCCGTGCCCCTGCCCCACAGCGGGAGGACACACGGGGGCAGGGCAGCGGGATGGGAGAAGGGATGGTTTATGGACTGTGACAAGGCTGACCAGCATTAGTTCCCACCTCAGATCGGGAAGAACGCACAGGACCGAAGGGGGCTGCCCGTGCAGGGACCGTCTAAAAAGTCACCAGCTCAGAAACAAGTCGGTCAGCGGGTGATGCTGCCTCGCTGCACGGAGTGACGCTGGCCGGAGCTGGCGTCATGGCGGCGGAGCGGAAGCAGCACTAGGCTAGCCGGTGCACTCAGACGGGGCAGCGCTGCTGGCCAGAGAGCCGGCTTCTGAGCTTCTTGTGGTGTTAGGCAGGAGCTCAGGCTAGATGTCTACTGCCCCTTCCGGCCATAGATCCAGTAATTATTTGGGTTGCTGTAGCACTAGGAGCCCGGTCATGGGCCAGGACCCCGCACCCAGAACAGAGACGGTCCCTGCAGGGCTGCCGCTCACCTGGGGATGCCTGGTGAGTGGTGAAAATGGTGCCACCTGGAACAAAAAGGGACAATGATGAAACTGCAACCAATGCATCTTCTGCCGAGAGGTGGGTCCCTAGTGAACCTATGTGAAAATGAGCCACACCAGTATCGTGCAGGGCAGATGGGCTTCGCCAGGCAGAGTCCCCCCACCAGATGCCTGGGTGGCAAGAGTCCGGCTTAGAGGCCAGTGCTGATGCCCCTCTCCCCGCCCAGACAGAGACCAGCCCCCACCGGAAGGGGGGGGCACGGGAGAAGAGAGTTTGTCAGAGCCAGGGAATAAAACCACATTTCAGACAACCTGGACGGGTCATCGCAGCACAAAAATCCCCAGGTTCTATCCCCGCTGGCAAGGGCTGCGTTCAGACTCGCTGGCGCTAGCGTGGCTCTGAGGCCAGTGTGGGGAGGGGCCCAGCTTCGCCTTGCAAAGTGGGATGTATTACACCTAGGGTGACCAGATATCCCGATTTTATAGGGACAGTCCTGATTGTTGGGTCTTTTTCTTATATAGGCTCCTATTACCCCCCACCCCCGTCCTGATTTTTCACACTTGCTGTCTGGTCACCCTAATTACACACTCCCCCCCCCCCCCCCCCCCACACACACACACACAGCGTGCACTAGGCAGGGCCATCAATCTGCTTGCACAGCACTTGCTGGCTGGTGTCTGGCACCCATCTTAGGAGCCGCCCATTGCCCTAGCTCAGCAAAGCACATCCAGGTCAGGAGTCACTGCGCTCTGCTCCAGCCCCCCAACCGGCAGGACCCGTGGGATCATCTCCACGCCCTTCCTCTGGGCCCTGAGCCCAGTCAGCTGCTCCCCCGCCCCAGCCCGGGTGGACTATATCACCATACATGGTATAGCGCTGACGGGAGCTGCTCACATCAGGGGAAGGAGACAGGCTCTGGCCAGCACGGATAGCACAGAGCTGGAACATGGCTGCAGCTGCCCGGCTGGAACAACGCAGACAAGGAAGGGGCCTTTTCCCAGCAGGAATTCAACTCCCTAGGTGACAGATGCAGAGAGACGCTGGTGTTGAGTGGCTCAGCCCTGACAAAGCCTAGACTGAACCTCTGTCTAGCCAGAGCCACGGTTACACCCTCCCCCCTCAACGCAGGCCCAGAAGGGCCAGCAAAGAGGCCTGTGCCCCTCGCCTGGCACAGGGCGGGTGCTGTCGGCGTAGCCCAGGCTGGAAGCGCTGACCCACCATGAGCATCCCCATGTCACGCTGGTGTGACCAGTCACCACGGCTGGTCAGAAGCCAAGATGCACTCCCAGCCGGAAAGGCCCCCCCCCCCCCCCATCAGCACCCCCGGCAGATCTCCCACACCTAGAGCGGAGGGGTATGCACCACTAGAGAAAGCTGGGGGGGCCCTTCTTCCCAGCCAGGGGAGGGAACATTTGAATCATCTCTACCCCCAATGGGGGCACCCACACCCATCAGCCAGAATAGCTCCATGGCTTAGCACAAGCCCCACTGAGGTTAGAGCTTGTAACTTTCTATGGCATCTACCAAGGTCACCAGACACCCTCTGGAAACGTCGTGGCACCTGCCATAATGCCCACATGAAACATCTGCTGGTTCTTTAGCAGGATGGGAGGTGGTGGGGCTCGGCTGTATGTGGCAGCGCTGGGGGTGAAGGTGGGTGAGGTTATACCCCCGGAGAGCCATTTGGTTTCTCCCTCTGACTCCTTCACACTTTGCTTCTGAGATTCCCCCCAAGCAGGAAAGCCTTCAGCCACCAGAGGGAACCGATGAAACCTGCTTATTGAAATCCACCTGACGGGGGTTTGGTGTCAGGACACGAAGCCACTGGTCCAAGGCTCACTCGAGGCCTAACCCCCAGGGCTACCTTTGGGATCCACTAAATACGCAGCCGTGGTGGATCCTTGCAACTCCCAACATGCGGCCTGCTTGGGTTTGCTGCCCCAGCTCCAGAGCAGCCATTTGGGTCTCAGAGAGGGGGAGAGAGATGCAGAGCCAAGAGACCAAAGAAAAAGCACGTCAGTGGAGCTACCCCCAGGGTAAGTTTGGCTCAGTGCATGTGTGTGCTCTTAAAGCCAGAGGTCTGAGAGCAAACACCTCCGTGGCTGCCCTAGCAGCTGGTGTCTCCCGGATACCGGACGAGGGGTCCGGGAAACAAGAGACCAGGCAAATACCAGGACAAAGCCAAGGGAAGGCAGTGAGTGTGGTGTACATAATGTAAGTAACCTGCAGGGAGCTATCATGGAATAACTCCTCAGCCAAAGCAATGAGCTCTCCCTCACAGGGAACATATAGCTCACTCTGCATAATTCAGTTTGGGTAGAAACACTTCCCAGCCCTGCGTGGATGTCAGCACTTGAGAGAGAGAGAGAGAGAGAGAGAGCGCGCGCAGGATTCTCTCCTCCCGCACAGCACCCTCACCCTGCCCCTCACTCCCCCTAGATTCATCCTTTCCCAACAGAATTAGCTACATGCCATCACCTGACCCAGCTGACCTCAGTGGGGACAGCACCTTCCACTCACAAATCTCTCCCATAGCTAAAAAGAGAAAACACCAGCCCTTAAAAGGTCTGAGCCCTGCCCTGTGAGGTGCTGAGCTCTCATCTCCCACTGCAGCAGAGGGGACGAGGACGGTTGGTACCAGGGAGCATTTTCAGAGTTTGTTTGCTGGCCACTGAGTCTCAGTCTTAAGAGTTTCATTTGTAAAGGCCTGATTCTGCAAAGGATTGTGTGGAATCCCACTGCAGCCAGCAGGACTCAGCCCAGGAGAAAGGGACAACCTGCTGGGATCCCCTCACCAGATCAGGGCCTTGGCTTGCCAGCGCCTTAGAGCGGAGACCTCGGGCGGGTGTAAAGGGGCAATGGAGTCAGCCCCGTGGTTTATCTGTAAAAGCTCAGTGCACGTTGATATAGTGAAAGCCATTCAGAACAACCCACATCCCATCATGACCTGTATCTTCCCTGCACGAAGACTGCCAGTTTGCAATGAACATGTTCTATCTGAATAGGCTTGGGTTTAATTTCCCTTCCCTGCAGCTCCCGCTGCTGCCATTCCCAGGCTCCGGGTTCATTACTTTCAAGTGTGCAGCAGAACATGGGGATCTGTTGGTGCAGCGTGCCCAGGCGATTACCATTATATGAGCAGCCACATCATTTCGTGTAATTACTGAGTTAAAAAAGCCACCAAGCAAACCCAACAGCTGATGATCCAGTAACTTGTGGCCTTGTTTTCTGTAGATGACATGGGTGAGAAGTAAACAAGATACTTTAAAAATCTTAAATACTGTTCTGAGTGCAGTGTGGGAAATGTCAAACTCAAAATGCAGTGTGCATCGTGCAAAGTATAGAACAGAGAACACCATTTATTTCCACGAGTCCAAAGTCAAGCTGAATGAACGGTATTCATTGAATCTTATGTTCTATTAATAATGCCACTGTTTGTAGAATAAATTATTCATCAGGTAAATTGTTGATGTGATTTGACTACCTCTGTCACTGGATCACACTCACTGCAAGACATTAGCCCATCAATGATTTATTACGCACTGAATACATTATCTGACAATACTACAGCTGAGATGCCTCGGCACCAGCGGGCCTAGCTCTCCACTCGGTCACGGCCGTATTACATCAGCCCGACTCCATGGACATCGGCGCAGCCTGATTCTCATTCACACGGAGGCTACTCCACACCCTCTGGCACCAAAGCAGCCCTCGTATAGACAGACACCAGGCACCGGGGAACTCACTGAAGCAGCAACTGCAGACTCGGGCCCGGGCACTGCTGTGACATCGTGTCACTAACCCTATTGCAGCTGGCAATCACACCACTGTTCAGCCAAACCCACCTTCACAGCCCAAACTCCTGGGGTGCTCGCCGCGTGGGAGGCAGCAAGGACATGGGGAAAGGGGGTTTTAAACCAGGCCGCACCTCAGAGTCCAATCACATCCTCGATTCCTGTCGGGCGATGGCCCTGCGCAGTCACTCCCACCCCACTGAGCCTCTGCCAATTCTTGGTGGGCGCCCGCCACCGAAGGAGCCAGTCACCACACTAGGAGGCTCTGGGCACCTCCAGCTGTCCAGCAGCATCCTTCCCCCTTTCAGACCTCAACCCTCGCCCCCCAGCACTGCCATACAGCACATTGCAAGGGGTCCCATCCCAACCCCTGGTTTGCCTCTGCCCCTGGGGGCCTAGCACGAGGCCCCTGTTGTGTAAGGAGGTGCCCTCAGGATGCCTGCCATGTTACCTTTTAGGATTAGGGCCTAAATCAGCTCCTTCCTGCACTCGGCACCTGTCAACATTTGCAACAATGACTCTCCCACAGGGCCAGACGGTGCCCCCCAGGAGGGGAAGAATCCCAGCCCGCCTGTTGCCCAGAACCCAGCCCCTAGGTCGTGCTGTGAGGAAGATGAAAAAAACCTGACTTGACTCACCAATCCGGAGGTATGGGGAAAAATTCCTTCCCAGTCCCAAAGCAGGCTAGATTATGGGCTGACTGCTGGAATCCAGCACACAGGGCTCCTAACACGACTCCAAATCTCGTGCCAAATCCTGCAAGGGCTTCCGCCCATCCAGAAATCCTGTGTGGGCTGGAAATCTCATGGGACCCAACCCATGCTGTCCTTTTTGCCCTCCTCCATCACCAGAGCCCCCAAAGCCACCCTTGCTAGGCTCAGAGCCCTCCCCCCCCCCCCCCCCCAGACATCAATGCAGCTGCCTGCATGACACTGGTAAGCAGGGTTTGCACCCTTGCTTGTACATATGTATTTTGCTTTTTATGGAGGAAAATCATTCAGTCGCGAATCTGTCTTTATCGCCATTTGCTCTGGGCAAGCTACAAAAACAGTATCTAACAAGTGGAATTATCCTTGTAAATTCTCCTGTGCTGGTATCTCATTAATGACCTAAAAATTGCTACAAGATAACACTTTCCATTTCACCAGCCTGTTAGCTCAAGGCTTGCAAAGTGACCAGCTTGTCTCCTATGGAACATTGTGCTACAACTTCCCACCCCTGCCCTGCCTCTGCTGTCTTTGCAGAAGGAGGAAAAACTTTTCAAACTTCAGCTGATCACGCTTAATGCTCGGAGAGGTCTCCTTATCTTCAAAGCACTTAGCAAACATTCATTATAAGCCATTTGCAGATGCATATGCAAACTGTTGCGCACACACGGCAATGTAATTAAATACATGCACACCCAACACTCCCTGAGTGCATATATGATACACACACTGTATACCTCACGTGGGGGGGCGGATAAGCCTATGGGAAAATGCTTTCTAATACTATAGACTATTGAGGCACTTTGTATAAAGGTGATGAATTTGCTCTCCCTGCACCCAAGAGGAGCTAACCTCCAGCACCCTGCATGGATATTTGCATCTGGGGTCTCACCTCCAGCCTTTCTGGGACTGGCATAATGCTTTGCACTGGAAGTACCTGTGCATTAATGCTAGCATTTCCTACACCCATTCCCAGCTGCCCTAAATCTAACAGCACATCACCGCCAACCCCCAATCCTCTCATCAAAAGTCCCTGGCGCTTTTTCTATTTTGGGGATTTGCAATTTGCACCTGACCTCCTAATTTTCACCTTCCCCAGCACTACTGAGGGGGAGGGAGTGCTCAGCCCTGGTGCTATCATTCCTCCCTCTCAGAAGCCATTTGGGGCCCCACTGTGATCCAGTTCGCTCCCCTGGAGTTACTCCAGGTTTGCACTGAACACAATCAGCAACTCTGCTTACCAAGGACCCAACTCCCGCTAGCGGTTACGGATGGCTCTTCTCATTGAGCCCTGCCCCAAAGAAACCAGGCTGATCCTCCTTCCAGAGAGAGAAATCGGAGAGTCATTATTTCGGACTATAAATAAGCCAGTGGTTCTCCAGGAACGTGAACAGCTGTGCTCTGCTCCTGGCAGTTAGAAGGCAACGGGGGGCAGGCAATGGGTTCTTGCTGAGCACGGTTCCAGGAGCCCTTTAAAAACAATCACTATGGGAGAGCACCTGGGCACAGAGCTCTGCCAGCAAAATTAAAGAGAGTGGCCGAGACAGAAAAACCAACAGGCTCCTATGGGAGGCCACAGCCTGACCCCGTCACCATCCCTGACACAGGGCCTGCCATGGAGCCATATGGCTGGGCAGTTCCATGCTCTCCATTCCCCCCGCCCCGCCCCAGCCTCTCTGCACACAACACAAATTCACATCGCTCCTTGCGGGACGCTCTCACAATGGCTGCATCTGTGAACCAGCTGATAGTTTTATAATAACGCTGCTGCTGAAATCCCATCTGGGCTCCATGCTGGATCCCTTCCCATCCTCCTGAGAGTCCCTCTATAGGCTCCTGCTGGGGTCCCTGCTCCTGGTAACTGTCCGTTACTCACCCACCCCTGCCTGCAGACAAGAGGAGCACCTGTCTTCCCCCAGCACTCCCCAGGGGTTCTATGTGGAATAGATGATTGTTGAGTGCTGATCGCTCAGCGGCCCTGGCCTGGCAGAGACATGACAAGCCTGCTAACGCATGGTGGATGCACGTACATAGAGGCTCTTCATAACAGTCATTCTATAGTCGAGCGCAATTCAAAGTGTGATAGCCGGCACCCAGTTTGTCACAGACTAACCACATGCTATGGGGCCTGGCTCTGCCCTGCTCCAGCCATTCACACCAGTGAAGAGCAGGCTCAAACTCTAGCAAATCAGCAAGGCACAGGCTTGAGTCCCCGAGCAGCAGGCCAGCGGCGCATGGGTCCTATGTGCTCAGTTACACCACATAGAATTCTACTTTCCCACCCATTAGCACGGGGCTGCCCTGCCAATCAGCTTCCACTATATCCATTACAGAGACAAGCTATAGGTATGGGGGAGGGTAACATGGGGGGGGGGGGGAGAGAGATCAGGGAGCACAATCATTCGGGGAGACATGCCTCTGTGGCTCTGCTGAGCCAGTTACAGATGAAATGAAAAAAGGAACCTCAGTTCTCAGGAGATGTCTCTTCAGGCTGAGTCCTTACAGTCAGCATGCTGCAAGATGTGTGTCTCACATGGAAAACAACCAATATGGCCTTGTGTTTCCGGCTACACGCTCTGTGGCGTATGTCTGGGGGTGTTTCGCAGCGTAAGACAGCCCCATCGCTGGTAACAAAATAATTTGTAGAGAACAAAGCTCTGGGAAAGAGTGACATGCTGGGTCATGTTTTCTGAAGCAACCTCTACAGTGATGCCAGATATTTTGCATATGCAAACAGCTGCATGCAATTTTTCATGCTCACGTAATTGCAAGTGAAGATCAGGCTGGTGTCTCACTACATGATCTGCACACTCTAACCCAGTTTGCACACCCTCACCCACACGCTGTTGTGCACACAAACAGGTTTGGACAAAGACACATGGATACAAAACCATGAGTGCAATCTTTGAGGCCTCTTGGAAAATATGTCCCATTGTGTCAAGTCCCTGAGATCCAGGGAACAGAGCTCCAAGAAGATGCAAGTTGTTAGCAGCAGAGGGTGACAAATGCGACTGTCGATTTTTACAAATCAAATGGCACCTCCCTTCCCTGTCACTCACTTGCCTAAGCAATGAGATTTTACTGCCTTATACACCAAGGCCCAAATCTGGGAGGGTCTTTGTGCACTGAGCTGATGACACCTGTTATTTCCCAAGTGATCACAGCACACCATATTTTGCATAGTAGCAGCTGCATCCAGGTTGGGGCTGACGGTGCTGGTGTGGGGAACATGTCCATATTCACACTGCTGATCATTGGAGCAGGTAGGTACCTGTCAATCTTGTGGCAGGCCAGCATGGTGTTGAGAGCCTCGGCCAGGCAGCAAAGAAATGTTTCATCTGGTTTCACGTGTTCTCATCCCGTCTCTCACCACACACAACTGAACTACAGGGCGGTACGTACATGGAGACCCACATCAGGAAGCTCTGGCAGACAAGGATCGCACAAGAGCAAATGGCTGGAAGCTGACGCTAGACCAGTTCAGACTAGAAAGAAGGCATATATTTTAGTAGGGTAATTAACCACATGGACACTTACCAAGGGACACGGGCATCACTTGAAGCCTTTACATCAAGACTGTCTCCCCTCCCCGGACGTTCCGTCCTAGCTCAGCCAGCGGTTCTGGGCCTGATGCAGGAATCCCTGGGGAGGTTCCCTGCCTGTGCTAGGCAGGAGGTCAGACTGGAGGATCATCATGGACCCTTCTGACCTTACAGTCTACAAAGCTATGCTGTGCATGGCAAGCCCAAGGGGAATCGCTCGGTCTAGGGTGACCAGATGTCCTGATTTTATAGGGACAGTCAGGATTTTTTGGTCTTTTTTTTAAATATAGGCTCCTATTACATCCCACCCCCATCCCAATTTTTCACATTTGCTGTCTGGTCACCCCACTCCGGTTTGTGACACCACCAGAGCCCTGAGACGGAGCCATGGAGTCAGGGCAGTTTCCACCTGGTTTCTAATTCGAACCCACAACAGCTCCACTGACATTTCAACCTCCCTAGACCATTCCAGTCAGAATTACAGCTTTAGCTGGTGAGGGGAAAGACTTGCCACTCTGCCTAGCTCCTCTCAGGTAAGGATCAGTTATTTCATACGGAAATAAACAAATGACATCAATAAGCAAGACGTGCCCATCACTGACCGAGTCACTTGGCTTGTATCTTGCATCCTTCCCCACACCCCAATCTGTCTTTTTAGACTGCACGCTCTCCAGGGCAGGGTTGTCTCCCTATCTCATAGTAGAGCACCCAGCCAAATGGGGCCCCGATCCTGACTGGGGCACTGCCAATAAATGATAATAGGGGGAACCCAGGCAAAGCTAAGTGGTTTCTGCCCATACATGTAATGGCTTTGGGTGAGCCTGCCGGGCTCTTCAGTTTGTGGTTTGAATCCAAAACACCAAATGAAACGTGGGGGCTGATGCAAGCCTAGGTCAAGCACTGAACTAAAACCTGGAGAGATCTCTGCAAGGCTGCAGGGGCACACACTTACACCAGCCTTGAGTCTGGCCCCAGGAGGTCCGATCACAGCGTTGCTGCACTGTGCTTTGTGCATTTGAAAGGCAACATGAGATTTTAATAAAACATCAATTAACCTCACGCAGAAATGGTGTCTTGGCCCTGCTGCAGTAAACCCTCTAGGACAAGAGGACACTTATTAGATACTTGAAACTTGCAATTTGATCTTAAATTAAAACCAGCTGGGGTGTGGAGGGGGGGGGTTAAAGGACGGGACTAGGTCAGCACAAGTAATTCATCCCTACGGAGTGCGCTTGCTCACCCAGATTCACCCCCGAGCGCAGAACAGCAGTCTTCTGCCACGTACACAGTCACGGTCAGTGCCTTTGCACGCTGTGGGTGTATTGGCTAAAACACTGTGGAGGTTGGGTTCTTTCCCAAAGTTGTGTTTTACAGCTTTGAGCCTCAGCCTCCGGTAACTTTCCAGCCCTGGAACACGGGACGTCGCTAGCAGCGAGGTTTTGCTACACGCAGTAAGTGCCCAGCTCGCTATCTGTTGCCTGGGGGATCGCCGAAGCCAGAAGAGCTGCAACTGTTCTTTCTACAGTCGGAGTTGTGGATTTCCTCTTCCTCCTGCGTGTGCGGCAGTTCAGATTCGCTCGCACACCATCCTGTTGAGGCCAGAGCCAAAGCTCACTGAAGCCAATGGACTCCGGTTTTCACAACTACAGCAATAGCCCTAAGGGCAGCTGGCAGTCAAAGGAGCAGATTTCCCTACCCGGGCAGGCCCCGTCCCTTTGAATTGCTGGCTGCGTGACCGGTGGGGACTGGGGCTTTTGAGAGAGACTCCATGTCACAGGACTGCCGTCAGCAGCACATGATGATTGAATGTAGCTTATTTATTGGTGACGGGCCAAAGCCCAGAGGACGTACTGTCCGATTTTACTCAGTCCTGGCTCAGGCAAAGCTCCCACGCACTGCGTGTCAACACTGAGAAGGGGCTTCTGAAATGTTTTTTGGTAAAGCAAACTCCCCCAGGCTTGTGCAATGGGCACATACTGATGTACATAAATATCCCCCCGCTTTGTCTGAACTCACCGCAGCCAGGACGGAGGCTTTGGAAAAGACCACATCGGTTTAAGCAGTGTCTGAGGGAGCAGCCCAGCTCTGCTAACCTTACACCAATCTGCATTGGCTCTGACAAATGGAAACAATTTGTGCCTCTCGTCTCCATTTGGTTCCTGGGGGAGGCTTTGTGCCAGAGTTTCATTTTTTCATGACATTTAGCAAACTGGGTATTTTTCACATTGAAACGTAACTTAAAATTTGATTTCACACATGAAGTCATCTTCATACCAGTTAAACTACAGAATTGTCATGGTTCTCACTAGAGAAAGAACGGTATCATTTGGGAGTGAAATTAACCCATTTCTCCCTCAAATGAGTATGTTTGTGTGAAATGTCACCGGCTTCTCATAAAATCAGACTGACAGCTGTTGGAGACTGAAATAAAATAAGCAAAAATGTCAACGGTTGTGCAAACGTTTCCTACAGCCTGATTGCATTGCAGTGCCGTGCGCCTTTAGACTAAGCTGGCCATGCCATGGAGCTGTTATTTGCCCATGGTACAGGCATCCCTACAGTAGGGCACTGTATAAATAATGAGAATAGCTGCAGAAGGAGTGTCTATTATCTCAGGCAGAACTGCCCCATCCATCATTGGGTTCTTCAAGCCAAACTAAATTTAATAAACACCGTTTGTAAATGTTTTTCCCCTCAGTAACACTAAATCTGGAACCATCAAATATTGCTAACACAAATCCCCACCAGTCAGGAAGGCAACGTAGTTCCATCTGACTATAATCAAAACATGTTTTTCCCGTTGTATTATAAATAGCGATCTAGACACATGGGAAAACTGAGCAGAGCTACACCAGATGGACGACATTCTCCTTTCCCTCTCACCTACAGACAGCCTCAATTTGCAACAGGGCAGTAAAGCGTCACTCACTTTTCTCACTGTCATCATCATGGAAACAGCAGGCAAGTCGATTTTGTGCCTGGACTGAAATGTTTGTGACAAGTTTGCAACCTGGGCGATACGCACGCCTGTGTCTATACACACACACACACACCCCCCCACCCCCCTCAGGATTCTGATGCCATTGCAATCCGCCACCAGAACACCTTGATATGCCAGTGCAGAGCCTTCTAATCCGCAGTCACCTATGCAGTGATTCTTGCTTTCTCGGACTATTCATTGGTTCCTTGTGGTAACAAGGTGGGAGTTAGAGAGCACAGGACAGTTGAGAGAGAATTCCTGGGCCAAGGCAGTCGTGAGATCAGTCTACAGATCCAGCCAATAAAGCGTGGGAATATTGGCTGGCATTTGGGTCCATGGAGCAGAATACAGGGGTGCTTTTGGGGACAAGGTCTTACCTGAAACAAACCAGGGCACTTTGCAAATAGGGTCTAATCCAAAACCCATTGGAGCTAATGAAAAGACTCTTGTTGACTTCAGTGGCCTTTGCATCAGGCCCTTCCATTTGCAGTGTGACACTGTAGCCAGCATTTGTAAGGACCAGCTTCCCCTGCGCTCACCACGCCCAATCACCAGTAACCTGACGACCTTTTCATTCATTTCACTATTTCCATTACACTCATTGAGATAGTGACTTCCCCCTAAAATCCCCAGGAGTGAAGATCCTGCTTGTTTCTCTGGAAGGGGCAAGAAAGCTTGTTTGCTTTGCTGTTAATATTAAGTCATAGTAACCCACCTTTCTTCAGCATCTTTTGCCAAAGACTCCCTGTAGGGCCAGTAAGTACCATTATCCCCATTTTACAGATGGGGGAAACTGAGGCTCAGGGAGGTGAAGTGACTTGTCCAAATGTCACATACCATGTCAATGGCAGAATCAGGAATAGGACCCAGGAGTCCTGGCTTCCAGTCCCTAGTTACTGTGATCAAGACAGCACAGCTTCCTCATGCTGTCTGTCCTACTTTAAAAACAAAAACAAAACACCACACTCCCTTGCAACAGCATTCACCACAGAAACGAGAGATCGACAGTGCTTGTTGGGTCATTACCATTACTCTCCTTTGCGCTGCATAGTGCCTACGGGCCTTAATCGCACATCAGGCCACACCGTGTACGTTATCCAACCACACTAACGCAGGGCCAGGAGCCGAGCTGCTGACGCAAAGCTTGGCCACATGGTGAACAAATCGGGGGCCAAACAGGGGCCTTTGTTTATTGGGTTGTCTTCAAATCTGACATTTGCAGGAGCCTCTCCCCTTGCTACAGCCTAGGGCCCTGGCCAGCTACCCAGGGACCGACCACCCACCAGCCTGGGCAGCCTTGCATTCTCCCTGGCTTTCGAGCAGGAAGCACCAATGCACCGTAACCACTGCTGGCTGTTTACTTGGCAGAGGCCTGGCTCCCTCATCATGCTGAACCGCTCAGCCTCCAGGCCTGGAATTTATGCACTCTCAAACTCGACCCCCAGCTCAGAAAGCAACAAGGTGTGGAAGGACGCATGTGGCCTTGTGAGCGGGACTGGACTGGGACTCAGGAGATCTGGGTTCGATTCCTGCTTGACCCACTGGGTGACCTTGTGCAAATCAGTCTTCTCTGCGCCTCTCTCCCAACTGTAAGATACGTATAACAGTCCTGCCACTGTAAGCGCTTCAGAGCAGGGGCTGTCTACAGAGCACGTGGGGCCTTGATCTCAGCTGGGGCTTCTAGGTGCCGCCAGAACTCAAGTGATAAATACACTCTTAAGGTTTTCAGTGGCATTGTTGACACGTCCCTCCTTGCGATGTGCGTAGGCTCGGGCTGGCTCTCAGAGAAGGACTACCTGCTGTACAGGTAAAGCCCCAGTTCCTAGTCACCCTTCAGCTCTCAGGGAGAGGACAGCACTAGCGAGAGGTTATCTTCCCCCGCCAGAGGGGAAATTGCTACCTAGCGTCTGCTAGCAGAGGCTGTGTGGCAGCAGCGGGCTAATGGGGAGCAGGAGGGGAGGACATGTGTTATGTCCGCAACGTCCTCCCTGCAGCTCAGCTGTTCATGGGCACCTAGTGAGGGGGCTCTCATCCCAGCACATGGCATGGGAGAGGCACAGGAGTCATCTGCACCAATGCAAAGTCAGGGCAGAGCGTGTGTAAACGCTGCCATTCCGTTTTGTGCACACTTTGCTCCCACGCCGATGGCAACACAAGGTGCCGAGCGTGTCTGCTCCGTGGTGCATTCCTGCCAAAGGCAGCTGGGTTCCCTTGGTGTAAACGAGAGGAGCGTTTGTTGGGACTTGGGTGTCTCTGAAGACAGGGATGGCTGAGTCAGCAGGAGTGTCTCCAGATCACCGAGCTAGGCTGCGAATCAGATGCTGGTTTGGTTAGAACCCCAATGTCTCCTCCACCCCCTGCTCATTTCTCAGTGCTTGCACTTTGGTTCAAGCCTCCAGGAAAGCCGGCATTAGCGGCACAAGCATGGGCCAGAGTGTACACACGCAACCCCGCCTCACACAGCCACACCCAAGGCGGGCAGATATTTAATGTTATGATCACAGGGTCACTGCGCTCTGTACCTCTAGCCTACATGCCACCCTCAGAACAGCCCTATACAGAACATACTGAAATTCACCACTCCCCCCCTCCCCCGCTTTCCTTTTCTCCTCAAAAGTCCCCCCTTGTAATTGTTCATTCTCCTTGTGTTACTGAGGCAGGGAGGGGGGTGAAAGCCAGACAGACCGACCTCTTCTGCAGGCTGATCAGCCCCTTACCACTGAAAACTCCTCAAGAACAAAACAGGTGATTTGTAAGAGACTGGAAAAGAATTTTAAACACTTATTTTTAATTGTTTCAAATAGATCAGCCTGTCAAGTCTCAGCCATCAGAATTAATGCTGGGCAGTCGCCTTCTTCCGTCAAGAGTCCTCGGGACATCTCCCAAAGCTCAGACCGAGCTAAAATCGCCCATTTCCCCACAAAGCCCCAGAGCCCTGACAGGGCTGCTGGGTTGCCTGAAGGAAGTACGAGTGTACGTGTGGGAACCGACATTTGCAGCTATGCATGGATGTGCTCTTCTGCCATTTTACTTCAGCATCAATTTGGCATCTCATGCAATTGTGATCATGTCTCTTGTTCCTAAATGATAGATTTCCAGCCTACACCCTTGTAACATGCAAGACACCACTCATCACTTCCCAGGTCTGCGCTGATTCATGTGCTGGTAGGATGCGAGACAAGACAGCTTTTGCTAAGATACTTTGTCACTTACAGGCTTGGGACATCTGCCAAAAGCAGAGGATGCTCAAAGGAATCCTAGTGCTCTTCAGGAGACCTGGGGATCCAAACCTCAATCCAGGCTTCCACTGAGTGATCTAATCTCAGATGCCACCAAAAGGCCGGAAGCCACATGCATCACTCGTGATTAGGGTCAATCAAGAACAATGAGATCACAAGAATGATCACAGATCACACTGGACAAAATTACAGTGAGGCGCTGTTCCTCCTCCCTGGCCCTGAGCCCTATCCTTTACTAATCAGATCACACAAAACAAGTCTTCTGCAGGTTCCCCCCCGCACCCCCAGGCAATCATGTCCTAACACATCAAGGAATAGTTGCCAAATCAGTTTGGAGGTATTTGTCTTGGCCCTCAGTCCTCAGCTCGTCAACATGATGTGCATCTAACAACATAGAACCTGGCAGACCGAAAACAGCCAAGCTAGTCCTGTATCCGAGGACTATCTCGGATGGGATTATCACTGTGCTAGCAGCAGACTGTGTGGAGCAAGCCAGGCTGGGAACTAACAGCGTCAGCGGCGAGGGAGGGGAATGGGAAAAATAAAACTTGCCTCTCGACAAAGCCAAACCAAAACATTGTACAATTTGCTGCTGGGAAGTGGAGATTCTGTTTAGGTTGTTTTTCATAAAATGTTCCCTCTAACACCTACCAAGACCACTGTAATGACTATCTTATGCAAATACACCTCTACTGCCTCTACCTTTTCCTGCTATTCCCCATTTGTCTGTTTACTCATTGGTTACATATTGGCTAAATCCTGGATGGTAAGATCTCTGGGCCATGAACTGCTGGTGTCACACAATAATGCACAAATACTACTAATAAACGTTACCTGATACAGTCTGGTTTGTAATATCGGTGTCCTGGAAAGCAGTGACGTAAAGGCCTACAGGATGCTAGTTCTACCCCCTTGCTGATATTGACAATATTGGAATACTCTTAGTCAGCCTGTCAAAGAATCCACATTCTTGCCACCTCCTCTGAAGTGATTTGCTCTCATTTTAAAAAGGAATGGCTGCTTTTAACTGCATGTACATAAACAAAACTAGACAGAGGAGAGAGAGAGAGACAGACAGACACACACCACACATCTCCTCATCCCTGAGTTCTTCTGGCTGGTTCTGATTATAATCATACTTTGCACTTTACTCATGGGGGGGAATCCTGCACCACTGCGCATGTGCAGAATTCTATGTCCCCCACAGATTTGCCTCCCCGCAGAACAATGACTGATGGGGAAGCAAAGGGAACCCCCAAGAGCAACCCTCCCCAGCAGTATGTTTCAGGTGCCCAGGGCAGCCAGCAGAGAGGTAAACCACTGTGGGGCAGGGGGCAGGCTGGTGGCTCCTAACCTTGCACTGGACTCAGCTGCTAGTCCTGGCTGGGCAGGACAGAACTTCCTCTTCCCCTGTACGCATTGGGGGCTGGGTCGGACTCACCCCCAGCTGCAGGAAGCTCTGCAAACTCCCCCCCACCCCCACTTCCTGCACCCATCGCTCCTCAGCTGCAGGGGAAGGGATCCCTGTACAGGGAGCTGCTCCCCCATGCGCCCAACCCCCATGCATCCAGACCCCCTCATACCCAGACCCTCCCACCGAGCATCACCCCCACCCAGCCCCACTCCCCCTGCACCTGGACCACCCCACTGAGCCCCAACCAGCTGCATGTGGATCCCCATCGCATTTGCCCAGCATCTGGACCCCCCCCCCAGTCCTCCACACCCAGACCCCCCCATGCCGAGCTCTATCCACCCCACACACCTCCCTCCCCACCCCTGCTGAGCCACAACCACCTTCACCCAGAACCCTTCAACAAGCCCCTGTGCATCCGGATCCCCCCCCACCCAGATCCCCTGCTGAACCGCCTGCACCCAGACTGTCCCACACAGAACCCTCTCAACCCACACCAACTCCCTCCACACTTGGATCCTGCTTTTCTGAGCCTGCCTGCCCACACCTGGTGCCCCGGCATGGAGGGGCAGGGCCCTGGGGTGTTTCTGGGGCAGGCCCGGTCCTTGTGCTGTGTCAGGATTGGGTGCAGCCTCACCGCTGAGTCTGTGTCCCGGGGGGAGCTGCCCAGTGCAGTGGCCTGTGCTCCCCAATGCCGTGGTGGATCCTCCACCTTTATCTGACAAAATTTGCAGAATTTTAAAATCTTGTGGGCAGAATTTTTATTTTTGGCACCAAATGCCCTCAGGAGTAACACTTATTCATGCCCCCGCCTGAGCAAGTGCCAGAACCAGTCCTTGAATAATTTGCAAATATGGAAAGAAACATCACGAGGGCAAACATGTGAGGAATAAATTTAAGTTTCAAGTCTAACATGAGAACAGCCATACTGGGTCAGACCATGCTCCATCTAGCCCAGTGGCCAATGCCAGGTGCTTCAGAGGAAATTATCAGAACAAGTAATCAATTGATCCATCCCCCGTCACCCATTCCCAGCTTTTGGAAAACAGAGGCTAGGGACACTACAGAGCACGGTTTTCCATCCCTGCCCATCCTGGCTAATAGCCATGGATGGACCTATCCTCCATGAAAGCTGAAAGTTGTCCCTACTACAGAAGTTTAAACTACTGACAAATTCACACCTGTCTGCGATATTTTATCCAGGCCGGCATGTGTCAAGCAATCACATGTAACTAAAACCTGTAAGTAACACACAAATCTCATAGCAACAAGATGGCAACCAACTCCCCCCACATCAGTCAGACTCCTCAGCAAGTCTACAGAGGACATCATAACACTGATATTTTGTACATTTCCTCTCAGCCTGGAATTAGCAACCCTTGTCCTCGGTTTGCAGTGTCTAGAACAGCTATGAATCTACAACGTTCGGTCACTCCTCAGCTACTGTTCCCCTGCTGCTCGACTCAAAGCCACACTATTTCTGCAGAAACATTTTCCATATGGGAAAAGGAATTTAATTCTTGGGAGTTTCCCTCTGTTTAATTAGGTTCTCTTTTTGTTTTCGATATAGAGGTAGGTGCTAGTGAAAACAAGCTACAGGAATAGAAATGCCATGTCGTGCTGAGAACAGGGCACACAATGACACCTCCAAACCGCGGTCTCATTGAAATGGTACAAGGGAATCCAAGTCATAATCCGCGTGCAGCTTTGAAAACATTTCTTCAGAGGCTGCTCTTTCATGTTGTAAAGCTCATACAGATCCAGCCAGATATGCCACCTGTCACTGCCCCTCCTGCAAATCACTCCAGGATCTGAACGTCGTTGATGTACAATTTTCAGGACTCTTTAATTAAAGATAGAGCTAGATATAGATAGTGCTAACCTTTCCCTCTGTGGGATAAAGTGTTTCATTTGTTTATAGGACTGCAGCTTTATACAAATATTTAACCACATAAGAAAATGTATTTCAAAACATGTTGACATACACGACTAGATGTTCCCTTGCTCTTATCCAAATCCACGGGCATTACAACACCCAGTTAGACAAGGGGGATTTTTTTTCTAAAATCAGATCAAAAGGACTGCTTTCTGGATGTGTTGTGCTGTAGAAGAGCGTGTGTGAGAGTGGATGTGAGGGTGTGTAAGTGACCTCTGATTGTGAGAAGAGGTGTATGCACATGTGTATCAGAGGCTGTCTGGGAGGCTGTCTGTGAATGTGTCTGGATGAGTATGCAAGATGGGGGGTGTGTGTGTGTGTGTGTGTGTGTGTGTGTGTGTGTGTGTGTGTGTGTGTGTGTGAGAGAGAGAGAGAGAGAGAGAGAGAGACTGTGCAAGACGGTGCCTGTGGTTGTGAGTGGCTGTGTGTGGAAGCAGATCACTGTCCGTGTGCACTAGAGGATGCCGGAGACTGTCCCCCTAGCACGGATATCTGTGCGGTTATCTCTGCCCGTGGGCTGTACGGGTGTGCACTAGCGTGGCTGCCTGTGAAAGAGGGGAGCAGGCAAGACAAGAGCATCCTTCCAGACCAGGCAGGGATAACTGGTATCCAGGCAACCTTGTGAGAGGGGGAACCATGGTACCAGGGAGTTGGCATGGCAACTCCGAGGCAGGTCACGTGCCTGGACTGGAAGGACTCACAATGAAAAGAGAGACATGTGCACACCCAGCGCCAGCAAGTCGCTGGGTGGGAGGCAGCCAGGGGGAGGCACCAGGAACAATGGGGCTGGGAGCCGGAGCCCCAGGTGCCCTCCTGTGACAGCCCAGGCCAAGCTGCTGACAAGGGGGGCAGGGAGGGATGCAAGCTGCCCAGCCATGCCCCACGGAGTGCAGGCCCCCCCCAACTCCCAACCAGGGGTAGGGGAGCACAATGCATGCCCCCCTAGCCTCCAGGGAGGGGGGGGCTGGAGCTCTGCCCACGGGGAGGGGGTGAAGCCCTGGTGGGAGGGAGCCTGGGGGCGAGGGAGGGGCAGGGGCTGTAAAGGCAGGACACAGCAGGGCTCTGGCGGCTCCCACGTAGTTAACTCCCAGGTCACGTCGCCTGGAGCAGGACAGCGCCAGCCGCCTCCCCGCCCCTTGTAAACAGCCGCGGCTCCGGAGTCCGCTTTGCAATCCGCTATGGGGGGGGGGCGGCGGGGAGCTGGGCCCCCGGACAGACCGACCGTGGCGGGGGGGACCCCGATGGGGGCGGGGGGGCGCTTGTTTACACGCAAGATAAAACAGCAGCAACAGGCAACGGGTTTGGACTGACCCCGCCCAGCCGGGTCTAGAACCCCGAGGGGGGTTCCCCACTTGGAATCCCCAGCAGCCCCCCCAACCCGCCTGCACCCCCGAATGCAGCGCCCCGGGGTGGGCTCCGGGGCTCAGCCCCCGAAGCCGCTGCTCCCCGCGCGGCCCCAGAGCCAAGGAGCCGCCCCGAGGTCTGCCCGCTCTGCCCCGCCGCCCCCGGCAGCTGGACCCGGAGCACCGGGCCGGGGACACGCGGGCAGCTGAGCCCAGACCCCGCGGGGAAAGTTGCCCGGCTCCCGCCGCCCCTTACCTCCAGTCCCCGAGCAGACTCCAGAGACGGGACCGTCGGTTCCTCCTCGCCCGCGGAAAGCAGCCCTGGGGCGGAGCCCGTGTCTGGGGGAGGGAGCGCGTTAAAGGGAGAGCCCAGCTCCTAATGGCTCCTTCGCCCCCGTCCCCCCCGGCGGGCGCCCGCGGGCATGAGCCCGTCAGTCTGGGAGGGAGACAAAGGGAGCGGGAATCGCAGGGGGACCTGCACCGGGGGGGGGGGGGGGGGTGACAATCAGCTGTTGCTTGACGCTGGGGGTGGGGGGGGGAGAAAAGGGGGCGCCAGGCGCGAAGGAACCATCGATTCCCACCCACCCCCTGCGCTAGGAAAAGTGACCGAGCCGAGGAGGGAGGAAGGCGCTAACCAAGCCCTACATTTCGGGGGAAGCTCCAGCGAGGGATTGGGAGTGGGGGGCTCGTCACACCCTGCAGCCCCCCCCCCCCCCCGCGCCTGGAGACGCACCTGAGGTTTTCTCCAGGGTAAAGCAAGGCGGCGGCAGCAGCGTTCAGACCCCGGAGCATGAATGGCAGGACTGTGCAACTGCTCCGCGCGCACACACCAGCCTGTCTGGGGGAGAGGGGGGGGCACAGAGCCCCTCCCCCGGAAAAGAGAAGGATCATTTCACAGGGACTGGGATGGAAAACAACAGGCTTCAGCCCTGTTGCACTGTGGGTCTAGTCTGGCTGTACCCACCGCTGCAGCCTCTGCTGGGCCCCTAGGCGGGCCCTGGGCTGTGCCGAATGCTTGGCTTACAGCAGCTGGGAAAGGCAGTGTAAGAGCAGGGCCCAACTCCACTGCCTCTAGGGCATGGGACGCCGGTGCAGGAAACTCAGCGAAGTCAGTGTTAAAAACCCAGGCGAGACCATTGCGACTCAGCCAATATCCACCCAGCCGCACGGGAAACTGCTCGCTAAGAGCCAGGCCAGTGACCCTGTTCACACCAATGGGACCTGGATTCAGCACTAGAGCACATGTAGCATCCTTCCTCCCAAAGGGCTCCACAACCCTTTCCAACCTAAAGCGCCACTGACTGGCAGCCACCTCAGGGGCTAAGGAGAGCTGGCAAACAAGGGGAGTAAGGGGGGAGTTTGGGTTAAAGACACCCATTCCCTCCCCTTCCTGTACAAAAAGCACAATGGCTTCTTTAGAGCCAAACTACACTCCCTGCACTGCACTGACGGGAATGGGTTTGCACAGGTCAGCTCACCTGACCATCTATAAAGCCCCAGGCCCACCATCTCTGGGTGCTGCTGCCCTAGAGGCAGCATGAACATGAGCATCCCTTCCCTGAAGGGCTTATGCTGTAATTTGCACTAAGGGCAGGTGGTTTCCTGACTCCATTTCACCTGGGAATTCCAGACCAGGCTGGTGACGGCTGAGGGTCAGCACCAGTCCGAGGTTAGCTCTGCTAATGAACACAGCGGCTGGATAGTACTTGTCAGATCCACGCACCGCGCCATGTTCAGACAGACTGACGGGGCAGCCAGAGGCTCAGGAGACAACCCTTCGGGATGTTATTTAGGAGACCAAGAAAATGACTCCAGGACTGCACAGAAAAACGGCCCTTTCCGTTAAACGCTGCGTTGTGTAGGAATGGCCACAGCCTCAGCCAGGGCTCCCTGAGGGCCGCTCCAGCACCCGCTTGTTACATTTCCAAACAATCACCTTTGTGCTTTCTCCCAGGCTACCCCTCCCCCTGGCAGGAGCACCCAGAAACACCCACAGCACTAACAAAAAGCCTCCTTCAAATCCCTCCTTCGCCCTGGTGCCACTGTCAGAAGACAGGACAGAGGACTAGACGGACTTTTGGTCTGACCCTTTATGGCCGTTCTTATGTTCACATGGCGGCTCGGTGGCAAAAAGGTGTCAAAACAAACAGGAAAAGGGGGGGCTGTGGCTCAGATTTTCCCTCTGATTTCAGGGTCTGTCTGTTAAGTGATTTTGGCCATTGTCCCACCTCACAGATGGCAGCAAGATGCAGAAGGGTGTAACCATCAGCTGATGCCCCCGCTAGCTTCATCTGGCACTAACGCCAGTACAGAAGAGCAGGCCGGTGCCCATGAGAATAGGTCAGCAGAACAAGTCACCAAGAGAGAGCTGCGGCTGCAGCTGATTCTCGTCTCTAGCTGCCTATTTAGCAGAGTGCTCAGCAGGCCACAGAGCCATCAGTTCTACTTACTTTTAGGTTTTCTACTCTTAAAAGAAGATGTTTTATTTGGTGTCCGAGAGCCTAAAGAGAGTCCTGGAGCAGCGGCATAATAGGCCAAGGCATAGTGCAACAGGTATCATATAAACAGTCCAATACATGTCAGACCTGCAGCCCTCTCTGCTCATCCAGCCCTGGCCCTGCCCAAACGCTTGCTGCTCCATCTGCGGCACATCCCAGTTAATGCAGTCCTGGGGCTCCACACAGGCTCTGCATAGCTTCCTAGTGGCATGAAGAAAGAAGGGATTGCTAGATTGTCTCCTCTGGCCTCCTGCATGCCACAGGTCCTTACCTTTCCCCCAGCTACCCCTGTAATGAGCCCAGTAACTTATGTTTGGCCAAAGCATTTTCCAGGCATGACATTGGAAGATGGAGAATCCACCACTTCCCTTGGGAGTTTGTTCCAGTGGTTAACCACCCTCATTGTTAGAAATGTGGGCCTTGCTTCCAATTTCAATTTGTCTGGCTTCAGCTTTCAGCCATTGGTTCTTGTTCTGCCTTTCTCTGCTAGACTTAAGAGCCCCTTAGGACCTGGTATTCTCTCTCCACAAAGGTCCTCGGACACTGAAATCAAGTCACTTCTCAATCTTCTTTTTGATCAGCTAAACAGATGGAGCTCTTACAGTCTCTTGCTATCAGGCATTTTCTCCAGCCATCGAATCATTTTTTGTGCCTCCTGCCTGCATCATTTCCCATTTTTCAACATACTTTTAAAAATGTGGACACCAGAACTGGATGCAGGATTCCAGTATCAGTCTCACCAATGCCATATACAGATGTACAAGCCTCTCTCTGCTCCTATTCACTGTCCTTAGAGCCAAGGAACACATTAGCCCTTTTAGCTACAGCTTCACACTGGGAGCAGACATTTTTTCTAGCATGGACTCTGCTAACCGTGGCTCACCATGGTCTGGCGAAGCTGTGGTGTGATGAGATCACTGATGGGGAAAGCACCATTGTGTCTCTCTCTGGCAACCAAGTAGTGACCCAGTTTAACAAAATGATCCCAGGTTGTCAGGGATTGGCTCTAATATTTGCACAGTCGTTGGTGAAAACAGAGGATCTCTGTGGTCATCCTGCCTGTGTGAAATTTGACTAAAACTTTACAGTTCAAATACCACAGTATCTCCTCTGCGCTGTAATCCACCTTTTGGGCTTCAGAACCTTTGATTTCTTTGCAAAGCAGCACAAAGAAAAACTAGCAGACTTTGTTACGTCTAATACAAGCAGAGAGGAAGCATGAATTACTTTGAATCGGCGACTGGGAATCAAGAGTTCTAGCTTATATTCCTGGCACCGTGACACCCAGAGTCACGTCCCTGTTTTGTGAGGTTGTTTCCCCACCCATAAAGTGGGGGTTATAATGACCTACTTTATAGGGTTGGGAGAGGATGCAAGTCCTTAATTCTGATCTGTAAAAACATTGAGCTCTTTGACTGAATGAATCCTTTACTTTTATCTAACACCTTTAAGACTAATGTGAGAACGATAAACTGCAATTCTTGGAGGGACGCTAGGGTTTGTGTAACTGATCTGTAGGGGAAGTTAAGGTAGGGAAGCCCTGGTTAGTAAAATGAACTAGAGAAGTCTAGTGACTGCATAGTTCGCATGCAAGTTCATCAGGACAGGGGCTCTTTTATTTGGTTTGTACAGCACCTAACAAACAGGGCCATGCTCTTGGCTGAGTCCTCAAGGTGCTAGTGTAAATAAAAACAGACATTCTACAGGAGGTGTCAGAGTTAATTCTTGGCATCTGTCTTTATCTTGCTTACACACAACCCCACCTGGAAGTGGCCCCATTTGAGCACTTAGTGCTAGCCACACCGTGAGGTAGTTGGATGGTTTGTCGATAGGTGCCAAGATGAGAACCTGACCAGAATTTACGAGATAAAAGAACAGGGAAAAATGCATCATTTTAAAAATCAATTAAATCTTAAATTAGACCCAACTAATTCATTCTCTGTGCCTTTGCTTATTCAGAGAGTAATGGACAAAGGAACATACTGAATCAGAACTGCTAAACGAGTGATGGTCTTGTACACTAACTGAGCATCACTGCCATAATACTACCGTAACGGGGTCAAGTTTAACAATTGCCTGGAAAAAACCCACAAATCACCCGTCAAAGAAGAAACTTGCTGCAATCAGAGAAATATTCTGATGAAACATCTAGGACACCAGGCAAACATCAGAACAAACAGAATAAAGGGCTACAAAAGGGGAGTTTGGGAAAGACACCACTAATTAGTGGTAGCTTATATGGTGCCTCTCAGACTGTATTATAACTTATATCCTCTTGGATGGCAGTGGCCAAAGATTTTCAAATACAGGGGAATATAGGAATTGCCAGACTGGGCCTGTGGTTCATGTAGTTCAGTGTCCTGTCTCTGGCATGCCCTGAAACAAGTCATTGGGAAGAAGGTACAAGAGCAGTTATGGAATTCTCCCCCTAGCGGGTCAGTCCCTCCAGGGGGTACCATCCTGATCCCTGCACACGGGATACCAGGACTGGCAAGTAGCAGGGCTCAGAACAGTTCAATACAATCAAAAAGTTCTAACAAAACACAAACAATTTGCAGAACTGTTTCTGATTTCCCCTCCTCTGTTCCCCAGCCAGCTGGGGGCAAGTTGGGAACAAAACAAGTGATCCGCTGAACTGCAGAAGCAGGCTGGACACTCCTGTTCCACCAGAACCCCCCAGCATAATAGCAAGATGGAAGCATTAAATCACCAGAACAAACTCTCGGGCTGATCACACCGGAGGTCAGGACCCCGGGGCTAGGGGTTTGCAGTAGTTCATACAAATTAACCCGTTTGTGGACATCATATGCCCCGCACTGAGCCAATGAGCTTCCAGATCCCTGGGCCAAGGAAAACGAGGGGAGGGCTTCCTTTTAATTACTGGTGTGTACAGCCATCTCCTTTCTGCCTCCTCATGCACTTGAATAAAGTCACCAGTGCTGCATCACAGTAATCTCCATGGTAACCGATTACTGTGATTCAGGGTTGCAAGCGCAGGATGGAGATTTACATGCACACATAAATCAGGAGAGTAAAGAGGGAAGTGGGGCAGAGAGAGAGTGCGAGGAAGGGAGATCTAAACTAGAAATTCTGGGCAGGATAATGACCTGTCCAAATAGCCAGAAGGGAAGGATGTTTGTTTTGCCCCTTGGAAGCACGACCATCTCAGAGGAGAAGTAAGAACGATGAGGGGTCCTGTGACAGGGCTCGGACTCACCCGGCAGCGCCTCCTGCTGGAATCTTCTGGGAATTAGCTCGTCCAGCCTCTGGAGCGCCCTCTGTTGGCCAGGGATCCGGCTGCCCACCCTCTGGCCCATGTCCCTCCCAGGACCCTGTGCCCCTTTAACTGGGGTGCTGCCCCCTGGCAGTACCCCACCAGTCTTGCTTCTAGGGTCTCCCCTCCCTAGGGAACCCCCAACCCACTATCCCCACCTCACCTCAGTGTAGGCTACTGCCAGTCACCAGCTAGCCCCGCGCCCTGGGGCAGACTGCAGTATAAGCCACTCATCACTGGCAAGGTTGGGTTGGACCCGCTGCCTCGGCCTACCCGTGGGTTACCCCCTGAAACCCCTGTACCTAGTGGGCCTAACACTAGGCCACAGCCTGGGGCTTTCCTAGCCGGAGCTCCCCAGCTCCTCAGGCCCTTCCCCAGCCCTGCTCCAATCTAGGTACTCTACTTCAGTCCCTGCAGCCAAGCCCTTCTTCCTCTAGAAGAGAGGAAGGCTCTTCCCTCCTCTAAAGCAGAGGAAGAGTCCTCTCTGTCTCTGTCTCACTGCCCACTTATAAGGACCAGCTGAGCCCTAATAGGGGCGTGGCCCCAGCTGAGCCTGCCTTCCCACTCAGCCTGGGTCTGCTTTCTCCAGAAGCAGCCTTCTCCTGGGCTGTTTTCAGCCCCTCAGGGCAGGAGCGGGGTTCCACCCCGCTACAGGTCTGGAAGTGGTAGCCGGATGCTGTTGAGCAATCAGATGATTGTAAGGACTTGGGTAGCTAGGGTAGATTTCGTCCAGGGTAGATTGGCAGAGGCCCTGGAGGTTTTTTGCCTTCCTCTGCAGCATGGGGCATGGGTCACTTACCAGAGGATTCTCTGCATCTTGAAGTCTCTAAACCATGATTTGAGGGCTTCAATAGCTGAGACATAGGTGAGAGGATTATTCCAGGAGTGGGTGGGTGAGATTCTGTGGCCTGCGTTGTGCAGGAGGTCAGACTAGATGATCATAATGGTCCCTCCTGACCTTAAAGTCTATGAGTCTATGAGCTACTGCACCCTTAATTCGTGGGGGAGGGCATCCAGCTTCCCCAGTCGTTACCTCCCTGCCAGGAAATTACACCCTTTCGTTCTGAGCAACGGAGAGACCTGAATGGTGCTAAGGCAAAGGCACGGTCACTGAAAACGGAGCCAAGAGCAGGGTCCAGCGGCTTCCCGCAGGATCAGCGACATGACAAGGATGGAAATGACGGATTCTATAGAAAGTCAATGCAGAGCTGGTCCGAGCCCCTTGTGAAAATGTGTTCCTGGGGAGGGTCAGGCTTTGCAGGACACCCCAGGAATGGAACTGGCTTTGGATCTCTCGCTCAGAAGAGTTGCCCTAGCGATTGAGAGAACACATTACCTGTCCCCTGTCACTTAATAACAAGGACCTTGCTGATTTTGCATTAAAAATGTCCCTTGCTCTGATGTGGAAACTCAACACTGAGCTGTAAAATGGGGGTGGGAGGGGTGTTTTAAATCTCAGCTGCAGCTGGGCACAGCCCTTGGGCTGGGACTGGCTGGCTCCAGAGATCAGGATGGGATAGACAGCCTTTCACATATAGGCCACCAGCTCAAATCCAGCCTGTATCCGGAGCGACTGAAAGCGCCACTGGGTGGCCTATTTGAAATGAGTATCGTTCCCAAGCGACAATACTTCCTTGGCTTTAATGGCCAACCTGCTCAGCACTTGTAGCTGAGGGACTAAGACCTGACTCAGTCTGTGGGGGTGAGATGTGCACAAGCCTGTCAACATGCCCCATTGCACTGCTGCTTTGCCCTGTGCATTAGCAAAGGATTTACTTGTCCAGAGCTGTCCATCAAGCACAGCGCACACTGAACCCTACACAGCGCTCGCCCATTCTTATATGGCCCCATTAGCGCCACATCGGAGTACTTCACAGCTATTGCAGTATTCAGCATTAGGGGCTAGTATCCCCAGTTACAGATGGGGAACTGTGGCACAGAGGGACTAAGGGACTTGTCCAAGGTCACACAAGGAAGTCTGGAATAGTAAGAACTTGAACCTGGCTCTCCCAAGTCTGAGGCTAGTGGTTCATTCATAGCTTTGTAGATTCCAAGGCCAGAAGGGAGCATTGTGACCATGCACGCTGACCTTCTAGATCACACAGGCCAGAGACCTGCCTAAAATAATTCCCAGAGCAGATCTTAGAACATCCAGTCTTGAGTTAGTAATTGTCAGTGATGGAGAATCCACACCCACCCTTGGTCAATTGCTCCAAAGATTAATTAACCTCACTGTTCAGGCATACATTTTTGTTTCCAGTCTGAATTTGCCTAGCTTCAGCTTCCAGCTACTGGATTGTGTTCTACCTTCCTCAGCTAGATTGAAGAGCCTGCTATCAAATATACGTTCTCCCTGTAAGTACTGATAGACTGATCAAATCACCCCTTAACCTTCTCTTTGTTAAGTGAAACAGATTGAGCTCCTTGAGTCTGTGTGTTTTCCAATCCTTTACTTATTCTTGTGGCTCTCCTCTGAACCCCTCCCATTTATCAGCCTCCTTGAACAGTGGACACCAGAACTGGACATGGGATTCCAGCAGTGGTTGCACCAATGGCAAATACAGAGGTAAAGTGTGCTCTGACCACTGAACAGAGCACCTGCCAGCTCTGGAAATTTAAAAAGGGAAAACATGCAGGAAAGCAAGCAATTAAGATAGAAAGCCAGCAAGTATATCCTGACAAGTCCCTAAAGATGCCTAAAGATGAAGAATTCCATTGTGAATTGAGAAGATTTCACTGAGAGTTGAGAATATTTAGTATTCCAACCATGCATTTACATTGTGTTAGTTGCCCAAGTCACACGATAGTGTTTCTGTTTCCTGACTGGATGACTAACGGAGCTGGAAATTGACAATTAGAATCATATGCACATTTTTGAGGTTGGCAGTTGAGGAGCTTTGGAAAGGAATCCTCCATTGTTCTGAGTGTTCTTGCTAATTAAGCATGTCTGCCCAAGTGTTTACACAAAGGGAACAAACTTTTCAACAGCAATGGTAATTCGCTATTGGAATGACTTGCCAGGAAAGGAGCAAACAATCTAAAACAGTGGTTCTCAACCTTTCCAGACTACTGTACCCCTTTCAGGAGTCTGATTTACCTTGCATGCCCCAAGTTGTCAGTATGAACACAAGAACAGCCATACTGGGTCAGACCAAAGGTCCATCCAGCCTAGTATCCTGTCTATCGACAGTGGCCAATGCCAGGTGCCCCAGAGGGAGTGAACCTAACGGGTGGCAGGAGGGAGATCACTTGATCCTTACCTATCTCCACCTTCTGACAAACAGAGGCTAGGGACACCATTTCATACCCATCCTGGCTAATAGCCATTAATGGACTTAACCTCCATGAATTTATCTAGTTCTCTTTTAAACCCTGTTATAGTCCTAGCCTTCACAACCTCCTCAGGCAAGGAGTTCCACAGGTTGACTGTGCACTGTGTTTAAGAACTTCCTTTTTTGTTTTAAACCTGCTGCCCACTAATTTCATTTGGTGGCCCCTAGTTCTTATATTATGGGAACAAGTAAATAACTTTTCCTTATTCTCCTACTCCACATCACTCATGATTTTATAGACCTCTATCAGATCCCCCCTTAGTCTCCTCTTTTCCAAGCTGAAAAGTCCTAGCCTCTTTAATCTCTCCTCCTAAGGGACCTGTTCCAAACCCCGAATCATTTTAGTTGCCCTTCTCTGAATCTTTTCTAATGCTAGTATCTTTTTTGAGATGAGACCACCACATCTGAAATTTTAGTTTGTACTGACTTTGCTAGTACTTTTTATGTAGCCTGTTGTAAAGTTGGGCAAATATCTAGATGAGTTGATGTACCCCCTGGAAGAGCTCTGCGTATCCCCAGCGATACCCCTGGCTGAGAACTACTGATCTAAAAGACAGCAGTTTATTGGGTGAAATTCTCTGGCCTGTGCTATGCAAGAGGGTAGACTAGATGATCATGGTCAGGCCCAGTCAAACTGAAATTTGCTTTTGGATCTGAATGTTTGCAGGGAAAGTTTTCTGGTATTCCTGCCTCTCTAGTAAACTGGGGTAAGTTTATGACTATGGCCACCATTAGGGATTTATGTCACATGTGGGACCAAGTATCTCTTTCTTCACAATGCTTTTAGGAATCCATTAGCCTGGTTCTTCCAAGAGGAAATATCTGTCTCTACCACAGTAATATGCATCTGCTGTGAATCAGCTGTCACATGTGCATATTTATTATGCCCCCTTCCCTCCAGCACCACTTACATTAGCCTTCTAGCTTCCTGCCTAGGATTAAAAAGAGCAACAACTTGGGAACAGGAATGAAACTGGGTCTAGCATCTTCCCCTCCTCTTCTGAATGGAATATTCCTTGGAAATGCCTAAACAGAGCATAAAAACCAACAAAACTGTCCAGACAGCTTCAAGAGGAAATCACTTTTAATCTGGTTCAAAGTTTCAGATTTCAAGGGGAAATGTTGCCTTTTCTTCTAGCCTGAGTGGAATGGCTGCTGGATGGAAGTTTTAGAAATAAATTACATTTGTATTAGGGATCTGAAGCTATTTATCTGCTTCACAGATGATGTTCCTGGGGCCCAGAGGAGCAATAACCTCCTAGAAGATGAAATCCCTCTTAGATGCACAATTCCGCTGTGCACAGAAATTGCACTGTTAACAGGAACATTGTTTCAAGAAGATCAGTTGTTATTAGATTACAATTTTTGGTTTATTCTTTTTTTAAACTATTTGTCTTTCCAACATATCATCTCAGAGCAATAAAATACGACGCGCCTGCTGCTCTCTGCTGCACACCGGGGCTTTTATGGGCAAAAGGCAAGAGATTCAGGAAATGCATCTGGACAAATGCACGCTCAGTCTGTGATTTAATACCCATGGAATCCCTAATCTAATCAGACTAATATAAAATGGAGGGGGCCACAGGGGACCCTACTCAGAGCCCATTTTTCTTAGCCACTCAGACTGGCCAGAAGAGCACTTTCCCCTCCCTGCTAAACATTTAGAAAAATATCAGTTACAAAATTCAAGTCCTCAGGGCCAGAATGAAACTGAAATGTACCTAAATCATGTGCACAGTCTAGTCTTATGTGCATGTGTCAATGTGCTCGCTTGAGCCTGCAAGAGTACAAAGATTGCACACTTGTGATGCCAGAATCTATTATTCCATTTGTAATACAAAGAACATACCAGGAGCAGAGCTTGTCAAGGACACTGGCATAGTCCATGCATGAGCCTGGTATTTTTGCATCATCCACCTGCTTTTGCTGTTATGCAGTGTATTGCAGTGTAGCCACACACAGGCTCTCTCATTGAGCTGCACATGTGTTCATTCTTCCCTTATGGCAAAGTCCTATGCAATTGTGGAAAAGGCTAATATGTTGGGGTCTGTTAATAGGAACGTTGTACGTAAGACACAGGAAATAATTGTCCTGCTCTACGCAGCACTGCTAAGGCCTCCGCTGGGGTCCTGGGTCCAGTTCTGGGCACCACACATTAGGAAAGTTGTGGACAAATGGAAGAGCCCAGAGGAGAGCAACATGATAAAAGGTTTAGAAAACCTGACCTACGAGGAAAGGTTAAACTGGGCATGTTTAGTCTCTAGCAAAGGCGACTGAGTGGGGAGCTGGGAACCACCTTCACGTCAGCTAAGGGCTGTTACAAAGAGGAGAGTGATCAATTGTTCTCCATGTCCACTGAAGGCAAGACAAGAAGTAGTGGGCTTAATCTGCAGCCAGGGGAGATTTAGGTTAGATACTGGGGAAAACTTTCTACCTACAAGTACTGGAACAGGTTTCCAAAGGAGGTTGTGGAACCCCCATCACTGGAGATTTTTAAGAACAGGTTGGACAAACACCTGTCAGGGATGTTCTAGGTTTCCTTTTGCTGCCTCAGGGAAGGGGGCTAGACTTGATGACCACTGGTCCCTTCCTGTGACATTTCTATGATTCTATAGAGTTTATATAATTGAGTTCATTAGAAATTACAGCATCTTTAGAATTTGATAGAAAATGATCTGTTTCTATTTTTAAAAGTTCTATAGAATTTTACAGCCAGGACAGTATCCTCAACTGAATTGTATAGGGTGGTTAAAAGAACCTATAGAAACATGACTTCTATTAGCTCTATCCCGTGTTCACACAAACATGTGTTCACACAAGGGCATTTGTATGCACAGCAGGAGCCCAGGCACCCCGTAAGTGGCTTTTCCTTGTCTCCAGCATGGCCCCCGACAACAGAAGCATCACCTCCCCTCCTCCCTGTAGAAGGGGGGCCATGACCACTACATCCCCCCAGCAGCTGGCAAGGCTCAGACCATCCCCACGTTGAGCACACAGCCCCACCCCTTCTTCATGTGCCACCACTGTCCGGGTGTGTGCGCAAGTGACGCTGAATGCAAACACCTCCATGGCACTTCATAGCCCTTAACTAATGGAGCCGCACTGTACCCCTGCAGGGCTGGCAAACACATCGGACAGATTCTGCTCTCATTTAAAACCCTGAATGTACCCTTGCGTCACGGTTCCCTCCCCACTCTGAACTCTGGGGTACAGTCCTGGGGACCCGCATGAAAGACCCCCTAAGCTTATTTCTACCAGCTTAGGTTAAAATCTCCCCTGTACTCTGGGAGGTAATCACTGCCACCACCAAGTGATTGAAACAGGAACCAGGGAAAAGGGACTGCTTGAAATTCCTCTTCCCCCCCAAAATATCCCCTCAAGCCCTTACACCCCCTTTTCCTGGTGAGGCTTGAGAATAATCTCCTAACCAATTGGTTACCAAGTGCTCAAAAGACCCAACCCCTAGGTCTTAGAACAATGGAAAACAATCAAGTTCTTAAAAGAAGAAGGATTTTATTCAAGCAAGAAAGGTAAAAATCATCTCTGTAAAATCAGGACGGTATAGATTTTACACGGTACTCAAATTTCCCTACTCAGAGAGATCTCCCTCTGGGCAAAAACCTTAAAGTTACAGAAAAATGCAACAAAAACAGGAATACACATTCCCTCCAGCACAGCTAATTTCACAAGCTAAAAACAGAAAAACCTAAACGCATTTCTAGCTAAATTACTTACTAACTCTATATGAGTTGGATGGCTTGCTTCCTTGATCTGTCTTGGCAGAGAGAGATCCCACAGACAGACAAAAGCCTTTTCCCCCCACCCCCCCTCAGATTTGAAACTATCTTGTCCCCTTATTGGTCATGTGTCAGCCAGGTAACCTGAGCTTCTTAACCCTTTACAGGTAAGAGGTTTTTATAGTACTGTATCAGAGCCTCTTAACCCCTTCCCTTTATATTTAGGACACCTTGTAATTTCACTCATCAGTGAAGTTAGGGCAACACCTAAACCTGGTGTCAGTTACATCGGTCAAGCCCAGCAAGCTTTATTACTGACACATAAAATCTTAGCGACTTGCAAACACACAACAAATCAGTTGCAGATCTGGGATAAACACAGAGACTTTCCCACTTCCTAGCCTCATGCTCATTCTATCTGGCTGCTGTGTTACACGGTGTCACCGCTCTAAAGAGCTCAGAAGTCATACATACCCCAGCCCCAGGGGTCCCTGGGTTTCACACCTAAGGGAGGTTATGTGAACCTGCCAGCCAGCCTTGCTGTCTCAGCCCCCCCTTTCCAGCCACCCCACAACATTCAAAGTGGCAGGGTCTGCTAAAAGCAGCTTTAAATCAAGGGTGTGTCTGCACTGTAGTTTTAAGACAGGCGTTTCCTGTTCATTGCCCCAGCTGTGCAAGGAGCATTTTCAGTCCGACCTGATGCTTTTCTCAAGGATCAGTTTGCTAAGGTCAGTGGCCTGCCCAAATTCTAACCTAGATAATGACTTTCTGGTTCCCTAAATCCCACCTCTAGCTTCAGCCTGATACATCTGCTTCCCTTTTCAGCCCAGGGTTCTGGTGCAGCATTGCTCTGCACCTCACCCCCCAGCAGCTTGAGGGCTGCAAAGCCACAAACGAGCTCCCAGACCCTTCCCCAATTGCCTAGCCTGGGTTTAAAACCAGGATTCCAGGAGCCTCCTGCAGCGGCACCTACTTGAACCCCAACTCATGCAGGAAAGGGCCTTTGCACCGCTTCTCCTGCGGACATGCTCCCTGTAGCACAGGGGCTCTCAACCTTTCCAGGCTACTGTACCCCTTTCCAGAGTCTGACTGGTCTTGCCTAGCCCCCAGGTTTCACCTCCCTTCAGAACTACCTGCTTACAAAATCAGACATAAGAAGACAAAAGCATCACAGCCACACGAGCACTGAACAATGGCTGACTCTCATTTTGATCTTAGAATTCTAACATAAAGCAATGGCAACAGAAACATTATACTTGCGTTTCAGTGGATAGCAGCTAGAGCACGACAAACAAGTCACTGTGGGAAATGTTAGCTTGTGCTGACTCCACTAGGGCTCTGTCTGTAGCCGGTTGTGAATCTAGGCAAACAGCCAACTGAGTTGATGTGCCCCTAGAAGAGCTCTGCACACCCCAGTGGAAAACCACTGCTCTGAGAAGCTGGGAGGCCCTCGCACATGCCCCTTATAGTGATCTGGGGTAAATCCCTAACTCACCACAGCTGGACCAGCCCCGCCCCCTGGTAATCCCCACACTCAGGGCTTACAGCTGTGGCCTTCCCCTACTCAGGAGAGAGGGTTAACCCTCTCCCTGCCGACGCCGGCCACTCTCCCTCCCTCGCTCTGTCCCTGGGGTTGCTTGTGAGCAGACAGCAAGTGCCAGCATGCCGAGGCCCACCCCGCTCCTGCTGCGCTCGCTGGCCCTGCATGCTCAGTGGGGTCGGGGTGAGGTGCTGAGCCAAATCCCCGCTTTGCAGCTGTGACAAGCCAGTGCAAAATGCTGCTGGTCTGGCCTCTCTGCATTCAGTCCTACTTGGCCCAGGCATCAGCGAGGACGTGAGATGCCAGGCAGGGGAAAGCAGGCCTGGCATGTCAGCCCAGCCAGCCACCCCCTTCTGGGGAGGTGTCCGAGACGTCTGACGGCCACAGCTGACGGGCTGTTATTCCCGGGTGGACCTGCACATGACTGCTTGGATGAACAGACAGGCTGCAGGCAGCCCAGATTCCCTCTCCCACCCTGCTCCCCAAGGGCAAGTTTTGTTCTAGCTCCTGTGGCAAACACTGTCTGAGCGTGTCCCCTCTGCCCCCCATCCCCGTACGTGTCTCGCTGTCCCCACCTCCAGTGTTCCCACACAGGCCCACAGCATGACTTCTGCCACCCGCTTCTCTCAGGCCCTCCTGACCCCCCCACCCCACCCCCACCCGCTCCTCTCGGGCCCTCCTGACCCCCCACCCCACCCCCACCCGCTCCTCTCGGGCCCTCCTGACCCCCCACCCCACCCCCACCCGCTCCTCTCGGGCCCTCCTGACCCCCCACCCCACCCCCACCCGCTCCTCTCGGGCCCTCCTGACCCCCCACCCCACCCGCTCCTCTCGGGCCCTCCTGACCCCCCACCTCACCCCCACCCGCTTCTCTCGGGCCCTCCTGACCCCCCACCTCACCCCCACCCGCTCCTCTCGGGCCCTCCTGACCCCCCACCTCACCCCCACCCCCTCGAGGCCAATTGAAAATATTGCTACTGAGATTATTTTAGCCTGTGATTGGGATATTCTTCATGAGCTTCTCCACTGGCTTCCAATTTCCCCCTGCATTGAATGTCACTTCCGGCCACATTGCTTGCTCCACACATGGAGGCAGCCTTGATCTGAACTGTCTCCCAAAAGTCAAACCCAACCAAAACTTTTGCACACTCTCAGGTCACTTTCCCCACAGTATGTTTCCAGTTCAAGGGACTCTGAGGAAGGAAGTCTTTGATTACCAGCTGCATTTTACAGAACCCAGAGCTTGAGAGAGCTTAGATGAAGTTTAAATAAGCAAAGGGCTTATGTAAAGTGAAACTTTTGAAGTTTAGCCATCACAAAGTAACCACCATTAGCATTATAGTTTGCAGTGTTGCTGTAGCCATGTTGGTCCCAAGATATGAGAGAGACAAGGTAGGCGAGGTGATATCTTTTATTGGACCAACTTTTGTTGGTGGACTGTACAAGCTTTCGAGCTTTACAGAGCTCTTCTTCAGATCTGGGGAAGGTGACCAGCATGTCTGAGCTTAACACAACCTGGGGCAGATTGTTCAGCATAAGGGAGTCACACCCCTTAAGACAAAGTGGGCAATTAAGGGCTAGCACACAGAAGTGTTACAAAGTGGTGTAATGAGCCATAAAACCAGTGTCTCTATTGAGTCCCTGTTTTTTATGTCTAGCTGAGTTCTGAACTTCAGTTCTCAGGCTCATCTTTTGAAGGTGTGGGGCAGGTTTCCTTTGCTGGCGAGGATTGGGAGGGCAGATATAAAGAGACTGCGTTGTGAGAAGTGTTTTGTCCCCAGCTAATAAAGTGTTTTTGGCTTTTAGCATGGGAGTAGAGCTGGCTGAAAATCGGAATTTCTGGCCCGTAGGACATTCCAATATTTCACCAGCTGTTTTCTCCCCCAGTCAGGGCACAACGCGGAACGATCATTCTGCACCACATGGAAAGTTCCACAAGTTTCAATTTGGCAATGGCTAAATGTGTTGTTTTGGCTCAGTTCAGCACGGGATGGTAACCCGCTGCACTACTGCCTGGCGCCTCTGGCTGGATTTCATCATCTCCCACGATGCACTGCGGTCTCGTGACTCCCACGAAGCAGCATGGTGGCTCAACCAGGGGGGAAATGTTTGATTTTGCAGAAACTGCGCAGCGAAGAGACATTTTGATAGAAACTTCCCAGCCAAAGCCCAGAACAAGTAGAAAGTGACCCCAGCCCTTAGCCAATGGGGAACTGCACTTCGCCCTGGCACGGGGCTCCCACTGGCACTGATGCATTGAGCTGCTTCCAGAGTGGGCTCAGCCCCCCCCCCTTTGTGTACTGGAATAGGTGGCTAGTGGCTCAAGCACTCATCTTTCACCGCTGGGATCTGGGTTTGGTTCCTACAGTGCCCCAGGTTAGGAGGGTCCCAGCCGAGCCCCTGCTGGGTGGTGGATTCCGAACCTGCACTTATCTCCAAAACCAGCCACTCCGCATGTGAGGCTGAAGCCTGCAGTGGCTGCACCTTGGCCCGCTGGCCCCACGCCTGCAGTGCTCTGAGAGGCCAGGATGCAAGGCACCACTGCGAAAGCAGCCCACAGCTAGACTCCTGCCCCGGCCCGAGCCCTGCCCGGTGCTGGCTCCAGAGGCTGGCAGTGCCTCACACACAGCTCTCCCCAGATCCTTGCAGCAGCCGGCTGCCCACCGCTCTTGTGAGGGATCAAGCAGCAGCAGCAAAGGTGCACAGACCATGCCCTGGGGCCGGGGGATTTCCCCCCCATCCCCCACGTGCTGCACCCCCTTTTAATGTCTTTAGTGGGCAGGGAGAGTCTTAACAGTTTGAGGAAGAGTCATCATGCCCCAGTGACCTACAGCGAATCTCTTGCTCCGCTGGGAGGGCTGGGATCCTCCAGGCGCCTGCAGCTCAAAGACACGGAGACACCCACCGGCAGCTTGGAGGAGTGTTTCAGTCCAGTACAAAGAAAGCTGTGAGTTCCCCAGTACTCCAGGTCATCCTTTAATGTTCCCAGCAGTAGGAAGATGGGCTACAGAAAGCCAATTACAAGCAACCTTTCCGGCTGCAGAGGAAAATTCAAGGCTAAATGCACATTTGCTGCCACTTTCCTAATGGGATCTAATCACACAGGCGGCTAATGCTTCTCAGGGCAGTGGGGTTAATGCTGGTTCCTGAAACGTACAGCTTGGATTAAATCCTGTTTGCACCCAGCTCTGCGGATCCCCTCCCCTCCCCTACATGCAGGCAGAGAAAGAGACCCAGACCCCATCCCTCCTCTTTGCCATTCAGATTATTTCCCCTGCAGATTTGATCAAAGACAGCCCCAGGGTCGGTTTATTATTCACCAGGAGAGGTTCTTGCTGGGCACAGCGAGATGCAGGGGACCTGATTCTCCTCTCACTCACCCGATTGGGAGTAACCCCACTGGGGGTCAAAGGGGTGACACCAGTTCCACACCAGTGTAAGAGGACCATCCGGCCCAGGGCGGCCAGCTGCTTTCCCTGAGGGCGCAGTGCGTTGAGTCAGAGCGGTTTAGGAAAACCAAGACAGAATTCTTCCATTCCCAGCCCTTTGCTAGAGCTGGCGGAGCACAAACGCCTTCATCCCAGAGCACCCCACAGCCCCTGTAAAAGCTGCACGAGCATCCCAGTATCCCAGAGCATGCTGGGGCACCGGCCTAGTGCCTGAACTGGCCAGCCTGCCTCTTGGCTAAAGAGCAGTGTGGGCCCAGGTCTGACCTCACACTGGTCTTACCCCCTCGCTCCATTAACAATGGCATTGACGCTGGGAGGAGCATCAGGCCCCTCGCCTCCCGCTGTCCATGAAGCCAAGCACACATGGGTGTACCAGCAAAGGGGAGCTGGGTGCTACACCCAGCAACCCGTGCTCTGCTCTCTCTCCCCCCACAGCCAGACAGGCACGGCCTGTTTGTCACTCCACCTGAGATCCCAGAGGGCTGCGTGGTATACAAGCCCTGCAACATTTTCCATTACATTTTCCACTCTCAGGCTGTTTTGTTTTTAGTGCATGTTTGTGGTTAAGAGCAAGGGGCCAGGATAATACAGACTGCAATTCCTCCAGTTTTCAGCCCAGTGTGTGCTGCTGGTGACCTGGAGCCTAGCCTGGGCCCCTCCTCCAGAGGACAGCGTCGGCCAGTGGACAGTGCACTGGACAGGGAGTCAGCAGACCTGAGCTCTCAGCTCAGCTCCGCTTTAGGCAGGTCACGCCCCTGCCCTGGCTAATGCTGGGGAGGGGTCTTTCTGGTCACTTTGTGCTTTCTGAGCATTTGGGGTCCCATTCTCTGCACACAGGAGTGCGAAAGCTGGCTCTGGCCCTGCCCGCTGACAGGACACTGGGCTAGATGGGCCAGTGGTCTGGCCCAGTCTGGCCGTCCGTAACAGGGAAGCTTGGGACCTGAGTCCTGACAGACGTAACACTCAGATAGCCAAGAAACAGAATCCAACACTGATTATTTGTAAAAGTCTCATGGTTTCTGGGGCCTGACGCCTGCTTTTGGAACACTGAGCACTGGCAACACTGGGGTCGGCCATGGCTCCCTCTGGCCAATCAGCTGCCTGGTGGGTTTTTAAGGCAGCTCCCACTAAATCTGGACTTTTCTACCTTTCCGCAGGAGTCAGAGAACTCCCGCTGGTGCGTAGCACACCCATTGTGTGGGTCTGGCACCGCCTCAGCAGCAGCCCGTGGAAGGGCAGTGGTGCTGGGGCAGACACAGCAGGATTGCTTGGGCAGGTCATTTTGAAACCATTAAAAAAAAATCCCACCTGATATTTCTCCATGGTACAAAGAACTCGTTCAAATCCCCTCCCTTGACTAGCGAGAGGCTAGAAGGACACGGGCCCTTGGCTGCAGCGGCAGCGCCGTGTGGACCTTGAGTCAGTTTAAGAGGAGAACTCTGCGTTACTGCACCTAGGCATGGTGAAGGGCAGCCCTGGGGCTAAGGCATTGGGCTGAGCTGGTTCTGCCACGGACCCCCAGGGTGGCCTTGGACAAGCCCCTGGCTCTCTGTGCGGAGAATTATTCTTCTTCCTTTCTCCCAGCCTGTGTCCATTTAGACAGGGAGATCCTCAGGGCAGCCTCTGCCTCGAACCAGGGCTTGGTACAGCACCTAGTCCTAAGGGGGGGCCCCGTAACACAAGGAATAGAATGCAAAGGGGCTGAGCCGTGTGAGTTTCAGCCTTTTCCCTTCCAGTACCATGTTCTGCGGCACTGATCTGCCCGTCCACCCTGGATCTGACACGAAGCACTCGGGGGAAGCAGGCCGGATGTTTCCATTTACAAGACAACAAGAATTGTATAATTTAAAGACAGAAGGGACCCGTCAGTGCAGGACTGGGCCTTATAGGATATTTTCAAGTGCTTTGTCAAGTCCAGTTTTAAATGTCTCAAGTAATGGGGCTTCTGCCACTTCCCTTGGGAAAATATTTCACCAGCGCACACGTCTCACCGCTGGGACATTTCCCCTGATATTCTGTGTCTATTTCCCATCTTGGTTGTTGGCAGAATGAATTGACTCCGAAGTTCTGGAGGCATTGTGTTTTCAGGGCAGCACTGGGTCATAAATCCTCCGGACAGTCCGTGCTCGAAGGGCGATCACTGGCATTTCGCCCCGTGACAGCAGAACAGCGCAGAGGGTCCAGCTGCACCAGGAGCTGTTAGCGGGAGAAGTCACAGCCCACTAGGCGCCCGCCTCCTCCTTAGTCACACTCTCACTCTGGGAAGAGAAAAGGGAGGAGAGCGCAGGTTAGACAGGAAACACCAAAGCTTCAAGCAGCACGCTTGGCTCTGGGGCAGCGACCTGCTCCAGGGTTGTGTTGATTTCCATGTGCCACACAACCTAGCTCCCGCTGCTTTCAGTGGAGTTGTGATGCACCAGCAGTGCCCATAACCCTTTGCATAGGCAGCGGCACAGAGGCACAGTGGTGCCATGGGGAAGGGTCGTTTTGGTCAAAAGGCCAAACCCCAGTCTTTGGGGAAGCGCCAGGGGATCTGCAACACCCACAGCGAGCAGGCAGGGTCCGGGAGCTCACCATGGCTGCCTGGGCCAGCCTGGAACCCGCGGCTTTGCAGACTTATTGCAGCCCGGACCCCGTTTTCCCGTCTAACAACCTGTCTGCAACGACAAAGACAGTGGGATAAATCCTGCCTTCAGGGATGCTGTAACTTCCCTGAGCGCGACACCATCACTCTGGATTTACACCAGTGGGACCAAGAGCAGAATCTGGCCCACTTAGCATTGCAGGGGATGACGCTGTCACCCCATAACTCCCGCTGAGCCAACAGGAGAATCTAGCGTTCGCACTTTTCCTCATTTCCCATCTTGCTGCCTCTGTCTCAACAGGGGCTCCCAAGCCAGGGCACTAGCTGGAGACCAGGCGTCTGCTTTGCCAAGGGACCCGGGGCTGGCGGCAATTGCACACAAAAGCCACCCAGAGAGCCATGTGGAAAGCCTCAGCTCTCGCCCAGGGTGGCCGGGGCATTCGCCGGCACACGTGGAGCAGAGGCAGGCGCTTTCCCACTGGAGCTCAGTCCGGAGGCCAGCTCACCTCCATTTTGCTGTGAATCCAGCTGAGGAGCTCTGTAACTTGAGTGTAAACCCCGGGCTTGTTCTTCTGGCCGCAGCCAGTTCCCCAGCTCGTCACTCCGGCCACGTACCACCGGCTGTTATCCTCGCAGACCAGGGGGCCGCCGCTGTCGCCCTAGAGCAGGGGGGCAGAGTCAGGAGAACGCAGAGGGAGCCCACGCGGTTTGCACCGAGGTCTCAGGTCACTGCACCGCCCGTGCACCCTCCAGAGGTGCCGCCAGCCAGGTGCAGTGCCCAGGACACAGCTCGTCCGCACGTCTGCGCTAAGACAGGGGCGTCTGTGGTTCAACGTGGTGCCCACCCCACCCCTACCCAGGGCTGCAGGCCCTTCCAGACCAACACTGGCAGAAGCCTCACTCACCTGGCACGAGTCCCTCCCTCCTTGCAAGTACCCTGCACACATCATGCGGGGGGTCAGCTCGCCTTCGTACACGCTACTGCCGTTGCAGGTCTTGCGGTCGATCAGGCTCACTTCCGCCTCCCGCAGCTTTGGGGAGGTGTTCTCTGGAGCAGTGACAGAAAGGGGACAGGTGAAGCAGTGCCCTTGGCTCGCACACGGAGAGCGAGTCCCTGGCCAGCTGCTGTCACCGCCAGATCGCACGCTGCAGGCCCCCGGCACATCACAGCCGTAAGCGAAGGTGCCCCAGGCATCGCTGTAACGTACGATTGCACTGAATAGCGAACGAGCTCTTTGCACTACAGAACCCCACCGCAGGGAGGTCACAGGCTCTCCGCCGTGCCCACAGAAAGGTATTCTCCGAAATCGCACACCCCGTTTCCGTAATTCACACCACTGGGCTTCCGCTCTCAGACGTCTTCATGGTGGCGTCACAGATTAAAGTCACGTTAGCAAAGCTGGCCACCAGTTCATTGGGGGGGGGGGGGTCCTCAGGGCCCTGATATTACAGAGGTGCTGAGCCCCCCCCGGACTTCCAGCAACAGCATCTCAGCGCCTCTGAGAATCAGGACCAGCAGGTCTCAGGTGGGGCCCCTCACAAACTGAGGCACGCAGAGTCATTGGCCCCGGCTGAAAATTCTGGCTCCCCCCATACACCGCAGCACGACGCGTAGCTGCCTTTTCGGCGCTGCCCCCCGGCCCTGGTGCCACCCAGCCAGACTGATTCAGTCCCCACCCTCACCTTCGTCCTCACTGGTTTTGCCAAAGCCGGTGATGAAGCACGTCCTCCCAGCTGGGAATGTCTGGCCAGACATCGGGAGACAAGCAGGGCGGACCTGCCCTGGAAGAGAGGAAAACACCAAACAAGGAAAGAGCATGAGTCTGACATGCACCAGGGAATAGCTGCAGTCACTGGTGTTCCAGCAGCCTCCGCAGCGAGTGTTGTCTTCTGAAGGAACTAAAGTCGGGTCTTGTCCCACTAACCATCTGTCAACGGGTGACCCCCCCGGAGTGCCCTCCTGCGGCAGGCCACGGCAGAACTGATGCATCTGCCTCAGTTTCTCCTCTCGGGTAACCCAAGGACTCTCTGCCAGGCTCACCTGCTTTGGGCTGATTTATTACAAAAGCATAGTGTAGACGGTCCCTTTATCACCCCAGTGCAAGAAGTCCTTCAAATCACAGCCTCTCAGCCACTGACGTAACACATGCCACGTTCCGGCATCTTCCGCCACACCAGACTGTCAGGCCTCCTGTGTCCCGCAGCCAGGACAGCCACCCCAGCGGGAGTGCCCCCACTCTTTCCAGCCTCTCTGTTGGGAGATCACCCACACCGGGGAGCACCCATCGCGCCCCTTGGCCCCCGCGGTTCAGCTCTCCGGCATGCAGACGTCAGCGGGTAAATTTCTCCGCTGCTCCCCCGCCTTCAGCCCTCTCCGGTGCGGGGAGGTCAGCCGGCAACCCCCTCTTGCTGCTCCCCTGCCTTCCCCCACGATACACCTGGCTCTGACGGCTCTCACCTGCCCCTCACTCAGGCAGCTCTGATTCACCAGCTCTTTCTCTCAGATTGTCCCTGCTCCTTCATAGCCCAGGTGCTGCCCTGCCCCCTCACCTGGTCAAAGGGAAGCAACTGTTCTGGCACAAGGGAGCCGGGGCCAACCACCCCGTGACATCCTCACTGTGACCCAGCCAAGCGAGACGGCTCAGCAAGCATCGGCCCAGGGGCTGGGAGGCACAAGGCCCGTGCCCTGCGTGCTCCCGGAGCCCCGCACTAGCACACACCACGTGGCAATGGCTGTCAGGCTGGTCCCGCAGCACTGGACGGAGCCGTTTGCAGATTACACGGCTGGAGGGGACAAGTCTTGGCTGTAATAGCGTTTGTGTGGCACTTCCAGGGGGTGAGTTCACTGGTGCTAGTGGGGTCTCATTCCCAGGTCATCTGCCCAGCATCCCATTAGCCGGGCCCAAAACGGATCTCCATGGACATGCCTATGAAGCCCCCAGGACCCATTTTTACAGATATAAACCAACAGATGTTCTCTGTAGGGCTCAGCGGTGCAGGGCTGTCCACACCCATGGTGCCGGGGTGGATGATAATAAACACCCATGTAACAGCTCAGCGTTACCCCCACAGCCGCCTGTCTGCGCTGTGACGGCTATCAGCACCGGTCCTGCTGCCGGATGTGCAGAGGGTCCCTTTGCCTGCATAAAGCCCCGCTAACTCTGCCAGGCTCTGCAGGTCGACAGGGACTCTCTGAGGGGGCAGGCTCTGTACAGCACCGTGCACACGGCTGGGCCTTACACTGATTAGAGTCAGAAAAGTGCCTGTGTAAAACCGGCACCTTCTCACCCACAGCATCTGCCTCCGCCCCTGCTCCTCAAGTGTCTTGGAGTCAGGCCTCATTGCCCCAAAACGCCTTAGCCCCTGCCTGGCCTGTGGAGCTGGTGCCGCTCTGGGAGAGGGCGCTGGAGTCTGTTTTGCCTCATGCACCATCAACAACGTAGACACCTGAGTTCTGGACGCAGAACCTCCCGCGTCTGGTTAGGACAGGTGAGGCAGGTGGGACCGGACCAAGCGGCAGCGCTGGCGTGGTGGTTAGAACAATCACCGTTCTGATCTGGAACCGCCGGGAGAGACCATGCCTGGTACTGGATTCTGACCGTACTTGCCCTTTTCTCCCACTCAGTGGGACAAGGGGTTTCTTCTCCCCTGAAACATCTGCCAGCTTCTTGTCAGCCCTTCCTCACTCCTGGGAACAGGGGCCTCTGGCTGGCCAAGTCAAGCAGATACCCAGACCCTGCAGCTCCCAGCCTGAGGAGGTTGGGAATTCGCCTCACCTGATATGGTTAGGGGCGTGGCAAGTTTCACCAGAGCGATGTCGTAGTCGTCGTGGTCGTCGCTGTAGTTGGAGTTGATGATGATCTGGGAGGTGGGGATGCCCTTGGCAGATTGGAGCAGGTTGGAGGCCCCAGCGTACACTTTCCACTCGTTGAGGATCTTCACGCTGTTCCTAAGCAGACGTCGAAAGGGGGATATAATGCAGTGACCGCCCTGAACAGCAGGGCCAGATTCCAGCCTCCCTCCAGCACTTAGTTTCAAGGACTGGTGTTAAAAAATTGGCACGAAAAGCCCTCTCCCCGTTTTGTTCAGATCAGACCCCGCTCCCTACCAACTTCTCCACCATGCTGACTGAGGGTTGGGTCGCTCAGCCCAATCCAAGCGGGACTTATGTCTGAGCCTGACCGGGGTACACAGGTCGGTGCTTTAATTCTCTCCCTTCATAGGCAATGTCCCTGTTCTCTTATCTACGGCACAGACCTCAGCTGTACATTTTGCACGGACGCTGATTTCTTATTCCAGCCATTGGCCCCGATGTGTGTGTTTGCTATTGGCTTTCTGTCTGCGCGCCCCTAGCCGTGGCTGCACCCACCTTAAAATAATTACAAATAAACCGGGGGCCTGGGCAAGGATCGGCTACGGGTGTGCACTAGAGAGCCGGGCTGGAACACAGCTGTGATCCTGTCCTCTAGTGGAAATTCTGCGGTAGCTCTTGTGGTCCAAAGTCCCAGCAGAGAGAGGGAGACAAATTCTGATCCCAGGTGACCTCAGCATCAATCCAGGGCAACTGAAGCTCCAGCAGAGTCTGTCTGCATTTCAACACTGTGACCGAGAGTGGAACACAGCTGCCGATAACTCCCATCTTCTGTTCTCCTCACCTGGGCCCCCCTCACCAGCCGCAGCCAAACCAACCCTCGCTGGCGGCAGCCAACACGGCCAGTTAGCAAGAGCACCACTTACATGAAGAAGCAGTGGGCAGCTGTCAGCACCCACTGGGTATCAATGACTGTCCCCCCGCAGATGTGGCTCGGCCCGTACTGGAGACTAACTTGCCAGGGCCACTTACTCGCCGAAGCTTCCTTCCCCCCAATTATCCGGCCAGAAGTCCTTTGTCCACAGCCTGGAGGAAGAGAAACAAGCTGAGGAGGCAAATCTTCCCCCTGGGAGCCTGAGGGGAAACTCAAAAAGGTCCATTAGCTCAGTCAGGTGCCTCGACGGGAAAATCAGGCCAAGCCCACCTGCATGTTATGCTTATGGGATCAGCTAACAGATCGCACACCTGGCAAAATGTGCTCATGGATAACACTCAACCAACAGGGACAGAGCATTTAACACGCCGGACCAGATCCCTAGCCCATCAGTTCCAGTATCCTGCCCCCAGCTGGGGCAGTGGCTTTCTGCTTCAGTGGAACTGCAACGAGAACTCAGTAATACCCTAGACAGCTGTACAATGCTGGCTGCATGCTGGGCAGGAGAGTCCAAAGTCATTCAGCCTCCACTTTTACAATCCAGCTGGACAATTGGCCTCTCTGACCCCTGCGACTTTGAATTGCATGGGCTAGTACTTATACCCACAGTGAAATAGGGTAGCTATTATGCTAAGTAATATATATTCCACTGAGCTGGGGGAGTAAGAAACCGGGATTTTTTGCTTAGATATCACAGTGACCGACACCTTAAACCCCCCTGAGTTGTGGCAGACAGATAGGTGGATACAGAGATGAGTAGATTAGGATAGATGACCAGTTCTAGGGGCAGGCCCCTACTGTTTACTTGTATACGTTTACGGAAAGTGAGCACATAAACAGACAATAGCTCAGACTGATATTTTCACTCTGCCAGGAGAGGGAGGGAGAAAGATTAAAACAGTGTAAAACTTTGATTAAGAAAAAATGGCAGTTGACATGGTGTCACATGAGATCAGTTGAGCCCATCAAAATTTTGTTAACTTCACTTTTCCAACCAGCTGCAGAGAAAGTGGGATTTGGCAACATTTCCAAAAATCAGTAAAATCATTTTCACACCCGTTCTTTCAGTGGCTTCGAGACCTGCTCTAGACCCAGCTCTCCTGGCACCATGTCTATGCTTTATGGCAATGGTAAAACCTCCCTCTTACTTGTGCAACGGAGCGCGACGTATTTTCCTGTGGGACACTTGGAGCTGCAGGAGAGAACAAAACAAATGAGAGACCAAGTCAAACATGGGCCCAGGCTGAGCCAGCCCCTCACCCTCCTGCCCACCCTGACATGCTCAGCCAGCAGGTAAGGAACCCAGAGGCTCTCTTGTTGGTCAGTAAAGGGGAACGGGAGCTCTCTACCAGCTCACGTCTCCCATTTACTTCCTGGGAAACCCCTTCAGGTTGCCTCTCTGTCTCGCAGCTGCAGCCCCTCCCCAGCAGGTGCACACAGTGCCAGACAGACACGGGCTGACTATTTTGGGGCCACTCCAGATTTACGCCGGTGTAAAGTGGGTTTGTTGTTCCAAGGTGCTTCGGCTCCCTTAGGCACCAGGCACCCGCGGGCCATTGCTAAGGCGTGGGCCACTCTCCAGCAGGCTCAGACCTGCCCTGACTTTCCTTGGGGGGGGGGGGGGGGGCGCGGGAAGCCTTGTCTGGGTTCCCGCTGCAGGAGGAGCACAGGGGCTAAGTGCAGCTGCCGAGAGACTGCTCCGATTGCTCCTCTGGCCATCAGCACTCCCATCGCGTTAGGGGATCAAACCCCTGCACAGCTCCGGCCGGGACACAGGCCTCCCTTCCCTTGCCTGGAACTGCTGGAAAAGCGGCCGCTAACCCCCCCACCCCGCAGCTAACGCCGCCCCCCCCCCGCAGCAGTTAACCAACCCCGGCCGCGGCCCCGCCGCCGCCCGCGGCCCTCCCACCATGACAACTAACACCGCCCACAGCAGCCGCCCCTTCCCCCGCGGCAGCCCCCCCTCAGTCCGCGGCAGCCGCCGGCCCCCTCCCCCCATGACAACTAATGCCGCCCACAGCAGCCGCCCCTTCCCCCGTGGCAGCCCCCACTCAGTCCGCGGCAGCCGCCGGCCCCCTCCCCCCATGACAACTAACGCCGCCCACAGCAGCTGCCCCTTCCCCCGCGGCAGCCCCCCCTCAGTCCGCGGCAGCCGCCGGCCCCCTCCCCCCATGACAACTAATGCCGCCCACAGCAGCCGCCCCTTCCCCCGTGGCAGCCCCCACTCAGTCCGCGGCAGCCGCCGGCCCCCTCCCCCCATGACAACTAACGCCGCCCACAGCAGCCGCCCCTTCCCCCGCGGCAGCCCCCCCTCAGTCCGCGGCAGCCGCCCGCGGCCCTCCCCCCATGACAACTAACGCCGCCCACAGCAGCTGCCCCTTCCCCCGCAGCAGCCCCCCCTCAGTCCGCGGCAGCCGCCGGCCCCCTCCCCCCGTGGCAACTAGCGGTGCCGCCTCCCCCCCGTGGCAACCCCCTCCTCCCGCGGCAACTAGCAGTGCCCGCGGCAGCCGCCAGGCCTTTTTCCTGAATGAGGTCCGAGGGACCGTGCGGTGCAGCCAGTGCCATGGTCAGGGAGGGGCCCTGCGGGCGCGAGGGGACCCGGGGAGGAGCAGGGGAAACTGATCCTCTGCGTTACCTGTTGAGACTCTGCTGGATCGTGGGATGCTCCTTGGCGACCGCGAGGCTTTTGCCAGGGACAGATGCTGGCACGTACTCCGTGCTGGACGGGCTGGGCGGAGACAGAACAGACCCGTCGCTGCCAGGTTCCCTTCACTCGCGCTCAGCCAGGGGAAAATCAGGACCACAAAGCACTGGTTCCCGAGTACCCCCATCAGGGTTAGAACCTAGGTCTTCACCCACCGTGCGTTTGTAACGACCCACACGCAGGGTCCCAGAGCCCGGACTCCAGCCTGAGCCCAAGGATCTGCCCCCCAATTCAACAGCCCCGGCGCCCGAGTCAGCTGACCTGGGCCAGCTGTCGGGGTTTAGCTGCAGTGAAGACAGACCTGGCAGCTGGAGTAGCCTGATGTGAACTAGCCACTAGAGGGGGGCAAAGATCCAGACTCCTAATGTGGGTTGCACTGGACCAGGCTGGTCTGTCCCGGGGAGTTTTGCATTGCTGCACTGACAGTGTAGCCGTACAGATGCAAATCCCACACACGTACTGCACTAGTGTAGACAGTTATTTGCACCAGTGCTTGTGTAAACAACCTGGGTGACCTGCTCTGGTGCAAGTCACTTCTTGCAGGGTGCTCTGCATGTGCAGTGGGGGACGGGGGGGAGTTTGCAATGGGACAGTGCAGCTACACGGGGGTTTCCCACTGTAGGCAAGCCCCTTGACGCCCCTTCCAATAACAGCCGTGCATGGATCAGTTCCATTCCCCTTGCTGGGTGACTTAGCGAACCCCAGACAGGGAAGGTGCAGAGAGAAACAGGAGTTCATGCAACCCTCGGCAGCTAGCGACCACAGAGCAATGGCAAGGGAGGGGGAAGTACCTGGTGGCCGGAAGCCATTGTGGGAGAGATTTTCAAAGAACAAAGGGCTGGTAGGGGCCAGTGGTATTGCCGGGGGGCTGAGCCCTTCACTCGCTCTTGTGCCTTTGGAAAGCTCCCCCTGGATGTGGGGAGCCAGGAGCAGGCCATTCTGGGCAGGGGCTGGGTTTTATCCCCTGTCACTACACACGCAGTGCCCGTCCCTGGGGACTTACCTTTGAAATCCCAGTTGCTGGCAGGTCTTCCTGGAGAAGGAGTCGTTCCAGGCGCTGCTGCAGACAGGCAGCCACTGATTCTCGGTGCTGGAGTAGACGTGGAGCAGAGACTGATCCCACCTAAAGCGCACTGCGGGCGCAAAGGAAGGAGACAGCCGAATCAGCAGGGGCTACCGGCAGCTCCAGCTCACCCTCTTCGACAGGCGCCTGCCTGGGCCTGGCTTGCACCAGCATTGAACGTGGGCCGGTGTGTCATGATCATACACAAAAGCTGGCAAACGACCAGCCTGATTCCCTCTCCTGCCCACGGGGGTAAGTCAGGAGCAGCCCCACTGGTGCCAGTTCTGAATTCCCCCGGGAATTGGGAGCACCAGCTAAGCCCACCCAGGCCTCACCCGAGTCATCACATGCAGCAGCTTCAGGTGCTGCCCAACACGTGAGAGCAAAAATCCGGTCCGTGGCTGCACCCTGCTGGCCCGGCCGCTGCCCCCTCTCACGCCAGGGGCCCCAGCTCCTCCCAGGCCCTGCACATCGGGGGTCCCAGCAGTCCCTGGGCCCCAGGCCCTCATGCCGTCCTTGGCATCAGTGCAAACTCCTCCCCAGGGACCTGGTCACGTCTCGGGGCTCGCTCGGCGCTAAGACAGGGCCTGGGGCAGGGATGAAAGCAGCAGCCTGGCTCTAGCGCTGCCCCGCTCCCCGCGCGTCCCAGCCGTGTTACCGCAGTCCAGCTCATCGCTCTTCTGGACGCAGTCCACCACCCCGTCGCAGCGCACGGCCCGGTGGCTGCAGCTCTCAGCTGGCTCCTTGTACTGGAAGCCGGTGTTCGAGCGCCAGAACAGGACTGCAAGCAAACACACAGCAGTGAGCTGGAGACAGGCCGGGATGGGTGGGGGGGGGTCACCTGCGCTGGGAGGGGATATTTCCTGCCAGCCAATTCCACCCTGGGCCCCAGACACCCCAGCTGGGGCTTGGCCAGGGTTGCACTCCCACCCCTGCGCTGGCTGCTTGGGCATTCACTGCATGGGCATTTCTTTGCCGCAGGCAAAACCTGGGCTGGGTTCTTTGGAGCAGTCACTGTTGTCAGGGGCATGGAGAGGATGCTCCCCAGGTGCAATCCCCCTCATATGGTATCCTGCCCCGGGGTAACCCTGCCATTATTTGCAAGCAGTAAAGAGCAGGGTCACTCAGCCTGATGCCCCCACACTCAAACCAAGTGTCGACTCAAGCCCCCACCCCTATATCAGGGCTACAGCCCACCCCAACCCCCGCCCACCATGAGGAACTGTCCGGAAAACTGGACGCAGACAAAACTCGTTCTGAAACCTCTGGAACCCGGCCCCCTGGAAATGCAGCCCGGCTCAGTCCCGAAGGGTCACAGACCCACAGGCGCTCAGACGACGTGTGGCCCCGTTATGGTTTGTGCTGGGTTCAGGCAAAGCTCGGTGGTCGCTAGGAGGAAGCGGGTGGAAGTCGACTGAGTTTCCCTTTGCAGTTTGGGGCTCCCCTGAACCAGAGCTCAGAGGGATGTGAATCCACATGGACGAGACCCAGAAAAGAGTTCACAGCGGAAATGGGCCCAGCCCAAACACTGGATGCAACGTCTGAGCCTGGATCATGGTTCACAGCTCAAACCAGAGGCTGTTATGGGCCAAATCTGACTGGGCATCTTCCGAGCCAGGGTTCTGTCCTTGGGATCTCAAGGTCAGATCCAGAGTTTGGTTTAGGCCAATCTCTAGTTCACCTGATCCCCACCCTCATCCCAGGCAATCGAAAACTGCTGCATTTGTCTCAGCTCCGTTCAAAATCCATTCTCACTTCACGCCGTTCTAATTTGCATCTGCAAAATATTAGACTAGTAAAAATGCTCTAAATCCACTTGATACAGCAGGGGCTCAATAATGCAACTGATAAAAGGAAAACTAGCTGCTAGATTTGACAAAGGAATTTAAAAAACCCAACCTCTTCCTTATCTGTAAACCCTGAAAAATAACTTCTCTCTCTCTGCTGGTTGTACCCTTTCTATTTGGTGGGCTCTTAGTAATTCCCCACTGGCTGTGTGCCTGGCACAGAAATTAATGCAGAGTAGGAGGGACTAGCATACGTGCGGATAGCTGTGGCCACACGTGAAAATATTTGCAGGAAATGGAAAGTGTTGGGCTTATCTAAACATCTAACCATCTTCCACCGATTACTTGGGTGCATGTCGCATCTAAAACACGAGGCAGAAAGGGCCATAAAGAGAGAAGGATGTTGTTTTAATTTCCTAGTGAAATTCTTTGCTCACAGGTGTCCAGCAGATGTCAGGAAAACTCAAGAAAAAGAAGGATGGAGGCATCTCACTGCCTGGGCCATCTTTCCAGGAATCCCATCCTCAGCACTGCAGCTGCCTTGCCTCCTTCCTACAGCCAGGCAGTGTCATTGTGTGCTAGCCTGTAGTTCCCAGGCTGTGGCTGGACTTGACAGGAACAATTATCAAATGCACCCAGCGGGATATGAGGAGCTAGGAGGAGTGGGGACCAGCTGAGCTCCTAATTAACCCCCTTCTAGTCTGTTACCAGTCTCAAATCAATGGTGTTAAACCAAGAGGTTGTATATGACAGAATCTCTAGTCCATAAATCTCTAGTCCATGTCTATTCAGCTGAGCCCAGAGTGGAACATCAGATCTGAACCGTCTTCAGTCTCGGGGGAACTTTGGACCGAAGTCAGAAAATCCCAGCTCATGCTCCCCTCTATAACAGGCCAAATCTGAACAGCCTTGAACTTTAGGGGGGTTTGAGGGAGAAACGTTGGCCAATCCCCTATGCTTAGGCAAAGGGCCCCAGGGCATCTGAGGTCTCTGCTGAGTGGACCGGCCCTGTGAGTTGAGAACTACACACTCAGGTGCATGGAGCCCCGTTGATTCGCTGGGGCTGAGCGGGGGCTGGCCCTGCCAGCCATGGGTCAGGAGAGTTCCGGGGTTACCAAATGTGAAGGTTAGGCCAGTGAGCCATCCCCTTCTGCGACCGCAATCCGAGCAGCACTGGCCACTTCCTTTTACAGGCTGTCGGGTTCCCTCCTGTTAGCGTTTCTAGTCCCAGAACCCTGCTGGCAGGCCAGTAGCTGTGCTTGGCCTGCCCAAACCCAAAGCTGGGTGACATATTTCCCCCCGCGGGCCAAGCCCCTGGATGGACGCAGGGACTTGGCCTGCACCCCAGGACATGTGGCTAATGAAGGGGAAAGGACTCACAGAGCAGGATGAGGGCAATGAGCAGGACTATCAGGAAGGAGATGCAAAGGATCAGTGCCAGCCTCTTCTGACCCACGCAGGACGAGACCTTGCACCTTGCCTCTGGGGACACTGAGGGTTGGGATGACAGAAACACAGTCACTAGTGCACATGGTTGCAGCGACATTCTCATCCAAGCTCCTCCCCGACCCGACGGAGAGGAGGGACGCTCAGCCCTTTGGACATGGCAGTGGGGTTACCTAGGCCCGGGGAGCGAGGTCTGGGGATGTGCGGTTGCTCCTTCGCCAGCAGGCACATGCCATTTCTGACAGGTGGGGGAGCAGGTGTCCCTAGCACACACCATTCCTGCTACAGCCCAGGGATCCCAGGCTAGCTGCTTCCCACTGTGACTCGATCTCTGGAGAGCAGCCTGGGCAGAGGCAGGGAAAGCACCCCGAGGCCGAGCCCTGCCAATGCGCCCAGGCTCCTGCTAGGGCTCAGAGAGGCTTCGTTCTCCTAGCACATTCATCCCTGGGTCCCTCTGCTGAGGCTGACAGCCCAGCTGCCCAGCACAGCGTTTTCTGGCACCCAGAAACACGTCACACAGCAGCTCTCCGTCATGGCGGATGTGGGCTGGATTTGAACTGGCAGCCTCCGGGCGAAAGGCTAGATTGGCCCATTCCATTGTCTCCATTATGGGTAATTTTAGCATAAACCCTGGTTCTCCCAGGCAGGATGTACAGGTCACCTCCCCATTCCTAAAAGCAGGGCGCACCCCGCCCTGGGGCCAGGTGCAGAGGTGACGCACAAGGTGCTGCGAGTACAGCTCCTGGCGCTAGCTGGGGAGAGCCAGGCACAGGCATCGAAGTGAGTGTAAAGGAGTGTGATGTCCCCCTCCACATCGTTCTGCAGGGGGGTAACGGACACCCCCGGGCATTCCCTCGCCTGCTGCCACTGCCTCCCACAGGCCGCAGGGGGCCAGCTCCCTGCTGAGGGTGTTCCTGTTAGCCAGCCGGGGTGACAGGACACAGTCGCCGGCAGCAACCCGGCGTGGTAGGAGCTGATGCATGAACGACTGGGGCTCACAATTCCAGGGCTGGCTGGAAACACGCGCCCAACCCCTCCAGGAAGCAAGGACTCCCCAGGAGCTGGAGCTGCCAAGAGACCTGCCCCACGCATCTTACTTGTGTTGTCACAAACCACGTATCGTGGTGGAGCCGGTCCAGACTCGGGAGCGCACGGCATGACGTTGCCCCCACGGACCCTCTCTCGTGGATGTGCAGACGGGGTGGCGATGGGGCGGCTGGCTCACGAGGCATAGGGGTTGGGAGCGAGGCTGCTGTTTGGCAGAGCCAGACTGATCTGAGGGTAAAGAAAACACCATCATTCACACAATCCACTGGAGATTCCCTGATGATAGCTACCGGTAGCCAAAGGCTAGCCCGGATGCCCAGGGACAACTAGAAGACTTGCCTTCATGAAGCAAGAGCCAATGTATGCAGCCAGGAGATCCCAGTAACAGGGCTTCCTGAAGGAGCTGGCTGGCTTTGGTAGCCCAACATCCCAGCAGATGTACCTCCAGGGTGCAACGGGCCAGCCTATGGAGGCAAAGAAAGCCCTAGAGGTCCTCTTCCCAGGGCTCTTGTAGAGCTGGAAAAGGCTGAGTGTCTTTGCAACGAATCACGCTGCATCATTCTGGTTTTTCTCCTTTTGGAGGCTGCCAACCAAATTTTCCAAGCTGATCACCTCGCTCAGGGCATCGGATTGCACGTTTGGTACTCAGCTCAGTTACTGGTGGTTTGGTTCCCTGTACAGTGTCTCAGTGCCCATGTGAGTGCCCAGGTGAGGAATTAGGTGCCCCAGTTTATGTACCCAGGTTTGGAAACGGAGTCTCTATCGTTATATAAATCCTCTGAGTCACTCATTCAGAAAATGCCAATGTAACTTCCAGTTGTTAATTAGTAACATTTCATAATTGGTGTTCCAAGCCCGAAACTTCCTGAGCCCTGGAATGCTGCTCTGCGATTATGTCACAACTGATCAGTGTGAATATGGGCCCGAATATTTATCTCCTCTACTCAAATTCAGCTCTCCCAAGTGCTTTATTAATTTAATCCAGATACGTGTGCCATGTTCCCCCATTTCTCCTTGGGGACAGCCTGAGCTTTGAATTTAGAACAAACATTGGTTTTGCTACTAATGTAGTTTCTGTTTTAAATCCCTGGCTAATTTTAGCAGTAAAAAAAAGTCACATGCAACAGAGAACTTGCAAAAAGAAGATTTCACTAGCTCAGTGAGAGCGCCCGGGAATGGCATAGCAACCACCAGAACTTGCTATGAGTCAGCCCCTTCACACAGTGCGTGCAAAGGGGAAACAAGTCAGATGTTTACGGTTCATAAACATGGAGTTCATAGTTCCTTCTCCCTGTGAAAAATGCAGAGGCGATATCCTTTGGGATCTGTCTCCTGAGGGGGGTCCACTCATTTTCAGGGCTTACTTATGATTTGTCCCGCAGACACTCTCTCAAAACCTTAATTCATGACATACGCAACAAGCCTGGAAAGATCTGGCTTGTCCCAAAGCAGCCGCTTCCCCAGCGAGGTGTTGAGTGAGGGAGAATACTCACCCAATGAAAGAAGGCAGAACCATTCCATCATCAGGACAGACAGCCATTGTTTAATCTGAGATCCTGGGCACTAACCTTTTCAAGGGCATTGGATACATCACTGTGATGGAAGTGAGCCTGAGCTGTTGGGTTTGGGCCTGAATCATTGGCCATTGGGATTTTTCTTATGCCCATCTCTACACAACATGCAGTATAGCAAAGGAAGGGCGTATGCCGTAAGCAAGGGACACGCCACCAGACAAGCCAGCGCTTGATACAGTTCTGCCAACCCCAAACATTCAAAAATCACGAGTCTGGCTCCAAAAAGTCATGAGATCACCTTAAATTCATATCTTTGGAGTTCCTGCCATTTGCCCTCTGGCGTTAGAACCTGTTGGGGTCACTTTTTCAAGCTTTTCTCCACAACCAGGAACTTCCTTTTTAAAAAAAAAAAAAAAACTGAGATGCTGGTATATTCACATGACTCCAGGAGCTTGGGCTTGAAGAAAACCACCCAACACTGTGAGACTCATGATGAAATCACAAGAGCTTGTAATGCAGTTAATATATTACCCTGATTCCAGCTGAATTTTCTTATTTAGTATTTTATTTGGCCTAGTTTTGCCCAATTTGCTATGGGAATGGCAGATTCTTTCATGAGTGCATTGGAAGGCTGTCACATTTCAGTAAATACCTTCAAGCCCTTTGTTAAAATGTAATGTTTAACTTCCTTGGGGGAGTCACCACAGATATCCCTACCCCTCCTACAGTCAGACTGTTCTCTCTTTTGTCCCATTGGTGGAGCACAACAATATCCCAAAAGGTTGCTGGGACAGACCTGCTTACGCTTACCACTGGCAGAAGGTGAATGGCTGGTTTGTCAGTTCTCTGGCCATCCAGAAAAATTTAAAAAAAAATGTTTTGGGTCGACCTGAAAATGAAATTTTTGGAGAATCATAACGTTGAACAAATCTCATTTTGGGTCGACCGAAGTGTCTCCTTTGGACTTTTAGCTTTTCTTAACGTTTAGACGTTTTTTAGATACAACTGAAGGAAATTTCTAAACCAGAAATCCTGTCAGATCAAAACATCAAAACGTTTTGACTGTTTTGTTTGTTTCTTTTAAACAATTCCGTGAAAACGACACAAATTCAGAAAAAGTTTCGGCCAAAAAATGTCACCCCGCTCTACTTACGCCAGTCCTGCAACACCCTGAAATGAGGGGTTGCCTCCTTGAGCCCTGCCCATCACCTGAGAGCTTTCCTGTTCAGGCCTCTTGATCTAAATGGGAGCCTTTAGCCTTGACTGCAATGGGCTTTGGATCAGGCCCCGCAGTCCCAACTGTCGGGAGGTCTCTTCCAACATTACATGGCTGAGCAAGGCCATTGACTGAAGTCCCCTTAAATCTGGTCATATCATGTGATGTGCGGCGCTCTTGTTGGCCCTTTAAAAACAAGTCGAGGGGATTTAACCGAGCGACACAATGTGATGAAAGGTGGCGTGAAAGCCGTGCATCCCAGAACACGGGCAGTCTGCGTACAACGCACACCAGTAACGTGTGTCGCCTGCCCACGGCATTCACTGCCCAGCAGGTCACTGACTCAAAGATTGTGGTGGGTTTTGAAAGCATGGCTCATGTTATGACCATTCGAACAGCCAGCCCCAGTGCTCACAGCCAGGGCCTCGCTGGCGGGGACAGTGAGGCACAGAGGAGTTAGCATCAACACTTTCAAAAGCAGTGGCTAATTTTGGGTGCTCAGGGTGACGCACCAAAGCCAGATTGCTAGGGGTGCTGAGCACCCACAGGCCCCACGGGCTCCCGACGGAGTGATGAGTGCTCAGTGCCTCCTTAAATCCGGGTCTCTCAAACGGAGCACCCAAACTGGTGTGGTCCCCCTTTCAAACGTCAGCCAGAGGGACCCGCCCCGCCCACCAAGGGGGTCAGTCGCAGATCTGGGAGCAAAGCTCTCTGGGATTCTTGGCTTTCAGTCCCATCAGACCACACTGCCTCCTTCAGTAACACGTACAGGCTGCTGAGGCCCCGATCCAACCCCCACTGAAATCCATCCGTAAGCAATGGTCAGGTCCTAAGCAAACAGCAATAAGGGCAGTCAAGCCTCATGCTTCAGTGCATGAGCCAAGCTTCTCCGTGAGGACTAGCCCTCACCCAGACAGAGCCAGCAGCACACTGGGGGTTGTTCCCTCACCAGGGAAGAGAGGCCCCGTCCTTCTCCACAGCTCTCCCTTCTGACCTCAGAGTCTCTATGTGCGACTGCTACCGCGGTGACCTCAGCATCGTTCCTGACCGGCTAGTCCCCAGTGCATTCACCTGCCTACACCATCAGCACAACCCGGCTCACAAGCAGTGAGCAGCCAAGGACAGAGCCCGCTGTGCGGCAGGACCCCGAGTGGGGTTAGAGAGCTGGGCAGTGAGTGGCTCTCTGCCCTTCACCAAAAACACACACACAGGAGCAGAGATGTCACTTCCTACCTGTGCCCTTCCTGAGGCTTTCACACGCCTGGAGTGAAGGAGAACAAGGGCAATTTGCTTTACTCTCGTTTCCCACAGAACTTGGCACCTCACGCGTGGCCCAGGAGCTGAGCGATTTTTAATATCACTGAAACAAGCAGCCTCCCTTCGCAGATCCTCCCCCAGAATAGTGCGGCTAAACAGGAGCAACAGGGGCCTGCATTTCAAAAAGCTCCATGCTCAGCTGAACCCATTTTCTGCACGGCTGGAGCTCATTGCGAGGCTCGGGTCGAGTTCCTGTATCATCTCATTGGGTTCATTGGAGGTGGGACTTGTGGCCAGACCAGACATCCAGAGAGAGCAAAAAAAGGGCATCTCTGTGCCCCAGGCAAAGGAAGCTTTAAGTGGGACTTAAGTAGCACAAGGGGCTTGTGCTGTTTTCGGTCACCCAGACAGCATGGAGTGAGAAGTGCTGGGTGATGCACAAAGGGCTGATCTCAAGCGTGTGCGTGGGCTGAGCCAACCGTGTTGCTGAGGTCACTGCTGCAGGCTGAATCTTCCAGCCAACGTACAAGCCAATTTCAGGGGCCCACTGCAAATGTAACAAATGGCTTTAACCAGTGTTCATGTGCCATGCACAAACCGTTGGGAGAGAAATGAGAAACGATCCTCGCGGGTGTCAATCCGCCTAGCGCCACCGACTCAGTGGAGGATCAACCCAATAGGTTTGAAGTAGAGCTGGTAGAATAATTTTCTACTGAATTGCCTACATTTTTCAAACAGATTTCTTGACAGTTATTGATTCTCATGATGTATCCTGTTCATAGAGATGGGATGGGGGGGGGGGGGGCGGAAAATCTATGCACAGACAGCACTTTATTAACTAACTATTTGCCCCTCTACAGTTTTAGTCTTTGAATTAAAACTGGAACACGTCAGCAACATAGATTCATAGATGTTAAGGCCAGAAGGGACCATTCTGGTAAAATCCAGGCTGCCCTGCTGCTTAGCACAAACCAGAGAACCTCACCCAGTAATTCCTGCCCCAGACCCAGAACTTTTGCTGGAGCAATAGTGTATCTTTTCAAAAGAAATCCCATCTTGACTTAAAGACTGCAAGTGAGAGACAATCTGTCATGTCCCTAACATGAAGTTCACAAGGTAGGGAGACCCACCACAGAGGGACAGCAAGGACCAAAGCCTGGTGTTCAGAATCAATGACGGGAAGGCAGATGCAAAGACAGTTAGAAATTGTCTGCACCTTCAGAGTGGGTGTTTAATCAAAAATGAAAGGACACCACCAAAGGGCCTTACCGTACAGTGAAACAAACGGAAACAGAAAGTCACAGGAATCATTTAAGTAGCAGTCACCTGAGAGGAATGAGATCAGTGGCAGACCAAACAACCCATGCAGTTTTCAGTTAGTTAAAATGAGCTGCCTAAATATCTGCTCTTCTTCTTTCCTATTCCCCGGATGTGCTGTGAGCCCCTGAACTCCTTAGCCTTTCTCTGCGCTAGTGTGTAAGCAGGGGCCTGGCTCTTTTGTGCATTTGCATAGCACTGCTGGTGCCTGATAACTAGTGAATTAACATCATAATAATGACACTACCCACTGTCTAGCAATGGGCAAAATTCCTCCCACTGCAGAGCCAGCACAAGGTTTATGCCTCACTTGCCCCTTCAGGCTGGGATTAAGTGGTCAGTAGGCCCCTGTGCTGGCAGGAGTTTCACCTATTGTGAGTATAAACAAATGATCCCTTCTCATGCACTATCATAGGAGGAAGTTGAGGTGAGAACAGAGACAGTTTATAATTAACCAAAACCTATGGTGTGAGGAAGCAAAACCAAGCATGCTTGATTCTGCAGTGGTATCTTGGATTTTTCCTCATGCTGTCACGTACCCTGGGACAGGCAAGGGTCTATTTAGCACCCAGTCACTAGGATTCTGAGCAAGGAACATGGCCATCAGTCACAGCGACTTCTCCCCTTTGAAATCTAGTCAGACACTTTAGAGACCAGGTGCTTTAGAAGATGCCGGCGCAAAGACGGGAATAATGCTGACATATTAAGGGACATTCTGCAGGGCTAAAACCTTGGCTCTGTGTTTGGAGCAGGTCAGACATGGATTCCTGCAAGCCAGTGAGACTAGCCCCTCATCCACAGATCTCAAAGCCCTCTGTAAAGGGAGCGAGCACCATTCCACCCACTCTACAGATGGAGAAACTGAGACACAGAGCAGGGAAGGGGCTTAACCAAGATCCTTCAGTGAGTCAGCAGCAGAGCGGAGGTCAGCCCTCAGGACTCCTGACTCCCAGGTCCATGCCTTTGCAAAGCCAAAATTGCCAAATGAGAGTGCCTGAAGTTAGGTCATTTACTCACTATGTGGGTGCCCAAATGACTGGCCTGATTTTGCAAAGGCGCTGCTCTCCCCTCGCCTTCCGGCGTCACTCAGAGCTGGACTCCGCTTAGGCCAGACAGTGGATTGGTGCCGGGCAGCGGGAAGCTACATCAGCCCGGGGGGAGCGCCAGGCGCGACTGTCCCTCCTTAGCACAGTCCCTCCCCCGCACACAGGAGGGGTGTACTTGCTGCACCCGCACTAAGCTTGGTGAGTGCAGCCAGCGAGGGGATGGTTCGCGCCCTGGGGTTGTAGATAGAGTCATCGATTTCGGAGCCAGAAGGGACCACTGTGATCATCTACCTCCTGCCTCGCTCAGGCCCTCGGACGTCCCTGCATTCACTCCTGTCGGTGCTAGAGCTGACTGTTAGAAATACCCAGTCTCCATTTTAAAGTGGCCATGCTGGAAAACCACCACCTCCGGGCGAGCTGCTCCGAGGGTTCGCTGCCCTCGCTGATAAAACCTGCCTTTTATTTCCAGTCGGAATTCGTCAACGCTCGGCCACTGGCTTGTTCAGCACCATGCTGGTCCCACTGACCCAGTCCTGGTGAAATTGAACAAGCCCCCTGAGCACAGGCTGTGTCCTGTCCCTGTGCAGAGAGGGGTGGGGTGGGCAGAGGGCTTATTGCAGCTCAACACCTTCACAGCCACGTCCAGCCTGCCCTTCCCTCCTCTCTCCGCTTTCTGCCCCGCCATTGGGACTGAGCACACCCAGCCGCTTGGCTAAGGAGCGCCACCCGCAGAACCGGGCCGGCACCCGGGGGCTGAGGCTGGGGCACAGACAGAGGTTTTCACCACGACAGGGAACTTACTGTGCATCAGTGGAAGTCGATGCAGCTGTTAAACCAAACAGGCCGGTTATCTCCACTCGGTACAGTGCACAGGAGACCGCGATTACTGGGCGCAAACAGAAAGGGACAAATGTCAGCAAGAGGAGAGACTGCTGTTGGACGCTGGCTGCTAAGAGGGTGAAATCATCATTAGAAATGAACAGCAGGACTGCAGAGCTCAGGACTCAGGAGATCCTGGCTCCCAGCCCCATGCTCAGTCTATTGGATCACACGGCCTCTCTGTACCAAACACAGGACCACGTCCTCTGTGGGGCACATTGGCTTCACCAGAGCAGGGTCAGTTTATGCTAGCAGAGCATTTGGCCTAATCCATGGTCCTTGCCCTTCCATGAGGTCTTGGTCTGTTTCACCATGAAAAATCAGTGCCACGGAGTTAAAAGTAAGATCCCCTTCGCTAGCACAATGCCACCATCTGCTTGGCAAACACTCGTTAAACCTTAAAGCACCTTCTGAGGTAGGTAATATTATCCTGCCCCTTTTACCGGGAAAACTGAGGCATGGAGCAGTGTTGGTCGGTGTCAGGGAATAGAACCCAGAAGTCGTGATTCCCTCCCTACCCCATCGAATTCTCCCATCTGTTACAAACATGCTGCCTGGAGAGGGCAGGAGAACAAACGCTGGTTCCCCCCCAGAAATTACCTGTCATATGCAAACAAAGCAGCTCGTTAATTAGACCCAGTCTCCAGGAGGCTCCTTGCAGAGCTAGCAATTCAGGGGAGGAGCAAGCTTACCAGACAGCTGTCCCGGTCCATGGCCGTCACCAGGCTGGGGACTGGGGATCCCAGTGCCACCAGCTCCAGGGTTTTCTGGAGAGTAGCCGATGCGGAGACAGCAGGCAGTCCTGCGGGAATGGAACAGGAAGTCTGTCTGTGCTTGCACCTGTGTGGTAACTACTAGGGTAATTGACAGAGGAAAACCGGCCTGACCTGTCACTCAGCTCTGCTGGCTGTTTGTTTCCAATTACACCGTACGTAGTGTATAAATATCTGCCTTTTACAATCCGGCCCATCAGCCAGGCCTGGGCAGGGGTGTCTTTGTACTGAGGCAACAGAAACTTGGGAGGAACCTGACAGGGGACCAAATTAAAGCAACAAAATGTCGGGACACATGGAGGGGTGGGTCAGGGCGAGCTGCCAAAGCCAAATACTGTCCCGACCGTACATCAGTCGGGACGCGGGACAAATGTCTAAATATCGGGATGGTCCCGATTTTATCGGGACGTCTGGTCACCCTAGCTAGTTCTCACCACAGGGTCGGACGTATCTTTCTGGAAGAACAATTCCCGGACACCCCTAGCGAGGAGCTAGTGATCTGTTATGGGCACTGACACTCAAAGATGCGGGACCCTCGGAGGTTTTGTTCCATTCAGAGATTGTCTGTTCAAGGAAAGGCTCACATTGAATGGCTCCCAAGTGTTCTCCCTGAGCTCAGAGCCGCCCCGATCCGCCCCAGTCCTTAATTGCTTTCCCCTGAGAGCAGCCCAGTTTCAAGTGAACTCCCATGGGAGTGAGGTCACACCGGAGAGTCTGACTCAGAGAACACAAAGCAGGTGCTGTCATGTCACGCCTCTTTGCCCGATCGCTCATTGCCATCCTGGGAGAAAGGGGCCCTGCTCCCGCACAGCAGCCCACACCAAGGTGAGGTTTTCAGTTACAGGACTCAGGCCTCTGGCTAGTCTGTGCTGCCCACAATCCACAGGGGGCCATGGGAAACAGAGTATAAATTAGAACATCCCTGAGACTGCTCTCAGTTACACCAGGGGACTGGGCAGGCCCTCCCACTGGCCCAGAATATGGGAGACACAAGCATGGCTCCTTCCCACACCTTTCATCCTGAGCTAAACGCAGGAGCAGATTGCAGAGGAGAATCAGGGCTCTTATCTCTTGGGAGGTTTTGTCAAGGGATCCCTCCCTCCCCCGGCCCACATTTCTCTCTCACTCCCAAAGCCAAAGCTGTCACGAGCTGGGTGGTGTGGCAAATGGCCGGCACTACTATGATGGGTCCCGCACTTTCTCTTCTTGTGGGGGGGTTTCAGGGTGCCATTTCTTGCCCCTGAACTGGGGTAACAGCTATCCTACTAGTATCCCAGGGAAGGGGAGTGGAGAGGGAGGGACCCAGGCCCGCCCTCTACTCCGGGTCCCAGCCCAGGGGCCCTAGGATAGCAGGTGAACCACTTGTACCAGTGATTCTTTCCCCTGGGCTACTTCCCTCTCCTGACCTTCAGCTTGTGGGGCTTCCTGCCTTCCCTCTGCACAAGCCAGGTGTCCCTTTACCTAGGATCTTGGTCTTCTTAGCCCGCTGCAGCACTTCTCAAAACTCTCCTCTGCTTTCCTCCAAACCGCTCTTTGTTCCACCACCAATCCACTCTGCTTCACTCCTCCAAACTGCTCTCTGCTCCACCACCAAACCACTCTGATTCAACTGCTCCAACTCCTCCTCTGGCTGATTGAAGCAGGGGGGATTTTATCAGGTGACTGGCTTCAGGTGCTCTAATTGGTTTCAGGCGCTTTTAATTAATCTACAGGGAATAAGGCTTCTCCTCATCCTAGATCACTCTCCTGCTGCCTTCTGGCCATGCTGTATCACAGTGGTTACAAGGAGGAGAAAACGGAACCCAATGGGTAGCTGCTGCCTGGGAACCTGCCTGCTAGTGTAAACTTGCAATGACAATATTTGCTACCCTGGCTCCTGTGGAATGATGTGATGGTCCTTTTCTGACAGAGGTACCAATCCTGTCACCTAGCAACGTCCTATGACAGCAGCAGGAAGAACGGGGTGACCAATTTCTGCTGCAACAGGACATTATGAGAGTGACCTCTCGACTCCATATGCCGACGGGGAGTTGTCCTGAGTCCCTCCCAGGGAGTAGTGGGCTGGCCGCGATGCAAGGAGACTGGTCGATCCCATGTCGCTGTGTGACCTCGGCCCTCTTTTCAGGAGGTAGGGCGAATGCTGCGTGGCTAGAGAAGGGAGCCAGATAATGGCAGCACTTTCCAGACGCTCAGTTGGCCAGACTCCCCCACGGCCTGCCCCTCCTGCAGTCACTTACAGCAGTGCAAAGTGCGGGGAGAATGCTCCTACTGGAGAATTTGGATTGGGTAGCGTGTAAATGACGATAATGAAGGAGCAAGGGGGTGGGGAGTCAGGCCCTCGGAGTCCCATTTCCACATGGTTCCTCCCTCCCATTCACACTGCAACTCTCTTTTCATCCGGCTCCCTGCCCACCCCAAGTGCTCTGACTGGAAAATCAGGGGTGGAGCCAGGGTCTCTGGAGTGCAGAGGAAAGCAGCAGCGGGTTTCTCCCTGCAGGGATTGGGATGAACATTCTCGTTGGTTTTGATCCTCTATATGACTCTGCAAACTCAGTCAACCACCCTGGCTTCCTCTAGCCCCATGACTCAGCTGTACAGGAGTGGGAATTCCACATGACCTGAACGCCAATCCTGCAGTCATTTCAGCTACCGGAGGGGCTACCTCTGGTTTGCTCATCGGTTATACAGAACTTCCTGGTCTGCGGTGCACAGCTGCGATTGTGCTGATTCACAAGAACTGTAGAGCAGACCTGAGCAGGTTGTTGCGGGGGGGTTTTCAAACAAAAAAAACTGTATAAACAAAATGGCTCTGGGACCAAACAATTTCATGGACAATTTTAATTTTGTTTGAAGTTTTCTGTTTCTTCCTTGAGAAACTGGAAACCAAATATTTGTCAGTCTTCATTAAAAATTGCCAGGTTTGAGTTTTTGGAAACCAAAAATTTGATCAAAAACAGTTTTTAAAAATGGAAGAATGGGAGCCGGAAGTGACTTTTTAATTCTGAATTTGAAACCCACCCCCCCTCAAATGGCATTTCTTTTACCCAGCTCTTAGCTGTAGTCGAGAAGCCCAGAACTTTGCCCATGACAGTCCCCCTGCGTTCCAGCCACTGTCACTCTGGACTCTATCCCTACCCACCAGCGTATCTACCTTTCCCCCCAACTTAGTGTCATCTGCGAACTTGCTGAGGGTGCAGTCCACCCCATCCTCCAGATCATTAATGAAGTTGTGGAACAAAACCGGCCCCAGGACCGACCCTTGGGGCACTCCACTTGATACCAGCTGCCAGCTAGACATGGAGCCGTTGATCACTACCAGTTGAGCCTGACGATCTAGCCAGCTTTCTATCCACCTTACAGTCCATTCATCCAATCCATACTTCTTTAACTTGCTGGCAAGAATACTGTGGGAGACCATATCAAAAGCTTTGCTAAAGTCAAGGTATATCCCATCCACCACTTTCCCCATATCCACAGAGCCGGTTATCTCATCATAGAAGGCAAGCAGATTGGTCAGGCATGACTTGCCCTGGCTGAATCCATGTAGACTGTTCCTGATCACCTTCCTCTCCTCCAAGTGCTTTAAAATGGATTCCTTGAGGATCTGCTCCATGATTTTTCCAGGGACTGAGCTGAGGCTAACTGATCTGTAGTTCCCTGGATTCTCCTTCTTCCCATTTTTAAAGATGGGCACTCTATTTGCCTTTTTCCAATCGTCCGGGACCTCCCCTGATCACTACGAGTTTTCAAAGATAATGGCAAATGATTCTGCAATCATATTGGCCAACTCCCTCAGCACCCTCAGATGAATTGCATCCGGTCCCATGGACTTGTGCATGTCCAGCTTTTCTAAATAGTCCTTAACCTGCTTTGGCCTTCCTGATTACACCCCTGCATGCTTGAGTAATACTTTTATACTCCTCCCTAGTCATCTGTCTGAGTTTCCAATTCTTGTAAGCTTCCTTTTGTGTTTAAGCTCACCAAAGTTTTCTCTGTTAAGCCAAGCAGGTCGCCTGCCATATTTGCTATTCTTCCTGCACATCGGGTAAGTTGTTCCAGTGGTGAATTCTCCGCAGCGTGAAACATTTACACCTTCTTTCTAGTATGAATTTATCTAGTTCCAGCTTCCAAACAGTGAATCTGGTTCTTCCACTGAACAGCCCTCCACCATCAGAGATCTTCTCCACACACAGATACTTACAGGGCACCTCACTCTGCAGCCGGGCACCTGCGTCCCTGCTCGGGTAGACAGACACGCCACATACTAGCTCTGCTTGAGCGAGCACTCAAACTAGCAGTTAGCGGGGGTAGCACAGACAGCAGCTCAGGTAGGCCGCACAAACCCGCGCACCCCCCCAAACCGCTCCATGCTGCCCACAGCTACACTGCAATGTGTAACCCGCCGGCTTGCGCAGAGCTAGCGCACGTCTGTCTACCTGAGCCGGGGAAGCAGGCTCCCCGCTGCAGCGTAGACCGTACCCAGAGACCATGAGCACGTCACCTAAACGTCTCTTGGCTCAGCTAACCGGCTGGAGCATCAGAAGTCTCTCGATGATCATCCTTCTCCACCCACACATCCCCCCCGCCCCCTAGGCTTTGCCATGTCACCCGGGGTGAGGGAAGTGAGTCCCGTGGGGTGAGAGGGAACCCAGGGTCTGTGTCAGTTCTGAGAATGCAAGGGAGCAAGGCAAACAGTGCAGGGCAGATTCCTGTTCGGGGGGAGGCTGCCCAGGTGCGCAAGACAGGGGGATGAAGCTCCTCTCACTCAGGCACGCTGAAGCTGGCAGAACACAACTTGTTCTCCACACCATGTGGCACCAGGGCGCGCACCGCTGGCATTTTACTCAGCCCCTGGGGCTCCTGACAACAGTGGGGAAGCTGGAGGCCCAGGTAATGAGCAGCCGCCTGGGAGGGAAGGAAACTAATACTAGCTTGTTTCCAGCTCTCTTCGCAGAAGCTGCTTGCCGGAGTGTCCTTTCTTTGGGGTTTGTCACCATCCTAAAGGTCAGCATTGCACCTGCTGATCACACTGGTCTGGGTGTTGCAGGCGTTCGACACGTCGGCTGCAAGGGTGCTCATGCCCTTCCCCCTCCCGTGGGATTGGACTGGATGTCGTGAGAATGCTGCAGAATGGCTGCTCTGGACGTTTCTGCATTTCAAACACTGTCTGACAAGGCGGATGGATGTAGAGTACATGCACGTTTGTCTTTCCTGTGCCATCGTGACTCGGGTTTGGTTTGTTTTGCTGCCCCTACATTTGTTGTTTTCACGCTCTGTTTGCTGGTGCAAAGCTGGAGGGGGCTCGTCGGGCCTGGTGTATGCCAGTGAATTTGCACGTGCGTATACCAGATTTGAATCGGGCCTGTCCGTGTGCCTGCCAGCACTTGGGTTCCCCTTCACCTCGCCCGTTGCCTCTGGGAATGATTTACAGACTCACCTGGGGGCAACTCCAAGAATGATTTTTACAAAGCCAAATAAGGAAACGACGAGTCCCACAAAACTCTTCAACCAACGTCATCCCCGGCACCTTTCCGTGCGACCTGGGGACTCCTCGCGCAGTTTGTTCACTTGCCCCCGCTGCATTTTCACATGCTAACATGGCTGTACAGTGTAACCAACACGTTAGTAACATGGATAGCCTTGAGCAACAGCTATCCAGCTCGCCAGCGAGAGCTGCAGGCTCCCCGGTGCATTCTCTGGGACCGAAGGTCTTTACAAAAGGACAAGAGGAAGCCTTAGCGGTTCTGGTTTGAAGGAGCTTCCCCTGGCTCTGTCTGCTGCTGCGTTACCCTGCCAACAGCCGGCATGAGACAAAACCCCAAGCCAGAGCAGGAACTTCCCCGGCTTCCTGAGCAGGCATTCGTGCAAGCCCATGCTGAGCGACCTGTTTAGACCCCAACAGTGCGCACCTGGCGTCACCCTGGGCAAACTCCTCCGCTGCACGGACATTTTGTTACAGAGACGGAGGCCCCTGGTTCTGGTGAGACAAGGGGCCCACAACGGGAAAATGAGTCGTCCCAATGAAACAAAACAGCCCCCATGCAGGGCAGGGGGCAACTCGATGGACTCCACTGAAAACGTGATCACCAGGGAATATATTTTTGCACTTCTGCTTCCTGGCTGTTTTTACAGTGCTGAGCTGCTGCACCAGCCCAGAACTTGGCGCAGTTGTTACGCTGTGTGGGGAGAGGGATGGAGCGAGGGCCCGACTCAGAGCAGAGGTGCCAGGGAGAGTCGCACATTGGTTCTCGTTGCTATTCGTTCTCTTGCACCCCAGTCCGGGATCAGGGTCCCAGGGCAGCAGGCACTGAACAGACTGCCTGGCCAGAGAGCTCACAACACCACAGATGAATGGCCAGATGAATGGGGGGACAAGTAACCACAAAGCCTGGTGCCAGCCAACAAGGCCTGCCAAGACCTGCCACCAGCCGACAATACTGGCTCTTCCTCCTCCATGGCGCAACCTGCTTCCTGCCCTGTCACGTCTGGCCAGCACGGAGGGTCTTCTGGGACAGGAGAGAGCTCAGCAGAGCTCAGAGCTCACCCAGCTCCTGCTCGTGTCTGCTACAGAACAGGCATCATGCGGGTATGCAGATGGCTGCAGCGTGGGGCTGGCCCCCACGTGCCCCTGCGCTGGGCCTGCTCCCCGGGACCAACGCGTCGGCCCGCACCTCCCCTTAGCACCGGGGGGCTGGTGATTTTAGCTTTTTGATATTTTGATGGAATCTTGAGCCAAGCCAAACTGTCCCCTGGCTTCCCAGTTTTAATCCCTTCACTGGGGTGAATTTGAGCAGAGGAAAAACGTAGGGTGTGGCTCTGGGAAAATCTCCAAGTAAGGAGAAGCAAAGAGCTGGGGAACAGACTCCCTGGGGGAAGCCCCCTTGCTTGGGCAGTTATAACAGGACTGGACTCTGAGCCCTGGCCAGTGCTCTGCAGTGCCTCACTCACCCTGACAGCACCTGCCCAGAGCTAGCATGGACAAGGAGCTCATCAAATCTCACAAACCACCCCGCAAGCAGCAAAAATTCCTCCAGTGGAGCCACGCAGTGGTGAAGTGATATGCCCGAGGCCAAGAGTGAGTCAGTGGCACAACCCAGAACAGACCCTTGAATCCCAGCTCCCTGTCCCCTCTAACCACCTTGGCTGCCCCTTGTAGGCACTTCACAGAGTTATCGAAACACATGTCAGTCTGTGAGGCCATGGGGTGCTTTCCAGTGTGTTGGAAGGTGGAGTAGGTGGTCAAAGCAGAGATTAGTCAATAGCTTGGAGCATGAAAGGGAAACTCAGCAGCATTTTCATACTCTGATATGATCCTAAACCTCAAACCTCCCCTCCCCAGCCTGTGACCCTGTGTCCTCTCCTGAGCAGACCCCGTGCCCCTCTCCAGGACAGATTGGTTTGTGGAGGGTTAGTACCGAGCCCCTCTGCCCTTGTTTATTATCACGCCCCGGTCAGCAGTGGGACAGGGCTGGAGGTGTCTGCGAATGGAGACGTGATCTAGCGCAGCACAGGGATCACCGATGAAGAAGCCTGTGGGATATGCAGAGGGCTGGGGCCGAGGAAGAGCAAAGTCTGTCTTGTCTGCTGCCTACACAGGGCTGGGCAGATTAACCCGCCAGGGGGGTCCAAGGTCCTGTCCTCTTTCCTTAGTCTGACACCTCAGCTCCCTGGAGCGGGACGCCAAGCCCATGCCCAGGGCGGGCGGGCTCGTCCTGGGCAGACAGACGGGAGGTGTGACGTGGAACTAGAGGACTCCCAGAGGCAGCATGCGAACAGCTGAAGATACTGGGTATGTCTGCAGTGCGTGGCGCTTGCGAACGGCCCAGGCACATCCAAAACGTCCGTGCCTGCGCTGCTGCCGAAGGCACGAGCCGTGTCTGGAACACACGCTTGCCCGGCCGCTGAACGCCCCCAGGACTGCAAGGTGCTGCTGAACGCGCGGGGCATATCTGGGAAGAACACGCCTGCTGCTCCACAGAGCCCGATAGCACCTCTCAATCTCCGGCCTCCCATGTGCCAAACACGTGTGCTGGGAACGCTGCTGAAGGTACCTGGCCCCTCTGGCCCTGAGCACACCCCTGCCGTGCTGCTGAACCCAGGGTGCGCAGTCTCCAGCAGAGCCCTCTTCAAGTCACGGGGAAGCCAGTGTGTAGGAGTGGCCATGGGTGGGGGCGGGGGGCTAGGAGCAGCCCTCGATATTGCCTGCCAAACAAGCTCCAGGCCTGCGGCGCCGGGCTGGGGTGTGAAACCAGCACTCTCACAATGAGTGTGTGCCACAGCCGCCATTTCTCCGCAAGCAGTTTCATTTTCTTCTAAACTGTGCACGGCCTCCCCCAGCCTCTCAACCCCCTGCCCGGCTGGACATGGCCGCCCGTGCTCTGCTCTCCTACTGCTTCCTCCTCCTCGGGCTTCTCATTGGGAGGGTGTTGCCTGAACAGAAAGTCACGGAGTGGGTGGAACGTTGGCCTTCGGGACCCCCTAGTCGTATTGCTCAGATCTAAGGGGACAGCTGTGAATTGACAGGGACCAGCGGCTGCCCCGTCTCCAGCCCCAGGAGAAGCAGGGTGTAGCCGTGGTGTTGTAGCATGTGGAATTGTGCACTCCTGCTGCCTCATCCGTTCCCCTCCTGCTGCTTCCACCCACAAACTCCCGGCTCTTAGGCCGCTGTTCGCAGCCTGGTCCCTAGCACAGTGAGTGCCAGGGGTCTAGAGCTGGGGTAGCAGTGTGTATTTCCCCATTCGTTTCATTTCTTATGGGCTTGGGGCCTTGCCCTGCATTTCTCAGCTCCTGGGTCCCTGCAAAAGCCCTGACGTTCCCGTAGGATTTCCAGGCTCACTTTGCAGGAGCTAGAGTTTCACATCTGGGCTGGGCGAGGATCTGAATTTAAGGGGCTCATCTGCAGGGTGCCAGCAGGGGCATACCCAGGAAAATGGGGAGATTTGGAAGAGAAATTTCCTGCCTCCGAGATCTCGTCTATTCAGTCTGGAATCGCCTCCCGAGGAGGGCAATGGAAGCCTCCTTGCTTAAGACATGTACAAGTGCCCAGGACAAAGCCCCAGTGGACCCAATCTGCTGCCCCTAGAAATGAGACTGGTTAGCTGTTCTCCTTTGTGGAGTTCTGCAAGCCAGTGAGGCCGAGGGTGCCCATCATGGGAGTGCCCAGGGGCTGAGATCTGCTCAGTTTCTCTGGGTCTTTTCTGTCTCCTTCTGTTTATTTACAAATATGAGGCACCGGTGGGAAATTCTCCTCCTCCCCTCAGCTCTTCTCGAGTTTCTGAAACAGAAACTGCCTCTGTCACATGAGGGCTGCTGCACGGCTCATCACCCACAGGAAAACCCTCCAGCCAGGGGCTTGGTTTGGATTCAGTTTGCAAGAGCAGAACAAAGCATTCAAATAAACGCAGGGGCCTTACACAGCTTGAAGTACAAAGCAAGTGCCCCATGTCGAAATCAGTCCTAGCCTGCTGGGCAGGAATGGGGCCCTGTGGCATGACCAGACCCACACCCCAGCTCAAGCATGTGCAAGAAACCCCCGTTCCGTCCCTTAGAGCTATCCGCTCGGAGGATCTCTCGGATCCACTTTGACCTAGGGCTCTAGGATGGCACCTGAAAATCCGAAGAGCCCAGTGGCCCCTGCCAAAAATATAAATGCCAAGATGTCTTCAGAAAATCCCCATAGCCTGCTGTCTAGAACAGGACATTTAAACACAACCCAGAGTGTAGGAAGGACTATCACACCTCCTGCTGCAGGGCATGATTTGACCTCTAACAACTGGGGGTCAGAAAGATTCTCTCCCTGGGGGTGGCTGATCTCATATCTTCAGGGCTTCTTACATCTTCCTCTGGAGCAGCTGGTGCCGGCCACTGTCGGAGGTGGGACACTGGACGAGATGGCCCATGGCTCTTATCCAGTCTGGCCATTCCCACACCCTTATGTAAAATCATTGTTAAAAGTCACTGCATGCACGAGACAATGCTGGACGGTCTGCCTGGGACTGAATTTCTCCCCCTGGCAGCGTGGATTGATTTAAATTACGATTTAATCACCAAGTGGAAAACCACAATTTAAATAATTGATTTTAATCAACTTTTCCATTTGTACTTCAGTCATTTTCTTAAGCAAGGTGCACTCTCATTTGTTGATATAACCATTAAAATATGTTGATTTACTTTACATCAATTCGGTACATCTTTTTGCTACCTAGGAGTGGACCTATAACTATATTTATTTATTTACGCACAGTACATAGCTTAATATTTTCAGTTTCTTATTAATTACTTGTACATTTTACTATGTTAGAAAATGGTGACTGAGATATTGCTTATTTACTAGATCATATAACCGTTTGCTCATGATTTGTGTCAAGCTGCTTTAGGATGGTAACTGGAATTTAATTAAACACACATCAGGATATCCAATTATTTTATTAAACAAAACAAGCTCTTAGTACAGTACATGACCTACTGTGACATATTTATAGAAGCTTGATCTCAAAAGCTGGATGTTTTTCCATTGATACTTTCTTTATATAGAAAAGCAGCCTTTAACTCAAGTTTTGAGACTCGTGAATTCAGAATACCTAATTTTTATTTAAATGTTTTAAAAGATTATAATAAATTGAAGCCTAAACATATCTTGTATTAAATTCAGATTTCACTTTAAACTGGTTTATTTTTTAAAAAGAAAGAAAATAAAAAAAATCGGATTTAAATAAAAACATTTATTTTAAACATTGATTTCTCTCCACCCTGCCCACTGGGCATGAGATGCGCTTTTCCATTCTATTGTAATAGCAAAGGGACAGTTGTCCAAGGGGTGGCTATACCATTTGGTGCTATTTTCTTTTTTCTGTAACTAGCAGTTTTTCATAGAAATGTCCCTGGTGTGACTCGTTACAGGCCGCTTGGAGGAAATACCCAGCTGCTGTTGACAAAGTAGCTGTGGAGGAGTGGACGGAAATTAGAGAAATGTGGAAACAGCAGAAGAGCTGTGGTGTTACGCTGACGCCCCCTCAGACGTCATATTGAGCTCAGCCTCCCAGAGGAAAAACAAGGGTGCTCGCGAGACGTACAGAGATCACTGCTTTCTGCTCTCCCAGCGAGGCACCTGCAGACAATGCGGCTCCCAGGATGGCACCAGGTTTCGCAGCACTAACAGTGGGAGTGGTGGTGTCCCTCTGCCTGCAGATCTATGGTAAGTCATCTTCATCCCTTAATCAGCAGCCAGTGACTTCCCTACTTCTTAAATACTAATCTAAGGGGTCTCCTGGGCTCCTGCTCCCTTCCCTCCGTAGCGCTGTGATTCACAGCCCAGGGTTGGGGTTGGGAGCTTGGCTAGGTGGGCTGGGGACAGGGGGAAGTGTGTGGGGAACCTCTTGGATTTTTAATATTTCAGTCATATTTATTTGTATCCTTGCTTTCACGTAAGATTTCTCTGGGTGACACTGGCAGGACAGCAGGAGGGAAGGGGTGTAGATAGCTTGTCCCGCACTCTCTCCTCTGGTTGAAATTCACATCTTCAGCGCCTGAAATCCCCATTTGTTCCCGTACAACGTCTGTCTCCATTCGGGGAATGCTAATCTGGACCCCCCGCTCCCTGTGAACATGGCCCCTTGTCACTGCAATGACCCTGCAAAGTCAGTGTCACCAACCGTCCTGAGGTTTGCTCACTAGTGCTGGTGCGCCATGGCTTTGGGAGCAGGTGGTGGGTTAATATTTGTTACTGAACAGCAGCTGCTACAACGGCGATAAACAGGAAAGCAGTAACGGCCGTTAGCTGATAATATTTTGACATTGGACCAGGAAATGTTACCGCTCAGAAGACACAAGGTGTTTGGAGTCTAGAGGTCTTTCCCCTCCACATAGCAGCAGAGTGGCTGGAGGCAAGCTGAGAACTAAGTCGTTGACGTTGGCAGTTACCCAAGGTCCCAGAGGCAGTCTGTGACAGAGTAGGAAATTGAACCCGGGTGTCCTGCATCTCACCCTAACCACTGGACCAGCCTTCCTAGGGTTTTGTCTAACGGGTAGCGTCATTCTCAGGTGTGTTCCTTCTCTGAGCATCTTACGTGCTTGTATTGGCTGCACCAAGGAAGATGTCCCTCCACAGCCCACAAATCAAAATACCCAGGGCTGCAAGCTCCTTGCCCATCTCAGCTGCATTAAACCAGCAGCAGCTTCAGAAAGGAACAACGTGACAGGAAATTCTTTCAAACAAATTCGACGGACAGTGTTTTATCTGGTTAGAAAATCCATTCTCCATGCCCATTCCCTAGAATGCCACTCTCACCTGGTCAAGTCTAGGAGCTGGGTTTCCTCTGACGGGAATTTTTCTGAAAATATCTCTGCATTTTTCTGCCTTTACCATAATCTGTCACAGCACATCTGGGTCATTTCAAATGACTGTCAGGTGGTTCTAAGTTCAGCAGACTAGTGTCAGATAACCATTCCTCCGTCAAAGAGGGGAAGAGGATAACATCGAACAATTTAATTGTAAAACCACTGTCAAAATATTAAATAAATGTTCTTCACAACACTTCATGGTCCAGTGACTGATCAGGAGACTAGGACTTGTGGACCTGGTTCTATTCCTGGCTCTGCTAGTTATTTCCTGGGTGATCTTGGGCTAGTCACTTAACTTCCCTCAGCCTCAGTTTTCCTATCTAAAAAAACAAGGATACTGATTAGAGCTAGTCAGGAATTTTTCAACAAAAATGCAGATTTGTCAAAACTGAAACTGTGGTAAAGAGCCAGTTTCAATGAATTTCCCAACTCAGAAACTTGTGAACATTTGTTTATAAATTTTCAAAACGGAACCACGACTTGGTGCTTCTCACCTCTGGTTTTTGTTGTTGGTATTAATAAGACAGACAGACAGAAAAACAGAAAGAAAGGTTTCGGCAAGTTCCTTGCTTGGAGTTTCACTCTGCGGCTTTCGCGTTAGGTGTGGACAGCACCTAACGGATATTTTAGAAGTCCCTGCAGGTGGTATGAGGATGAGCTGCTGGCCCTAGGCATTCGGAGTTTAACCGCCAGGGTGTGACCACTGAGAGCTCAGCACTCTGCTTAAAATGTTCTTTCCTTTTCCTTTGAAATGAGCCAGCCCAGGTGCAGTGATAGAGTCAAACTAAGTCAGCGTCACACTGAGCCCCCTGGGAGGATCGGGGACACCATACAGGGCAGCAAGAGAGACGAAGGGGTTGTGGGCCATATGGCTGGCATTGCTGTCATGTCTCTGTTCATGGGCTACTTACGGGGGGCTCTGAAGCTCAGGAAGGTTCTACTGGGGGGAAGGTGGAGCAGCAGAAGACAGAACATGATAGAAAGATGGAGAGGGAGATAGCAGAGCAGCTGATGCAGAGATGATGTAGCTGCTCCCGGGCAGGTGATATTTATGGACTATGACCCAGTACTTTGCAGAAGCTCCCCGGGGGAGCAGAGTTCATCCCTGTTGTTGTTTGTGGAGAGGGTCTGTGTCCTGTCCATGATAAGTGCAGACGAGACACTCACTCGGAGAAGGATGAGTAGAATGAAAGGGTTGCTGCTTCTAATGCTGGGTTTCCGAGACAGACTGGAACTTTCCCCACATTCCTGTCCACAGTGATGTCTCCCCAGGCCCAGCTTTGGAGTCTGCTGAGGTGAGCACACCACTGCAATAAGACCACACCCCACAATGCACCTGGGCCCCTTGGTTCCTCCCCAGGACAGGCCTGTTGCAAACTCTCCCTTTTGATTCCTTCCTGCAGGTGAGAGTCTGTCCCAACCATGCAAAGTGCGATTTGTTGCTGACATCATAATCCACGTACTGCACTGGATGCCCGGAGTGAACCACGCCAGTGACACGTTGTATGACGTGGAATATAAGGTGTAAGTACCCAGGACCATAGGGAGATGAAATCTAAGTCACAAGGCACATTTCACTTTGCTTTACACTTGCTCTGAGATTTGTGCAAATCAGTTCATAGAAATCTTGTGTTAACTTTCCAGCAGCCCTAATGCTTCCCACACCCAGAAAGCATTTCATTAAGGAGTGACATTCTCCCTACAGGTATGGTACGCCTTCCTGGACGGCCGTCCCAGACTGCACTGGGATCTCGGGGCACTCCTGCATTCTGACCAACGAGACAATGGAACCTTCTCTACGCTACTATGCAAGAGTTAGGGCAGTATCTGGAAACCGCACCTCTCGCTGGACCAGGACGAACGCTTTTTCCCCAAAAGAAGGTACCTGGGGTTTTTCCATCATTCTCTCTTCTGGACCCTAAAATCCATAGCGACAAAACTGCATCCTGTAAACTTGATTTAGCTGCTAGCAAATATCTTTCACGTGCTTGGTGTCAGACCTACATTTCTGCTTAGCTGGGGAGCTTACTCCTGACCCCTGCTATATGATTACTCAGGTGCCTAGTCACTAAGTGCTAGTAACAACAGCTGCATTCATAAAGCACTCACCGCCTGTGCTCTGGCCAAGGTGCTCAAGAGAGTCCATGCCAGAGTCAGGGTGACAGAGTTCATTCTGACAAATGGTTTTGGTTTATTCTGAACAAACCTCTTATGACAGATGTTAGTCGCGTCACTTAATGCACTACTGCAAAGGGTGAGATGCTAGGATGAGGAGGGTGGGCTAAGAACTTGAATCGGAGAGCAGAACTTGAAAATCATCTGGGCCGAGTGCTCTTTGGCACTGGGCTCCTGTGATGACTCTAAGAACAAACCCCATTTGAGCGGCACAAAAGAGAAACAATTCTCACGGATTCTCTGTTATGTTTTTCCAGCCACGCTGCGTCTATCAGATGCGACTCTGTCTGTGACAGGCAACACCATCCACGTGAGCCTGCAGCAGCTGATCCTGAGAGTGGGGAACCAGACTGTCTCATACAAAGACATACAAAAGTATGGCAGACAATACAGAACGTATGTCAGGAGGATGTCAGACCATCTCCAGGTGAGACAACCAGCCCTTGTCCCATCCAGACTCCATGGGGCTGGGGGGAAGTGTCTCTGGCCTTCATACTTAGAACTGGTTGAGTTGCTTTGAACAAGACGTTTTTAAGTTGAAAAATGATTTAAACTAAATATTTTTTTTACAAAATATCAACAATATTGAAATGTTTTTATAAACAATAAGTTGAGGTTTTCATCAGCACTTGTACTGGAATAGATCCCAAATCCGTCACTGGGCTAGTTTGTTGAGTCGGTTTTCAGTCAATTACAAATATAAAGAATTTCACAAAACCCAAAACGTTTATTGACCATGAACCGTAGAATGGAAACAACTTTGAAAGGGCAAAGCAGGTTTCCAGAGAAACAGTTTACATTTTTGACCCGCTCTAATACGGACAGACAGAGCGACATGGGCCAAGGGGTTCTGCGTTCAGACCTGAAGCCAATCCAGGGATCGGGTGCAGTTGTGACGTGTGTGCAATAGCACCGAGAGCAAGGCCCCATTGCACAGACCCGGAGTAAGAGAATCTCAATAGATGGCTATCCCCATTTTACAGATGGGGCACTGAGACCCAGGGAGATAAGCATCTTGCCTAAAGTCACCAAGGAGGTCAGTGATAGCACTGGCAATAGAACCCAGGAGTCCTGAGCTGCTGCCCCAGGTCCCAGCCACGAGGCCACACTTGCGCCCTCAGCAATCTGCACTGCAAGAAAAGTGAGAATCTCATGAGATCAGCTGCTCACATGAACGTCTGGCTATTCCCAAGACATGCCTAAGCCAGCCCGAAAGCAGGCCCAGTTCAGACCCAGAACCACAGGGGCCAAATCAGGTGAAGAAATCCCCCAGGTTCTGGTCTGCAGCCCCCGCCCAGGCCGCTCTGTGCTGGTCACTAGTGCCCAGCCTGCAAAGGTGACAGTCCTTCTGGTGACTATTTCAGCAGGTGCAGGTGCAGGTGGAGACCAGAGAAGAGTTTGACATCCCCATGCTCCAGTGGGGTGAGGAGTACTGCGTCAGTGTGGAGCCACAGGTCCTCTCCCGGCCAGTCCCCGCCAACCGGACCGAGGAGAAGTGCGTCACGATCCCCAAGCAGGACGGTAAATGGACACGCTGGGTCTATTGCTCTGTTGTTACCACCTGGGTCTGGGCTCCACCCGTCACTCTGCCAGAGCCACTCCTGGCTATTTCCCTGCCTGCTCCTCAGCTGCCCTGCGGACCCTTCGGGACCCTATGCTGCTGACGTACGGTTTGGCAGCTCCTGGGCTGCTCTAACTCACGCCTGGGCTGGGTCCGGTGCAGAACACCTCTCGGAATCAGAGCGCTGGAGCCATATCCTGATGCCTTCCATTCCCCACATCCTCCTGTGCGCCACGTGGAGCTTAGGCACAAGGGAGACTGCCCCAGGGAGTGCCCCCAAGGAGGATGCTCTTCAGCGCCGCCTGGCCTGCTCTGGAGTCCTCACGACATTCCCAGAACCATGTGGCTGAGATGAGTCCCGCATCCTGCGAGGCCAGGGGCATCCAGCCTCTGGGGCCTGCTGCTTCCTGTGCATAGCACACGGCGATAGACACTGCGCACAGGGACAGGCGGAGAGGGAGGAGGGACTGGAGGAATGTGGGGGGGAGGGAAGAAGAGATTGTGGTGATGTGGCCCTGGAGACTAAAGCTACTGGGGAGCCCCAAAATCCTGTAGCCAGGCGATATGCACCCCCAGAGAGCCTCCCTGTCATACGTACGCAGCTCCCCGCAAGATACTCCCCCCACACACACGCCAGCCCCACACTGCTGTGTTTTAAGGACACACGCCTGTGAGAGGTCAGAGCCCTGATGGACACTGGAGGGCCAGTCTAATCTAGGTTCCCTCGGAGCTGTGGATGGGAGGGAGGCTCATCCGCTGAGCAAAGGCCCTGAGATGCTCTTCCTGGCTCTGCCACGGATTCACCAAGAGCCTTGGAGTGAGTCATGGCAGCGTGACTCAAGACCTGTGCTAACTCCAGTCTGCTTTGCCTTTCCAGAGAGCACGGAGATTATATCAGTCAGCGTTGGCATCTTCCTCCTCGTTTTCTCAGCTGCTCTTCTCCTGGGCACTCTTCTACTCTGTGCATATATAAAGCAGCCCATGAGGACACCAGCCATATTGGTAAGCCAGCCGGATGCTAATGGCCACATGAGCATGGCTCTGACTCCCGGTGTGCCAGGCTCCCTCTGGCGTATTGTTGCTAAGTGCAGGGGGCAGGCAGATCCCTGCCACACACACACCATCGCGGCTCTGCGGGAGCACAGAGCCTTTGGCTCCCAGTCTACGGGAGCCGTGTTCTCCAGGAGGCAGGGTGCTGACCCAGGTCTCAAAGCCCCCGGGTCTCGTGTCAGCTCTTGCCACCAGTCCACACTGCTCATGTTTTCCAAAGCGCCTGTTTTCCTGCCTGCTTTGCGGCACCCTAATGATCAGCCATGCAGAGCATGGGTGGCCCAGAGGGCGTCAATGGGAGCTGGGGGTGCTCAGCACCTCAAAAAGTAGCAGCCACTGCTGCAGTGGGTCCCCCAGCAGAGCGCTGGCCCCCGTGGCGAGTGCGGGTGCGGGTGTAGCCGTGGGGAGTGAGCCAAGCAACAGACACGTCGGGGATGAGGGACCAAAGCAAGATAACCCATCTTCCTGCTTCTCTCCGCTCCTCCCAGAAATCTCTCCTAAAACCCTCCGGCTGCGAGCACGAGCACTTCCCCTTCGGGGCCCGGGACGCGGTCGTGTGCTTGGACGAGGAGTCGATCCAGCAGCTCTCCTTGTGCCCAAAGGACACGGAGCAGCACAGCAGCACAGACGGCGGCCCCGGCCCAGCACCACCGCCACCCGACGAGGGCTGCGTGTTCCTGACCGGCCCAGACGACTGCGAACACCTGCTGCAGCTGGAAGGCCTAGCAGGGGGGGACAGCAGCTGCAACAGCACTGACAGCGGCATTTGCCTGCAAGACTCTTCCTCTGGCCTGAGCCAGTTCTCGGGCTCCGAGAGCCAGGACTACAAGAGACAGGTGCCAGGGGGTGAGGACAGTGGCATCAGCCTGGCGAGGCACTCCCTGTGCCTGACGCGCTCCTCCAGCGGCAGGGACTATACCGCGGCGGATGAGGGGCAGGACCAGCGGGAAAGAGAGCGTGACTGCTCCCCTGCGGCCAGGGCACCCCGCCAGGAGGCTGTGGAGTTCCGTGGGTACCTGAAGCAGCCAAAGGGTACGGTAGAGAGGCAGCAGGACAGAGCGGAGGGACGGCTGCCCACGCAAAGCCCTGGCGGGACAGACGTCACTCTGGAGCTGGGCTGTCCTGAGCCGGCCCTAGGCAAAGGCTATTTGAAGCAGGCGTCCCCAGGGCTCGCCTGCGGCAGTGCAGACACGGTGCTCGCTAGGGAGCCAGGCCTTCTGGGTTTTACGAGCAGGCTGGAGTGCAGCAGCTCGGGTCTGCTGAACTACAGGGCGCTGGGCATTTCTGTGCCCTCGAAATCCCTCCCCGAGCTCCCCAAGGCGCCCTTTGCACTGGGCATCTTCAACACCGACCTGCTGGGCCCCCTGCCTCTCGTCTCCATCTTGCATTCCAACGAGCGACTCCGCCTGGAAATGGACTCCCTGAGCCTGCTGGGGGCTGAAAGCAAGGACAGCCGCCTATAGGCCGGCCCGGGGGGAGTCGGCGGCAGAAGGGGAGCTGCGAGCTTTCTTTGCACGACTGGTTCTTAACTACCTCATGTAGCGGTGTCCCTGTGGGGGCAGCTACTGTGATAAGCTATTGCCAACACCATGAACACTGTGCTGACGGGAGAGACATCAGACCTGCAGACCTGAGGCAGCTGCTGTCTACCCCCCATGCACGGGAGCAGCCTCCATCAAACAGAGCCATTGGCCAGGGCTTTCCGGGCAGAGATTCCCCACCCATCCCCACTCAGTACAGAGAACGTGTCTCTCCCCTGCTGGAAACGTATCAAGTGTCTGTGGGGAGAAAGGGATAGAGGCAGTAAGTTGTATTAAAATTGTGCAGCATTTCTGCAGTGGACATTAGTCCTGGGGCCCAGAGATATCCTTTTCCTCTCCTTTCTCACAAGGGCTGTTAGCAGCAGCAAGACCCCTGACATATTTATGAGCGTTTGTGTTGACTATTGAAAATGTTTTCCCTCTTTTGTTCAAAGAAGTGTTATTTATTTAATTTTCAAATATATAAAAGACAAATGGTTTTATTTTTTTATTTCAGTGTATCTACCCGTGTGTGAGTATTAAAACTACAGTTGGGTTTGCCCTTCTAGGGATCAGGGAACTGCAACGTTGTGCAGTTTCGGTGCACGTGAGAGAGAATTTTTAGATCAGAACTGAAGGAACAGGAGGAAGCTAGTCAGCTTCTCTGCTGCTGTTCCACTGGAACAAGTGGCAGCAGTGGAATGCAGTTTTCCCGAGCGAATCCTGTAGAATTGGAGTATTCGGTGACAAAGCACCAGCAAAAAGGAATGCACCAATTGTCGTGTTTATACCCGTGCAAACTGGGATGGTTCTCAGGGCATCCAGCACTGAGAGTCACCCTTGTGCTACATCCCTTCCTCCTGCGAGAGAGAGACTTGCTGCTGCTTAACTGGGGGTCAGCTCCCTGAGAACTCCAGTCTGTTAGCCCCCAAACCACCTCCTCTGGGCTATGACAGCCCTTCCTTTGCCTTGCAAGTTAACAGTGCGTGCACCGCATTCCCCTGTAGTGTCCAGACCCTTGTCTGGTGAACACTCACAGTAATGCCAGGTTTGCTGTCCCCAAGGGAACAGTGTACACAGCTTGTACAACTCCACTCCGGATCAGCTCCTAGAACACCGTAGCACTGAGATCCATTTATAGCGAAAACACGCCTAAGATTAAAACCGTAGCACCGGTGATTACGGATAATGGAAACGGGATGGTTACCAGGGGCGGCTCTGTTTTTTGCCGCCCCAAGTATGGCAGTCAGGCAGCCTTCGGCGGCGTTTCTACGGGTGATCTGCCAGTCCCGCACCGTCGGCGTGCCCACTGCCAAAGCCTCGGGACTGGCGGACCTCCTGCAGAAACGCCACCGAAGACTGCCTGACTGCCACCCTCACAGCAACCGTCACGCCGCCCCCCGCAGCTTGCCGCCCCAGGCACGCGCTTTCCGCTCTGGTGCCTGGAGCCACTCCTGATGGTTACATATAAAACAAAACCACGATGTGTTTTCTAAAGACTAAACTTAGCAGCTAACCTTCTGTCTAAGGGCGTTCATTTCACCCCATTTTAACCAAGGCTGACTGAGATCCTGTTTTCATGACTATACATGCACTATCCATTTGCTTCCTCGGGTGCCGGACAAATGGAGTCTTTCTGCCTTCCCGTTATATTCCTCAAAGTTCATTGTCTGCCCTCAGAGACAGGGCAGCTGCCTGTGGTTCATTCTCCAGTGTCTTGTCTCCCTCTTGACTGCCCAGGAGACATCCCATGTAAATAGGGCTTCCATTACAAAGCTCAATTTCTATTCCCACAGAGCTACACCTCTTGCCTCCTGGCTGGAAGAAACCGGTTTGTCTCTTTGGTTGGTGACAGCCTTTGAAAAGTATTTTCAGCATCTATACGCAACTCCTTAAATAGCATCCCTCCACACATCTCGCGCTGACGAGGAGCATCAGTATGGCATACGTTTTTATTAGAGCCCTCACATGACATCATCGCTGGACTCAGACCATGAAAGTGGTGGGCTAGGTTCAGGGCATTTGTCAGGCCTGGTAGGAGTTGCTGTTAGTGAACCCTTTGACCATTGGCAGGGAGGGATTCTTAAGGTCACAGCAACTCCTCTCCCCTCTGAATGGGAGTAATTTTACCTTCACATCACACAGATTTAAATGATGCCACAAGCTACAAAGCAATGGCACATCCTGCCCCATTTCCGCTCTTCTTCTTACATTTAGAAATGGAAACACAACAAGAGGTCAAAGGGTGTTTTGTTGTGGGTTAAATTAAACTCCTACCAGGGCATTTCAGGAATTCTCCTAGAGTCACCCAAATTTCACAGAAACTTCATTGTGGGGGTTTTTCAGTAAAACCGGTTACCTAAACACAACCAGATGAGTAGGACTTTGGAGTAATACCATGACTCAGCTCTATTAGCATACTCTTTACCAGCCCATCAGGAAGTTTCCCCTTGTTAAGTTCAAGTTTAATTTTTTTTTTTAACTGTGCAGCATTTGGCAGAGAGCTGGATGAAACTGTTTCTTTCAGTGACAGAGCAGAAGTTCCTCTAATGAAAGGAGGAACTGACCCAACTCAAAGTCCAGAGGAAATTCCACCAGTGTTGCACATTTTTCCACGGTATCAAACAGCTAGAGACATGGAGGATAGTTACATCTGACTTTGGCAGGAAGTTGCAACTCACTCATGCCGGCAGCATTTCTGCCTATTTCTGCCACTTCCAGCGGGCTTACTTCATAATTTAATTCCAGCTTTGAACATAAGAACATAATAAATGATTGATTGTACTTACTCTTCCCAACCAACAAGATTGCACGTGTGCAAATTCCTTTCAACCAACAGGTTTACAGTATGTAACTAAATGTGGATGCTTTCCAACCAATAAGATCAAAGTATGTAAATATTTAAGGGGACCTAGAAGTACAAGCAGAATCTGCGGCTCAGGATAACTTGTGTCCACTGGCAATGAGCTGTATGTAGGGTAGCCACCAGAGAGTGAGAGAAGCAGGACAAGGGCACAGGGAAGAGAAGACAGGAAAGGGAGTGGCCTCTGTTGTTACAAAGCCGTCAGTCCATCCGTCATCGTGCTAAGATAGACGGACAAATGAGGCACATACAAATACAGGGGCGCAGCTCTATGCGGGGCTGGAATCCAGCTGAGAAACCTGTGGGAGCCCTTTACCATTTAGTAACCCCCCAACCCCAGAGGCAAAGGCGGATATTAGAGCCAGGCTCGTTCCAGCCTTGTAGAGAAAAACCCTGTCTCCCTGGGTCCTGGTACTTCGCCGTCAGGCTGTCTGTAGCCATCCGTTGTCTCTGGTCTCATACTTAGATTGTCAGCTCCTTAGGGCAGGGACCGACTTTTGGTTTCGTGTTTGTACAGCGCCAAGCACCCGGGGGGTCTTGGTCTATGACTGGGGTGGGGGGTCCTAGGTGCTACAATGATACAAATAATCAAAATACCAATTTTAAGGAACACTTTTCCCAAGCCAATACCCCGAGGAGTTGGGGGGGCAGGAAGGAGACGAATTTCATCTGGCCTCACTAATCTGGTCGATAAGGGCTGAACACTCCCTCTGCCTGGCTCCAGGCCCAGGCTGCTACCAGTTTCTCACGTGCAGGAAGTGAGCGAAAAAGCCGCACAAGCGAAGGAGCCCAGCCCCCAGGTGCTGCAGCCAATCTCTAGCTCTCCAGTCCCGTCTCTTGCACCTCTCTAGTCCTACTGCGCTCGTATTTACACAGCGCCCCCCACCCCGCCCCCAGAAAGGGGTCACAAGAGAGGACAGCTTCTTCTCCACGCCGTGACTTTTACCCGTTCGGTTTCCTGTTGATGTCCCAGCTCCGTGCAGCTGCAGGTCTCCTGCACTCTCAGACTCAGCGCCCTTCTCGCAGGCCTTCTCTTGTGGTTGTAGCTCAGCTCCCCTGCAAACCCTGCCATGGAGCAAGGCTGCTTTGATTCTGCTCTCGCTCCTGCCGCTGAACTAGACCATTGGTTTTTCTTTGGGTTTCTCCTTCTGACAAAACATTTTCCCATGCATCGTTCAAGAATCCCTTCCCAGCCTGCACGCACACCGCCCAGGGCACCTACCCGCCTAGCCAAACCAAACTGCCACAGGGCACTGCCCTGGGGGGTTCATGGGACAGCCAAGTGTAGTCATTTGGAGCATGTTAAAGGTGATCACTCTTGTTGGTGACGACGACGACGACATTTATTGGCAGGTTTGCATTGCACTGCACAAGAGGCAGTGTTACAAAAACTCTGCTCATGGCATGTGTCTGTACGAACCCCCTGCAGCCCAAAGGATGCAGAGAATACACAAGTGCACAGAGCAATGAAAGCTGGTTCTGCTGCTCCCTCCCTCAGTGCTGGAGACACTGTCACGGCATGCAGATTGTCTCCAACGCTAGTCCGCGAGCCTCCTCCCTGCAAAGTCTGTAGCAAGCTGAACGCCTCTGCAAGAGGGCAAAACGCTCTGCAGCTGGGGACGCAAGGGCATGACCCACGATTCGACCCACGGCCATGACAAGAAGTGTCCTGGTAGACAGAACAATGCTCTCAGAGTCTTTAATGAATGGAGCATCCCCCTAAGGTAGGCCAGTGTTCTTCACTCAGGCATGACGAGGGGAAATGCTTTCCTGAGGTGATGGAGGGAACCAATGCCCAGCGCAGGGGTAACTTGGGAGTTCCTGCCTCCTCGTCCTTTGCTCCGTGTCTAGGCTATACCTCTCCTCCCTAGGCTGGAGTTTAGCCAGGACACTCACTTTCCCACCCCTCTTTTTTCAATGCCCTTTCGTTGATTTCCCATTTTGCCGGCAGATATTGTTGCTCAGACACGCAGGCTCTACCACCCCGCTGCTCGCACGTGAGGCGTTGGGGACATTTGGGTCCTGATCAGCACAACCAGAAAGCCATGAACAAGCATTTTGGGCTTTTCTGAAGTATTTGCTTTCGTTATTCATGCTGCATGGCCAAATTTCCATGTTTGTTCATTTACTTCTCTAGAGAGGGAAGTTTGTTGCAGTTTCATTTTGTACAAGGCATTTTCCCCACCTGTATGAAAAGAACGATCCCTTTCTGGGGCCCATCAACACAGTCTGTAACCACCTGCTTGTGAGTTTTCTACGCTCCCTGTTTATTTTGTACCATGCAGAGTTCAGCACAGGTCCCTGCCGCCCTTCTTCACACGTGCATGCTAACGACGAGTGGCTCTTGCCAGGCACTAGATCCTGGCACACAAGGATTAATTGCCTTTGCCCCAGTGTATTTTACAGGAGTGATTAGTGGTGGAAAGCTCCCAACTCCAGCTCCAAAGTGTGAAAATACAGCTCCCAGTTCCATATAAACCACCCCACGTGCCCTTCTCTAGCACTGCTCCAGAGCAGATCTCAAAGCGCTCTGCGGACAGCAACGAGCTAAGCCTGGCCATACTGCCGGGGTTATCATCGCCATCTCATGACGGTTCCACAGCAGATTCCTGACGCCCAGCCCCCTGCACTAGGCTACATTGCGTCCCCGCGGGAAACAATTCCACAGCAGAGAACAGTGGGAACAGTTAGAATCGTTTGCCTTCCAGCGGCTCCCAAGCTGCGTGGATGGACGTGCAGTGTGGGGTTCAGCGCTGAGGAATCTCCCCAGACTCCAGCCCTGGTGCAGACGAGGGAAGCCGAGGTTACACTGCTGTCTCTTAGCCCCGGTTCAAGCAGGAGGAAATTGACCCTAGTCTACACTTGTAGCTTGCACTGGGTGTAGTTGCGTCAGTGGCTGAAATCAGGGCTCACTCCCAATACAGACATGGCCCATGTTTCCCGCCCCACCCCAGGAAGCCGGACACAGCAGAAGAAACCGAGGACGATGTAGCAGATGGAGAAGTTATTTAAGAAACAAAAATTGCAACACTTTCATTTCAGTGGAAATGGAGCGTCTGCTTTTTGGGCTCCTTTTCAAAGAAACCGAGCACCCAGGAATTCCCCCAGATTTTGTGACCACTCGAAACTAGGAACAACCCCACACCGAAGCCGAGCACTGTGGAAAATGTGGGGGAGTCGGACCGGAATCAGAGACTGTGATGGTTCCCGTTTGCACAAAGAAAATGCCCATCTTCTTTTGGGCCTAGGGCAGACCAGGTTTGACCTGTGGTCCCAGTGCCTTGCTCCCTGGGCCAGGAGAAGTGGAGAAAGCTGCACCCCTTGGAAGGAGGGAATGAGACTTGTTTAGCCAATCCCATGCCACTGGAGTCACCAGGACTGTCCCCATGGGAGCAGGTCCACAAGACTCCAGTCTAGTCCTCCTGGCCTGACATTTGGGCGCTTGGGCAATTGGTTCTGGGGGGTGAACAGAGCAGGGTGGGATCCCCGTCACTGGGCAAATGGTAAAGCAATCCTGAAAACAAAGGGTCTGAGAACACGACTGTTCAGGGGCATGCTTGATTTCACACCAAAAGAACACCCTGCCACCGGCATCTCCGCGGGGGGCAGCCCTGCCTGCAGCCAGCACATTGGCCGGGGGTACCTGCCCGGCAGGCTCATTAAGAGCAAGCTACTTTGGGTCACAGAGCAGTTGTATCGGGACCTGGTCATGGAGAAGAGAGAGCACAGCATGGAGCCAATCATAGACTGGGAGGGACCTCGAGAGGTGTCTAGGCCAGTCCCCTGCACTCATGGCAGGACTCAGTAATATCTAGACCGTCCCTGACAGGTGTTTGTCTAACCTGCTCTTAAAAATCTCCAGTGATGGAGATTCCACAACCTTCCTGGGTAATTTATTCCAGGGCTTAACCACTCTGACAGTTAGGAAGTTTTTCCTAATGTCCAACCTAAACCTCCCTTGATGCAATTTAAGCCCATTGCTTCTTGTTCTGTCCTCAAAAGTTAACAAGTACAATTTTTCTCCATCCTCCTTGTAACAACCTTTTCTGTACTTGAAAACAGTTATGTCCCCTCTCAGTCTTCTCTTCTCCAGACTAAACAAACCCAATTTTTTCAATCTTCCCTCATAGGTCATGTTTTCTAGACCTTTAATCATTTCTGTTGCTCTTTGCTGGGCTTTCTCCAATTTGTCAACATCTTTCCTGAAATGTGGCGCCCAGAACTGGACACAATACTCCAGTTGAGGCCTAATCAGCGCAGAGTAGAGCTGAAGAATTACTTCCTGTGTCTTGCTTACAACACTGCTAATACATCACAGAATGATGTTTGCTTTTTTTGCAACAGCGTTACACTGTTGACTCATGTTTAGCTTGTGATCCACTATGACCCCCAGATCTCTTTCCGCCGTACTCCTTCCTAGGCAGTCATTGCCCATTTTGTACGTGTGCAACTGATTGTTCCTTCCTCAGTGGAGTACTTTGCATTTGTCCTTATTGAATTTCATCCTATTTACTTCAGACCATTTCTCCAGTTTGTCCAGATCATTTTCAATTTTCATCCCATCCTCCCAAGCACTTGCAACCCCTCCCAGCTTGGTATCATCTGCAAACTCTGTAAGTGTACTCTCTATGTCATTATCTAAGTCACTGCTGAAGCTATTGAACAGAACCGGACCCAGAACGAAGCCCTGCGGGGCCCCCCTCGTTAGGCCCTTCTGGCATGACGGCGAACCACTGATAACTGCTCTCTGGGAACGGTTTTCCAACCAGGTTCCAGTGCATTAGTTCTCTGCAGAGGTGGACAAGCCCCTGCTCCCGGGGCCAGGGGAGGTGCGGCTCCCACAGCTCTGCTCCAGAGCAGGAGCAGGAAGTGCTCAGCTGTTACTCTGTGGGCAGCAGCTTGGTGTGGGAGAGGAAGTCACTTGCCTCAGACCCCATGCCAGGCTGAAGCCATGGGCAGGCCTGAGAACGGGGGAATTGAAACAGGAGCCTGGGGAAAACCCAGGATTTCCCACCACCCAACAGGCCTCAGTCACAGCAAGGGTTTTTCTGGGGGGGAACTCTCAATCCCCTGGACAGGCCTGGGAAAGCCGGCCAACGGCAGGACAAGAGACGGCACTAGATAGACCAGCGGCTGCCTGGCCCCCGGGGAGCAGCCCCATGTTCTCCAAGCGCTAGGCAGCAAGGCCAGTGGTGCGGCAGACCAGCCAATAGCCGCCTGTCCTTGTACCCTGCTCCCACCCAGGGACCGCGAGACGCCAGGGCAGCAGGGTGAGCAGGGCTGAACGTGGACAAACCCATCCGCTTTTTGGAGGCTCTTTCTGGGATGATCAGCTGTGCACCTCTGAGCTAGGCGTCACCCGGAGGAGCTGGCAAGGGGCCATTTAGTGCCAGGCATCACTGTGCTGTTACCTGGGGCTCTCCCAGTCTGTCTGTTGGGCCCACCTGTCATCTCTCACGTCATCCCGAGACGGCAGGCTCCTGGGGCAGGGCCCGTCTCTGTCCTGCGTGTGCAGCACCTAGCAGGGCCCTGACCCACAGCATGGGGTCCTGTGTGCTACCGGGATACCAATAATGAGCAGTGAGGAGTGGGACAAGGAGATTATTCCACTGGAGCTTCCCGAAAGCCCACCAGGTTGTCATGACTCTCAGCCACTGAAGAGCGTGGGCCTAGCACAGGGAGGACAGGGATACTTTCTCTCATCAGCCCTGGTGACCCAAGCCTGGCTGCTGTCTGAGCACCAGTGCCAGGGACGGAACCAGAGCCTGGCGAGACGCTGAAGTCCAGTCTGTTACTTGCACCGCATTGCTGCTCTGACTCCTTCGTAGCCACGCACACAAGCTAAGGCGGCCGCGTCCCAGCCCGGAGAGGATGGATAGAGAGGCAGTGCACGTAATGGAGAGCAGTATCCCGAGCAGCAAAGACACAGGGAAACAGATATTGCTCACACAACCAAGTGCAACCACCTCTGCAGAGCCAGTGGCCTGTCATGAAAGAGGGGAAAGGTTAGGTCCCCAATACACGTGCATTTCTGGCAGGCAGCCACGCCCTGGGGTGCTGGTGGGAAAGGGCTCTCCTTGAGAGTGCTGAACTGGGGTGAAATGGACAGGCTGCCTGGGTACAGGGCAGCAGGTGTGTCCAGTCACAGAGGACAAGCCCGTTCCCCAGCCGGGTACCTGACACCTGTTCTCAGGTGCCTTCGCTGGGTGTTTTCAGCAGCAGTGGGGCTGATGAAGGAGGGGGCGCCAGCGGCTTGCTCTTCCGGCCCCAGCACCTGAGGGCGCACAGATCGCAAGGCCTGTCCCGGGCAGCCATTTCAGGGGACAATGTGTTGAGGGTGGGCTGCAATATTTCATGAAAAAGCAAGAGACGGCTACAGAGCTGCCCTCTCCCACCCTGACTCACCTGGCCTGGGCCAGAGAGCACAGCCCCTCCCCGCCGCCAGGAGGGAAAAGCAGACTGCAGTGAAAAGAGCTGCAGGGGAAAGGGGACTGCCCCACCCAAGGCTTACGAGTGGCACACGCCTCCCCAGTTTCAAAGGGACTTTTTTTATATTGCAGCTGAATCAGACTGAGATTCTTAGGAGGGTCTGAGATAAAGACGCCCACGGCTAGTGATTAGCCGCCCTGGAGGAAATGAACCGCTGCAGCGTCTCACCTCGCAGCGTCAGGATCTCTGGCTTCGCAGCATCACATGTTCCGGTCATGGAACCGCCTGTAGCCGCTCCCCATGTCGCTCATGGAGCCGCTGACTGTGAACGGCGGGGCCAGCTCCACTTCCACAGACCTCAGGCTGCTAAAGGGAGCCAGAGAGAGGCAGATGCCTGATGGAGCCGCACCAGGACATTAACAGCCCCCGCCCCCCCTAGTATTTGTACCAGGGGCTGCACTGACAAGTCCTGAGAAGCCAAGTGCTGCAGATAGTTATCATGGATGGAGCAGACTGGAGCCACCTGGCGTCACATGCAGAAATGCCCCGACAGGCCCCAGCATCCCAACCCTGGAGTCTCCTGCTCAAGCCGAGGGGCCCCGTGTCACCCAGAGAACCACAGCCTCGACGCTACAGATGTGCTGGTCCAGAGGCAGAGACCAGGCCCCACCTAGGGTTTGGGGTTTGGGTCTGAAGCAGAGCCAGCACTCGGCTTGGCTCTGGAAGCTGTCAGCATGGGACTGCAGCCCCAAGGGCACAGCGGCTGGGCTGCTCCTGACAGACAGGCGCGTAGGGTAATGGGCCCTGCACTTCCTTTCCCTTCCCACTCCTGGGACACGCAAAGTAAAGGCAAGAGGAGCAAGAGACCAGCACCTCCTCCAAGCCTAACTCTTCCCCCAGGGCACCGGGCAGAGACACAGATGCACTGGCCACTCAGATCATAACCAGGCTGACTGCACAGTGAGCGTGGGGACAGTGAGCTCTCCTCCTCTGCCTGCCTTAGCAGGTAACACGGGGAAACTGCTGAACTGCCCCCTCCCGCCCCCGGGAGGCAATTCACCGCACCGGCCTGCCATCCAGAGGACAGTCAATATACTCACCGGATGTGATACAGGTTGAAAACAAAATTAGGGCCTGGGCAGGAAAAAAGGGAGAGAGGAGAGGAGACCGTTAGGGGGAAGGCGAAGCGCTGCAGCCTGCAGACTACACAATGCACCCGTATCCACGGCATGGAGTAGCTACAGGGCACTAGGAAGCAGGAAGTGAGAAACGCCCGTTCCTGGCCTGCTTTGTGCGTCTCGCTGGATATCGGACAGCGAGGAGGGCGAACGGTGTCCAGACCCGGACAAGGGACGTGGGGTGATGTGTGGAGGGGAGCTCCCTAGGCTCAGGCAGTGACCCCCCCGCTCCAGAACCCTGCCTGCCGCAGGCCCAATGCTAGCCACCCTGCAGACCCCATCGCCCCTACCCAGGGCGGTCCACGCTCCCGGACAAGCTGAGCCATGGGAGCTCTGGCTTGGCCACTGGGTGTCTGGCTTCAGACACAGCAGCTCCTTGGGGATGATCTACCCAACACTAGGCTAACTCAGACCAGAGGCTATTTGTGCCTCGCTTTCCCTCTCTCTCCCCCTCAGTGTGGCTGAAGGGACAACAAGCTCAGTGGGTAGCACAGTCCGGGCGTTGGTGGACACAGTGGGTCAGCCCCGCAGCCGTGTCGCCGCCGCACGCGCCGAGCAAAGCACGCGCTAACAGAGCAGCACGGCTCTCAACGCAGGTGGAACTTAGTGCAGAGGCCAGGAACCTTTAGCTCCCAATTACCTGCAGAAAGGCCCCTCTGGAGAGTGGAATAAAGGCTCCCTTGGTGCAAGTCTCAGTGCTGATGAGCACCGGCTGAGGATCTGGCCGGACAGTGCCACAAGCATGCCATCAGCACCCCTGCTAAGGAGCCCGGTGACAGGGCCTTTGGTCTCTAGCCCGCAGACACTGACCCAGAGGGCCCCTCGCTCCCACCAGCTTGCTCTAGGATGGTCCCAGCCTCTAGCTGCCAGCTGTCCTGCCAGCCGGGCCAGGAGCTCATGCCAACCAGGGCAGCTGAGTGGCACGGGAGGGGGGCTGTGCAGATTCACCACGTTCAGCCCTCTGGCTGTCCGCAGCACCCGCCTGGTTTGCCTTTGTCTGAAAACAAGCCGTGCTGTTGTCCTGGTGAACGTATGCATGGAGGCTCTGCGGGGATAGATAAACTCCAGGAGTGTCTCTGCTCTGAAACCTTTCAGGTACGTAACCCTGCCCCTTTTCTCTGGTTCGGGCCAGGCAGGTGTGCTCTGAGCAACACTGGGGCATTCCTGAACAGACTGAAAACGGCCTCCAGCTCCAAGAACTTGGCTGCTTTCAAGTCAGGCTGGTAGGGTGCCCAGGGCCCCGGCTGGGGCTCGTGGGCGCAGCATGAATGGGGAGCTAGCGGACGATGCAACTTCAGCTCCTCCCTGTGTGTGCTGATCTAGAGCTGCGTGTACCCAGCGCTCCTCTTGGAACAGCTGCCCTGGCCTCTCCCAGCTCCCTTTGGACGGCCTAGGCCCTGGGATCGCACAGCGAGGCAGCCCTTCGGGAGCTAGGGTCCCACTCAGGGAGTCTTTGGGACTCGAGATCTGAAAAGCCAAGCTCCTGCTGCTCTGCATGGGCACTGGAGATCCAGCTCTGCAAGACAGCTGGGTGCCCTGAGATCTGCCCAAAACCTCCCGCTTCTGTAACATCCTGGCAGATGCTGGGTGCTGCCTCCTCCCAGGGCTGGAGCAATTCCTGCCCAGTGCACACAGGAAATGGCAGGCACTGGCCACCCTGCCGCGTGTGACCTGGGGGGGCGCCAGCAGAGCATCAGCAGAGCAGTGGGACGAACACTCCCCGTCCCACTCAGCAATGGCCGGGCAGCAGCACAGGGACGCCCCAGCTGTGCCACACAGCTGGCTTGGGTCTGGCACCAGACACAGAAACGTGAAATCCTTGTGCAGGCTCCCACGGGACCAGGGCACGGTCCCCTCGGCAGCTCCCATTGTCTAGGGGGCAGCTCCCGCTCAGAGCCAGACCTGGGAACGTACATGGGGCTGTTCAGAGGGGACTGTGGTAGCTCTGTCCTCTGCTAAAGGCTCAACCCTTCTCCATTGGCCCGTACTTACGATGCCAGCCTGGTCCTCTCAGGTACCACTTGATAATGGTGTAGCCAAGGATGCCCAGGAGCAGCAAGGCCAGGCCGATGCCCAGGATAAGCCCGAGGATGCTGATGGGCTCGACTCCTGCAAGTCAGAAACGGGACATGCTCTGCAGAGGAACGTTCCCCAGAGGCTGGATTTCTAGAGGTGACCTGGAGCTCTGGTGCTTAGTGCTGCAAGGAGACAGGGGTGGGCTACAGAGCCCTTCCCCGCCAGCTCACCGGCTGCCTGTTCTCCTTAAGGCACGGTGCGCTTGTGCATGGCCTTACTGCGACGTAGACAATAGCAAATACGGCACAGCGGGGCCAACCCTCTGGGGCTCCTTGAGTCTCGGGAATCCAGGGTTGTTCTTAAAGCCCCAGCTCTTGGAGTCATGGGATTGTGGGAGAATCCCAGCTTTCGTTTTTAAGTCCTCTCCTGTCTGACCACCTCCCACCCCCGCTGGGTCAGTGGGTCCAGGCCAATGGTCCTCAAGCATCTGCAGCAGTGACACGGGGTATCTGGTAGGAAACAACCTTGGCTCCCCGCTTGTTCCCTTTGACCCCCATGGAGGAGCAAGAGTCTCTTCCCCTCATTGGGCCTCTCCACCCTCCTTTATCTTGTCTAGTGAGACTGTGAGCTCGTGGGGGCCAGGCCTGTCTCTCACAGCGCCTGTGCCAGGCCTGGCTCCACCATGGCCTCTCAGCGTGCCCATCCTACGCACCGTGCTGCTAAGGAGTGACGGGGGCTTTGGGAGACGGGAGCCCAGCACTGGCCAGTGCAAGGCGCCATGTTTGCTTGCAGCTCCCCCACGCTCACCCCACAGGCAGGAGAGGGACGGGGATATTTGCAGGTGTATCAGCCCCGTGCTGGAAAACTGGCCCAGGGAGGGAGCGTGACGTTGCCACAGTGAGTCTGGGCAGCGTAGGAGCCTCTCTGCCTTCAGTGTAAACAGGAAGCTGCGCTGGCTGTAAACAGGATTCCTCATTCCGCAGGAGCAGGCCCCAGGAGCTGCCAATTCCCGGCTATTCCCGGCCTACGTTTACCGCCAGGAGGTGACCGGGTTTAACCTCGGCTCTGGGGGGCCCCCCGAGGGGCCCCTGGGCTGCAGGCTGCTCGCTCACAGCTCAGCCACTCCTTTCCAGCAGGGCCAGGCCCTGCTGCACCTGGCTGAGCCCGGGACCCGGCCTGGTGCTGGGGTGCCCTGGCTGGATGGGGGAACAGCTGTGGGGGCCCCAGATTGGGGGGCAGAGCCTCCTTGCCCACAGTGGTGAGCCTGCCCTTCCTGGGACGTGCCCCTTGCCAGGCCCAGGGTCTGGCCGTGGGATCAGGGCCGGGGCACGTTTAATCTGTATTTCAATCGACACAAGTTAGCACAATTCGTCTGTCGGCCGGAGTCTGCACGTTTCAGCCCAGACCAGTCAGCTCCAGTCCTGCCTGCGTGCCCATAGCCCGGGGCAGGAGGGGACCTGCTCCCCCCATTGCCCTGGATGGGACAGTCACAGGTCCGCAGCCCAGGAGAAGCAGCCAGTGGTTGGCTGCTCGCTTCCGCTCCCCAGCAGCCCCCGCGGCCAAGGCAGGTTTATGAGAAGCCAGGAGGTGGGGCGAGAGCCATGAAAGCACAATCATCACTGGGGGTGTGGGGGGCAGAGACAAACTCCAGGCCGCTGCAGCAGCCTCTGGGCCAGCTCCGGACACTCAGACATGCGGGGCAGAGCTGCTCACTGGGGCCACCTGGGATTCAGCCCCTTTGCTCAGCTTCACCGTGCCGCCTCCGGGAGCCAACCGGGGCCCTGCGAGCATCAGCGGCTGAAGTCTGGACCTGGCAGAGGCCCCCCTGGACTCCCCTTCACTGCCACTCTCAGCTCCGGCAGGTTCCTGGCCTAGGAAGCCGGATCCAATGCGTCACCCTGTAGGGCAGCCCCATCAGTGCAGCGCACAGCAGTGTGTCCTCCTGGGCAGGGCAATTCCTGGGCAGCCGGCACCCTCTAGCGGCCATGTCCTGCTGCGCCAGTCCACGTTTTACCCTCCCTGAGGATCGGAGGAGTCGCAGGCCAGCCGAACCCCATCTCGGTGCTGCCCCGTCCCATCCCCCTGCACCAACGTCCCCGCCCCCGACTCTGAGGGCACCGTCCTGCTGTGGGGCTGGGGCACAGACGTGGAGCGGGGGGACATGGGCAGGGGGCTGGGGGCCCTGCAGCAGCCCTTTGATAAAACACCCCCACAAGCAGAAGGGGAGCGGGCTGATCTCTGCCTCGGAGGGGAGTCACCCCTTTCTGGGTAACCTGACGGCGACGATCCATCCCAGGGCTGGGGCAGATACTTCAGAGGCAGAAAGCTTTGCCTCCGGAAGGAACTCATGGCCCCACCTGTCTAGCGCGAAAGGGCCACAGCCCCCATCCCTGCAGCGGGCTCCCCACCCAGCACCCCATTTCCAGGGACCCTGGGGCGGCCGGGCTGAGCTATCCGTAGAGTCAGTGTGTATCCCTGGGTCGCCCCAGTCATGGGCTCCAGCCCCAGCCAAAGAGCAGCTTCCTAGCCCCTTCTCCCAGCCAGCCAGGCACCCCAGTGAGTGCTCTGGGGGGCTCTCTGGGGGGCTCTCTGGGGGCAAAGTCGGGCAGCACACCCCAGCTCTTAGCATCCCTTGAGCCGCGTGACACTGCTGGGTCTGGTGAGCTCCGGGCAGGCGCTGACGGCCTCAGGTTCCAAAACTGCCCACAGCCAGAGCCTGGAACGGGACTGCGGGGGGCTTCCCCGAGCCAGCTGTTACCCGCAGCCTGGGCCACACACCCAGAGCGAGTCATTCCTCCAGCTGTGCCAGGCCCCTGCTGGGGAGAGTGGCAACCCCCTAGCGGCCAGACGCACTGACCCCTCAAGCAGGCAGCCCCCCAGCACACAGAGCGACCAGCAACGGGGCACCGGGCGGCTGCTGGGGCTCATGAGCGAGAAAGGCCCCCGGGCGTTCGCATCACGGCAGGGAGGGGGACGCTGCTCACAGCCAGAGCAGAGGTGACTGCCTCTGCCCAGCCCCAGTCAAAACCCCATAAAGAGCTGCCCCGAGGAAGCCGTTCGCAGGGAACAACAAGTGCTATCAACCCTACAAGACCCAGGTGCTGTGCTGCATATTCCTGAGACTCGGCTGCTACAGGCTCCTCGCTTCACCGACGCTGTGTGTCTACACAGCTACGCCGGCCTTTGTACCAGCCACCTCCTGTTCAGACACCGGGCTCTGCCTCCCACCTCAGCTGGGCTCAGGGAACTCAGCATCTCCTCTGCCTGCCAGCCCTGCAGTCACCAGTTAGCTCCCTGGTCAGCCATACACCTGCAAGGGCTTTCCCACGGACGCGGCACTGTAGCCATTAGCCCTTGATACAGAGGCTGGAACACAGCTCAGTAACGAGGTTTGGGCCCGTATGCAAAGCACGATCAAAGCAGGATTGCCACCAAGCTCCTACAAATAGATGAATTGCAAATGTGGAGGGTGACTATGGTAGGAAAGACTCCTCCAAAATAGTCACATCCATGCTGTGGACCAGCCCTGGGGCGTGGTTTGCCTCGCACGGCTCAGACAGAAAATCCCTGACTGTACTGGTCAAGGAATGGAGCAGGAAGCCTGCCAGCAACAAGTGTGGTTAGACACAGCCACTGCCAGCACCATTCTGCTCCTCCGTGGGCGTTCTGCAACTCCAGCGCTGCCAACTGTTGCCCTGTAGGCCAGTGGTTTTCAACCTTTTTTCATTTGCAGACCCCTACAAAATTTTGAAGGGAGGTGTAGCCCCCTTTGGAAATCTTGGACAGTCTGCGGTCCCCCAGGGATCTGCGGACCACAGGTTGAAAACCACTGGTGTAGGGTGTTTTTCGTCAACCCCAGCTGCTGGAGTCATGCGATGATGGAAGACTTTCTGAGCTCCTGCTTTTAAAAATCAAGTTTCTAGCCCTTGTGTCTGCAGAGCAGAGCTTGGAGTCGTGACCCCTAAAGGCTCAGAAACCAGAAGGCCAAGAAAAAAACCTAATTATTTATTGTTCTATTTCTTATGTATCCTTGTATAGACTATAACGGATGTTTAGAATTGTGTACGTCATTGGGGTAACTATTAACGATTTCACTATATGATGCATTTTATTATTACATAAATCCTCTGCGTTTTCAGCCCAATCTCAGGATCGGGCTAGAGACAGCGATGCTGTCACTCAGTCACACACCCCAACTAGCCAGTTTGGGCAAGCACCAATCTCTAGTCAAGAATTTCCCACGGTCTGGTCAGTGAAAAGTACAGTAATGCATTGGCTAAGGGCACGGCTGCCCTCTACTGGCGGGAATCAGAACTGTTCTGTGGTGTGTCATAGACCCCCCCCCCCCCCCCCCCATGCAGCTGATAGCTAAAGGAGAGTCTTCTAGGGGCCTATGCTTTCAGAGCAGGAGGAGCTGAGTTCTGTCCTTGTGAAGTTACAAAACAGCCCCAATGCACCGCACGGTGACAGCCGTGATGTCCTAGCTGGCCACAGCTTGTTACAGCGCCCGAGAAAGAGGCCTGCAGAGTTTGTCATTATCATGGAGCTTCCATCTCCTATTGCCATCCAGCACAGTCAAGTGGCCCTGTCGCTTTGATTTCAGGGCTCTCCCCCTAGACTGCTCTGCGGCCTCTGAACCCACCCAGGGACTGGCATGCTCTGTGGAAGCCTGGAACAGCTTTGTGTCTGGGTCAGATCCCCATGCCGTGGCTCAGGGGCAGCACCACCAGTCGTGGGGGCTGTTTCACACTTTGTCCCGGTGTGATGACTGCAGGTTCGGTTCTTTCACGTCACTGGGGGCTCCCAGCCAATCTGGCTCAGCCACAAGCCCTGGGCTTGCTGCACGAATCCCTGGGGGAGGTCCCTGGCTCATGTTCTACAGGGAGTCAAACTAGCTGAACATCACGTCCCTTCTGGCCTTCCCAGCTATTGTGACCAGTTATTGGTATGTTAGAAAACAAACAGCCCGTCCGTGAGAAAGGAGCAGACAGGCTGCCTCGCTGGGCCGGGAATGCTTGCCCCTGGGATGGAGGGTGTGGTGCCGCTCGGGTCAATATTACACAACACACATTGTGTCCTCAGCTCCTGTGTGTTCTCCTCCTGTGCCAAGAGCCAGCAGCCCCGCAGACCGGAGAGGCTGCACTGCTCAGCATGGGGAGAGAGCGGGACAGGGGTGGTGAGGCCTTGGCCAGGGAGCGCTGAGGGGGACAGCCTGTCCCTCCACCACAGACCAGTTACCCGACTTTGCCAAGGGTGGGGTTGAGTGAACGCGCCCCCCCCCCACCAGCTTGCAGGCAGGCAGCCATGCACCCCCCCCCCCCCCGTGGTCTGTGCAGCCACTAGTCCATGCTATGGGCTGGAGAGACAGGCACTGGCCTCCATGCACCCGATCTGGGGGGTTCTCAGCCACTGCAACTGCTGCGTCCCCTTTTCCAAAGGCTTCAGCATCACACCCATCCCGCGCAGCCTTCCAGCTGCAAAGCCTCCCGCTGTGTTCGTCCCGGCTGGCGTGACGCCACGCGTGACAAGTCTGCACCGTTAGCTGCCTTTTGTTTGGCACATTCCACCACTAGGCTACCCAGGACCGTCGCTATGTAACAGGGTCTCCTGGCCCTTGGGCCAACTCCTCATTGCCCTGCCCCATGTGCTGCTGCTTGCACCAGAGCCTGGTGCTGGCCAATGCACAGAAGGGCAGCGTTTCACACCCGCTTTGCACAGGGCGCGGGGCAGTGAGTGTTTAACACACTTGCACTTTGGAGCATCCTGGGCAGAGAGAACGAAACAGGCTGTGGAGCCCGATACGGTCACTGAGCCCAGGCAGGTGAGGGCTGAGACAATGAGCTGGCGATTGCAGGTGGCTAAGCCGGCCAGGCAGTCGAACACAATGGATCAGTGAGGCTCAAAGAATGCAGCTGGCTGGTTTGGCTGCCTCCTAACTCCTTCCATCCCAGGGTATCCAGGCGCTGTGCAAATGTTCATGGTTAGAGATTTAACGTCACAGCCTCCCCCACCCCGCCCATGGGACGGGTGTTAGTGCTGCTTACAGATGAGGAAACGCAAGCCCCGAGATTCAGAGATTCCACGGCCAGAAGGGACCATTGTGATCATCTCGTCTGACCCCGACTTGCAGGGGCCAGAGACCGGCCCCAGAATCATTCCCCGAGCAGAGCTTGTAGAAAAACATCCAATCGATTTCAAAACCATCAGTGACGGAGAATCCACGACGAGCCTGAGTCAATTGTTCCAGTGGTTAATTACTCTCACATTAAAAATGTGCCTTATTTCCTGTCTGCCTTTGTCTAGCTTCACCTCCCAGCCACTGGATCATGTTAGACCTGTCTCTGCTAGACTGACGGGCCCATTATTAAATATTTGTTCTCCATGCAGGTACTTATCGGTCACCCTTTAACCTTCTCTCTGTTAAGCTAAACAGATTTTGTTCCTTAAGTCTATTACTATTAGGGCATGTCACACCAGTGCCAAATACGGAGGTAAAATAACCTCTCTACTGCTACCCGAGATTCCTCTGTTTGTGCATCTGTGACGTTATTGACAATAACTGGGACCATATAGATCATTGTTACAACCAAGGTCCTGTAGTGGCACCAAATCTTATCTAAAGCGGGTCAAATGAGGTGTCTAAGTCCAGGTTATGCTTGGCTGGTTATGATTATGTCATTTATATGTATGTATCAGTTTTGTAGTTGAAGTTATGAATATTGGCTTTATACTGTCTGTATTTCAAACTGGGGCAGTGCTTCTGGGACCCAGGACAAGCTATCAGCTCTGCCAGGCCTGCTGATGGCCCATTAAGAGCCATCAGCGATACAATGGACCCATTGAGAGATGGCAGACACGCCTGTGACTCAGCAAATTATGCAGGGACTTTGCCCATGTGACTCCAGACTCCATTTTGCTGTGATTTTCCACAGTAAGGACAAAGAGGTGTCTTTACACCTGGAAGAAACCATAAAAGGCAGCTGCCTCATCTCCATTTTGTCTTCATTCCTGCTTCTTACCTCTGGAGGAACCTTTCTACAAATGGAAGCGCTGAACAAAGGACTGAAGGACCCATCCATGCTGTGGATGTAATCCAGAGACTTCATTTGAACCTGCAGCTTATGTCATCTTTACTGCAAGCCTGAACCAAGAACTTTGCCATTACTGTATGTAATTGATTCCTTTTAACCAATTCTAGCGCTCACCTAGACCTTTTTCCTTTTATGACTAAACCTTTAGATTTTAGATTCTAAAGGATTGGCAACAGCGTGATTTGTGGGTAAGATCTGAGTTGTATATTGACCTGGATCTGGGGGCTTGGTCCATTGGGATCGGGAGGGCCTTTTTTTCTTTTACTGGGGCATTGGTTTTCATGACCAGTTGTCCCCATAACGAGTGGCACTGGTGGTGAGACTGGGAAACTGGAGTGTCTTAGGGGATTGCTTGTGTGACTTGTGGTTAGCCAGAGGGGTAAAACCAAAGTCTCCTCTGTCTGGCTGGTTTGGTTTGCCTTAGAGGTGGAAGAACCCCAGCCTGGGGCTGTAGTTGCCCTGTTTGAAGCAATTTGTCCTGAACTGGCACTCTCAGTTGGGTCCCGCCAGAACCAGCATCGTTACAGCATCCCAGGATCAAATCAGCTCTTTTGGCCGCAGTGTCACGCTGGGAGCTTGTACTCAGTTGATTGTCCACCACGACCCCCAAATCTTTTCAGTCATGGCTTCCCAGGCTAGTGTCCCATCCGGTAAGTATGGCCTATATTCTTTGGTCCTAGATGGATGCATTTAGCTGTATTAAAACACATATTGTTTGCATGGGCCCAGATTACCAAAGCGATCCAGATCACTCTGAATCAGTGACCTGCCCTCTTCGTTGTTTACCACTCCCCCAATATTTGTGTCACCTGAAAACTTTATCCGTAATGATTTTATGAACACACCCATTCAATGACGACTCCCCATTTACAATCACATTTTTAGACCTATCAAGCGGGCATTGCGAAAGAGTTGGCTCTGATACTGAGCTAGTTCCAATACTGATCATCTCGTCACATTTGCCATGGGTAAGTTGCATGTATAATTAAGCAGTGAAGACTCTTGCCTGCTATTCTGGAAAGCTCCATTTTGGTGGGGAGCGGTTATCCGCGAGGTTATCCCGAGCCATCCTCCCACTCAGCAGCCCCATAGCACAGGAAGAGCAAGAGGGAATTATTTTTTAAGTTCGTTTAATAAACGGTCTCAACAAATAGTTGCAAATGATCACTGCACCACTCCCCAGCTCCAGAGAGCATCCCTAGTCGCAATAGTATTTAAACCTGTGCTTAGAGTACTGGCTTGAGGCCTATGGAAGCGCAAGCTTAAAGGTACAGCACCTGGGTTAGTGCTGTCCTGAGCCAGGGCCCGGGAAGTTAAATGCCAGCCCCTTCTCCAGCAGCTTCCTGCCAAGGCTCTCAAAGCACGGGACAAACACTAGTGAGTTAAAGTGCACAGCGCACCAGGTAGGGCAGTGTTGTTACGTGTTACTACTACCCTGCTGAGGCACGGCGGGCTAGTGCAGGGCAGAAGCAAGGGCCCATGCGTCACTCATTACGGTGTTCTTACGGGAAAGCCATCGCAATGTCCCCAGCTAACCCCAGTGCCGGAGCTGTTCGTGCCTGTCCCGGCATGCCCAGGGTGGGGGCTGCCTGACAGAGGTGCTGAGCATCCAGGCTGCCGTGGAAGCCGAGGGAGGAAACTGCTCTTTGCTTTCAGGGCTCCTGCTGCTGCCACAGCTCCCTACACGTGTAGAAAAGCTCAGTAAGCCAAGCCTGGCCATTGTGCAGCCTCTGACCGCACCAGAGCGCAGCTAGCGAGCTGGTGCCCGGCTGAGGAATCGGCTCTCGGGGCGCCTGTTACGCCATCCGTCACAGCTCCCCGCCGATTCCCACAGCACGGAGACCCAGCTCTCCAGAGAGCCTGGCTGCTCTACACACAGCTGGGAGACTCCCTGGGAAGAGGGAGACATTCCAACCCGCGGGTGTAACATCTCGGCGTGACACCGCGACACACAGAGCCACTTCCCCGTGTGCACTCTGGGTGACCCAAAGGAGACGTTCTTGGTCTCCAGCTGAGGACAAGACATCTGCTGCCCGCTGTCCTGAGCCATGCCGTGACAGGGCGGGTGGCATTCACAGAATCTCCCCCAGCTGACAGTGTCCAACCCCTGGTTTGTTCCCCAGAACGGTGACAAGCGAGTCCTAGGGAGGCAGCTCTGGAAAGGGGCTGGATTTGTGGGGGAAGGGCACAGACCTCTCTGAGTTCAAGCAGTCCTGCCAAGGCCACCGCGTTGCTTTTCCGCTGCGCTTTCCCTCTGTCCCCGCGGTATCCCGGGGGAACGGGCCTCAGCACAGTGAAGGGCCAGGCTATCGTCCCCACCCAGGCCCTCAGTGCGGGACAGTGTTCTGTAGCCGCCAATGCCCAGCCTGTACACGCACGGGCATGTACTTGGCACGGATCACCCCTATCCCGGACACCTGCCCCTTTTGCGGCGTGAGGGAGACCCTGGCACACATTTACTTGGAGTGCGCCAGGTTGCAGCCCCTATTCCGGCTCCTCTTAGACATTTTTTTTTTTTTAAAGGTTTTGGTTGCACCTTTTCCCCTCACCTCTTTGTCTACACACTCCCTATCCGCGGCCCCACAAAGCTGCGGGACCTCCTGGTCAGCCTCCTCCTGGCCCTGGCGAAAATGGCCATTTCCAAAACCAGGGAGAGGAGGTTGGCCGACAAGGTCTCCTGTGACTGTGAGGCCTATTTCCGATTCTCCGTCCACTCACGCATCCAGGCAGAGTTCCTCTGGGCAGCGTCCACTGGCTCCCTTGACGCCTTCGAGGAGCAGTGGGCGCTGTCCGGGGTTCTCTGCTCTGTGTCCCCGTCCGGTTCCCTTCGTTTAGCCCTGTGACCTCATTCCTGTTCTCTCCTTAGTTGTCCCCCGTACTCTTTTGGTTTCCAGGTCCTGTGGATCCCCCACTTAGGCGGGGGGGGGGGGGGGGGGAATCCTTTGCCTGCCCACTTCTCGGATCCCAATAGGACCAATGCCCAGCCTCAGGCCAAGAACCCAGCTGCCAAAGGTGGCCCTTGGACTGATGGAGCCTAGCACGCACTGTCCCCGCCCGACACGCGTCGCAGTGCTTGGCTGTAACGTGCGTGCGCCAGTCGCCTGTGCCGTTTCCTACCCAGGGATTCTCCCCACGAGCCACCACCAGTTGGCGGTAACTCTTTTGGAGGTGACATGCTGACTAGCACCAAAAGCCACGCGGGGCGTCTCCGACAGCGGAGCGGTGAGCGCCTTGGAGAACAGAGCACCTTGTGCCATAAAACGCCGGGACGAAGCTGCCCAGCTCAGCAGTGAGAGCTTCCGGTGAGACAGCAATTCCATGGCAATCTAACACGCGTGTTCGTAACACAGCTGTGCTTAGCCCCTTCCAATCGGAGGTGCGCAACGTGCTTTCCACGTCCACACACAGGGTAAGCAAGGGATAAATGTATGGAGCACGGCCCCCACCACTGAAACGGAGCCTCTTCTGGGGTGCAGCATGACAGCTGTCTAAGAGCCAACACAACACACCAGCTCAGGTCAGGCACGACAAAGAACCCTGGCCCAGCTGCAGCTGAAGGAAGGACATTGGGTGAAGAGGTGGGCAACTTGTGCTCACTGACTCACTGTAATGACACGGGGTGACCCGCCTAGAAATAGGACAAGCTGGTGACCTTAGAAGCAAGGGCATAACTGTCTGGTGACCTTCCGTGTCATTTTCTCCTTTCCCCCTCCACCCTATAACATTTCTGACTCAAAACCAACTTGGAGCAATGCGGAAGGACAGACAGACGGAGCGGGAAAAGCTTTGCTCCATCCATTCCCTCCTGATAGGCTAATCTTGGCAATAGCTCTGCGGGTGAGTCACTCTCCGGGGGTAGATGCAGAGAAGATTATGCAGGTGACGTTGATGCTGACAGATGGGTGTCAAATTACAATCCAAATCATAATTCCTGTTTGACGACTCCCGTTGTAGGTTTTAAGTAGCACTGCCACTGTCCAGCGGTCAGGGCTGGGATAGAGCACCAAAGAGCAGGGGACAGCTCAGAGCATCTGAGACGCAGGACAACCTGCCTGGGTTCTGGCACCCGGCAATAGGAGGGCACGTGCTGCATTCCAGGCATCCCTTGGATCTGGGAAACTGACTCTTTCCACAGGCTGAAGGACACCTCGCCGCTGGGCAGACATGGTGAGTCACCAGCATGGTAGCGTAGAACAGCTTCCTGTCACCTCCCCGGGGCCCCCTGGCAAATCCCACCATCCTTCCCACAGGGATGGGAGAAGTTCACCTCCCTATTCGCTGCCATTTCACTGCTCTCCTGCCGGGGTTTCAGACTCAGTCAGATAGAGAGCAGCACCATGTTTGAACGAGGTAGATTTATTATCCTCGGGTGTGAGAGAAAACCAGGGCACTCCCGTTCCCCCTTTCAAATGACCTGTTCTTCCTTGGCTCTGAATATCCAACCCAGGATATTCTCAGCCCAGGAGTGTAACCCATCCTCTGCCTCCTTTCTTCTTCTGGGCTTTGCTTTATTGCTTGCTAAATATATCACGAAACACGACTGCCCAGAGCTCCCCAACTTCTGCATGGCTTCCCCTCCTGCCTCTCCCCACTAGGAACCGCATAAATACATCGCTGGAATTAGCTGCCCCGCAAAAGTTTGCTTGCTGGGGTCAAAACACATGTTCTTAGAAGGGGTATTCCCTAAGAGAGTCGCTGGGACAGCTGGGCAAAGCATAGACAAGAATAGTGCCAGCCTCCCCCAAGCTTCTCAGCCAGTGCGCCTGGAGCTGGCCTGCCCCAAAGGGAAGGCGCTGTGGAACCTGGGTGCAATGGGCACTAACACTACGGCTGTGTGCACGAGGGTTTTCAGCAAGTTTCCCACGATGGCAGCTGCAGCGTGAGCAGGGGCAGTGCACATGGGTGCTTTCATCCCTGTGGAGAAAACACCAGCACTGTGAGCAGCAGGATATTTCCCCAGAAGACCTTAGAGCAGACAAGGCTCAGGACAGGAGAATGGCCATTGATTTCTATGGGAACAAAGCCCCAGATCTGCACCCCGTACTCGCTCTGAGGAGTGCACACTCCTGTTGAAGTCAATCGGATTAAAGGGGGCAGAATGTGACCGTAACTCAGGCTTCTACAATGGACGTCCCATTTCTCTGCCCCAGAGATCGGACAGCCATTTGTAGAAGGTTCTAGAAACTTTCCTTTGCAAAGTCTGCACTGAGCACAGCTCACATTAGCTAGCAGGCTCCTTTGAGAGAAGGAACAGGGACCGTTTTCATGCAGATGATGTGGGCTTTGACGCAGTGCCCATCACAGAGAGAGCCCTCTATAGACCCTGACGAATCAGCCCGACCACCTTGCAGGGAGAGGGAGGGAGAGGAATACCATCCCCCATTTTATAGATGGGAGAACTAGACAGAGAGGTGGCGTGATTTGCCAAAGGTCAGTGAGTGCGTACAGCCCAGGAGTTCCTCACTCCCAGGCAGTGCATTCCACCATTTACCCGCTCACGAATGAGCCCTTCCACGTCGACGCTGCGTGGGAAGATTTCCTTCCTCTCTTTCGTAAAAGTAAAAAGCGGTAAATGGCACACGCAGCTCTGCGCCATCACCCCCGTGTTGTCTGTGCCACCCAGCCAGAGGAATCAGGGACGTCAGAATGGCCCCTGTAACTGAGCCCTGACACAAGCAGGGTGCAGCAAACCTAGGCTTGGGTGAACCCACCCAAACGTCCTGGAGTCAAATGCTCATCTCAGAGTCAAACGCTTGTTGGTTCGTGTTGCTCAGGACACGGTTTCGGGCACCACAAGCTGCATTAATGTTCTGTCAGAGAAGACAGCAGGTCATTTTAATTCGTCAAAGCAGCTCCCAGTTTTCCAAGGAAACTGTGTTTCCTGCCCTGCTTTGCATTTAACCAATGCAGCTATAATTACAATGGGCTCTGTTTGAGGTCAGAGAGATACAGTACGTCGCGGAGAAACCCCCATTCCAACTCTGCACTACTGGGAGTTATGAACACTGCGCTCACGGGTTTCCAGAGGGTTTACAATCATGAGAATAAAGGCTTGCATTTCCACAGCAGCCTGGGGGGTTGAGCAGAGGGCAGGGGATCAGCAGATCCTGGATACAAATCCTGACCCTGACTTCAGGTTGCAATGCAGGTGACGGGCGGCCTGTCTCAGGTCTCACTCCCTACCCTGTATAGTGGCCCCCAAAACCAAGAGCCAGCCCTGAGCAGCCCTGAGCTCCAGGCAGACAGCACAGAGAAAGAGAAGGACGAGAGACCCCCATCCAAATGCCCTTGCCCCAGAGGAGAATGGGGGCACCCAGGTACTGTACACCATGGTCTGTTCCCCAAAGGACTCCGTCCTGTGCGAGGGAGTGACGGACAGGCAGGAGCGTTGGCGTCCTGCCTGCTCTGCACCATGGCACTGGGAGTGTTGCCCTCGCTCACAGGGGTGAGGAGCAGCATCAGTTAATGACAAAAGAAAACAGGGATTAGGTGAGGTTAGACCCAGCCGCAGGCCGAGCGAGAGACACGGCAGCGGCTGAGCAGGTTTTGTCGTGAAGAAGAAAACAGGTCACGGTACATGAACATTGGGGAACAGAGGGAGAACCCACTGACGGAGCCTGACTCACCCACACCCTGCCCCCTAAGCCAAGGCAACCTGGTGGAAAAGACGACCGGGTCAAAGCAGAAGCGTCTTGCACCCGCTTTGCTCAGGGGACAGTGACAGGCCCAGGCACTGCAGAATCGGGCCCTGCACCATTCATAAAGGCAAAGCAGCCGGATTCCTTCAGCCCCACAGCTCGTGCTGTCATTTGCACCTGGGCAACGCAGAGCAGAGCAGGGCGGGTGTGAAAATCTCCCTCTGGTGCAATGTGGGGCGGGAGAATCTGAGCTGGTGGCATTTCCTGCCCGTTTTGCTCCCTTTGCACGGGTGTAAATAGCAGCCCGGGGACGGTCATAAGCCAACAGCCACAAAGTGAGCATTGACCAGCCAGTTCTTGGAGCCCCTCCCGTGGTGGAGATGTTCCCCGGCAGCGTAAGGCCCGACTGAGCGCACAGGCCAGGGGGCATGTCTGGACCCTGCCCCCATGGCACTGCCGAGCACCCGCTCTCCACGCTGCCCCAGACACCACACTATCTGCTGCTTTTCTTAGCGCCCCGCTCCTGGAGTCCGGTGACCACACGAGAATCGCAGCTTTCATTTAAAACACAGTCAGCCTCTAGCCCTGGTGGCTGTGGAGAAAATACTGACGAGGTGAATGCGTCCCAGCGGCTCAGACAGCAGGAGGCAAAGAGAAAATACCACCACCAGTCGCTACGTATTAGAGCCCATGATTCTGGGGGCCTGACTCATGATTTGTAAACGCTCGGGGTGGGTAACCCTGCAAATGATTAATAACGGCGAACAGCTGAGAAGTCTGACATCACACAACCCCCTCCCCCACTCCACAAGCAGCTCCCATCCCTGCTCCCAGGCCCCTGAATCTCAGTCCCTGTTGACGGTCTCCTTTGTGGGCCACTGTGTCTTAGAATTTGACCCCCCTTCTCCCTGCTCATCCTGGGCACAGCCCCTGCAGAGCCCTGGCGCTTACCTGCCATCGCAGTGTCCAGCAGTGACACCGGAGGGACATTAAAGTGACATGGAAATGGGCCGGTTTCCATAGGCCAGGAGCTCGCTTTGAAAGTGAAAGCAGCCAGGGTCAGGGGGCAGCTCTCGGCAGCACAGTGAAGGCATCCATGCAAATGTACGGCGTCCACAGGAAAGCCCAGCCAGGCTGCCCTGACTCGCCCTGTTTAGCATCCGTGCATCGAGCCTCGGCTGCTCCTAAGGCAAAGCCTGGCCGATGTGTTTCTCGGGGCTTCTCCTTCTGCAATCAGGTGTGGAGGGATGGAGGGGACTTAGTGTCTCATGTGTCACTTTCTCCTGAGACTGGCTGCTGCAAAGAGCTTTGTTTACACGTCTCCTAGCAGCTGAAATAGCTGTCCCTGCTCTTCTTTCTACTGTTTGTCCCCGGAGGCTGGGGGTGGCTTCCCCGCCCCGACTCCGCAGACATACACAGCGCGATGGAGAAAGGCAAAAGACACGGGAACAGCCTCAGGGTATGGGGCAGCCCAAGCCATCAAATTGGACCTGGGCGGCAATGCAAGACAGAGACGCTGGAAAAGCCACCTGCCCCTTGCTGCTGTGCAGCCCTGCTTTACTCCTGAGCTGGGGGATGGGGGATTTGCCTCTCTCCGGAGTTCTCCCCTGCCTGGATATTCGTTAGGCTATTCCCATAGCGCACCAGCCTGCACCGAACGGCAGGGTCAGCTCAGTTCTTTCCAGGGGCAGAATTGCCCACACCCCAATGCCCTAGTCTCCTGGGAAGGGCCCCCGCTGCTACCAAATAGTGCTTACTGCACGCCTTGGACACTATCAAACGATGCTTCCGGAAGTGCCAGTTAGCGGGGGGTCAGGAAACTCTCAGGCAGGCAAGAGAGGCCACTTCCGGCCAACCGAGAGAGCCCCAGAACAAACCTTGACTCCAGCACCCAGGCACGAGGAGGGCTTTCAAATCTGCACCTCGATCTAGTTCTGAATTTTTCATCCCTATTTTTAACATGGTTTGAATTCAAAACCTTTGACCCTGCAGTGTTTGAAATCTGGTTCTCAGTCAGCTGACTCAGGCCCAGCTGTAGTTAATCCCTAGCCTAGATCGTCACGTCCCCTTGAATCAGACCCCGGGGGGGCCTCACTGCTCGGTCTGTGCCCAGACTTTCAATTCTGCACAACTTCTCACTATAGTTCAGTGATGCTGAGATGATGCAAGCTGTCCCTTGGCACTGCCGACTCAGAGACTCTACCTGGACTTTAGTAACAAGCTCCCCAGACAATTGTAGCCTTTGTTCTTTTGGAAAATTACATGCCGAGTTTCAATGGGGTTATTTTGTTCTTTGTTGTTAGTTTGTTTTCAGTTAACTGTGGAAAAAATGGCACAGGCCAAGGGGTCAGGCCCTGATCCTACAAAGCATCCTCACACACACAACCCCAGAAATGTCAGGCTGGAAGGGGCCTCAACAGGTCCTCTAGTCCAGCCCCTGCACTGAGACAGCACCAAATAAACCCAGACCCTCTCCGACAGGTGTTTGTCATCTGTTCTTAAACACCTCCGGTGACAGGGATTGGACAACTGCCTTGGAGCCTGTTCCAGAGCTGAACTCCCTCGAGAGTTAGGAAGGTTTTCCTAATATCTAACCGCACTGCAGATTAATCCCATTACTTCTTGTCCTGCCTTCAGTGAACATGGAGGACAATTGATCACTATCCTCTTCATAACAGCCTTTAACTTAATTCAACACTCGTCTCAGGTCCCCCCTCTGTCTTCTTTTCAGAGGACTAAAACAGAGCCAGTTTTTTCAACTTTTTCTCATAGGTGAGATTTTCTAAACCCTTTATCGTTTTTGTTGCTCTCCTCTGGACTCTCTCCCATTTGTCCACATCTTTCCTAAAGTGCGGTGCCTCACCAATGCCAAGTAGTGAGACAATTACCTCCCGTGTCTTACATACGACACTCCTGTTAACACACCCCAGAATGATATCAGCCTTTTTCACAACTGCACCATGTTGTTGACTTATTCAATTTGTCAACCGCGAGAACCCCCAGTTCCTTCTCAGCAGTACGACCACCTAGCCAGTTTTTCCCCATTTGGTAGTTGTCCCTTGATTTTTCCCTTTTTCAAGTGAAGTGCTTTGCACTTGTCTTTATCAAATTTCAACTTGTTGATGTCAGACAGATTCTCCCATTTGCCAAGGCCATTTTGAATTCTAATCCTGTCCCCCAAAGTGCTTGCAGCCCCTCCCCGCTGGGGGTCAGCCACAGATTTTATAAGCACACTCTCCACTCCATTGTCCAAGTCACCAATGAAAATACTGACTAGTACCAGCCCCAGGACTGGCCCCTGTGGGACCCCACTACATACAGTCTCTCAGTTTGACAGCAAACCAGTGAGCACTACTCTTTGAACACGGTTCTTCAACCAGTTGTGCACCCAGCTTATGCTAATTGCATCTAGACCACATTTCCCTAGTTTGCTTATGAGGCTGTCATGTGGGACTGCGTCTAAAGCCTCACTAAAGTCAAGGGGAAACGATCGCATGCTTCACTTTAAGCAGGTGAGTAGCCTAATCAGCGGGACTATTCCCCTGTGTGTGTCCTTAGTGACCTGGGCGGGCTTGTGTCCACTCGCCAGGCTGGGACACAGAGCAGTGCAACACAGCCCAGGTCACTGCAGCCAAAGGATTGCTGCTCAGTCACCTTAAAGGTGAAATGGGAACATGCAGGCATTTCCCCCATTCGACATAGCCTAGTTCAGCTAATCTCCAGGGTATTGTCTCCTCAGTAGCTAAGGCCTGAATATGGTAGAATAGTATCAAGGTCCAGAACAAAACGGTCAAATCTCTCCTTGCGATGCCCGGGAGCTGCAGGGGCACAGCACCTGGGACAGTCGAGCCATATAGTCTTTGAGGAGACAAGCATGTGATGACAACACAGACTTCTCGGGGCTGTTCGGTTACATGAGCAAAAGCAGAATTGGGGCCTTAGCCTTTAACAGAAAGCACCAGGGTCATTCCATGGGGAGACCATGGCCAGATCCAGTGGAAAGACTCCCCTGATTTCAATGGGCTTTAGATCAGTTAGGATCAAGGTCTTTGGTACCCCTGCACCATGCACACAATGCTCCTCCCAGGAACCTCCTTTCCCAGCACCTGCTGTACTTTGAATGCACATAGTCAGTTCAATGACTGCTGTTCCCTTCCCTTTGCAGGACACAGACTCTGAGTGGTCCCTGAAGAGGAGAGGTAATGGCCTTAGGGTCTCAGGCATGGTTGTACGTGTTGCTAACTGTGCAGTTCTCCAAGACTACATGCCCATGAGCTGCTCTCTGTGTTGCAGGTCCTCCTCCGGCACGCAAACCCCTGACTGTGACACAGAACTTCAAGCGATTTGGCATCCCGCTCATTGCCACCGTCCTGAGCATGGCCACCATCATTGTAACCGCCTTCCTAAGTAAGGTCCCTTCTCTCCTGTCCCACTTGCATGCTGGGGGCTTGCACTGCAGCCACGCTTCCCTCTTGCGCTACACTCCACCCGGTGCCCTAGCAACCTTGACCAGAGCCCGCCTAACAAGGCACTGTAGTGACAGCCCCTGAGGCTACAGTCTTTCCCCTGCAGAAACAGGACCTCATGCCTGCCGAGGCCAGTATGATTCAGGGAGAAACAGGGAGATGCAAACTTCAGATCCAGATCCCAGCCCCATCCCAAAGCCTGGGGCTGTTGGGATCCAGGGTTTGGGGGGAGGGCGACTCTATCCTCAGGGATCTCATCCTAATGCCACCTTTGGGCCAGGTTGTGTCTGATTCTGGTGTTTACGCAGAAGTTGTGGGGGGTGTATTGAAGACTGTTGGAATTTTGAAAGCTATTGCTTTAAGAGTGGGGGGTTCCCTGGTGCTGCTTGCAGGCTCTGGAGTGATGCCTGCAAGTGGAGTCAGTCTGCCAGGCTGGAACCTGACTGCTGAAAACACAGTGGGGTGTCTCTTGTCCCTAGGGAGCAGCCTGTTTTCTCCTGCTCTGTTTTTGAGCTTTTGTTCTCAGTGCTAATAAAATTGTTACATCGCAAACTTCCAGTGAGAGATCTCATCTGTGTGTGCTACAGAGACATGCTCCCTCCCTGTGCATCTAAAACACACACCCCACTCCTGGTATCCACCTGGCCCCAAAAGCTCTGGGGTGTGTCCAGAATCCCTACATAGCTTGAAATGGCTCAGTACACGGCTTAAGCTGGAGCTGAATCCGCACTGGGAGAGCACGTGTGGAAAGCTTCCCCCCACTCACAGGCCTGCAGAGTGGGTGCTGACAAGCCCTTTGCTCTCACGAGGAGCCATTTGCAACAAAGATTTAAACCCACCCTTCAAAGTTCCCTGGCAGACATGAGCCAAACATCACAGACCAAGCTGGACTCCGTCCCTCTCCCCTCTAGTCAAGGCGGCTCTGGAACGCTACTACTTCCTCTGCAGCAAGACATTCGAGTTCATTCCCCTGCAGCAGCAATGCGATGGGCGGGAGGATTGTTCCTGGGGCGAGGACGAGCAGCGCTGTGTGCAGCACGCCCCAGAAGGCCCACCCATGGCAGGTGAGTTGGGGATGTGATGCCAGCAATGCCGTGCAGGGGGCATGAGCAGCTCAGGGGCTGAGAGCAGCATTGAGAGCTTTGGGCTGCATTTAGAAATCACTAACCAGGGGCCAATGGCTGCACCAGGGATTAGCCTGCACCAGATAGTGCAAATGTGCCAAACTGCAGCCACCTGGAGGGAAGCCTGCAATGCAGCTGACTGTGTGTGTTTCTCCCTAGTCCGCATTGCCAGAGACAGATCCACCTTGCAGGTGCTAAATAAAGAGACAGGAGCCTGGTTCTGGGTGTGTCACGATAACTTTCATATGGCCCTGGCCAGAGAAGCCTGCAAGCAAATGGGCTACAGCAGGTACCTGCCTTCCCTCTCACTCCCCTGCTCTCTGGTCACCCCTTTCCCTCTTCTTTCATGGGTATAGAGCGTGCTGCCCCTTTACTAAAACCATTTCCGGGGGGGGGGGGGGGGAAGAGGGGGATTTGAAATAACTATCAATGCTCCTTAGCATGCAGAGCTCTGGCCCAGGGGCCTCTCTCCACAGAGCAGGGACACCCCAGGTGTCCCCTTCACTGCCCCTCTCGGCATGAGAGGGAGCCCAGCCTCTGTAGCCCATTCAGTCCTTCCTCTCTGCTGAGGCTGTGCCTGGCTTTGGGGATGCAGGCCCCTAGGCAAAACTCCAAATAGCCCTGCCTAGCTGTGGCACTGGGCCTCAGTTTTCCCTCTTCTCCAGAGCCTGACTCCATAAAGTCTCACACACCCAGTGCAACAATCACCCTCAGGTCTCCCTGCTGGGCTTCCCTTTATCATCATCGCCAACAGACCAGAAGCACACCTGGCCTCCTGCCCTTGTAGCTGGCTCCCCGCGGCTCTTCCAGGGGCCTTTACAAAGTCACCCTCAGATCAGGGCTTCTCTGCATCTCCCTAGCCAGCTCTGCCACTACTCTTGCTCCTGAGGTCCTCCCCCTGCACAGGGAGGAGCCCCACCCCCGCGAGCGTCTTTGCCATTGCCCTTCTACCCAGCTCCATAGCCAGCCAGCCTGCCCGCCAGCCAGCCACCCAGCCCCTTCCCAGTCTTTCTTTCTCTGAGTGAGCGCCAGGCGCTGCCTTTTATAGCCTGCCTTGCTCACATGACCAGTCACATGACCTCAGGGTGCTAGTCCCGCCCCCGCTATTCCCAGCTGGCTTGTGTTAGGAGCCCTCTGACACCCCCGCAGCCATGTTACGCGGGGCCCCAGGGGGCTAGCCAGGGGTTCTGAATGGTGCTGCCCACCCCCCAGAGCCACCTTAGCTGTGACAGGCCCGGTCTCCCCTCTAGCCTGCACCCGGGCTTTTCAGTCAAGAGCTGAGCTACTACTGCGCAGCTAATTAACGCCAGCAGGAGCCCGAACAGCCGAAAAGCACGAGATTTGACCAAAAGAATCCCTTGGGGCGTGCTGGAGGGGCTGGGCTGTTTGGGTGCCCTCCTTCTGGTGCTGGAGCCTTTAAGGTTCAAGTTTGCAAATGTTTCTCCATGACCCCGGGGGCTAGAAACTTCCTTCTTTAAAAAAAAAAAGTGAGGATTCTCTGACTCAAGGAGCAGGGGCTTAAGCAAAACGCCAACTAGGGTGAGAACTGGTGACAGATTATGGGCAGTAACTCCCTGAGGCGCCTTTGAACAGCCCAGCCTGATTGTTTTCACACTGCCTCTTCCCGAGATGCAGAGTCCTTTCCACTAAAGCAGCAGCTGATGCCTTTACCAGCCGGTCAGCATGTAAAGTGCCGTCAGCTGGGGAGCCCGACAAATCACTACACCCTCCAGGAACCCCACTGGGCATGAAACGTGAGAATGCTCAATTCCTGACACACAGGGAATGAAAGCAAACGATAAAGCACCTGCCCCCCAGACTCCCACCGGCTCCTTTCTGGGGTGCGTTTGCTGCAGGGACCAGCAAGAAGGGCGTCTATCTGCAATGCTTATTTTAAGAAGAAAGGCTCCCCTTTGTTCCTCAGCCAAACTGGCTCCACCAGCTGGAACAGATTCTGCCCTGCAGGGAGGGAGCTGGCGCTGGCAGCGGGACCCAGGGGCCTCCTTAGCTTACACTTTGCAAGTGACACTCCCGGTTGTTTGGGGCGAGCAGCAGGCTTGGGGTCTCCCCTCGCTGTGGCCATTCGGGTTGTTTTCTCTTTTCATCCCTGTTTTTCTCTGCCTGGTTCTTGCTTCTTTCTCGCCTTCACCCTCTGCTTTTCACTGGGCCTTTCTCCCATGGTTCATGTTGTCAATCCAGAGCGAGTGCCCAGAAGCAAGGCCAGACGTGCTCTGGCACGGTACAGAGACGGACTTGCCCTTCCCCTAGCCCCAGAGGATCCGAGCTGAGAGGGGTTCAGCGGGAGCAGCACCTGTCCATTGTACGGTGCTGTGCGGCCGCAGTTTTCTCCCCGAGTGTTGTCCTTGCTGGGCGGCTGGCCCACACTCGGTCCCACTGCCCGCGAGGGACCACGTTCTCCTCACAGGGACCCCTTGTGAGCTCAGCCTGTGAGCGCCTGTCTTCTCACAAACCCGCTGGGCCAGGATCCCCAGCCTGGCCCACCTGAGGGCAGCTCTGGCACTGTGCCAGGAGCCACAATGCCGAGGGAAATGAGGCAGCTTGCCGTGGCCACCCCAGACTCTAATGTCATGTCCCACTGTGCAAGGCTCCCTCACCAGCCCAGCAGCAGGGAGTTCCTAGCGTCTCTGCCGCTCCCAGTGCAGGCCAGCCTGAGCTCCGCTGCCGCTTGCTGGGCTGGGGCACTGTAATAACTCACTGTCTGTGTTTCCAGCGTCCCCACGTTCCGAGCCGTGGGCATGGCAGACACGCGGGGCCTGCCCCTCAGGGAGGTGACATTGAACAACGGGGTCCTCCGAGGGCGAGACTCCGGCAGGTGAGCGGAAAAGCCACCCGGTGATGAGCTGCGGGCTGGATTAACGTGGCGTTTCGGTGCCTCTCGCCGAGAAGGGCTGCTGAGATCAGCAGGGGTCGCTCCGGGCTGATTCTCCTGGGGCTGAGCCGAGCAGCAATGGCTCTTAGCCGCAGCGCTTGGACAGCATTTCCTTGCTCATATCACTGATCTGCTCCTCAGCTCAGGAGGCAGCTCCGGGCCACTCTCCCCATGGTACGGGTGAGAAACTGAGGCACATGATTTGTCGAAGGCCACAGCGGGGATCAGCGTCCGAAATGAAGCCCAGGCTGCGTTCCTGGCACCCATGCCTGTGCTCAGACCACCCCTTTCTCCATGAGGTTTATAGAGGTTTGTCAGCCAGTGCCCCTGTGATTCAGCACAGCGGGCTGGTACACACATTGCTGGCGGTTCCCATGACAGCCCCCAAATGTCCTGACTGACCATCTCCCCACCAGCCACAAGCCAGTGATCTGACCTCTAAGCAGGCCCCAGAGTGCGACTGACGTCCCTTGCTGGGAACAAGGTTTAATCGTGACCAGCTCCCACAATCTGCCCTGGGTCACGCTGACCCGTCAGCCATGGGTCAGTAACTCAGGGCCTCACCGCTGTGTCTGGACACCACTATGCTGGGGAGTGGCTGAGCCTGGGCGGGCTCAGAGCCACACAGCCCCAGGCGCCATTCTGAGGGGGCAGGATTTCTGTGCCCTGAGCAGGACTTTCTGCCAGCCAAGGCCCCGTGAGCTGCTTCTGGCTGCCCCTTGACACAGCCTGGTCGGGCGTCATTAGGAACACAGCCACACCTCTCCAAACCAGGGGAACGCATAAGCCACTTGCTTGGGACGGCCTGGGGAAGCCTCTGAGCCCAGCCTCCCCTCCCCAGAGCAGGGCCGCAGCCAGGCAGGGATTAGTGCACAAGAGGACACTGCTCAGCTCTGCAGTCCCATGAACTCCTCAGGGCCTGGGCCCGAGCCAGCTGCTGACCCGCTACCTGTCAGCCCAGCCCCTGCAGAGGCTGTAGCAAGGTGCAGGTTAAGCGCTGCTGCTTCAGCCCATAGGGACTTTATAAACTCGGCACGGCTCAGGCACACGGCCAAGCAGGAACCCAGATCAGTCAGCGGTGCCACGTCCCTCCCCTGAGCGAGCCCCTGGGTTTGGGGAGGCTCCTGACAGGCGTAAGATGAGCAGGATTCACACGTTTGGGGGAGGGGGGGCGGTTCAGTCCACAGGCCGAAGGGCTGGTTTTACAGTAACCGTGAACTAACCAACGCAGTGTGCGAACCCTGTAGCCCACGGGCAGAGCCGTGCGGTGAGAGATGCAGCCGTTAACCTGCCGTTTTCCTGTTCCAGGCAGTGCCTGTCTGGGTCCGTCGTTTCGCTCGCATGTGCCAGTAAGTGTGATTCTGTTATTAATGCTAATTAGAGAGCAGCAGCAGGTTTGACAAACCCTGGCACCAGACTTACCTGGTCTTTACTCAAGCCAGCGCCAACCTGGACTCAAACTCAGGAGCGCAGGGTTGGCTCACGGCGCTTACAAGGTCTGGATCTGGCACGAGCACGGGGCTGCCAGAGCTCACAGTTGTGGAAGGAAGTGCAGCTGGTCTGTGCCATTCGTAGGTCAGGAGGTGTGACACTGGGCACTGGGTCAGATCCAGCCCCGGGCAGCAGTGACTAGAGCTGTCAGCGTTTCAGTCCTTGTCCGTACTAGAGAAGTTGGCTTAACAGCAACGATTTAAAATCTATCCAGCGAAAGCAGTGCAAAAACTAATGTAGATGCACTTATGGCTTAGCCCCTGCTTACGCTGGGTGAGCTAGGGCAGGTGAATTAGCTAATTAATTATGCTAAGCCAATTAAGGTTTACAGTTTGAAAGGGAAGGGAATAAATAATTGATTTAAGCAAGTGTGGCAAAATTGCAACGAAAGCTACAGCGTCTGTGATATGTGTGTGAGCCCGGCAGTGTCAATGGAAGGCAATACACACACAAACACACACATACATATATGTTCTTTACCAGCTCTTTGGCTCATAGGAACGCAAGCTGCACAGGCAGGTCTGGAACAGTATTTTCCCCCCAAAAGGCACGTCGGGGGGGGGGAGGGGGGAGTCACTCTCCCGTGGGCTGAGCTAAGATGGTGATTTGTTCTCTCTTCTCCTGGGATGCAGCCTGCGGAGAAAGTGTGAGGTCTCCACGTGTGGTTGGTGGGGCCCAGGCCAGGATCGGCGCCTGGCCGTGGCAGGTCAGCTTACAGCACAAAACCCAGCACCTCTGTGGGGGCAGCATCATTGACCCACGGTGGATTCTCACGGCAGCACATTGCTTCAAGTGAGTCACCCAGTGCGCTCCCACTGGGAACTGTGGGTGGGAGACTCCCATTAACCACGGACACAAGCCGAGACGAGTGTATCAATACTGGGGGAGCCAGGGCTGCTTTCAGGAGCTGAGGGCTGGAGCTGTTTGGAAATGGCATTTTACACTCCGTGAAATGTTTTGATGAAAGTGAAAAAAAAATCACATTCATTTTTTAAAATAATTAATTTGGGGGGGCGGTTATTGAAAAATTCAATAAATCAAATGTTTTTTGGTTTTCAGTTGTCAAAAAAAAATGGGGAAAAAAATCAGTTGGGGGATTTGTTTGTGAAAACCCCCAAAATGTCCACAGAACGAGAAATTTTCTCACAAAACCTTCCAGTGAGTCAAAAAGCCATTTCCCCGCCCTCTGTGCTGTCATTCACACCAGTGCAGAGAAAGTGTAAAGTACGTGTAACATGCTAGCCAATCTTTAACTCCTGCCAGTAACTGGAATTCCCCCTTCTTTAAGCAATTGCTTTTAATATTTCAAAATTACACACTGGTTAGGCGCTTATATCTTTCAGGGTTCTCTTTGCTTCTTGTCCCTTACAAGTCATGTCATGTCTGTACTGCAACAATAGTTCAGAAAGAAAACATACAATTCCTTACAGCTCCTCTAATCTTAGTGGACCTAGTCTGTATGTTCTTTGATTAGATCTAATGCCTTTCATTTCACATTCTTCAAGGCTTACGGTACTACATGAGCCATTATTTTGAAGGAACAAAACAGATTATCCATAGAGAGAGTGACAGTGCCTTTGAGCCATAAAGCAAACAAATGTACAGCGTCAGAGTTCAGATGAAAGCTAGTTTGTCTGGATTTCTTGGAGCATCCAGAAGTTTGACCTCTGGAACATTTTGTATTCTGGGTCTCACAGCAAATTATTCCTTAAACAATTTACTTGATTCCCCTCTTCTTCCTCCCCATCCATCCCCAAAGTCTGGCACTTAATCCCCTGTTGCCAGACAGTGAGGTGGGAATTCTATTCACATGTAGATCATGAAAGGTTCCTGCCTAAACAATCATTTGAAGAGTTTTGTGGCACCTTATAGACTAACAGACGTATTGGCGCATAAGCTTTCATGGGTGAATACCCACTTCGTCGGATGCAAGTATTCACCCACAAAAGCTTATGCTCCAATACGTCTGTTAGTCTATAAGGTGCCACAGGACTCTTTGTTGCTTCTACAGATCCAGACTAACATGGCTACCCCTCTGATATTTGAAGAGTTTGTTAAGCAGGGGAATTTGCATTCTTGAGGAATGTGATTTCAACCTCAGTTTATCTGATACTCTTTAGTCAACGTGTCTCATGCTTTGAGTTGTGCATGTTGATCTTCCAATTGTTCTTTAGGAGGGAACTAACAATAAGTGAGGATTACTCAAATCCTGGCTCTATGCAGTTGTAGCCATATAGGTCCCAGGATATTGGAGAGACAAGGTGAGCGAGGTAATATCCTTTTATTGGACCAACTTCTGTTGGTGAGAGACAAGCTTTGAGCTACACGGAACAATTCTGCATGTCGCACAGGGTGATTCATTGCTTCCTGACTAAGGGGCAGAGAGGGCGCTATAGTTCTTATTCCCAATATATAGTCAAGGCATATTTGACAGCTGTACATCTCACATGAGCGCCTATCATTAACCAATAACCATTGGCTGTGTTTCTGCATAGGAACAACCTGGCCCTTCAGAACTGGCGAGTGAAAGCAGGATCCGAAATCCTCTCCAACGCCAACACTGTCCCTGTGGAAAAGATCTTCCTTGCTGACAGCAATTATATGTTTCCCAAAGATAACGACATCGCCCTGGTGAAACTGACGTCTCCCTTGAGTATTTCAGGTGAGCGAGAGGCTACTCTCGACAATCACTTCCAGAAACTTCTTTGAAATAAGCACCCCCCATCACTACCTTGGCATCCATTGCCTATGGATTTGTGTGAATGCGCCATAAGGCCAGATCCTCTGCTTTGGCACAGTGGGGAGAGCACGACATGGGTCAGGCGCAAGTCAAAGGCTGTGAGGACACGTGAAGGAGAGTGCTAGGTCCATCTGGGATGGCATGAAACACCCGTGTGCGAATGATGCCGTTAGTAAATCAACGTGTGTGACTAGCGGCCTGCAATGGCTGTGCCCGGCTCAGCCCACAAGTGCACCTGACGGGGCAGACAAATGTGTGAGTGTGAATGTGCCTGACCCGCCAGAACACGCGTACGTTTGCCTGGGTGCACACTGGCGAGCGGCTGTGTAAAACCCACCACGATCATTCTGGCACCAGTTGAAGATGATCCATCTCTAGTGCCTAGACGTGAGACCCTCTCTCCTGATTGTCTGTTCATATCCTCTCCCTTCCAGACACAGTTGAGCCCATCTGTCTGCCTTTTTTTGATGAGGAGCTGCCCTCTCACGCCCCACTGTGGGTGACAGGCTGGGGCTACACAGAGCAGAATGGTGAGTTCAGTAGGTTAGTTCTGCACCACCCAGGACTGAAAACCGCTCTCTCTAACCCTGGTCTCAGAGAGGCAGGGTGGAAGCTCTCATTTGTGTATCTTTTATTGAGGTACATTGTCCAAGTCTCTGCAGCAGGCCCAGCTCAAACTGATTGACAGCAACACCTGCAATGCTCTCGACGCCTACCAGGGGGACATCTCAGATAAGATGATCTGTGCAGGCCGCATGGAAGGCGGTGTCGATACCTGCCAGGTGAGTACCTTTCTCACCTTCCAAAAGGTGGTGTTCTCGCCACTCAGCGGTAAATCCTGCATGCTCGTTCCTGCAGCCCCTCTGAAGAGGAGCAGCATGGAGCCCTGAATAGCATCCCTCTCATTCCAGGAGCGTTCGGGGCCCTTGCTAGCCTGTGGGAGTGGGTCACAGTCACTGGGTGTGGTGGGGGCAGAAGGGAGGCTGGGCCCAGGCTTCGAATGAGTCCGATTTCCAGAAAGCACTGAGCACCTGCCCCCTGAAAATCAGGCCCCTCTAAGGTGTTTCAGGTTTGCCCCCGCAGCTCCCTGGTCATGTCTGACTCTCGGGCTCCAGGGCCCTTGGCCGTTATGGTAAGGTCACACCGCCCGGCGTATGGGCTTGAGCCAGTTCTCAACGTTATGTCTAGGGCTGAGCTCTGCTTCCTCCATAGCCATTGAAATCTGGAGAGGAGCAGGGGATGGGCACAGCAGGGTCCCCTCTAACACCTGCTTGTATGCGTCCCTCCCAGGGAGACAGCGGCGGCCCCTTGATGTACAATGCAGGGCACTGGCAGGTGGTGGGGATCGTCAGCTGGGGACATGGCTGTGGCGGACCAAGCACTCCCGGCGTCTACACCAAAGTGCAGGCCTATCTCAACTGGATCTACACCGTCCAGAGGGTCAGCGTCCTTGTCTCTGAACCTGACACTGATCACGAGCGGATTCCTGCCTGCTCCAGGGCTGGCAAGGGACAGGGACGGCAGCTAGTGCCCCCCCTATGCTGTGAGTGCCAGAGGGCAGCCCTGTGACCTGCCCTACACTCTTATTGCAACAGCACGGAATGGCCAGGCCCCAAACACTCGCCGCCGTGCCCCCAGAACGCTCCCTGCCCTGGGGCCGGGCGGGGTTCACCTGCCGCACCATGGCTGGGACAGAGGTAGCAATGGTCCATGAAGAGTCTGGCTTGCCCAGCAGCAGAACTACATGGATGGGAGCTGGCCAGGGCTTCTTGGTGTTTAGTTACCCAGAAAAAAACCATACATTGCTCCTGGGCGCTGAGCTAATCAAACATCCGAAGCGTCTGCTGCTGCTAGGCTCCCTCAATCCCACGCGTGCCACTAAGCCGGAGATCTGGCTTCAGCCCCTGACCCCTCACCAGCAGGCTCTGAGACAGGGGTGGGAAAACTACGGCCCGTGGGCCGCTTCCGTTTTTATCCGGTTCTCGGGCTCCCACCAGGGAGTGGGGTCGGGGGCTTGCCCTGCTCCTCCCGCCCAGCGCTCTCCAGCCCCCGACTCACAATTCCCTTGATGAGCGCCATCTTCCAGCACGCAGAGCCACACTGCGCTGTTTCCGGGATCGGAACCCTGCCCCTACGCAGCCCCCCCCCCCCCCTCCACACACACACGGCAGCGCACCCAATCCCCTCGAAACCGCCCAGGGGCTGCACCCGTCCCAGCTAGGGTGCCTCCGCCCGTGACGGTGCCTGCTACAGCCACCTTGGTGTCATTGCCAGCAGGGCCCCTAGGAGTCCCTGGTACTGCCCCTGTAGAGCCTCACGCCCGCCCGCCCCCCACACCACACCACACCTCATGTGTCCCTCCTCCCCCCACCTCAGTAACATCCCTTATAGAGCCCCCCCCCCAATGCTACACCCCATAGAGTCCCCCTCCCTCACTGGGCATTCATGGCCCACCATACAATTTCCATACCCAGATGCGGCTCTCAGGCCAAGAAGTCCCTGTCCCCATCCCCCACCCGCTTTGAGAGGGGCACCACAATGCCTGCTAGCTAATCGACAGGGCCATGACGCTGCTAGCTGAACACGTGAGCTCAGCTGACCGGCGCTGATGTGCGTTTCTGCTCGTCCTGGCAGAGGAGACTTTAGCCAAAGCTCCGTGGCGAGGACAGGGCAGGTGATGCCGGGGGGCAGACAGGGCCTTCGGGAAGGCTCAGTTCTAGACGAGCTTTGTTGCCCAGGCTCTGGGCCCTGCAGGCAGCTGCCCAGCCTGGGGGGAACTGCCCCTACAGCAGCTAGAGGGGGCTGGAGGGAACTGGGGACTGAAGGGGTGAATGGAAGCAGGTGGGCCAGGAGTATCATGGGGCCTGGGGGTGCTTTAGTTTCCTTGGGAGCTGCATTGACATCTGAGGCTAGAATTTGGTTCAATGTTTTTTCCTGCGGTTTTGTGTTGCTGGTTTTAATTGCTTGTGTCTCACCTTCCAGTCAGAGCTCTGAGGACTCCCGCAGCGGCAGATTCCCGTCACGGTCCCTGTGTTAAACACCTGGATGCCCTGGGAAACTCACTTCCAGCCATTGCCCCTGGGACCTGCACAGCCCTGCGTTCGCGTTCTGAAGGCCCAGGCACCATGCCATGATTTAGCAGCAGCTCTGGACCCTGGGGTGGTTAAAGGGGCAGAGGCCCGTCACATCCAAGGAATCTGCCTGGCTCAGAGCACCTCCCTGGAGATGATGAGGTTTGCTCTCTACAGCCTCCCCAGGCCAGGAAGGTTTGCTTGGATCCAAGCTGCTGTTTGCTCAGCCCAGTTCTACCCGTCACAATGTTCGTGAAACACACAAAGCCTTTCCCCGCTCAACTGTTCTCGCTCAGGAAACGTTTATCCTTTTTAAGAAAAGACCTTTGCAAAAGGATTTAATCCCTGTTCTTTGCAGAGATGGGCTAGATCCAAACCTCAGATCTCAACAAAGCCAGATTTTGGGGCCCATCCAGCACCACCGGTGGCCCAGACCCATCTCCCTCCTCTTGGGCAGAAACCACTCTTTGTGGCCTACAGAATATGGAGGTTCTCTGACTCCCCTTTCAATCTCCACATTCCTAAACCAAGCCCCAGTGCTCAGCTGGGGAAACAAGCAGCACTGCCCCGTCCAACTTCTTTAGTTATTCGCAAGAAGAACACACAATTTTGTACCCCACAGTGGATGATTTTCTGTTGGCAGAACAAGTGCTGTTCTGGGCTGTGGATGCTGATGGCTGTTTGCTGTGATCTGATTGTTACTGGAATGAGCAATTAGATTGAGTTCACTATCAGCCTTAGGAGACACCAGGGCTTATTCTGAACTCTGCATTAAGTACAGGTCCACAAACAATCTCATGCCTTGAACATGAGACCAGCATGCACCAGTGAACTGAGCACAGACCTGGGAGCCAGGAACTCCTGCCTTCAAACCTGAGTCTGCTGCACCTACCTCGTCAGGACAACGGTGCAACTCCTGGGCGGCCAGCGTAGCATACAAGTGGTTGGAGCGAGGGGGGCATCGGCCGCGTGAGCCTGAAATCTGACACAAACCGTTCGGTGACAATGATCCGCTGGGCTCTCAGGCCAAGACTCAGCACTTCTCCATCCCGTGACTGCTGCAATGCGCCTGTGAGGCAGAAACAAAGAGCAAGTCCCTCTCCAGGGTGCATGAGACACAAATCAACAGGCTGAAGGTGAGGCTTGTGAGCAAGGCTGCAAGCTGGTGCCGGGGGCTTGGAGACTGAACCCGTGGGAAAGGAGGGAGAGAGGAAAGACACAGGAAGAATTCTCAGCAAGTGGGCTGGGGAGCAAGAGTGCTAGGCCAGAGGCAGCATATAGCTGGACCCACGGCGCTCTCTGCTGCCTCTGCAGCACGGGGTCCTGGTGGAGTGAGACAGATGCTACAGCAGTTAAAAGCAAAACCAGCAATCACACAGTGTCTCATTAATTAACGATTGTGCCCCAGTGAGTTTCCCCAGATCACCCTGCAGTGGGAGCCACATACGTCCTACTCCCAGCTCTGGCACAGGCTCCCTCATTGGCCTTGAACAAGTCATGTCACTGCTCCGTGCCTCAGTTTCCCATCTGTGAAATGGGGACAATATCTGCCTCTCTGGGGTGCTGGGCGGGAGAATCAGCTAGTACCTGTGAAGTGCCTGCAGCCCTCGGGGCAGGAGGTGTCAGAAGTGCTACGTTTTCTCATCATTGCCTGCAAATCACACACCTGAGTCCATTTCAGGAGCCCAAGTTCCTGCGGGCGCTAGGTGGAGCGACTCGCCGTGGCTTTAGCAGGTAGGGGCTGGGGCCGGCCACCCTTCCCCTCCGTAAAGCTTGGCACAGCCCCAGGGACGGGGTTGCAGTGTCTGCCAAGCACTACAGAAGTAAGGGCAGCAGCATGGTCCCCACCGGGGTCCCAGATGGGACAAGTCCTCCCTCAAAAGGGAACAATTCACATTCATTCCCTGCCCTTCCGGGCTCAAGCACGTCACACAGCCCGTGCCCCCCGGGGCAGCACAGGGCCTAGTACCACGGAGCACGCCTAGGCACTACCCCTGGTCCCCGGAGCACTGTGGGCCCGGTTGAGTCCTGGCATCATACTCCAGTGAAGTCAGAGGGGTTGCCCCAGGGAGGGATCTGGCCCGTTGTACCGGTCTCAGCCTGTACTAGCCACCCGAGCTCTTTGAAGTGCTGCATTTCCCTAAAAGCAACAGGCTTCCAAACGCTAGTTATCTCGTTCCCCTCCTGCCCCCCCACCCTTCTGCAGGCCTCCAGCCTGCCTGTCAGCTCCTCCCGGCTCAGCACAAGCTCTTCAACAGCAAAGGCTTCCAGGCAGTGACTTCCCTACACCCCCCTGAATTTCCCCAACACCCCCCCAGTTTTGTGAACTAGTTACATGCCAATTTAGTGACACCCCCGCCCCCGTAAATTCGAACACCGCCCCCCCAATTTCAATTCCTGGGGAGGCCACTGCTTCCAGGCAGGCTCCTGCGTCCACAGCCAGGCACCTAAACAGAAGGGGTCCGAATTTCAGAGGGGCTGAGCCCCCAGCAGCTCCCCAAATCAGGCCACTAATGTAGGGGTCTACAAAACGATTTAGGAGCCTACCTTAAAACTCCCATTGCTGAAAATCGGAGGCAGAGTCTCTGTTCCGGGCCCCACTGAGGCTGCTGCCCCTTCTCCACACTTCTACTCCGCCTGCTGCCGGTAGCTGGTGGGACTGGCTGCTCCCGAAGAGAACGTTGCCGATGGGACCCAAAGGAGCAGGGTGTCACAGAGGAGCAGAGACTGGGTAAATGCCTAGGCTCTTCGGAAGAAGAGATTTGGTGAACAGAGAGACCCGATTATGAACACGGCCAGGAAAGGAAAAACAAAAATATCCTTTAAAAGTTAATTTGTGTTTAGGCAAATCCTAGTGGGTTACAGCGCTCTCATTAACCCTTCGCTAACAACGATGATTCCTCTGAGATGCCAAGATTACTCCCACCTTGCCATTATTCCGGATTCCCATGGGAAAAGGGATGGGGTGGAGAACAATCAGAGTTGATTCCCTTCCTCTCATGAACAAAGCTTTACTGTGCAGAAGTAATGAAGAAAATGCCTTGTGACATTCACTAGCAAACTGCATTATTCTAGAGGGACACTGCCATCTTGAATTAACTTAAATGACTAATTTGTTTGGGCTTTTTAAAATCAACTTTCTGATACATCCTTATTCTCGCAAGGATCCGGCCCATTCACCTTTAACTTCATCATGAGGGTGTCCAGCATTCGAATTAACCTTCTGTTAGAAACACTTTGCCCTTATACAGCACTTTTCATCTCAGGATCTCAAAGCACCTTACAACATTAATTCTTACAACACCCCTTATAAAGATGGCAGCTGCAGATTCCCTGGTTTACAGAGAGGTGAAGAGACTTACCTTTGGGTAAGGGCCAGGCACAGAACCCAGGAGTCCGAGTCCAACTCCCCTGCTATGATCACCATATAGTACCCTGGGTGGAATTCCGTGTTCTTTCGTGAATGAAAGGAGAGCAAAGCAGCAGTTTTCCATCTATATCAGTCTTGTACAATCCAAAGTGCCTTTAACCTGCTCTGAATATGCTATCACGCGGCTTCTGGGCCTATGCTCAGGGCGACAGCCAGGATCACCCTGCGACCTAATGCACTGAGCCACTCCACAGAGAATATTGCCACTCTAGGCTGCTAGCACGAGCCAGTGGCAGGAGCAGAATCCAGGAGCCTGCACATGCAAGGCCCTGTACAATCCCTTGCCACACTCGACGCGCCCAGCTCTTGGGCACATAGTGACTGAGTGGGACACGCTCAGCACCTTGTCTCCGTGTCCTGTCCCCAGTCAAGCACCTAGAGCCAGGGGCTTAGCTAGCGCCACCTTTAACGGTCAGCGTTGCCTTTCCGTGAACTAGTCCCAGCACAGCCGCCTGTGAGCCAGCTGCACCGGGGACAGCTTGCTGAGGAGGTCACACGGCCTTGCCACTGCCGGGGCTGCCTATGGCACCCAGGGGAGGCGATCGCTCCACCCCTCCCCATTCCCTTGGGTATCGTATTGTTCCAAAGTGGCTGCAAGTTTTATTCCAGAGCCAACCCTGACCTGGAGGGCGGAAGAGGAGAGAGAGAAGGGGGGGTGGGGGTGTTTCTCAAGGCAGGATCCCCTCTCAGAGCCTGACGTGAAGCACTTCAAAATCAATAGCGTCTCCCTGTCTTCAGTGGGCTTTGGGGCAGGCCCTCAGCCCTGCAGCCATTCCCCCTTGGTGCATCAGTGGGAGCGCCGATGCTCCAGGCTCCGCTGGTCACCCAGGCAGCTGACGGGGTTTCTCACTTTCACGGAGCTGCTTTAGAGGCCGGGTGGTTCTCGGCTTTGCCATGCGGCGCACCTGCCCAAAGAGTGTCCAATGGGCTCAGCCGAGAAAGAGCGCAGGGTTCTCTGCTGTTCGGCTCTCCTTACCCCCCGCTCTCACTGCTGCCAGGGGTATGGCTGAGCACGCAGCGAGAGCAACGCATGGGGCGGGGGGGTAACACTGCTGAACTGAGACCAGAATTTGCCTAATGGACATACCAATGAAGATTAACATGGTACTCGGCTCATTCAGCTGAATCATTTGGAACAAAAATCCACCAAAACAATGCCACTAATAATCCCCACAGCTCCCTGGAAAGGTGGAGTGCTGCACAATGCACTCACCCAGCAATGCCAGGCCTCATGATTCATGGCACAGACCAATAAATCCTGTGCTTGCTACTTCTGCTGCACTCCGCACACCCACAGGTGTCCACACGTGCATTCACACCGAGCTTTGCAAAGGTCCCAAAATCAACATCAGAAAGAACCCAGGCGAGGGAGAGTTTCTCTACTAAACATAAACTTTTATTTCATTCAAGGCAAAGCTAAATAAAACTCTATAGTGCAAAATGTGTTTTAAAGGCAACAGACAGAATGTTCCTCTACATTCTGTGTTTATTTACAACTATATACTATATGTATTTATATACACATATACATGTGTGTGTCTACAATATACACTCATCCTTAACATCCCCTCAGTTTGAAAGGTTCTAGTGGGATACCCCATTTTAAAGAGAGGGAATAGCTCAAGAATTGGTCAAATTTTTCAAGCCAGTGGAACCTTCTAAGCATGCCCATTGTACAGCATATCTAAATCTATACAGGTACAGAAATGTATCTCAAAAATTGATTGTTAAGTTTTCTCTATTCAAGCCAGAGGAATAATCCATGCATAGAACAGCATTGCATATCATGTGGTAAGTGGAACAATGTCCAGATACCACTTCTAAAAAAGACTAAGGTTATGACAGCTAAAAATAATACTTTAACCACATTATTTTCCTCCCCAAACTATACTTTCACCAAGGCTGGACTGGGGATTTCATGGGGCAACTGGAAGATTTCATGTCTTTTGATCTAAACGTCATGAGTGACGATGATACATTAATAATACTTCGCATTTATACAGCACCTTTCGTCCAAGGATCTTAGAGCACTTTACAAACAACCCCTGAGGCAGGCCAGTGTTACCAGCCCCATTTTATAGATGGGGAAACTGAAGCACAGAGAGATTCAAATGATTTGCCCAAGTTGGCCCAAAGAAACGCAGCAGCAGAGCTGGGAACAGAACCCAGGAGTCCTAGCTGCCTACTCTAACCAGCAGACAACACGGTCAACCACAAAGCCTGCCCCTCCAGAGCATGCCACCTTTGCCCTGCACCTTGTGAAGCTCTGTGCCCAGGTGTAAGCAACTAGGCCAAGTCCAGCACAGCCACAGATGCACCAGCCCGGGAAGCTTCTTGGGCTTCCTCGATTCCAACAGCTTCTGCATTTGCAGACTTGAGCGCAGTTACAAGCAGGCAGGTGGGACTCCCCGTCAATCACGCTCAGATTCAATGGCTGGAGATCAAGTGGCCCCACATCCCCTTCTTCTCCAGTAGCCCCCTGCGCTGCTTTGGCAAGCCCGTTCGTTAGCGGGGTCAGGCTGGGTCATAAACTAACTCCAGAACACTCCCATGCAATTAAGTGTTCTTACACAGCTCATCCAGAACGGGCTCCCATTCCGTTACAGAGCAGGAAAGCGGTTCTTGCTCCCACCACCACCCCGCTCCTGAAGAGCCAAGACCCAGCTCTGATTCCTATAGGGGAAGGGGCTGGGCAGAACCGCAAAGATACAGTCCACACCAGTAATGAAGAAGTTCGCTTGTGACATTCAAACAACAAATCACATTATTTTAAGGATCACAGTCAACTATAATTATTTTAAATGGAGAATTTTCTAAATTTCCGTTTTCAGCGATAGCACCTTGGAATAGCATGTCTGGGGCTGTTTTTAATCCCTTTCATTTATATGGAGAAGGATTTTCCAGCTCCCCATGTACTCAAGGGTTTTAAGTCAGAGAACAACCCCAACTATCTCAGGCCTGTCTCTGTTCCCCCTCCTGTTTCTCAGGGTTTCTATGGCCACCCATCGCTGCAGTCCCCAGCCCCTTGAATAGCAATGTCCCTAGCAGACTCCAGCCTGTCTCTGGCACCTCTCCCTGAACACCTACCTGCTCTCTCTTCGGTTTCAATATTGCTGCTGCTGTTACGGAGAGGAGCCTCTTTGCAGGACTGGGGACCAGCGTGCATGGGAGCTCCCTGTCATCAGGCTAGAGCACGAGACAGGACATGCCATCGATCAGCAATGACTCAGCCAAGCTGACTCTATAGAGTATGGACAAAGTCACCAAGCAAACAGAACCGAAGAGAACTGACAAGGTCTCTCAGTTCTCACCAGCTGAGGGGCCAGCTGTACCAACAGAAGGTGTAAGTGTCCAGAGAGAAATCTGATTTCCACATTGACAGCGAAATACAACATGTATTTTTCACCTGATCAGTTTCTAACCTTCCAAGTAGCTGTCTCCTAATGACACTGTGCCCGTCTATAGCACTTGTCATCCAAAGATTTCAAAGCACTTTACAAATGGTAACTAATGAAGCCTCACATCATCAACTGTGAGGTAGGTCAGTATTATTATCCCCATTTTACAGATGGGGAAACTGAGGCACACAGAAGCAAAGCGACTTGCCTGAGGTCACACAGTGAGTCAGCAGCAGAGCCAGGAACAAAACCTGAGTCCTGAACCCAAGTCCTCTAACCATGACTAGACCATACTCCCTCCCTGCATAGCAAATGCAGCTCCGCATTCTTTCTTAAGTGAAAGGGAAACCGAATGAGCCGTTTTCCCATTTAAATCCATTATACAAATGATTTGCATAACTAATTAAAGCCTTGGTAGGTCAGCTTCTTCTGTGTCTGCTACTGTAAGGACCGAGTTGTTGTTGTTTTTTTAAAAAAAAGAGTAAAACCAGAAAGGATATGAAAAAATACGGCAACTTCTCCCTAGAAAACCGGCCAGGTACACGCCACACAGGGGGGAGAGCAACTGAACATACATCGGCCACAGCAGGACACGGGACAGGGTGAGCCGGTGCGGTCAAGCCGTGTATTCCAGGCTGCTCTGCCTGGTGTGAGCACAGAGCATGGGCCCTGCACACAAACCTCACGACACCTTTGTTCAGATGCATTTCATGGTGGTTTCTTCTGCCATTGGGCAGACGCAGCGACTTGGACACCCCGTCTTTTCCTGGCTCTGGGGCACTGCCTGGGAAGATGCCTCAGCGTGTCCACGGTGCAGAACACAAGGAGCCGTGCGGCACTTCCACAGCATGAAGACAGGCAATCCCACCCCACCCCCAGCCCCGGCCCAGGGGATGGTTCCTGACTGAGAGCCCTCTGAAATCCTGCATGTGACCTTAGCCTCGGGGAGGTGCCTCCACCCTGCCCCTAAGGCGGAGCTGGGAGCTTCGCCGCCTGGTTCTCGCTACAGACTCGAGCAGTTGGTGCGGACTGGGGATGCGGACCCCTGTCCGTTGGGGATGGGGCTAAAACTCACGTCTGACAGGCGCCACTGACAACCACCACAGCTCACCGGGTTTAAACGAGCTGTTTAAACATCGTCTGCTCCACTCCCTGAGCCGCCGCCTTCCCCACTCGCTTTGCTGTCAGGCGGCTCGGGGAGAGGACGTGTTTAGTAGCTCACCAGCCCGTGTGGGAGACAAAACCTCCCAGGGCGGATGTGTCAAAGCATGGCACCAATTCTGCACCAGCAAACCCAGTGAGGGCATGGGGCTGCAGGAGCCAGTCAGCACAGGGAAGAAGAAAGGATGCCCTGGGAGTTCCACAGAGAGCTCCAGTGCTCTAGAGGGAGTGGCCGTGCCAGGGGTTTGTACCACAGCAGGAAGGGTGACCATATCCTCACCGCCACCCTGTCAATCTGGACAGCGAGGGGACTCCGAGGGGCACATTCTGCCTTGGCTGCTGCGGCGGCACTGGGTCTGGGCACACACACCAGAAGGCAGAATGTGGGCCTGGCTGTTTGGGAACATCGCTAATGCGGGCTGGTGGGGATCGCAGTGCCACGCTCCAGAGCCCGGCTAGGACCCAACGCCCGACGTGGGACCTGGGCTCCTTTTCCTCTGAATGCTGCTCGGGGAACATGCAGCCTTGCGCTCTGGAGGGCTCTGCTCCAGGAACTAGCTGCCCTCTGCCTGGTGCACGGCCCCACCCCGGGAGCCAGGCAGGCGACGCACCCCCCGCCACCCTCTCCGCTTCGCACGGCACCGCTTCTGCTCAGCGCCCTCAGCCCAGCGTTGTGACACGACCTAGCCACTCTCCCGCGCGCACATCACGGGAAACAACCCCCCACCCCAGCACAGATCCAGCTCAGGGAGTTCCCCCGCAGAGAGAATGGAGCCGGCCTGCTCCCTTCCCCGGCCAGGATCCCAGCCTGGGCACAAGCCGCCAGGCCGCACGGCGTTCCCAGGCTGGGCTGAGGAGCGGCGCGAGTTGCAGGCATGTGCGTAACACAGAGAAGTCTCAAGCAAAATAAAATCGATTTCCCCTCCCCCCGCCATTCGAGTTTTGCTGCCTCGTGGGCAGACCGAGTTTGCTTCATGCCTTTGGTGGAGCTTTCTGTTCCGCCTTGGAGCCCGCCAGGCCGTTCTCGGTGTTGTCGATCCCCGAGGAGCTCACGAGACACTCCTTCCTAGGAGAGAGAACAGCATGTGGCTGGCGCCTGCAGTCCCCCACGGCCTGAACGTGCACTTGGCTCCCCCCCACCTGCCCCAGGGGTGTAGGCACTCAGAGCTGGGGGGAGTCCGCCCCCCATTGCAGCCCCGGAGGGAGACGTGCAGGCGTGGCTCCAAACACTCGACTGGCACTAGTGCCTGGATGCTCCCTTCTCCCCAAGAGGCACTATCATGCCCACGTGGCAGGCAGACGAAGTCACAGAGGCAGCGGGCAGCAGACTCCAGGAGTTCCGGGCTCACACTTTCAAAGAGCCGTGCCTTCCCCATGCTGGGCAGAGGACTCGGGACTACAACCCCAACACAGAGCTAACAGCTTGGGCCAGTCCCCAAGGGAAGCCCTGCGCTTCGGGCACTGACAATAGGACTGGGCAAGGCAGGTCACAGGGACTCTCCTGCCACAGGGCAGCAGCAGGCTTTCGTGCCCGTCTGCACCAGTTAGACCCGGGGTGGCCAACCTGAGCCTGAGAAGGAGCCAGAATTTAACAATGTACATTGCCAAAGAGCCACCGTAATACGTCAGCAGCCCCCGATCTGCTCCCCGATCAGCTCCCCTCCCAGCACCTCCTGCCCACCGGCAGCCCCGCCAATCAGCGCCTCCCTCTCCCTCCCCGCACCTCCCGATCAGCTGTTTCGTGGCATGCAGGAGGCTCTGGGGAGGAGGGGGAGGAGCGAGGGCACTGCAGGCTCAGGGTAGGGGCCGGGAAGGGGTGGAGTGGGGGCAGGGTCTGTGGCACAGCCAGGGGTTGAGCAGTGAGCCCCCCCGGCACATTGGAAAGTTGGCGCCTGTAGCTCCAGCCCTGGAGTCGGTGCCTGTACAAGGAGCCGCATATTAACTTCTGAAGAGCCGCAGGTGGCTCCGGAGACACAGGTTGGCCACCCCTGGGTTAGACAAATCCTCATGCCGGCCCCAGGACCTGTTAGCTCGTGTCCCTGTCCCAGTTTTGCAGCTGGGGAAATGGGGAAGTGCAAAGCCAGCCAGAGGCAGAGCTGGGAACAGAACTCAGAAGAGCCCGGTTTCCGGTCTGGGCCCGGTTCGCTGGGCCATGCTGCCTCCTGCCCTCTCCCTGCGAACACCCTGGCGATATGTAGGCTGGGGAGGAGGGTCAGAAACAGCCATGGATGTAGTACGCACGACGCTGCGCCCAGCACAACCCAGCCACGGGTCACGCATACCTACCGCGCGGGGGCTGGGAGAAGGGACGCCCCTCCGTACTCACTTCTTCTCCTGAGACTTTTTGAGGACGAGCAGGACGATTTTCTTGACGACCAGGATGAGGATGAGGAGGCCGACGATCCCGCCCACAGTTCCCACGATGATGCGCGTCAGCGTGTTGTCCACCGGTACCACTGCAGGAGAGCGCGCCAGAGGAGATTAGTGGGAGCCAGCCCAGCACGGTGCCTCTGGCCCTGAGCAGCAGGACACAGGCACCCAGCCCTCGGCCATCACCGGAGCTGCAGGGGCCACTCAGCTGCCTCTGCCCCGCAGAACAGTTCAGGTCTTTAAGTCGAACAGCCATGGGCGTCACCCTCTAGTCTCTGCTGCCCCCAAGCCTCCTCCGGCAACTGCACGGCTCATGGTTCAACTTGACCGTAAGCCATGGAGGGAGTTTACCCCATGAATGCCCTCCCTGAGCCCCGGCTACGGGCCTGTAGCAGGGTCCAGAGGGGATGGCCCGTCCCTTTATCTTAGCCATCGTCTCCTGGAGGGATTGTAGGGTCTCAGGTTGTGGGTGCTCAGCGTGAGGGGTCTCAAGTAGGGCACCCAAAATAGATCACGGGAGCTAAAAGCCAGAGCCCAATCGGAGAGGCCGGCCTTACTTCTTGGCAGGAGGAGGGGTGTGAAGTGAAAGACCCCCAATTCTGCCAATGCCCCTCGGCCAATCCAGCCTTGATCCTCTCCTAAACAGAGGCTCTCCTGGGGCTCTTTTCTGAGGCGGACGGCCATTCGCTGAAGACTAACGAAAATATACACTGGTCACCCAAGCCAGACTAGAACTCCTGGGAGCGATTCTACTCTCCATTACACGGATGGAAACCCAACAGAACCCAGCAGTCCTGAGTCCCAGTCCCCTGCTACGGCCACTAGCAGCATCTCTTATTTACGCGTTGCCCGACCCTGCTGGTCACGCAGGGGAGCCTTTGTCTATCGGCACCAGCGGAGTGAGGGCTCCTCCCGGCAGACACTTACTCTTCTGGACCACCTTGAGGGTGATGGTGGCATTGTGCTCAGCATTCTTTTCCTTTGGGTTCCTGACATGGCAGGTGTACTTCCCAGCATCCTCGAAGTCCACCAACATGGAGATGGAGATGTTGTTTTCCTTCCTGGTAGTTGTACCAATTAACCGAACCCGGGGGTCTGCGAATAGCATCGTCGGCTCCGTTGCTTTGTTCTTTATGCTCCCGCGATATATCTGCAGGGGGAGGGAATGCAGCAGGACGCTGAGTGAGCGAACAGCACAGCCAGGCCGCAAACTCAGCAAGCCCCAGACAAGGGAAGGCCTGGAGAGCTCTGCCGGCTGAGTCAGACACGACCCAGGGGCGGTACAGGCACAGAGCTACCCAGGCAGAGGCCCGTCTACATGACAGTTTGCACCCAGGTCAGGGACAAGCACACTGTAACAGTGCCATGGCTCAGCGACAGCTGTAGTGTAGATGTGGATTACACGTGGACAAGAAATTCTCTCTCCATCCCTCCCTTGCTTTCCGAGGAGTTTGTCTCCTCTGGACTAGGGGTAGAATGTAAATGCTTGGCTTTTGCCCAGAGCTCCCAAAGCCAGTTATTCCTCTCAGCACATCCCTTCCTCACCCCCGAGATGTCTCCTGCGTGGCAGGTAGGCAACAGTCACCAACAGGGAAACTCAAGGGGCTGAGCAGAGCGGAGACAGAGCAGAACCATGCTCCACACACGCTGCCCCTTCCTGACTCTTCAGCACCAGGCAAACTCCCCACCTCCTCGCCTGCATCTGGCCAAATGCCGGGGGCTCTTCTCTTTAGTAAGCCACGTTCGTATGAAATGACAACTTCGCTTAGTGTCTGCTGGGCCCCAGGACTCTTCCCCTCCCTCATTTCCGCCCACGTCTACCCACCACCTCCTGCCTCCCACACGAAAGGGAGAAGCAGCTGAATCCCTGGGGCAAAGAATGAGGCAGTCCAGTCAAAGGGCCACCATGAAAGCAGCAGGCCTGTCTCACTTGCCATGTGGCTGCGTTGGCTGGAATCCACCTTCTGCCCTAGGAATCCAGGAGCCGCAGTCAGCAGCAAGAGTGCCTGTCTCAGGAGCGGACAGAGGAGCTGTGCATTCCCAGCCAGAGAGGCCGGCTCCAAAGTCCAAGGCTGGGAGGGCTGCAGGGTAGTTGGGCTGGCCAGAGGAAGCCAGGCCTCACACTAGCGAGCAGAGGGGCAAAAGGTGACGCTGCTCAGAACCAACAGCCCTTTGGCAGCTCATGGCGAGCACAAGAAGGGGCCTGTTTAGCTGGAAAATCACTGTGTTTTGCTCAAAGTGCGGACCTGCTCCTGAGCGAAACGGGACATTTCTGAGCAAAAGGGATTTATTTAACTCAGGGGTTTGCCATTGGCTGCCGCCGAACCGCACAAACATGTGGCTACAGGGAATGAAATGGTGACTTTGCTGCGGCCAAACTGAGTGAAGAATTTTCTCCGTTCCACACTGCTCCACCCAGCGGTCTCCCCTAAGGGCAGTTATGGTGCCCAGCCAATAGGGTGCAGTGGGTTCTGAGAGGGCAATTGCCAAACCAGATCCCTCGTGGCCAGCAGGGTGTCCTAAAGCAGGAGAAACGGGATCCACATCACTGTTTAAAGCACTATCATTTTTGTGTCCGGGGGGGAGATGGTCTGTGCTGCGGGGACCCAGGAGAACTGGCAGCCGAACCCAGCGAGGAGCAGAGCGCCACGCACCATGTCAATGCCGTTGTAGTACCACGTGAACTCAAGGTCCTTGAACCCTATACAGGTGGTGAAGATGCAGGGCAGCTGCACTTCTGAGCCGTTCAGAGCCATTACGACGACGTTTTTCCCCACTGAGACCTCCAAGGTGACAGCCAGGGAGAAGAGATGTAAACCTGCCCAGGGAAAGAGAGAACAAAGACACATCCCGATTCCCATTCAGAGACAGCATCTCCTGGGGCATGCCCAGATGCTACTCCGCCATGCAGTCACCTGGTAACAAGAGGAGATTGCTGGTCCATTAAGTGTGCTCCCTGCCTCAGACTAAGGTAGCCAGTCCCCACGCTGCCTTCCTAGAGGACACAGTGCAGGACAGCGCGGCATGAACACGCACTGGGAAAAGGCAACGGCAAGTAGCCTGGCCAGCAACAGCGTCACCATTCAGCAGGGAAGGGAGCATCCCAGGCCCCTGGCGACCACACTCCAGAGCTCCCAGTCCTGCTCAGGTGTCTACAAGCCGAGCTCCACCCCCATAATCCAGGCTGGATGGGTCCTGGCCTCTGGGCCATGTCCCAGACTAGGGCAGGGCAGCAAGGGGGAGCTGTTCTGGAGGGTGAGAGAGGAGACGTTAGTCGTGAGGCCAACCCCACCCTCGAGCCGGACAGAGGGATTATGGGACCTTTGATAAATGACACCGTGGTGAACTTGTTTTCAAGTTTAACACTGGAGAGCAGCCCAGGGGTTCGGTGTTCCCTGGATGGGTCTGAGGCAACCAGGCCCAGAGGAGCATGGCAGCGTCAGAGAATATTTACGAGGAGTTCAACTCTCCGAAGGGGAGAGAGGGTCTGTCTGGTTAGATCTGCCCCTCCTCACCAACCCCCCTGGCCACCCATCGCTGCTGGGGAACAGGATTGCTGGCCTATCAGGCTCCCCGAGGGACAGGCTCCCTGGGGTCATCCGTCAACTCCTCACCCTCAGCGCGGTATTGTCCAGTGCTGCCGGCGCCCCCCAGAGCACACGCCAAGTAGGCACGGGCGTGGGGTTGGGCGCCTGAGCAGAGACGCTCCCTCCAGAGGAGACACCCCCCCTCAGCCCCACATCCTCACTCAGCACAACCGGGCCCCCCTTCCTGAGGGAAAGGGCAGGACAGGGCAGCTTCGCAAGGTCTGCAGGAACTCTGTCCAGACAGGCCCATGCTACAGAAACTAATGAGTGTTTGCTATAGCTATCCCTGGCTTCTTCCAAAAACGTTCTTGAGCCCGAGCAAAGCAAACTGGAGCAAACACAAAACACACGTTTTGAAACCAAGGTAAAAAATCCTGCATCGTGACATGCTAAGCTACACCACCCTGCTCTTGGCTAAGTCCTCTGGCAGCAATCAGTCAAAGCCACCAAAACAGAGGAGGCCTGTGTAGACGTGTGTCCTTTCTGCCCCTGCCTCTGTTGCTAATGCAGCAGCTTTAGAAGACTTCTCTTTGCTGCTCTGAGATCAAGAAATCTGAGTTGCTTCCACGTTGCCAAGATCAAGGGTGGCTGCTTGAGACATCAGCAGCATCGCCCCGACAGCAGCAGGGCCCAGTCCCCACTGCTCTGCACGGGGGGACAGCGTTTATTCCCACCGCTGTGGAGTGGGCTTAACACATTAACGAATCCAAATTCTCCACTCGCTCTGGCCGCTGGCAGCATTTTAAATCCTCTGCCCGCCCGGGCATGAGCGAGACCCCTCCCCGGGCAGCAGGGGCGGCGAGGTTTTTGCAGCATTGTACCATTTCTCCACCGGTCGGAGGAACACCCATTGGACTGGCCTGGGCGGGAAAGAGCTGGCACGCTCCCATGGAATAACAATGCCCAGCTACAGCACCGGCATCCAAAACTCTCCACACCCTTTGCTAACATGAAACCTCCCGGCCCTGCAGCGTGGCGGAGTTCCCATGGGGTCCCACAGAGCCAACTGCAGAACTGGGACGAAGGCCTTAACGCCTCCTTCCCTGGCCTGCTCTAACCACTGCAAACAACCCTCCCGTAACCCCGGCCGCATTGCCCCGGCCTTGCCAGAGCAACTGCACCTGAAACAACCCAACCAGCCACGGGCCACGTCAGGCCAGCGCCTGAAATCGACTGGCGCGGCCAGCGGCCCACTGAGGCAGAAACGTGGCCGGGAGGGCCTAGTGCACTGGGCGGCTGGGATTCACCTACATGGCCACTGGAGGCCTCTGTTGTTTTACCAAAGAGCTGCAGAAGAGCAGCACTGACATCACTATCAACCGGGTCCCAACCCCGTCCCCAGGCTAGACAGCTCCTCCTCCCCGCCCCTCCCACACAGCACCAAGGAGGGAAGAGCTCAGGGCCGCTTGGAGCAGAATCCAGCTTTCTTTGCCAGCTTAAATGAACCTTTACGCTTCAGCCCTTTCCCTAGGCGCCTCGGCGTGCTTGGGGGGGGGGGGGGTACGGCCACAACCACCCCTTTGAGGTCCCGGAGTTGGACGGTCTGTGAGGGTCCCTGAAGGAGAGCAGAGCTGTTAGCACCTCCCTTGTCATACTATCGAGGTACTACTCCCTCTCTGCCCCAGAGTCCTGCTTGGTGGTGGCTCTGGCTAACCAGACCATGCAATGAGCCTCAAAGCCTCAGTCACTGAAGAGCAGAATTAAATTACCCAGCTGCAGACAATTTTAACCGAGATTCCTCCCACACACACACCGGGTTGTTTTTGGTTTTTTTAGCCTGGCTGAGTTGCCTGATGTACAAAGGAGTCCAATTTCCTTCCTGAGATCAGAAGAGCCAGCACCTGGTCTTAGAACGCCAGACGACCCCAGCTTACAACCTCTGAGCCTCTGTTCTAACTATGACAACACATGGCCAGTTTTTCCTTCTTAAAACGTGGCTGCCCTTGGGTTACCTGGGCTGGGATTTTCAAAGACGCTCAAGGGAATTAGGCACCTACATCCCACTGGAATCCAAGCTCCCTTGAAATCACAGTCCCTCTTTCTCTAATTTCTTCAGCTCGTTTAAAATTATCTTGAGAACTAATATGCTCCTTGCCCTACCAGAAGCTCCTCCCTGGAGTTTTCCAACAGGCGTTGGGTTTTAAGCACTGAAAATTCACTTAAATTCTTGTTTTCAGATTCTCTGTTCAAAGAACCACCCCCTACACAGACTAGGACAAGTGCCCAGCAGATAACGACACCCTCGGCAAGTACAGGACGCTCTGAACCAGCCATATGTGGGGCCTGCTGGGACAGAGAAGACAGCACCGGAAAAAGCTGCTATGTCACGGCATGTCTTGGCTCCTAGCCCCTGGATGCAGCCAGGGCATTTTATAGACCCTCCCCCAGGCTCAGATTTGGGTGGCATGCTCCAAGCAGGGCCCCAGATATGCATTGCTTTCCTCTGCTGGGAAGGAAGGAAGGTCATCTAGTCCAGGGGGTTGGACTAGATGACCTCCTAAGGTCCCTCCCAACCCTGATATTCTATGGTTCTGAGAGAAATATTTCTAAATCCGTAACGATCAATATTCTCAGCGGCATTAAACACAGTGCTTTCCTCTGGGCCCCGACACACATTTTCCCCATTTCACTTTAGCAGTTCGCTTGCTGATCTGCTAGCTGGGAGTACAACTAAGTGAGAATGATGGCGCCTAGGAGAGAAAACATCACAGGACACACCACTGCGTGTATATTAGTAATTGACGCAGGTAGGGCAAAGGCCTGGGAGCCAGGGGTCTATTCCTGGAGCGACCTTGGCAAGTCACTTATCCTCAATGCCTCGGATTGCCCGTCTGCAACATGGAGATCATCCTCCCCAGCCCAGCGCGAAGCACTTGGAGATTACAGATGAAAGTGCGAGTGTCGCAGAGCAGTGGAAATCAAAGCAAGCTCTTTGCTGTGGGCTGATCTTTCCTCCTGGAAATGTAGAGTTTACTTTTAAAATGTAAATATTTTTCGAGGAGGAAGAAACAATAACTTCAGTGTTTATGGGACTTCTAGAAATGGTTAAAGCTACGAAATTACAGTAACAAACGATCAGGGACTCAGAGGGGCCTAGTGTGTAGAAAGATGCACACCGTCATACAGGACCGTGTCATTACCACAGTGGGTGGGATAGTGCAAACTGTCCAGAATTAATTAACTCCGTTTTGCCAACTCTCACTATTTATTTGGGAGCCTTGTTACATTTAATGTTCTTCCTAAAGGACCAGCTCCTGGAGTCATGTGATTACAGGAGACTCTCAGGTTTCCTTTAGAACAAAGGTAAGTTCCAGTCCTCCTGATTGCAGAGAAAAGCCTGAACACATGGCCTGAGAGCTCCCTAAAGGCTGAGAAACCAGCCAGCAAAGAAAGAGCCCAACATTTCGTATTTTGTAAAAGTCTCCTGATTTTTGAGCCCTTGGCATTGGCCATGCTGTGAACCATTGCTCCAAACCAGTGCCCGGCTCCAAGCCCTGACGGCCAGCCTGCGCTCCAGCCTCCAGACACAACTCCCTTGGACTAGTTACCAACAGCAAGTTCCTTCCCCACCCCGCAACACAGTGCCCCCTCACTGACATGGTGCGAGTCCGGAGTCGCCCCAATGCCTTCACGGGACTCTGACAGTCTCCTTTGGCCCAGGAGAGCAGGATTTGGCCCTGTGCTGTCTGAGGCTACAGCTGAGAGCAATGAAGAAACTCGGGCGACTAGCGCCAGGACGTGGCTAGCACTTAATACACGGGTAATAAACGTATCGTCCCCCGTAGTTACCGGTTAGGACTCGACCCCAGGAGCTAAGCCCAGCCCTGCCCTGCCTGCACCCCCGTCCCAGTGCAGCGGTTTCTGCTCCGCATGTCTCCTGCCCAGGGCAGAACAGCCCTGGTCACCCCGCGAGGGGGCCCTGCTGGCCGCCCGAGCCCAGGCCGGGGGGCGAGGCCCCATCCTCAAGCCGGAGCCGGTCCCCGCCCTGTGCCTGGGGAGGAGCCCCGAAAAGCGCAGTCCCGGCCCGGGGTGTCCGGCTGATCCGGGGGCAGCAGGGCGGGTGCCTGGGCTCAGCGCCCCCGGCAGCCCCGCGCCCACCCCCTCGCACCCCCTTACCCAGCAGAGCCGCCGCCAGCCTGCTCCGCCACAGCCCGGCGCTGCTCCCGCCCGCCGCCATCCTCTGCGCCGAGCCCCAAGGCGGGGAGCTGCCGCCGGAGCGCCCGGTCCCGGCGCACCGCCCGAGCCGAAGTCCGCCTGGTCCCGCAGCAGCTGCAGCATCCGGCCGGGGCTCGGGGCGGGGGGCGAGGCGGGGCGCGCTGCCAGGCCGGCTAGGACGCTGCGGGAGCCGGGGAGGCGCGGCCAGGCTCCGCCACACTAGCCGGGGAGCCGCCTGCCGGGCGTCCCGCAGCACCGTGGGGGCGGCCCGGCAGCGGCGGGGCTCTGCTCCAGGCCGGGCGGGCGGGGTTTGCGGCGCGGCTGCGGCGGGGCGCTGCGGTGCGCGCTGTGCCAAGGGCCCACGTGGCTGCAGGCAGGAGCCCCCGGCCCGCTCCCGCCTCCTGCTGCCTCCCAGGGCCCCCCCGCGCCTGACCCCGGCCCCACCGGCAGAGCCAGGGGACCCACCTAGCCCCCCTCGCCTGCTGCTCCTGGAGTACTCCCCGTGGGCTGCCAGAAACGGGCCAGCGCCCCGCTGCCTCGCCTGCCTGACTTCAACATCCCAGAGCCCTGCCCCTTCAGCTCAAGGAAACTCTCCCTTAGCTACCAACAGTATAGAGTCTATGACACACAGCTGGGCGTGCTGAATCCACCCAGCAGTGGAGCCACACACCGCATTACACTTTCCTTTGCCTGTAGCTTTGGGACTTTCGGGTCGCTGCCCCCTGGGAAATTCGCTGCTGCTTTTGCTCAGCAATGAAATAATTGGTGTTTCCAGAGCATCTTTCATCTTAAAATAGTAAAGCAATTGGCACCCGTCATCCTCACCCCGCTGGTAGGAGCTAGATAGAAGTGTTTGTAGCTGGGTAAAGGAGCCCTGCTGTAACCACTAGACTACACTCCCCTTCTAGGCTTTCCGTAGGGTGACCAGACAGCAAGTGTGAAAAATCAGGACAGGGAGTGGGGGTAATAGGAGCCTATATAAGAAAAAGACCCCAAAATCGGGACATCTGGTCACCCTAGGTGAGGATCCTTGTGTGCCTATTCACTTATCCTTGGGTACACCTTTACTTCTAGTCTGGTTTCATCAGAGTCCCCATCATTGATACTGGGCCTTGTTTCTCTGTCAAGTTAATTAAAAACACAGTGTTGGGGTTTTTTAAGGAATCGTGACCATTTTATTGGCAAAGTTGTGATTGCCAGGAAAGAGATTCTTGGGTTTTCTCCAGTCACACTGCATCATCAACTAGACTCACGTTGCATCTGACTGGAACCTTTTATAATCCACTGTGCATTCTCCACGGGGTTATTTTGCTTACACAGGCCATGGCAGATGACAGGATCTCGCTGTATCGTTTGCACAGAGATCCTGTGCAAGAGCTGGATAGGTGTGTAATGGCAAGGAAAGTTATTCATCAGGAGTCAAGTGCTATTAATTCGAGTAGAAAATCCACATCTGGAACCCAGAATGGCACCTGCCCACATCTGCACTGAGGCCAAAATGTTCAAACGTGGCTACTGGTGTGAGGTGTCTCCATGGTGGAGGCCCAGCCTGACACCTCAGTTCGCATTGTGAGAGGTGACGGGCGTCCGCTGCTTTTACCTGGCCACAATCACCCGCTTGAAGAACAACTATTGGAACAGACCAGCTGGGGAAGTGGTGGCTTCTCATGCAGCTGCTGACCTCAGGGGGAGAGCGCTGCCTTTCTGGCAAAGATGCTTAGTCAAGGCAGGGCCTGGCACCTGGATGACATTCGATAGCCTGGGGTTTACGGGTCAGCCTAGAGGAGCGGAGACGCCCTTCTGGCTGTAAAAGCAGCGCTGAGTGGGCACAAAGGCTGATAAAGGAACAACCGGTTCATGGAATTAAAACCTCTGGCTAGGGAAGGCTTCCGTCTAGCTCAAGCAGCTCTTTCTGGCATGCGTGTGGCATCCAGTAACAGAATGCCTGACCCTGCAAGGTGCTGAGCACCTCCTGTGGGGCACTGGTGTCCTCCCTCAGCACCTTGCAGGACGGGACCCTGCAGGGAACAGGGGACCTGGCACATGGGAGAAGCCGTTCAAATGTTTCTCTGATGCAGCTAGTAGAAACCCATGGGGTCAGATAGCAAGTGTGAAAAATCAGGACAGATGCGGGGGGAGGGGCGGGGGGGGCAGGAATAGGTGCTTATATAAGACAAAGCCCAAAATATTGGGACTGTCCCTATAAAATCAGGACATCTGGTCACCCTGTTCCAGAATAATTGGCTGAACATGCACTCTATACATCAACCACCTCTTCCTAATAGCTGCATCCATTAGCCCTACCGGACCTTCTGCGGACCACATCCAAGCCGGAGCAGGGACGTGCTTTCTTAATGGGGGCCTCAGATAATGCAATGTTGCTATTTTGGTGTATTACCGTTCCTCTCAACTGCATTAGAGAATCACGTCTCCTTTGCAGGGCACTGCTTCTTTGGCGCTTAAAATTTCTTGGCTCCTGGGGAAAGTCTTGGTGGGAAGGGAGAGGAGATTTTTGTAGATACCAGGCCATTAGAGGTGCAATAACAGAACAGTGATTATTTCTGAAATGGATGGGATACAGGATGGGGAGGTTCCTAAGCTACATGCTCAGGATCTAACCCAAATTCACTGGGGAGCTTGGAAAGACCATAGCTCATTAATAGCTCACTGAATATAGAACACCAGGCTGACCCTGTGTTCCTGTGAATTGTCCCTTCAGTGGAAGGATTTGGGTAGCGGTGATTCAGCTGCTGGACTGGGCCCCCAGCCTGGAAGATTTGAGGGGCTGACCCATCCCTGTAGGCTGGGGAGGAGCTGCCATTCATGTGTTCACCAGTCTTCTGTTTGTTCTGCTGATGCAGCAGAAGGCAGTTTGGATGGAAGCTGAGGACAGTGAAGGTGGTTAGGCGAGGTGAGTCACTGATAACCTCCAGGGCATGCAGAGAAGGTGCACCAGGGAATGGTTTGTGCCGTAAGGAGGGGCTGTATACCGGCCAGAGATGCATTAATTAGGATCTCAGAAAATTCTGCGTCACAGCTCTGCACAAATGGAGGGAGGGAGAGAAGAGACTTGCTGTAGCACAACTGCTGTTTGATGAATAGCGAACACAGTCAGCGGCTCTGCTGGACCTCGTCTCAGAAAGCAGCAGGAGCCATAAAACAGACTGAAGCCGATTCTCGGGGCCCATGTGAGCAGGATTTCAGAGATTCAACATGCTAACGCGGTTCAACTCTCAGCAACACCAAAGGTTTTGGCTTTGGGGAAGCTTTGAGGCAGCTTGCAAAGCCCAGAGGGCTCCTGATTGGAGCTGCAGGAAGGTGGGAAATGTTTGCAAAAAAGTTCAGGGAGCTGGCAATAGAAATTCATCCTGGCTGAACCTCAGGCTGTTATGGCTGAGCAGTGAGGAAAGAATAAGGGAAGATTGAAGCCGGAGGCTGTTAGAAATATGCACAATCAGGGAGGAAGGAGAATTAGGTGATCACCTCAAACCAAAGCAGCAGCAAGTTGGATGCTTAGAGGTCCAAGAAAAGGCACATGTTGGACCACAAAGAACATTGCAGCTGGTACCAAGGCCGTGTTGTTTGCCTGGGGGGTGGAGTGGGATTGCGCCGCCCCAGGGGTGGGGGAGGAGATACTGAGAGACCTTCTGCAGGGAGTAGGCCCCATGGTTCTGCACATCACCAGGCTGTACTTACTTCGCTATTCTTGGACATTAATCTTCACAGGAAGAGAGATGGTGGGGAGGGGAGGTTGCTACATGGTCCAGCCCAAGTGCAGTGGCAGGCCGGGGACACCGGCACAGGTGTCCTCTATACGCAGCCATGTGATCGATCGCTGAGTGTTAAAATAGAAACGGAATGAGCCCGAGAACATGTGCCGGGAGACCAGCTGTTCAGGAGAGCGAAGACCTAGCAAGGGCGGATGGGGGAAGAGAGGCAGAAAGGTCACCCCAAGGGGATGGGGGTGTCACAGCCTTGGGGGAGGGGCCGCACTGAGGTCTGAATGGGGGTGTCTGGTATCTAGCAGCTTTCTGAAGTGAGAAAAGGAACCTGTCCAGGGGCCGGTGTGTGGAGTCCGAAGGGACAGCAGCTGTGGCGAGTGCTGGGGCATGGCAGAACCAGTTTGTGTGGACGAGGATCCCGCCTGAACCTTCCCCCACCACCCCTGCACGGAACCTTTTCAGGAGTCAGAAATCTTTGATCCCTTTGGGTTGCCGTTGTTTTTGGGCTGGCGCTGCCTGCACACTTCCAGCAGGAAAAAGCAAGTGCCAGAATCCAGCACTGCCAACCCTGGTGGTCAAAACCCACAAGAATAACTTTAGTCTCTGTCCTCATTTCTGAGCCTGTGGGGGTGCATTTTCCAGCTTTTCCCTGCAGCCAGGACAGCTGGGAACTCCCCTTTTCATGGCAGCTGAAAGAAATTCTCTTGCAATTGCAGGCCTCCCGGACCTCAGGCTTTAAGTAAAACATCAAGTGTCACCAGACTCCTGATCCAATCACGACAGTGGGCAACTCGGTCCGATCTCGCCAGAGACCTCCAGGCCAGTGCGGTTCAGAGAACTCCTCTTCCTCCTGGAACGGCCTCATCATGCACAGATGCTGGCTCCCCTTCTCCTCCCACCCCTCTGGTCTGTGGCATCCTGCCCGGCACCACGTGCCATTGCACCATGCCCACGTGGGTGTAGCACACTCCCCACTCACACGGCCCAGGTGCACACGAGAACACAAGCCAGGGGCCAGTTCTGCTCACCCTCCCAAACAGCCAGGGGCCCAGTCCACACTCCACCACATGCAGAGCTGAACCATTGTCTCCAAGGACAGTGTGAGCTGTTCATACCCCATTTGTCTATGCTGTTGGGGGTATATTAGGGGGTGCCACACAGCAGCAGGTGTCTCCTTGCTTTGGTCCCATTTGTGTAACCTGGGGCCCCTTCCAGCCTTGCCAAAGTGACCCAAGGGGTGTTGAGATCTGGAAGAATCTTGCCTGCTGCCCAGCCAGGTCCCATTTCGGAGAGTCTAGGACAAATAGTTGTGTCTGATTACAGGAAGAGCCAAGCAGCTCTAGCCTGGACGGTGTCACCTTCTCAGCATGGCAGGGAGAGAGAGCTCAAGGGCTCCTTCCAGCTGGCATGTGCAAACACTTAGTCACAGGGAAACCTGCCCAGGAGAAAGAGAGAGCCTCCTATTTCGAGGGCTTCAGAGTTATTCTGAGAGGATGGAGACTGAGCCAACAGCCTCCGAACGGACAGAGCCTTGACACACACACACACACACAGGCCTGGCCGTCTGCCCCTTCTCTTCCTCCCTCGTGTTTGCTGTGTAGCCCCTGCCCATCCATGCCCCATTTCCCCCAGGCCTCCTCTCCCCCCAATAATTTCTGCAGGTCTCACGGTTTCTTGGCACTAAACCCCTTTGGTTCTGGTCTCCCCATTCCCAGGATTATTCTTTGCAGGAGCCCCGCTTCCCAGCGGTGGCAGGCAGGTGTTTTACCCAGGATTATTACGGGCTTGCTCCCATATCCCTGTGCCCGTCTCCTGCTCCCGGCAGCGGGGATAAGTTATGTTCTTGCCCACCTGGGTCTCCAGCATCTTTGAGAGGTCAGTGAGAGCAGAACAGGCCTGCGGCTTTCACCCACCTAACACACGCAGACTGCCTTCCCCAGTGCTCAGGGATCTTATCTTCCACCCACCTTCCCCTGCTCACTGGGGAGAATGTCCCACCACCCACCTGGGCCAGTGGGGTCCGTCTGCCTGGAGTCTGAGCGCCAGAGCATCTCCCCTGATGCGCATGGGGCAAGGGCAGCCCGTGTCTGTGAGTGAGGTTTCTCCTCTTGTGTCTGGAGGGGCTCAGTGGATCCAGATTCTACTGGTCTAACCTTCCCTAGGGGTTTGTGCAGACCTAGGGAAACCCCTGTGGATCCTACTGAGACAGTGTCCAGCTCCCCCTGCACTCCCTCTCTGTAGCACAGGTGCCAGGAGCAGACCAGAAAGGGTGGGGAAAATAAAGCCCCTGGGGCAGACGTGAGCCCCAGTTCCCAGCGAGGTAACCACCCTGCTCTCCTGCTCTTCCCATCACTGCTCCCCCTGAGCCGGGCATGTCCCAGCACCCCAATACCTCTGGAGGCAGATGGAGCTGGCGCACCAGAGCCACAGAGCACTTTGCTGGGCAAGTCAGAACTCCCCTGCTGGGGAGAGAGGAGATGCTGGAATGTAACTTCCCACCAGCACCGTATAGTTCCTGCAAAGTCCTGTCGGTCCGACCTTTCAGTTCAAGCCTGTCAGCCAGTGAGCAGGCGGTGGGAGGGAGAGAACAAACCCTCTGATCAGATGCTCTGCCGGGCAGTCCCAAGCGAGAGAGACACAGAGACAGACCAAGCGCCTAGAAACCCGAGCAAGGACCAACTGCAGCAGACTGCGGTGAGTGCTTGGCAGACTTTCCCATTCTAACCCTTTCCTTTCCTCCCTTCAGCGCAGTGTCCTTCTGCTCCTGCTGCCTCCCTTCCTGCTCAGGGCCAGGATTTGTCACTTACTAGCCCTAGGAAAGACCTTTGCCATCAAATCTCACTGTTCTCATCCAGCGGTAATGCCTCAGGACAGTAGACGTTGGCCCCTTAAAACGCTTTGGAATATGGGGGTTGCCTGTCTGGGTCAGTCTAGTCCAGGGTCCTGTCTCCATCAGAGTCCAGAGCCAGCTGGTCCGGAGGAAGGTGGAAGACATTCAGCAGCTGCACCAGTTAAGGAACTTTCCCGGGGGGGCAGATTATCCCATAAATTCCTGACCCGCCAGTAGTTACCGCTTGGCTCATGCTCTGAAGCAAGAGGATTTACAGCCCTTCCCAAACTCTTGCTTAGTTTATTGTATTTACTGTTGTTTCTGGCTTTTCTTAGTACTCACAGAAATGCCTCATCTCTTCTTTGATTCTTGCTGAGATCTTGGCCTCAGGCCAAAGGCGCTTAAGCAAAGTAAGCGCAGTCAGGGGTTAAGAGGGAAGGTCCTCTCATGGATCAGTAACTGGTTAAAAGACAGGAAACAAAGGGTTGGAATAAATGGTCAGTTTTCACAAGGGAGAGAGGTCACTAACAGGGTCCCCCAAGGATCTGTACTGGAACCAGTGTTGTTCAACTTATTCTGAAAATATCTGAAAAAAGGGGGCAAATACTGAGGCAGCAAAATTTGCAGATGATACAACATTAATCAAGATAGTTAAGTCCAAAGCGGACGGCAGAGAGTTACAAAGGGATCTCACAAAACTGGGTGACTGGGCAACACGATGGCAGATGAAATTCAGTGTTGATAAATGCAAAGTAAGGCACATTGTAAAACATAATCCCAAATCTACCTAGAAAATGATGGATCTACATTAGCTGTTATCACTCAAGAAAGAGATCATGGACAGTTCTCTGGGAACATCCACTCAATATGCAGCAGAGCTCAAAAAAGCTAACCAAGTTAGGAACCATTAGGAAAGGGATAAGACAGAAAATATTATAATGCCACCCCGGTACTCCCACACCTTGAATACTGTGTGCAGCACTAAAAACAACATAATACAATTGGAAAACATACAGAGAAGGGCAAGAAAAATTATTTGGGGTATGGAACAGCTTCCATATGAAAGGAGAGATTAAAACGATTGGGAGTGTTCATCTTAGAAGATAACTGAGGGGGGATATGATAGACATCTATAAAATCATGAATGAGGTGGAGAAAGTGAACAGGGAAGTGTTATTTCCCCTTCTCATAACACAAGAACCAGGAGTCATCCAATTAAAGTAATAGGCAGCAGGTATAAAACAAACAAAAGGAAGCACTTCTAACAACGCACAGTCAACCTGTGGAACTCGTTGCTAGCGGATGCTGTGAAGGCCAAAACTATAACTGGGTTCAAAAAAGTAGTAGATAAGTTCATGGAAGATAGGTCCATCAATGGCTATTAGCCAAGGTGGTCAGGGATGCTCTGGGTGTCCCTAAACCTTTGCTTGCCAGAAGCTGAGAATAGACGACAGGGGATGGATCACTTAGTAATTGCCCTGTTCTGTTTGTTCCCATTCGCCGCTGGCAGAAGACAGGATACAGGGCTAGAAGGATCACTGGTCTGATCACCATTGTGTGGCAGAGAGTCCCACAGGTCAGCTGTGCATTGTGTGAAAACCTGTTCCTGCTCATCACTTTGGAATTTCCCCCCTTTTCATTGCATTGACTGTCCCCTGGTTCTTGTGCATTGAAACATGAACACAAGTGCCTGAGCCGCCTTCTTCAACCTGCTCATTATTTTAATAGACTTTTGTCAAGTTCCATCTTGGTTGCCTCGAAGGTAAACAAGCCCAGTCTATTGATTCTCCCATCATCAGAGTTTTTCCAGGCCCCTGATCATTCTTGTCACCTTTCTCTGAACCCCTCTAATTCCTCTGTAGCCTTTTTGAGATGGGTTGTCACTTTAACTTACAGAGAAGCATTAGATTCTGCCCCCTGCTCTTGGTGTACCCTAACTTTTTTTTCCCCACCACAGGTGCACATTGGACAGAGCTCTCCATCAATATGTTCACCTCATACCCAGTCCCTTTCCTGAGCTGATACTGTTAATTAGATGTAGGAGTAATTCAGATTATTCCCTCTAAACATGCACCACTTTACATTTATTAAAACTCATTTTTATATGCCCGCGTGTTGCCACAATTCACCTATTTTGGTCAGGTTCGTCCGGCGTCCTTAAAATCTCTTCTGGTCTTGTCTAAGCTAAAGCCGTTTGTTTGCAGTGTTGCTGTAGAGGTGGGTCCCAGGACATGAGCATGACAAGTGTGTGTGGGGGGGGGAAGGTAACACCTTTTATTGGCACTTCAAGTGGTGAGAGACACAAGATTTAGAGCTCCACAGAGCTCTTCAACAGGTCATAATTGTGTCATCTGCAAATGTTGCCATCTCTCTGCTTAACCCCTTTTCCAGATGGTTAATAAATCTTCCAGGCCACTGATAAAGATATTAAATAGCACAGGGCCAAGAACCAATTTCTGAGTCCCCGTACAAAATTCTCCTTCCTAGCAGGATGGGAATTGCCATTTAAATCCATTATTATGCTGGTGGTAATTATTCCTGCTTTCTGTTTCCTATTTAGCATCACTGACAGTTTGCAGAGGACACTAAAGTTGGGGGAGTGGTAAATAAAGAAGAGGACGGGTCACTGATTCAGACCAATCTAGATCACTTGGTAAGCTGGGTGCACTAAACAATATACATTTTAAATACAGCTAAATGTAAATGTGTACATCTAGGAACAAAGAATGTGGACCATACTGACGGGATGGGGGCCTCTATCCGGGGAAGGAGTGACTGGGAAAAAGTTGGGGGCTGTGGTGGATAATCAGCTGAACACGAGCTATTAGTGTGATGCTATGAATTGTGATTCTGGGACACATAAACAGGGGAATCTCGGAAGGAGCAGAAAGGATTTTCCACCTCTGTATTTGAGACGGGTGCAACCGCTGCTGGAATCCTGAGTCCAGGTTTGGTGTCCACAGTTCAATAAGGATGGTGATAAATTGGAGAAGGGTCAGAGAAGAGCCACAAGAATGATTAAAGCAGTGGCTCTTAACCAGGGGGCACATGTACTTCTGGGGGTACACAACAGTCTTCCACGGGGTACATCAACTGATCGAGATAGCTGCCTAGTTTTACAACAGGCTACATAAAAAGCACTAGTGAAGTCAGTACAAACTAAAATTCCATACAGACAATGCCTTGTTTGTACTGCTCTATACACTGAAATGTAAATACAGTATTTGTATTCCAGTTGATTTATAATTGTGGTAAAAACGAGAAAGTCAGCCATTGTTCAGTAACAGTGTGCTGTGTCACTTTTGTATTCTTAGGTCTGATTTCGTAAGCAAGCAGTTTTTAAGTGAGGTGAAGCCTGGGGGTACGCGAGACAAATCAGACTCCTGAAAGGGATACAGTAGCCTGGAGCACTTGAGAGCCCCTGGATTAAAGGATTAGAAAAGATGTCTTATATCGATAGACTCAAAGAGCTCTATCTATTTAGTTTAGCAAAGAGACGGTTAAGGGGTGACTTAATTACAGCCAATCGGTACCTGTGCGGGGAACAAATATTTAATAATGGGCCCGTCAGTCTAGCAGAGACAGGTCTAACATGATCCAGTGGCTGGGAGGTGAAGCTAGACAAAGGCAGACAGGAAATAAGACACATTTTTAACAGTGAGAGTAATTAACCACTGGAACAATTGACCCAGACTTGTGGTGGATTCTCCATCATTGACGGTTTTGAAATCCCGATTGGATGTTTTTCTACAAGCTCTGCTCTGGGAATGATTCTGGGGCCGGTCTCTGGCCTGTGTGAGTCAGGGGGTCAGATGAGATGATCACAATGGTCCCTTCTGGCCTTGGAAGCGGTGACTGGAATGAATCATGCAGCTACTCAGCTACCACGGCTTTGGCTGCAGGATAAGACTGAACCTAGACTAGACCCCAGGTAGTTTAAAGGGTCAGGACTATGTGACAGTGCTAAAGGCTATTATTCTTGGCACCTAGGTACCAATAAGAGGTGTGAGGCAGGGGACAGAGTATGGAACAGGGTTAGTTTTACTCCATGGAATGTGTAGTTTCCACGGGTGTGTAGTAGCGATGTGATCACCTTCCCCCATTTCATGGGGATCTGGAAGGTATAAATGTTTCCACGGGCAATTTTCATTTGCCCAGCAACATACTGAGTCAGGGAAGCTGTCTCCAGTCAGCTTAGCATCACGTTTCCATTGACAGGTAAACGGACAGAGTGCACACATTGAATCCAGCCTGGCTTGCACACACCTTTCCAGGACATGACTGGATGGATCAGCCACAAACCCTGCACGTCAGCAGCTCAGTCATCCACATCTGCACACACTGCAAACTGTCACACACCTTGTTTCGTCACGTTGGAGCCAGCCCATGCTAGTAGCGGGGGGGGGGGGGGGGGGGGAGTTAAATGCAGCCTCTCTGCCCTGTGGCGGGGGCAGCGGGCAGCCGGGTGCTAGAGGTCCCACCTACGGGGTGAGATGTAGCACTTCAGCCCCCAGCCATATAGAGCTGTGAAAGATCCCAGAACCTGCTGCCCTAGACAAATTCCAGCTCGGAGAGTCACCCTCAGCCTCATTCAACTCCTCCTGCAGTGTCCCCCGGATACAGCATTCCCTTCTCTGCCTGCCCGAATCGGTTGTGTGGTGGTGTCAATCTGGCTGCCGTGTTCTGCGCTGGGGGCAGTTGCACAGGTGAGGTAAGCCCTAGCTCTATGTGGTTTGGGACCCTGCCCGATGAGAGGCGCTATAGACATGCCAGTCACTGATATAGCTGGAACTGAGGAGCTGTGGAATTTTGTGACCAATAATAATTAGCTGTGTAGTTATGCTAAAAACAGTCAGGCCGCATGTTTCAGGGCACAAGCTAACTACTGACTGCAGAGGTCAAGAGGGAATCCACTCTTCCGTCCCACTGCATTCCCCAGCCTGGCCAGATCATTGTGGGGACACAGGAATGGGAACTCTTCCAGTGCCAGGCCCAGAGGGGCCACGGATCAGATCCCACATAGTCAATCCCACTGTCCAAAGGAACCCCCAGCCGGCTACAGATAGCTCTGCAGCACCCTGCCTGAGCTTCCCTACTTGCAGGGCCCCTTAAGAACTCCACACAGTACAAAGGCAACAACAAAACCCCCCTGCTGGATTTCTACTTCATCAAGTCCAAAAAAAGTTGAAATAAAGTCTCTGGCCCCCAGCCTCTCCCCTTCAGTTCAGCGGGGTGCAGAGCCCTCCTCACCTGGGGCCTGCATTTCTGGGCTTCCAGCTGCTTCCTTCATTTAAGCATCTCTGTGTAATTCTTTTGCTTACCTTCCTGGGCTCAGGTCTACATGTAAACATCCTGCCTTTGCTCTGTTTACCAGTCCAGTCCTCCACTGGTTACTCAGGGTCTCCTGGTTCTCTACAGCTGCCTCTGACTGTATCCTCATGTCTCTGGGCTACAGGAGGTCAGTAAGCACCTTTCTCCTCTCCTGCTGCCCTGGCATAGGACCCAGGTACCTTCCCTTCAGCCCAGCTGGGTAGCAGGTAATCAGTCACAGGTGCACTGAACCCAGCTCCCTCTTAAAGGGGCCAGTCATCCTGGGACATCTATGCTCTTACAACCTGCTTTTGCAGCGAGAACATGGGATGACCCTTTAATTCTGCTCCAGATAAAAATGGAGGTTTCCAGTTTAAATAATAAACAATTAATTCTCTGCTGAGGGCTGGAGTCGGGGAGGGGAAGAGGGACATGAATTACCTGAACCTGGGGTTGGAGCCCCACTGTACCCCCATCCTCTGCATGTAATCAGGCCTGACTCTCTAGCAGTAAGCAGAGAGCAGTACTCCTCTCCCCTCGTCTCCTCCTGTTCTTGCAAACACTGGCTCTCAAGGTCACAAATGGACAGGAAGGGGAAGGAGGGAGCTAGAGGGAGGCGAGGAGCAGCTGCAGGGACTGGCACTGCGCAAACAGCAACGCACCTGCTCTCAGAGCTGCCAAAATGAGCGAGGAGCCTTCAGCAAAGTGTCTAGTCACCACTTCTCCCTCTGCTGCTAACCAGGGCCAGGGCTGCGGCTTTCACACTCCCTGCGTCTTACAGAGCCTGGCCTCCCTGCTGGGGCTCTGCGGGGCACAGGGAGATGCACTCACAAGAAACCGCAGGTGGCTTTGCTGGGTGGCTGCAGGGCACCGGGGGGTCCCTGAGCCCCCCGGAGGCAGGCAGCGTGGCAGAAGCAGCTCTGCTCCTTGGGCTGCATTTGCTGATGCTGATTCAGCAACCGAGGGAAAAGCTGCTGCATGGATAATTGGCGGGGACGTCAGAGACCAGGGAGACCAGTGATGGCCAAGGCGAGACAGCCTGACGGACAGTCTGGCGTGACATACGCTCTCCATCAGGGGCTGCTTTCAGCTCAGGGTTCCGCACTGCCCAGCGGCAGAGGGGAGCTCCTGGCCAGGATGACTCCCTGGCACGATCCAGCCTGGCCACTCCCTGCATGGCGAGCACGGAGCCAGCCCGGTGCGTGTGTGCCCTGGAGTCCCACCGAGCCCGTGCTGGCCAGGGCCGGTGCAAGGCGCTGGGCGAAACTTACACCTTGCGCCACCCGCCCAGGTAACCCCCCCGGCCCACGGCAGCTAACCCCCCGCTGCAGCTAACCCCGCCCAGGTAACCGCCCTGCCCGCCGCGCCCCCACCATGGCAGCTACCCCCCCACCGCTGCAGCTAACCCCGCCCGGGGAGCCCACCCTGCGGCAGCTAACCCCGCCCCCCCGCTGCAGTTAACCCCGCCCAGGTAACCCCCCTGCCCCCCCCCACCGCTGCAGCTAACCCCGCCCCGGTAACCCCCCTGCCCTCCCCCGCCCCAACCGCTGCAGCTAACCCCGCCCCGGTAACCCCCCCCGCCCCACCGCTGCAGCTAACCCCGCCCCGGTAACCCCCCTGCCCTCCCCCGCCCCAACCGCTGCAGCTAACCCCGCCCGGGGAGCCTATCCTACGGCAGCTAACCCCCCCCCCACCGCTGCAGTTAACCCCGCCCAGGTAACCCCCCTGCCATTCCCCCCCCCCACCCCACCCCACCCCACCGCACCCCACCGCTGCAGCTAACCCCGCCCGGGGAGCCCCCCGCGGCAGCTAACCCGCCCGCAGCAGCTCACCGTGCCCCGCAGCGTGTCTCCACACCTGGTCGATTGCAGACAAGCCAGAGCAGATGCTGACGGCTAGCAGAGCTTGCTGGGGCCTAGCCAGGGAGTCCATCTCCTTCCGCTGCACCTGCTGGGTCTCAGCCCTGACTCAGCAAAACACATAAGCCCATGCTCACTTTACGCACCTGACGTCAATGAGATTCAAGGTCATGCTTAAAGCGAATGAGCCCCTGCCTTGCTGAAGAGCGAGGGGGGCTACGCCCACGCTTAATGCTAGGCATGTGCTTAAGTGCTTTGCTGAACCGAGGCCCTTGTGCCTCCAGGGACAAGACTTTGGGGCGTAGGGTGAGGTTCACCCCCATGCAGAGGGCCAGCCCCAGGCCTAGGCACCAGTGAAATGCCATTTAAACCCCAACACGTGACTGTCAGATGGTGCAAGCAACTCCCTACATACGTCCCTCCATCCTGTCTCCTGGCCTTGTTAAGGAGCTCCCAAGTGTAGACGTATGAACTCCTCCCTCTTCCCACATCCCAAGGAAGGAGACCAGCCACGCACTGGCAGGAGACACATGGGTATTTTGCTTTTATTCCTGTAGCCAGACCATGATGTTGAAGGCTCAGGCTGAGCCAGCTCATCTGGGTCAAAGCATCATCAGAGACAGTGGCAAACACGCACCCCCCCCCCCCCACCACCCAACAAACAGCAGCCAAAAATGTTCAGGGCAGAGTCTGATTTTTGGGGGGTGGGATTTATTTTGTTTTGAAATGTACAAAGAGCAATAGAAATGTTCTGCACGCAGGCTTTGGTGAGAACATCATCAGATCTGGCCAACGAGATCCAAAGATCCAAAACCAAAACGAAAGACACACTACCTGTAACAATGCCTTCATGTGTATATATTTATACAGCGATAGACTGTATTCTGTACAAACTCCATCCAAGGACAATGTGTGCAGGAAAGAAAAGGCAGAAACAAGGTCAGTAGCAAGATGTTTTCCAAACTCAAAGATCTTTGGCCACAAAAGAGGCACTCTCTGTCCCATGAGGAGCTTCCCGTCCCAAATTTGGAGCAGGCGCCAGTCCTAGGAGAACCTGCCTTCCGGCTGGCTCTCCTCTGTGTGCCTTTTTAACTGGGTGAGAGATGAGGAGACCTGGGTGATTGTGTGGCTTGTGCCCAGCCCTTCACGGCAGTGGAAACCCCACAAGGATTGGGAAGCCACGCAACAGTCTGGAGGTAAATAGCGCACTCAGACTGTACACGTCACTGATGATAATGCACAGCAAGGCAGAGCACGGGGACAGGGAGGAAATGCACAATCCCTGCTGGAAAGCCATGAGGGTTCAGAGCCAGGAAACGGGCGACTTCCCCACTGCAATAAATCTCTGACCCTTCATTTCCCAGGTGCAACAGCATCTCCTGCGGCACCAATGCAGCATCGCACGTTCCAGCCCGCTGTGGCCAAGTCTAGGCTCTGGAGATGGGGGTGCCAGGAAGGCTGGCGGAGGGCAAAGGGTCTAGGCCACGGGCCATGTGGGAGGCCATGCAGAGCCCCCTAGAGGAGCTCTGACCTCCCCCTAGCCCCTGCCCTTGCCCCAGGGAAGTGTAGTGACCATGGGTCCCAGTTCGTGCAGCAGCAGACCCAGGGGGTTCCATGCATTGCTACCGCCCTGGCAGGGAGCAAGCGTGCGTGACAGGGACTGGCAGCTAGAGGGGAGCAAACTTAGTGGGGCAAGGAGAAGGGGCCTCTCTAATGAAGAGACAGGTTCCCCCATGGTCTGAGCTGGCAGGGGGAGAGCTCCTGGGCCAGTTCCTCCCACCTGTTCGTCTCCGGGTTCTGTTGTTATCCTCCAGCAACGGGGCCCCAGGAGCTTTGCACACAACCAGGGGACAGCCCCCAACCACCCCTGTGAGACAGGCCCCCTAATCCCCCTTTGACGGAGGCACCGAGACCCACGGTAATGGATGGAGAGCGGCACAGCCAGACACAGAGCCCAGGAGTTCTGGTCCCCCCAGCCCTTCTTAATCTGGCTTCAAGATTAAACTAGATAAATTTATGGAGGGGATGGTTTGATGGGATAACATGATTTTAGTCAAAGGTCAATTAATTGCCATCAGTGGTAAATAGGACCAATGGTCAGTGATGGGATGTTAGAAGTTACTACAGGGAACTTTTTCCTGGGTGTCTGGCTGGTGAGTCTTGCCCACATGCTCAGGGTTCAGCTGATCGCCATATTCGGGGTCGGGAAGGAATTTTCCTCCAGGGCAGATTGGCAGAGGCCCTGGAGGTTTTTCGCCTTCCTCTGCTGCGTGGGGCACGGGTCACTTGCTGGAGGATTCTCTGCATCTTCAAGTCTTTAAACCATGATTTGAGGACTTCAATAGCTGAGACATAGGTGAGAGGATTATTCCGGGAGTGGGTGGATGAGATTCTGTGGCCTGCATTTTGGAGGAGGTCAGACTAGACGATCATAATGGTCCCTTTTGACCTTAAAGTCTATGAGTCTATGAGCCCCTGCTCTAGCCTCCCGCAATCCAATGCACTTAGAAAGGCCCACAGAAGGTGGGACCCAGCCAGAGGCCCCTGTCCATTCATAGCACCTTGCTATCCAGGCCAGGGGGAAGTAAGGTCTTTAATAAACAAAGTGCCCCCATAGCAAATTCCCCCAGCTGCGCTGGGCTGATGTGGAGCTGCCGTGCACAGCGCAGGGAATAGGAACAGGCTCCGTTCCAGCAGGCCAGAGAAATTCTGGGGGCTGAGACCGGGCACCCCCCAGGTGGTAGGGAAAGCAGAGCAGGGCAGGTTCCCAAGGGACCCGCAGGGATGCCGCCCCGCTGGGCTGACTGGCAGTGTATTGACTTGGCAGTGGCACGTTGTCCTTTGCGCCTAAGGAAGTTTGGAAGAGGCAGGTTTTGCATCACATTGTTGCTCCAGGGCAGCAGAGGCCAGCCCCACTCTGGCCCCATTGTTGCCCTTGAAACCTTCCCAACAGCAGCCCACAGAGTCCCCCCACCCCACCACGTTCAGTGAGTTCAGTTTTACAGGCACCAGCCTGAGAGTTTCCATCAGACGTACCCACCCCAGGAAAAGTAACAAAGCCCCAATTTCGGCTCAGCTGCCTGGGCCCAGATCTGGACTCGGACGCAGACGGATACACTTGTGCTCAGCAGCCCTTACCGCAAGCCCCTAAGAGTTCCCCAAAGCAGCAGAGTTCAGCACCAATGCACGGGCAGATGGTCATCATCTGGCTAGCAACTCCGGGGGACCCCACAGCCCCTTAGCTACTGCAGCCCAGGGCCACCTCCCAGAGCCCCCGCTCCTCCTCGCACGGTATAGCCCTGCGGGAGAAGGCAAGGCAAAGGCACAGTGCGTGGCAGTGTGTTCAGGTGGCAGTGACAAGAGGAGTAAATGTGTCGACAGCGTGAGCCCTGCATCCCCCAGCCATGTGTGCTGACTGGGCCCCACAGCCCCCGGGCAGCCAGGGCTGTTACCCCCTTGTAACGGACAGGGACGCTGAGGCAGAGAGGGGGGAAGCAATGCCTGCCCCAGGCTACAAAGGGCATCCGCCAGAGCCAGGGTTGCGTGAAGGAGTTCCTGGCTCCCTGGCCCACGCTCAGCCCATACCGACCCCTGCAGAGTCCTCTCCACGCACCGACTGCAAACAAAACGGGTCAGTATTTCCTCCTGGGAAACATAAACCCAGGGCCCGACAGCTTCGTTTCCACGTAGGGTGACCAGATGTCCCCATTTCATAGGGACAGTCCCGATATTTGGGGCTTTATCTTATATAGGCTCCTATTATCCCCACACTCCCTTCTCGGTTTTTCACACTTGCTGTCTGGTCACCCTATTTCCAGTCCTTGTGCAGGCAGAGAATCAGGCCTCGGGATCCGGCCCATGGAAAACCAACCACAGGGGCTGGGGCCGGGCCCTGGGAAGCTGGATGGTCTGTGAAGGGCTGCTAACGAGCATGGACACTGGCAAAGATACGGCTCCCGTTTCCCCAGCTGCCCTGTGGACCCTGGCCTGGTTGCCTTCCTCCCTCTACCAGAAACAGCCCCTGGCCAGCATGCCGCAGCTCAGCTGTGCTCGGAGGGGTCTGTATCCCTGGGGTAAGCCCCCTGCGGCCAGCCTGGCATTCCCAGCCTGAGGGACCAAGCCAGGCCCTACCCTGCCGATCACATGAATGTTTAAGACAGGAAACCCCTGCCAGCGCACGGCCTGGGGACCCTAGTCTCCCATCACACCCCTGGCGGAATCCCACCCGCTCCCTGGGGGGCAGCCCAGACTCTCCGTTCACCGACGAGGGAACCCAGGTGCAGGGTTACAGCTGCAATGGGGGGGGGGGGTCAGAAAAGTAAAAGGACAGCCCCCCCACCCCTTCCCGGGGGTCCCTGTCTGTAATGCTTCCATGGCTTTGCTCAGCAGCGGAACGATCTCTCGAGGGGCCTTCTGCGGTTACTGTATTCCCGGCAATTCGGCAGTGGCTCTTCGCCCAGCAGCACGTGGCAGTGAAGGCAAGGTGGTCACCTAGGGCGGCAGGATTTGGAGGGCGGCCTTTCGCCACCCTCAGCAGCGACTCATTTCCCGGCGGCGATTCGGCAGCAAGAACAGCGGCCGCCGAAATGCCACCGAGGACGCAGCTTCAGAGGAGCTGCTGCCGATTACGGCGGAGGAGCCCTGCTGCCTAGGGCGGCAAAAACCCTGGTGCCGCTCCTGCCGCCAAGGATGAGAAAATAACCAGCTAGAAAACATGGGCACCTGCATCGAACTGTCAACGTCCCGCCCCCCACCCGACAGAGGCACTGCCCCCCCATCCCCCCACCCGACAGAGTCACTGCGCCCCCTGCCCACCCACCCCCCTGCCTGACACAGGCACTGCCCCCCCCATCCCCCCACCCGACAGAGGCACTGCGCCCCCTGCCCTCACGCCCCCCTGCCCGACACAGGCACTGCCCCCCCATCCCCCCACCCGACAGAGGCGCTGTGCCCCCTGCCCTCACGCCCCCCTGCCCGACATAGGCACTGCCCCCCCCATCCCCCCACCCGACAGAGTCGCTGTGCCCCCTGCCCGCCCACCCCCCTGCCTGACACAGGCACTGCCCCCCCATCCCCCCACCCGACAGAGGTGCTGCGCCCCCTGCCCACCCCCCGCATCCCCCCCCCGACAGAGGTGCTGCGCCCCCTGCCCTCACGCCCCCCTGCCCGACACAGGCACTGCCCCCCCCATCCCCCCACCCGACAGAGGCGCTGTGCCCCCTGCCCTCACGCCCCCCTGCCCGACATAGGCACTGCCCCCCCCATCCCCCCACCCAACAGAGGCCCTGTGCCCCCTGCCCCCATCCCCCCACCCGACAGAGGCCCTGTGCCCCCTGCCCTCACGCCCCCCTGCCCGACATAGGCACTGCCCCCCCCATCCCCACACCCGACAGAGGCCCTGCGCCCCCTGCCCTCACGCCCCCCTGCCCGACACAGGCACTGCCCCCACCCCTCCCCATTCCCCCGACTGACAGGCACTGCCCCCACCCGACAGAGGTGCTGCGCCCCCTGCCCCCCATCCCCCCCCACCCGACAGAGGCCCTGTGCCCCCTGCCTTCCCATAACCCCGGTGCCCTGTTGGTGCCCATTACAAAGCTGGGATCGGAGCCGGGTGCCTTTGTGGCGGGAGCAGGTCAGAGGGGCCTGGGGAGGAGCCTGGCCTGTGGTGACGGAGCTCAAGGGGTTCCAGGGAGACCTATCAGATCCCTGGACAGAGCAAAGGTCCCCCCGGGCTCGAGGCTCTGCCATGAATACGAGGCGCAGGAGAACCCTCTGGCCAGCACACGAACCTCTCACCAGTGCCAGGGCAGACCCGTCCCCAGCTCCATCGCCCATCATGCTGAGAGGCTGCAGCCCTCCCTCCCCGCCTGCACGGTTCTCAGGGGAGGTCCTGCCTCCCTGGCCCCTAGCCCCATCTCCCTCCCTCTGGGTTGCTCCAGCGCCCGCCCTGGCCAGTGCCCGGGCAGCCAGGGCTCTTCCTGGCGCACAGGGTGAGGTGGGCGGGAGCAGGGGCAGCCTGGAGCAGGGGACGGGCTCATTAGGCTCAGGTAATTCGCCCACCTCCGCCCAGCCCTAGCCCAGGCCCGGCACGCAGCCGTGTTCTCCCAGGCCCTGCTGAAGCCTGGGCTCGGGGCTGGTTACGTAGATGAGGGATGCTCTGGGGAGGCTGAAATCCGTGCTCTGGAGAAGCACACGAGGGGACACACTGTACAGGGGGAAGGAGAGAGGGCCGTTACTTGGTGCCCTCCTCGGGGTTCCCTTCACCATCGGTCTTCCCTTCCTCCTCCGTTTTCTGGTCGTCCGTGTTCAGTTTCTGCTGCTTTTTCCTCCGCACGCACTTGACGATTACCAGCACCAGGATCACCACGGCCAGGAAGCCGCCCACCGAGGCCCCCACGATAACAGCCACCGTGGAGTCGCGCTCCGGGGGCACTGCGGAGACAGAGCAGGGCAGGTGAGGAGGGAAACCAGGCAGCTCCTGCCAGCACCAATGGGCCCACGTTGGCAAATCCAGGCCCTGCCCTACCATGTGTGGGCTCTGATGGGAGGAAAGTTGCCCAGGGCCCCACACAGACGGGCCGGGGGTGGACGTCAGGGATGTGCGGAGAGGCATGGCCTGGAGACAGGAGGAACAAGCCCCTACGGAGCCACGTCAATGACACGGGCCACGGCTGGAACTGGCCCTGGGACTGGCGGTGGGGGGCGCACGGACCAGCCCCGCAGCCAGCTGATGCTGGGAGGGGGGGCTGGGGAGTTCCTGACTGGAGACCTGCAGTAACTGTCTGCGGAGGGACTGTGCTGCCCAAGGCTCCACAGAGCCAGGCCAGCCCCACCTTGCCCCTCGCTGCAGGAGTCAGAGCCAGAGCCCGGACTGGGATTCAGGAGCTCCCGGGCCGGTTGCCATCCTGCGCCTGCCCCCATCCCCCTGCAAATGCCAGTCATCCAGCTGCTGCAGAGAGCTCCCCGGGGTGAGGAGGGAACCGGGGAACCAGGGGTGCTACACGAACTATGGGGGGCCTCACAGCCCCTCTCCTCCCGTCGTCGCTCCCGGCCCGGTGAGGAGCCTGGCTCTGGGACCACGGCAGGGCCGATTCCCCAGGGGATGGAAACATGCCCTGACCCGTCACCCAGCCCCGGAGACTGGCACAGCTCAGCCCCCGGGCAGGGAGTCACTTCCTGGCCCCCTTGGTGACAATCACCAGCCAAACGAGCCCGAGTCCCCCAGACCCATCGGCCGGGATGCGGGCTGGGAAGAGGGGCAGGGCAGCTGCCTACATGGGGCCAGCTCTGACCTCTGCCGTCTCCACCATCGTCCCATATAAACCAGCGGCCCCCCCACGTCCCTCTCCCGTCCAGCCGGGCCGGGGCCTGTGCGCACCCACCTTCGGTGATCACCCTCAGCACGATGCGGGCGTGGCCCCGGTGCCTGTCGGGCGGGTTCATCACGTAGCAGTTGTAGGTGCCCTCGTCCTCCAGCTGCACCTGGTGCAGGGTGAAGGACACGTCGTTCTTGCTGGGGTTCCCGGTGAACTCCACCCTGTTCCCGAAGCGATCCAGCCGCCAGTGCACGATCTTCATCCGGAACTGCAGGAACTGGGCACAGCGGGCAGGGCAGTGAGAACCAGGGGGGGCCACACCCAGGCTGGGGCCCACCTGGGGGCCAGTCAGAGACCACAGCACCTCGGCACACGCCGCATAGAGCACAGCTCCCCCGGCCTCGCCGGGATCACCCTGCCCCCAGACAATCCCACAGCTCCCCCCAGAGCTCCACGGCTCCCCCGGCCTCGCCGGGATCACCCTGCCCCCAGACAATCCCACAGCTCCCCCGAGAGCTCCACGGCTCCCCCGGCCTCGCCGGGATCACCCTGCCCCCAGACAATCCCACAGCTCCCCCCAGAGCTCCACGGCTCCCCCGGCCTCGCCGGGATCACCCTGCCCCCAGACAATCCCACAGCTCCCCCGAGAGCTACACGGCTCCCCCGGCCTCGCCGGGATCACCCTGCCCCCAGACAATCCCACAGCTCCCCCCAGAGCGCCACGGCTCCCCCGGCCTCGCCGGGATCACCCTGCCCCCAGACAATCCCACAGCTCCCCCCAGAGCTCCACGGCTCCCCCGGCCTCGCCGGGATCACCCTGCCCCCAGACAATCCCACAGCTCCCCCCAGAGCTCCACGGCTCCCCCGGCCTCGCCGGGATCACCCTGCCCCCAGACAATCCCACAGCTCCCCCCAGAGCTACACGGCTCCCCTGGCCTCGCCGGGATCACCCTGCCCCCAGACAATCCCACAGCTCCCCCCAGAGCTCCACGGCTCCCCCGGCCTCGCCTGGATCACCCTGTCCCCAGACAATCCCACAGCTCCCCCCAGAGCTCCACGGCTCCCCCGGCCTCGCCGGGATCACCCTGCCCCCAGACAATCCCATAGCTCCCCCCAGAGCGCCACGGCTCCCCTGGCCTCGCCGGGATCACCCTGCCCCCAGACAATCCCACAGCTCCCCCGAGAGCTCCATGGCTCCCCCGGCCTCGCCGGGATCACCCTGCCCCCAGACAATCCCACAGCTCCCCCCAGAGCTCCACGGCTCCCCTGGCCTCGCCGGGATCACCCTGCCCCCAGACAATCCCACAGCTCCCCTGAGAGCTCCATGGCTCCCCTGGCCTCGCCGGGATCACCCTGCCCCCAGACAATCCCACAGCTCCCCCCAGAGCTCCACGGCTCCCCTGGCCTCGCCGGGATCACCCTGCCCCCAGACAATCCCACAGCTCCCCTGAGAGCTCCATGGCTCCCCTGGCCTCGCCGGGATCACCCTGCCCCCAGACACTCCCACAGCTCCCCCCAGAGCTCCACGGCTCCCCGGCCTCGCCGGGATCACCCTGCCCCCAGACAATCCCACAGCTCCCCCCAGAGCTCCACGGCTCCCCCGGCCTCGCCGGGATCACCCTGCCCCCAGACAATCCCACAGCTCCCCCGAGAGCTCCACGGCTCCCCGGCCTCGCCGGGATCACCCTGCCCCCAGACAATCCCACAGCTCCCCCGAGAGCTCCATGGCTCCCCTGGCCTCGCCTGGATCACCCTGTCCCAGACAATCCCACAGCTCCCCCCAGAGCTACACGGCTCCCCTGGCCTCGCCGGGATCACCCTGTCCCCAGACACTCCCATAGCTCCCCCCAGAGCTACACGGCTCCCCTGGCCTCGCCGGGATCACCCTGCCCCCAGACAATCCCACAGCTCCCCCGAGAGCTCCACGGCTCCCCCGGCCTCGCCGGGATCACCCTGCCCCCAGACAATCCCATAGCTCCCCCCAGAGCTCCATGGCTCCCCTGGCCTCGCCGGGATCACCCTGCCCCCAGACAATCCCACAGCTCCCCCCAGAGCTACACGGCTCCCCCGGCCTCGCCGGCATCACCCTGCCCCCAGACAATCCCACAGCTCCCCCGAGAGCTCCACGGCTCCCCCGGCCTCGCCGGGATCACCCTGCCCCCAGACAATCCCACAGCTCCCCGAGAGCTCCACGGCTCCCCCGGCCTCGCCGGGATCACCCTGCCCCCAGACAATCCCACAGCTCCCCCCAGAGCTACACGGCTCCCCCGGCCTCGCCGGGATCACCCTGCCCCCAGACAAACCCCACAGCTCCCCCGAGAGCTCCACGGCTCCCCTGGCCTCGCCGGGATCACCCTGCCCCCAGACACTCCCACAGCTCCCCGAGAGCGCCACGGCTCCCCTGGCCTCGCCGGGATCACCCTGCCCCCAGACAATCCCACAGCTCCCCCCAGAGCTACACGGCTCCCCTGGCCTCGCCGGGATCACCCTGCCCCCAGACACTCCCACAGCTCCCCCCAGAGCTCCACGGCTCCCCCGGCCTCGCCGGGATCACCCTGCCCCCAGACAATCCCACAGCTCCCCCCAGAGCTCCACGGCTCCCCTGGCCTCGCCGGGATCATCCTGTCCCCAGACAATCCCACAGCTCCCCCGAGAGCGCCACGGCTCCCCCGGCCTCGCCTGGATCACCCTGCCCCCAGACAATCCCACAGCTCCCCCGAGAGCGCCACGGCTCCCCCGGCCTCGCCTGGATCACCCTGCCCCCAGACAATCCCACAGCTCCCCCCAGAGCTCCACGGCTCCCCTGGCCTCGCCGGGATCACCCTGCCCCCAGACAATCCCACAGCTCCCCCCAGAGCTCCCCGGCTCCCCCGGCCTCGCCGGGATCACCCTGTCCCCAGACAATCCCACAGCTCCCCCCAGAGCTACACGGCTCCCCCGGCCTCGCCGGGATCACCCTGCCCCCAGACAACCCCACAGCTCCCCCGAGAGCTACACGGCTCCCCCGGCCTCGCCGGCATCACCCTGCCCCCAGACAATCCCACAGCTCCCCCGAGAGCTCCACGGCTCCCCCGGCCTCGCCGGGATCACCCTGTCCCCAGACAATCCCACAGCTCCCCCCAGAGCTCCACGGCTCCCCTGGCCTCGCCGGGATCACCCTGCCCCCAGACAATCCCACAGCTCCCCCCAGAGCTACACGGCTCCCCTGGCCTCGCCGGGATCACCCTGCCCCCAGACACTCCCACAGCTCCCCCCAGAGCTCCATGGCTCCCCCGGCCTTGCCTGGATCACCCTGCCCCCAGACAATCCCACAGCTCCCCCCAGAGCTCCCCGGCTCCCCCGGCCTCGCCGGGATCACCCTGCCCCCAGACAATCCCACAGCTCCCCCCAGAGCTCCCCGGCTCCCCCGGCCTCGCCGGGATCACCCTGTCCCCAGACAATCCCACAGCTCCCCCCAGAGCTACACGGCTCCCCCGGCCTCGCCGGGATCATCCTGCCCCCAGACAACCCCACAGCTCCCCCGAGAGCTCCACGGCTCCCCCGGCCTCGCCGGCATCACCCTGCCCCCAGACAATCCCATAGCTCCCCCCAGAGCTCCATGGCTCCCCCGGCCTCGCCGGGATCACCCTGCCCTCAGACAATCCCACAGCTCCCCCCAGAGCTCCACGGCTCCCCCGGCCTCGCCGGGATCACCCTGCCCCCAGACAATCCCACAGCTCCCCCCAGAGCTCCACGGCTCCCCTGGCCTCGCCGGGATCACCCTGCCCCCAGACACTCCCACAGCTCCCCCGAGAGCTCCACGGCTCCCCTGGCCTCGCCGGGATCACCCTGTCCCCAGACAATCCCACAGCTCCCCCCAGAGCTCCACGGCTCCCCTGGCCTCGCCGGGATCACCCTGCCCCCAGACAATCCCACAGCTCCCCCCAGAGCTCCACGGCTCCCCCGGCCTCGCCTGGATCACCCTGTCCCCAGACAATCCCACAGCTCCCCCCAGAGCTCCACGGCTCCCCCGGCCTCGCCGGGATCACCCTGCCCCCAGACAATCCCACAGCTCCCCCCAGAGCTCCACGGCTCCCCCGGCCTCGCCGGCATCACCCTGCCCCCAGACAATCCCATAGCTCCCCCCAGAGCTCCATGGCTCCCCTGGCCTCGCCGGGATCACCCTGCCCCCAGACAATCCCACAGCTCCCCCCAGAGCTCCACGGCTCCCCCGGCCTCGCCTGGATCACCCTGTCCCCAGACAATCCCACAGCTCCCCCCAGAGCTCCACGGCTCCCCCGGCCTCGCCGGGATCACCCTGCCCCCAGACAATCCCACAGCTCCCCCCAGAGCTACACGGCTCCCCCGGCCTCGCCGGGATCACCCTGCCCCCAGACAATCCCATAGCTCCCCCCAGAGCTCCACGGCTCCCCTGGCCTCGCCGGCATCACCCTGCCCCCAGACAATCCCACAGCTCCCCCCAGAGCTCCACGGCTCCCCCGGCCTCGCCGGGATCACCCTGCCCCCAGACAACCCCACAGCTCCCCCGAGAGCTACACGGCTCCCCCGGCCTCGCCGGGATCACCCTGCCCCCAGACAATCCCACAGCTCCCCCCAGAGCTACACGGCTCCCCTGGCCTCGCCGGGATCACCCTGCCCCCAGACAATCCCACAGCTCCCCTGAGAGCTACAGGGTCCTGGGCCTGCCAGTGGGAACAGGAGGGGTCCCTTTGGTATCACGGGCTGACAGTGGCCACCCTGGGTCAGGGCATTGGGAGCCAGGCTGCCAGCCGGGGCCAGGACTTTGGTCACTCGTGGCTGTCTCTTGCCTGGGCTTTGCCCCAGCCGTAGCAGGAAAGTTTAAGCAAACCCAAGGGTCCAGTCAGCTGCTCAGCGCCCGACAGAGTCCTTCATCTCTGGCCTACAGCCCTCTTCTGCCATGTTTCCAGCTCGTCCCATCCGCTCCCACTTACATGCGGCTGGCCTGAGCAGTGGCCACATCCCGGGAAATGGGACATTCCCTCCGGACGCAGAGGGCTTTAATATTCACACGGGAGCGGGATCTGGGTCCCTGGATAGACCCAGCCTTGGGTCAGCGATCCCTGTCCTCCCCCACCTTCCCCCACTCGGTGTGACCTTCTTTCCCCTTCGCCCCCAGGGAACGCTCTCAGGACCAAAGCCTGGGGCCTGCTCTCTTTCTACTCAGTCCTTACTGAGGCCTGGACTACACTAGGAACGGACGTCAGCATAGCTACATCTCTAAGCGGGGTCAAAAATCCCCCCACAACTCCCGAGAGACGTAGCTCCCCCGACCTGGCCCTGGTGTAGACAGCGCCAGGGCGACACAATTAGTTCATCAGCCTGGCTGCTGCCTCGCGGGGAGAAAGTCTCCCGTCAGCGCAGACAGTGTCTACCCAGGATGGAGCTGCAGCGTTTTACCTGCAGTCCCTGGAGCTTCCCCTGAGCACACATTGAGACACGGCCTCAGAGCGAGCCCATCAGCAGTGGGACCCGCAAACTGGGTGTGGGACTCGAATCTGTGTCGCCAACCTTGGACATTTTATAACAAGCCAGGTGACATTCAGGGTTTTCCTTAAAGCCCAGCTCCTGGAGCCGCCGGGCAGGAGAATCTCAGCTTTCTTTCCCTTTTTTCAAGGCAGGAAGTTCCCAGCCCGCCTGGTACAGAGAAAAGTTTGAAAACGAGACCCTGCTGGCTCCGATAGCAGACGAGAGCCCAAAGTTCGTACGTTGGTAAATCTGATGCTTTTAAGCCAATCTCATGATTTTGGGGGGCCCGGCTCATGACGTTTGATGGCTCAGGGCTGGACCCTCAACCCCCTGCAGGAGGCACTTACCAGTTCCTCGCTGCAGTTCTCACATCCCTGGTACGTCCAGTTCAGGGAGAACTGTTTGTTCTCCACTTTGTAGCAGGAGTTGAAGGTGCAGGAGAGGCGCACGGACGTGCCATTCAAAGCACTGATGGTAGATTGTGCCGTGATCTCCATGCCCAGCCCACAGGGCGCTGATGAGAAGACAGGCATGAAACAGGAGGGAGGAGAAGAAAGGAAGAAGTGAGCAAACACTGAAAATTGCAAGCTCTAAAATCTGTCCCAGCCCTTGGGGTCTGTGGGCCTGGTGTGCTGGTGGAATTGCCCAGGGGGCGGAGAGACCAGCAGGTACACAGAACACACACATCACGGGTGCTGTGGCACTCTGGACATGGTCATAGGCACTGTTCCCTCTAAGCTGTGCGCGTGTGCACACAGATCCTAAACGCCACGCACACGGCGAAACACCGTGCGCACAAACATTTGCACAGAAGAAATGTTTTGTGCACACGGCCTGTCAGAAATTGGAGGGAACATTGGTCATAGGAAAAGGGGCTAATCAGCCCAGAGCATTGCACGGACCTCTCAGCTCCCCCCTCGCCAGGGGCAGGGTAATAGCGTACCCGTGTACCCGCTGGCTCAGACACAAAAGACAGACAGCTCGATCCCAGACTGGCCCGTCTGCCGCATTGGGAGAGCTGACCTGCAAGGACCTGCCTTAGTCCCTGGCTAGAGAGAGGGCTGTCTATGGGGTGTGGGATGGGATAACCCATCTCCATGGGATGTGAACCCAAGCCTCTTGCCTGGTTTAGCAACCTGTCACAGCCCCATGCGCCATCGTCCTGCTGCCCCCCACCCCCGCTGCAGGCGCTGCGATCTCTCCTGGCCCTTCCCCACTCAGCACTGACTTCAGGTGAACTCTTTTCACGGCCGCTGAGATCAGGTTTGCTATGCAGAGGCCTGGATGCAGCCTCAGCTGTGCAGGGCTCAGTGCCACATCCGCTGGGGAAATTTATGGCTGCGCTCCTCAGATTTCATGCCAGGCAGGACGCACGGGAGTGACCAGCCCCTGCCAGCGCTGGCCTCTGGGGGCTGCGGGGAACCTGCAGATTCACTTTATTTCCCCCCTTAGCTGGTGTTGAGCAACACTCAAGGTGCAGGAAACTAGCCCTGGGGCAGCGCAGCCTGACGCCCCCTCTGCCTCCCACTCCCCCTGCGCCCCCACCCCAAGCGCCTCGCCAAGCCCACCCTGCTCCCACCCGCTCTGTTGGCCAAATCCAGACCTGGGGAAGAGCAGAGACCACGGTGGCTCCCAATGTTCACAGCAGGGCCAGATCTGCTCGCTCCCTGTCCATCCTGCTCTCAGGCTCCCCTGCCAGGCCTGTACAGGCAGGATCCCCACCGAGTTCCCCAGAGCGCCTGCAGGTGCTGGGAGCAACCGAGGGCTGAGGCCATCTGACGGCTCTGGGAGCATGGGGGTCCCCCACTGCTCTCGTCCCTGCTGTTCTCGGCTCTGGCTGGGGAGTGAGCCCGGCTGTGCTGTGGGGCCGGGCCCAGCTGGCAGCTCCCCCCCGGGGATGCGCTACATGAGAAGTTCAGCAGAGGGTAAGAAGCTGCAGGAAAGGGGCCAAGGAGCTGAAGGGGGGGCACTGGGCAGCTCACCCCAATGCAGTGCACAATGGGAGGGGTGGGTCGTGGTTCAGCATCTGGGTCACAGAAACGCACCCCCAACCCGGGACTCAGCAGAGGCCCAGGGCTGAACGTGCCACCAGGCCCAAGCTCCCCTTCCCTGCTGCAGCAGGAAGCCTGGCCTGGCGCTGCCGAGACCTACTCGATGGAGACGGACACGCATGCCGGTCTCGAGCACGGCCGAGCCGGCACCAAATTCATACACCCCCATTGCAATGCCCGAGACAGCCAGATCAGCGCCCCCATCCCAGCCGGGGGTGGAGACCCTGCGCGAGGAGAAGCCGGGGCCCTTTTCCCCAGGACACAGCCCCAGCAGGAGGGAATGAGTCGCTGGTGCAGGACACTGCAGCCACAGGCTTTTGCCAGGCACTTCTGCCAACGTGCCTTGGCCCTCCTGGGCTGCGCTCGGCGGGGAACTGCACGGAAAGCTGGGTCTCTGCACCCCCCAGCACCCCCCGCGGGCTGCCATGCTCTGACCGCACATGGCACACAGGTCTGAGGCCCCCCGACCGGACACAGGGGCCAGGGCAGTGTCGCTGCATCGTCCTTGTAACCCAGAAACAGGCCAGGATTCACGGGAGCTGGGTGCACGAGCAGACAGCCGGCTTGCCTAGGCAGAGCAAGGGCTTGCTGACACTACGGGACCGTCGTGGCCTTGGCTGCTATTCTAAACGTGGCTCTCCCTGAGCTCCCACGATGAAACCGTGTGGAGGGAACCTGCTGACCGAGCTGCTGTTGTAGCTGATCCAGCTGATTTGCTCCCTTCCCGTTAGTTTCTGGTGCTGGGGGAGAGGCAGGCGCACAGCTGGGTTTGCAGCAGTGGCAGCTAGAAAACCTTTCATCTTGTAAGCTGAGCACATTTGATCCCTATGAGATATCAAATCAGCAGCCCTGTAGCATCCTTCCAGGTTACTTCTCTGGGCAAGGCTGAGAAGCTCCTTCGAACAGAGCTTGGAAAAGCAAGATCCAAACCTGAACCCCGGCACCTCAGTCCCATATGTGAAGAGCAGCCCTGGAGGTGACCGATAGCAGCTAAGGGGAGATGGGAAAGAGCTGAGCCCCCTGGGGCCGGGAGTCTCCTCTGTGCCTCTGCCTTTGGAAACCGTTCCTGCTTCTGCAGATGGCGCTTTTAAAGATTTAAAGGTGTCTGTGGCAGAGCTCTGACCTTGTCCCCATAGGTCCTGTGCTTCTAGGCGGTTTATGCTAGCCTCAGAGGCTCACTGCGACCCTCCACGTAGCCCTTCTCTCTCTAGGGCCAGGGTTACAGTCTACTGAGCCCTTTACCTCATAAGCCAGCCAGGAGGTTGGTGAGAGAACTTCCACAGTCCCTGTTGTCCCTGTGGGCTTATTTCAGAACAGATTAGCCTCCTGTCCTGCCAGAGGCCTGTCTTCCCCTTGTAGTGGCGTGTTGGGGGGAACCCAGGCCCGCCCTCTACTCCGGGTTCCAGCCCAGGGACCCTAATGGTAGCAGCTGTTGGCAGCCGACCCTTCACTGCCAGAGTTACTACCTTCCCCTGGGCCCCTTCCCCACAGCTCTCCCACTTCTCCACCCTTACCTTGCGGCTCCCTTACCAATGGCTTGGGGGTGTGTCTTCACTGCCCAGCCCTTCAGCAGCACTGCCTCCCCTCTGGCTCTCCCAGCCAGACTGGAGTGAGCCCTTTTATAGGCTCAGAAGAGCCTTAATTAGGGTCAGGTGTTCACATCACCTGACTGGCCTCCCCTGACTCTTTGCAGGTTAATTAGAGTCAGGTGTTCTCATTAGCCTGGCGCAGCCCCTGCTCTGGTCAGTCTGGGAACAGAAACCTGCGAACCCAGTGGCCAGTAGCTCTGCCTTCCACTATTCTGTTGTACCCAACTGGCCGGGGCCTGGCACATGCCGTACACAAACAATGAAGCCGCAGCAGTTCCGTAGCTAAACACCCTACAGCTCACAGCAGGTACAAACCCGGCCCGGGCCAGTCCAGGCCATGCTGCCGGAGGGATGCTCAGAGAGCACATGGTGAGTGCTAGGGAACGCCAGCCCAGGCAGGTGTGCCCTGGGCAGAATTCCTGCTGGCTGCATGCCAGGCTGTGGGAAGAGCCTCAGCCTGGCCTCTTGCAGAGAGGGAGGGAGGAAAGAACCCCGAGCACCAGGCCCGGGGGATCCATGTTGACTGGGAGGGGGAAGCTGGAGATGGTAAGTACACCAGCAGCCCCCACAGAAGGGGTCAGACAGGCTTCGGCACAGCTGGGCTCTAGGGGGGCGGTAGCTGACCTGGCCAGCACCGGGGCTCGGGCAGGGTTTGCAATGGGGGCTTAGGCTCAGTCAGAAAAAACCTTGCCAGGGGCATTCAGTGCAGGCTCATGTGGGCCCAGCCCAACGCTCTGAGCAGCCTGCGAACCCCGCGATGGTGACGAGCTCCGTGTGGGAGGTGGAGAATCCTACACTGAGACTGGCTGGTGCCTTTCCCTGTCGGATAACCCTGCTGGGACACGGAGCCCTGCCCCACGCTTTGCTCCAAGGCACGACCTCCAGGGACCCCCCCGGGACCGTGCGAGCGAGGACGCCCTGCAGTCTCCTTTGGGGCTCTCGGGGTCTCTCGGTGAAGTCAGAGGGGTTGCGACAGCCGCGCTAGGCACCTGGCTGAGATCTGACAGTGTCACAGCTAAGGGCTCCCAGGAGAGGATCCAGGGGACGCCCCGTGGCACATTCAGCTCCTCAGTGTAAACACTTGTATTCCTCTCCATGCAAACATCGGCGCATGCAACCTGGGCTTCTTTCCCAGCGCTGGGGGGCACTGCTGGGAGCCCTGCTAATGCTGAGTCCATTGATTCCCTGCTCCCTTCCCGGATCTCCGCACTGCCCCACATGCCCTGTGCCCTTGCACCCCTTTCCCCCAGCCGCGGGAGGTAGCGTTCACACAGCCTCTCCAAAGCCAACGACAGGCAGGATTCCTAGTCGTTGAAGATGGAGAGGTGCTGTCATTTTTCTCCTCCATTTCCCAATCTGTCTGAAAGCAAAGCCCCCCCCCCCCCCCCCACACACACACACAGAACACTGCTTATGTTTTAATCTGACCGTCTCCTGCGTGCAGGGAATCAATGCACACAAAAAGCTGCTGACACACATTCCTGGCTCCATGGCAGGGCAGAAAAGCAAGGAACGGAGACCAACAGCCCGACACTCCACACACCCTGCTCCCCACCAGCATCCAACACAACGAGGGGCAGCCCCTCGCATGCATTAAAACACACACCACACCCGTTGGACACTTTGCTTTTCAACCTGCCGGATCTGAGCAAAGGAGCAGCATCCCCAGCCGTTCACGTGCGCCAGGCACTAGGACACCTACAACAGGCCGGCTGGGAGAGACCCACGCAGGCTAGCTTAGAGATGCAGACACCGGGGTTACTCTCCCACCTGTATCGCCAATAAAAACTGCACGTTAGCCACTCTCTGCCCCCGGTTCTCACGTCGGCAGCAGCCAGCCCCGCCGACCCTCGCGTTCCCGCCGGCCCGGCCCCAGGATTGGGTGGGGTGACGAAGCTGCATGAGTGCGGATGGTGCTGCCCAGCGGTGGGCTGCTGGGGCCCTGGCGGATGCCTGCATGCAAGATGTGCAATAGAAACTTACCCAGGGAGACAAGCAGGCTGAGCCCCGTGAGCCACCAGGTGGGCCAGAGAACCCAAAGCTCCTTGCTCATTTTCAAGGACCTTTGTGTAGGGCGAAGATTGTGGTGTTTGTTGTGGCTGTTTTTTGTTGCTGTTGTTTGGCTTTGTTTTTTCAAGTGCACTGGGTTATTTCCAAGACACATAATTTTAGAGCTGCTTTATTTCCCAACCTCCAATATGGCCGGCTGGAGGGTTGCTGCTATTTAAAAAAAAAAAAAAAGGCAGTAAATTTTATGGTTGGTGGATTTCATCAAAGGACATGGGAGGGCATCAAAATTTCCACGGAAGCAAAGGAACATGCTCTCAGCGTCTCTCCTGCTCCACACTCTGGGATGTGGTTGTGGTGAGAGCGGAGCAGGGTGGGTTTCCTCCTGAGCCAGTCAGTGCCTGTGATGAGGGCAGGAAGGGCTGTATTACTGCAAACGGTCCGTCTCTCTTCACCATCGGGACTAAGTCACACGCAGGGTTTATTTCCCCGACAGACTCCGGGTGTGCTCTGGTGACTATCACTTGTTAGCTCAGCACATACCTGAGCCATGCAGCCTGTGTTCTGGCTCCCTTGAACCCCAGCGGGGCCTGCCCCCCATTCCCTACCTTGGGCTGCTCTCAGTTCCCTGCGGCTGTCCTACAGCCGGGAGTTACTGGGTTGGGTTGGAGGCAGGCGATGGGCCAGGGGCTGATTGCCAATCACACGGGAGCTCTGGAGTAACAGCTGCTTGGCAGTGGGGTGAGGAGAAGACCTGGGTGGGGCAAACGCTGCCCTTGGCTCTGACGGGGCTGGGTCAGGGCCAGGCTGGGGTTTCCCTTCTTTGTTTTTCCACAAAAGTTTTGGCTAAAGCTGGAGAAGGCAACGGGCTCGTCTCCCCTTCCCATTATGAGGCTGTGACATCCAGGCCCTAGGCTGCAAACCACCAACGAATGAGCTCCCACCCTCGCTACCACTTCCACCCCCCGCTGCTATCTCCCTGAGCACTGCTGCCCCCGGAGCCAATAAACCACTGACTCAGGGCCGCCATCGCCAGAGCAGAGCCGCGGTGCGGGCTCTTACTGGGGAGCCAGGGGAGTTTCCCTGGGCTGGGCGGAGGCAGGGGCAGCTTTCCTGGAAGAAAGCTGTGGAGCTAATGCAGTTCCCTTTGCTAAGGGCTGGAGAGGAGCATGAGCGCCGCGATCGCCACCCACTGGCATGAAGACGCGCCAGGAAAATCTCTCACTGCCTAGCAGAGACTGACGCACATGTGGGAACTCAGCTTCCCCCAGCTAGGGCCAGCCTGGGACTCAGAGCCCTGTTCTGCAGAGCGCTGGGGAAAACGCAGCCCGGCCACAGAAACGACACTGCCATCCCCATGCAAGCTCGCCACACACTGCTCTGCCCCAGGGCCGACTAGCAGCCCCCTTGCTATTACCAGGAGCCCTGGGCCTCGCCTGTGTAGGTGTCAGTTAGGTTTGTGCCACCTGGTCACGTTTCCCGTGGCCCAAGCCTACATCTGAACTCTGTTCATCACCCATCCCGGGGAGCATCGGCTACAGCCCTGCAGGCCATGCAGCAAGGAGTCCCTCTCCTAGGCTCTGGGGGCAGAATTCTGCTCCAGCCAGCGTGGCTGGAGCTTGCCCACCTCTGGCCTGTCTCTCCGGCAGAGCAGAGTCTGCTCTGGTCTCCGCGTGCAGCAGACTCCGGGCAGTGCTGAGACCAGAGGTAATTCACAGCGCCGCCTGGCCTCGGAGAACGGCTTTGGCTGCAGCAAAGGGTGCGGGCTCACTTCCCCCATCCCAGACAGCGTGACATTCGCTGCTGTTCTTCCCAGCCGGTGCAGAGGGGGCAGGCAGTGAGGGCTTAGGAACAGGGCGAGCATGCAACCCAAATGGCTGCAAGGTGTTCCCAGCTACTCCATGATTCATGCCATTGGGCATGTCCCAGACTGACCCTGCACCTCAACCAGGCTGACGGGCTCTCCGCGGCCTTGCTGCTCCTCTGGGACATTCACTCCCTCAGTAGGGAGCAGCGTAGGGACATTCACCCAGCCTCTGCCCCCACCAGACCTGGAACTAGCCCACCCTGCTGGCCCCTCAGTTTTTCACCAGCACTGAAATCACTGACGAGCCGGATGAGATCTAATCTGACGCCCAGGGGCAAACGAGTACGGATGGGGAGGGAATCGATGCTGGAGGACCCACAAGTAACGCCCTGCGGAGGGAACGCTCCCACGACACACGTTCCCTAACATGCGGGCCCAGCTTGGGGAATCCCAGGCACCCGGTGGGCGAGCCAGGCTTGCCAGGCAGCCCCCCTGCAGTGCATCCCTTGTGTGCAGTGCATCGCCTGGCGCCTCCCCTCCTGTGCCTCCGGACGGAAAGGGGCTCTAGCCTACAGCAACACGGGAAAGGGCTTCAGTCGGTTGAAGCTGGTGAGAGTTCAAACGTCATCCGTGGAATACAGGTGTTGGGAGAAGCCAGGGCATGGGCATCCCTGCAGACACCATGCTCCCCCGTGACATGAAAACCAGCCTGTGAGATGCCACCACTCCTGCAAGCACATGGCCTTTGCTCAGTGGGAGCGTAACCTGTTCCCCTTTCCCGCCCACGTGGTGGCGTGGATCCGTGTGCAGTAGGGAGCACATGGGTGCTGGTCCCCAGCATGTGGGAGGGAAAGCCCACACCCATGGGTCCCTACTACACCAAGCCGCCTCCTGAACCATGCGGTGTCCAAAAGGGGAACAGGTTCAGGCCATCTGGGCAGAGGCTACCCTCACTGAGCAGGGTAGAGCTCAAACCACGGGCCTGGTCAGTCCTTTACTCACAGGAGCTCAGGCAGGGAACTCGCGTGTCTGAGGAGCAGGCTTCTCTTCAGGCTAACGAGATGCTCAGCTCCCTGTTCCCTCCTGCCAGGCAGGACAGCAGCACTCGGCTTTGCTCAGCACCCTCCTTCCTCGCCCTCATGCTAGCACAGTCCGCTGCTCAGCTCGGCCAGCCGGGAACCTGTCATGAAGTGAGACGCAGGCAACGTCGGACAGCGGCGCCAGGCCCAGGGAGCCAAAAATCGGGCCCCCAAAGTCATGGGATGGGCTTAAAAGTTGTGAGATTTGGGGTTGGGTTTTGTTTTCTTTGCCTTCAAGGGTCTAAGCCTTTAGGTTGCACTTGGGTCACATTTTCAAGCTTTTCTTTGCACCCGTGAGGGCTAGAAGCTCTCTCTGGTTAAACAAAAGCCGAGATTCTCCCGGAGCGACAGGGCTCCCAGAGCCGGGGCCTCAGGACCAACACCAACTAGCACGGGACTCGCCAGGGACTCTGGTTAACACAGGGAAGCGTGTCCACACACACAGCACTGCGTATAGTTTGTAAAGTGCCTCGTGACCCTGCCAGAGAGAAGGCCCCTGAAGTATCAGATTAGTCAGTAAAGTACAGGATTACTAAGCAGATCTATTGATTGTGTAGCATGAAGTCTCCCAGCTACAATGAATAGCCCCAGGCATTCCTGTCTGGGGCACTGTTAGCTCTGACATAACAGGCCCTTAGTCATTACTTACAGCCTTATATTTGTTTCAACTTCAATAAAAATTTGGTGGCATATTTGTAAGCCACTCACTCCGGTTATTCTGCCTCACCAGCAAAAAACGAGTGGGGTGGCAATGTGAAACAAACGACTGCAGCATATAGCAACTTTTGCTGCATTGGCCCATGTGCCAGCGCTCAGGCTAAGAGTAGCAAGTGGTCCCCCTTCCTCTCCAGGAATGGAGCGAGCCCATCTCAGCTCATGCCTGTGGAGGAGTCAAACATCTATATATAGAGCCTGGAGGGAGAGCTGGCCCCAGCAGAGGCTGAGCCAGGGCCTCTGGCTGTGCTCGGGGCCGCGTTCGAACCCCAGTGCAAGGAAAGAGACCAAGACAGGGCAGGGAGCCGACCCGCTCAGAAATAAGGGGCTGAACCAGTCCCGTTGTTTGCCAGCAACTTGGAACCTCAGCTGCAGATTTTGTCCAGGCAGAACAGAGTAAAGGCCCCCGGCCCTGGCGTTGCGGATTCCTAGCTATCGCAAGTGTATAAATGGAGACACCAGCGTGTGTAGGGGGTGGGGCACGTCTATTTACACACACAGAGCACTGCAGCTCGACTGGACTATTTCCCCCGGCCGGACATCGGTTTGCTTGTTTCCCATGTGGCTCTGGCAGAAGGTGGCAGGCTGGCAGCCCAGAGCCCGCTAGGTACCCATGCTGCAGGCCAGCCCAGCCGGCTGCAGGGCACCCAACACCCGATCACCCCCTCCTCCCTGTCTGGAGGTGGGACTCTCCCTGGAGCTCGCTCTCTCGCTGGGTTTTGACGGCACCGGCCAATGTCCCAGCTGGAGAGTGGAAGCTCTGGCACGGGGCACTGTCCCGCCCACAGAGCAAAGTCCATTTACCTTCATCGGCCGTGCTGGGCTCATGACGCAGACGCGAAAGCAACAGCAGTCTCATCAGAGCATGAAGTGACCCTTTCGAAAGTGTCCTCAACGAGCCGCAAGTCCACCCAGCGCTGGGCACAATGGAGCCCGATCCTGGCAGGTGCAGTCACAGCGCAAATAGATTCTAACCAGGACAGCTAGAGTGATACGGCCCATGCCCTGTACGGACTGAGGGGCAGCCCTGGGGCCCACTGACCGAGTGGGTTGAGTTTGTCCCTGGGAGAGGTCAATGTCCCTGGCTGTCGTGGCAGGCTGGGCTCAGAGGTGCTTCCCCCCATCCAGGGCACGAGGGAATTCCTCCTCTGGACAGTTGGACTTTTCACAGGTTTTCTTGCTTTCTTGGGCTCCTTCATTTCCCAGTCTCCCCTCATCCAGCCATTCCCCTGGGATCTTCTTCCTCTGCAGCTGGACATACACGTTGTTCTCCAGCAGCGCAGTGCCTGCCCCCTGGAAACCGGCAGAGGGGTGCTGCAGGGGACACAGTGCAAACCATCAGCGCGGTCAGAGCCAGAGGGCTGTGTTAGGCCTGAGCTATACTAAGAAGTTGGGTCAGGTCCCCCTTTGCTTTGCCTTGCAGAGAGAGCAGATCCTGCCTTACACAGAGAGTTCTATCGAGTTTGCATCCAGAAGCCACCCTTGGTATTGCATCCCCAATCCCCCATCACCTCCGAATAAATGGGCTAGAAGCCCACATCTCGCCTGGAGGCAAACTGCCCACACTGTGCCCTGCAGTTGATATCAGTGGGTCATGCCAGTGCATGGCAGGCCCTGTGTTTTGGGGAGGCCCTGGTCTCCTCTCCTGCCCCAGCTGCTTGGACCTCCTGACACAGAGCTCACCATGGTAACGTAGGTTGTGTCCGTTCTGCTCCACAGCTCTGCCTCCTGCCCAGCCTTGAGCATCTCGGCACAGGGTATGAGGGAGTAAATGCCTTCCTGCCAGGAAGATCAGAAAGAGACTCAGGCCCCGCGTGGCCTGTGACATGCCCATTCCAGAGAGTATTTCCAGAATCTCATTTCAGCTGCTGGTCTCCAGAGCAGGACCAGGCAGCCTCTGTTTTGAGAGTTCCCAACATCTGGTGGGCAGGATGATAGACAAATGCTGAATAGCTCACCGGAGGGCCCAGCTCTGCTCCAAACGCCTCGGCCTTCTCCCCTCCCCACCCACTCAGACATGCTGGGCAAGGGGTGGGGCGTGACTTACCAACACACCTGTATCAAAGCAGCCACCAGGTAACCTGCATTACAGTAAATAAAGTGCATGCTGGCCAGCGGAGTCCCCAGCCTAGGCAGACTGATGCCCACTAACTGGTGGCAACCACCAACACCAGATGCTGCAGAGGGAGCTGTGTAAAGCCCCCATAACACATCCAATGGGGCAGTCCTCTCCTATGGGGGGAGACACCTTCCTGACCATGGTGAGCAGCTCATGCCCTGAAGCATGAGGACTGAGCACATTGATCAGCTTATCCTAGCTAGTGTCACTGCAGATTCTTGTGCTGTCTGGGACTCATACTAAACTCCTTGCCTTCATAGTACCTAGTTCAAAAAACCCCCTTGCATCCTCTGATGAAAGCTGAACAAATAGATACCGTGTTAGACAAAGTAAAGGGCCTATTTATTTCTAATGGGACAACAGATCCCCACAAATCCTGGGAATGTGAAGTCCCCACCTCCCACTGAAGGCTATTCAGCTGTGGGTGTTCAGGGACTCTGTACCTTTAAGCCCACAACAACACTTTACCCTTCTCTGGTGCTTGTCATCTGAGGACATCAAAGCACTTTGCAGACATTCATTAATGAAGCCCCATGCATGTTAAGGCAGGATCATGATCCCCATTTTGAATAAAGGGAAACTGAGGCACAGAAGTGAAGTGACTTGCCAAGGTGGCTAAAGTGGAACTAGAATCCAAGAGCCCTGGTTCCCATTGCCCCGGCCTAACCACTAGCTTACACTGCCCGTCGATTAGTTATATGGCACAGTCTGTCTGTTCTAGAACGTAGCAGCTCTTCTCCCACCCCTCTGATACCACGACAAATCCTACATTGTCACAGGCCCCACACCTGCTGCTTTGGAAATAAAGATCTCGCCTCTGCCTGGGCATTTAGGTAGCAGCAGGAGCCCATTAGCTCACTCTGCTCCATGGACATTATCTCCTAATTAGGAGTCAGGCAGGATGGAATTATCTGGGGCTAATTCCAGTCACCTCCTACGCTATGGCCAATGATACAGCTAAACAAATGCCAGGCTTTCCTTACTGGCCGCAGGCGTGAGCCAACAGCGCATTCAGTGCCTGGGGCAGGCTGGATAGCGGCTCGGCTGTCCCAAATCCTCCTTTTATTCCAGGAACGATGCCCTGGATTCTGGCGTTTCCCTGTTACAGGTCTGGCAACATCAGCCCCACGCAGCTTGGTAAGCAGAGACTGAGCTCTCACCTCTGCTGTATCCTGATCGCCGTCATCCCGACTCCTCGACGGGGGCCCGTTCCCCGGACGTCTGGAAGGAATGTCGATTGCATGCAGGTGAAGAGCTGTGCTGGCTCCCCCAGGAGCCTCCTCTCCACCCATCCCCTCCATACCTCAGTGTGTTAGTGCCAGCGCTAGTGCCCGGCTCTGTCTGCGTTTCCCCCGGCACTGTGGGTCAGGAACCCCTGGTGACAGAAAGGAGCAAGGAAAGGCCAAGGCCGCTGCTCGGCCATTCTGTACCGGTGAGTCTGGGCTTCTGCCCATGCTCAGGTGTGGAGGGACTCTCACGCTTAGTGACTGGCCTTGCACCTGCCCCATATGCCTTGGCCTCGCTGCAAGGGTGCTCCAGGCCCATATGCAACTGCTACAGCCAGGGATGCAGCTCCTCCCCATCCACCCGGGCCTTGCAGGGGCACCTGGGCCAGGATATGTTGGGACCCCAGCACTCTGCCTCCCGTCCCTACCAGACAGGAGACCTGTCTGTCGAACCAGGGCAGTGTGGGATCAGGCATGTCGAGAAGAGGACGCCCCCTACCCTCCCTGTGAGGAGAGCTCCCTGGATAGGCGGGTTCAGCAGGGACAGGGCAAGGGGCCAGGCCTGGAACCCAGGGAGCAGCTGCACTGATGGGAGAGGAGAGGCCAGGACAAGCCAATCCGACACAACTGAGCCACCAGGGGGCAGCAGAGGATAGTGTGTGGGGTCACCCCAAGGTGTCACAGGCCAGGATTCCCCAGGGGCTGAAATCCACCCCTGTCCCGCCAGCGTCCCCTCCCCCGTCCCCAGTCCCGCTGGCGTCCCCCGTCCCGCCAGCGTCCCCCGTCCCCCGTCCCGCCAGCGTCCCCCATCCCCCGTCCCCCATCCCGCCGGCGTCCCCCGTCCCGCCAGCGTCCCCCATCCCACCGGCGTCCCCCGTCCCCCCGGCGTCCCCGCCCCGCCTGTGGCAGGAGGTAACCACCAGGCGCGATGATGCCACACCCGCCCTGCAGCCGCGGGAGCCAGGGCCTGTTACCTCTGCTTCTGGAGAAACTTCTTCAGCCCGAGTCCCAACACGAGGGCCAGGAAGGCGGCTGCACAGACGTAGCCCAGGATGGCCCCCCAGCCATTGCTCTTGGAGTCCTGGGCCCCTGCCAAGCCGGACCCTTGGGAGTGAGAGAGAGAGGCAGCAGGGTTAGCGATGTCTCTGCCCCAGCCCACGCTGACGGAGGGGCAATACCTGGGGAGGGGCACATGACCATCCAAGGGACATGGCTGTCTCCTCCCCTTTGTAACGGATTGGTTCGTTCCCACGGGACTGGGGCAGAGATCCGTCCCCAGGGAGCACAGCACGGAGCCTGGGGGCTGCACAAACCCAGGGATTTCTGCCCCAGTTCTCACGCTTGGTGGCAAACCTGCCCTGGTGAGCCAGCACCACATCCTGCTTGCACATCGCTGTGACTGCATAGGGCTGCAGACAGCATGACCCACGCGGCTCCAGCCAACACAGCCCCATCCTGGGGCCAGGCCAGACAGGCGTAGCTGGCACTAGAGACGGAAGGGCAGGGAGGCACTTGGCTCAGGGGAAGGGCAGACGGCCCCAAGCGAAGAGGTGAACCGGTGAGGCTGTTGTGAAATTTACCAACAGCCAAGGGGAGGCATAAGCTAGCAATGGAGGGCGCGTACGTCTCCGTCCGGCAGAGGCCACATGCAGCACGGTGTAGTTTTTGAAGACACTGCTCCGCCCAAACACCCGGATCTCGCAGGTGTACGTCCCACTGTCGTCCGCCTGTACATCCTGCAGCCTCACAGAGCAATCCTTGCGGGCCACATCGCCCCACCACTGCACTCGGTGCCGGAAGCGTCCCACAGGAACGCTGTGGTTACTGTAGTAGTAGTAGACCATCTCCTCCTGTAAGGGGATATGGCTCGTCATGTGACCAGGATAAGGGTGTCATGTGACTGGATGCCAATACACTCCCAAGTGTGAACTAAGTTCCTCTGAATATCCCCCCCATCTGCCGCTCCTCTCAGCCACCCACCCATACGCCTCGTCCTGCCCTGGCGGGAGGCTCTTCGGGGCGAGCAGTCTCACAGCCTAGGCCCCACGGCTCTCTGTTGAAAGGCCCAACAAGGGGTCACTCAGACCCAGTTGATGTGGTGGATTCTGAGACTTGAGCACCTAGGAACTGGGCTGAGGTGCATCAAAACTGCCTCACCCAGCGACCTGGGAGCAGCTGTCTGCTGGGAACAGCCTCTCCCCCCGGGGGGCTGAGTTGGATTTCCAGCCCCCTTAGAAACTGCTGCTCTCTCCGCTGGATGTGCTGAACACTCTCTCTGCCCCCATGGGCCCAGCTGTGCTGTGTCCAGGCGTCCCATTTGCCCTGGATCCGTGGTGCTACCCTGGGCCCTTCCCGGCCATTGGACTCACCGCCTGAGTATTGTTTTCCGGCATATGTATCCAGTCCACTTTGGTCACGTTCCAGTCCCCTGGCACCAGGCTTTGGAAGAAACATTCCAGCAGGACAGAGTCTCCTGGGCCAGCCTTCAGCTCGGGGCGAGTGATGGCCAGGCCAGCCAGCACCCCATCATTCTCTGCAGGCACCAAGGAAGGGAGAGGGATGAGCCCGGAACGGAAGAATCCAGCACGGTGCAGAGAGCAGCAGCCGGGGTCTGCCAGGTTCCTGCTCCTCCTCGAGACATTCCTTTCCACCCAGAGACCAGCCCCCTCTCTGCATCCAGCCTGGCAGAGCCCAACCCACTTCTGACTGCACAAAATGCTGCAGCCCCGGAACCAGCTCCTGCACAAAACATCACCAAGACATGGGGAGCCAGGGCAGCGCCTTCCCGCCCGAGGGAGGGTCCGTGCCGCTGTTTCACTGTCTAGGGCCAAGTCTGGTAGAGCCATAGAGCTTCCCGACCATGACATCAGAGTGGGCTTGCCTTCTTTGCCCTCCCAGCAGCACCGGAGAGGGAGCCCTCGGGCCGGGTCAGTGAGGGGCATTTCAAAGGACCGGGAGCAACGCTACATGCAGGCCCACTGCTTTGGACATGTCACAGCTTGTTACGCCAGGGCCGTAACTAGGGCGAGGACACTGAGGCACTCGCCTCGGGGCGCACTGCTGCCAGGGGCGCCCCGTCCTCCCCCACTGCCGAAGCCGCTTCCGCTTGCCTGCGGGAGATCGTCCGGTCCCACGGCTTCGGCGGAGGGTAAGAGCCCCTAGGAATTTCTGCGTCCCTGCCTAGGGCGCAGAAATTCCTAGTTGCGGCTCTGTGTTACGCCCAGGCTGGGGCCTTGTTCCTCCACAGCCTGAAGCCAGGGTGATGCCGTGATGGGCTGCTGCTAACCTGGCCTCTGGGAGTGGGCAGAGCTGAGGATGAAGTGCTAGGTCTGCTATCGCCCCCTCTAGGGCAATGCTTCCTATTCACGCCTCGAACCCTCCAGGGCAGGGGCCCGTGGTGCAGCCAAGACACAAACTCAATGCTTCTGGCCCCGCCATTCCTCAGCACAGGGTCATCGCAGCGACCCTGGGACGATCCCTTTTACGTCTTAGGGACAGGACAAGGCCGCTTCGCTCTGCTCCCCAGCGGCAGCCTTAATGGTGCCAGTCCAGACGTTGCGGCTAAGCCGGGCACTGCAGCCCCACAGTGCCGGTTCTCCCAGCAGGGGAATCCCGGCCTCCACTTCCCTGTCGGCGGAGGCACATCTGCACGGAACAGGAAGTGGGACAGCGCTCCTCGCACGAGAACTGTTCTCGTGTACCACCAGAGTATCTGAGCACTCACGATCTAGCGTAGTTACCCTACCAGCCCCCCTGGGAGGCATGGCAGGGCTATTATCTCCAATGTGCAGATGGGAAACTGACACAGAGACTAAGTGACTGGCCCAAGGTCGAGCAGGGATTTGAACCCAGGTCTTAAACTAGTGCCCTGACCACTGAACTGGCCTTGCATCTTTGTGTCGAGGGTCATTCCAGCACCCTCAGCCTGGCATAGCACCAGGGCATGGGCTGCATTTAGTGTGTGAATGTCAATTCTCACAGCCCTTCCCTGTTTGCTTCCCCACCCCTGGCCCTGAAGCTCTCAAACCCAGCTGGTTGTGTCCTCGGCTTGTTTGCACAAGCAGTGACAGGGCTATTGCTCAGGAGGCTGCTGGAGAAGCCTGGCAGAGGAAACGAATAGAGCCGCGTCAAAGCGTCCTAGCCTTCGCTGGCACAAAGCGCACGCACTGCAGGGCAGGGGCTATAGAATGGGGGCAAGGAAAGGACACCAGGGGGCAGAAAAGGCCTCAGATTCAGCAGCAGCCAAACTCTGTGCCCCAGAGGCTGTGCAGTTCGAGTGAGGACAGAGGGAGGTGGCTGGGTGAGCTGCAGAGAGCAGGGGTAAGGTGGGAAGAAACAGGAAATTCCCAGGGGAGGGAAACCACCAATTACGGGCAGGGTCAAAATGAACGTTAACAGATCCCAGAAGGCAGGGGGCTGATTCTCCCATTCATGCTCCTTAAATACTTGGGGATCTTCAGCTGAAGGCGTTAAATCAAAGCTGATCTGATCATGCAGCACGGTCTCCCGGCCTTCCTGATGCATTAGCCCTGTTCCTGAGTTCTGGGGGGAGCTGCGTCAGGGCAGAGCCCTTGCGAAGCACCAAGTGCACAGCTGGTGCTCTGTAAATAATAAATGCGAAGTGCTGCTCTTATAGCTGCTGTTTCGCAAACAGGCCTCTTCTGGGACTGGCTGGGGAGTTCCAGTGAAGAACACTGGGCAAAGGAGGAGCTCAAGGGAGCCAGATGCCTCTGCAGCTCCAAAAATCAATAGCTTGGAGACACTTCCCTGCAGCTGAAACTTGCATTCAGCCCTTCTGTTCCTTCCCACCTGAGCAAGTGCAGATCCCAGGTCAAGGGCACTGCTGCAGGCAGAGGCCGGTGCACGGGAGCCATGCTAGAAGGGTGGAGTGCCCAGCGTTCAGAGATCAGAGAAATCATGAACGTTAATGAGGATGCGCAGCTCATGGCCCTGTACGCTTTCAAAGCGCCATGCCAGCAGCTCATTAGCTCCCTGCCAGGTAGGAACCAGTCTGCCCTGCAGGAGACTTGAGGCACAGGAGTGGTACGTGACTTGCCCCAGGCCACACTGACTCAGCAGCAGGCCTAAAAGAAAGGGGTCCAGGCTCCCAGCCCCATGGGCTCCCTCACAGTGGATGGCCTGGGCTTTGAAATTCACTGTCATGAGCTGAACACTTCAGTAACATCTTGTGGGGGAGGGAGGGTGGTTCTCTAGGCAAAGGCAAGGGAGGGGAAAGCAGGATCTCCGCTTACCCAGTGACAGCAGGATCCGCGTGAGAGTCAGGGCAGGAACCATTCTCATTTCACTCTAAAAAGAGGAGACACGTTAACACAGGCTGCATGGGCCCCTGCTTTCTCCCGGGGATGAACAGCACCCTAGTCACAGCCTTGGCCCCAAGCTCCCTCCATAGCTTTAACAAGACGCACACCCAAACCATGGCAAAACAGGGGCCAGGTGGCAGGGTTGGAGTCAACCCCAGTGAAACCCCAGAGAGCAGAGCTCCCACTTTCAGGGAGCAGTTCCCCCCATCGCTCTGTCCAGTAATTGTATTGCAGCCACATCCCATTCTATCGCCCACAAGCAGGTGATTCAGAGATGGACGGGGCTGCTTTCACTTCCTTTGCTTTCACCGAGATGGATTTGACCTGTACTCCTCCTTCATTCATCCTCAGAGCCTCAGGGATTAAGTTTAATGAATCCACCAAGTCCCGGCCATTACAACACTCTTCGAAAACAAACAGGCAGCTGTCTGATACGTTTCTGGTTTGAGACCACTCGGAGCTACGTGAAGGGGAAGTTGAGGAGAGCTCATACTCTGGTTTTAAAATTTCCTTTTGTGTAATGAATGTTCAGCTTGGTTTGAGGCCTAAGGCTTCTGAAGAAATGGGAGGTGGTTAAGTTGGGTTTGTTCACAGATGCTGAGGCAGGTGATAGGAAGAAAGTGTTTATGCTGATACAGACGCCTTTAGTCTTCAGACAATCTCCCTGTTAAAGAGTGCTCTAGAAAAGTCTGAGCCCCCCTCAATGCGGTCAAATCACACAACACCACCTTTAGTCACTAGCAACAAGGGCTGGATTTCAAACAGTGGAAACCTCTATCAGGAGAGCTTCTTTTGGGACACCTGAAATGTCCCATTTTGTACTAAATGAATAAAAAAAAATGGTAACAACTGAAAGTTTGTTCCAGCTGCATTTCTGCACCGGACAGAATTAGCTCTCTGTTTACAGGAACCAATCTGTGGAAGAAGCATTCGGTATGACACTGTGTTCCAAGCAAAGAGAAAGCCCGAATGAACGCAGGTACCCTCCGCTGTGCTTTTGCTCAGCATCTGATGATCAACTCTTCGAGAACAAGACACTCTTGGGGAAAATCCTCCAGTCTGTGAAATACACACGAGTGTCACTGTTGACTCCAAAGCTGGCAGTAGTAAGAGTAGCAAACTATATACATACAACACATTCACAGTCTCTTGTATGAGAATGTTGTTATTCTAAAAACCATTACCACTAAATCACCCTGTTTTTTATTTTGAAAATCTTCTCCCCTTGTCTGTCTCTCATTCCTGCGGCCCTGGACAAGCCAGTGCCCCTAAAACAAATTTCAATACAGTTTTGAGATGGGGTTTATCAATCCCCAAGAAACAGGGCTGCTAATAAAAAGGAGCTAGAGTAAACCTGCCTCGGGTAGTTGGTTTAAAAGTAAAGTCGTGTTTATTCCCGATCCTTCTCAGAGAATAAAAATCACGGCCTTCAGCACTGGCGCAGTAGGAAGCCATGAGTGACCAGTCTGGGGCCACTGAACTCATTGGAGAGTCTGATTCTTAACATCCCCAAATCCTCCCTGTATTTATTAACTTATTACTCAGAATCCCCATCACTGACTCAGTTTAAGTATTTCTGCACAGCAAATCTGACAGCAGGTGCTCAGTGTATTGCAGCTGACAATGGAGTTCGCTCATTGGGGTTCTGTCGAATACATTACGACACTAAGATATCACAATCTTTCCATGGGATAATTGTCCCTCAACAGAACTTTAACTCAATGGATTTGGAACCAACAGTGCCCTTCCATGCTCCTGCTATTGCACATTGGGGGCTTTCAGCTGCTGGGTAGCTGAGCTCAGAGCATTTAAACATTCCCACGCTCTGCTCTCAGAAAGAAAATGAATAAAAATTATTGAGAGACTCACCAGAGAGTTTGTAGCAGATCCCCAGCTTCTCATGCGAAGTGTTCTCCACTGACTAATTCAGAGACATACAGAGCCTCTACGATGGCACAAGCGAATCAGATTCTGAATCTGCTTGAGGTTGCACGTGTGGGATTTACAACATAGTTAAAAGGGGAGGGTGTTGACAATCAGAAGGCAGAAAGGTGAACAAAGGGGAAGAGGGTTGTAGACACACACAGCACTCACATTACCAAGGGAAAAGCTGCTATCCACAGATTCAGAATGTGCCTGAACCCCAAACTTTTAATCACAGCAGACAGCTCCAATCAAATCTACTATACGTGTCCTCCTAAATGGGGCCACAGATTCTCAAAGTTCAGCTCCCTGGCCTTCCCTCACTCAGCCTGAGCTCCTGGGACAAAGTAAGTTATAAACTAGCCAGCTCAAGGAGGGATGAGGCTCAGAACCCCAACGCAGCGTCACTGTCTGAGCAGTATAGCCCAGATTGCATCTTTGTGACAAGAAGCCGCGATTTAATTGCTAACTTTTATGAAGTCATGTGTTTGATATCATGCCACTAGCTTTACGGTTTAGATTCTGAATGCAAAGGCAGGACACTTGGCATGCACGGTTATCTGCTCTGTTGACAATTACCTTCCCCACTCTAATCCCCAATTTCAACAGCATTGTGATCAGGGTCCTAGTGTGGAGCCAGCAATGGTCACTCTAGGAGAGTGAACTGCAAAAAATGGAGCAGACAATCCCCATAAAGCTGGTGGATATTCCAATACTTAGATTTACCAAACCAGCACAAACCAGCTTCTATATTACCTTACTGGTTACTCAGAAGTCCAAACAACACAGGTCCCTTAAAGGGATCCAGTCTCAGGCCCCCATCCAGGTACACACATCAAATATGATGAACATTTCTGTAAATCTTATTTCATCATATATTAAAAAAAAAAAGGTTCTACCAATCCCAAAGGATCGGACACATTACCTCCCAGGTTAATGGAATATTCCAGATCTTACCCAAATACATGCTACAGCCCATTCTTATTAACTAAACTAAACTTTATTAAAAAAACAAGAGAGTGTCTGGTTAAAAGATCAATATGCATACAGACGTGAGTTCAATTCATTGAGGTTCAGATTCATAGCATAGATGGTGAGCTTTGTAGTTGCAAAGAGTTCTTTCAGAAACAGTTCATAGTTATAGTCCAATGTCCAAATATCATATTCAGGGCATACCAGCATAACTGGGGCCTCAGTCTTGTGACTCAAACTTCCCCTGATGAAGCCTGATCTGATGATGAAGCAGATCTGAGATGACAGAATCATTACCCAAGGATTTTTCATACAATTTCATGTCTTTTGACAAGTTGGAGTTCAAAGGGTAATTAGAAAGACTTTGAAGGAAGTCCATCACCAGTACTTAGCTGTATAATTAACATAAGGCAATTTGCTTGTTCCGCCACCATTCACAGATTATTTGCTATACATTTCAAAGAGATGAAAACAGAGATGTCCCGTGTTTACAATTTATCTAAATGATAGGCTGTTCTTTTGACCTGTGACCTATCAGAATACAGCATAGACAGGGACTGTTGATTACATCTTGACCCAACTCATACATATGTAAATACACAAAAACACAAACATTATCTCCCCACCTCTTTTGAGGGTTAGTTATTTTGCAGGATATTTAACCCTTTCTGGCTATGCGTCACAAGCATATATCCTGCTTCACTTCTTTCCCTACATGGGTGCTGTTACACTGCTGGTGTGATCCATCCAGAGCTGGATTTCCATATAGCTGACAAAGTAAGAGCCAAATTCTGCTCTGACATTCTGAATTCAGAGCAAAGCCACGAGCTTCAGGAAGTTGGTATCGCTTTGTACCAGCGTAATCGAGCGCAGGATTTGGCCATTGTTTGTAAATGCTTTGGCCTCACTTGGAGGGAAAAGTTCTGTAGAAACGTGAGGTTATTTCTGCAAAGCACTGAGCAGTTAGCTACTGCCCAGACAGGAACTGTAAAACCAGCTCCCTCTAGCCTGCCAGTAACTTTTGGTTTGGACAGTCACTGCGTCACCGGTAAGTGCAAACTTATAAAAACTCTTTAGCTATGGAAGGGGAAAATTCTTATCATTGTGGTCAAAGCAGCTACCAGCAGTTGGCCCTGAAAACCGTGTTGCTATGCTACTTAGAGAGTCAGCCTCTGGACTAGACAGTCTGAGCATAGCACCTCTGTCCTCACAATACTTATTGTTGGAGCTGGGGGTGGAGGAAAAGTCAGAAGAATTTTCTCCCCCTGAAGCATTCAGTGATTACCCAGCCAAGCAATGCACTGAGCCCTCCCTCTGTAATGTGAATTAGTATTAACTAACATACTGATGCACTGTTCACCTCATTCTACAACTTCAGAGCCTCTCGGTAGTTTCCTCTATCTGCCCATGAATTTCACACGACTCACTGGACACCTCCCGGCCTGTCTATGATGAAGGCAGCTACATATGGAGGCATTTCACTTTATGGACCAGGGAAGCTCCCTGCACCATTCTCCCCCACTCTCAGCTCCATAACACTTGTAGAAGAGAAAATGAAATGTGACAAGTGTGACAGCTAACGACGTCCATCAATGTTCAGTTCATGCAGATGCTGTCTGCCCTGCTCAGCAGGGCAGAGTCAGCCACTGCAGCATTATTAATGGCCACTTTGCCCCTTTGAAGCCCACTCAGCAGAAGTTTGTTCAGCTGCTTTCTCAGGCTATGAAAAGGGGAGGAGTTTGGTGGTTTTTACAATAGGGCCCAAAGGGTTCTTCCCTTAGACATTGCCCTGAAATGGTGGTCCAGGCAGATGGAGCTGGGGGGCACCCTAGCCACCATTTGCTGTTATTAGAGGGGAAATAGCCGCAAATTAGTCACACTTCATTTTTTCCAAATAACTTCATTCTAAGCACAGAATTATCTGGTGCTGCAGATTGCTGGGTAATGAAGATTCAAAGCAAATAACACTAGGGTTTCATTACAATGCAGTTGGCAGCTTTTTAAAACCTTAGCTGAAAGGATGGGAGGCATAAGATGGTTACCCCATCATTATAAGGCAGAGGACACCAGGAAGCAATGAAAAAGCAGCAAGCTCCTTTCAGCCCACACTCAGATATGTCCTTTGCCCAATGGGCCAAATCCGGCCCTCAGTCATGCTGGTGTAACACTTCAGCAAGGATGCACCAATGTAACACAAGACACTTTTGCTAGCTGTGTCTGAAGACCAACGGCTTAAGGCACTACCTCTCACTCCGAAGCAGCCTGTGCTTTAGGCAATTTCAACTTAAGGAAACTGGAAGACACTCATGTGATACAGGGAACAATCTGACAGACACAAACTCTACACCAGAGAATGTGCTGCGTCAGACTGTTAGGAGAAAATGAGCTTGTTTAATAGGAAGCACTGTGGTTTCGTTAAGTTGAAAGCTATATTTCAGGTTTATCTGCCTCTGCCTTAAGATATTGCCAAGTGGGTTTTGAATACAGTAGATTTACTTTTTTTCAATAAATAAGATTTTTAAATCATCATTCCTATGGCTGAATAAAAGTTGATTCTCCCATCTCAGAACTCTTCTCCCAACGTGCCAAGAGCCACTGGGTACCCAAGGGTCCTAGTGGCCTTCTGGAGGGGATTTTCAATACTGCACATTCTCCCTTCATCTGCAGCTTTGGCCTTCCATCAGTACGGTTCCTCCTCATCCGTGTCCTGGACAGAAAGTATTGAAAGAGCGAGATTAGGCACGAAGACATGAAACAATTCAGAGGTTCAGCACAGACACGGGTGGGCCAGTTCAGACAAGAGATTAAGTGTTTCCCAGAAGCTGCTCATTTTGAAAAAGCCAGCACTCCTGCAAAAGCCTTAGGCCTCGCGTCTCTATACAAGTCTGCAGTCAGATCCTTCTGCCATGTCCTGAGGAGCCCAGTTAAACTGGTGCTGCAAGAAATTCGCGTGGAGCAGGTTTAAGAGGAGTAACAGCCAAACCTCAAGCACAAGGCACCTGCCACACCAACCCCCAAACACTAGCTTCCTTTGAAAGCACCACTCCCTACAGAGAACTGGTCCATAACAGCTCAAGCAACCATCTCCTTGTTTTAAAACTCCACACATTTGATCAAGCCTCTCTCATTTATCCCATTTGTCTCCATTCCTTTGCCTTCTGCCTCCAGCAAATACCACCTGCTTCAGTCCTGTCCCCGTACACAATCTCACCAGTGTGGGGGAGGGAAGCTTCTCTACTGCTTCACTCATCATCTGCAATAGCCTCCATCTCCCACATCAACACCAACTTTGTTCAAAAACAAAAACTTTCTGCTTTCTCCCCATGTGCCCCTCGTCTGACCCATGGAAAGTGGAGCAGATTAGGCGACTACATGAGACAGAGACACGGCAGTGAGGGTTGTAGGCCTATTCCCCAGCCCTGTAGCACAGTGGGAAGGACACAATGAGAATGCTCCCTCTAATCATGCACATCAGGACACATGTACTGTGCCTTTGGCTGTGGTTGTTCAATGCAGCACGGAAAGTTTGGATATGCTTCCCAACAAGGCAAGTGCAGAGGGTAGAAGGAGAGTTTAGAAGTTCCAGTACAATAAGTCTGACACCAAAGCCACTGCAGGTGCTAGAAGAGGTTGGTGATGGGGTGATAGCAGGTGAAGAGAAATAGAAGCAACAGAAGCACAGAAATCAGAGAGTTTACACAGGGTTCTGTTGTGACCAGAACAGCATGAGTATGGAGATTTTTAGTCAAAAAGACCCAAGCTAACCCAAGTCTGCATGCTGCCACCTTTGGAAGAAAGTAAACCGGATGTACACGTATCTGCCTCCAGCCTCTCCATCTCTGCACTGCTTACCCAGCAGACACAGCCTACTAGCCCTACTCCACCTATCGAGTAAAGAGAGTCACCACGGTCTCTGCAGAACAAGGGCGGCAGAGTGAGTTAAGAGGTTAAAGCACTGGCTTTTCACCACTGGAAACAGAGTTTGATCTGGATTAAGTCTCACGTGAGATGAATTTGGTGGGTCTCAAGCTAATTACACGCACCCAATAATGCAGCACTTTCTACCCAAAAAAGTCTAGACATGGAAAGCACTGAGAGGCATCAGGTAAGCTGTGTGCAGAGCTCACACCAAGCTCTCAGGCACTATCCCTGGCTCTAGCTACTGCTCTGAGCCCTCACTCTTATGAGAGCTAACAATGATACAAACAATGACAAGAATGTTTACTTGCACTTACCACACACTGCAAACACCATGTGCCCATCCTCCCTGGGCAAGTGCCCTGTTCAGTGTGCTCAGGCCTGCAGAAAGAGCACAGTGTTAGGTCAATATGTCCCCCAAGACTCGGATTGTTTTCTAACACATAGGTCACCTTCCCAGTCCTTTTGACTAATTCATCAGAAATGCCTTCTCTGTAATTGTTTTAACTGGCAAAGCAGAAGACCAGAATGTTAGGCTCCTTATTTCCAAGGTTTGGCCATTTGATTTACGTTTGCCATGCAAACTCCTCCAGCTGTCTTTTCATCACATTATTAACCACAGAAACTGTTTGGGGATTAGGTTCAATGTAAAACTTACTCATCAGAGACTTCAATGGATGATTTCTTATAGCCAGATTTTTTTTTATGCTTTAGGACTCCAAATTTCCTTCCCATCCTCACCAGCAGCAGAACGACCACAATGGCAGAGGGGAGGAACACTAAGATAGATAGCAATACTGCTGAAGTTAGCTGGGAAGAGAAGCCTGCAGGAGAGAGAGAATAGCAGTAGAATATAGCTTTGTTTCATCTCTATGGCAAATATTAATCCAGCATACAGCATCCTGGCCCTTTTTTATAAAAAGCACTGGGCTTGCTGGGGTTAAAGGAACTTATGACAAAGTCCTGTCAGGGAACTCAAATTCAGAACTAGACTCCTCCCATGGCCGGGAGGACAAAGATTAAATCTATCTGGCTGCACAACTTCGGCTATGTCTACACTGGCAATTGAACGACAAAACTTTTGTCTTTCAGAGCTGTTAAAAACAGCCCCCTCCCCAAAAAAGACAAGTTTTGCCGACGACAAACAGCGCTTTGTCGGCAGAGCTAACCCCGCTCGTCGGGGTTAGAAGTTTTTTGTCAGCAGGAGAGCCAACAAACAGCGGCTACATGGCGCGACTTTTAGCAGCGCGGCTGTAGCAACACAGCTGTGTGGCTAAAAGCTGTGCAGTGTAGACACAGCCTGAGAGCAGCACATTCAAAGCCAAGTGAGAGGGGAGTCGCATCAAACTGATGAACACACCCAATCCACAAGCCCAGGGACAGCTCTCTCATAGATGGTAGATGAGGCAATTGCCTAAGGCAGCTATTTGTTAATGTTTGTGAAATGTCAAGTCATTGTTAAGACACCAGCTTCCAGCAATGCTACCTGATTAATGCTGTACCCTCAGGTGGGAATCCTGGACTGCCAATCTTGTGTACTGAGCCTCTGCTGAGGGACGCCCATCACCTCCACTACCACCTCCTGTTCCACTGTACATGCAGTGACCCCCAATGAAGTTTGGGATGATCTGATCTCCCAAGACAGACACCAGGGTAGATGCCTGCTCTTAGGAAAATGCTGCTGGCATCTTCCATCTCCATGCAGGACAGACACAACCTTAAGTTTGCACCAAAAGAACACACACCAAACTGCATGGATCTCAATTTATCTAGCTGGAAAGGAGAGGGGCTGAGCTGATACCCTGGTGGCATTTAAACCTGTAATTCCACGGAAGCTAGACGTTTCAGATCTGGTGCTTAGATTCCAAAGATTTCTGGCAGAACAGGAATGCACTCATGAGAAATAAATAGGGAGAATACTGCCATGCTAGAATCTTACCCCTGTGTGTGACTGTCAGCTTGGTCTGGGGGATGTTGTGGTGCACATCCGGGGGATTCTTCACGGCACAGGTGAACGTCCCATTGTCATTCATCGTCGGGTTTTGGATAGCAATGGAGGCATCACCCTTGGCAACGTTCCCAACCCATGAAATCCTGTCTCTGAATGTTCCCACTACAGCTGGGTATGCAACAGACTGATAATGAAAAATCTGAAGGGGGAAGACAATAATTGTCCCAACAAGTCATTTTCCAAAAAGGAGAGAGAAAAAAACCTCCTTTCGGAGAGTAACGGGGTCAAAAAGAACAACCCTTTCAGAAGCATCCCATCTCAGATACACCAGGGGCTCACAAACCCACAACACTGGGCACCATTGCACCAGCTTTTCAGATCTTTTTTATATTTTTACCAAGGGGAAAAAAGAGGGTGGAAATGCATGTCAGGGTCTTCCATGCCCATGATACAGCCCCGAGGATCTTCCTCTTTGCCCACCAGTCTCCAGGGCTCGCATCAGAGTCACCATCATCTTTCTGGCCACAGAGGATCGAAGATGGAAGAGGATGCTCTGGTGCAATGGTTCTCAACCTGCGGCCCGCAAGCTGCTTGTGGCCCAATCAGCACCCAGCTGTGGCCCATGTGACATCTTCAGGGCCATACAAGTAATATGTATTTTGTGTGGATGTGGCCCACATAACAAAGAAAGCTGCATATGTGGCCCACAATGGTAAATAGGTTGAGAACCACTGCTCTGGAGGTTAGGGTGCTATCCTGCAACTTGGGAGAATCAGGGTCAATTCCCTGGTCTACCAAACATTTTCTATGTGACCTTGGGCAAGTCACTTAGCTATTCTCTGCCTCAGTTTCCCATCTGTCAAAAATAGGGATAATAGCACGTCACTACCTCCCGGGGGTGCTGTGGGGATAAATACATTAAGATTGTGAGACACTATGGTAATACCTTAGACCAGGTTTGTTTCCTGCAGCGTCCGCGGTTCGGCTGATCACGGCTCCCACTGGCCGCGGTTCACCGTCCCAGCCCAATGGGGGCTGTGGGAAGTGGCGCGGGTCGAAGGATGTGCTGGCCACCGCTTCCCACAGCCCCCATTGGGCTGGGACGGTGAACCGCGGCCAGTGGGAGCCGCGATCGGCCGAACCTGCAGATGTGGCAGGCATGCCAAAGGTTGCCAATCCCTGGCTTAGACAGACAGCTTTTCAAGATAATCAGTTACTTAGAGCAACAAGGCGGGTGAGGTAATCTTTTACTGAACCAACTGTTGCTGGTGAGAGACACAAGCTTTCGAGCCACACACAGCTCTTCTGCAGGTCACGGCTACAACTACACCGCATGCAATCAGTTCCTTGGTCATCTGGCAGTGCCAGGCCGGGATTGCAGTGCTCCCTCCCCGGCTCCTTGTAAAGCACTGGAACCCTGTCACAGGCCTGGCATGACTGAATGCTGCAACTCTGACTTTAGTTCACAAAATAGTGCTAACTTCCCTTCAGTTCACTCCTGCTGGCTGGCCACAGGGGACTTACCAGAGCCTATTTCACACAGACACCACCACATCCTTCCAGCTGCAACACACCATTCCCAAGAGCTCAACCTCAGCTGAGCAGAGGAAATCACTGATGATTTACACAGAGAATGAGACATTTATGAATGGGTTTTACATCTACGCACCTGTGACTGGATTTCATACCACTGCCAACAATAACTGGTAAGAGCCTATAAATCCTTTAGGACCATCTGTCATCATCAGTGCCTGCAGACTGGTTCTGCACACACACCGCTGCCACTCCAACGTACGTTACACCTGCATTCTGCCACACGGCAAAGCTGCCACAGTACGTTCTGCACGGGAGGCTTTCCAAACCACGTGATCCCTGGTGCATTTATATGGATGCCTGGCTTGCAATGGGACAGTCATCTCTTAGGGTTATAATACTTTGCATTTACATGGTACCGTTTGGCCCAAAGGATTCTAAAGAAATTCAATGTATGTATATACCGCAGCACTGAAATGCAGCCACCTCTGGAGTGGAGGGTGACAGCCACAAAGCCCACACACAGCAGTGGAGAAGCACACTGAGGCAAACACTGACTTTTTACACAAAATGCCACAGGATCTTCAACCTTCCCACAGAGTTCTGCCCAGCTGCAAGAAAGATTCTTTGGGACACTCATCTGCAGGCACTTACTGTCTCCATACGACCACCTGTGAGGGGCTGGTAAGTCCAGTCTACAGTCAGCTTCTGAGTTATGGGAGAGAAGGACCTGAATGAGCATTTCAGGGTCACCTGTTCATCAACAAAAGCTTGTACTTCAGGATCCACTTTAATTTCCAATGAAAGAGCATTGCAGACACCTGATGAAACAAGCCGCAAAGAGAAAGATTAGATGGGAATTTTTGTAAGGGACACAAGTGAGATAGCAAAGCCACCCCAACTGATGGCTGTCTGAAACGGCACATACATCTATCCCCATCCCCTTGCACCCACCCAACCCCAAGAAATGCAGGGAATGCAGACCTGGGGATTCCTCTAATGGTGGCAGGAATTCAGCACTGTTTTGTGCTTACCCCACAAACAGGGTATTTGTAAATTTAGTGGAGCTGTTTTAGAGGGTTCTGTTTTGGGGGAGGGTGTGACTAGTCCCCTCACACACACACACCCCCCCCCGTGTTTTAGGGGCAGAGAGGGTTTTGGGGCAGTTAAAGAGAAGAGGCGATGTTTGGGGTGGGGAGCATATGTAGCTTCAGATGGGGTGTCCTAGAAGTGATTGAGTAATAGTGACCCAGCTGCACCCTGGCAAGCTCTCTGAGTCACCCGGACACACCAGTTCCCAGCTTGGATCCATCCGCAGTCGGTGGGGGCGAGTGAGGGCCTTGCATTAGCTGCAGCCTTAGCATTTGAAATGGTGCATAAGCGCCATTGAGATTTCCAGACTTTGTGTAGGGAGCAGAGCCTCCCCTGATGCCTGTGTTTGGGCCCTGGGTCTAGACACTCCATCATTTGGAGGTATTTGTAGCAATAGAAATGGATATGGGATCAGGGAGCACTAGAATGGGAGTCAGGCCATCTGGTTCGATCCTTGGCTCTGTCAAAGACTTGTTTGGGCAAATCACTTCACCTGTCTGGGCCTCAGTTTCCTCATCTGTAAACTGTGCCGAGTGATTCCCTCTCATCTTTGTAAAGCTCTTAGAGATGTTTGCGTGAAAAGTGCTATATGGTCCAGTTGTGTTTGATTACCTACTCTTTGAGTACAGTGAAACCCCCCTATAGCGCGCCCCGCGATAACGCGAATTCGGCTATAACGCGATCATAATGTAGCTCCCGCAGCCCCAAGCAAAAAAGAAAACTGATCCAGAGCCTGGAGCCGACCCTGGCTCCATCTCCTTCCCATCTTCCCCGTTCTTTCCCCCCCTGCCTCTCCCCCCCTACCCCCGCTTCCCCTTTGGCGAGAAGAGACTGGCTTGAAACTCAAGCTGGTCAGTTTCAAGCCAGTCTCTTCTGGCCAAAGTGGAGAAGTTTGACCAGCTTGAAACTGATCCACAGACCCACCCCCAGTTCCCCATGGCCCCCGTCACCCCCAACCCCACAGACCCACCCCCAGTTCCCCATGGCCCCCGTCACCCCCAACCCCACAGACCCACCCCCAGTTCCCCATGGCCCCCGTCACCCCCAACCCCACCCCCAGTTCCCCATGGCCCCCGTCACCCCCAACCCCACAGACCCACCCCCAGTTCCCCATGGCCCCCGTCACCCCCAACCCCACAGACCCACCCCCACTTCCCCATGGCCCCCGTCACCCCCAACCCCACAGACCCACCCCCAGTTCCCCATGGCCCCCGTCACCCCCAACCCCACAGACCCACCCCCAGTTCCCCTGGGCCCCCGTCACCCCCAACCCCACCCCCAGTTCCCCATGGCCCCCGTCACCCCCAACCCCACAGACCCACCCCCAGTTCCCCATGGCCCCCGTCACCCCCAACCCCACAGACCCACCCCCAGTTCCCCTGGGCCCCCGTCACCCCCAACCCCACAGACCCACCCCCAGTTCCCCATGGCCCCCGTCACCCCCAACCCCACAGACCCACCCCCACTTCCCCATGGCCCCCGTCACCCCCAACCCCACAGACCCACCCCCAGTTCCCCATGGCCCCCGTCACCCCCAACCCCACAGACCCACCCCCACTTCCCCTGGGCCCCCGTCACCCCCAACCCCACAGACCCACCCCCACTCGCCCTGGGCCCCCATCCACGTCCCATCACCCCCAAACCCAGTCACCCCCACTTCCCCGGGGCCGCCATCCATGCCCCGGCCCCCCTCCCATCACCCCCCGCCGGAAGCGGAGGGCCCCGGCCCCGCCCCGCGCTCACCGTACAGAAGCAGGAGCTCCAGCCGGAGGAGGCCGCCGGCCGCCCAGCCCCGCATCCCGGCAGCCGCTCGCTGTGTTTACGGCGCAGCCAGCACAGGCCTACCTGGCGGAAGGTGAGGCCAGACCGGAAGTTAGGCGCCCCGAAGGGCCGGGCGTGCAGGCCCAAGATGGCCGCCCGCGATGTTTCCATGGCAACGGGGCCTGGCCTACTTACCCAGCCCTGGCTCTTTGTGGAGGCGGGCAGCAGCACCCCGTACTGCGGGCCAGAGGCTCCTCTCCCACCCCATGATATCATCACCCCTCAGAGCACGCGGATGGGCCCCAGCACCCACGGCTCTGGGCCGGGCCCTGGTAGGGATTGGGGCCAGCGGCCGCAGCCCAATAGCCTGGAGTTTGGGGGGAGACCTTGTGTTCTGGTTCAGGACCCATCTCCAGACCGAACACAACATTGCCTCAGAACATCACCGTCCGTGAAATCACCAGCACACAGCACCGAGACATGACAGCACTGTGCTGTACACAATCATTATGTTGCAACAAAAGCTTATTGTTCAGTGACTTAATACTGAACAATAAGCTTTTGTTGCAACATAATGATTGTTATGTTAATACTCTTCTTTCATCCAAACACTTTCTCACCATCATGAGGTGGGGGCATGGATAGCATTGTGTCAAAAACCTCATTGCATAGTTTCATTAAATGACATCACTGCATCAAAATGTCAACCCGTTGTGTCAAAATGTCTTTCTCCGGCAATGTAGTGTCACAATATGATGTGTTTTCATAGGCCTCCAAAGCTGATTTTTGAGCCTCTCACAAGCACAAGGCAAGTGGCAACCGGGTACTATAAACAGTGCCTTTCCCTGCGCAGAAATATATTGTGAGGTGCAGCTGGTGTTCGCAAAACTAGAGCCATAAATTATAAATTAGTTTGGGTCCTCAGCAGAGGAAAGAGAAAATGATTATATGCTGGAGAGAGTGTAGCTGTGATTAAAATAAGAGAGCATCTAGGATAAATAAGTTTGTAGTGCAACTGGTAAGGTGGGTAGGAAAGTAAAGCAATGTTGGATTGAAATGGGTACAGTGAGATGAAAGTGAACAGTATTTCTTTAAAGATGACTCTGAATTTACTTAGTTCCATGAGATGGCAGTCACTGACAGCAAAATGAATGTACTCACGTATCCCTCTCAAGCAACCCTGTCTTTGCAAACATTGGAGCTTGATTGATAGAGGCAGGGATTATGAGTAGGAAGGGAAGATGAGGAGAAATGTATCTGTAGCATCTACCTTCCCCACTCATCAAATAAAAAAGCACTAGATGGATTCTGAGATTAAGCAAGGTAGGTAAGTAGATAGATTCTACACGTATTGATAATCACGTAATTTGCCTAGGCATTACAATACTATTTTGAAGACCTGTGTGCCCTAGATCTGCACCACCTTCCCTTGGGAGTTCAATTTATTTTTAAGTATTTGTGGGTCAGTAGCTTTCTAGTCTCATGCCTCAAGCCACCCTTCCTTCAGAACCACCTTGTTATACACTTGTTCTAGAGCCCAGTCCAAGAGTTTTAGTTTGTGCCTTTTTCAGCCCATCAATTGCAGGAAGATCTGAGTGCACTCTGGCAGGAAGCCCTGTGAAATAAGTGTATTACACAAAAAAATCTGAGGAAGGTTTCTTAGTGGATAAGAAGCTGGTCCTGATATAGGAGGCACCATGCAAGTCAGCACATGGGAACAGACACAGGAAGTAGTTGAGAGATGTTCAAAGACCTTTGGCCATCAACTTTCAACTGAGCCCTGGAAAATTACTATATGGGAACAGCCCAGTCTGGTATGGTGGCCCTAGGTGACTATCACAATCACTACTTAAGAAAGGGATCATCATCAAGCAAAGAAAAGTGCTCCCTTACAAAGGAAATTAATGCATTTATGCCTTCCATAAGCGAGCAACCCAGGGATTCCTGCATGTCAGTGCTCCACAGTTAACTAGTTCAGTCTCCCAAAGAAAATCATTCATTTTAAAGTTATATTTATGGTAAAGTCTTGTAAAAAACACTTTCTTCTGGCATTGTAGAAAGTTCATACTAAACATATGCACTATGCAGTGTAATTGTAGCATGTTGGTCCCAGGATACTAGGGAAACAGTGTGGGTGAGGTAATATCTTTGATTGGACTCGTCTCTCTCACCAACAGAAGTTGGTTCAATAAAATATATTTATCTGACCCACCTTGTCTCTCTACTATGTACTGTGGCATCCATTGTTTTCTTACCATAATGAACTTGTGCCATAAACCATCTAGTTTTTCAATTAAAAACAGGCAAGTAGGACATACTTTAATAATAAAAAATGGTTTATTTACATACGACTTGAAAAGCTCATTTAAAATACGTTACAGTATAAAAGAGTATCTGTCTGCACAGATGGGACACAGCCCCTTACTTACTGTAGTTTGTGCGGAAACAAATTTTACAGCAAAAAAATGAAAATTTCAAATTTGTCTATAAGCAGCTGTTTGACTAGTATAAAAATGCACATGCACATCGTCTCTAGATACTGCCCATGAGTCTTGATCCTACAAGTTGCTCCATATGAGCAGACCCCTGCACCCAACCAGAGCCCTGTTGAAGTAAATGGGTCTCCTCTCTATTGAAGGGGTCCTACCAGAACAGCTGGTAGGATCAGGGCCTTGAAATTGACAAGCAGAATTATACAATTATGTTTGCAGAAGAGGAAGTAGAGAAACTATGAAACACAGAATGAAGGTAATACTGCTCTAAAAATTGCTACTAAAATGGGTAGCTGAATACAGATGGTATGTTAAACTATAGGATGTGGGTTTCCACAGCACAGCAGTGTCTGCTCATTGAATTTAATCTGCAGTCATTTCATTTGAAAATCCAAAATAGTAACAGTACATATTCCATGGCTGTGACTTGCACGAGACCCTTTATATAATTTTGGGACGTGGAGGACAAACACTTTTTTTTGTCGAGTGAAATTTGGAGAGTTTGGATAAGCTGGGTTTACCTACATTAATGTCTTGTGCCGATGTTTTGTTTTTAGATTGAAGTGAGACTGGACACTGGACAAATATGCTCCTTCCCCAACTAACTGCTCCACTCCCTGGAGTCAATGGGAGCTTTGCAGGGCTGCAACGCTTTTAGCCCATGGTTTGGAATGTTCCTCCTTGGAATCCTGCTGTAATTGTATGTGGCTCCCAGTTCCAAAGTTAGAGCTGTTCAATGAGGGCATGTGTGTCTGCACCTGAAAGGGCGTAAGAGCTGAGAGAAGAGCAGTAGCTATAGCAGGAAGAAGCTGCTAGGCAATTCATTTCTGCATTGGTTGCTGCTCCTTATATGCATTCCAGTGCCACAACATAACAGCATTGTGCTGCAGACAAGCATACTTATATTGCAACAAAACATTATCATTCTGTCCCTTAGGGGTGTGTTAAAACTCCTCTTTTATCCAAACAATCTCTCATTGTCATAATATGGGGGCATCTATTCCATTGTGGCAAAAAACAGAACTCTGTTGAGGACAGGATGGTTTGCATTATCACAAAGTTTCCCTAGGCTTACATTGTGGTAGTTATACAGTCATAGCTTCTGACTGTCCACAAAACAAATTTATTTATGATACCTATGATAGGAAAAGAAAACAAATGAACTGAGATAATATAGCAAGCACTTCACAGGCAGGGCCATAAAAACAAAAATACTTGTTAAACAAACAAACTCATATTTTGATTTAATGCCAATTAAATACAGAAACAGTTCTGAGATGCTGAATATTTGGGTGGTTGTTTTTTTTAAACTGAGATATGCAGCAGCACTGAATCTGATGTGCTCACCACATATTTAGTCATAAGATGTGCTACTAGTAACCTGAAGCAGTAATTAGCATTGAGACAATTTGCATATCTAAAAGGGAGCTACTTGCATCAGTGAGAGGTATCAATGCTGCTTTGGACCTCCCAGAATCTTGATACAATGGAACCAAGCCATTGAACTTTGCTATGAAATAAAACGTTACTGTGATTAGGCACAACTGGTAGTGTTTATTTAGGAGAGTCTCTAGGCTGAAACAGAAGTGGCTGTTGCAAGCCAAAGGTGAAGGGCATCTGCAAACTGTGCATAGGTCCTGGCAAAAATACAAGGGGTGCTGCAGGTCAGGACTTAGGGGAATCAATAGAAGTGAGTGTGGGGGAACCAGCTTTGGAACAGCAGAGGGAAGTCAGGATTTTGTGAATCAGTAGAATAGGAATGGGAAGAGACCACCACAGAATCTCCCCACACTGCAGCTGAGAATAGGCAGGGTTCTCAGTCTGTCATTTTCAGACACATTAAATCACCTAAAATGTCAAACAAAAGTCTAACTGAAAAATGCATCCACTTCTAAATACCATCTCAGCCAAAGAAAAGGCACACGGTCCAAAACTGTAACACTTTCCACTTTGTGTAACAATAGGATCAAAACCCTGTTCTTGCAATAAGCTGTCCCTGTGATCAAACTGTCTCATCATTCTTCTTTTTAGAAACATTTAAAGAGCCTCTTTGAGAGGGGACAAATAGTGCAGACCAAATTTAAGAATTAAAGGGAGAACTAATAAGGGTGTGGCAAGCACAGACAGTTTGCAATGGGAATGGGTTAACGACCATTGCCCTTTTTCATTCAGAGTGACTATCATTCTTTTCCCCCCATTTTCTTTTCTACAAATATGGTGGGGGATGAGGGGAGGGAGGGAAAAACAGGGGGAAAAGTTCAAAAAAATTAACGGCATTTTTCCAAAATTCTTCCACAGGCCAAGATGAGAATTTTGAAAAATCTGTTCCTGAATCTTTGAATTTCTTATAGTTCTCTTGGGATTTTTTCTCTTCAACAGTGTGAATCAAATGAAATTCTGCAAAGGACATACATTTCTCCAAATGGCTACAGCTGGACTGAAGACCAAAGACAACTTCACTGTTGATAGGACAAGTTTCCCCTGTGTTGTTTCAATGGAAGGAAATAAGATCTCACACTTTATTTTAATCCCACTGTCTTGCCGTGGCACAAATTTTAAGGTGAATACCACAGTTGGGATACCACAGTTGCAGCATCAGACATCTGTAATTCAGCTTTGTTGTAACGTCTGAAATCAGAGAGATTAGCTACCTGCTTCTGAAACTTCTGCAGGGGAGAAGCTACGGGAAGGAAAAAAAGACAACATATTACTACAACATTCTTGGGACTTAAAATAGTGAAGGCAGCTGATGATATCAAAAAGTGGGAAGGTAAAATGATGTGTAAATGCACCAGCAGAGCCTATTAGTAGCAGCAGGAATGTTCATCCTGTAATGGCCTTAAAACAAGGAAGACAAAGTAACTCTAAATGCGGAGATGAAAATGGCACTCTTATTTATCCATAAAACAGCTACATACTGGGTAGCAACTGTTCAAGCTTCCCTACCAATGAGAATCAATCCTGACCTGGAGAAACCTCCTGTAGGGTTGAGAGGGAAGGTCTGTCTCCATGACCCATTCAGTCCTTGTACTGTCTGTGAGGCTGCCAACGAGGAAGCCAGTCAGTTCTAACCGTGACTACGGCAGTAGCAGTTTTTGTAATGTCGATACCTTGACCTGTCCACTAGGAACTTACCTGAGACTTACCCACTCATTTCACACAGGTCATGGAACAGCCATGTAAAAAAACCTCTTCAAACCCTGCAGCAGGTCAGAAAGCTGTTGGAATGCACTTACCTGCACTGTATGTACCCTTTAGTCAGAGAACCTTAGTCTTCTAATGGGACAGCTACCTTCTCTTCTGTACTCTTCAGCTTCTCCTTTTCTGTTCTAGAAAAGCCGAAAGCAGCCATCAGATCCCCTGTCCAGCTGCCCTGGGTTCTGAGTCCCAAGGAGGTAATAAGCAGGGATTCTAGAAATCCATTTGTCTTGGAAAAACATGAAATTTGGGTTTTTTAAAACAATCGTTAGTTTTTGCATTTTTTGATTAACTACATTAACTAAAATGTTAGTGAAAGTACCAGTGTCACTTATTCAGTAAGTGACAGCAGGAACCCCACTGCCCAGGGCGTTTCCTTTTAAGCACAGAAAAACATGGGTTTTTATTTTTTTTAAATAGGAGAATTTTGGTATTTGTAATCACTGAAAACTAGGCTCCCTGGCAATCAGCCTATGAAGTGGAAGGTGCACAGACAACTTGTGGGGTCTGCACTAGGAGACCCCACAAGGGAGGTCTTGGGAAGGGAGAATCTATCATTCGGATTTTAATGGGCTGTGACCCCTTCCCCAGAGGTATCCCTGCATAGGTGACACTCATCCCTCAGTCCACTGTCAGCACAGCAGCCCCCCTTGATATATCCTTGACCCAGTCACACTCTGGAAAAGAAAATACCAGTCCTAGCACTACATGACCCACCCAAAGGTCCAGAGGGATGGAGGTGAATAGCGGGGATGGAGTCAACAACCCCTGGAGGTTCAGAACAGTGCTACTCTACTGGTGCCCCACATTTGTTACCAACGCATCTCCCCAGGTGCACCACCTGCCTAGCCAGCCAGGGAGTGCACAGGGTAGAGTAACTCTATACACTAGAAGACATGGTATCCTGGAGGTTCCTTTATTTGCATGGCAAGTTCATTAAATTGGTTGGTTACATGTGCTTAGGCTACAGCATAGCTGTATGTTCCTGCAAATTACACAGTAGCTCAATGACTGCCCCACTTTCACCATATACACCTTCAGACAATGGCTCCGTTGTGATCAAGTTTTTTAATGCCACTACCCATAACATTGTCTGTTCTGCATTCAGCCTTCACTCTGGTCCCCCTGCAAGCTACTCACTAAACCCAACACATCACCCAGCTGCAATGCCTTTAACTACAGAGTATCTTGACAGCCACGAGATAAGCAAATGCTGTGGCCACCAGCTCCTTTTGACAGCATTCTGATACTGACCCTTTCTGCCAACCTGTAGCTGTTCTAAGTGGCTGTAAAGCTTTCCTGCTCCCTTCTAGCAAAGGAGCTCGTTAAATTCATTCAGAGCTGTAGTTACACTTGATCAGAAAGTAATGAGTATTTGATGTACCCCTTGGTTTAGCAAACAGAAGCTAGTGTTTCTCCTAATCACACAGGACATATCCTCTGTGTCAGCCACTGCTCCATGGTGCTGTGCTTATCCTTAGAACAGGCAGAACAAGCTTCCCCCACACAGACACCTCCACTGTTGGCTTCTACTCTGACTTGATGGACCCCTTCCAGGGGTAAGAGGAGGAGCTCATTCACTCTGAGAGCTCCCTGGTGTGACTACCAATAAAGGGGCCAATTATTGCCAGTTGATGGTAGGTTTTGAATTATAGGCCCTTGGCTGCCGTGTGCTAGCCACTGGCCAGACCCCGATGAAGATATTGAGGTTTCCCAGAAGCCCCTGTCCTTACAGTTCTGTCTCCACCATCTCAGTGCTCTTCTCTTGCCGTCTCTTCCGATAGTGTCGCCAGACAACTACCACTATCACCACAATGATCATCAGAGCACAGGCAGCCCCTATGACCACAGCCAGGATGTGGATTTCCGAGAAATGCACTGCACAGAAGAGAAACAGGTGAAAGAGAAGGGGCTTGGTTGGGAGGGACTTAGCAGAGGGCTGGGAGTCAGGAACTCCTGAGTTCAGTCCTTCCTCCCCAACATCCCTTATTGCATTAAGTTACTTTCATGATACCTCCCCTTGGTAATGCCTTTCCCTTCGTGCATTCCCCCACACATGTGCCAGGTCCCTGTAACAGCTAACTTCATATTGACCAGGACAGTGCCCCGGGCCACGTACCTCGCTGCACAACACGGAGTTGGATTTCACCAATCGTGCCATCAACATCTGGCGGGTTCTTCACCTGGCAAGTGAACGTCCCATTGTCCGTGGGATTCAAGTTCCAGACGACGATGGACGCATCGTTCCGGTCAATGTTCCCATCCCAAGTAACTCGCTCTTTAAACCGCCCATTGGTTGGGGGATAGGGCTCCTCGTAGTAGTAGAACACCTAGATAGTCAGAGAGGAAGCTTCATCATTACTGTGCCCTGTGAGACTGTGCCCGGCCCTGTGGGGGAGGAACCTGCCTGTCTGGAATTTGTGCTCAAGCCCATTCTGCAAATGCTCAAAGCATTTATAAAACAGGCAGGACAGAGATCCTGGTGTCTCCATCTCAGCTTGGGGGTAGAGGCAAGAGAGGCAGCATGGATGGAAAGCAGCCATGCAAAGGAGCCTAGGCAAGCATGGTGGGATGGGACTGAGGGGACACATCCCCCTCAAATTCTCTGTCCTCGCTGATGTCTCCTTCACAGCGGCTGCAGGTGCCCTGCACCCCGACTCCTGACCCCGTTTTTTCACCTCTGAAAGCAGCTGCAACTTCACATCCACCAGGGGCCTGTAGGGAGCCACAGGTGGGAGAAGATGCATGGCTAGGGCAGGCGGGAGCTGTGTTACGTCAGCCTCTCACAGCAGAGACCATCGGACCCCTCAGGGGGACCCCTCCTGGGACACACCAGGTGCAGGCTGTGCCTCTCCTGACACCGGTGCTGAAGCTGTTACACCTGCATTGAGCCATGGCCCTTACTGACGTACTTCCCCTCCCACGGCGGGCCAGGCAAAGTCACAAGCCAGAGCTGTGGCTTCAGCAGGGACAGGACCAAATTAGGCTGCGATGTAAACAGGTGCAGCTGCAACTGGGCCCCCAGCATTTAACCACACACCGGAACTACCTAAAAATGGTTCCTCTAGCCAGGTTCCATGGCCAGCAAAGATAGGCCCTGAAACCAAAACTCACTGCAGAGGGGATTAGTCAGCTGAATCTTTTAATCAGTTAAAGTCACAGTCACCTCCCCACCTGCCTCTGCTAATCTGTCGTCCCCACCCACACTCACACCCTCTATTGTTAGTTACACTCCCATTGCAGCAAATTCCATGCAGCGAGAGAGGCTTGTATGAGCAATACCTTATCGCTCAACTGGAGCATAAAGGTCCCACTTACAGACTCAGCTGAGTTCATTCCCTGGAGCCGGAAGTTCCAGGTCACGCTCAGACGCTGCCCAACAGGGCTGGAGCTGGAAAAGGTGCATTTTAAGCGTACATTGGTCCCATTCAGAGCCTCTACTTCCCTGGAAGTGTGAACTTCCACAGCTGTCACAGGCCAGAGTGCTGCAGGGAAAACGGGATGGAAATTAAAAAAGCTACAGTCTAGAAGAAAGCGCCTCACTCTTTCTGGTCCACACTTAGGGCTTCGGTTTTGGGGGGTTTATTAATTTCATGGGGGGGGTGTGTATTTTTAGCAATTTGAGTTGTATGTAGATGTCCAAAAATGGGGAGGGGGGGATTCAGGGCTCTCTCTCTATATATATAGTGTGTGTATATACTATAACAAGTAATCTTTGTAATGTTCCCTAGTGCACTTTAATTTAATACAGTTACAAACAGCGCTACATTAAAGCACACTAGGAAACCTTCAGTGTACCGTGGCAGGGTCTACACAGACCAACTGATGTGCAACACATTAACGTTCTTTAGAAAGCACACCTGTGTAGAGCGCACTACCCTATTGTGTAGACGAGCCCTTGATACAAGTAACCATTTCCAGTGTATTTCCATGTTTGTGAATAAACACCAGTTTCATTGTGTGTGTGTGTCAGGAGTCTTTTATCAAAGTTTATCAGTTAAAACCAAAAAACCAGAAGCCCCATCCACTCAATCTGGGCTGGAGCCTGCCCTATCAGCTCCGGTTAATAAATTACACCAAGAATCACAAGGGATAGATTTAATTGATAGTGGATCTTGCATGTATGGAACCTGAAGGATCCCAAAGTGCTTCACAGACTGATACACAAACACTGCACAAGGATGACTTCAGGGTGGAGTTGTTCCCTCTGTCCTTGGGTAGGGCTTGGGAGCACTTCTCTATAGGAATGGAGGAGAGCTTGATCCAGACATGGTTTTGGTCTCCAGTGCTTTGATGGGCTGCTGTAGTTGACAGCACTGGAAATGGTTCTTTTTTCCACATTTTGAGACAACGATGCTTGCCCAGCAGTGCCTAAAGTCAGACGGACTTCTGTGTTTGCAGAACAGCAATATACAGCACTCCAATTCCATGACAGACATTTTAGAAGGTCTACAGAAGAATTCTTCCATTGACCTAGCTACTCAAAGTAATTTTCCCTCTGTTGATACTTACACCTTCTTGTCAACTGTTGTGAATAGGCCACTTCCACTTCCACCTTAATTGAATTGGCCTCGTTAGCACTGACCCCTAACTTGGTAAGGCAACTCCCATCTTTTCATGTACTGTAATATATATACCCACCTACTGTATTTTTCACTCCATGCATCTGATGAAGTGGGTTCTAGCCCACAAAAGCTTATGCCCAAATAAATTGGTTAGTCTCTAAGGTGCCACAAGGATTCCTCGTTGTTTTAGTACCATGACAGAAAACCCCTTCTGTTGCTGTAGCAAGTGTCTACACTACAGCAGCTGTGCCACTGTAACGTTTGTGGTGTAGACTCAGCCTCTGTATCCTGGACACATTCCAGCTGGGGTTTTACATTCTGCTTCTCTCAATTCCCCATGCAGTTCCAGCTGGAAAGAATATTCCTTCTCTCCTCTTGTGTAGCACTGCTAAGTGCTGTTAAGCAGCTACTATGTCCTACTCCAGACAGGGTGGGTGAAGTCACTTTTTTACACAGTTTGTATTATTACATTAAGCATTTCATGCACCGCAGGATGAATGGTGCTCAATGAATGCAAGGTGTCCCTGCTTGGGAGCATGCACGGCCCCTGCTAATATTGTTCCACAGTTATTGCCCAGCTGCTTGGTGGTGGTTTGGGGGGTGGGTTCGGTATCTCATTCAGGACAAAAGATACCCTTACAAAAGTTATGTCAAAGAAACATCCGCAGTTAACCGCCCCAGCTGCAGTTTATGAAAACAGGTTAACTCTACTAGGGCTACTAGGAGAGAGAGAAAAGAAGACTGGAAAGAGAGCAGAGAGAAGATAAAAAGGTTAACTCGTAGGGAGGCCTTTCAGCGTTGGAGTCCTGATTCTGCTCTTGCTCACACTACTGTAACTGCAATGATAGAGGCCATGTCTACACTATATGCACTACAGCCCCACAGCTACAGCGACACCTCCTACAATGACAGAAGGGTTTTCCATCATTGTAGGATATCCACCTCTCCAAGCATCAGTAGCTAAGTCAACGGAAGAATTCTTCCGCTTACCTAAGAACATAAGAATGGCCATATTGGATCCGACCAATGCTCCATTTATCCTACTATCTGGTCTTCCAACAGCGGCCAGTGTCAGATGCTTCAAAGGGAATGAACAGAACAGGGAAATTATTGAGTGACCCATCCCCTATTGTCCAGTCCTAGCTTCTGACAGTCAGAGGCTTAGGGACACCTAGAGTGTGGGGCTGTGACCCTGACCATCTTGACTAAAAGCCATTGATAAAAACTATCCTCCATGATATTATGAATTTTTTTTAACCCAGTTATATTTTTGTCCTTCACAACATCCCATAGCAAGGAGTTCCACAGGTTGACTGTGCATTGTGTGAAAGTAGTACTTCCTTATGTTTGTTTTCAGCCTGCTGCCTATTCATTTCATAGCATGACTGCTGGTTCTTCTTCTGTTATGTGAAGGGGTAAAGAACACTTTCCTATTCACTTTCTCCACCTCATTCATGACCTAACCACATCTATACCGAGGCACAGTGCTCAGGTATGTGAATTTTTCCACAGCCTGGAGCACTGGAGCTATGTTGACCTAACCTTTAAGCTTAGGCCAAGCCTAAATGACATGACTTCTAATTTACACCAGTGTGCTATCAGAATCTAATCAAGTTAGTTGCTAGAATCAAGCTAAAAGGGTTAAGCTATGTCAATAGAGGTGTTAAGGGAGCTTTCACTTGAGTTAAGCTAACCCAAATGAGCTAACCATTGAAAAAGCAAACCCCACCTTTTTTGGCCCATGGAGAGAGGGCTTTAATGACTTGAACCTCGCCCACCCACTCCTGTAATAGACCCCTTCCCCAAATACACCTTCCTGACAGCAGGGTGACACCAATGAAACCAATCAGGAAATTCCAAGTTAAGGCTGACAACCGACAACCCCCCCCCCCCCACCACCACACACACACACATCTCCCATCACTTGGCGCATACAGCATTGGGGGAAATGTGAGAGAACTGTGGGGCCATTGTTGTTACTCCCTTCTTAATTCATACAGTGCCAACACTGTGCTCTGCACAGGGCACAAAGAACAGACCCTGAGCAGGCAGGACACAGCGCTGCCAACTCATATAACGAGCCTTGAAATAACATTTCAAGTGTTTTTCTGGAAAAGGCCCAACTGCTGGAATCAGGTTATTACCTGAAAATCTCGGCTTTCATTGACAAGAGAACAGTTTCCAGCCCTTGTGGTTTCAGAGAGACGCTTGACAAACACGATCCCTTCTGCCCCAGCACCAGAAGGCAGATAAAAGCACCCCAAACTTCTGATCTATACATCTCACGGTTCTCCCTGAGGCCTGACATGCATGTGGTTGGCAACGCTGTGACATACTGGGGAATCCGGAAGTCGGGGGAGGGGGGTGATTTTACTTTTTGTAATAATTATAAACTTTTGTTGTGGGCACCTTGGAAGAAGAGGGTTTGAGTGAGGGCAGACAGTGGCTTGTGAGGAGGGACAGAGAGACTCTTCCCCGCAAAGTGGGCAGCATGGGACAATGTCCAGAGATGGGAGATAGCTCAAGGAGGCTCTAGTCTCACCTGAGGCAAAGAGCTGTTACTCAGCAGGACTGCCCTACAGTACAACACAGCAGGCTTCACACAGCAACTGCCTTTGCCTTAAAACCCAGGTAGCCTCCAGCTGATAGGGTGACCAGACGTCCCGATTTTATAGGGACAGTCCCGATTTTTGGTCTTTCTTATATAGGCTCCTATTACCCCCCACCCCCACCCCAATTTTTCACACTTGCTGTCTGGTCACCCAGACTCACAACAAGGTTGCCTCCCACTTTAGACCTAAATTCACCTCCTCCCAGACTATTTTCCAGTAAGCTTTTTCCTGCAGAAAAGCACAACCGTTCACCTGGGGTTGTAGAACATGGTTTGTATGCTAAGGAATGCAGCCCACCTTGCCTTATGGGCTTCCTTTCCTATTACCCTCCACGCTGCTGGATTTGGCAGTATCTGGTGGGACTCGGAAATATGCAGAATCTAATTCAAACCCTGGAATCTGGGCTCTTGGCATCCGCCTCACTCAATTTCCTAACACCCCCACCCCCCCGCCATTTCACAGCCATGTTCAGCTCCTTGAAACCAGGACCTCCTTCAAAAGAGGGAACACCTCAAATATTTTTTTCATGGCTTTGCATTTTTGGCAAAGATTAGCCTTTGCAAAGTGAGAACCACCATTTTGAGAAAAAAACACCTCAGTGCAAACTTGGGCTGTGTAAATGTTTTTCACAACAGAGCACAGAAAAACCTGCGTGCATGCACACGTGCTGGAAGTGAAGTGACAGAAGCAATGTAAAACCACATGGACCAAATCCTGATCTCTTACGCGAATGTAAACCCTGTACATTTCCACTGAAATCGGGGTATTTATTCCAGATTTACACGGCTGCAGTGGATCTGAAACCTGGCCTGTCTCTTTAATAACCTCCTTTTAACACAGGTGGTGAAAGCAGGCAGTTCAAAGTCCTCCGTCCTGCTCCGTCCTGGCTGGAGCAGGGACTGAGAGGCCAGAGGAGGGGTAACCTGACCTCAGAATGCTCAGGCCTCAGTCTCTACCTGGGACACACCGAAACCTGTTTGCCAAGACCTGTGTCCATACGCACAGTGTACCTCTCAGTAAAATCAGACCAGAAAGACACAACCACAGAAAGAAATGCCCGGATTCCACCGGCACTGACTTTAGGAGGGAGGGAACTAGGTAGGGTGACCAGATGTCCCGATTTTATAGGGACAGTCCCAATTTTGGGGTCTTTTTCTTATATAGGCTCCTATTACCCCCCACCCCGTCCCAATTTTTCACATTTGCTGTCTGGTCACCCGAGAACAGGAGGGTAAAGCAAGGGAGGCAGCGGAGGCCAAGGGGGAAAACGCCCGAATAATTCCTTACCTAGGAGCTGTCCCCCAAGGAAGAGCACAGCCCCCATCCAGCTGGGGCCATGCACGGGGGAAGGCAAGTCCATACTCCAGAGACTGAGCAGGGAGAAAAGGGAACTTCTCCGAACTAGGGAAGAGGGGAGCTCCCAGGAGTCCTACTGCCACACACGCCACTAGCGAGAACTCCTTGCCCTCCCCTGCCCTGGCAGGCTGCTCCGGCCTGAGTCACTCCCAGAGCGGCCCCAGCATGGGAACTAAAAGTGGAGCCAGCACGGCTCACCACACAAACCAGGTGGATTTGCCTTTCCCCTTCTGTGTAGCAATCATCCCTCCGCCCAGCTTCCCTCCTCCTCCCCCTGGAACCAGCCCGCCTGTTCGCAGGCGGAATTGCTCCTAGAAGAGTCTGCCCCAGGGTATTTACATACAGCATAGAGCAGGGTAGCATGTCCCTGGCAAAGCAGAGTCAATATACAGGGTGCAGTCTCCATGGCACCCACACAGAGCCCAGCAAGTCCTGCCACGGAGCAAAGGGAACAGAGGGAACCCGTGTCCCTCTGCAAAGCAGGTCTCCATGCACCCACCCCGCTAGGGCGGGGGTTCTCAAATGTTCGTGCTAGGGGCTGTGAAGCCGAGTTCATCAATGTTTGTAAAGTGCTTTGAGATCCTTAGACAAAAGTGTTCTCGTTAAGCCAGAGATTACACCATTTTCCAAACCACCCCAGCCCAGGGCTTGCATGGACAGGGCTCTGGAATCCTTCCTGGCGCTCCACAAACACCACAAGGGAACAGGAAGAGATTTTTCCCCAGCAACATCCCAAAGAAGCGGGACAGACCAACCCTCTAATTCCCCCCTTATCAGTATTAGAGGAACATAAACCACTTTCCAACTCACAGTGGTTGGGACCAGAAGTTGTTAGTCTGATGTTCTGCGGCCTGTGTGAAGTCACTTGGATGTCTCAGTCCAGTTCCTAGTGCACAACCATCCATACGGCAGGCGGAAATCTCAGTCACGACTGGCACGGACTTGCTGACAGGCACAGGAGTGAATGGACCATGAGACCCAACTCCCCTCTCACTCCAAGGGGGAGCCCCTTTAGCTCAGTGCTCAGGCACATTGCCAGAGGCAGCGGGAGGGAAACCTTGCCTGCCTGGCTCCTGTCCCATATGTACTCATTCCCCGAAAGGACAGAACTAGAAGCAAGAGCCAGGAGACTAGGCAGGTTGATAACGAGAGGACTGGAGCAGGGGTCTCCGATTTTTCTATAGGAGGAACCACATCCTCAGCAAGAGTTCTGCTGGGGACACCTCCCCATCACCATCCCCTAGCATCCTTGCTGGAAATGACTGAACCTTTTATGCAACTGAACATCTGGAAACAGAGAGAGAATCCCAGCACCACGTGCCCAGCCCGTTCTCTGCAGACCAACAGCATAGCCGGTCTAGAGGGCCTCAGTCCTTTACCTCCCCTAAAGCACTGTAAATTTCTAGTTCAACGAGTAACTGTCCCTGTCCAGTCCACTCCGCGCTGCATGTCACCAGACTTTCCCTCAGTCGCTATTCTGAGAATATTCTCTCCATTTCTTTCACGTCTACAAACCACATTTATTGTTGGGTTTTTTTGTTTGTTTCCATGATGGGACATTTGTTTCCTGCCCCGATCCTTGTTGCAGTGCAAACACACTTAGTTCAGGTCAGTGTCAGAAAATGTGCTGAAGATGGTTTGTGGCTGAATAGGTGCATCATGCACACAACAGCGATGAGTTAAGTCCTGGGACAGAGCACACAGCGGTGTTTTGCGCAGAAGCAAGCTGGAAGGCAAAGGGTACATGAAAATGGCTTTGCTCCCGTTTGCCATAGGAAGTGGAGAGGGAATAATTTTCAAGGGAGCCCAAGTGAAGTACAGAGCAGTGATTTTATAATGAGCTGCAAAGCTTGGGAAAAGTTTCTGCAAGGCCTTGGAGAAGGTTAAATGCAAATGAGCGTGAGCAGAAACAGGCCAGGAAAGATGAGAACCAGCAAAGGGGAAACTCCCCTTTCCCTAGCTCCAATGTACTACGGAGAGCACATGTACTGGTTAGAGCAAGGGACCGGGCACTAGAACGCCTGGGTTCTAGGCCCTGCGCTACAACTGAGGATATGACCTTGGGAAGTCACTCCCTTTCTCTGTGCCTCAGTTTCCCCTCTAAAATGGGAGATCACGTTGACTTGCCTCTGGGGATTGTGGGAGTTGATTACGATTTGTGAAATGCTTGGCGATCCCTGGAGGAAAGATGCTATATTAGTGCCAAGGGCTATTTCTGATCCTGGGTCAGGGAAGGCAGGCTGTGCCCCAACCTGCTGTTTGAGGTGCAGTCCCAAGGAGGCCTTCCAGGCCTGTGTCTGTCTCAGGTACATATATGGCTCTCCTCAGCAGCCCCCATGCAGGGCCTCACAGGTGCGCCCAGGGTGTTGTGCCAAAGGAGGGATTGGCTAGGTATTGCATCGCCCTCCCTGGCGTGAGGAAGTGTGTGCCAGGGCCTAGGAAGAGGTCCAGCTTTACCCAGGTGCATGCAAGTTTGTTCTTGCAGACCCAAGTCATCACTTCACAGGTAGGCATCAGCACGGGAAGCTGAACACACCCGCTGCCATGCCCCAACCTGGGGCCACCTGTCTAGCGGGTGAGCTGATTACCCCAGGGACACCTCACGGGATAGGACGTGCCAGAGGGCCAGTAGTTATCATTCATGTTCATTCTGCAGAACCCACAGCACCTAGGCTCCTAATACCCCTGCAGGTTGGTCCAGAATTACTGTGCAGAGGAATGTGGCTTGAAGTCAGGCCTGAACTTGCAGCAGTTTGGCAACAGGCTTCTGTTTTTAACCCTTCACTTTCGCCAGGCAGAGGCAGCCAGTCCCCCCCCATTCCACAGACACTCTTGCTTCCCGTTTTGGGGGGTGTTGACCCATGGGGATCGCAGGGGAGTGGTTTCAGTGTAGATGTTTGGGCTCATGTTGGCAGGAAGGAGCATTGGGCAGAGCATGAACAGAACTATGCTGTGGACAGCATGAGATAATCTGTGACTACACCTCTTAAGAGGCCACACTCCCTTGGGGAATTGATGCTTTCGCACCATGGCCCTGGAAATGGAGCTTTTTCTAGTTGTTCCTAGATAACGAAAAATGTACTAGTGCCTTGATTATCAGTGGTGGGTCATATTTCTACAGCACCTTACATCCTCCAAGCACTTTACAAACCCTGTAAAGACAGCACCACAGAAATGCAGTCACCTCTGTGGTGTAGCATAGCAACTAGGAAAACAGCGGTGGGAAGGATGGGATGTTTGGACCTAGGACCTGTGGAACTCCTTGCCTGAGGAGGCTGTGAAGGCTAGGACTCTAACAGGGTTTAAAGGAGAACTGGATAAATTCATGGAGATGAAGTCCATTAATGGCTATTAGCCAGGATGGGTAAGGAATGGTGTCCTTAGCCTCTGTTTGTCAGAGGGGGGTGATGGATGGCAGGAGAGAGATCACTTGATCCTTACCTGTTAGGTCCATTCATTCCAGGGCAACTGGCATTGGCCACTGTCGGTGGACAGGATACTGGGCTGGATGGACCTTTGGTCTTATGTTCTTAGGATCCTGGAGCAAGACCTCTTCTCTTCATATGAAAACTGCCCCGTGGGATCTTTGATGTCCATGCAGACAACCCATCAGCTCCTGTTCAAACAAGTCAGCCTCACTGCCCTCCAATGGCTGGGAACAGAGCCCAGGAATCCTCATTCCTGGTTCCCTGTTCCTTCAAGCAACTGGACTCCACTGCCTTTGACTGGGACATTAAGGCCTTGGCTACACTTGCAAGTTACAGCGCAATAAAACCGCCCAGAGCGCTGTACCTCACTCCCCGTCCACACTGGCAAGGCACGTACAGCGCGGCCGGTACTCCACCTCCCCGAGAGGAATAACGTTTGGTGCGCTGCAGCTCCAGTGTGGCCACCCAATGCGCTCTGATTGGCCTCCAGAAGTATTCGGAAGTATCCCACAACGCCTGTTCTAGCCACTCTGGTCATCACTTCGAACTCTACTGCCCTGGCCTCAGGTGACCAACCGTCACACCCACCCTTTAAATTCCCTTGGAATTTTAAATATCCCCTTCCTGTTTGCTCAGCCAGGCGTGGAGCGCTGTCAGCGCATCTTTCCAGGTAACCATGCCTCCACGTGCCAAGCGAGCCCCAGTATGGAGCAATACCGAGTTGCTGGACCTCATCGCTGTTTGGGGGGAGGAAGCTGTCCAGTCCCAGCTGCGATCCAGCCGGAGGAATTTCGATACTTTCGGCCAGATATCAAGGGCCATGATGGAAAGGGGCCATGACCGGGACGCAATGCAGTGCAGGATAAAAGTGAAGGAGCTGCGGAGTGTGTACTGCAAAGCCCGCGAGGCAAACGGCCGCTCGGGTGCTCCCCTGCGACCTGCCGATTCTACAGAGCTGGACGCGATACTTGGGGGTGACTCCACCTCCGTTCCGAGCAACACCGTGGACACGGGAGAGCGGGAGGAGGAGGAGGAGGAGGGGAAAGAAAGCAGGAGTGAGGGTGCTGGGGGAGACACCCCTGAAACCCTGGAGGCATGCAGCCAGGAGCTCTTCTTGAGCCAGGAGGAAGGTAGCCAGTCGCAGAGGCCAGTACGTGGTGGAGGAGAAAGAGAAGAGCAGGTTCGCGGTAAGCGTTTTTTTTCGGGAAGGAGTTTTTTTTGGTGCGGGCTCTTTGGGCGAGGAGGATAAGGGCTGCATGCATGCCTAGATGTGGAAGAGCGCATTGATGTGGTCTATCACATTGCAGTAGTCAACCACTGTAATCTCTTCGAAAGTCTCAGCCAGAGCGTGGGCAATGCGCTTGCGCAGGTTTATTGGGAGAGCCGCCATGGTCCTTGTCCCAGTCAGGCTAACGTGTCCGCACCACTGTGCCGTGAGGGGCGGGGGGACCATTGCTGCACACAGGCAAGCTGCATATGGACCAGGGCGGAAGCCGCATTGCAGCAGAAGACCCTCCCTTGCTTCCCCAGACACCCTCAGCAGCGAGATATCTTCCAGGACGAACTCCTGTGGAAAATGTGGGGACAGTGTTCAGTATAGGTCCCCCCTGCAGCTGTTGGCTCTTCCCAAGGCACAGAAACCCGCAGGACAGTACATCGATGAAACAATCAGTCCCCCTTTACCCTGTGCTTACTCACCGTTTTGGGGCTCCCGTGGGTTCTGTGCGCTCTGTTTGGGAAAGGAAAATTGTGCTGTTGTGTAGACTGTGTGCCCTCCTTAAGTGTGGGGGAATCATTGCTCTGTCTGGCATAAAACAATGCTTCCTCTGTTAAGTGTTGCATTTTGCCTTCAAGATGCAACCTTGAGATCTCAGCCGTCCGTCTTATCACCGGCTGAGAGACTGCAAAGACTCAGGAAGAGGCCCAGAAGAACCAAAGACGACATGCTGCAGGAAGTTATGAAACAGTCTCTTAACAAGAATCAAAAAGCTCAGGACTGGAGGGAGAGCGAAAGCAGGATCCGCCAGGAAAACACAGCACACCGGCGGCAAAGCACGCAGCTCCCGATTAGCATCATGGCGCGCCAAGCGGACTCTATCCAGGCACTCGTCACCATGCAGGCGGAGCAGTACCGCCCCCGCTCCCACCTGCAGCCATTGTCCCAAAACTCTTGGCCTTGTGCCCCCATGTCACCTCCTGCCCACTTCCCCCAACATCCAGGTTCTTATCGCCCACACCAGCTGCCTCCAACACCTGTAGCTTCACCACCCAGCCCTGGAAACTATGACCCTTACCCACTGCACTCAACCCCCACCCTGAATTACAGACATCCCGAAGTGCAGCACTCACTGCACAGCACAGCACTCCAGACAGGAAGGCCGAGTATGAAAGCAGGACCTACCATAACCTGTGATTGAACCGTTCCCCACACCACCCACCACTCCCTCTGAAAACAGTCTTTATTGCATAAAGTAAAAGATACCTTAGCCCAGGAAAGAAACAGGCAACGCAAGTCAGCTGAGCAAACACAAATCAGCTTAGCAAAGACAGATTCCTAATAACATTGGAACCACTTCACTTCAGGGCCATGCAGGGCAGCAGACATTACTGGTGGTTTTCAGCCTCAAATTGCACCCTCAAGGCATCCCTAATCCTTGCAGCCCCACGCTGGGCCCCTCTAATAGCCCTGCTCTCTGGCTGTGCAAATTCAACCTCCAGGTGTTGAACCTCGGAGGTCCACGCCTGAGTGAACATTTCACCCTTCCCTTCACAAATATTATAGAGGGTACAGCACGCGGATATAACCGCGGGGATGCTGTGTTCGGCCAAGTCCAGCTTCCCATATAGAGATCGCCAGCGGCCTTTCAAACGGCCAAAAGCACACTCCACAGTCATTCTGCACCGGCTCAGCCTGTAGTTGAACAGTTCCTTGCTGGTGTCAAGGCTCCCTGTGTAGGTTTCATGAGCCACGGCATTAAAGGGTACGCGGGGTCTCCAAGGATCACAATGGGCATTTCAATTTCCCCTACCGTGATCTTCCGGTCTGGGAAAAAAGTCCCGGACTGCATCTTCCGGAACAGGGCAGTGTTCCGAAAGATGCGTGCGTCACGCACCTTTCCGGGCCAGCCTGCGTTGATGTCAATGAAACGCCCACGGTGATCCACAAGCGCCTGGAGAACCATGGAGAAATACCCCTTCCGATTAATGTACTCGGATGCTAGGTGGGGTGGTGCCAGAATAGGAATATGCGTCCCATCTATCGCCCCTCTGCAGTTAGGGAAACCCATTTGTTCAAAGCCAGCCACAATGTCCAGCACGTTACCCGGAGTCACGGTTCTTCTGAGCAGGATGCGATTAATGGCCCTGCAAACTTGCATCAGCACGATTCCAACGGTCGACTTTCCCACTCCAAACTGGTTCGCTACCAATCGATAGCAGTCCGGAGTTGCAAGCTTCCAGATTGCAATAGCCACCCGCTTCTCCACCGTCAGGGCAGCTCTCAATCTTGTGTCCTTGCACCGCAGGGCGGGGGCGAGCTCCTCACACAGTCCCATGAAAGTGGCTTTTCTCATCCGAAAGTTCTGCACCCACTGCTCGTCATCCCAGACTTGCATGACAATGTGATCCCACCACTCTGTGTTGGTTTCCCGAGCCCAAAAGCGGCGTTCCACGGTGCATAGCATGTCCGTGAATGCCACAAGCAAGTTCGTGTCGTATGCGTTACGCGAGTCAATATCATCGTCGCACTCCTCGCTGTCAGTTTGGATCTTAAGGAATAGCTCAACTGCCAAACGTGACGTGCTGGTGAGACTCGTCGGCGTTTTCCTCAACAGATCGCGCTGCAAAGAAACCGGTGAAAGATGGCGCCAAATGTGGCCGGAAACACAGGGATTGCTGGGATGCGAAGCGATGCATCACGGGGCGTTGGGACAGGACCCAGAATGCACCGCACCCCATGCCCCCTTCCCACAACCCACGGCGCCAGAATGGGAAGAGGTATTCTGTGGGATACCTGCCCATAATGCACCGCTCCCAATGCCGCTGCAAGTGCCGCAGATGTGGCCACGACAGTGCGCTGGCAGCTGCCAGTGTGGACAGGCTGCAGCGCTTTCCCTACTCGGCTGTACGAAGACGGGTTTAACTCACAGCGCTGTACATCTGCAAGTGTAGCCTTGGCCTAAGTGACTTGTCCGTGATCCCACAGTGAGTCGGGGCAGAGCAGGGAACTGAATCCTATTTCCAAAGACCCAGTCCAGTGCGCTGTCCAGTGGGCTACTGTTACTGAGCATAGGCCAGTCTAGTTCCAGGCCCTAGCTGAGTGACATGTGAACAAGGACCTGGGGAACTGAAGAACCCAGTGGCTACATTTGCTAGGGACACAGGAAGGGGCTGGGTTTTTTCAGAGCCCTCTTTCATTACTACTTACATCTAAAAGTGAAACGAACATTAATTACACCCAGACACCTGGAGCCCAGCGCCAGTCAAACTAGAGCGTTTATTTGTGTTAGGGAAGAACAATGCCCAAGCTGAAGCAGGGTCAGCTCTTCTCTGGAGCAGGCAAGTGTGAGAAACGGCCGCAGGGGAGGCCTGTCCGGAACATGGTGAGACTCTGATCCAGCCGATCCACTCAGGAGGTTCTAAAGCTTTCCTAGAAATGACAAATGCTTCTGGGGAGGAAGTGGCTTGTGCTGGTTTGTACACAGTGGCCCATCTCCTGGTGAGTCCCTGCCAGGTGGCTCACCTGCCTGGGGGCCTCATCTGGGAACCAGCCTGTGACAAAGACACTGCAGATCATGCTCTGGGCCGGGCCAGCGGAGGCTGCCAGGACTGAGGTGCCTCAGGCGCTGCAAAAGACAAACTTCCTCACAAACATGCAGCCGTTGCTCAGGATGCACTAGTCTAGGCCAGTGGTTCTCAACCAGGGGGCTGCAGGCAGGTTTAAGGGGCTCCGCCAGCATGGCTGGCATTAGAATGTCTAGGGCCCAGGGCAGAAAACCAAAGCCCTGCCCCACAGAACTGCAGCCCAGGGTCCCGAGACCCACCACCTGGGGCTGAAGAGAAAGCCTGAGCAACTTAGCTTCACAGTGTCCCCTGTGGCACAGGGCCCTGGGCAATTGCCCTGTTTGCTACCCGCTAACGCCGGCCCTGGCTTTTATATGCAGAAAAAGTTGTTGTGGCACAGTTGGACCGTGGAGTTTTTATAGCCTGTTGGGAGAGGGGTGGAGGGGCTCAGAAAGAAAATGGTTGAGGACCCCTGATCTGGGCTGCCCTTGCCCCAGTGGAGAGTTCAGGATTCTATGTGGGGCAGGTGGAGGGCATCTTGTCTGCCTGGCCCAGCAGAATGATTCATTGGCAACCCTCTCCCCTGGAACAATCCCAGCTGACCCTTGCCTGGACAGATGGGCTCTAGATGCTTCCCTGGATGTCTGGGTTCTGCAGCTTCCTCATCATCTCCATCAGCATCTGGTTGCAGAGCGCTGAATAGGGGTTCATCAGGACCAGCTGGTGCCGAGCGAAGGGGCTACCCAGTCTGGCTCCCTGCTCAAAATCCTGCCTGGCATTATCCTCATGCCCCCGCAGTACATTGAGGAGACCTCGCTGCACAAAGCACTGGCATGCCACCCGGCCTGTGCCCCGGCTGAGGCGCAGGGCTGTGTCCAGGTCCTGCAGGGCACCTGTTTGGAGACAGAAGGCAGAAAGGAAGAAGGGTGAACTCCGCCTGGCCTTGGTCAGTGTAATGTGCTGGGACTCAGCTGGGGGCTCCTAGGGGTTCAGATCCAGGATTAGTATGCACTGCACTCGGTACTTTCCATTGCTTTCTGCTGGAAGAGCTAAGAATTATCCCTCTTGTACAGATGGGGCACAGGGCAGTGACCAAAGCCATCCTCGCAGTGTCTCAGAGCCGAGATGCTGTAACAACATTTTCAAAATAAAAAACCAGGGTCCTTTTGTGAGGACTTGTTTTAGGCTCATGAAATGTTCATTCAATAGACAAAAGTGCCTATTTTCTATGCGGTGCATCAGCTTCTGACCCATCCACAACATGGGCAGGTTCTCAGAGGGGAGAGTTTTTCATAGCAACTTGTTCTGAATTTATCTATTATGGAACATGGACCAAGAATCATGAACATTGACTGTGAGCCCCAGCGCAACTCCAGTTGTGTCTCCACTCATCCTACCCCACTCCAAACCCTGTTCATCACCCTGAAAGCGTATTCCTGGTAAATACAGAGCAAATTCTACCCAGTGTTGCTACACATTGGAACAAACAATAGGACCAGAACGACGGGCATTTCAGGACCCACAAAAGAAGGTCCTGGGTCACAGGGACATCACATGAAAAACAGGGTCACAAGTCAGGATTGAACCTAGAAGTTCCTGGCTTCCAGCGCTGAGCTTAGAACCTACTTCTCTATTGTGTGCAATTCACATACCTTGTGCTGTGCCTGCATTGCTGCCCATCAGGCCCCACGCCTGGCCCAGTCACTCCTAGAACCAGTCCAAGCATCCGTTTGCAGCCCTCCCCAATGGTAACTGCCAGCCCAGGTGTGATGGGCACGACCCCCCCCCCACTTACCTGCCACATCCCCTTTGAGACGAAAGGCCTGGGCACGGTTGTTGTAGCACGAGGCTCGCTCCGGAAGGAGCCGAATGGCCTGGCTGAATCTCTCAAGGGCCGTGTTCACATCTCCCGATTCAGCTGCCAAAACCCCCTGCAACTCCAGGTCTTTGACTTGCTCCAGCAGTTCTGAGGCAAAAGCTCCACCTGTGACATGCATAAAGGAAAAGCTTCGTTTATGCAGCGCTCTGGGCAGACACCCAGCTTGGGGGGGGGGGGTGTTATCTCCTGTGCCAGACCAGGGCACAGTGAGGGGAGAGTCTCACCACCAAGCATGGGACAGGGAGCCCACCGGACCGGGGGTTAATATGGGGGCTCTGAGCTAGTCTTGGGCTCTGCTTTCCTGATCCACCAAGGGTTGAGAGCAGTGGCCAGGCATGTCATGGGTCGCTGCGGCAGCAGATCCCCATCATGCACCTTTACTCAGGCAGGTTTGCAGACTGGTCAGTAGGCTGCATTTAAATCCAACATGCAGTTTAATTTCCACACATTCAGATTCACCTAAACCTGCTGCCCCAAAGAGAGACCAGGAACCTCACTGCAAAGTGCCTGGGTCTTGGCCCCAAGGCCAAAGTGTCCAAGCTGCTCCCCAGTGAATTAGAAGAGGAACTCTCCTGTCTCCCGTGTGATCCCTTTCCACAGGACTGCCTGGCCCAGGGGTGGGTCCAATGGGATCCACTCAGCACCCTGATCCAGGCCAGATTCCTTGGTTATTTGTAACCATTTTGTGAGTTTGGGGGAAGGCGACGTGGCCCTGAGATGCCTTCACAGGCACCTCTCAAACCAGCTGCATTGGTGCTCATGGCAGGGCAGTCTGCCAGGCCAAAGGATGCTTCAGTAACTGGCCGAATGTAGAAGGCAGGCTGAGCTGATCGGGCAGGTATTTGCTACCACCCTTCCACCTCCTGTAATTGTGGCTCTGCTCTGTGGGCCCTTCCCCAACTCCACCATTATCTGGTAAGGAGTAATAGATGCAGGGACCTGCTGTTCTCTTCTCAGCTAAGTGACAGACATGCAGAATGGCAAGAGGCAGCTCTCTTGCATCACTGTCTGCACTGCAGAGATTTCCCCCTCCAGGGCTGAGAAGAGCTTTCAGGTGCTAACTAGTGAGGGCCCCAGTGCCACCAGGGTCCAGTTAGTCCAACTGGCATGTCTTTCTAGAGATCAGCATGCTCTCCTTCCAGCTCTTGGGGAGCTCTGCCCTAGCTTCCAAGCTGCTATCAGTACCTGCCAAGGGAACACTGGATCATTACACAACATCCATGCGACTAGTTCTTCGCTGGTGTAACTCCACCGACTTCTCTTGGGTTACAGCAGTGCCACTGTTCACAATTAAGACAGTTCTTCCCTTCATTACCCAGTGCCAGCACACACCTGCTCAGTGGTAAGTCCACTACTGGGAAGGGTAAATTACAGCCACTGCACAGACATTTAGTTACCAGCAGGAATCTGAACCCCCAGAGGTACAACAGCTGCCGAATCAAACCTCACCTTCCCCTTGGATTGCCGCTGCCTCCTCTTCCTCATCTAACCCGGGGATATCCCCAAAAGGAGTACTGGGGTTAAAGATTGTTTGCAGAACCGCCCTGTCCTTGGCTGTAGCCATGTTTAACAGCTCACAGTGAGAGAGGCAGGAAAAGGCACCTCTAGCAAGCCAGGAATGAGGTCTGGAGACATAAGTGGGGGGCTGGCCTAAAAGCAGCCAATAGGAGTGGGGGAGGAGATGGGGGCACCGCACTGCAGAGCAGCAGGGGAGGTTAATGTTCACATGGCCCTTTAGCATTCTGTCCCTGGCCAGAGGCAGTAAAGCCTCCAGAGGGCCTGCTGGCTGTTAACTGAAGGCAAGGACAGCCGTGGAATTGCAGGGTCCAGTGAGCTGAACTCACTCAAACCATTGCAGGTGTTGAGTCAGTAACAGGATGCGTGTGGGAGAGGGCAGGGAAAGGGATTCTTGCCCCACCCAAAGCACTACCAGTTTCTATTGCACAGACATGGAAATAAACTGGACACACATTCAGGCCATTGCTAAACTTGACATTTTTCTTACACGCCCCCTCTGGCATGGGCCTTTCCCCCCTGCATACCCAGCCAAAATTGTTGTCCAAGCCCGGATCCCTGAATGCCTTGGCTACAGAACCCTCTCCTCCTCTGGCCTAGACTCCTGCACCCTTACTCCCCTTGAGTCTTCACCATGCTTCTGCCAAGATCTTATTCTCGGCGTTCTGACGGCAGGCCCAGAGTCCCTCTGCCAGCTCCTCCTTCACCTGTGTATCCAATAAAAGATACTTGTCTTTCCCTTCAAGGCAGTTCATAATGTTGCCCCACTCCACTTGGTGACCTACTTACCTACGGTGACGTCAACCTGTGTTCGCTCTGCCAGTGTGCCGTCTTCACTGCCCACAATGCCGTTTCTCCCTCAGACACCTCCGTGCTGCCTTCACGCCTGAGGAAAACCCCTGATAACATCCCCACTGCCACGTCCACCTCAGGGTACCCCTCTGGATGGTTCTCCAGGCACCACAGCAGAGGGCATCGCTGGGCAGGTGACAAGCTGTTGTTCTTCCCCTTCTTTCCTTTGCCCTTAACTGAAACCAGCCATCCACCACCCATGAAACTAACCCAGCAGGGCCAATTCCGCCCCAGGTTCGTCGGATTGTTTGTTGTATTCGCATTCCCTCAGTGTGTCTGTGGCTGCTGGCTGGCTGGCTGGTTGTTTGCACAGTGCCCTGCAATGCAGCCCCAACTGAGGCCTTTGGGCTCTACCAGCCTATAAATATTGACTACACTAATATAGCTAACTGTCCTCCCAGTAAGTTGAGTTTCATAATGCTTTGAACTAATTCTGCATCACAGGCCAAGTTGATAGGGAGATGCTGAATATATGTGAATGGTTGTTTCCTGAAGAGCTTAGATTAGAACATGGATGCCCAATGCCACAGTAAAATCCCACACACAAGTCACAAAGTACACATACTCTTGGCACAGGGTCTGCTTAACACCTGGGTGACTTTTACAAATGGCCTTTCACTTGTTCTGTGACCATGAGGGATCAAGGACTTGGGAGGGACGAGGCCTCCTTCCTTACCCTTCAATAGGTCACTCTCCATTAGTACTGCTCCCTGCACCATCATCTCCATTAGCAATTTTGCTCAATGCTCCTGAGCTTTCAGAAGACAATTCAAAACTGCCTTGTTTTTAGCTTCTTCCCTCTCTATATACCTTTAGCCCTGGCTGCTTGTATCCATTCACACAACGTCAGTCACACTACTGCAAGAGCCTTCTCGTCAGCTCCTGGCAAAGGTAAGGGGAGCTTGAATTCCACACCACCCATTCTCAAACCTCTCAAGCACTGTTTTCTCCGTCTATACCAGTAGCGTAGCCGGGGGGGAGCAGGGGGAGCGGCTGCTCCCCCTATGAGCAGAAGCGGCGGCGCTTCTTTTTAAGCGCCGCTTCTTGCACTCACCCGGCGGCGCTTTGGGTCTTCGGCGGCATTTCGGTAGCGGGTACCACCGAAGACCCAGTGAGGGAGGACCCACTGCCAAAGTGCCGCCGAAGACCCGGAGCGCCGCCGGGTGAGTACAGGGGGAGCCTGGGGAGGTGCCTTTTTATAGCACCGCTCCCCCTGTGCTCCGGACCTGCCTACGCTACTGGTCTATACCTTCTAACTTTTCTTTCATGACAACACTGCATACCCTTATGTTTCAAGAACCATCCCCTTTCGAGGCAGGGACTCGTGTCTCTCTCAGCGCACCAGCCACATCTGTGGCGCTATAACACAAATAGTAATAACGAAGCCATGTGATACCTATGGGCCTTTTCTGAAGAAAGGGTGATTCACATGATGAGGCTGAGCGATGGTGGCACTGGAACACCTCCTCTCCAGCTTTTTAAAAATAAAGTAAATCAAGAGTCACCCTCTGCAGCAATAAACTTGACATGTTTATTAATTAAACTATCACTTAAATAAAAAAAAGTGCATAGAAAATAAACATGTTTAAAAACTCCTTTTTGTTTTTTACAACTATGTACACTTTTTTATTTTTACATTCAGTCTTTCGCAGAGCTTTCAGCATTGTTTTTTTAACTATTAAAGTATTTCCTTCGTCCCTGTGACAGGGAGTTAACACTGATGTACTTTAGACATTTCCTTTTTTCTTTTTTTTTTCTTTTTTTTTTTTTTAAACCAGAAGCTTGGAAGAACACAAGAAAAAAAGAAATAAAAAGATCTGTTATACATGATAAGTTGTCGAGAAATGTATTATTTCTAGAACATAACCTTGCCATTGTAGAGCTTTTTTTTTTTTTGAACAATTATTCACCTACCTGTATTTACTAAAGAGACTGTTAAGTTTAATAAAAGAAACACCACAAGTATAGTTCTTGGTTGATAGACAAAGCTACAGTATCTTGTTAAAAAGATACCAGGAAAGCACAGAACACATTTTTCCCTATATGCAGGTGGTACCCCAACATTCATAACCAAAAAAAATCCAAAAACAAAACAAAAAAACAAGTTGTACAAGTACTGACTGGTAACATTGAAGGTCAGAAAAATCCTCAAGCAGGGAAACTACGGGCCAACGATTTCATTTCTGCAGCAAGCTCATGAATGTGAATGCTGTCACTCTTCCAGCTGAGGTGTTCTGCACTAGTGCCAAGCAAGCCCCCTTCAGTTTACATTTGTTAACCCAGAAGTACACAGCTTGATTATTTTTCCTGCCTTTGTTAGCAACTGTAACACAATCCTTATCTATAGTGTTAAGAGAATTAAAAGCCATGGACCGATACTGAACTAGGCTTCATTACACGGTGCATTACTATATTAGTTCCTATATATATATCATATTTATAGTTATAAAAAAAACTCGCAAGTGTGTTGAGTATGGACCAGTAGTATGGGTTTGAATGGCATGATTCTGCACAAAGACCATCTTGCTGAAGAACCTGGTATTGCTTGGAAATGAAAGAAAATGAAATAAAAAGATTATACCCAGCCCTTTGCAATGACCCGCTTTTCCTTTAAAAAAATTGGTTTGTACAAATAAAAATAAATGCCTTAAGGTTTGACTTTTAGTATTTTCAGATATCATGATCTATGTCAGTCCTTATAAAATATACATTCATATATGAGGAAGCTGCATTGTGCTCACTATTAGCCTGGGCAAGACAGGGTTAAAGGGCACATAGGCCTGTGTCTTGCACATGAATAATTGAAAACTTAAATACTAGCTGCCAAGGCTTCTCCCCACCTTCCTTTTATTTGTTTAAAACTGTAAGTGACTGAAACCCTCTGTGCTGGAGATAGACTGGTGAGAAGAATGGAAGTGGGGAGCCAAGGGGACCCCTGGCCCAGCCTGTAGGTCAGCACAATTCAGCTTCTCTGGTTTACAGACAGTTTCACTGGCCACGGTGGCTGCTAGTTAAGGCAGCCACACCAGGTATAGCAGCAAAGCATTCAGTGAGCTGGATCTTCCACCACATTCTAGCCTGATCCATTTGCGCTCTCACTCCTCATGGTAGAGGACATTCCTAGTGCCTGGTTCTCAGAGGGACTCAGGTGGTATCTCTCTTCTGTTTTCTTCACTTATTTCCCCCCCTCTTGTTTTTTCCGAACTAAGGGGGTTTGTGGGAGCAGTGTTTCCTGATCAGAGCTTGCTCTTAGTGTGGATTTCTGGTGAGGACTCAATTTTGCTTATCAAATAGCTGATAGCTACACAGACAAGAATGGGATTGTTGTCAGCTGCAGAGGCTGATTCTCTGCCAGATTAAGGAATATCAGCAGGAGGGAGAAGGGGGAAAATGATTGAACTAGACCATTCTGAAGGTAAAATTCACTGGTGTGTCCAGCACTGGAACTGTCCCCCAGCACTGCCGCGAAGAGCCGTGTCTAGGGATGCTAAGCTGCGATTTCCCCAGACATGGTTTCTGGCCTCTCAGTGTATGTGCATTCCCAAACTGTCAGTGCATCAAATCATTTCAGTAACACAGGCAGCTTTGACTCTGATTTTTCCTTTAAAAAAAAGTTTTACAAAGTAATAATCACACAGTGCAATAAAAAAAGGAAACGGCAATTCCTGACCCTTCTGAGTGCTGCATTTCATTCTCAGGTCAGAGGAAGAGGTCTCTGGGGTTGAATGGCACAGATACATAGTGCTAGGCTGTGAGCGCTAAGGAGTTATTAGTCAATGCTGTCCAATTTCCATAGGTGGCTGCTGATGCTGTTTCATAGCAGCCTTTCAATTTGCTAATTCAGCAAATTGTAGATGGCCTGTCCACAGGGACAGAGGAGAGGAGTGGGTGTGTATTATAATTTTACTGTTCAAAGGAAAAATTCGTATGTTCCCAAGTGAGAGGCACTCGGGGTTGAGAAGTGCATTTGTGGGTACAAATCCCACAGCTGTTCCTAACAATGATGGTGACCAAAGGCAGGGCTGGGGTTCTACTGCTTTGCTCAATTTCCACAGGACCACGTTTCTCTGGTTGAAGAGTTGAGACTTTTCCAAGAATGAAAACCCACTCGGCTCTTTATCCAGTGAAGCTGTTTTAGAAACACAGTAGAGAGTGATGGGAAGTTGGCTTTCCCTGCTACCAATCACAGTCCTGGGCTTAAGTTAAAGGGATCTCTCCAGAGATGCAGGGACCACTCACTCTCAGTAAGTATCCGGGCAGAATCAGTGAGTTACTGAGGAGGACACGTCTGCTCTGCAGGATTGAAGTGGAAAGAGCAGGGTGGAAAAATTTGTATCCTGCCATATTCCTAATTTTGAGCTTTGAACAAACTAATGGAAAAGTGACGATAGCAATTCTTACCCCCTCTCCTTCACCTTTCTATAAACAGAACAGTGGCACGAGTCAAGGCAGAATCATGCCTCTTTCTGCCTAGCGGTAGGAAAACTGTACCAAAAAATGTTAACAAGACGTTCAAATAAAGTTCCACTGAGTCAAACTCCTCCTGAGTTGGGTGACTGTTCCCCATGCCCTCCCCCTTGACAAATCAATATAATTAAGGTCTAGCCAAAGCTTCCAGGAAACAGTTACTTAAGTCAACAAGGCAGAACAAGATTAAAATAAAAATAAAAGTATCCCTCTCTCTGGAGGAAGGATCAGACTATGTCCAGCCAGATATTTCCTATAACCATCCTATGAAAATAAAAAATTATTAAAAACAGATTATTTTAAATTAGGATAATACCACTGTTTAAAAATAGCCTTGTCATAAGTGCTTTTCCCTATGAAGTGCTTCTCATAGAAAAATATACAAAATATATTTACATTTATAAAACCTTAAATACTACACTGTAAACAGAACAGAGTAAAATCCAATCACTTAATTTAACAGGCTTGGGGCTTTTTTTTCTTTTGGATCAAAAAAAAAAGGGGGGGGGGCAGAAGTTATCCCATTTGAACCAGGACTAGTGTCATTCTGTTTTGCCTTTTAAATTGATTTACTATTTCACTCAGGTGGGTTTAATTGTGGCAGTTGCAAACTGGTTTCCTAAACACATTTTTAAATGCTACAAGGAGTATGCTCAGACTGTTAGTGTTTGGCCTTGCATTTCTACTGAGCTTTTATAGCCCCTTTTGGTGCCTATTCCTATGTCTTACAAGGAAGATTGAAGTAACCGTAACCTAGAAATGGATCTAGAGAGAGGGATGTGCTTAGAGAAATCACTCGTTTGCTTGATTCATTTATCCTACTACAACATTATTTAAAACATCTGAGCAGAGCTTCTCCTGCTGAAAACTCTGCAAATCGCCCTTGCTAGTTTCTGTTTGGGAGTACTAGCTGGCTAATAGAACTGCTCTCCATTTCTGACAGTTGCGGGTCCTGCTACTCTACTCATGGATTTCCATTGCTTGGACAGGCTCAGAGGCAGATCTGTGTGTGGCTGGAAAACCCTTCCGCTCCCTAGACCAAAGAAGAGTGCCCGCTTCTGATGGCAGAAACATGGGAGAAGAGTTGTTCCTACTCTACAAAGGACTTCATTACTGAAACAAGGCCTTTGTTGACAAGGATTTCCACTTTGGGCTGTAAATCCTGAAGAGTGAATCACTGTAATCAGTTGGCATAAACCCAATACAGCCCCTTCCTTTACTAGGGTACGTCTATACTTACCTCCGGGTTCGGCAGTAAGCAATCGATCTTCTGGGATCGATTTATCGCGTCTTGTCTAGACGCGATAAATCGATCCCGGAAGAGCTCGCCGTCGACACCGGTACTCCTGCTCACCGCGAGGAGTAAGCGGAGTCGACGGGGGAGCCTGCCTGCCGCGTGTGGACCCGCGGTAAGTGCTTTGAAGATCGAACTAAGATACTTCGACTTCAGCTACGTTATTAACGTAGCTGAAGTTGCGTATCTTAGCTCGAATCAGGGGGTTAGTGTGGACCAGCCCCTAGAGATAGCTAGGAATTCTCTTATACAAAAATGGGAATTTCAGAGGAAAATGTTACTGAAACCCTTTTCAGTTCACTTACAGGCTGCTGTAGGTTACCCTAGCCTTATTTACTCTTCCCAGGCCCCAATAAAAGACAGACCAACCAAGAGAAATGCACTGGGCCACCTATGGCTGCTCTAAGAAGTCTGGTAAGACCCAGCCTACTCACAAATAGTGTTTTGGAAATGCATGGTGGAAGGAACCACAGACACTCAGAATGTCCTTCACGGAGCTGGTTGATGGGCTACAGTCTCTCTCCCGAGGAAAAGCTCAGTCAAGTACTGTGCTTTTTTAAATTATGACACAGCAAGCGAAGGAAACTGAAAACCCCACATTGCCGTTCCTGGCAAAGCTGGTCATGGAGTCCTGACAAACCAGAAACAACAAAGAAGGACAAAATCTGAGGCCTCTACCCATATATGGGTTTTGGTCTGTTTTGCCTCATCCATCCACCCTCCCCCTCTCCCACTCACTATCCCACAATGACAGACAAATACTGAAGGGAGGGGGGGGGGGAGGGAAAGGGCAGTGGAAAAAGCATAACAATCATATTGAGGATCTTCTCTGATCGTCCGTGTCTTTCACAAGGATAAGTGTGCGCATGTGAGACATGAAGATGTGGACTCTGACGGAGAAGCGCAGCCATCATTTACGTCCCTGAGCCCCAGGCAATCTTCATTTCTGTCTCTGTCTTCCCATCTCCCTCCCAAGTGGCGGGAAAGAAATGCATTGTAACTTTGGTTCGCCCCAGGCCCTTCAGGGCTCTCACAGCTCATGAAAGTTTTAGTTTAAGAATTTCCTGCACTTCTTGGCGCCGCAGTTACAAGGCAGTTTGTTGCTGGCGTCTTCAATGGGGAATTTGTAGTCATAAGTGAGTTCCTCCCCACGGTAGATTTTGCGCATGGCGAAGATGACGATGTGTTTCTGGCCATCAATGTTGATTACGCGGGAGTAACAGTTGGGCTCACATGAGTGGTTGATGAAGCGGGCTGCATTCCCATGCATAGTGGCATCTACCACTTCGGAGTCATCAATGCGGAACATGTAGCAGCCAATCCCCTGGGCATGGAGGAAAGAAAGGCATTTAGAGTTCAGGGAAGCCAAGAGTTTCAGGAGATTGTTTATTACCATAACTAAACAAGAGAAATCAAAATGTAGTCGGTGTGGAACCATGATCTCCTTAGAATCCTGCAACCACTCTTCATTCAGTTATAATGTACTTGCTTGAGCCATTTTATCCTCATACCCTTTGAATCCGCAGTGCTGATGCAGGGCTCAAATATTTCCTAAGCCCTTGAAGGAAGCAAAGGAAGTGCTGCTAGAGCTCCAGTCAGTGCTGGAAAAACTGGGAAGTCTAGAACCCCAAACCACAGAGTTCAAGTGCAGTTTGCACGCCTAGTAAAGTTTGCACTATACATTTTCTTGACTCCCTTTAACCCACTCTTGCATCCACACAGACATCTTTATGCCCCATGCAATCCCCACAGACCACGTCTGGACAGGATCTGGGCCCATTCTCTACACACTGCTGCTGGAGGTCATAACACTGCATTGCAACTGGAAGTCACTAGTTTTAGAGTCACCAGAAACACGTCTTGGCTCTGTCAGAAAGCACTTGGGAGGTCACAAATGTGAAACTTCCCTCTTTTTCATAACTATTTTCAATTCAACCTTATTCTGCAAATGTGTACGTCAACACAAACAGAAAAGTCTTCAAGAATAAATTGCTGATATGTATGGGAGAAGTTGCCAACAATGGGCATTTAATTCAGGCCTTGTCCAAAGCAAACACACATCAGAATGTAAAATTTGTTTGGCCTCTACAAATTATGTGGTCAGATACATTATCTAGTGGTTTGAGCACAGGAATGGCAGCCAGAAACTCTTCTGTTCTAATGTTGGCTATGACACCAATCCCCTCTCTGCACTGGGACAAACAGTTTAGCTCCTCTGCCTTTGTTTCCCCATCTATACTCCTTACCCCACAGAAGGTTGTGAGGATCAGCTATTTGTACAGTACACTGAAGATTAGGAGTACTATGTAAATTCTAATATTTTATAGGACTCCACACATTAGGGCATATATTTTTTCCATAGTTACACAGGGTTTCAGTTCCATAACCCCTGTGAAAGACAATTATCAGTTTCCTCTTGGGAATGCTCCCTTCAGCTCGCTAACCAGAGAACAGTGCTGTGAATGGGTTTAATTGTGCCTTTTACAAATATTGATGAAAGCCACAGAACTCACCTTGCTGTCATAGTACTTCTCTCGTTTGTCAGTGAGGATGGAGCGAATGACATTGCCTGAATATTCAATCACCATCTCACCTGCATCAATGTTCCTTTTGCAGAACAGGCCCCGGCCATGGATGGGAGACCTAGTAAAAAGAAACAAGGTAAGAGAATATATCAACCAGTGCAACTGGACTATGTTGTATCAACTGAAAATCGGAAAACCTTAGCACACAGGCTAACTCTTCATCAAAGGAACAAAGGGTTTGACTCTCCTCACTGTGTTTTTATCATATGCAAGTAACCAAAACATTTTTAGCTTCCCATCCCACCCCAAAAATAAATGCCTGAGCTATCACCAAGGTGAGCTGGCAGGAATAAGTGGTTTGTACTGAGGATCAGCTTTTTAAAGATTTGACCTGAAAACAAAGAAAGGGAAGAGACGAAGGGAGACAGAGAGCTCTTTCCCTTCAACATTCCAGTCGGACTTTAGAAAGGGTTTTCAATTTTTAATCTCCTTCTGCCCTAGACAGAGTTAAAGCACCAGAGTAAAACCATACCTGTAGACACCAACTGCCTCCTTGGAGGTCTTCTTCAAGTGTCGGAATCGCATGGGCATTGGCAGATCCATACTAGTTGCCCTCCTAGAACAAAGAGACACTGCTAAGTGATCACCTTTATTCGAGAGCCCATGCCAAGCATTAGTCGGTATAGTTTCAAAAATATTAACATTTAGTCACTGTGACACTGCAGCCCAATGCCCACTGAGAAAGCAACCAAGATTAATACAGTGTATTTTTCTATAAATATTATATTATAAAGCTGTTCTTAATTCAACCTCAGATCTCAGACAAACTCCTTACTGCTAACCAGCTCTCCTCTTCTGCAAATGTAATATAAGTAATCTTTTTGCCTTATTCTCCCAGAATTCTGATCAGAACATCCTGCAGTAGCATGAAAACAGATTAGAGAGGGGTTGGCCATGTTCAGTAGCCAGCTCCCCTGCTACTGCAGGATTGTCCTCTACAATCTATTTTCTAGGGTTTTGTACATTTGAAGCTGTAACCCCACATCTCCAGGTGCAATAGACAAGACCAAAATATTTGACTTTTCTGCTTAGTACCCCTCCCCTTTTGGAGATATAAATCCAGTTGCATACCGAGCAGACTTCAGCTGCACTTCCTCCTCTTCCTCATCATTGGGGTTGTATTCTGGCGGCTGGCGGTGTTTAGAAGCCAGGAAATTGAACATATCAAATGCTGACTTCCTGGAGGGCAAAGAACATGTGTATTACTGGCAAAGTTAGTTTTAAACAATATCTTGGCTGCTGCAAGGGCTATGAGTGTCTGCTACTCTATCACTTCTCTGGCCTAACTTTCATTTCCTTCTTAGTGATTCATGCTCACCTCAGGTACTGATCAAAGCTCTGTAAGGGCAGCAACATCAAATAAACACTCTTTAGGACTGTGAATGGAAGTGGTAAAGTGGGCGGCTTTATTAATTTCAATTTCCTACTGCTTGGCAAGTAGGAAGAAGTACTAGAGCTGCATGCAGACTCAGGAATATACAGGCCATCAGTTTACATTTGGAAGATACCATTAAACCTATAATCTTGTTTTTAGTTTAAAGCTTAAATTCTGTAGAAGTTTACAGTTTATGCCCCCTTACTTGCCAGGGAAAGTCTCTCACTCTGGCTAGTAAACTGGTCAAGTCCCGCCCGTTAGAAAGCTCACACTTACCTGAGGTGGACTTCAGCCCTAGCAGAGCCATGTGGATTCAATGGGGGTTCATTGGTCTCTTCTGGTTTGTGGAACCTAAATTTGTAATTGTGGCAATGCTTTGCTCCATAAAGCTGCTCAATCAGGAACACAACAGCATCATGGATAATCCCCAGCATCCTCAAACCATTCACACCTAGAACAAGGACAAAGGGTAAGAAACCAGGCGTCAGTGAAGACAGGCAGCCTGGGAAATAAACCAGCCCATTAGAAACCAGTGGAAGCTTCTGTCAGAGCCCTGCATTAGCTACATTGTTTGATTTCTAATGAGAACTTAAAATAAAAATTCTTTTGTTTCAGTCTCTGCATCATGACATATCCCTAGTTCTGCAACTAGCAGATGAACTACAAGCATCTAGGACAGTGGCTTTTAGATAGTGATTAAGTTGGTCAGAATGCTAACTCCTATAGCAGGCTTATAAACTATGCCTAACTAATAAAAAAAACCACAATGGAGCTTATAGGGTAACTCTGGGCATTCCACTTGTATAATGCAGTTACATTAGTGCTTCATAGACTTTGAGGTCAGTCTGGACTATCGTGATCATCTAGTCTGACCTCCTGCACACTGCAGGCCACAGAACCTCACTCACCCACCCCTATAATAGACCCCTAACTTCTGGCTAAGTTAGTGAAGCCCTCAAATCATGGTTTAAAGACTTCAAGTTACAGACAATCCAACATTTACACTAGTTTAAACCTGCAAGTGACCGGTGCTCCATGCTGCAGAGGAAGGTGAAAACCCCCCAGGATCTCTGCCAATCTGACCCAGGGGAAAATTCCTTCCTGACTCCAAATATGGGGATCATATAGACCCTGAGCATGTGGGCAAGACCCACCAGCCAGACACCTGGGAAATAATTCTCTGGAGTAACTCAATAGCCCTCCCAATCTAGTGTCCCATCACTGGCCATTGGAGGTATTTGCTGCTAGCATCGCAGATCGGCTACATGCCATTGTAGGCAGTCTGACCTGAAGCGAGGAGATTTCTGATCACATCATGTTGTTAAACAACTTCACGGCAGAACTCCAGGACACATCTAAACTAGTGCTATTTGTGCAGATAATACACAGAATAAAAAGGTCAAATAGACTCAGGTGGCCAGTCACCATATACATTAAGAGAAATAGCATAATTTTCTTATTTGAAAAAGTAGCAAAATTGCCATAAGCTCTGTTCAATAAAAGCCCAACATTTCACAGCAAATGTAGCTTGCTGAGTGGATCAAACACAAACCCTGACACAAAGTAATGAATCGGGTAGTAAGAGCGAAAAATCACTGACCCGATCATTCTCATATAAAAGTTACTGTTGCTGCAATGCTGGAGCTTTTTATTTATGCAAGCCTTGAGGAGTTTTGCTCTGCTTAAATCAAAATATTTTACTGCTGAAAATGTTTCTCCTTTAAAGACATGAGCTGTCTATAAGCAATTGACCTTTTTCTTCTGAAGACTCTACTCTTGTTTGACAATTTCCTCATGATATTAAAATACACTTGCTGGCAAAGAGGAAACAACCTCAGTGCTTGGTATTACCTGCAAATGATAGCTGTTTCAGACGGGCATTGGAACGAGCTTCTTGAACTTTATCAGTCAGTGATTTCCAGGCATCTGCGATTAGAAAATGGAAGACAAAACAATAAAAGAAGCTTTGCATCTATCAGACATCAGGAGTAACTGGAACAGCTGCTCGGTATGTCTCTTGATTGTCTTCTCATTCAGCCAGGTCTGCAGCAACGCAGCCAAGTCCGGAGGGTGTGTGTGTATGCGCATGCACACAGTACCTATCAGTATCTAGCAAAACACTCATGTGGCAGAGTGTGAATAAGCCATATGGCAAATATAAAGAGAAGCACAATCAGTGGCCATAAACTCATTACTTCTTCTGTAGTTATACAGTTTTCACCCTCTTCAAACGTACGTATTGGTGCACAGGCGAATACATTGCTTTAGCAATGACTTTTGAAACCTAATGCCTGGTCTGTGTTAATTATTTGCTTTGTCCCACCACTACTTTACATACTAACAACACTGTTGGTCAATGGATTCAAGATGAAGTGGGACAATGCAGACATTTCACACAAACCAGGCACTCTGGCATAGGATTCTGTTCCAAAGCTTTATGTCTGAGAGAAGACAAGTCTATTCTGAAGAAGCTTGATACAGAGATCACAATTTCTCAAAAAGCATCTTTTGTTTTTAACCTTTGGGAACAAAGCTCAGAGAAAGTTGCAACCAGAAATCATTGTCCTCACCTTCAATACTTTCTGCACAGATCTGAAAACCATCATCACTTGAGATCTCAAAAATTAGTCCTTTCTTTGGCTTCTTCTCACCAAGGCTTTCTTTCCTCTTTTGTTCTTGCTGCAACCAAAACATAAGTGGCGAGCTGAAAGTGCCTTCCTCCTCCTCAGGAGCTTTGGATCCTGGAAGACAGACAGACCGTTATGAAGATACAGTTGGGCAGAATGAAGTTTTATTGTACCTCCCACCACCAAACAAACAAATACCTAACGGTGAGAAGAATTTGTCCCTGATTTGAACAATGGATGATTATTTCTAAGAAGCCACCAAAACTTAAGTATCATATTTAGTAAGAGCTGCCTCCCATATCAGTGTGCCTGGGTTACTCCCTCGTTTTGAGATCCTTTTCATGCAAACCAACTCCTGGTTGCTTTAGGTTAATACGACCTGTAGAATCTGTAATGCAATTTAACATTTACCTCTGCATGGAGAACAGCATACACTATAGTCATCAGCTGTACAGTTTCAGCGGAATCCATGAACAATTCTGCTAATGATATTAAGTGACTTGTTAAAGTTCCACAATAATGGATTACCTACTGAACCACCTGCCATCACCAGTGGCAATGGGAATTATAAAATGGGAAAACGAAGACAGGTCTCTCCATGAACCATACTCCAGGGGAGCTACTACAGGAATATCAATTTCTGGTGATGATGAACAGAATGAAAACTGCAGTTAATGGGACAACAGCTTTACCACCACAATTTTAATTCCATTCTCTGTATACAGGCACTGGGGTGATGAGCAGATTTTAAACTCAACTCCCAAACAAAGTCTGGAACGGGACTTTCTAAAGTCTACAATTGTTCTCGAGCTCATTTCCTGATCAAGAACTAAGGTCCTGAGCATGGATTTTACATCCATTTAGAAGGTGAAATCCAGATTATACCGCAACATGAGAACATAAAAATCAAAGTTGCACGTTTCTACAACTACAACCACACATGCAATTCACATTACTGTGACTGGAACATAACTCCCTCCAAAACTAGCAGAAAACAATACACTGGCTACTAAGAGTTCTTTAAAGCTGTCAGACATGAAAGTGACACTGTATAGTTCAACACCAAAGGCTGCTAAGAAACTGCATTTTTAGAAGAAGTGACGTACCTGTATTTTCTTGCTCATTTGTTGTGTTCTGCACTGACTGTGGCTCTGTAAGAACTGCCATTTGCCTTGGGGAAAGGGAAAAAAAAGGAAATATAATGCTTGGCAATAAACCACCCCACAGAAGGCAACTCCTGTTGTTTTCTATGGTTGAGCCATCTAATCAGTTGGGGTTGTTTGTGTTTCACAGAGACAATGTCAACTTGAATATTTTTAAATTGATTAAATATAAAAATGTCTCGTTTATAATAGAGCACAGTTTAAATAATACTCTTATTCCAAATATGTTTATAAGAGTTTTTCAGTTCTCCAGTAGCTATTTATAAGGATCCTTTCAGAAAGGGAGAAACTGACTGTGCAAGAGAACAGTGAACCAAACTGCATGCCTGTGACCGAAAGCACCTCTGAATTCACACCTTACACATTACCGTCATAATCTTTGTACAAAATATGCCTTGAGAGTTGTATTGAAAAACTAGTAACTCACTGGTCAATATCATCATGGAGAAATGCATGTAATCCATAAACCACGAACCACACAGCCCTAACGAGACAAAAGTTGATTGTACCCCAGAACTTCACAATGCCTTATACTGACCGACTCAAGGAGCTCAAAGGCAAGGTTAAGGAGTGACTTGATTATAGTCTATCAGTATCCACATGGGGAATAAATACTTAATAATGGGATCTTCAATCTAGGAGAGAAAGGTAGAACACGAGCCAATGGCTGGAAGCTGAAGGTAGACAAATTCAGACTGGAAATAAGGCGTACATTTTTAACAGTGAGAGTAATTAACAACTGGAACAATTTAGCTGTGGTCGTGGTGGATTCTCCATCACTGAGAATTTTTAAATCAAGATGTAAAAAAAAGATCTGTTCTAGAACTTATTTTGCGCGCATTATATGGCTGCACGGGGAAAGCTTGTACTACTGTATCCATTCTGTGGCTATCGGATTTTGACCTGTAGGGCTGCTAGCCCGGTAGCTTTTACCAGCTCTAAAAAAATAATTTACAAATAAAATGTAAAAGTCACAAGTATGCGACTATTTCTAAGCATTTACTCCTGAATCAAGTATTCAAAAATCAGCTGGTTCAATTGAAGATATTCTTATACATTAACATTTATTTCTGTGACAATTATCACTGTAGCATGTGCTCGGATTACGTTATTACAATGAATCTTGTTCTACTAGATTAAACAAGGATTGAATCTTGTGGCTAACAAGTGACACACACTCCAGACTAAAAGCTGGAGTATTTTAATTTACTACAAATACAAGGAAGGAAGAACAGAGTTTTATTTTGTTTTTATATATCTGTATCAATATACACAAAATAAAAATAGGAACAAATGCTATATATATATATATATATAAACAAAATAAAACTCTGTTCTTTCTTCCTTGTATTTGCTGTTGTTGTAAAATTAAATATATTGTTTATTTTGCTGAATATAAACCAGCAAAACCTAATGGGAAAGATTTGTTTTAATACTTACCCTGCAGGCTGCCCAGATGGCTTTTGTGGTAGCTGATCAATACTTGTATCTTGAATGTCTGCCTTCGCTGCAGGAGTCCTGGAACAGAAAGATTTGGGATAATTCAAAAGACTATACAAATAAGAATTTATTGTGACCAAGAAATAATGGATCTAGTGGGACCTGCCATAAGTGATTCAGCATTTCAGTAAACTACAAAAATAGGAACAAATGCTACTGTGAAGCCAGAGGACAGAAAGTAGATCAAATTGCTAGTGCTTTAGGTCAGATTCAAGACTTGCCCTTCAAAGGGATGGAGTACTCTAGGATCTTTACAAGGATGTTTTTGCATAACCATAAGCATGGAGCCACTCCATAAAGGATGGCATGCTGGCAAAAAAAATAGCCTAAAATATTTACAAATAGAAGACCATTTATGTCTAAAAGATTGGGGATCAATTGCTTTTCAAAACAGACTTACAGCACTGAGTTAAAAAAATCAAAGAACTTTAGAACTGAGTCATATGACCCAACTAACCGGAGATAAGGGTCAAGGGACCTGCCCAGTACTTTTGGGCAGGCCCTTGCCCTCCAGGAACTGCAGTGGATTGCTGGGTTGCCCTTGGTCAAATCCCTTATCATATGGACTGCTGGCAATGTCACACAGAGAGGACACTTGGGGACTTTCTGAACAAAAACGTTAAGTGTCACATTCAGTACCCAGGTCCACAGTCCTTATTCTCCCTTCTTCCTACAGATTTGCACTTCAAGTAAAATCATCAAGACAAATGCTACTTTAATTCAAAGACTGGAAAGAAATTGCCATACAGTGAGACACTTGAGCTCAGTCTGTTTAGCTTATCAAAACAAATCATAGAATTATATAAATGTAGGACTGGCAAGGACCTAAGAAGATTGAGAGTTGACTTGATTATAGTGTATAAGTACCTTCCTTCACTGAGAGAATATACCAAGTACTAAACTGCTCTTTAAAATAGTTTAAATTCTATAAACTGACATTAACTGGCAGTTGTGAAAACATCCCAGAACCTGGTGGCAAAGTTATGTTCTGTTCCTGAAGACCAAGAACCATTGGCTGGAAGTTAAAACCAGACAAATTCAAGTTAGAAAACAAATATTTTAAAAGTGGGGGCATTTAACCATCGGAACAAGCTACCAAGGAAAGTGGTAAACTCTCTTCAAATGCAGACTGATTGCTTTTCATGAGGATGTTTTAGTCAAACACAAGCTATTGGGCTCAGTACAGGAGTAATGGGGTGAAATTCTTTGGCCTGTAATGTATATAGATCTGACTAAATGATCTAATTATCCCTTTGGCATTAAATTCTATAAACATTCCCTATAACTCGTGAGTCCTCTTTCCAAAGGAAAGAGAGAAAACTCAGTTGCATGATGAAAATGCAGTGTGATTACTGACATTAACTGGCATACAGCTTTAACCCTTTAATTAATTAAACAACTAAAAAGACATCTATCCAAGGCTCTAGAAGCATTAACACACAATTAACCATATAATTAAATCTCAGCAGCATTAACATGCTATTAACAACATTTAACGGAGAGTATTCTACTCCCGTGACATTTTAAAATTGTACCACGATGGAGTTCAAGAAAGAAGAGAAATGAGAGGGCAAAATATAGGGCAGAATGAATTCAAAACAAATTACAAACTATATATAGGGATACCACTTCACCAGCCACTAAAATATAGACATTTCTAAAAGTGAAACAGGACACTTGTTTTCCAGCACACAGCAACACCACACGACAATTAGGGTGTGCAGAATCCCATTGCCTCTTGAAATAGCAGGGGAATTTGGGAAGGCAGATTGTAATAATCCAGTTAGAAATTTGGCTAGGATGTTAGGACTAACTCTCCTCTTGCAAAAAGTACCATGGGATCTTCAAATGATTACAACTGGTCAGAGGCTCAATTTTAAGTTCTACCTAAAAAGCTGGTATCGTGAGCAGCATAGTACTTCCATAGGAACATACCAGAGCAGTTCCTTGGTACTGACTTGGAAGAGCGTAACCTCCTCAGACCACCACTATTTCCTATAACCACCATGTTTTCCTTGCAGAGTTCCAATCCAAGTTCTAATCAGGCCAAATGCTGCCAAATTTTAAGATAAAAAGGATATATTGATAGATCCAAAGCATCTACCAACATGATAGCTAACCACCAACTAAATTATAGCACAGCTAGAGGTACCATTTTCGCAAACAACTTTGCTCCTGTAAATAAATGGTTACCAAAAATCTGTCAGGGCTGTCAACCATGAATGAAGGCAAAGATTGTGTGTTGACTTCTTTAGAAATCTGCTTTCCCTGTACAGATGTCCATTGATGGCAGTGAATGCTACTCTAGAATTTACTACTAAAGGATTCACTATGAGAAGATAAAAAGGAAATTTGATGTGCAACAAGAGCCAATTTTTTACCACTGTAACAAAACCTCAAGGACATACAAAAGCAAACAGGTTTCTCTTACCCTGCAGCTGAGACCTGGGATACAGCATTGGCCCCTCTGTCTGGAATGTGTACTTCAGGGGGACTGGTCCACATGTGAAAAGTTTTATGCTTCTTTCCATTCCCTTTGTCTAAAGGTGGTTGAATTCGTTTAATTTTTGGCTTCGTTTTTGTGGGACCAAGCACTGAGCTACTTGCAGACTGTTGGCCAGATGACGGGGAGCCTCCAGGCGAAGCTGAACTGGCATGCATTACACTTGAGGAAACTTTGCTTTGCTCAAGTCCTGTGTTGTTAGGAATATCCACTAGCTGTGGAAAGCTTGACAACTGAGGTGCTGAAGCAGTGCCAAGGTCCAGCTGGGAAGAAGCATTTTTGATGGCTAAAAGTTGTGTCATATGCTGCAGCTGATAAGGACCTTCCGGGTCAGTGGATGATTGAGCAACTGTCATGCCCATAGTCTGTGCTGACGGCAATACACAGATGCTTGACGCAGCTGTCATTGCTGCTGTAGCTGGAGTTTGCGACGTCCCCAGCTGTGAAAACATCCCAGAACCTGGTGGCAAAGTCATGTGCTGTTCCTGAAGACCAAGACTTTGCTGACTGGCTTTGATCAAGAGATTGCTTATTGAGCCAAGGTCCCCCAACAATCCAGGGCTAGTTAATGTTACAGAACCCTGTCCCAAAACATGGCCAGGTACTGACCCACCAGTGCTAGGTGCTGCTGTGGCCTGCATGGACACTACATTCAGCACTGATGGATTAGATGTTAGTCCCGACACTGGCCCTGTCGTGAGGTGCCCGGCATCTGGTCCAATAATGCTGGGTGAAGTGCCAACTGCTGCAGCAGGGGCTGCTCCCACACCTTGGGGCAGCAAAGACGCTTGCTCAAAATACATGACTCCAGACTTAGACCGTTTAATAATATTGGGAACAGTCCTATGGGATGTCGAATTTCCAAGGGTCCCTAAATCTAATGGGCTGTTGGAAAGTTGGGAGGGAGCAAAATTAATCAAAGTCATGTTGGAAACCATATCAGTAGGAGCTATGGCAGAAGGGGTTCCAGACGGAGCTAGCTTTTTATTCTTTCGTGACTGCAGCCGGGATATTGGCCTTTTCTTCCCAAGGCCAGAGGTCGGGGTGGTAACTGCAGTGCCAAGGTCTGTCCTCTGGCTTGCTTCAGACACTAAAAGCTGAGGATCAGGAGGTGGCTGTACACCAATAAGGAGACCTGATGCAGGACTGCCAATATTTGGTGGGAAACCACTCTGAGTAGCTGTGGGAAAGGTATGCAAATGCTGGTGATGGGACATAGGCAACAGTCCTTTGCTAGTGGGGGGGAATAAAGACTGAGCTGATGGCAGGCTTGGATTTAATTCCGTAGTCAATGTAAGTGCGCTTCCCATGGGCCCTAGCACTGAAGTACTGGTTTCCATTACGCTCTGTGCAGAACTACCAGAAGGCGTCAGCTGTATTTTTTGTGTAACACCATTGGGAAGAGTCTGGAGGACATACAGAGGCTGCATATTCTGATTGACTACCAGAAGTTTTTCAGTGGCTGGTTTTAGGTGTGGCGGGGTTGTCTGTACTGCAGCATTAGAAATCTGAGATGGACCAGGACTGTCAGCAGAGCTTGGAACGTATTTTTGGTTTTGAAGAGGAACAGTAGGAGATACTGGTACTTGGAGTCCAGGAGTACCGCTGTTCCTAGTTAAATCCTGGTTGCTGCCATGTCCTTGCTCTACTGGGGCGCAAGGTGGACTGGCTATGTGCTCTGCATCTATGTGACCTTGGATGAAATGATCAGGAGTCATATGTCCTTCAGGGCTTGGGTCTACCCCTGGGCTTAAAAGAGTGGCATCCCCTTCACCGGAGGCAGATTTTTCTGTGACTGTAACTCTCTTCTCTCCAGATTCTGTGGAAGGTAAAGCCAGGATAGACCTCTCTCCTGAAGATGAGAGTGCAGACTCTGAAATTACAGCAAGCCTGTTGCGGTTTTGGCTGGGCACAGTAGGACTACGAGTAGTTAGAACGGAGAGATCTGATGGAAGTTCTAAAGGCAGCTCAAACTGCTCCTCTGCCGATATAGAGGAAGAAACACTACTATCCACTGGTTCAGCAGTTGGCAGCTGTTGAGAAAACACTTCAAACAAACCCATGTCCTTGCCACGATTACTATCAAGACCTAGCCCTTCCCCCAGTGTTAGAAGTTCAGATGAAGATGACTCCGGGCTTTCTCCTAAAGCCTGCATCGATGGTGTATTCTTTAGTACGAAGTCCATGATGTCCGAAGGGAGAATGTTTCCACAGTCATCGCTATTGTTATTGTCAGAGTCTGATTTGAGCAGTTCTGTGTTAAAAGTATCCAATAAGTTCTTCTCTGAGGGTGTGCTAGCATGAGCTCTACGGCCCGTGTCCAAGGAACTCAGCTGAGCTTCCAAGGAATCCTGACTCTGTGTTTTAACCCTGCTTACAGCATGGCAATTATCAATCTTTGGGTCCGTTTTATGGCCAGTAGAGCTCTTGGTGACCTGTACTTTCTCTCCAGCTTCTTCGGCTCGATCAAGCTTTAAGTTTTCAGTCCCGTTTTCTTTGCCACTTCTTTTGGTTACCTGATTTACTTTTCTTGTTGTTGCTGTAACACTTGTATCGCTTTCTGTTCCATCATCCACACCATCTAGCTGGGAGATTTTTGGAAGACTGCACTGCTCCTCCTCCTTGAATAAATTATGGGATCCAAGCCTCTCTTCTGCACTTGAGGAAACCACTGTCCTAGTGAAATTGTAGTAGTACAAGTCATCTTCATCCGAAGTACTTAAGTCATCTGCACCATCTACTTGTCCTTCTGCAGACCTCTTTCCTCGCTTCTTCCCAGTTGAGTTGCTGTAGAATGGAATGTCTTCCTCTCCATAAGATCTCACACCATACAAAGGAGTTAATCCAAAGAACATGTTCGATCTTGCCCGAGCACTTCGCCGGGGATACCTCCGCTTGTAGGAACCATCTTCCTGAGCTTTAGTTCCATCCTGAAGCATCAAGCTTCTGTCTTCAACAGGCAGATTTGGATAAGAATTATTTTGAGATTCCTGGGTAGGAGTATCACTTGGACTTCCCTGGACAACAGAACCATCTCCTTGGCTTTCAGAAGTTGAAGACAGCTCTGTCAAAGCAGTTGGTTCTGCACCCTTACTCTGTGATTCAGCATCACTTTCTTTCTGTACATTTTTAGATTGGCTTTCACTTTCCATCTTGAGAGGAGTCAGGGTTACTTTAACTGTGCGTTTTCTAGGAGCTTGCGCTTCCTTAGAGGCCCCTTCAACTTGCCCCAATGGAGCTTTAGATGCCCCTTGTGTAGGTGGAGACTTATCCCCCGTTTTCTCAGCAGAAACATTACTACAGAACCTCTGACTAATCTGCTCAGTTGCCAAAACCTGATTGATAAATTCTGGTTTTAAGCTTCCTTCATCACTGGCTGTCACTTGACTCAAGTCTGTAAAAGTTTTTACAGAATGTTTCTCTTTGAAAGTGTCTTTTGTTAACTTTTTTCCTTTCTGTCGTCTGTCTCTGCAAGCAGAAACCACATGCTCACTTGCTGCAGAGGACCTGCTACTTATTCCAGCAGGCTTTAAATTCTTTCCATCTATGTCTTCAACGGAAGGGATTTTTTCTGGTTGTATGAGGTCCATATGGAGGTCTCTCTCTTTCCTTGGGCCTCTCTGATGAAAAGATGGAAAGGGCATTGTATCTTTGGAAGAAAGTGTTACAGAAGAAGGTTCTTGAAAAGTTCCCTTTTTATTAATGTTTAATTCTATGCCTGATGTACTAAGCACTTGGGTGGACATTTTAGTATTCCCAGATGAAGCAAAGCTATGAGCTGAAGAATCTGAATCCTTTGAACTCAACAATTTTGTCTTCTCTCCCTTTGAAGATGTGCTTTTGGACATCAACTCTGAATTGGCAGAGTGTTTTATTTCTAAAGACTGAGATCCATCCAAATGACAAGTTTTACTTCCACTTGTAGCTACCGTTCTCGGAGAGCTTGAAGAGTTGGGGCTATTTTGAGCTAAAGCACTTGGAGCGCTTAAATTCACTGACCCTTTGAAGCTGTCTATATTTTTTGCACTTGATTCATGCTCTGAAGAGGATCCGATATTAGATACTCCAGGCACGGTGTGTCTGGAGTAAGTGTTCCCAATTCTGGTGGGAAAAATCATTCGGAGTTTTGACTGCTGTTGTGACAAAGAGGAGGTACTGTGTCTCCTAGAGCCAATGCTTCTAAGTCCAGAGGATAATAAAGGATCTCCCACTGTTACTATTTCATGGGTCATTGGCGTAGGACTTCCTGAAGAGGAAAAGCAGAAAAAAAAATACAAGCAATTTGGGTATTATATAGCCAACACATACATGCAATTTGATTATACAAATGATGCACATACCTAAGAAATTCAACAAAACATATTTTAGAAATTCTATCAAAATAAAAATGAAGAAATAAGGCTGAAGATATGTATTCCCCAAAAATCAGACTCTTTGTAAACATCCAATATTGTTAGCTCTGCATCTTTTGAAGCTAATGTTGATAATTTCTGAATTATTCCCTATAGGGTTCAATGCTATACGATTTTGAGTCTCTGAAATACAAGAACTAATTCTGATTTACAGACACCACAAAAGTTGAACGAATTAATTCAAAATAATTCAGAAATGTTATTTTACCTGCTACCCCTCACTGCTGGCAACAGTACACATGTTAATAGCATGTCAGAGCATACTAGCTTCAGGATAACTGAAGAGGATTACTATTTTTCCTTAAAAGTAAATTTGAACTGATGCTTAATGTAGGTTTTCAACACACTTTGGAAGGAATTCAATAAGTATGCCCTCTTTTTGCACTTTTATACATCTTTCATCCAAAGGATTTCGAAGCTTTTTATAAACTTTAGTCCTCAGCTTTGTAAAGGAAAACATTCTAACCATTTTAGAGAGGAGAAAGACCGAGGCACGGAGAAATGGTGAAGTGACTTGGTCTAGGTGGCAAAACTGAGAATAAAATCTTGGAGAGTTCCAATCTCCTGCTCCAAAATCACTAGCCAACATTCCCTCCTCTAAGAGTTCTAAACATTCTGCTTTATGTAGACTTCTCTGAATGTTTTAGTTAAAAATAAATAAAAAATTGTGACTCAATATTTGACCTCTTTTTAGAGTATATTCTTCCTGAATAGATCTGTTTGGAAGTAATCTAAAACTGGGTAAGAATTTCAGAAAGATTCCTGCCATAGAGGCAGCTGTGCTTTCCACTGTAAAAAGCATTTGTAGAATCTAAAGAACACATGGTCACCACACAAAAGAAGATGATCACCCAAGATATTGAAATTCTGAGTCTTGCTAAAAAGTGCCATTTAAAGTTTTTGGGACCTTAATAAGCCCAAACTATGACCCCTACTGAGAGCTATTACAATTCTAGAGCCTTTTCCTGGGCAGATTTTTGTTTTGAGTATGCAGTCCTTGACAAATAATCTCTCCTGCACACCCCCCAGAATCTTTCTTCTTCTCTCATGCCCCATTTTGCACGATCATCTCCACAACAAGCAAACTGAGCATCTAAAGTTAGCAGAACTTCTGAAACACAAAGCATGAGACAGACACAAAAACAACAAAAGAAAAGCAGCACAATACCTGCAGAGGGCAAAGGCCTAGACCCGGGAGACCGCTGTGTTAGGGGATAGATTGGTGTCCTGACCCTGGGACCTTTTGAGATCAGAGGATAGTAACAGGAGCTGGAGGTTTGAGAATGCAGGGGACGATCTGGAGATGGAGGGTTTACCATTTCTGGTGTATTTCGACTCTCTTTGGATAGAATTTCTGCTGCAGAGTAAGAGTAATAAAAATTCAGACATTAAAAACTAAAACCCTGGAGCATCTGTTGCTGACAAGTTTCACTCAGAGAAGACAAGATACATTTTTTAAACAAAACATAAAACCACTGACATCTTGTATTAGATCCTCAGGAAGTAACAGGCTAATTTCTCTCTCCTCAATACATTTTTTCAGCTGAAACACGGCAGAAAACACTCAACGTAAAACTAATTTATGACCCACTCGTGTGGCAGCTTCACTAATACTTTGTCCTGGGGCAATGGCTGTGTCTTTTTACACGTCAATAAAGCCCCAGAAACACCTTTGCCACTATAGTAATAAGGAAGTCTCCTGACTCCCAAGCCTTGGCTCTAACTACCTACTTAGGTACTCAGTGAAGCAATGCGTACCCGGGGGGTGCATATTCTGGTGTGCCCCAACGGCCCCATGTAGACCCTACTGACATGCTCTAAAAGGTATCCAGTGACGTAGTTCTTTCTGAAACACTATTATGTTAACCTGCACTAGGAACCTTTTAGAAAGCATTGGCAGTGTCTACATGGGGCAGTTAGAGAGCAACGCTTTGGATCATTCTGCAATTTACACCAGTCTAGTGCACACTGCCACAGAGTGTAGACAAACCCTTACTCTCCCCTTCTGTCCACAGGCTTGTACTATAGTCAAAGTCCCCATGTACTCTTCAGCAAGATTGATTTCAATTCCACAGCAAGGCTCAAAGGATTCGGGGGCAGCAAACTTGAAATTTTGTGGCAACTGTGTTTCAATGAAAAATGGAGGATTTAAATAATTTGTTTTTGATCTAAATGGCCTAGGACCCGCCTACCTGAAAAACAGTCTCTTCTTGTGCAATACTGCCACAGTTGTGACCAAGAGAGACTTGAACTGGAGCCTCAAGATGATAGAATATTTTCAGAGAGGTTCATTGCTTTGGGAGCTATCCTCACTCTAGGTCAGAACAGCTAGATTCAGCTGATCTTCAAGGTGCAATACAAGGCTTATCTGAATACTCAGGCTTTTGGGGATGTAGGGCTTGAAGAGGAGAGGAGTTTTATTGGAGATTGTTAGTGCATTTAGCTGTTTCAGGATGGTTTTTATTTTTGTCAGAGGTGCCTAAAATAATAAGACAGACGCCCTTTTGTGTATGTTTTTAATATACTGCAGGTTTTTGTACTGACAACGCATAACTGCATTGTAGAAGTTGTCTGGAAGTGAAGCTGGAGGTTTTGACAGCTTGGAAGGAGGTAACTGAGGCTGTCAGCATCTGTGGAAGAGTAGGAAGCAGTCTGGAATTATGGAACAGGCATAGCAGTTAGTTGATTTTGCTAAAACTAACAGCAGTGAAATATTTACCAATATTGACATTTAAAGCATAATTTTGGTTTCAGAGATAACACTCCTGTGACAAATGGGTCAGTTCACAACTCTCAGAGCTATTGTTTCAGGCTATCTGAAGACTGAAGGCAATGCTGCATCAGCTTGGGTTCAAGTTTTCAAGATTACCTATGCAACCATGAGTCCTAGAAACAATTTTTTAAAATAAAATCATAAGATACTGGAGCACACTTCTGCAGCACAGAGTGCATTCTGTGTCAAGTTCTATGTCCAAGAATACACAGCACACCGAGCACAGGACAAAAAATTCACTTTTTGGAATATCCCTCACCTACTTACTAAAAATCATGAGCCATGTGGTTGAAGAAAAAATATATACAGAGGATTTGCCACTAGAAAAGTATCTTAAGAGACTTGCCCGTTGGGGGTGCTGGACTATGAGCAATCGTCCTGTTCTCATCATGCTCTACAGTGCTATTGATATCTGGCTCTATGACAGGAGGTCGACATTCCATGATCTTACAAGTATACACACAGCGCTTCCGAGCATCTGTTGTGCTCCAGTACACCCTGGAACACCTGGAAAATATTTAGAAAATAAAATAAATATTGTCACTAATGTAGAAAGAGACCTCCACATTCCTGTCTTCAGTTTTCATCATCTCAAAACTATGGAGGCTATATGCTTCCTGTACTATTTGGAGTCATCCCAGCCAAATCAGAAGGTTCTTGGGCAGTTTTTGCTCAAGCAAGCTGCAATCAGCTTTAATTGAAATTTCCCTGAATAAAGACCTATGGATCTAGCCTTTGACTGATAAGAGTCTAGTACAGTAAGATCGACCCAACGATGAAACAGTTTATACTTACTGATAACCAATGGGGAACAGCTTGTCTTCACAGTCTGACAGATCATTCAGAATTCCTAAGCAGTCTATAGTCATTGAACCTAAAGCAGAAAGAGGACAAGAAGAGTTCTAGAAGAGCGAGGAGATCAGATTCCAGCACCAAAAGACAGAACAAACGCCAAGAGACACAGGCCTTACCAATCATCATGTGGATGTTTTCTGGCTCCAGGCCACTAAGAAATTTTCTTCTCAAACTGATCCCTTCAAAGTCCACAAAAACTCTTCTAAGAACTTCAAACCCATTCTCCGGTACCACCTAGAGCAAGAACCCCCCCGAGCAACACATTAATTTTAAAGGAAACATTATGCATGTTTCACACAGCCTCGCTCAATGGATACTTGATTTAGTCTCTCAGATGGGGCTGTGTGGAGACATATACAGCACTTGCCACACCTGTCCAGAGCTCTTAGTCACATCACTAACCTCTCTTCCCCACTAGTGTGTCAGGTCCTTACTCTCATGAAGAACACACTCACCTAAAGCTTTTAAGAAATAAAAATGCTTATTGCTACAGTTCTCCCAAGCCTTGGACAAAAAGGGGTATGAGTGTGATCTCACCTCTCCTTTGATCAAGTCACGATGCCGCTGGCAGTACACTTTCTTATCATCCAGAAAGACGCAGTTCTTGGCTCGGGAGCACATGAAGTGATAGTTGCTAGTGCAGGAAGTAAGGCAGCAGCCTACCGTGGCGCCTGACTTTTGGCAGAACTCACATCTCTACAAAGCCAGAGCATGGGAAAATGACAAAACCGTATTTGTGAACAAATCGTTATTTTGAACAAACCACGTCACTATCATTTGTTTCTTTCACAGACTGAAAAAGGGTTTCGACTTTGAATGAGCTTGTGTTAATGAAAGTCAAAAATTATACAATGAGTTATTTTGCATAGGCTCACACCCAAAAACCCATCCACAGGAGACAGAGCATGTGTGTGGGGGGGAGGGGCGGGGGCGGAGGGGAATGATGTTTGCAGGCGAGAAAGAAGAAAATTCCCTGAAGGGCATACTATTTTCCACCTAAACTCTGGGTCCCTCAAAATCCACAGAGAGGCTATCTTGCGTACCCTTCAGGACAAGAACCACACGGGTATTCTTGGATGAAGCCTGCACAATTGTTCATGTGCACCCCTGACCTAGAAATGGCAACTACTCCCTCCTGTGGGGCTTGCTGCTGGCCAAAATACAGGCACAATTTATCACTATTTTTGAAGCTTTAATATGAAAACCATTGTTTAGGGGGAAATGATGCAATACCAAGATTTGGCCAAATTACTTCAATTTGATTTGTGCAATTGCCTTCAGTCCCATTTCCTTTCTTCTAGAAAGAAAGCGGCCATGGTGTCACAATAAGAAGGTTACTCCATTTTCCAAGTCTGGTCAGAATTTAGAAACAACTTTTGCAGAGTTTATTATGATGGCTCTCTCTATAAGTGAGATCTCTAAAAAGTAGCCAACCTATACTGGATTTTATGAACATCCTCAAATGGCAAGCAGCCATTTTGGCTTAGTCAATAACTTATTTTGAACTAACACTCTTCAGCCTAGTAATCCTGGAATTTTCATCTAGGAATAGCATCTCTCTCTTACCCAACCTTCACTAGAATCAAGGCAAATGCAGACAGAGATGAACCAGAAAGTACTAACTATATATAGCAGCAGTTTTCAAACTGTGGTTCAGGACCCCAAAAGTGGGTTGCAAACCCATTTTAATGGGGTTGCCAGGGCTGGTGTTAGACTTGCTGGGGCTTGGGGCTGAAGCCCAAGCCTGGGTTGTGGGGGTCAAGCTTTGGCCCCTCCGCCTGGGGCAGTGGGGCTTGGCTGGGCTCAGGCTTCAATCCCCCTTCCTGCAGTCATGTTTGTTGTCAGAAGGGAGTCGCAGTGCAATGAAGTTTCGGAACCCCTGATCTATAGCATGTAGTTATATATATTTCATATTTTAGTGCAACATTTAGCTGTGCAACTGACATCCCTCGTCGCTGCTATTTATTTTAAAATGAAAGCCATGGTTCTAAAGTGCTGAGCTCACACAGAATTTGTTCATGGGAGATTCCCCTGTAAAATTCTGAGCCCATAAAGTGCTGCCCTTCTATTACAAGCAAATTAACCCTTTGGTCTCCAACATTTTTCTACACCAGGAGTTCACACTGCATCAGGAGGGAAAGTAGGCTTTCAAATGCCAGCCAGACAGCCTAAGGACTAGTTGGGGAACATACTCTATGTTACAGACAATGATAAAACTTAAAATCAGAAATCAGATGAATAATAGGAAGGGAGAGGAGGGGAAAAACCCCACAAGAACTGTTTAGATGGATTCCAGTCTCAACCCTAACTAAGCCACATTTGCTTATACCCACCAGCTGCTTCCCTCTGATCACAGCCATGTGTACATTTTTCAGAGACCCATCATCATCCTCAAACACTTCTGCTGACCATAAAGCACAGTTTACATGTGTCCATTCATTCTGGCCAATGTACAGGAGACGTCCAGCATCCTAAAGAAAAACATGTAATAAATAGTTTTTCAAAGATTCCTTAGGACAGTGGTTTTCAATCTTTTTTCATTTGCAGACCCCTACAAATTTTGACGGGAGGTGTGCACTCCTTTTGAAATCTTAGACATTTCAACAAAGATTGAAAACCACTGTCCTAAGGTACAGCAATGCACAAAGATCCTAGCAGACTTCCACTTGCACTGGATTTCAATCCATCCAAAAAGGAAGTTTTGCAAATTAGCAGTAATCTCAGGTTAAAAAAAGGACAGCCTGAACACTAGTTAAATTCCAATTTTAACCTGTTACATGCTCCATAGTTCTCAATGTGGCATTAGAAGCTGAAAAAGTAAACTTTTGTTTTTACAGGTTTTCTGTCTGTGTCCCAGAATCAGAAATATCATCGGAAATGAGTGCAGCTCATAATTTCCCTCCGTGCATTATTTGGTGAATTCATATCAAAAGGGTGACTCTTAAAATGCCACACACAAAAAAATAATTAAAATTTGGAATTAAAACCAAACCACACTCCTGCTCAGAACAAACCAGGCTTAAAGAAAAAGGTATTTTTGACCTAATGCAAGCAATACTACTTTAATATTAAACTATGAACAGAGAAATCAGTAAGCATCTATCCAGTTATCAATGGCAGCTCAAAAGTACAATCCATTGTCACAGTCTGTCACTAATAAATAAATAAATAAATGGAGATATGCCAATCTCTTAGAACTGGAAGGACCTTGAAAGGTCATCAAGTCCAGTCCGCTGCCTTCACTAGCAGGACCAAGTACTGTCCCGACAGATTTTTGCCCTAAACGGCCCCCTCAAGGATTGAACTCACAACCCTGGGTTTAGCAGGCCAATGCTCAAACCACTGAGCTATCCCTCCCCCCTATTACAGAGAGAGTGCCGTGCAGGTACTTACGTTAGCACTATCATCGCCATATTTCAGACAGAGTGCACACTGCCTGTTGTCTTCCACATCAGGAGGTGGATTAAGTTCAGGGCTATCCTCCCGGCTTCTATCAGAGCCTTACAGCAAAAAGAAAGAATGTTTATTCTTGGCAACTGGTTCTTAAAGAGAGGGTAGGGAGGGAAATACTTATTTAGAAAACTTGCACTATAGTCAAAGTCCCCATGTACTCTTCAGCAAGATTGATTTCAATTCCATTCAATTCAATTGATTGTCAGTTTAAGAGTTTTAAGTGCACAAATGCAGAAGAGTCAAATAGCAGCATATGCAGCGTTCATTACTAGCCTGAGTGCTTTAAAAACAACAAGCAGGGTCAGTCAGGCAGACCTCAGGGGCCACAGGGCCACTTTCTGGGGAGAAATGAACATGATACTGGCCATGGCTCAGCTGAGGAATCCCAGGCAACTGTTCAGGTTAAGTTATTTTAAGGTGTTCCTTCGCAGCCTCCTTTCAGGTCAGGCACTTCTATGTATTTGTCTCTTCCTGGCCCAGAAGAGACAGGCAGAGGGACCAGTAGACTGCCAGGTCTCACACCTAGTCCCCTGACCTCCCCCTCCTCGTGGGCAGGGAGAGAAAAGAGGAGGAAGAAAAGACAGTCACCACCCCAAGGGCTGAGGCTTCCTGTGCAAGTCCCATGCTACAGGGCTGCTCCCATGACCAACTGGAGCCTCCTTTGATCTCGCTTGTGGTGTCTGTCCTTACAGCTCCTGGTGTCTTTAATGGAGCCGCTCTTCTTCTGCCCGTGGCACTGCTTTGCAACTTCATGTTGCCTTCGGTATCGTGTCCCTGCCACTCTCCTCTCCGCCTCGCACCCCAGCCGCCCATGTCCTGCTGCCCTCTTCTCCTCTCCCTACAGCCAGCCCTTGTGCCCAGTTTGAGAGGAGCTGCCAGGATCCCGGACGTGCCTCAGTCAGCTCTGGCAAAACAGCGAATATGCTGATGGCTTGATAAAGTTTGAACTAGCAAGAGATCATGAAACCATTCACAGATTAGTCAAATACACCCAAGAGTTCTCTAAAAGAATGAACATGCACAAGTCCCTATGTAGCGCTAATGCAGTCTACCCCTTGGCTCTCAAGATTTTGAAGAAGGATGGGCACATCAGGGTTTCGGGTTTCTTACTAGAGATAGGTGGTGTCGGCGGATGCAGCGGAGTTGGTGAATCTGGTTCTCCAGGCCCTTTGGGTTTTGGAGCTGGAATGATTTTCTTCATCAAAGGGGGCTGTTCAGTGTGGTTATTCTCTTCGCGCTCCTGCCACTGAGCATAATTATGGTCAAGTGAAGGGGGCAGCACTGCATTGGGCAACATCCCACTGCTGAAAATATAAAGAGGAGTCAGCTGTCAGACCTGGCTCTACCAAGTGACCTGGACACTGTAAACATGGTCTGTATCCAGTTATAGTTCCCTTCAATACTTAAAACCTGTATATGCTCTAACTAATCACTCCTACCAATCAGTTACATTTCAACATTTGTGTTGCTGTCGTCTGTTTCCTTCAGGGATGATATAAACACAGATTGAAGGCGATGCTAGACAGAGGGCAGCTCACACCACATCAGCACACACTAAACCAGGCTCTATATCATGCTTTTAGTCTCTCAGTTTAAGAAGCACAAAATGCATACAATAAACCCATCTGGGAATTTGATTGTTTTTTTACTACTAAGTAATAGCATGTCTTGTTCTTTTTTGCTTTGACAGCTGACAAACTGCAGGGTGCTGCCCCTGGATGCAGAACAGTTACTTACTTGCTTGTTACTTTATTTGGCTCCCAAAACCTGGATTTTTTTACACTGAACCATGGAAAAACACGTTCCATTTGCTGAAATAAAAACAACACTAGATTAGAATACAAGAAAATATTAATGAAAAGATCCAAGAAATTCATCCAAGATCCACAGCAAATGTGCAGATCTCAGGTCAGCCAAGACGACTTCATTAAGGTTGAGAACTCTGCCAAGGTACTAATTTCCCAAGGACAATTAACCGATAGCTTAACCAGAAAGATGCTAAGTACACAGAATGTGATGAACTCTTTGAATTCCAGTGGCAGCACAAACAGCTAATCTGGAAGTTTGGGAATCAATGGACAAATTTTATTTTATTTTATAAACAGAGGTCATTACATAGAAAGCAGCATTCAAAATAAACTGTATTCCTCACCCGAATAAAGAAGGACTTGACCATGCTATTAGCTTTTTTAACTTCTGGTTGCCCTCCATCTGAATTAATGGCTGCTTGAATAATCTTCACAATATCGTCACTAAATTCCAACTACAAGAAAACACACAGTTCATATCAGCATGTTCTGCACACCTGCGCCATCTCCAAATCCTTAGTCCACATTGTAAGCCTGCACTGAGTGGGATGCTGCTCCTCAAAAGGTCAGATCCTGCCCTCTTTACAATTCAAGTCGCACGCCGATTTGCAAATTAACTGGTGGGGTTGCTTCTAAGTGATGTGGAACATTTACCTGATTTTCCCTCACCCAACACCGATAGAAACAAAACCAAAGTCAATGGATCTACCATTTTATACAGTGTCTTGGGTCAAGTCTTGCAGTTATTTTAAAGACACATAGCATGTGGTTGCAGTGGAAATAGAATATACATTTTAAGGCAAGACTATCTTAACATGAAAAAGCTTCTGAAAAAAATAAAATTAGTAAGATTATCACATTATTCAGTGCTGGTTCCCTACAGAGCAAGCTGATTCAGTTATATTAGCATTTTTACATACACTGCTCCCAAGACTTTCTTCCTTCCAAATATGAATAATTAATTTCCAGAGAACTCAGGTGAAAGCAAAATCAATGAAGTCACTGGACTACATATATTTAGCTAGAAGTAACACGCAAAGGTATCCTCTCCTGTTTTCTTGGATATAGATTTTTCACCAGCAACTGTAATAATTGTAACCAAATGCCTTTTCGGTGTAAAAGAACATGTAACAAAATGGTGTAAATTTAATATTTTAAAGGCGTCCCTTTAATATTATTTAATATTTTTAAAAAAGTTGAGATGTTATGTTATCGCCTAACTTTGACATACCACGGAAGTGTAACCTCCTTGATCCATTTTTCTTTTCATTCCTTCCAGGTCCAGAGGCTGCTGCTCCTCCTGCTTGCTGACCTCTGTTAGAACAGGAGGATCTGGACCTTCAGGAGAGCTTCTGGATGGGATACTCTCTTCTGTCTCAGGATTTAAATCAGGTGGTTTGGCTGCCTGTTAACATTAAAAGGAAAAGGACAAACATTCTGTATTCAGCATTATATTGAGTGAGAGATACTTTGACTTTGTACTTGTACAGTACTGTTCCTCAAAGTGATTTATAAACATTAATTAAGTCTATTGTCATCCTGTGCGGTAAGTAAACATACTCCATTTTACAGAAGGATAAAATGAGGCAGAGTGGGGAAGGGACTTATGCTGGGTTGCACAGTGGCAGAGTAGGGAATACAAAACAAGAGACCTAAACTCCCACTGCCCTATAATGTAGTTCCACAGTGTCATGTCACACAGGAAATGATAAGCATATGTGGGAAGTTTTGATATTTTGTTTTCCCATTATTTTCCCTCTTTAAAATGCAGTTCAACTGTACTGTGCACAAAAGAGAGGCTATCCCAGAACTGTGGAGAAAAAACACGTTCGCATAATGATACGTGGACAGGAAAGCAAAATCATTCGGCAGCAGAGCTTAAAATGAATACATTCCGATATTTCATTGTTAAATTTAAGCAGCAACAAGCCCCAATTCATAAAAAACAGCTTCGTGAACTACAAGGGGCAAGTTTCCTGCACGTCTACAAGCATTTTTACAATTTATTACACTTCCTAGCATGGGCGCAAGTAGCAGCTTGTTCACATGCAAAAGGCAGTGATCAGCTGTGGGAACACAAATTCATTTCCACAAGTCTGACAACTTCTTACAAGCATAAAGTCTCCACCCTCAGTCAGAGACATTGTTACTGTTGAAGTCCCAAATTCCCCCTGTCCCTAAAACACCACTTGTCCTACACTCATTTAAAGATTACATATCCTTCATGTCTAACTATGTAGATTACCATATAAAATAAACACTTAATTATATATACTGAGATTTATCAAGTACAATGAATCAACTTCCCAAAAGAAGACATGTAGCAACAGTAGAACCCAATCCAGAGATGGGCAACTCATAAAATTGTGCTCAACGCAGAGGTGAACCCACCTGTCTGTAACGTAGTAAGTGACTGGTAGTCCTGGAATTTAACAAGGCTGTTAAAACCTGCTTCAAAGAAACTTGCAGCTCCTTTTCCAGTGCCAGCCGCCATTCGGCAGGGTGCTGCTCTGTGCAGTTAATGCAGGTGTATGCCACACTCTCAGGAAGGTTAGAGAGGATTTCATACATCTCATCTGGAGACCAAAAAAATAACAAACATAACCCGAGCTGCTTAACGAGAGGAGGGGTAAAGGGAGAGGCAAAAGAAAGGAACCACTCTATATACCACACTTGCTTTGTCTAGAGATACCCCAGTGTTTCCCATCAACAATCAATGGAGCTCGGCTGTTCTCAGTGGTGGCAGATGACAGAACAAGGAGTAATGGTCTCAAGTTGCAGTAGGGGAGGTCTAGGTTGGATATTAGGAAAAACTTTTTCACTAGCAGGGTGGTGAAGCACTGGAATGGGTTACCTAGGGAGGTGGTGGAATCTCCTTCCTTAGAGGTTTTTAAGGTCAGGCTTGACAAAGCCCTGGCTGGGATGATCTAATTGGGGTTGGTCCTGCTTTGAGCAGGGGGTTGGATGAGATAACCTCCTGAGGTCCTTCCAACCCTGAGATTCTATGATCTTTGCATAGAGGGTAACTGTGAAACTCAGCTACGGTGCTAATACGTTAGGTAGCTTGTGAAGGAGGGTATCAACATTTGCAGAAAACTGTCAGTGTTAAACCTGGGTTCAACTGTAAGAAGATCAGTATTTTTCTTAAAATACTGCCACAAACACTCTATTAGTGACTAACGTCTAAAATTGGATGCCTTTAGTCTAGTGGCAACACCCATAGATGGAAACTTTTAATGCATCCATATTATTGGCCCCGGGGCCAAGGGGAGCCTGCTGAGTAGTGAAGACAGTTTGCCTCACCTGAAAGATTTTCACATTTGGAGTGGACCCAGCGATCACACTTCCCACACTGCATCATCTTACTCTCGTAGTCATCGTCATCATAGCACTTGTCACAGAGTGGGCAGAAGTTTCCTGTAAATAAGCCAGGACCTTCACTCATCATTCCAGCTGCTGCATGCACATCTCAAAGGCTGGCTGGCTGCTTACTATATTGCTGAGAAGCAAATCCACCGAAACCTTCCTGCCCAAATGCAAACTGCTGCTACTTCTACCCTTACAACACACAGGAAAAATAAGAATGTCTACAAAAATAAACTACAATCCATGTGGGTCTTACAATTCCACTATAAGGAGGCACTTAATTTTTACCTTTATTGCAAGACTTGTAACAAAATAAAAGACTGTACAGATAGCTTTGTAGGGAAAAGTGAGAAAGAGAAAAAGATAGACCTCTACAGGCAAAATAAGACTGAAAAACCTATCCTGCTAATCTGGAAAGTGGGATAAACTCAATTTCCTACCAGGGTCTGGTCATTTACCCCTCCCACTATCATCCATACCCCTTAGATTCAGATCCTGAACTGACATGGGAGACTGAGGAGGAGGAAGTCACCTAACCCAAAGTATTTGTTTTTCAGGCTATGTCTACACTACAGCCCATTCCAGCAAAACTTACGTCGCTCAGAGGTGTGAATATTCCACCCCATCAGCGACATAAATTACAGCAGCGTAAGCACTCATGTGCACAGCGCTATGCTGGCAGGAGAGCATCTCCCGCTGACATAGCTTATGCCGTTCGCGGAGGTAGTTTTTTATGACAACGGGAGAGCTCTCTCCCGTCAGCATAGAGCCTCTTCACCACATGGGTTGCCAAGGCACAGCTGTAGTGCTGTACATATAGACATGACCTAAATCAGGCCAGGACCCGATCTTAAATTTTGTTCCCTCTCTACACTCCTGGTAAGGATCTTTAGACAACAGTTTTGAAATAAACCCTGCAACAACTGATAGTGCTTATTATATGGAAGTCCCAAACTGTCACTAAGAGGCAGTGTTGACTTTTCTTTGTTAACTGCTGTAAAAAGCAATCCTACTTTCCCTGATTTCACATATGAAAAGCTTCCACAGTTTATGATTTCACTGATTCTTGGCCATGACATTGGAGTGGCACTAAAGCTTGGAATCAGCAACACTGCTCAGCTGCCTCATAGGCCATCACTTCATTCTGTGAGAACATTTCCTTACAATGGGTGTGATCTCCCTGAGAATAGCTTCAAATAACATTCACCATAAACAATGTTGCAACCTCAACTGTTTGGTACCTTTAGCAAAGAGTTTGGCACAATCATGACACAATGAGAAGTCATGAGACCACTGTGCATCCCATCCTTTGCCTGGAGTTGTTGAACCACAGCTCTTGCAGCGAACACATTTGGTACAGATCTGTAAGAGGGGACACACAGATTTGACATTTCCCTCACTTCAGGCAACTGCAGTAGTAGAGAAGATGCTTCTCTTCTTATGGTAAAATGCTGACCATGCAACAGAAAATATGCTTCAGTATAGCAGTTTTGCCATTAGAAATTCTGGTACAATTAATCTCAAACCTTTCTTTAATTTGAAAAAAAACATGGTTTTGGCAAGGACAAAATTCTTAAGACATTCTGTATAACCTCCTGTTTTGGATTGGGGCTAATGTAGAAAGTTGACAAAGCCATAGGTATAGCAGCATAAAACACTATTATTTATATTACAGTAGTATTCAAAATGTCCTAGGCACTGTACAGAGGAATACAGTCCCTTCCCCAAAGAGCTAACAACCTCAAATACAAGAATCAGTCTAGCACTCTAATCCCATTCACACCCGTCACCATACCAGTGTCCACTGACAGTAACGTCGGAATGGAAATGTATGTGTTTACTTACTAATATGAGGGAATTCCTTGGCCCCTGTGCACTCAGTTTGCTCAGGAGGATTCATAATAAGGCTAAAAGACAAGTGTCTCCTCTTGTATCCCTGCCCTTCTTCATTCACACAATGCTAGAGAGTTCACTCACCATAAGAGCATTCAAAAGCCAGTCTTTAATAATAAAACTTTTTCAAATTTACCTTATAAAACAGTAAGCATCCTTAAATAGGCTGCACATAGACTTTGTAATTCTATCAGTGTAAGAAACCCCGCCATGTATAAAAGATCTGCAGATTGAATAGCTTGAGCTTTGGCTGGTAGTTCCTAAGGAACATAAGTCAAGCAGAGCAAACTCACCCAAACTTTCTTTTTCTTGGTGGGTTTTGTTGGGTAGTTTGGTCCCAGGCACTCAGGGTGATAGCTGTTTCGGCACTTATTACACTCCAGCAACTGCTACAGAAATGCAAAAATCAGCAGCATTGTAACAAAACCCAGGAATAGATGCCATCCCTTGAATACTTCCATTTTACACTAGATTCAATATTCAGTGTGCCCGGAATAGACCATATGTAAGCTAGTCAATCTGAATTCACCACAATGACAATACTATGCTGTCACATGCACTGAAAGGTTCTTTATCCCATTACTAACCCCACAAAGCATCCAGTCCTATGTTAAATGATTTAGATAAATTAAGCTAAACAGAGTTCCTGGAAGTAGTGAACTGATGGGCAAAGAAAACAGCACTCAGAATGTTCACATTTGTTATACTTAGTACCTTTGTGGCCTGGTGCTGTCTCCCACATACATGACAGAACTTGCAACGACGACAGCACCAGTTTTCCAACTGGTCCTCCAGAGGGCGCTCACTCTCTTCTAAACAGAACTTGTGGAAGGGCTCACAACAGACCTGACAATACACAAACTACAAGGGGGGAAAACATCAGCATGTCAAACACTTTGTTTACTTCTCAACCAAACCCAACTGCTCTCCATTCTGTTTCTAACTCTGGTTTAGAATTCACAGAACAAGTATTTGCATTCAAAAATTTTACACTGGAATTCACACACAAACCACTTTCAGCACCCATATCGCAGTTTTAATCGCACTGTTAAACAATAGGTTTCAGTGTAGTAGCCGTGTTAGTCTGTGTCAGCAAAACGAAAATAAGAAAGAAAAACTTGTAGCACCTTAGAGACTAACAAATTTATTTCAGCATAAGCTTTCGTGGGTTAATACCCACTTCATCGGATAGTACCAATTGAAATGTATTAAATATTGTGGATGTTTTCCTACATTTTCATATATATTGTATTCTGTGTTATAATTGAAATCAAAGTGTATATTTTTTATTATAATATTTGTACTGTAAAAATGATAAAAGAAACAGTATTTTTCAATTTCACCTCATACAAGTACTGTAGTGCAATTTTTTTGTTGGGGAAGTGCAACCTACAAATGTAGATTTTTTGTTACAAAACTGCAGTCAAAAACAAAACAATGTAAAACTTCAGAGCCTACAAGTCCACTCAGTCCTACTTCTTGTTCAGCCAATTGTTAAGACAAACAAGTTTGTTTACATTTACAGGAGATAATGCTGCCCTCTTATTTACAGAGTCACCAGAAAGTGAGAACAGGCATTTGCATGGCACTTTTGTAGCTGGCATTGCAAGGTATTTGCATGCCAGATATGCTAAACATTCGTATGCCCCTTCATGCTTCGGCCACCATTCCAGAGGACATGTTTCCATGCTGACGAGGAACAAAAAATAACGCATTAATTAAATTTGTGACAACTACTTGGGAGAGAATTGTATGTCCCCTGCTTTGTTTTACTCACATTCTGCCATATATTTCATGTGATAGAAGTCTCAGATGATGACCCAGCACATGTTCATTCTAAGAACACATTCGCTGCAGATTTGACAAAAGGCAAAGAAAGTACCAAAGTGAGATTTCTAAAGATAGCTACAGCACTCGACCCAAGGTTTAAGAATCTGAAATTCCTTCCAAAATCTGAGAGGGACGGGGTGTGGAGCATGCTTTCAGAAGTATGAAAGAGCAACACTCCAATGCGGAAACTACAGAACCCGAACCAGCAAAAAAGAAAATCAACCTTCTGCTGGTGGCATCTGACTCAAACAATGAAAATGAACATGCGTTGGTCTGCACTGCTTTGGATTGTTATCAAGCAGAACCTGTCATCAGCATGGACACATGTCCCCATGAATGGTGGTTGAAGGGACATATGAATCTTTAGCACATCTGGCAGGTAAATATCTTGCGATGCCAGCTACAAGAGTGCCACGTAAACGCATGTTCTCACTTTCAGATGACATTGTAAACAAGAAGCGGGCAGCATTATCTCCTGCAAATGTAAACAAACTCCATCAGCTGAACAAGAAGTAGGACTGCATGGACTTGCAGGGTCCAAAATTTTACATTATTTTATTTTTGAATGCAGTTTTTTTTCTACAGTTTTAATTCTACATTTGCAAGTTGAACTTTCATGATAAAGAGATGGCACTACAGGACTTGTATGAGGTGAAGTGAAAAATACTATTCTTTTTTTACAGTGAAAATACTTGTAATCAAAAATAAATCTAAAGTGAGCACTGTTCACTTTGTATTCAGTGTTGTAATTGAAATAAATGTAGAAGACATCCAGAAATATTTAAATAAATGACATTCTAGTGTTGTTGTTTAATAGCGTGAGTTTTTGGGCGATTAATTTTTGTAATCGTTTGACAGCCCTACTCAGAAGCTTCAACTGGTGTCCTGTTCTGTCTAGGTGGTTCACAAAGCACTACAGGTATTTTTTTTAGGGACAAACATATCCCCTACTGCATGCAACCTTTAACAGGCTGAGATACATGTGAGGCAAAATTTTCAAAAGCATCTAAGTCTCACTGACTTTCAATGAGATGTGTGTTCGTAAGTCATGTTTGAAAATGGGACTTAGGTGTTTTTAAAAATGCTGCCCTAATATCCAACACAGATCAGATCATTTCTTTTGGAGGACTACAGAACTCTTCAAACAGTAGCTGATTTTGTATACCATGTGTTTAGGTACTGTGGGACACAACAGGGTTAGCAAAGGATGGAGTTACAGCTTCTAGCCTGAATTTCCTCTTGTTTAACATGATTTAACAAAAAAGGAAATGCATACACATCTGCTGAATACTTTGGTGCTTGTAAACATTCTAAGATCAACAGCAGAACAAGATGCTTTACCTCCACATGTCCACTGCTGGCACAGAGAAAGCAGACCACTCTGGGAGTGATAGGTACCGAGGTCAGAATGCCTAACCCACCCATCTCCCAAACGTTTTCCACTTCACAGTCCTCCTGAAAGCACAAAAAGGGTACATCAAGCAGAAAAGAGAAATGCAACATTAGGAAAAAGTAGAGCACAACATTTGCACAACTACTGTTAGTCAGCGTACCTAAGCAGCTTCAGTTTCAAAACATTTAAAAACTCATACCTTAGGTCCAGTCATATAATATAAATTAAAAACAGAAGTCACATCTTACTAATTTTGCTAATGAGTGGACCCACTGCAACTGACAGGTTTGTGCATTAGTAAGTGAATATAAGAAGGACAACATATCACCAGGTGTACTTTATACACTAATGTTCACAAGTCTATGTTTTAATTAGTCTGATCATACTTCACAGTTTACTGTAATATATTTTATCAAAATATGAAGTCTTAGTAATACAAGTCCTCAGTACACCCTCTGCTTTTAACACTTTTCTTGGGGGCTGGAGAAGAGAGACTACACTCCCAGGGTGGATTAGGAAAGTGCTGATTATGTTATATATTTAAGTGACTAATGTACAAAAAAAAAACCAAAATTCAACTGTTAAATTTCCAAACATATCCCAGTGCTGCTGTGAATAACACAGGATTAATAGAATATCCAAATTCTCTTGACTCAAGTAGCTGACATGGTTTTACAGTTCCACCTTGATGAAATTACTTCCTTGACAATATCAGAGGGGTCGCCGTGTTAGTCTGGATCTGTAGAAGCGACAAAGGGTCCTGGGGCACCTTATAGACTAACAGACGTATTGAAGCATAAGCTTTGGTGGGTGAATACCCACTTCTTCGGATGTACATCGCTTGCATCCGAAGAAGTGGGTATTCACCCACGAAAGCTTACGCTTCAATACCTCTGTTAGTCTATAAGGTGCCACAGGACCCTTTGTCGCTTCCTTGACAATGTTGCTCCCGTTCATCCATTCTCGCTCTCATATTGAGAATTACTGTTTAAAGTTTTAATAGTCTCTTCATCCAACACTGATATTGTAATAAAGATGATGGAAGAATTTCCAAGAGCAGAAAGATTTTTCAGAGAGATACTGCGGTTCCTATTGATACCATCTTACAATAGAGCATACCACAGTACATCACTAACTTAAAAAGTCAGGAATAGCATTCCTGAGGGAAAAAAAACACTCCAATATTTATTTTACAGCCAATTACATTCAAAATATTTCTAAGATATTTGACCCCTTACCTTGAAGTCCACTCTGATTCTGTGGACTCCATCTGTAGGTGCCTTTTGCTTGGAACTGCTTCCATTTGACAGGGTACTGAGCAAATTCAAAGTGCTGTTCTCTGGCTTGTTGATTGGAGGAGGTTTTTCCTAAAGAGTAAAGAAAAGACATTTGCATTTATTCCAATCCCAAATAACTATTTTAAGAAAGGACTGACCAGAGTAAACAAATCTTTGATCATTATTATACAAAGAAACTGAGTGCATCTCAGAACTAAGGTTCTTACAAAAAGTGGACGCAGAAGATCAGTTTTGCAAATCCTTTTTAGAGCACTTCATGCACAGAATTATGCTTGTTGTATTGCATTCTAAAATCACGACCTTTTGTCATCCAAGACAATGCTGGTATTTAACTTACTATGGTGCAGCAGCTCTGTGGGTAACCAATGTCTATACAAATTTTCAAAAACGGAATTAAAAAATGGGCAGTTTCGTTTGTTTTTCAAAGGAAACATCACACTTGTTTTTAAAAATTAAAATTGTTTATATTTTGTTAGTTAAAATGGAACTCATTTTTGCAGTTACGTAGATTTCTTAGTAAAACAAGTTGACATGCATCAATTATGTCTTAAATGCATGTCATGTCATTTGGGGACTTGGTACAATGGAGGTAGGAGGAGCCTTTTACATCTGTAAGGCTTGTCTGGAGGGGTAAGAAGCTGCAAACTCTGCCCTTGGGACAAGTAATGGAAACTTCTTCCTTTAAAAGTGTCTAAAAGGATCTGGAAACATGATAGAAATCAAACTGAAGTCTATTTTAGATTGACATTCCAGGGGCAAGAAACTGAATTTAATTCTGATTGGGTTTAATTCTAAAAATGCTGTTCACAGTAAAAACTTTATCTAATCATGAAAAGCCCACAACAAGGTAAGTTAGGGTTGCACACTGGTATTTGACAATAGAAAATAAGTTTAAAATTCTTGTAATTTGCTGAATATGTAGTAAAATAAACAATCTCACCTTTTCTTTTGGTTTCTGTTTCACAGGGAAACTTGGACGGGGAGTAACTTTCTTCTGTTTGCTTTGCTCTATGCCAAGGGAAGGGGAGAAAAATCATGTGTTTAGATCTTGGAATGAATAACCACTTCCAGGAAACAGAACAGAAATAATGCACTTGAGGAAAAGATATTTTAGGCCTTGCTCCCTGATCTGCCCAATCTTTACTCCCAACTGCTCCCTTATCTCTTTTTAGTCACTAGACACCACCATTTATGCCTTAAGCAGCCTCCTAAACAACACAGCAAACAAGCACTCCCCACAAAACACTCCTGAAAACCCACCTGATTCCCCAGAGCATAACACATGCAACACTGACACTGCCCACATAGTAACAGTCCATATCTGCTAGACTACACTTTTTCAGATAGGGATTCTCTTCTTTGTTTAGCACTTTCACTCTGCTGTGATGTGCTACTTATGGATAATGACAAAAGTTTAACTAAACACTATAAAACTCTGTTTTAAGGTTACCAGGGTTTGAATGGGAAACTCAAACATACAGATAAGACATCCTTATCCCTTCCCATACACATATTAAGTTTAATGTAAAGAAATCCAATTTAAATAAACATCTCCCAAAGTATTTTAGAATGATACCACCAGTATATAAAATATTTTCCAGTTTTATACTGTTCAATGATGTTTAATATTCAATATACAAGACTCTCAGTTGTTACATAATCTAGTTTTTAGTTTGTTTTTGAACAAGTGACTGATTATTTTCATTACATTTGTTCATTTACCTAATTCTGGTTGGGGCGTCTGTTTTTTCTTGGGCTCGCTAGGGATGGTTTTAGGTACTTCTTTTTTCAGTGGTCCTGAGCTAGGCGGCTGACAAAGGGAAACTTGCAATGGCTGGGGTGCCTGTTTGCCAGTTTTTCTGGCACCAGAAGCAGTGACCTGTTTGGACTCCAACACTGGGACACAGGTATTTCCCTCTTCATTCTTCTCCTCACTTGGCTTTCGGGCAGGTTCACTGCTCTTTTTCAAGGTATTATCTTCTTTTGCTAAAACAGTCTGAGGAGCTGGTTTCTGTCCAGAATCCACTTGGTTCTTCCCAGAATGGCTCTCTTTCTTTTCATTGGTTTTGGATTTCTTCTCTTTCTTTTTCACAACTATGAAACAAAAGGTAGGAAGTAAATTATCAGTTTTCACAATGGAGAGACGTGAACAGCAGGGTCCCTGAAGGATTTGTACTGGGACGTGTCACGTTCAACGTATTCATTAATGGTTTGGAAAAAGGGGTGAATGGCGATTTGACAAAATTTGCTGGCAATACAAAATTATTCAAGATTGTTAAATCCAAAGCTGATTGTGAGGAATTACAGAGGGATCTCATAAAACTGGGTAACAAACTGGCAAATGAAACTCAACATTGATAAAGTGCAAAGTAATGCACATTGGAAAAAATAATCCCAAATACACATATACCATGATGAGCTCTAAATTAGCTGTTACAAGCCACGACAGATCTTGGAGTCATTGTGGATAGTTCTCTGAAAACAGCTCAATGTGCAGCAGCAATCAAAAAGGCTAACGCTATGTTAGGAACTATTAGGAAAGGGATAGAAAAGAAGAGAAAATATTATAATGACACTATATAAATCCATGACGTGCCCACATTTCAACCAGTGTCCAGTTCTGGTCACCTGATCTCAAAAAAAGACACAGTGGGACTGGAAAAGGTTCAGAGAAGAGCAACAAAGATATGAGGAGAAACTAAAATGATTAGAGATGTTCAGCTTAGAGGAGAGATGACTAAAGGGGTGGAGGGATCTGATAAAGGTCTATACAATTATTAATGGAATGGAAAGAATTAATAGAGAGGTGTTATTTACACCCTTTCCTGCAATAAAAAAAACCAGAAGTCACCTGAAGAAATTAATAGGCAGCAGGTTTAATACAAAGAAGAGGAAGTACTTTTTCACATAGCTTATTGCCATGGGATGTTGTGATGGCCAAAAGTATGATAGATTCAAAAAAGAACTGGATAAAATTGGTCATGGACGCAAATCCACACTCAGGGTGACCCTAAACCTCTGACTGACAGAAGCAGGAATGGATCACTCCATAATTGTCCTGTTCTGTACCCTCCCCTGAATCTCTGGTATGGGCCACTGTCAGAGACAGGATACTGGGCAGTATCCTGCCCAGATACTGACCCAATATGGCAACTATGTTCCCATGAAGAAAGGCACAAATAAAATAAAAGTTAGATGCAATTAACTTTTTTGGGGGGAGGAATAGCTCAGTGGTTTGAGCATTGGCCTGCTAAACCCAGGGTTGTGAGTTCAATCCCTGAGGGGGCCATTTACAGATCTGGGGCAAAAATTGGGGGATTGGTCCTGCTTTGAGCAGGGGGTTGGACTAGATGACCTTCTAAGGTCCCTTCCAATCCTGATATTCTAGGATTCTATGAATTATGTGATTTCAAGCCACCCATCTCATTTTACAATCATATACAAACAAGGAACAAAACGTATTCTGTTCTCAGAACTCTCATATTGGAGTTCCTTGGCATAAAAAGTGTCTCAGTGCTCTAAAAGGAATGCACATAGGCAGTCAAATTGACATGTTCAATTTCTTATGCTACAACCACAGTTCTAATAAGTTGGTTCTGCATTCTTATGGACCAATCTTTCTGTAGGATGACATGGATCCTCCTTACTCCAACAGCAGGAAAAAAAGGAAATTTTGCACAAGTTCAAAGAGTTCAGCAACTTAGCTTGAGGAGCTCACAGTGGCCAAGACATATACTTTTAACACTTCAGTGTTTACAATGCAGGGAGTTAAAAATGGAGTGGAGGGGAAATGTATCAAAGTTTCAATATAGCAGCCAAAATCACAAAAAGGAAGGCAATCTAGAGATTTGGAGAATGAAAATGCTATATAGCACCATGATTCTAGAAGTTGTGGCCCTGCACCTACTCCTATTGCAAGTCAAGGGTAAAATTCTTGTTTGATTTCAACAGGAACAGGATCATGCTCCCTGCAATATTTTGTCTGAGACATATCTTATGTCTTTGGCTCTACTGCTCAATGCAGTCACAAAAGTTTCAGATATGAATTTAGTACCCCCTTCTCTAAAGGAAGGTCCATTATACACACTGCATACCTTTAGCTTGCTTCTGGAGATAGGCTTTTGAAGGCATCCATTGCAGATTCTGGCATTTCCTCATCCTGAGATGAAAGGGATAAATTGGAGCAATCAGAAACTGATATAGGACAGCAGCACCCTTCAGCAGGGTTTACCGCTGAAAAAGCCTTTTCACCAGTCAATAGTCTCATTACCATTTTTGAACCATTCATTTTTTCTTCAAAAGTGTTAAGGCCGAGGAATCCTAGAGTTTCCTTTTGGCTCACAATAACTACAATCATCCAATGCAAAGGTATATGAATAGTGCCACAAGAAATGGAGTGGCTCTGTCAGCATCATGGTGATATTTCTATCCGTTCCCTTTCTCATATACTAGGATTTGAGAGGCATAGAAGTTTCATGATACATTTAAAAGATCTGGAAAACAATGTTAAATCCATCAACTGCAAGTTCTCTGAATTTTGATTAAGGCCAATTAGGGAGGGGCCAACCATTTGGTGACTTAATTTGGACTTGGTTCACAAGAAAGGAATCCTTCCCACATGGGAATAGCCCCTTCATTTATATAGAGTGGGATGAGACACGGTCAAGTTGTTATTTTGCCATAACTTACATTCCTAGATTTCATGTAAAATTAAGAATACAATATCTGTTGTCTACTGAGTTAGAGTTTGTTTCTCCTTTAGCTCTTGCAGCAGGACCCCGGGTTTTAAAACCTTTTCCAAGGCCAGGGCAAAGCTGCTTGGAGACAGACTACTTACAGATTGTACTCTGCAGACTGTTTTCACACAGATGCATGCTATGCAGCAATTCTCACAGCTATACTTTATAAATAGCCTTCATATCACAACAATCTGTATTTATGCCACTTTACTTGCTGCCTTCTCAAACAGACTATCCAGGCTGGTAAAACCAGTCTAATGCAGTGACTGTAGGAAGGAAAGTTCCAAATCCAGGGATGTTTGTACACAAAAATGTTTAGATAAACTGATCAAAAGGATCAAGAAAAAAAAAGTGATATTTTCAGCCAATGTCCAGAGTTTCCTTCACTGCATGTTAAATACACACTGTATAAGTATCATATGCTGCGAGAAATCCACTTCTTTACATATTATCTGAGAAAATAAATTTCAATCTTGCCTGCAATTATTAAATTACCTATAAAGTATCACATGCCTTACAATCCTCTTTCAAGTTTTTTTTGGGGTGGAGTAGAGCCATAGAGAAGAAGGGGTGTCCACAACTCAGAGCAAAAATACTCCAGCAATTTTACTTTCTTTTGTCCTTTACCTACCTCTACCCAACACCAGCCAAGACTGAACAAAAGGGATTCCCTTCAAAGCCTGTCAACTCTGCTTCTACGCAGTGAATGAGAAAATCTCTACCTATAATCCCAGGGCTTCCTCTCTCAACGCAAGGGTTAGCCAAACAGCTTGTCAAATATACACTTACTTGCAGCACTGTTTCTTTATGTTGCGCCCACCAAACTTCGGTTTGTCTAGACAGTTAGTACAGACACCACAGTCCTCTGGAACCTGGCAGCCTGGGCACTGCCCACAGCGCCTTGAGCGCCGACCTTTCTTCACTGGAGGCTCTTGGGGTGCCTTGTTTCTGGTAACTGGCTTAATTGGTTTGATAGGTGGAGCAAGGGGTTCAGCCTCTTCCGAGCCAGCTATGGATGACTTATCTGTCCAAAAAACATTGCTGTGAATTCAGCGGCCACCAACACCATTTCAGAAGTCTCAAGTTTACTCAGAAATCATCCATCCCATCAAAAGTGTAAGGTCATCCTCAGAGTCATACAAGTTGAGTGGTTTTTGTTTAAGATTTCAGATGAGAAAACTTAAAAAACTTTTGTGCCATGAACTATCAAATGAACAGAGGTCAACAGATTAGTGAATTACCTTTTAGACCGGAAGTCTATTCAAAATATCTGAAATCTGTTTAACTCAGACCTTCCCCTGTACAATCTTATGCAGCATGTTGTCCATTCTATAGAATCATATATTCAACCATATAAGTATTGCCCCACAAGAAACTAAACTAATGGGCAACAGCATCAACATTTTGTATGAATCCACAGACCCCAAGATGAAAATCTTGAACTTACCATCATTCCCCATGGAAGACAATATCTTCTCTCGTTCTTCCCATGGTAAGGCACTCAGAGTAGGCATGTCATCAGGAAACACTGCCCGCTTACGGCCTAGTGCTACAGCCGCCCTCCTGCAGACATGTTTTATTCGTGGTCCTCGCACTGACGTCTCTGATGAATCACTCTCTTGACCCTAAGTTTTAGGTGTGCAAGAACATAGGCATTTCTGAAGAAGGCATTCTGAGTGTACTTGGAAAATACAACACGCACACTTAGAGAAAAAGGTTGATTAAAATCAGATGCTCAAACTGCAGGTCACATAAGAATTTGAGAGTTAGGTATAGTTTTCATAGCCTCCTTCCCAGTGAAGATGTACTTTAGAGAACAGTAAAGCAAAATGCTGCTTATTTTTACTAGAGTTCCACAAGCAATTTAACCTCTTACTTCAAGGACCTGAATTCCTTAATACTATATACTCGTGTAAAATGCATCAGTACCAAAACATCAGAACTGGCACGGATAATTAGGATAAAAGAGGTTAAAGCATCCTACCAGTCTAATTACCCTGACAGAGAAGTGAATCAGGCTGTTTGAAAGCCTTGTAGTCAGTGGGACATATGAAAATAAGGCTGTATCCCCCTTATAAGGTTCTAGAAATTACAGCACAACCAGCCTCTAATCCCTGCTGTTAAAAGAAATTGAGTAATTTATTTTTTCCCCCCAGGATTTGCCCCCAAAGATTCAGGGGTATTTCTGATGAACAAATATACTCCCATAAAGCCGGATTTTAGGGACAAGCTGTTTTTCCCTAATGTGAAATTGGCCAACAGTTCATGGAGTGGTATAGAGTAGACAAGTGGGAAGGTGCAGAACTTTATGGCAGGGAGAAAAACTTTGGAGGTTTTCCACTGAAAACTCTATTTTCCACAATTCCTGAACGTTACCACTGGCAGGAGGCCAAATTCTGGTTTAAACCAAAAATAGGAACCATAACCTGAAAATGTGTCTGTATGATGTCTACTTTTTAGTAGCCAAAATGGACTACAGTGAGAGCATTTGAAAGAACACGGGGCCAAGAAGGAGGGATGTGTGAGGTCCCATTCCTTTAGATGCAAAATCCCAAGGGATCTCACTTCCATCCCATGAGACAGAGATCATGGCAATACACACCTCAAACAAAAATCAGATCAAGACCACTGTCATTTTTGGATGTCAGCTTTGTAAGCAAGTGGGGTACCATAAACACACATCAAGGGGCAAGAGAGGACTATATGATTCGCCATAGCCTTGCCTTTATAAGCTTAAAATACACTAGATGAACATCTCCATCAGACTTAGCCAGAAAAATCTACTAAGCAATTACACTGCACTGTTCTCAGAAAATGTGTGCAGCTCCATCCTGAACTGACTCCAGCAGCTTTATCTCCCCCTCAACTTCTGCCCAATGCTTCTCATTTTCAAATGAGTTACCATCTGTTGCTCTAGCAATTATTCAAATTAATATGCTATTTGTTCTCTTTCAGCATCTGAATGACATTAACAATTTTCAATCCAAGTACAAAACAAAATGCACCGTAAAGCCCTCTCATGAATAAGTCTGAAAGAATACCTGTGCTTTTGGCTGATCTGCTTGTTTGAGGGATTTGCTCTTCTCAATTTTGTACAGCTGGGCTTTAGCCTTTTTTAGGAGACTGGCCACCCTCTTATCAGTCATTGGAAGTTTGTCTGCTTGAGCCAACATAGAGCTGATGGAGGAAGTGGAATGTTTAACAGTGCTTGACGAAGGAGCAGAGAGACGTAGGGCTTTGTCTTTCTCCAGGGGCGGAACAGTGGGGCTTAGGTCTAGATCTGATTTTTCTAAGCCCCCTCTACCTTTCTTAGGCATTTTGGTTTTGCCAGCTGTCATATCTACAAGAGCCACAGCGGAAGCATCTGCCACAGGATCTACTGCTGTAGACTTCTTCCGCCCCGCAGCTTTTTTAGCTGAAGATGCTGCTGTAACATCTTCATTGACAACTTTTTCTTTGGACACTCTACCTACAGGAAACAAAGCAGAGCTACTCTGAATTTCTAACCCTTTTTTCCTTTTCTCTTTTCTTGATTCGCGTTTGTTCTCTTTTTCTCTCTCTCTGTCTCTCTCTCTGCTCTTGTCCTTTTCCACACTTTTGTCAATGTCTTTATCTTTGGACAGTTCCTCTGTAGCCCTGTCTTTATTTCTCCCTCTCTCTGTCTGGGGACTTGGTGTGAACCAGGGAAACAGAGGAGTAGGATTAGTGGATGAGAAAGGCTCAGCTGGAGTGCTGATCTGCTTCCTTGGTCTCTGGCTTCTCTCTGCTGATTCCCCAGACTGGGTCAGGGGATGGGAAGAAAAAGTAAAAGTTGAGTTTAAGGCACTAGTGGCAAGAGAACTAACAGACATGCTAGTTAGTGAGGAAGAGACAGAAGATTGAGGGGTGAGAGTTGTCAGGTCAGAGGTACTAAGTCTTCCACTTCTTGTCCTCATGGAGTGCGAAGGAGATCTGGGCTCTGATCGGATCGGGCTAAACACTCTTCGCTTTCGTTTCCTAGAAGAAATGCCTGTCACAGAGGTTCCTGCAGTGGTTCGACTAACAGATGAAGGCAAGGTTACAGATTCAAAAATTCTGGAGTGGGCCTCACTTGGAGTGAATCTCGGAGCCCGAAGCAGAGGACTTCTTTTGTGCATATCAAATCTTGTTCCAGAATGAAGAGCAGAAAACAAGCGAGCTGGAGCTGTAGCACCAGATGCTGAAAAACCAGATGCAAAGCCAACATCCTCTGGAGTCAGCGGTGGGGGTCTAAAGTTATCAAATACTGGTTTACGGATGAGACCTTCTTTGGCATACTTTGCTGAGGAAAAGTACTGTGGTTCTGACCTAGAATGCTTCAGAGAGGTCCACCTGAATGTTGGTTCTCGTAGAATTGATTTCCGTTTCTCTTGCATGGGTGCAGCAGAGGTGGGCAGAAAAGGTGAAGCCAACGGTATTGTTGGAGGCATAAGCCAAGGTGTGTGGTCTGAGATGCCAGCAGCAGGCTGTAATGGTGGGGGAGGAGTGAGCAGAGGTGGAGGAGGAGAGGAAGAGGACTGCTGCTGGGACACACTTTGCAAGGTTGACAGTTTTTTAGCTGCCCTTTGGCCGAAACTCCTTTCTGACATTGAAAACCTCCTGCTTCTCCTGTCACCGTTATCATTTTCTGGAGACTGAGAAATAGGTAAAGGGGTATGAACTTCTGGAGTATTGCTGCGCTCTTCAGAAAGTGCCTGCATCTCCTCGGATGCCTGAGAGTCGGTAGATGTATCTACACTAGGACTACTAGATCGTGAGGAATCTGAAGACATCTGAGATGAGTGCTGAGAAGCCGCACTTGATTTTTCACTGGACCCACAAGATGTAGCACTAAACCTGCTGTTTGGTGTGGACTCTAGGCGAGCTATTTTAATAGGAGGATCATAGTCTTCATCTTCAATGAATCGCTTTGGTGTTTTAATGATCCGCGAAGAGATAGCACTCACAACTGGCATGATGAACTGCCGGATGTTTTTGAGCTGAGTCCTTCCCTTTCTACCCTGCAGTTTAGCTGCTTCTTTCTCAATCTTCTTTTGTGCCCCCTTTTTAGCCCTCTGCAAGAGTTGCTTAGCAATTGTTGCATCTGTCCTCTTGGTAGAAGGAATAATCCTAACAGGCTTAATCCTGCGGGGGCTCTGTCTGACAGCAGTCTTTTCTTCTTTTGTGAGTGGTGGCGTGCCATCTTTCTCCTTACGTACCCTCTGCGGTTTCTCCAGTTGTGAATTAATGACTAGTGGTGAGGCAGTCTTTAAACGTTCCGAAGACGGTGGCCTTCCTCTCCTGCGCACAATCTGAACTGCTTTCCTCCCAATCTGAAGTTTCCCCCCAGTCTTGAATTTAGACTTCAGTGGGGAGAGTTTGCCAGTTCGTAACTTCTTGATTTTTGCAGCATGCTGAAATGTAGTGGACGGTGCCCTTTTCATTTTCTTCAGATTCTCTTTTGCTTCTTTGCTCCCCTTATGAATATCTGATGTGTCCTTTACTTGTGATAACTTGAACTTCACACTACTAAGTGTTGGAGGTCTTCCTCGTCTCCTTTCCCCACTTTTAATTTCCTTCTTCTTCACCTTTTCCATGGACATGGTTTCAGACTTGCTCAGGGGTGAATACACTGATGAAGAGTCTGAATGTGCAGCTGAACTTCTATCGGGACTGCTTCTGGGTCTCCTACGAGGTTTTCGTGGACTAGACTTCACTGAGGGGGAAGTAGAGAAGGCAGAGCACGTGTTAGGCTTTTCTGTACGATGTTACAACACTATCTAGGTCACATTTGACTTTACTCATCATAAGTCACATTACATGCATAGAACAAGCTACCATAATTTTGATCCGCCAACCCACCATGAATACAACTTATTAATAAGAACTGTACATAAAAGGGTTCCGCCACAAACAAAACACTTCCCTTATAATAAAGAGCTTATTTTCCAAAACATATTTTAAGTACAAATATCTTTTCACCAAAAGAACTTTTACATTTATAAAAACAAATACCAAAAATAACTTTGAAGGGAACAGTAACTCCCAAGTTTAACTTTCTTGAAACATCATATACAAAGAATGAAAAAAGTTCAAACCTAGTTCATTTAAAAAAAAATTTCTTGGTTATCATCCACCCCCACTGCTAATACAAAGGCAACCACACCAAGAATAGTGTTTGCGAAAAGCATGAATCAAAACTGATATTTTACTAATTCAAGATTTTGTTTTGTTTTGATTTTGGAGTAAATTTAGTGCTTGTGACTACATTCAGAACTGGTGTCAGGCATGTGTTGTGCAAATTTCATTATCCACCTCTGCCAATGCACCTTAATCTCAACATATAGTCCCCACTGGGTCCCCACACAGCTCTGCCAATGCACGTCAGCCATTACCGGAGACATTCACATGATTGCAGAACAAAGTCTCTCCTTAGCAGACATTGCTGTCCTGGCCAAGCTGTGTAGAAAATTGTAATGGGGACATTTATCCATTAAAGTCTAGGTTAAGACAATCAACCTCATTCACTTGCAACCAAATCAAAATCTGAACCTAGGGCTCCAGAGCTGAAAGGAAGTATAATAAGCTATTGCACCTTTCCTCACAAGCCCTCCATCTTTGTTTGGTTTCACACAAATTCAACTGTTGAATAGTTTCATATCAAGGATGTACCATTGGCTCACTAAATCAGATCAGAGACACTAAACAAAATTGAGTTAAAAACCCCAGGTTAGGCATGTCAGAAGAGTTACCTTATTAAGACTTACTTTTGTGTCAGTATTTCAAAGAAATGCATCCTATCTTCATTGGCAAGTTATGTTCACCCATCTCTCCCTTTTGCTACTTAAGCCTACCACAGGGTGGACACACTCATGAAACAACGTGAAACTGCAGAACGGGAATTAATTTGCAAACTGGACACCATCAAATTAGGCCTGAATAAAGACTAGGAGTGGATGGGTCATTACAAAACCTAATTTCCCCCTACTGTTACTCTCACTTTCTTGTCAACTGTTTGCAATGGGCCACTCTCATTACCACTACAAAAGTGATTTTTCCTCCCTTTGTATCCTACCGTTAAATGAATTGTCTCATTAGACTGACCTCCAACTTGGTAAGGCAACTCCCATCTTTTCATGTGCTGTGTATTTATACCTGCTACTGTATTTTCCACTCCATGCATCTGATGAAGTGGGTTCTAGGCCACGAAAGCTTATGCCCAGATAAATGTGTTAGTCTCTAAGGTACCACAAGGACTCCTCGTTGTTTTTGCTGATACAGACTAACACAGCTACCACTCTGAAACCTGTCATCATGAAACTAGACCATCATTAGCAAAAGACACCTCACCACACCTTCAGTTAAGGCATCAATTTACTTCTGTTTCATTTGTTAGTCTCCCTTCAAATGTTAGTCTCACCTTCTAGTATCAGTTTCACTCTCTCTTTCCCACAAAATTTCCCTGCTCCATGATAGATCAGAAAGATGGAACATGATAGAGTCAGTTCTAAACAGTTGCCGATTTGAATCAAAAGACTAGATGTGGATTTTATTTTGTTGTTCCACAAACACATACAACTTGTAGGTAAGATGTGTAGAAGGGCGGTCACCCTGCTCTGGCCCTGAAGGGGTTAAAACAGCCCTGGGAAAGGGCTGCCCTGGGGAGCCAAAAGGATAGGCCGACTGGGGAAGCAGCCACAGCTGGCCCTGATAAAAGGGCTGTGAGCCAGGAGCTAAGTCAGTTTCTCTCCAGCTTTGGAGGAGAAGGACCTGGCTGCCTGGGAGCTCAGGGTACAGGGAACAGAGCAGGGCTGGGGAAAGGCAAGCGGAGCTGGGGAGCTCCAGCTTGGTAAATCCCCAGGCTGCGGGGGCCTTGCTAAAGGCCAAAACAGGTACCGGGGTTGCACAGGCTGCAGCCCGGGGTTAGGCAGAGGCAGCTGGTCCGACCCTCTTGCCAATGATGAGTAGCCTTTTACAGTCTGCAGTTTGCCCCAGAGAGAGGGGGCTAGATGACGACTGGCAGTAGCCACTGAAGCAAGGTGGGTTTAGAAGGTTGGGGGGTTCCCCTGGGAGGGGAGACCCAGAGTGGGGGGGTACTTCTGGGGGCAGAACCCCAAAGTAAAGAGGTATCGAGGTCTGGGAGGGACACGGTGCTAGCGGCAGGAGAGACACCAGCCTGCAGAGGGTGCTCCGAGTTGGAATTGAGCTAATTCCCAGGACAACCAGCAGGAGGTGCCGCACCGGTGAGTCTCAGTTTCGCTACAGATGGAATTGTCTCTAGGACTCCAAAAGAAAGCATGTCATAGTATCAAAGTAGCATTGGAACGGGGAGTACAAGGAACTACAATGAATCCATTACTTCATTCCATCAGAAAGGGACCCCCAGCCAAAAAACATGCATAGGATTTGTCATCTTCATAGTGGACTTGAACCTGACCAATTTTCATGGCTTCTCTGGTTCCAAATGTCATCTCCTGTTAAACTAAAATTCAAAAATTCTTCAAAACATCCTCCTAATGGAAAAGGAAGCTCACTCCCTCAAAGTCCTTAAGGTTTTTTAGAAATAAACTGAAACCTATGTATGCCAGGCTGGTACTTGGAAAAAGCAATTATAGACTTCTTTAAATTACATTTTGATGAAGCTACTACTAAAGTTTAAAGAGCACTGTATGCGTGCTCAATCGTATGATTTCAGGGCCATTCTCTCAAATAAATGTAATATAATGAGAGGGGAGGAAAAAAGGTTACAACTTTTTTTAGGGCAACTGCTGCTACTTACAACTGAGTAGCAATAGCACATTTGCAGAGGGGTTTCCACAATGTTAGGTTAGTACCATCGTTAGTACCAGGTTCAACTGACTGTTGAGATTTTCCACAATAAAACTAATGACAGACAGAGAATGTGATGTACAATCAGCTGGAATAGGTTGAGTGCTAGTGTATTAGACACCTGCATACATTTCACAGGATCTTTTTTATCTCCTTCCCCCCCACTGCCACATACCCAGCATGTAGAACTGGAATTGAGGCAGAATGGGAGCTCCCCACCATCCTCACTTGGTATTCCTGGGAATAAATAGATTGTTGCCATTTTCTTAGTCCTGTCATGAGTGCAGGGGACTGGACTAGATGACCTCTCAAGGTCCACTCCAGTCCTATGAATCTATCATTTTTCAAGATCAACAGAGAAAGCTACCCAAGTTCACTTTAATTCGAAGTTTTTTTGTGAAAATAAATGTTATAAAGACTGCCCAATGTAATTTAATATCTTCAATAAGACTCCAACCATTATATTTCAGAAGACAAAGTGAAAAGATACAACAATGTTGTAACAAATAGGAAGATTAAGCAGGTCTAATTTTAGTTGGTCTGTTTCCATTTTTGCTTGCTTTGTCATTGCTCACCACCTCATCTCATTAATAAAAAAAGACCAGTTGGTTAAAAAGCTCCTCTCACTTTAATTACACTCACTGGAGAATGAAGAGCAAGTGAAGGATTCCAAATCCACATCAAAAGATCAGGTGGTCAGCCTTATTTCTATTCAAAATTTCTTACATATCTCCTGTTGTACTATGACGAAACACTAAGGGCTGGTCTACACTAACCCCATAATTCGAACTAAGATACGCAACTTCAGCTACGTGAATAACGTAGCTGAAGTCGAACTATCTTAGTTCGAATGAAAAAGCACTTACCCGGGGTCCACATGCGGCGCGCAGGCTCCCCCATCGACTCCGCCTACTCCGTTCCTCGAGCTGGATTACCAGCATCGACGGCGGAGCACTTCCTGGTTCGATTTATCGCGTCTAGACAAGACACGATAAATGGAACCCAGAAGATCGATCCCGCGCCTCCGACAGGACGCGTGAGTATAGACGTACCTACAGAAGTGCTTTATATTGTGAGTGCTGGACCCTGCCAAAGAACAGCTCCTAAAGTAGGACAGCCTGGGCTAGATATAGATGAAGCACAGCCTCTCAGGAACAGCAGTTCTCTAGGTGGTCCACTCAGAGTAGGAGAAAAAGACCTACAATTGTTTTCCAGCAAGCTCTCATTAAAACAAGCTACTGCAATGTGAACAGGGAGAGGCATGACTAAATCATGCAGAGTGACAACATCCAATCCTATGAGCTAAACATACCTGTGAGAGATTTGATGGGACTTCGTACTTTGACCTCTTCATCTGAGCCAAAACCTAGGAACTGCTCATCCTGCAATGAAAGTGATTTTTAAAGTTAAAGACATGGGCATGAACTTAAACACTACCATCAAAAAATTCCAGGAAATAATCTATTCTATAGCAATGCTTGTTCTTTCAGCAAACTGTGGCTAAAAAGGAAATATCTAGTCATGGGGGATAGCATAGAATGCTCAAAAGAGTTGAGAGGGGAATAAATAGCACATTCAGATGAGAATGTACCTTGTACTACACAATACACTCTTCTCCACAAACTAGAAATAAAGACTTAACCGTAGGAACTACACAGTTTACCCTAAGGGCTTGTTGGCACTGGAATTTTTTTTCAGTACAAGTTTTTCCATTACAATTATACCAGTATAACTACAGTGAAAGAATGTGTCCACACCACTTTGTTTATGCCAACTTAAACTATTTCCCTTCAGAATCACTGTGCCCACACAGCTCTGTGCTTTTGAAAAATAACCACACAGCATTCTGGGCAAATATCCCATGGTGTAATGTGCTGCTGCAAGACCCTACACATTCTGGGATTTTTGTCATGCTGCACAGGGTCAACTGGAACCTACTGAAATTCTGGGACATGGGCTCAAACTCAAGTCCCATGAGTCCTCTCTTGTCATCCCATAATTTCCACTGTTTTTTGAAAGCCAGCACTATTTTCAAATTGCAGTCAAGGAAACACTACTGAATACCGCAATCCTGAGAATCATTAACACAAACAAACTGCTCCACCAAATGTTTCATCATCCATACTACTGAATGGCTTTGGATGGGTTGGGAGACAGACACAGTGAGACGGCTAGACGAGGAGAAGGATGAAAAAACTGAGCTGTTACTTTGGCAGAGTCTTCCTGGAACAGCTTCACTGGATACAATACCATTTCTGGGTGTGGCCAGCTAGCACTGACTGGTGGGACAGGACAGTGTTGCAGAACTGGGATGACCAGCAATGGTGGCAGAACTTCAGGATGCAGACAGCTACTTTCCTAACGATCTGTGCAGAGCTCAGTACAGAGGCACAATAGAACACCACCAACATGAGAGTTCACCTCACCATGGAGAAGCACATGGACACTGTCATCTGGAAGCTCGCCACCCCCAATTGCTGCTGCTCAGTAGCTTACCAGTTTGGTGTTGCTAGACCCAACTGTCAGGACTGTCGTCATGCTACTGAGGGTGTGCCGCTACCCCAGGGTCATAAGGCTTGCCAGTGCACAGAAGTTTATTAATGGATTGGCACGGTTGGGATTCCCCAGTTATACTGGGGCCATTGACAGGACCCATGCCAGGGTGGATTGATTTCAATCACAGTGATTTAAGTCACTAATTTTAATCATGATTTACATCAGCAAGCAGGAGACCTTGACTTAAATAATTGATCTTAATCTTGTTTGGCATTTTACCTTAGTTATTTTCCTACAGAAAGGTTCATTCTCACTGGCTGTTTATACTAAACATTAAAATATGTTCATTTGCAACCAAATATAGTCATTAACAAAAAGGTACCACATTTAGTGTAACACTATAGCTATACATTTATTTAAGCAGTTATATAGCTTAAAATACATTTATTCAGAGTCATAATTTACTTTTTTTGTAATGCAAGAAAGTGATTAATGACATTTATTAGATTTTTTTTTTACTAGTTAAATAAAGCTTCCTTAAATGTGCTGGATACATAAGCAAAAAAAGTACATTTATCAAAACATGTTTTGCATTTAAAACTAAGATTTATTAAACAAAAGAAGTCATAACTGTAGTTAGTGAATTGACAGATTGAAGTCAATGGGAGTTAGGCACCTAACTGGTGTAGGCATTTTTGAAGATCACCACAAGGGACCTATTTGCATCATTAGGTGCCTAAATAACCCTGAAAAGCTTGCCTATGTCCTTCAAGTTTTCCGAATTAGTAGATCCCATGCCCTCCTCTCCCACCTGTGTTTTATTCATAGATTTAAAGAGGAAAACAAACTTTCTAGCTTTTTCAAACTCCCTGTTTCTGAACTTTACATTAACTAGTCCAAATGAAGAAAATATTATTTCTGAATCTGCTTGCTAAATTGAATCCAAAAGTAACTAAGGCAAAAGCTTTCCTGCACAACAAAAACTGAAAATATTTACACATTTGGAAAAATATAAACATAGATACTAATGCAGTATATGACATTGTGAAGTATTTATAAAGCATGAGTTGACTTCAAAAGTTAAAGATGTTTTCCCCCCTTATTCTGTATATAACTGTACCCTTCAAGTCATTAGAATTTGAGGAGGGCTCACACACTATTTAAATAATTTTAATAAATTAGAATAAGCTTAGGCCTTAACATAGGTTGACAATTTCAGATTTATTTTTAAACAGTTTATTTTTAAAAATAAAAATTCCAATTTAAATATAAAAAACCGTATTTCAGAATTTGTCAACAGAAAGGGGGTATTTTTCCATGGTGCAAGCCCTGGTTGATCCTTGTGCAAGGTTTATTGATATTAATGAGAGATGGTTAGAAAAGATCCATGATGCCAGGCTATTTTAAACCTCTACCCTGTTTTCTGCACTGAAAAAGGGAAATCTTTCTCCCCGGTCTACAGACAGTAATGGTGCTGTGATTCCTCCTGGGAGACCCAGCTAATCCTCTGGTTCCCTGACTTATACTGGACACGCGGACAGGAGACAGAAGTTGTTGACTATACCTGAGGAGCTGCTGAATGACAGTGGAAGAAGTTGCATTTGAAAGACTGAAGGGAGGGTAGAGGTGCCTCATGGCAAGGCTGGATGTTTCCGAACAATGTTTGCCTATTGGGATAAGTGCTTTTTGCTCTGTTTTGCTAATCATCTGAGAGAGCAAGCAAGAGATCCTCACCAGTGGGTGGGAGAAGAAGCTAGAGAGATTTCTGTACATCATGAACAGCCAAAAAGGCTGCCTTTCCACAAGGTGCTCCAACTAGTCAGGGAAACAGGCCAAGGGGTGTGTTTTGGTCGAACTTTCAAGCCAGGGTGTACTGGTGGAAAAGTAGTGTACTGTAATCAAGAACATGAATGAAAGGTATTTGTGTAAAGATATTATTAGGAAAAAGCAATAACCTCAATTAAATTGTTCAGCGGAGTTCTACATATTAAAAACATTTATTGATTCATCATTATAGTGCAAACTTAAAACCAATGAAACTGTGGCAGAACATGACTAGAGTGCCGAGTGCACACAAGTTTGTGCTTAAAGGCCAACAAAAAAGCAAAGGTAGAAGAGTAGAAACTGTTCGCTGTCCTGGGGTGGAATAGTGTGGGAAGGCTCTGTCATTTTGGAGAAGTGAAAAGGGGCTCCCCCGTATCCTGTGTTCTCCTCAGTGACCAGGACCAGGCTAAGCTGGGGTGGTGGCTATGAACATAGCAACACAATGTTCTCCAGCAGAGCTGTTTGCCTCTCCTTTAGGTCCAGCATCCCTCCTCCTGAACGTCCTTGTCCATGCAGTCCAGTCAGAGCCTCTAAGACTGTTGCAGGACGCCTTCCCTTCTCTCTTCTGCTTTTATGGCCCTCGGATAGGATGCAGTCATGAGGTCAGTGAACCTGTCCTTCCTTGCCCTCTTTCACTTCCTTCACAGGTATGCCAGGCATTCAGCAGCTGATAAGACCCCTGTCTGTGAGGGCCACAGCATTTCAGGCACTAGAAGAACAGAGAAACAGCACAAGTAGTTACTGTCCTAATACAAAATGATAAAATGTTGCTTTTTCACAATTTAAAATGCTATTTCCAACTACTCTTTCCAGTCTGGTGTGAGCTTGGAAATAAGATGTTTTCTACCTTACTTCTCCCTTGTATAGGGCCCCTGTACCAATGGTGGGGGGGGGAGAAGCAAAAGGGGGCAGGTTAGTAATTACACGTGCACCTCTGGAGGCTATGCTTACTCTGGAGGATGTTACCCAAAGGTGTGTTCCCAAGAAGCAGAGAAGGATCATGTTCAAAAAGAAAATGAGCAAACCAGGAAGATATGCAGCACTGCTGTTTACCAAAATGATGGCCCCATAGCTGGTACAAGAATTGAAGGGAAGCACATCACCAATATGAGTAGCCCCAAGAAGGCTGCATTGTCTTGCAATGTATATACACCAAATAGCGCACTCTCTTTGCTTTAAATTCTGTTTTATAACAGCAGACGAGCACAGAGCATTGCAAAACAAACACTCATGCAGTAATTGGTTTGAACCCAAAGGGTTAACAATTCTGAATGAAAAAAATGACTACTCATTTTTAAATGCCCTTGCAGACTAATTTTGGCAATTTACCTCATACAATGGAAAGGTGGCTAGAAGCACAAGGCCTTGATCAAACTGTGAGCCAAAGTACCTATTCTATTACTTTTTCTTTCTATAGCTGCTCTTACATTCTATGGGAGGAATGTTTATTGTATTTGATGTTTTAACCCCGACAGTGCTTCCATCTTGAACAGAAGAAGAGGGCATGGTTCACCATGAAGGATAGGGAGAACCAAACAGCATGGAAAGGGGTTTAGAGAGGCAATCTATTTGACTAGTAGTTGTGTGAGTTGATAGTTAAGGGAAATAAACTCTTCTGAGCTTGAAATCTCCAGCACAAAAGCCATTTTAAGCACACGGAGAGAAGAAGGGGAGCTGAGCAGGCAGGGAAGCTCATAATTTCTTCCCAACACGGTGATGGTCAGCCTGGACTTGGAACAAAGTTGTTTAAATCCCCTTCTACAGTTGTATTGCAATACAGGACATAATACTTACTGGTTCGACTCCATTCCTCAGTAGTTTCAGGCTGGGCCCCATTTGAGATTCGGGTGGCATCTTTGGTTCCTGGGCCTCGGGCTCAGGGTTGGGTGTGCCAAAAAGACCTTGGCTGTCTGGAAGAATCTCCTTCTGGTCACTTGGATGCCTTCTGTGATCAACTCCAAACTGTCCAAAACCCCATCGGTGTTCTCCTTTGCAAAAATCTGGTCCAGCTCCTCTTAGTACAGGCAACTATTGGGAGCATTACAAGCGGTCCTGTCTTAGTCCATTGCATTCTTGTAGCTTTGTCGGAGGCTTCTTTGCTTTGACACAGCATTGGGCTGCGTCCCAATCGTACTGCTTTTTCCTGCATTTGTTCTGGCAACCTGTAATAGATCTTGACAGTCTGGTGATTGCTGCTCAGATGGGCGTGGGTGTGCTCCTCTCCCCAAAAGTCAAGAAAGTCCAGGGCCTCCTGATGGGATCACCCAGAAGCATGGCGGCTATCATGGGCATGTGACTCGGTGTGTTAACTTGCCACGAGCTGGAATTACAAAGGGGCACACCTGGCTGCATGCCAATATTTAAATAGGGAAAAGGTGACATCCCGTCAAGATGACCTCCGAGCTGTCGAGGGTCCACAGGTGAACAAACAGGCCAATCCAGGTAGAGCGGGAGCTAGAAGCAGTATAATTAATCCAAAACAGGGGTGCAGTCACACAAATGTTATACCTGTAATGCCTCATTCTGGGATAGAGCTATGTCACTTCCTAAGCAGATTAGTTAAAGCAGGTTAAGACACAAGGGGAAAAAAACGTGTGTGTGTGTGTGTGTGTGTGTGTGTGTGTGTGTGTGTGGACACAAGGCACTTTATGCTGAAAAAATCAAGTTATATACAAACTTTCCTGAGTAGTCAAGGTTTAAGACCATAGGAGAACTGGATCAGAGCTGAGCTTCCACACAGAGTGAAACCTTTCCAATACAGATTTCCTATCAGCTCCATGGATAAATAGACTTATGTTCCCTTATATTACCAGTGCCTTAAACTAGGTAATTTATAAGTTCATATATAAGTTTATGTAGGTAACAAGAAATGTTTTGAAGCCATGCAAATCTGACCCAGACACTTCTTGGTGAGTAAAAGACCCTTACGTTTGTCCAAGTCTCCTCCTGACAACTACCCGCCCCTATAAAAATGGAACTTACCACATCCCTTAAAGTGAACAAGGAAGCAAACACTGATCCTTATGAACATTGCAAGTTACCATACAGTATCCAACTGAGTAAATTAAATTGAAAAAAAAAAAAAAAAAAAAAAAAAAAAACCTAAAAAGCCATCTTTGATATACTCTCCCACTGCCAAGATCCTGGACCCATTCCAATCATGTTTCAGGCCAGGACATGAAACAGAAGTGGCATTAGTCGTGCTTATGTATGATCTTTTGTCCAATGACAGAAGAGGGTGTCTATGCTTATATTATTAGATCTTTGGGTTCTTTGTCACTGTGGACCACAGTGTACTACTAACCCACCCTGAAGAGGTATCAGGAGTTACTAGGAAAACAGGGGGTTGTAAGTAATCCCTTCTTACAGATCACACTTGGAGGGTGGTGATGGACAACTTATCCTCCCTTATCAGAGTGCTCACCTACAGAGTCCTTCAGACCTGTACATTAGTACCCAATCTATTCAACAACTCCATTAACCTTCTTTGGGAAAATCATGACTTAAACATCAATACATAGATGAAACCCAGGTCTTTTACTCACTGACATGGTTAGCCCCATCACTGTATGAGATCAGCAAATGGATGAAAAGCAGCTGGTGGAAACTAAACTCAACAATCAGAAGTGGGAAGACAAACACTCGGAGGAGCAAGCTACCATACACCTTCCCACCCTTGAGCAAGCATGGACACAAATAGGCAACTCAGTCCACAGCCTCAAAGTTATTCTGGATTCATCCCCGTTTCTTAACTACAGCTGCTGAAATCATCTTTCACCAAGAAGATAGTAGTACTCGGTTGTCGGAAAAAAAACTGGCTACAGCAATCCACCCCTTTGTGACTCCCAGACAGGATTACTGCAATTTACTTACTCAGAAATGAGTGCTGCAGCTCAAATAAAGCTCTAAATTTGTCCGGAATAGAATACCAGGCCACCTGAGTGATATCGGCACGGAAAAGCACATCACTCTAGTGCTCCACTCAGATTGCTTTATCGTAAGGCAGTGGTTAACCCACGACGCAATCAGCACACAGCTGCAGCCCATATACCATCCTCAGGGCCATACAGGTAATATATATATTGTGTGGATACAGCCCACTTAACACACTGAAAGCTGCATATGAATGTGAGATGCATACATATCTGAGGTCAGAAATTGGCCCAACATGCACACTTTTACTCCAAGAGGCAGACTCCAGATTATATCTATTTGACACAGAAACGGGGCAGGGGTGAATTAAGGCAAACCAGGGCTCAACATGACACAGAGCTCCCCATGGCTTTGCAACACCCCACAAAAAGTGGTGGTGGCGGCAGGGACCCCACTTCTAGAGAGGCAGAAGCACAGGGCTCCATTCTCTCATCAGGCGTCCCCATACCCTCTGTAAAGGCAGGCGTCCCCTCTTCCCCCTGGAGAGGTAGAGGTGGCAGCCACAACCCCATACTTAGCCCAGAATATAGTGAGTACCTGCTTGAGATGGGTTGACTGAGCCTGCTGCACTTTTCTCCTGCCATATACAAGTCCCACAGTTCCATGGTGGTGTTGGCCGGGCCTCCCACAAAGTGCGTCTGAGAGTTAACACCATACTGAGATGCATGCAGTAGTTCACACATCTCTGTTACTCTCCCAGGCTGTGTGCAAACATCACTAGATCATTTGCACTTAGTTCATGTTAACAAGCTTCTACTTACAACCATAAGAGCCAGAGGTTTTGTTTTTAATTCTTCAAATGAAAGTTGAGTCTGATGTCATCACATAATTCCAGGAGCTGAGGTCCATAGGCTTTATGCTATAGGCTCTTGATGGGAACCGTCAACAGTATTTTAAGAAACTCTTCTGCACTAACATAGTCAGCCTAGAAGATGTATAATCTCTCAAAATCTTCTGTAAAAAACTAAATCAGAATGAAAGCTTAAGTGATCTATGTATTATGTCTACAGTCACCAGGAATTACATTTTTAAGTTGCCATTACATTACCCAGTTACATAGTTTGCAATGGGAAAAGCATGTCAGGGTTAACTCGATAAAAATCTTTCTGGAGTCTCTGTGTTTTAACTCCTTCAGTAGCTGAAACATCCTTCAGCAAGACAAAGAAAGGTCCAACTAAAGGCCATCTCATAACAATATAGTAAAGAACTGGACAGTTTACAGAATACTACGCAATTTTCTGAACAAAAGCCCATTCAAAATTTCAAACAAAAATGTGTTCCAGTGAGTTGTCTCTTTAAAAAAAAGTATGCAAATTAATATAATTTGTATAAATTCTTACTACTGGCTACTCTAAGAATAAAGTAAGATTTAAGTGAATATTTAAAGGTAAAGACATTCTTTCCTGACGGGCAAAAATTGCCTCTGGTTTTCAATGCTCTAATTAAATACAAAAAAGTCACTGCATTCTGTTTTCTGTGTTGTTTTCATGGAATAAGATGGCAATCTACGCATTTCACAGACCTCTGGGAATTTACCAACAAATATTCAGGGGCACACTGGTAAATCCATTAATTGTAATACTAATAAGAGCTGCAAACACAGGTAAATAATGCAAATTATATCCAGAAAGAGAAGGCCCAACAAAAAATTTAGATTTCTTAGTTTCAAAAATCTGTTATATCTAAACATGGACTCAATGATAGAAAGACATGTTTAGCTCTGATTATGCGGACATTCAAATTTATTTATAATACTGTATCTGTATAGGCCCCGAAGTAGCACTGGAATACCAGACTGTCGCATAGAAATACAAATCTCTGTATTTAATATTAAACCACACACACACACACACACAGTATGGTTGGGGAGAAATGGAAGAGAAGAAAAATTGCTAGTTTTTCACCACTACACATTCTCTTTCCAGTGCTGTGGCAGTGATGCCAGGGGAAGAGGAAAAGGAAAAACACTGGTAAAAAACACAAAGCTCAACCACTTGTGTCTACAAACACACATCAAAGACATTCTCAAAAATATAAAGACAACATTTATTTAAAGATCTAGTTACTGTTTTACTGAAAGAGGAAAAACAGGGGTTTTATGTCTAAATCAAAGGTAGACTTTAGATTAATGGAATTAAACTGAAATCCCAGCAGAAGGGTGAAAGGAATGCTGCAGAAGTGCATCACTCAAGGGCTCATATTTTTGCACACAGCACTGCAATGAGCAATAGCCTTGTCATGTCTCTTCTGCCACTCCCCTTGAACACGTGGGGCTCACTGCAAGATGTAAACAATGTTACACAGAACTGACTTAGAAAGGATTAATACTTGCTGGGGGGGGAGGGGGGAGTGTTATACAAAACTGAAAAGGAGTGGGTGTTAAAAATCTACATATTCAACTCCATCAAATATTTTAGCATGTGTTTATGCTCTCCAAACAGAGAGAGAGAGAGAGCGAGCAAGAGCACACAAAAAAATCACAAGATACATATGATCAGCTACACTCCAAAACCTATCCCAAAGAGCCATTTGTCCCAAATACATTTTCCCTGATTTAAGGCTGCCAAGAACATAGAGACACAGCATTTTCAAACAAACTGTAGCTTAGTACTAAGTGCAGGCAAGAAATCACTGATGCTTATTCTTTACAGACCAGAGCTCCCAAATCCTTACAGTATTTACAGAGTCCTTTAGATCAAAGTTGTTGACAAACATGAAGGCAGATAGGCAAGTAATGTATCCATTTTACAGGATAGGCGAACTGTAGCATCATGATGGTAAGTGACATGCCCAAAATGAAAATAAGTTTCTGCCAGATCCAAGAATAGAACCCAGGAGTTCAGACTCCCAGCCTTTTCTCGGAACACTAGTCTATATTCCTTTCCAATTTCAGATAAGAGCCCTAGTCCTCCGACCTGCAATGTTTCCACAATTCTCTTCCTTCTTTCCCTTCCTATGTCAATGTAGTTTCACTTTCTACCTCAAGATCCCCATTATCCCCTCTTCCCCTGCAGTTGCCTCACTTCCTTTCCCTGGAGGTTAGTTTAGCAACTACTCCCAATAGCAATAGTCCACTACTGCCCCCATCCCCAATATTCCCTGCCCACGCAGCTTTGATCCAGTACTACTTTATGTCATTTCTGGCCTCCCACTCACCTCAGCAATTCAAATTGTGCCCTATTTGCCCCCACTTTTTCTACCCCAGCCACCTACAGTAGAACACCTCCTCCCATAAAATACCACAACAACAAACTATGGATTGAAGGCACAGAGGCTGTGTCTTGGAACTGAAGGTGCAAAGCTAGAAGTTGCTGGGAGGGAAAGAATTTCTTATCCAACAGCAATAGGTTGTAAAGCTAGGATGAAGAATGAGAATGGAACAATGGACCAAAGCCCTGAGGAAAGGAGACTGGACAGGTTTCAATACGTGGAGAACTCTATGCCACGCAGAACCCCATGATAACAGTGGTATAATGGAAGTGGAGCTTTCCAAATACTTGATCCTGAGGACCACTTTTTAAGACTTTGGTTTAAAAAAAAAAAAACCAACAACCCAACTCACTTGGCAGTCTCTCAACCTCCCCACTGACTGGTTCTCAATATTCCATTCTGCAATGTTCCTGGAAGGACTATGAACACAATAGTTCATGGCCTACAGTCCAAGAACCACTGATATAGAAATAGTAGAATTGGACAAAAACAGTCATTGCTAGCACAGTTTCAACCATACAGTGGACAGGGCTAAAGATAAACATTTTAAGACTGATAATAGCTATACTTCAAGGACTCAATTTCCAATGAGCTATTTTAAAACTGAAAAACCCAGAAAGGAGGTCTTACTGACTTTTGCTCTGATACAATCCAGTGTGGTTTGCCCATCAGGAAACTATGCAAGAAGAATACCACAATACAAAACACAACATAAATGCACAAAAGTATTTGCAGGAAAAAAGCAATAAGTACAAAGATTTATTTACATTATTCAACAGAAGACTATGCCCAACCACAAAGGCAAATAAATTCAGTTTAAGCTAAAATAATACCTTATACCAAATCCAAACTGCCTGGCAATTGTAGCATATAGGGCATGTAAAGTCATTCTCTGTTGGTAGACCACTACAAGTCCCAAACAGGGTGAGACACCTAATAGCATTAAATACTGTGTTATTTGAACACTCTTAATTTGTATGTTGTTTTAAATAACATTAAAAATCTAATCATAAACATATGAAACACTCCTGTAACATTCTGAGAAGGAAAAAGCCAAAACTGTACAAATCCAGCCTCCATGAAAATATACAAGACTCTACCTGTCAAGAAGTGCTGAGGGACACAACTCATAACTTTCTAAGAGCTCCTTTTGTTTCAATGGTGTTTCTGTTCACTAAAAGTTATTGTAAAATTCAATCCTTGATGGAAACATCCTTGCTACTAACTTTTATTTAAAGCTCTCACTCCTATGATTGGAAATAATTCATAAAAATCAGTCAGGGGCAAGATGTAACACAACACACTGCTCTGGAGTAAATGCTTTCACCCACCTAGTACTGAACCAGATGAATGGTTCACACCTTTTCTTATTTCGGATTCAGAAAAGGTGAGAGCTGTTGATTTCTAATTTCATATAACAAATCCCATAAAAACTGCCTTTTAATCAGATTTTGCATGTATCCCTTCTTAAAACAGCCACTTTCAAGGTGATAAAGTCACATTTTCCAGCCTCCATTTTGGTTCAGAGACCTATTTGGCCATTTGCTTAACTGGCTCCTTCCTTGAAAGTGGGACAATTATCATACCTTGTAAGAATCCAGCATACATGTTACAGGCCAACCATAAAGCCAATAACCTCTGTGTTCTGATGTAGATGGTGAGTCACTAAGATGAGAAATAATTTTAATACTTTTTCAGCACTCGCCTCAAAGGGCAGAATTTTGTGCATCTGCTTATGATCTTAGGTTGAGATTTCAGACTGCATAACCAAACCTATATTAAAGATCAATGAACACGCAGTTGGGAGAAGACACCAAGGGAAAACCCAAGAGCTATAGGAAATGCTGTAGTGACTCAATATGCAGCCCTCTTCTCAGGGTCGGTACTGTAATGGTGCCCCCACTACGATGCTGTGTGGCGTGCTACTTGGCCAAACCCAACTCTCATTTTTATACTCTGCCTATCAAAGTTTCCCTAGTATAGTTTTAATTGGACACATTACTCTTCACTTCCCCTCCCCCTTTTAAAAGTTATTGCGCCAGTACGACTACCATAAAGTGGCTACTATATTTATATTTCAACTGAGGATGAAGCAGTCCTTAGGCGCATATAAATACTTTGCAATCCTTAATAAACATAACTTTGGGGGGCGGGGGTGGAAATGAGCAGGAATGACCAATTTTGGCTTATCAAACTGTCCTTTTACCAGCTATAATTCCATAATTATCATCCTTTTGCTGAATTCCTAAGCCTGGCCATTAAAAATGAGTAATTTCAACTCATATTTTCAGAAGACCAACCAGACCCTTAAATCATTTAATTCCTGCTAGAAAACTACTCTAACAAAGAAGGGAGAGGTTGAAATAATACAACGCAGCAAGGACAATCATCAAAATATACTGACATTCAAATCTGCTTTTTGTTTCTCAATTCCTTGTTGTGAGTATTCTTTGTGAGTTGGTGTCATCTTCCCTGTCAACAGAAAGAGGCCAGAAAGAACAAAGAAATGCTATACTGATCTAAAAGCCAGAACTACTAAGAACAGTATTAAGAAACATCCATGGGTATCCTGTGTATCACAATATGAAGACAATAACTCTCCGCCTTAAAGAATTTATTCTGCAACTCGAAAGATCACAGTTGCAGGCACATTTCTGCTTCACAGTAGTCTATGAAGTTCTCATACATTTAGATCAATGCTCAGCTCTCTGCAAGATCACTTGGCTGTTAAAACACCTGAGTTCTCTTCTTTCTGGTAGAGGAGAAGGTCAACATAAATGTTTAAGGATATTTATCCAGAGACCAAAGATTCAGAGGGCCCACAACATAGTTTAATAAAAATATCAGGTAACTACCTTCATGAGAAAAAGACTAGTTTTCAGAAGGCAATCCTTTACATTATGTGCAAAGTTTGAAAGGAAACCACACAAGAAAAAAAGCAGAATTCCTGGATTAAAAAATGATTTGCATATTTACTTGCACATTGTGGGTGTATTTGTTTAGAGTCTTGAAGGTTATTGCCAATAATATTCACCTTAAAGTTTTTTATGGATAAAGTTATGGTTGCGCAGACACATCAGTGGCTTGAGTACATATTACCTTTCATGAATGTTAGCTAACAAAACACCTCTAATGTTAGGAAACCCAGCAAATGAAGAGTTAAGGCTGCACTTCTCAAACAAGAGACACAATCTACTTTAACTGCCTCTGTAGAAAACCAGCCTAGCATATGGAAGGTGGAAGTTCGTTTTTTTTTTCCATGAAAGCATAGGTTTCAAGCAGTCATTTGACATGTTATACCAATACCGCCAGAGTCTATGATCCCTAATGATGGTTCCAATTTTTTTTAAGTTGGATATTAATTAATAAGACCATGTTCCTGTGCACTAGATCTGAGCCAGTGGAATATTATAATAGCACCTAGTTCTTACATAGCGCTTTTCATCAGAAGATCTCAACGCATTTTACAAGGTGGATATGTACCACTATCCAGTTTTACAGATCGAGAAACTGAGGCACAGAGGGACTGTGATTTTCCCAATGTCATCCAGAAGACCAGAAACAGAGCCAGGAATACAACTCAGGTCTCCTGAGACCCAGTCCAGTGCTCTACCTACTGGTTTTATAATATTATATACATTTTACTTCAAACTGACAGCTTTTTGAACTCTGATGAACATCTCTGGTTCTAGGATGCCATAACTCAAGAACTCATCCAATTTACTTCATATTTTGTAGCAATCATTTTGAAGCAGATGTGACTGTTCTGAGGATATTGGGGGAAGGAGGAGGAGTCACAAAAAAATTCTATCTTATAACAGAAACTCAGTTGCAACCTTAACTATGGAATGACTTTGTCTCTCCATAATTCAATTAACTTTGACTATCCATAATGTTTTTATTCATTCTGTTAATAGACATTCTATGATGATTTTGCAATCTGCGGGTCATAAATCAACAAACTAGAACAATTCCTACACTTGCACACCTTAGTCAATTCAAAATTGGGATTCAGACTATTTTTAAATTGAGAGCTCTGTTAACCCAGTTCTCCAAAAGGATGAACTAATTCTGGATTTGACCCAATATCCTAGAGATTATTATTTCTCTCTTATTTCATACCAGGCAGTTACTAGAACAGCCTGCGGGAATACCTTCAATAAAAAGGCTGTTTTCTTCACAAATAATTCTTTCTGCTTCATTTGCACTTGAAAGAGGTGTGGCCACACCTGTCAATCATGCTTGTAAGTGGCCTGTTCATGACAATACCATCACTGATGGACAAGAAGTAATAATGATCTATCGAGGTAGTCTGGTGACTGATCAGAGATGAAAGTACCAAGACAGCTGTTGAAACCCCAACATGCATATGGAAGACTGGAATGCTAAATCAGGTAAAGATGCGACAGGTATTGACATTCCATCCTGAGGAGACTGAAGCACGAACACAATCTCTCTGGTTAGCTTAATGTAAGTTACCATAAAAGCATAACAGAGTGATTAAAAACATGATGACTTTAAACATGACCTCATTTACCCGAGAAAGCATAATGCAATACAAAAAGGTCACTCGGGAAAATAAATAAAAGGATGAGAACAGGCTAGTCCCTCCAGTATGACAAGGAAGCAAAAAGCCCAATGGCGCAGACAGGGAGCATCCCCTATATCTAGAGGACAGAAATACATTGAAACTCTCCTATCAAAATATTACAGACTATCTAGACGGTTCATAGGTTAAAGTTCTTACTCAATGGACAAAATCTTCTCACTACAACCAGTGTAATTCAACCACATAAAATCATATTCATATCTTTATGATGATGAATTAGCAGACTACTTTAGTAAGACTTTGGAGCAACATTAAAACATTTTCCAATGTTGTTCTATCCAAAGATTTAATAAGGAATTCTGATTTTTAAAATGGGTTTAGACTGGAAAGTTCTCCTGAAGATACTGATTCCAGTGGTGTCTCAGTTTTGGAGCAGGATATGGATTCTTAGAGGCAAATGGAATCATTGTTGTCATCAAAACTGACAGGCAGAAGCACTAGAAATAAGAATGCAATTTTCCAGGCAGCACTTGGGGGAAAGGGGCATATTTAATTTAAAGACACAAATATTTGAACAATGATTTACTTCACTTCATCTTCTACACCCTGGTTTTTGGTTCATTCTTTAAAAGTCAACCAGTTCTACAGTATCGTATCTCCTTGGAAAGACAAACGAGAGTCTGTCTTCAGAAGCTAACTCTGCAGACTGCCCAATAGTTACTGGTACAACATCTAATGCACTCCCATCATATTGAAAAGACAAAGCAACAAATTACCATGTCAGCATCAAGCTAGATGTTCATGTGCACCATCAGATCAAAATAACTGGATACTTAAGCTAGCCCAATAAGCACATCCCTGAATTTCCAAATTACTACTATGAGTTGCATTGTCATTTACAAGCACCAGAGCATTTGGAGTTCTTGTTATATCCAGCCTAGCAAAGTGAGGGCTCATTTGACTTCCACATTCTTATAAGTGAATGCCTGTCCAGAAACTGAGAATGAGAATGTCACATCTGTTGGCACCTAGTCTAGAAATAGAGGTACCAAGCAAAATCAGCTTGTAAGACCTCTCAGAAAGCACAGCCGAATTATTCACTGTGTTGCTTCCACATAAGACAAGCTCTAAAGTGGAAGAACAGGAATAGAAGAAATTCTGCTTCAAAAGGAACCCTACATTTTTAACTGGCTCCCCATATCCTTAGCAATTACAAGTTACAGGAAGAGCAGCATAAACAGAATCAGAACTCCAGATTCCAGAGTCTCCATTGACAACTAATTTTAGAATTAGAAAATCAAACTGAACATCATGCCTATTCTCAGAAAATTACTACAGTGCGCATTCTAGGAGCATTAGTAGTATATGGCTCAGTCTGGTCTGTTAAAGCCAGATAATATTTGTTAGGTATAACTCAGAAAACATCCAGTGCTATTACAGAATTAAGATGAATGCAAAGATCACCCCCATGACCCAAACCCCAAGCAGCAGCCACAAAGACAACTTTTAGACTTAAAACAACACTAACAAAATATTTTTATCAGTCCAAGGTTTTCCGGGTAGTTGATGGTGTACCTCTAGTTGTGTTCTATCAACCCTGCCCATGCTCTCATTACTCTATATGATTAATCTCTAGTCACAATTTTCACTCTCAGTGAACAGGAAATGCTTTTTGCAACGTGAAATACCTGAAACAGTTTCATTCTGATGGCAACATCCTTTCAGTAAGGCCTGTGAAGCAGAGGGTCACCCAAAGTGTTATACAGAAACTGCACATCACTTCAGTATCCTGCACTCAGTGAGTGAAAAGTAAAAGAGATGGAATTTGGGAAACGGAACAGTCCTGTCAATGCACCACTTTTGCTAAGCTAGCTCTTCCCGTCAGTTTCTTAAGTGGAACATTTAGAAAGCAATACTTAGGATAAACTGAGACAACTGAGAATAGATAAAAAATGGTAGATTTTTTAAATCATTCATGTCCATTTTATGTTTAACAGTCAAAGTTGCCCAGGCACATCAAAGCAGAATACTAAAACAATTCAGATACTTCTGGACATAAATATAATTGTACTCTAAAGATGCTGTACCAATCTGGAAAGTCTTGGGGAAATGGCTAACTGCATCTTTCAATAACCTCGCAATCGGGCCCAGCGCCTGAGAGGGAGTTATTCTAACTGGGCAGCAAAGAGGCCATGTAGGGGGAGCAGAGAAATCTTCTGGGGCTCTCCTGCTGGCTTGCTCCCCGTGCCGCTGAGGCGGGTGGGTGTGGGCCGTGGAGGGTTGTGCCCGGTTCTCAGTACTCTGTTGTGTCTGTGGCTTTGCAATGTGCCAGAATTGCATCGAGCTGGATGCAGCCACCATCTCGGGGATCGTGGTAGCTGATGTCATCGCCACGGTCTTCCTGACAAGTATTTTAATGGCTGGGACAGCAGGAATCAGAGGAAAGGATTCAGCAATGATACCACTGTCTCTCTCATACTGATGAGCCATCAACAAAGCCATATAGCTCTAGATGATTTGAGAGAATGCCTTTACTAAGTCCAGGCTAAGTTCTAGCCAAGCTTTTTATAGGATGAATTGAAAAGGGAATAAAAAGACTGGGATTTTTGCTTGTTCCTTCCATACCAAAACAACGTAGTTCCTCTAACTGAAATACCCACCCTTAAAGCAAGGTAAGATTTTTCTCTTTATATGAATATGAATTTTCCCAAAACAAAACTCCAGCAAAATGCCTTCTAGCCTCAACATTTATGCACCTACATTAATGAGAATTCTTTTAACAAATTTAAACATCAGTGGCATTTCTGCTACCACCCTTACATGCAGCTAGAATTCGGGTAAAGTTGCAGAGATATGTGGGTCCATAGCTGTAGTCTCCTTGGATGGAAGCTCCCAGGCTATTGCTTCCACAAGTTGCAATGCCTATGATCACCCCTCTACATTTGTCTGGCTGTTTAGAATGGTGGAAACGGGCAAGTAAATGGTCTGGCTAAGAATCAATGTAGAAATATACTCTAAACTCGTAATAAAAGTTTGCAAGATAAATTTTCAAAACCAAATCTCAAAAAATTATGTGGTGGGGACAAACATCTTCTGACTGACTTAAATGCTGACTGAATGGCCCAGGTTCCTAATCTTAACTCTGTTGCATACCCTATTCCTTCTCTCAACCATGCCCCAAAATCATCTTGTTATGACTTCAATACATAAAATAAGAGGGAACAGCAGAACAAGACATACATCAAAAGGTCCTTGAAATGCCAATTCATTAGCTATAGGCAGTACATGCCAGAGCACTCAAAGGGTTAAGTGGTAATAAATGGAGCAGGTGGCAGGCTTTTGCACCTATGTTTGTAAATCCTGTATGCGTATCCATCACAAACAGTTTCAAAAGGGAAAAGAGAGGGCAGTGCTTTTGCACCTTGTAACAAGTGATTGTGGAACACATATGGCAAAACACTGTGTTTGTGTGGAACACATGCAACAGTATGGGAGGAAAGGCAACCCTAACAATGAAGAGCGATGAAAACCCAACTCCCAGAACTTCTTTATACCCTTTCCCCCGAATTAAGAATGGATGAAAGATTAACTGCTACCTCAAGGAGGCAACAGGTTACTCGACTGTCCCCACCCACTCCAATTCCTTGGACTGAATCTGATGTGGTATGATAATATTCACAGTTCAATAATTTGACTCCTACACTGGGAAACTGGGGCGGGGGGGGAAACACAATGTTAATTCAATAAAACATTGTAAGGATTGTGTTGTGAGTAGCATAGCTGAGAGAACCATGATGCCAAAGAGTTCTGATGCTTCTAGTGTTAACATGCCAAGACACAGTAAAAGATAACAACACCACCTCTAACCCAACAGTACATTATAAATCATTGCCTTCTTTGAAAAGTTGGACATGAAACATTCCATCAGAAAGAATCAACTTTCTCAGAATCTACAACCCAGAATACTTGTATTCTGAGAGCTGCATATAACCAGCATTCAGCAAAGTAAGGAAACATTGAGAGAACCTAACAGGACCCTGGTTTCATATGGTTATAATGTATACTCTAATTTTAATATTTCTTATGAAGGAGCCTAGAACAGTTCAGAAAGAACAGGTGTGAAAATACAGGAATGTTCAATATCTCTGGTTACAACATGCATTTAATCTGTCAGGATTTGCTTTACATAAATACCTAATAATAGTCTAAATCTCTCCATCCACATATACTTAATAAGCTACCACTAACAGGCAGAGCTCTGTAACTGTACTTCAGTAATTAAACACACACACAGTTTTACAATGACCCTTTAACATAAAGAGAGGAAGTTCTGAGACACAAAATTTTAATGCAAGAGCAGGAAAGAAAAGATCTGTGCTATTCAGCTCAGGCATGACTAAGGCAGTAATAGAAAGCCCCTCCTCCCAACACATGTATCTAGTGCAATTTCAAAACATGTCAGCCATTAGTGAACCTTTAAAGCTCTGATGTTTGTGTCATAGAAGATTATGATCCCTTTATAATTACAACAACACTACAAGTGCCACTACAATTACTGTTAAGATCTGACTTTCATTTCAAACTCCTTTTCCAGGGATCTGGAACTGTTTTAACTTGCATAGCTTTAATTAAACATAAAGCTTCAATTAAATATTATTTCAAACAACATAGCTGGCCGACATTTAACTCTGATAAAGAGCAGTTGTACATAAAGACTTTTCCTGGTTTCTACTATACAAAAATTCCATATTATAGTCTAGAGAATAAGTAAACAAATACTATCCAAAATCCTTCTGATTACTAAACTCAAGGTAACGGTTTCACTCAAATCAAGTCGAAAGGATTTGATGCAAACAAGATTTTTTTCAATCTGTTTTGGTTCAACTATGTGAAAACTCCCCCTAACTATTGCTAAGTCAAAGCCTAACATTTTAGTATTTCATTCACAGATAAAAAAAAAAGAAAAAGATAACGCAGCTCAGCGAAAGAAACTGAACTGTACTAGAAGCAAAGGATTCGCACAAAATCAACATTGGCTGGGGATTGGAGGAGATCCATTGGCCTTCCTCACCCCTTAAATTATTACTTGAGTAACAAAGAAAATTAAAACAACTATGTTAATAATGTTAAAGTTTCAGGGAATGGACAGACACAAGAAGTCATATTTGAACAAGCTACTCTGTTTTTCTTTGGCTCTTTTGTGCCCAGGATTTGCGGCACATGCAGTATAACAAGTAAGATTAACTATGTTCTGGATAATAGCATGAGGTGAGTGAAAGTTTGAGTGCAACACTTAACTCTGAGTTTTTCTGATTTTGTTACATTAAATTAGAATCGATGTTAACACCACATTTTTAGTAGTTATATAAAAAAGACCAGAACGTAGTAAAAGCTGCTTAAAAAATAGTACCGACCAAACACAAATTTACACAATAATACAACAATTTCTTACATGCTATTTTGAGCTCCAAGGATTCCTGGATATTACATCTATCTCCATTCAGACTTATAAAAAATTACATAATCACTAAGATTTCAACTCAGGATGAGTCGTTTTAGAGCAGGTAAGCAGTAGGTTTTGATCAGCTCAGTTCAGGAAAAATCCTTCACTTCATGGAAATCATGAACAATGTAGATGTTATGCAACTGTTCACAGGACACTACTTAAGTACAATGATCCCAGGTAAAAAGAGACTGGACTCTTGGAGGTAAGGATGATAAAGAAGCTCTGCCCTCAAATTCCTGTCACAATCAGGGGCTAGAACCCTACTAGACAGATATTAAACCTAATGCTACTCCATCCCATTCAATGGGGAACAGAGACAAACTTTTGAGCTGGATTTTGAGTAATATGCTGCATTACTTCAGATTAGTGTCATCTTTATGATGAACATGCTCCCAACCTTCTGACCTCCATATTCAGAGATCATCTGTTAAAATAACCAAGTCCCCGGAAAGCAACAGACTAACAGCTAGTCTGATCCGAAGGAAACACTACCTACTGAAAACACAGGAGGGAGCAATGTGTTTCTACCAGTTATGAGAAAAAATACTTAATCTATTAAAGTTGCCTGCCACTTTTAGTGTGTATGGGTATTTGCCTTACTACTGTGGAGTCTCAGTATACTATTAACAATGTAGTTTTAAATACATTTGAACAGGAGCTCAGGTATTATTCCATACTGGTCTATATGATGTCATTTGAAATTCAACTAATGCTTCCTCACAGGCTACAACCAATAAGTTATCAGGGAAACTTCATTTTCCCCCCCATTCCATAACACTAGAAGACAGGAGTTTTTCAGCAGCTTAATACAAATTAAAAGGTCACTTGTCATAGCCCAATAGATAAACCATTCTTGCAAGCAAACAAAGCTCTTTCTCACACAGAGTTGTAATTAGATGTTGTCAATTACCATAAAATACTGCTCTTCTGCTTATCTTCAAAAAGTATTTGCTAATTGAACATTTAGTAAATGCATTTACCTCTAAGACAAGAAATATTTTCTTCATTAACAGTAAATTGGGGATTGGTCCTGCTTTGAGCAGGGGGTTGGACTAGATGACCTTCTAAGGTCCCTTCCAACCCTGATATTCTATGATTCTATGATTCTATGATAAAGGACAAGTTTGTCCTCACTGCTTTCCTTTATATGATGTCCTTAGATTCAAATGCACAAATATTTTCTAATACATATTAGAATTGTCTCTAAATTCCAAAATACACTCGGGGATGAAAGGACAAAAATCCACTGCCATATGTAATCCTCTTTTCTTTATAACCCCTGCCTCGTATGCCTCAAAATAATAATTCTATGATCAGTAGGATGACTGCTCAGGTTTCATTTTTTGTCAGTTAACTCATATTTATAAGATACTAACTTCCTTCAAGTTGTTACAGTAACTTCAATTTAACCTAATCTTTTAATCATTATATCCAGCCAAAGGGAGTGTGTGTTATTAAGTAAAGGGATGTTTTCACCTGCATAATTTGAGTGGTTTAAAACAAATATTTATGTTTTGTTAAAATTTTCAGGCAACATTAAAAGGAATGTTTTCATGAAATTGTTATAACAATTTGTTTGTAATTAAACATCCCCTAGATAGCAAACTGCCCAGAAAGTGAAAACAACCAACATTTGAAACTGACCAACCTGGTTCTACTGTAGGGGATGAGAACAATACAAAAAGTAAACAGCAAAAATTGTGAGAAGTAAATTAGCTTTCTATAATTATTTCTTTTTTAATAACTTTGGATATTATTAACATAATAAAGCAATCCTGTTGGTTTTTAAGAGTGTAATTTTGAGAATTTTCCTTTAAATCAAGATATGGAATTGGTCCTTCAAAAGGAAATATGTTGGTGGTATGTTGCCTGAAAAAATTCCATCTTTGGAAGGCTGTGAATGGTAGTACTTCAAAAAGGAGAGAAACAAGAAAAGGGGATGCTGCAGCTAGTAGTAAGTAACACGCCCCCATCATGTCTTCCCAGCTCTGTCAAAAGGCGGGTTGTTGTCAGACTCCTGATCTGGCTGCCTTAGAAACGCTTTGGAAAAAATTAAGGCAGGAAGATGAACAACTCTACAAAAATGCCAACCCCTTTTTACAATTAAGCTGCTTTCTCTCCCATCCTTTCTGCCCCTGGGGTCTCCCTCCAAGTCCAGGTGCAGCTGGGGGTGGTGAAAGGGAGAGGGGTTGAACAGGATTTGTGTGCGCGCGCTTGTGGCACCAACAGCAGGGCACACAGGAGGCGGCTGGTTGTTGACATCTTTCCCTTTCTGTTTCAGTCAAGCGCACTTCAGAGCATCCCTCCCTCCCCCCCCCCCAGCCCCCAGCCCCCAGCAGCTGTTGTTCACGCTCCCCAATCCTACCTATTTAAATCCCTTTACCCATTCAAGCCTAAAGAAAACAACTGTAGGAACTGTAATGTCTGGACATATCAGAAGAGGCATTTATCTGAATAACTGCCCTTTTAGAAGGAAAGGAATAAAGATCCAGCATCAGACATGGACCCCCATCGCCTTCTGTTTATAAAGGGGGACAGGGGCAAGTTCCTTGTACCCATCCTCTGCTGATCAAGAGAAGGGAAGGAGCAAATGTGCTTTACCCACCCTCACTTGCTCACAACAGAAAGGGAAGAGTAAATGCCATTTATCAGCCCTACCTGGTGATGATGGGGGGGAAGCTTTTTACCCACATCCTTCTGCGGCTACTGATGGTGGGGAGCACCTGCTCTTCACCCACCCTCACCCTCCTCCCTATCCTTCCTCCCAGGAGAGGCAGTTGCTAGGGCGCCTTCCTGCAGAAGGATGCTGGAGAGAGAACTGAGCAAGAGGATCAATAACAAAATGTCTGAGTTGGGGGGACGCAACCCCTGTGCGGGGGAGGCGGGCCGCTCTTTGCCCCCGAGTCGGGCCGGCGGGGAGTGTCTGCCCAGGCTGGGGATGGGAGGGGAGGAGAATCGCTTCTCTCCAAAACGCCGCTGCGGCTGCTCCCACCTCCAGCTCAGGGGAGCGGGGCCTGTCCCCCGCTAGCGGCGGGGGCCGGTGCCAGCCCGGGGGAGGCTGGCGGAGGGTGCGCGGGCTGCGAGCTCACCTGCGCCGCACCACGCGGGGAGGGGCCCGCTCCCCGGCAGCGGAGGGGGTGTGCCCGCCGGCACCGGGGGAGTGGCGGGGAGCGGGAGGCTCCGGCCGGACCCCAGGGGGTGCGGCTCGCGGGCCGGGGCCGGGCGCGCACGGAAGGGGTGTGCCCGGCCCAGGGCGGAGCGGGAGATGCTCTCCCCGGCCCGGCCCGTCCTTACCTCTCCGCTGCCCGCCTCGCAGCCGCAGGCCGCCCGGAACCGCCGCAGGTTGGTGCCGATGGCGGCCGAGACCTGCAGCGCCGCGTCGAAGCCGGGTCCGACCCCGGCCGCGGGGCCCCCGGGGCCGCCGGAGCCCGGCGCTGCCCCGCCTCCGCCGCTTCCCGCCGCCCCGCCGGAGCCCGGGCCCCCCGGCTCCGCCTCGCCCGGCCCGGCCGCCGGCGGCGGCTCCGGGGCCCGCAGGTTCCGCAGGGCCGGGACGCGGAGGCGGGACCCCCCCAGCCCGCGCCGGCCCCAGCCGCCGCTGCCGGGCCGGGCCGGGAAGCGCCACCGACCGCTGTGCGCCATCTTTCCTGTGCGGCGACGAGCCAGAGAGCGGGGCCGGGCCGAGCCCTGGGGCCTGGATACCCCTCGCGCGCCGGTAGGGGCGCTGCATCGCCGCCGCGCCATCCAGAGTGCGGGGCTCCGCCATGGGCTGGCCCGGGCGGCTGGATAACGCATACGGCGCCCATAGACACCCGGCATAAGGCGGGCCGGCATCCAGGGCACGGGCGAAAGCCCAGCGCGGCGCCGGGGCCTGGCTGCGGCGTAACGCGGCCATAGCGGCCCTGTGTAACTGCCGGCCCCGGGCCAGGCGCGGGGCCCCGGCGGCGGTACCCGGGCCCTGCCCGCTGCAGAACCCGCCGGCGGGCTGCGCATAACTGCGAGCGTTACACAGGGTCCGGGGCCGCAGGGCAGGGCGGCCGGGAGCGCGCGGCGGCGCAGCCTGCGCACGAGCACGCTGCCTGCGCCGGGCGCGCGGGCCCTGGACAGTCTGTCGGGCGGCGGCGGGGCCCCGAGCGCACGGGCCGGCTCGTCACCGCGCCCCCCCCATGGGGGCCCCCGGGCCCGCACGGAGCTCCTCCTGCGGGAGGAGCCCCCCCGCCAAGCTGGACACCCCCCCCAGGGCCAGCCCCCCGGACAGAGCCCCCCTCCGCGCCTGCCCCCCCGCCAAGCTGGACCCCCCCTCTACGGCCAGCCCCCGGGGCAGAGCCCCCCCGCTCTGCCAGCCTGCTCCCCTGCCAAGCTGGACCCCCCCTAGGGCCAGCCCCCCCTCCGCGCCTGCCCCCCCGCCAAGCTGGACCCCCCCCCTCTACGGCCAGCCCCCGGGGCAGAGCCCCCCCGCTCTGCCAGCGTGCTCCCCTGCCAAGCTGGACCCCCCCTCGGGCCAGCCCCCCCTCCGCGCCTGCCCCCCCGCCAAGCTGGACCCCCCCCCTCTACGGCCAGCCCCCGGGGCAGAGCCCCCCCGCTCTGCCAGCCTGCTCCCCTGCCAAGCTGGACCCCCCCTAGGGCCAGCCCCCCGCCAAGCTGGACACCCCCCCAGGGCCAGCCCCCCGGACAGAGCCCCCCTCCGCGCCTGCACCCCCGCCAAGCTGGACCCCCCCTCTACGGCCAGCCCCCAGGGCAGAGCCCCCCTGCTCTACCAGCCTGCCCCCTCCCACCCGGCCAGCCCCCCGCCCCCGCCAAGCTCGACAGCCCCCCAGGGCCAGCCCCCCAGACAGAGCCCCCCCGCCCTGCCAGCCTGCCCCCCCCCCTGCCAAGCTGGACCGCCCCCCCTCTACGGCCAGTCCCTGGGGCAGAGCCCCCCTGCTCGGCCAGCCTGCCCCCTCCCACCCAGCCAGCCCCCCGCCAAGCTGGACACCCCCCCCCCCTCTACGGCCAGCCCCCCGGGCAGAGCCCCCCTCCCCACCTGCCCTCTGGTCAGAGCCCCCCTGCTCTGCCAGCCTGCCCCCCCCCCCACCAAGCCGGACCCCCTCTACAGCCAGCCCCCCCAGGCAGAGCCCCTCCAAAAGCCCAGACCCCCCTGTATTGACAGCCCCCCCAGCCAGCCCCCTCCCCATACACTTGACATCCCCCCCCAGGCACTGCCAGCTCTCACAGTCAGGACCCCACATGCAACTGCCAGCTCCTCCAGACAGGACCCCCTTCACTGTCAGCCCCCCAAATACACTGACACCCCACCTCCTCCTACATAGGACCCCTGAATACACTGACAGTTCCCCCCATAAAAGGACAGCTCCCCTGTACACTGTCAGCTCTTCCTCAGCCAGGATCCCCACACACACCCCTCACCATAGCTGGATCACATATCCCATACACAGCCAGCATTTCTGTGTCCCATCCCTGCCTAGCACTGGCAGGCCCCCACCCCAAGCCCTGTAACTGGAAAGGCCCCCCAGTCTCCCCTCCCTGCCTGCTCTGTTTGACCTAGGGGGCAACTGCCTGGTGACAGAGTCACAATTTCCTTCCCTTCTACACAAAGACACAGAGAAAGTTCACTCAATATAATTAGTTTAGTGCATCCACTTAATCCAGAGAAAACGAATACAGGCATCCTACTGATGAGATCCCCAGGCAGCAAAGGCTTCCAGAAGGACAGAGAGAGATGCACACAATCTGATGGGGATGGAGCTCACAAGATTCATCATGTTGGGAGACTTCAAGGTCCACATGGACTACACCTCTGATACAACAATCCCAAACCTCCTTACCCAGCCCTTTTCCCCGTCAGGTTCTCTCAGGGAATCTCTCCAGACCAACCCACAATCAGCCACACCCTGGATGGGAGCCTCCAGCTGGCTGTCAATATCAGACTAATTCTGGGCAGAACTTTCCTCCTACAGGTGGCTTCCTTCCTATTGGAAGCCAAGAAGAAACCACCACCATGGAGCCAAGCCTGAAAACTTGCAGCAACTGACAAATTCCAAAACCTACTTACAGAAAATTTTACCCACCCAAGATGAACAAGAATTACTGAGGCACCACAACCCTGCCCAGATTACTGCAATGTGGCTGTCTCCCACACAGATCGCATGTGTGAGAGAGACAGAACTTCCATAGGAGCTGGACCCAGACCATAGAACTGTCCCCCAAGAACCCACACGGGCCTCATCATGTCCAGAGCTAAATGCACAATGAACACACATGCTTTTTTTTTTTTTAATTAAAATTGAGATTCTGGAGCATGTCATCTTCCAAAACAAATGTACTGGTTCAGTGAATCACCATGACACTTAGATCCCTCCCCCCTTCTTCAGTGACTGAAATCACCTATTTCTCTCTCATACTTCTCAAATGCCCCTTATTTTAGAGGGGACTAAAATTAGTGATGTCCAAGTTGCCTGTACTTCACATACATTTAGCATCCCCTTCACTTCCCTTGTTGAGAATTATTTGCATCAGAAATAAAGAATCCTGAAACAAGCTATGGAAAAAGTCACACTAAAGGAAGGCATCCTGCAGTATTTTCTGTTTCATAAATGAATATTTTTTCTCTCTCTCATTGTAAGTTTTTGTCATGCACTGCATTCCACAGATGGACATCTGCAGGTGGGGAAGTAACCACCTTTTACAGCTGCTTATGTCTGTGCTGCTTCTATTCCAGTATCTTGTCTTTCAACAGTGGCCAGTGCCAGATGCTTCAGGGGGAATGAACAGAACAGGGCAATTATTGAGTGATCCATCACCTGTCATCCTGCCTAGCTTCTGGCAGTCAGAGGCTAGGGACACCCAGAGCATGGGGCTGTGTCCCTGACCATCCTGAAACTGATGGGAAGCTTCCCACCAAATCTGTTTTTGCCCCTGTTCACAGCACTCACTCCAAGAGTTCCTTTTCCACCCAGTAATATCTCACCTATTTTGCGCTACCTGTGTGCCCCCCCCCCCATGTTCTGATTTACCCCCTAGAAATCCTTATGTCAGATTTGTAACCTCCTGTCCCCGACATCTGTTTGCCCCATGTGGACCCCTGGCCTGTTCAGCTCCGTGGTGCCCACCAATCCATTTCCTCCAATCAGTTTTGTCCCCTTCTGCTTCCATGGTATATTTTAATGCCCCCCGCCCCTTTCAGTCCTCTTCTCTCCAACTTCAGGTGCCACAGCAGCTGCCCTCCTCTTAGCTCAGGCTCAACTGCCAGCAGAGACCATTGTCTTCACTCCCTCCACCCTGCCTCAGTGAGCTGCCTGAGGCCAGGCCAAGCCCACGTCCCAATATCCCCCCTCTTGCTGAAATCCTAGCTCCCAGAGCGAAGGGAAGCAGGGCAGGGATAGTTACAAAAACTGTGAACTGCTCCAGTCTTTACAAACGCAATATGGCCACCAAGGGAACATTACCAGTCTTTGGAGGGAAGATCCCTGAGCAGGTTACAAGACAACTTTGGTGCTAGTTGGAATCCCCCACCCTCTTCAACGGAGGGGAACCGCGCCTGCCTGCGCAGCCAGATCTCTGGAGAGCAGCAAGTGATAACTGCATCTCCAGCTATGCTGTGCCACTCCCCGCCCATCTGCTGCTGCACACGCACCTGTTTTTCCTCCTGGGGCGCTTTCCTCTCTCTTTCCAACCCTCCCAGCCCCGCGGTCCCAGAGCCCCATCTCCCAGGCCCTCGCTGGACGCTGCATTTTCAGCTCGAAGGGAGAACAGCAATAAGGACCACGCGTGACATTGCTGCTGGCCCCCACAGCTGGGCAGAAGGGGATGGAGGGTGTGCCTGAGGGTCAGCTCTGGCTCCCAGGATAGGGGAGTTTAGACATATTTATTACCAATGTGGGGCTCTCATTCTGGACCGGCTTGCAGTTGAAACAAATTAATTGTCCATGTCTCCTGCTCCTTACCATGCAGCTGCACTGAGAGGAAGTATGATCTGGTGGCTAAGACACTAGAATGGAACTCAGGACATTGTGGGAGAAGGGAGCTCAATTCTGAGCTCTGCCACTGACTCCCTGGGTGACCTTGGGCAAATCCATTAATTTGTGTCTCTGTTCCCCATCTGTAAAATAAGGATAATTACATCAAACACCTCTGGTAAAACATTGAGGGTGCAAAGTCAAGCTGTGGATCTAAAGGTCCAAACCCTGTTGATGACTCAAGTTGTGGGTCAATATTGTTCCACATGACAGAATTTATGATTTTTCAGTTTTTTTAAATTGGTAAGTTACATCCAAAACTCCAGGTTAAAAGAATGCTAAGGTTGTAAAATCAAGCACTTAGAAGTTAGGAAAAGCCAGGATTTAAGGTTGCCTGTACAACCTTAATTCAGCCCCTTTATGTATATGTCTCATGATACAGTCTTAATCATGAGACCATCCTTTCTCTTCTTGCAATCCCCTGATTCATTCACTACATACCTTCCAACTTCTGCAACACATGAGGCAGCGGTCCTATAGACAACCATCTCTTTCACTACATAATCCTGATTCATTCTCCAGAGCAGAACAAACCTGTGCATTGAACGAGGCAGGAGTCCTGTGGAAAAATAGCATGTGATCATGTAATTAAAGACTGTTAAGAAATTCTATCAAATGGAACTATATTGACCCCAACTCAGTTGATCAGCAGGGTTCACACCTTTATATCCACAGCACAGACCTCCACCACTTTAACCAATGCAGTAAGGATAGCATGTGTACAATTATCCATGTCGACCAGCCACTACTAAAGGGTGATGAGACACACTTTGCCAGTAGGTTTCATAGCTATCTACTAACAGCAAATAAAAGAAGAGATTCAGGATGCTGGACTTCAATTCCTGGTTTTGGAGGGAGTGTTCTTTGTTGGGTATAGACCTTTCTAACCTTGTGCACCCATTAACTATCTAATTCACTTGGCACCAATTGTGCTGTTTGTTTACTTTTTATACTTAATTCAACAATTAAAATAGCCTAGACTCTGATCTCTTTCTGTTCTCTTGCACTAGCACAGAACTCTCTGATTGCAAATTCTGCAGAGGAAGTCTGGCTAAAATAGCAAGAACTTTATTCTTGGAAGAAAAAACAAACAACAAAAAACAGTAACCAATCAAAAGTACTTTGACTTGACTGAAGATTTCAATTCCTAAATCAGAGTCCACCTGCTGCCAACTCCCAATTTATCTGTCATGGAAGAATTGGTTTGATATCCAATTCAGATGTCCTATCAGAACGTGTTTCCTCAAAAATACAGTACAGTGCCTGATGTAACATTTTCTCAGTAACAAGCTCCCTCTCTGAGCTTTGGCTTCTGATCTGAGAAGCACACCTTGTTTTAGGAATGCTGCAGGAGACAGTTTAAATACCAACAAATTGCTGTTTTCATTAATTAAAACCATTAGAAATACCATTAATATTAATTTTAAAGAGTTTGTAGGCATGTCATCCATTTATTTCACACTTGTCATGCTGCAAGAGTCCTGCTTTGGGAGCATTATTAGGGTGGTTTTTCATTAAAACTTTTATGAAGACTTGTTTTTTTTGTTGGTTTTTTTTTTAAGTCCATTAAAATAGGTTGCACCCTGAATGGGGTGGAATGCTGCCAGGTCCTGTTTGCCACTTCACTAGTCAAGTCTAATCTCCTGTCCAAAAATGAAGTGAGTTTGGCAGCCTCTGCAACATGGCATTTATGTGCCGTCTGCATCACAAACCCTGCTTGTGTCAGACTTGTCTGAACCGGAGTAACTTCTCATCCATAGACAGAGCAGTAAATGTAGGTGGAGATTAACAGCATAGAGAGGTCAGCTGCAGTGGAAGCCTGAGTTAATTATAACAAGAGCTTTGGTGATTTACCTTCAGGAAGTAGCTCTTTCACCCCAGGGCTAGTGCACTTGTTTTGGAAGTCAAGATCACAATTGTAATCCCAAATAGAACTTCTTTCTCTAATTAATTAGTGGTGCTGCAGCCCATCATTAAGGAGTCTGACAACTTCCCTTCACAGATAGGTACTGTGTGACAAGGTTACAAATGTGGGAGATGCATCATTGCTAGAGATATCTTCCTGTTCCAGGGCACCTTCACTGCCACTCAAAGGAGAAAGAGGGTCAATTCCCTCCCACAATATAATAGTATCATACATTAATCAAGCACCTTTCATACCAAGTACCCTCAAAGCACTTTGCAAACTCATTCTACACAACCATATCAGGATTCACCTGGTTTTCAAGTGACATACAGTCTTACCTGGTAGGATGTTTAACAGCACATGGCAATGCTACAGAACAGCGTAGGATAGGAAGCAAAATGATAATGATACAAGAAATCCTTGTATCCAAATCAAGTTGCACATTTCCCCATCAAGTCTGAATTCCGTAGAACAAGTTTTCCAACCCCCATTCTTGGATTAGCTGGAGGGACTGGAACAGAGTGGGAAGATCTGCAGCCGCATGCTTGGATGCTGACCCATCCCATTAACAGACGTTAGAGCGCTGAGTAAAGCAGCTGTCACAGCATGGTTAACTTTATCAGACCACTAGAAATGCAGGTGCGAGCCTCTGGTCAGACAGAACTGGAGCAAAGACAAGTCGACCCTGCAGGAAAGCCTACGAATGGCCAAGCTTGGGTGAGATTTGTATTCTGTTGCTGTTGAACCAATGAAGCCAAAGCCCAGGAACTTACCCTTGACCCTATGCAGCCTGCATAGGCTTTACTGGGGAGGAGGAAGAAGAGTACTTACTGAGACCTACACTAAACAGAGCGTCCTGCTTTGATGCGGTCTCAAATTAGAGGACTCCTTTTGTGAAAAGGGCCAACTCCTCAGCAGGCAGAGGGGAAAAACGGGCACTTACAGGCAAGGGAAGAGGGAGGTGCAGTTAGCAACTGCCAGCTACAAAATGGTTACTTTGGGCAACACCTGCTTGGCATTGCCTGCTTGTACAACTGAATTCATTTTATGAACTAAACACAAATAGGGACCAAATATGCTCTTTTATGTATATTTCAATTGCTCAGGCAGTTTGTGCCGACAAGATTTTCCTTTTCAACAGCTACATCTCCAAGGGCCTCTATGAAGGTCTGTGTTTCATATATAAACATCTGGGGATTTATTTTGTGTAGAAAATGCTTCACAATGAAGTTGTATCAAATACAAATAAACTGAAATAGGAAGCCAACTGAGCATGGCATGGGGTGATGATCCCTCTAAAGCCCTTGAATAGAACCAGTGAGGAAAAGGCTAGGAGGGCCCCTGTTAAAGGAAGGATGAATAGCAGCATCCTCCATATAGAAAATGACATTAGCAAAGGTATTCATCTAGGAAGCTCTAGAGAAAAATATAGCATTAATAATAGACATTTCTCATAGTACCCTCACACAGAGTGTGTTGCAAATGTAAGCTACAAACAGAGACCATTTCCTCCCACCACTGAAATGCAACCACCTGTGGGGTGGAATCCACCAGCTGTTTCAAATGCCCAACAACTCTGCACACAAGTTTTAGTGCAAGGAGTCTCATATTCACTTAAACTTGGAGAGAGGCAGTGTGTAAGTCTATGAGATGGAATTTAGACAGGATAACAACCCTCTGCTTGCAAAAGCAATACTGGGATCTTTAATAACCACAAACTGCCAAGATCTCAGCTTATTATCTCATCTACAAGACAGCACTTCCAGCAGCACAGCATGCCAACACCAAGCTGAAGCATAAACTGCAACACTGTCAAGAAAGAGCTCCCCTTCTGAGTCACTTACCCCACTTCTCACAGCATAGCTTGTATGTGTCCCACCCGAATAGCGATGGAGCATAATGCTTCTTAACTTGTGTTGTGCCCTGTGACATTTCACAAACTGGTACGGGCATGTGGTGGAAGAAAAGATTAATGCCTTTTCTTTCCAGTTGAAATTAGAGAGACAAAATGGGTGGGGGAATATCTTTTAGTGGACCAACTTCTGTTGGTGAGAGAGGCAAACTTTTCAGCCACACACAGCTCTTCTTTAAGTCTAGTGTCACTGCTAACTATTGTCAGTGTGCACTTAACACCGGTGTCAGTTGCGGCTCTCATGCTGACTCAATGCCCTCTTTCTGTCCCCGATTCTGTTAAACAGCCTGGGTGAGGGACTTTCCCCTAAAACGTGGGCAGGCGTTTTTACTTCACTCCCCATTTAAAGTCATTTCAGAAATGTGGGAATAGCTATAAACCTCCGCTGCCATGTGCGCTGCAGAGCTAGGGCTGCTGTTTCCTTGTGGGAAGTAGGGAAGGGGATGACATCAGGCAACGGCAGAAAGGCAGGGTCTGTTGGGAAAAGAGTAAGGATTTTAATATGCAGGGAACAGTTCAAAGCTCTCCTAAGGTGTTTTAAATTAACCCTGAATGCTATGGCAGAGGAGGCAGTAGAAGCCACAGCAGTTGTTCGGTTAAAAGTCAGAAGCTAACGTTTCTCAAAGATCCATCTAAGGTAGCCTAGGAAAAACCTGTGCAGAAAATGGTGCGATGCTGCAGTAACTACAGCTTCTTATCTGCTTTCTGCAAGCTCCAGCCATCCAGCACAGACCCTGCCCTCTAGCCCCAGGTTATATAGCAACAAACTTCTTCCCTCCTAGAAGCAGGGACGAGGATACCAGAGGAGGCTCAGGAATTTCCATCCATGCTTAGCCTGTCTCCCATCATGCAGATGCTGCACAGCAGTCTCCTTGCTTGCTGGGAGGGTGGGTTACTTGCTCTTATCAGCGATGAAAGCCACTCTGAGTCAGCTACTGAGAGACATTGCGGTGACGTAATTCCATAATACTGTCATTCTCCAGCCAGCTGGGAACTGAGTCCCTAAGCCTCTTACAGCCCAAGCTCCACCCATAGGAATCTACTGCTAGACTTGCCCATCACTGGTCCCAGCTGTGAATGACTGGTTCAACAGCTTTTGGGGTGTCTTACAGATCCTGCCTAGCCTTCAGAGAGGAGAAACGCTCCTGGGTCCTAGAGCAGGCGGAGTTCCCTACTAGCACTACTTGTCTGTTCCCTCCAGTGCAACCATACAGAAGGCTATTACCATACAGAGATTATTATTTGAATGGTAGTAGCACACAGGGGTCCCATGGTGTGAGAAGCTGTACATATACAACAAGAAGAGTCCCTGCTCTGAGGAGCAGTCACACTTTAAGTCCAAATCAAACAGCTGTGGAAATATTGCCACAAGTTGTTGGGGTTTTTTTTTAAAAACCACTGGGAAGGCCCCTCCCCCCCCATCACAAGCCTCCCCTGCAGCATTTGAAACCCAAATGTTGCAGTAGTGCATCAGACACCCCCACACACAAAACAAATAGGCATATTGCCACGGGCCAAGCAACAAAATGCAAAGACCATAAATGTAGACCTGGAAGTTTGATGTAAAAACTTTGGACCACCCGAGGTGATGAGAACATCCATTTTTAAAAATACAATTTTTACATGTTGTTTCCCCTAAAGCCCTCTGAATTCTCCGAGACCTGGCTGGGACTGCCCGTGAGGATGGCAGTAACACTTACATCTACACAGCAGTTTGAAAGGCTCTCAAGAGCTTACACAAAATAAATCACTTAATCTCTCTCTGGCTCACTTTTCTTTCCCCCTCTAACATGGGGATACTACTTCCTCTCTTACCTATCGCGATTGTAAACTTGTCAGGGACTGTCTCTTACTTGGTGTTTGTACAGCACACAGCACAATGGGCTTTAATCTAGGTTGGGTAATATACATTAATATCCATCTGTCACTGAGATACACAGCATCACCCAACAGTTTGGGCCAGAAAGCAAAAAATTACTTCAACCAAGGAAAAGTAGGCAGAAGAGCCAGATCCTATGCTGCAGCCTTCAGGAGGCACAAACCAGGAGATGGGGGCAAAGGTGACTAAGTCACCTTTATGCCACCCATAGCCTGATCTTGAGGGGCCAACTTGTTCCCCAGTGTAATTTAGAGGCGCTTACCCCCAATTGCCAACTGCTCTGAGGCACCGAAAAGATTAATGGTCAAGCACTCCATGCACACTTTTCTGTCTCTAGAGCAGCATGAAGGGCACTTAATAGGGGACTGAATCAGTCCCAGAGTTTTCAGCAGGACCCGGGGGAGAAAAACAAACAAACAAAACCAAAAACACACAAAAAACAAGAGCCAAGGAGCACATCTTTTTATTGTGCAATGCCTAGCATAGAGGCCCAATCTCTATTTGGGCCTCTAGTTGCTACAGCAATACTATTAATACATTTTAATGGCCACAGCTAATCAGGGTGATAGTTGTATCTGTCATCTGAAAGCCAGCAGCAGACTATGCTTGTTCCCCAATCCAGTAATCCATCAGAAGGAAGAGCAACCAGGATGCAGCTGGCGTTAGTTCTTCAAAGATTACTCCAAGATTGCCCAAGGAAGTGGCGACAAAAGCGCTCCGTTGTTTTACCTACTCTTGTTTTGAAAGCAGTGCCCAAGGTCAGCCAGACACCAGTAAAGATTCATTACCTGTGGCGTATGAGCAAGACATTTTTGCTGCATAAGAAAAAGTCAGCATCTCTCCTGTTTTGTACTTCGTACAGTTGCCTGTTCCATCATCAGAGCTGTAGATGGTGAGCCTGCTACTTGGGTTACGCTTGCACAGTGTGAGAGGCACACTTCTGCAGTGCTGACATGTGATGAATAAAGTTTTAAATGGCTCATATTACAGAGCAGAATAGAATGCTCTCTCTTACTGGTGTCTCAGCTTATTCCATCAAGCCTGAGCTCCACCAGATGGTGAGGTATCCTCCTAACTTTTGACTCAGGAATTCTTCATATTAATATGAACGCATTTGATGTGAGGCTTACTCAGTAGTACAGACAGAAAGGTGTCTGGGCCCCATGCTCCCATCTCTAGAGAACAAGGGCAGGAATAGTGTAAGAGCAGGCTTGTTAAGGAATCTGGTATTGGTATCACCTCCGAAGCAAGTTAGTTATTGGAAACACAAAATATAAAATAAAAAGTGGAATGTGTGGTGGGTAAGTAGTGGCTACTACATCTTTGTGAAGGGGATCTGCGGAGATTGTCATTCACTGACAAACGTTAGACCACCTATTAGATACAAACTGGTTACTAGTATAAGAATACTGCAGAGTATCTTGCTATCAATATGGCAGTGCCATTCTCCATCCTCCTCCCCCCTTCACTAGTAGTGAACTAATGGCAAAAAAGTTGCTTCCTAAAACTGTCAAGATCCAAACAACTTCTGGTCATTTAGATATCAAGGGATTTAAGACTAGGCTTGTTTCCAGTGGTATCCTGGCCTAATTCCAACACGTCCTGTTTAAATGGATGTTCTATTGCATCAACATTTTGGATGGAAGGGAGAACAGCTGCAACTACACCCCATAACTGGCTATATAATTTAGGGGCAGGTGAAGTTAGGTATCTATTCAGAAAGCACAGTGGGGATGTTGCATGATAAAATAAATGCAAGACTTCCTACTGAAAAAATAGTTTTGACAAAGGCCTATCCTATTGCTGCAGAGACAAGAGTAATCTATGTACTATTAACCTAGTATGCCAAGAGATTTCTAATGTCACACAGGGCAGCCGAGTCCAGAATACTGGAGGCTCACCAAGGAGCTGAAAGCAAGACTCAGAAGATCACAGGGCGAGCCAAGACAGGATTGTAGCCAACCATAATTCCCTATCAAAATAGCTAGCATAGATGCGACTCCAACTCACTAGCTTTTGCTAGCTATGAAACAGCTAGTTTCCAGAACATGTAATACCCAGTTTCACAGCTAGTATAATGTTGGATGCAGAGAAAAGAGCCCCTACTTCATTTTCTTTAGTGATGAAGTAGCAGAGATTACATGCCCATTTCAGCAGAAGTTTGTTGGAAATTCAGTGCTTGTTCCTTCTGTCCTTGCTAATGAACGTTAGTGCTCATGGAGTTATTAGCAGTGTAAGCCAATATCTTCTATTTATGCACAGGTCAGGTGTTAAGCTGTAGAGCCAGCAAACTTAAGATGAATCATGTTTTTCTATCAATGCTGTAACCTCACGGCCTAGAGATCCTGCTAAGGAACAGAAGCTATGCTTTGCTCTACATTCTTACTTTGGAAGAGACTGGATTTTGTCTAGTGAAGCCATGTATTAAATGAAGTTATGATGTAGAGAAACACTTGTCACCTATCTGACTAGCAGTCATGCCTGGTTGCAGAAGGCTTAACAGGTGATTTTAAGTTGAGCCACTACTAGTCTTTCTAAAAGAAAGAAGGAAAAGAAGCTGGTTGGTTTTTTTGATATAAACTCCATTTTCTATGGCAATATAAATAGTAAAGAATTAGTCCCATCAAACAGATAGTGCCATTTCTGCTGAAAGTTACCAAGCATTCTGCCTGATTAGAAACTGTCCCTTTCCCCCCACTTGTTTTAAAGAGTTAACCATATGGGTTAGATCACACAGTGAGGAAGTTTTTGTACTTGTATCTCAGAAAGCCTCTCAAATGAGCACAGCAAGACTATTGATTATTGGATGACTTACACCTATTGGTTTGTGAGGTAAGATTTTAGAGGCCTATTCAGATTACCTTCTTTCTTCCAGCTCTTTACAAATACCTGACATAGTTTAACTCAGCCTGGTAGAATTAAAGAGAATGCTTTATGCCATTTGATAAATCTGGGATGCCAAGTTGCTGTCTCATGGTTTAAAGCACTGGCTTCTACTGGTTTCTAGAACAGCTGCTGCTAAAACCATCAGAATCAAAGTAAAAACTGCAGCTTGTGTGATGCAGATCTGAGGTTCACAATCCCTAGCTATAAACACTTTAGCAAACCAAACAAAAGGGTTTCATACCCAGTAGACATTCCCAAGCACTAGTCCAAAATGACCAGAAAAAAGTTGCAATCGAAGTTAACCTGCTATGGAAAAAGATTCAGATTTTCACGTGTTATGGAAGCAGCATAGGGGTATAACTATTTCCTTGTGTGCGCTAATGCTTGAAGAGGGATGGCCTCCAGGCAGCTAGACACTAACTGATCCTTTCTGCACAGATGGCAACGCTAACAGGATGGGGACAAGCTCACACTGTAAACACCACTAACAGAGACCACCACAATTCCACATCATTTCCTGGTTTTATTTTGTCAAATACTGTTACAGACTTAGGGAACAAAACAGTGAAATGTAAGACTACTAAAGATTAGTCTTCAAACATTGTATCCAATCAGGCTGCCTCTGCCTATGATCTCACCGATGTAAAACCACATCAGCACCTCTGTGGCCACCAAACCGTTCCTCAGAGCTTCCTGAAAGAAAGAAAGCCACAATTTAGAATGTTTGCTATTGCAGTAACGTCTCCCTTTGCTTTGTTAACCATACACAAAGTTTGGTTGTGATGGCAAGAAAGCCACCCAAGTTAATGAGGTAGCATCTTTAGCTGAAACCAAGAATGCTATTGACAATTTACTCCCCCAACCCAAGCAATCACAGTACATACTAAAGTGCACTCAAGTCTTAAGTACAGCTTAGCTTTCAGAGCCCTTCAAAGAGAATGCTTTAAAGCATAAATACTGACAAGTCCATCCAAGTTTTAGTGCCAAGCAATACACTAGCTCTATGAAATAGCTGTTCAGTACTGGTGGGCAGATCTGGTACCTATTGACATTTGATTCACGTGAATGAATGTTGAAGAAAAGCCTGCTGCCAAAAGCACATCTACACTCTACTAGAAGTGATAGGATTAAGAAATGAAAAGCTATTACATTAAAAACACTATTCAACTCTTAACCTACAAATTCTCCAAGTGTTTCACTCCTTAATGACAACAGCTCTATTGGTTTTCATGGCACAAGTAGAAGCTTTCTAAGCTAGGATGCTAGTGGTTCAATAAGTTCCTGGAAAATATTACCCTGTACACAAAATACCTGCAGCTCTTAAACTGCATCTGCCAGACTCTAGAGAAACAAGCAGCAGACATGCGATGCTTCAGGATCATAAGATCAGACCTCTGCTTTTTAGCTAATTCTGAAGCAAAGACGACCCACTTTTATTTAAAAAGTTATTTTGAAGACTGACACTATATAAATGAACAAGGTTTTCAAAATGCTGGATGTAACTTCAGGAAGAGAGATTTAAATGTGAAGAGTTAAAGGGGCATCCATCAGAAGACCCCCAACTAGGCAATTAAAGAACCAGAACTACAGGTACTAAGTTCAGAGAACTATTCTTCATTTTGCACTCCCATTCCTAAGGGAAAGAAGTCTATTACTGAATGACTCTTTACAGATCAGGAAGGGGGTATATTAGTTGAGAAAGGGTCTAGAAATTACTGGTTTGTTGGACCTTGCTTTATTACTTATATTGTAGAAGCACCTGGAGGCTAACCCCAATACAAGAACAAGGGGACAGTCAATGAAACGGAAAAGCAGCAAGTTCAAAACTGATTGAGAGAACTATTTACATGGATGACATGAATATTCAAATTATATATATAATAGATATCTGCAAGAGTTGGGAAGGGAATAAGGCGATCTCTAAAAATTAAGAGTTAGAAGGAAACTTTCCTTGGGACAGGTTATCACATAGCTACCCAACTCTAGGTTTTTTGCACCTTCCTCTTAAGTATCTAGTACTTGTCACCATCAGTGACAGGATACTGGACTAGAAGAACCACTGGTCTGATCAAGCCTGTCAATGCCCACATTCCTATTAAGGATAGAATATTTTAGGGGGAAAATGCACCTATGAGCCAAACCCAAAAGAGAGTTACAGCCCCTAGTACAGGGGTTATCAAACTGGGGGTCGGGACCTCTTAGGGGATCACGAGATTACATGGGGGGGTCACGAGCTGTCAGCCTCCACCCCAAACCCACTTTGCCTCCAGCACTTATAATGGTGTTCTATATATAAACATTCTATATATACGTTCTATATATAATTTCTAAGGGGGGGGGGGGGAAGTCACACTCGAGGCTTGCTATATGAAAGGGGTCACCACACAACAGTTTGAGAACCACTGCCTTAGCAGGAACAGAACATAGCCCCACCCCTCCTCACTGCACTGTAGAAGGTAGCAGTGTTTTAAAACTAGCCTTAAGCTCTTGGTTGATATTGCAAAGGTCAAGCAACAATTCCAAACTAGCCAATTATCCAGTATCCCTTCACACCACACTACACGCTGGTCTAACTACGTCGATATTTCTATCGGAAGGGGGACAGTGCATTCAGAAGTCCCTTTGACAGTAAGGCAGTTGCAGACACAAAGTGGAAAGATCAACATCTGGCCATACTAAAATGTGTATAAAAGCTCACTAAGGAAAAAGCCATCATAAGGCAGAAGTGATATTTGTCCAGTCAAACTTCTTTTAGGTCACAGAACGAGCTCACTGAGAGCACAGGTTCAGCCTGGCTTTATCAACAACCTGTCTACCAAATTAACTGTTCTGTCCAAATAGCAGGCACAAGTCACTTTCTGGGCTGCTTTTCATGCTGCTAGATGTAGCCCAGCTAAAAGTGTGTTAACCAGCATGGCTGGAGAAACCCCAGGGGAAACACGCTTCTGTTATTCACATCCGTTCTTATTTAGCCTGCAGTTACCTTGACTGTGAGCTGTGCGAGGTGACCAGACTGAAAGCTTTTGACCATAGCTTTCATGCTGTCAATGGCCTTGGGGATCTCAGCAGGGGTTGGAGGAACCAGCTCAACCTTGGCATAGTGCCAAAATGTGGCCAAACGAGGCCTGGAGTAAGTCACAGCAGCTGGAAGAGAAAAATACCAGGATGAGTCCTCTGGAGGCTAGAAACAGATGTGTGGGCTGGACACAAATATTAATTCATGCATCACATTCATTTACCACTTTGACCAAACGTGCACCCAGACTGAAGAGTCAGAGCTGCTCCTTGGTAATGAGCAGATATTTAATTTTTAAAAATACAGCTCTAAGCGACCATCCAGTGCTCTGGCTGCCTATTCCATAAATTAAATCAATAAATATCACAATATGAACATGAAGGACTGCCCATAAATATATCCACCACAGCCCAAACCCTCAGACTTAGACAGGGGAAATAAGTGGATTTAGCAGCACGCTCAGAAGGTTAACAGATCTGGACTCTGGCAGACCAGGTGTGGGATGGTGATTTCAAATATCAAAGACCCCTCACACAATACCCTGCCGGCAGCTCCCTCATTTATATTGAGGAAGCTCCAGCTCAAGCATCTCTTCTGATCACAACTGTGGCAGCACCTCACAAGGAGAGAGGCAGTCTCACAAATAACTAAGTCCCAAACCTTTTCAGGATTTGTAGGTGAAAAAGTCTCAGAGAGACAGACACTCCACACTGCACCCAAAAGATCAAAAATTCAGTCTGTTAGACCAACTGAGAAAGTGAATTTCAAAGTCAAGGGCCTTTGCTCCACTGAAAGCCCTTCCACCAAATCCCACGCTTTCTTCAACTGCCATGGTAGTTGTTTTGCAGCACGATTTAGAGTATAGTTCGGTCTTCAAACCTCAATAGATTGTCAACCTAGAGTCTAGACTATATAGTTTATGCCCTTTTCCCTTCAACAGTTAGGTCATTTTCAGTTGTGGATATTGTGAAGTAGTTTGATACTAGGCCAACAGAGCCATTTATTTTAAACTCACAGAAGTAAAAGAAGTTTTGTTAATGGCTACCTCATATTGAATACCCTTAATATTTCTTGGCCCTCAATAGGTCATACCTTTTCTATTTTTGATTCTTCTTCAAGACAGTTCATTTTGATGTTAGATACACTCTCCCCAGCTGGACAGGCAGATTGCAGTATTTTTAAATGAAAACCTGTTACAGAGTAGACCATATCTTTCATATGGAAAAGAATCTCAGATAATTTAGGCAAAGCTGCATTGTCATTACAAAGCTCTCACCAGTTGAGATATTTACAAGTGGAAAGACCCAAAAAGTACAAGATAAAGTTGGTATCAAGACTAGTATAGGGAAAAAAAAGGAGGAGAAGGAACAGGTAGAGTTCTTAAGAGCTGATGCAGCTGTTAGTAAAAACAAAGCTTATATATTTGCTATTAGCAACTCGCTATCCTGATTCCCTATTTCATAGATAGCTGTCACATCCATTACGCTCACAGTCCACCACATCCTGCTCCACACAGCATTTCCCTTATCACTACATCCAAACTTCAAAGATCGCACCAAAGTTAGTGCACCCTGTACATCTCAATCTTTGGCTTTAAAGATACAGGTGTAGTGGCAGGGGAACGGCAGTTCTAATTTGGTTTTATACTGCTGCTCATCACCACAGAATCTGTGCACCTTACATGTAAAGCTGGTAATAGCAAAATCCATAGCAGACAATGGAATAACCTTTTTTTTGTTTTTGGGGGGGGGGGGGTAGGGGGGGGAGAGTTCTGATTGATTTTTTTTTTTTAATTTTGTTAATTTACTGTTTTGGTTAAGATTGGTTTATTTCAGGTGGTTTGGGATTAGTTGGTTTATTTTGGGTAGAAGGAGGATGTTTTGAGGATCCACCTTATGGTGGAAAGGCCTGATTTCAGAAAGTATTAAGCACTCACTCCTTTCAGACTTCAGTGACATTTACAGATGCTCAGTATCTCTGGAAATATGGCTATTAAGCATCTTCCGGATCAATTGCTTCTAACCCCTTTCCCATTACAATTGGAATGCCTTGTTAGACATGGGCCTTACATTTAGGAGGCTCGTAATAAGTTCTCTTTTTCTCTTCACCATTTTTGTTTACTTGCCTGTATGATAAAGTATTGACCTGGAAAAGGATACATGGACTCTGCTACATGACCTTTGGAAGTCACTTCATATCTGTACCTCAGTTTCCCCATCACTAAAATAGGAAAAATACCTTCCTTTATAAAGCCCTCTGAAAAATATTAATTTGAAGGGGAGTTATGCTGCAAAAGGGTGTTCCTTTACTACAAGGCAATTTCTCTTTATTTTAGATATAAACTGAAATTGGTCTATGGTTATTCTTCCCTACCCCTTAGCATTTAGTAACTCTACCTACTGCAAACTCAGATTTTGTCATCAATAAAATCCTACAGAATCTTGCAACAGCCAAGTTTCTTAGTTGTTTAGTTTCCCCTTTTCACCTACATCAAACAGTATGGTGTAGCCTCTAGCTACTCCGTGTTCACTTACAAAGAAAAAAAGCTCAGCTAAAAACATAAGAGGCTACAAGTGAGTCACATGGCCAATGACAAAAATCCATTTCTTGCAACTGAAGAAAGTAAAAGGAAGCAGAGGCCTAGACTTTGCGACCCCTGGACGAGGTGGAACAATCCAGTGACACGGGCCATTCACCCAAGTCTCCCACGGAAACAGCACGTGGTGATGCCCTCACCAGCTCACTCAGAATCATAGAATCATAGAATCTCAGGGCTGGAAGGGACCTCAGGAGGTCATCTAGTCCAACCCCCTGCTCAAAGCAGGACCAACCCCAACTAGATCATCCCAGCCAGGGCTTTGTCAAGCCTGACCTTAAAAACCTCTAAGGAAGGAGATTCCACCACCTCCCTAGGTAACCCATTCCAGTGCTTCACCACCCTACTAGTGAAAAAGGTTTTCCTAATATCCAACCTAAACCTCCCCCTCTGCAACTTGAGACCATTACTCCTTGTTCTGTCATCTTCTACCACTGAGAACAGTCTAGATCCATCCTCTTTGGAACCCCCTTTTAGGTAGTTGAAAGCAGCTATCAAATCCCCCCTCACTCTTCTCTTCTGCAGGCTAAACAATCCCAGTTCCCTCAGCCTCTCCTCATAAGTCATGTGCTCCAGCCCCCTAATCATTTTTGTTGCCCTCCACTGGACTCTTTCCAATTTATCCACATTCTTCTTGTAGTGTGGGGCCCAAAACTGGACACAGTACTCCAAATGAGGCCTCACCAGTGCCGAATAGAGGGGAATAATCATGTCCCTCGATCTGCTGGAAATGCCCCTACTTATACAGCCCAAAATGCCGTTAGCCTTCTTGGCAACAAGGGCACACTGTTGACTCATATTCAGCTTTTCGTCCACTGTAACCCCTAGGTCCTTTTCTGCAGAACTGCTGCCCAGCCATTCGGTCCCTAGTCTGTAGCAGTGCATGGGATTCTTCCGTCCTAAGTGCAGGACTCTGCACTTGTCCTTGTTGAACCTCATCAGATTTCTTTTGGCCCAATCCTCTAATTTGTCTAGGTCCCTCTGTATCCTATCCCTACCCTCCAGCGTATCAACCACTCCTCCCAGTTTAGTGTCATCTGCAAACTTGCTAAGGGTGCAGTCCACACCATCCTCCAGGTCGTTGATGCGTATTGGAGCGTAAGCTTTCGTGGGTGAATCCCCACTTCTTCGGATTGCTTCAATACCTCTGTTAGTCTATAAGGTGCCCCAGGACCCTTTGTCGCTTCTACAGATCCAGACTAACACGGCTCCCCCTCTGACACTTCAGCTCACACAGACAACTCAGCTCGGGGTCATCCAAGGCCCAGGCTCCAGACGATAAAGATCTGAGTCCGTTCGGAAGCAGCTGGGTGTGGCCCAGGCCAGCTACTGCCCACGCCGGAGTCGGACCTTTGCCCGCGGACCGAACCGAGGCCACACCGGATCGCCCAGGACCCCGCAGCGCTGGGCGGGGTGAGGAACCGCAGGAGCGAGGGGGTCACACCGCGGGGGGAACAGGCCAGTGCTGGAGCCTGGGGCGGGCCTTGGCCGACTCGCCTCCCCCTGCACGGCCCGCGCCGCTCGGCCGGGGCCTGGCTCCCGGCCGGGCCGCCCCCCCGGGGCCGGGCCGCCTCCCCCCCGTGGCAGGGCCAGAGCCCGCGAGCCGGGCCGCCCCCGGGAGCCGCCCCCAGACCCCGCTCTCACCGCTCGCGAGCTGCGGGGCCTGGGTGGCGACGCGCTGGATCAGCCTCTGGGCAGCCTGGGCCATGGCGGAACCGGCGCGGGGCAGTGCAGCGGCCGGGGCAGGAGCCGGAAGCTGAATGTCACCTACAGCAGGACCCCCAAGGCCCCCTGCGCCAGGGCTGCCCCGGTAGCGCCTCAACACGCCGCCCCTCGTCACACCCCGAGACGGCCCGTGCGCACTCCCAGCCCTGCGGGGAGGAGAAAAGAGGAGAGGGGCGGGGGTCATTTTATTCCCCGTTCAGAGGCAACATTTTGATCAGGCGCCCGCCGAGGTCACCTATCGCGACTATACGCGCGACGCAAAGCCGGTCTCGTCGAGGGAGCCAAAGCGGCGCACGCGCAGAAGCCTCCTGGGGCCGCCTCCTCTGTGGCTGCCCACGTGCTGGCCCTGGCGGCGAGCTCAGGCCGGGGGCAGGTGCGCCCAGGTTGCCAGCAGCAAGTGATGCTGGGAGCCTGCGTTGGGGCACGACGATCGCCCTTAGCCTGGCCTGGCCGTAGCTGCCTTTAGCTTTCAGAAAGGGACTTGCCCGACCGGCCATGGACAGTGGGAGTCACTGGGGACCGGGGGCCAAAGCTGCCCTGCCAGATGCTTTTGAATGGACCCCCCCCCCCCCTTTTTATTTACTTATTTTCTCTGGAGTCTGGACCTTGACCAAGAAATTTAGACCTTAGACAAAAAATATAACTGGCTGCCTATGGGATATGTATGATTTGTGTGCATGTCAGCAAAGCGGAAACCTATTAGGAAAAAAAAGTGGGGTGGGGGGGAACCCTCTACCTTGTGCACTGTAAAAAATGCCACTTCTACAAAATTGCTTGTTGGGTTACAGCTCTGGGATTAGATCTGCAGCCTCCAACATGCTTGTCCCCCTCTCAAGGGTACTTGAATAATTTAAGTCCTACCACATTAATGATTTAGCATTCTGAGACTCCCCCTTTTCTTCCTATTTGTGTTCTCAATGGCTCTAAGGCATTTGTAATGAACCTATCACTGTCTAAGCTAGGTAAACACATCATGTTTTGTTTTAGGGGAGAAAAATTATAGCAAGTCTCACTGACCATCTTGGTGAAGTCCTCTGAACTAGGACCGTATTGCTGGGCTGGAGATAGATGCCACAAAAATCATGTTATTTTTCTGCCTTGTGCCTGATGTCCTGGATAGTCATCGCTGTAGTTCTCCCTTCCTCCCAGCACAAAACCCCCTCTTCCCACAAGCTGAGTAGTAAGCCTAACTCATACATAAAGTATAACTAACCAACACACACCTGCCCCTCAAACATAAAACATGTATTAAACTATTGATTTAGCCTCAAATTCTGGTATTTCTAGGTTTGCATGAATGCACATACATATGGCCCTCAGGGAAGGAGCCTTATGTTTTAAGGCCTTATCGAGTAAGCTCATTTTAACTGCTTCTTTAAGGTAACCTGCACAGTAAGCCCAAGCTTCTCTCTTAATTTTCATTGTAAAAAGGTCAGCTATTTCTGCACTCCTTGTTGCAGACACGTTCCCAGTAGAAGGGTATGGTTATGACCACAGCTGGAGGAAAATCAGCTTAATAGTTGTACACAACAGAGAGAGTGTCGTTTGAAGGAGAGGTGTTATACCTGCCCCAGATCCCCCCTTCAGAACAAGCTCATCTTAAGACCCAGTATGCACTTACTTCAAAGAGACTTAAAGCCTGACATTTTTATTGATAAAGCATGTATCTAAGTATATATACACACTGGATACATATTAACATGCACAAAGTACAGTATAAATGTAGGCAGAATTTATAGTGTACCTGTATGAATATGTACACAGTCTATGCACAGACAGTGCGGTTTCCAACAGGCTCTCACACCTAGCAGATGGTCATTACTAATTAAGGTTAATTTAAATGATGTGGAGACTCAAGGAACCCCGATTAGAGAACAGCTTGTCCTGTGTGTCCGGATATGTTGAGTTCCTGCATGGTTGCTCCTTGAGCAAAAGCGCAGGTAACAGATCAATAGCTGTCCCCGACAGCCAAGTGAGGCTTTTCTAAAACCAGTATCATGTTTTTCCAGCATGACCTCCCTAGTCCCAGTGAGAGTTTTGTTATAGCAGCAGCTAAATCATCCAACTATCCCTAAGAGATTCACATCCAACTTTTATATGATGTTCTAAAGGTTTTGATTTCAATGCTGCCCCATTGCCATGTACCATGCTGAACACAAACCCTTCTACACAACCAATATTTACAGACAAAATTGCATAAGAAAACCTCTTCCATCCTCACAAGCCTCTAATGCAAGAGCTGCTGTGGAGAAAGGCTTTTTTTTTCACATTAAACATCATATGATAGAACGTTACATAGTTTAAACAAGTCTGGAGCCAAAGCAGCAGTAACAGAGAGGAAACAGTCACAAGGAAGAGATTTTTGGTGGTGGCTGACAGCCACCGAGACGTGTGACATGACAGTCATTAAAAACAGTGAACACTGAACAACAAAACAACACAAGAAAATTAATCAGTGGCCAACAGAGCAAGAAGGAACTTAGGATTCCTGGGCTGAAAAGCTGTAGTGCAGTTGAGGTTTCGGATATTATTGAGACGTCTTAATGGGAACAAACACAAAAAATAGAAGAGGATAAAAGGAAGGGCCTAAGCACGAGGCTCCAGGTCTAGTGGCAATGCAATCTTGGGGACAGAGTATATTGTAGCGCTGATTCACAGGTTCTCTGGAGCACCAGCCATTGTCTCTGCAAGGGGATTTCACTCTCTTGCAAACAAATTATTGTTCATTTGTGTGAGGATGTTTTTTCGTTTGTTCATTTCAGTGTGTCCTCCAGCTGCTCCTTCTGCTTTTTCCTCTCTGCAAGCCACTGCTGGATCTTCTCTTTCAGTTCTGTGTTTGGTCTGATCTGGTCCATAGTGAGGGGGCTCCGATTAAAAGGATCTGTCTGGTCACTATAAGAAAGAGAGAAAGTCAGGAGATGCATTATCTGACAGGACTGTCCTATGATTAAAAACTAATGTTACAAAGCCAAAAAAACAGGGACCAGAGACAGGCACAGCCCCTGTTCCATCAAGTGAATCAGACCTGCCTATGGACAATGAGCCACTCGGTGTAATTAGGCTTCACCCAAACATCCCCCAGAAGACTGACACTTCTGAAATGACACCATCACTCTGTAGGCCTGAGCACCTCTCATATGCGTTATTCCATTAAAAACACAAGAAACAGTCTGGTCTGTGCAAATCTGGACATGGATGCAACTTGTTAGTTTCAGAAAGCTGAATTCCACAGGGTCCAGGAGACACAAATTGCACACAGCTAGATAAATGGTTAGCACTTTTGAGAGACAGATGGATTACAGCCAGTTCTAAATATAACAACGCTAAGATCCTAGACTCTGAAGCAACTGTGGGAAATTTGGAAAGGAGAATGACTGTATGCATGCATGGGGATGTCCACTCTGTCTTGCCTGAATCTCAGAGCAAAAACACTTACCAACCCCACCCCAGCAAACCCTTAGTGAATCACTAACTCCTCACTCAGACACAGTTAACTTTTCTTAAATACCTGAGGAGATGCCTGGCTATAGTTGATCTATCCACGGTGACTCGAGAAGATGGCAGCATCACAGGGTCAGACATTAAAGTGCTCATGATAGGATCAAGGAATTCATCACATGCATCTGCATAGGTCTCCTCTTCCTGCTGCTGTCGGTCTGCAAGAGACTGGTAGATACATGCACAGATATTAACACTAGGTTTTGTGAAGCTTTGTCAAGCAGCTCAAGTTTGCACATTCATAAAGGGGTGGAGCCTAGAAATGCAGAAAGTCTGGCACTTCTTCTCACTTGCTAAGTATCTGGCAAAATGTGTCCATGCACATAACTGGATGCTCTACCAAACCTTTTGGTTTATATCCAGAGCTCAGATATCAGCATGGCTAAGAAACTGCAGGAACCCAGAAAACACATCACAGTTGTGGCATGCAAATAAACTCTGGGCACACAGCTTTGCTTCTGCAAACTCCTGAAGTCTAATGGTTCTTTAATTTGCATAGTTACAGTTGTTAAAGTATCATCAAAATGTAAATCAGTTCCTGGTTTCAGTTTCAGACACAGCAAAAGCATCAAGAATATAACTATCTATTGGAAGACAGGAGTTGCCAGCTGGCCCTTGGCTGGACAGAAGCCTCTTAGGGCAAAATTAGGGGTGGAAGCTTTTAGGAGCATAGCTATCGCTACTGACCAGCATCATGGTTAGAAGAGCATGGCTATCACTACTGAGCAGCATCATGGTTATAACTTTCCATCAAAACCGGTGCTGAAGCTGAGACTGACTAGTTCTGAGGGGGTTTCCCGAAGCTGTTACAGCATACTGTCTTGTCTAGGTAGACTAATCTCTTCGCATCAGGGATCATCTTTTATTGGTTTGTAAAACACCATGCATGTTTACAAAGCTACCTACACATATTACAAGCAGGGACGGTACACTGCTTATAACTCTGCCAATCTTGAATTGTTTGGGCTGAAATTTTACATGGCAGGTGTCTGCCTCAGGCTTAATTTTTTTGGAGAATTTCAGCCAAAATGGCTCAGCCATCTCCAAGAATGAGGCTAGGAAAATAATTTGTGTCATGTCCATGTTAAATTATTCTGGTAAAGTTTTATTTGAAAAGCTCTAGCACTACCACACTTTGGAGAGGGGACTTGAAATTTGGCACGGGGATGGCCTGTGTATCAGGGAGGTGCCTTTTGCCATCCTTGTGAGAATCTGCTCACATCTGGCCTTGGGAAAAAATTGCAATTTACATAGGCTCATTAGAGACTTCTTAGATATTAGCAACTAAACTCCAAGGAGATTCTGTCTGCACTGGGCATGCTACAGCCTGGGTCTGAGCAGGAATTTACCCAGAACAGCGGCTTTAGGCTGCTGTGGGGTGTGCGAGGTTCAGGCATGGAAGGAAGAGAGAGTCTGTCTATCCTGCATACACAGGGTACATCTACACAGAAATAAAAGACCCACAGAATGGCCGATCCGGGTCAGCTGGCTCAGGCTGCGGGGCTAACAATTGCTGTGTAGACGTTGAGCCTCAGGCTGGAGCACAAGCCCTGGGACCCTCCCACTCATGGGTCCCAGAGCTTGGGCTCCAGACCAAGCCCGAATGTCTGCACAATGATTGGTCAGCTCTGCAAGCCGTAGTCAGCTGACCTCGGCCAGACGTGTGCCTTTTATCCCTGTGTACACACAGCCTCAATCACCCTGCTGCTGCTGCCCAGGCAGTGAGCAAGAGGAAGGGGGGGGGGGCACGGACGACAAGAGATAGACCCTGTAGAGGTGGGGGAAGCTGACTGGCACAAGGAGGATGGGGAGACAGACTGGAGGGGAGCGGGAAATCTGGGAGTCAGGGTGTGGGAGGAGACTAGGACTGGCTGAGCACAGGGACTGGAAACCAATGGATGGGGAACAGGTGATAAATCTAACAAGAAGCCAGGATGCACAGTGGATGGGGTGGGGAGAAGTGGGACTGCCAGGGCAAAAAACCTGGGAAATGGAGTCCCGGGACAGAACGACACTGTGAATGGATGAGGAGCCCAGGGAGGTATTCTGGGACTGGGAGCCAGACTGAGACTGAAGAATGTGGGGGGCAGGGGGGAGATAACAATTGAAGGCCAGGGGAGAAGGAGAGAGATAAATCAGATAAGGAGCTGAGGGGAACATTCAAGAACTTTCATAGTCAAATAATAATAGAGAACGCTGCTTAGAGGGACCATCGATAAATGGATGAAATCACCAACACTGTCCTCCTCCCCTCTTACTCCTCTCACCTTGATCTGCTCAGCCAGGTTACTGAAAGCCACTATCATGTTGCCAGGCTTATTGATTTTCTTTAGGACCCTGACTGTCTGAGCGAACAGTGTCGGCGAATAGGAGCGCCCATCCTTGGGCACCGTAGCACAGAAATTCTCTTCATCGCTGAACCACAATTGCAAAAAGAAAGAGAATGTGAGTTCACATTTGTGAAAAGGGAGTAATTTGCTAGGCTGCAGAGACATCAACCCGCACAACAGCTGAATTATTTCAGTAAACATATACAGGAAATGGCAAAGTGAGAGAAAGAGACTCCTCACCATAACAACCCAGTCATTTCTTCTAGCCTGTCTCCACACTGGGATAGGCTTTACACTAGCTACAACCATATTTAAACTCTGCTACTGCCGCCAGGGTTGTAGGTGTTTTCCCTTGCTAGCGTGGATGGTTTGCGGGTGGGGGCGTGTTTTAATACCCTATTATAAAATTGTTATATCCTACCAGGGACAAGGAGCCAGTGTACAGCATAGCTTGGCTACCATGATTTTCAAAAAAAGACCAAAAAAAAAATATATAAAAATCACAAACTATAAAACCACCACACAACACACTGGCCAGGGGATTGTGAGAGAACTCTGCTAACCACCACCACATTTAAACACAATCACAGCTAGCAGAGTTCAGCTCCCAGTGTAAACAGAATTACATATATCACAAGAAATGGCATTATACTGGCCAGATTTCCTAGAGAAAAGTCTGCTATACTTAATATACAGACTCTCCATTATTTGGAGTCCCTCTTTAAAGCCTTAGACATTTATTTGCTCAGATGAGGGGTGATAGTTTAAAAACAAGTTTTAGAACCCAAAATAATCTCTGGTTGGATGTATGCGGACTGCAGTCAACTCAGGATAGAATTTAGTCCTCAGCAGCGTCCCGCTAATGGAATTACCAGGATAATTACCCAGAAATAATTTTTCTTTGCCACCCCAACAACATGAATCCATTGCGTAACAGGGGTCCGATTTCTCCAGGACTGCTGCCCCACTGCAGCTTCTCACTCCCTCACATACCCAAGGTTTAAGTAGATGTTGCAGATGTCAGAAACGAGCTGCTGAGGTTTGAAGTCAAACTCGCTGAAATCCTTGACTTTTAACGCTCCCATTTTAGGGCCAACTAGGTGCTGCAGAAAGTAGTTCAGCATGGAGATGATGCGCTCCGCAAGGAAAGGGTGCACAAACAGGGACGTAATCTCTGGAATAGAAGCCAACAGCTCTCTGAGCATCAACATAAATCAACCCTTCTGCACCAACCCCTTAAACCAGGCAAAGCTCCCCCAACCACTGCCACTCTCCGATTCCCAGCCAGCAGGATTTGCTGTCCATACCAGAGGTCAGAAAGGCCAGGGTTCCGATGGTTTCATTGGACATGATGTTGTGGAAGCGAGCCAGCTGACCAAACATTTGCAGACTGGACTCCTTCTCCCGACGAGCCTCCTGGGACAGGTTGTCCCATTCACCACGGTCCTTCTCTATCTGCTGAACTTTTATTTTACTGAGGTACTGTAAAAATAAAGCAGAGGAAGTGAGCAATGGTCTGCTTAGTAAACCTGGCAAGCTCAGAATGCTTTCATCTCCTCTCAGATGGGAAATCATTCCATGAGTTCAGTAGGTCTCAGGAAGTCTCCTAGAAGGCAGATGTGCACATCAGCAAAACATCACTAAACAATCAGCAACTTCAGGACAGAGGGCCTGGGTTGTATTGGACCATGGAGGCACTCCTCTCTTTCCTTGAGGGTAGGTTGAAATCCCTTGACAGAGCAGTTTGGAGAAAGGCTTAACTGCTGGTGCCTGTGATGAATGTGGCTTGTAGATAAACAGACGGTTTAAGTCTCTGGCACTTTCAATTGGGTATTTGTCACCAGCATCAACACCACAAATAAACCAAAACCAAAAAAGGAAATAAATTAGCCCAGGGTATCCGTTGAAGTTCTGAGTGCCAGGCACAACAGAACCCAATTTCCAGACTGGGCCTCTCCTTTGCCAGGTCAGCACAAGGTCTTACGAGCTTCCTACCACCTGCAGAAGCGCTGACTGATAGATTCCAAAGAGAGGTTAGTTCACTGCGGCCGAACAAGAGATCAACAGCAATTACATGGGGCCTCAAAAAGGATGAGGGAAACTAGGAGAGAAAAACTGGTAGGTGGGTGGAGAAGGATTGAGTAAAGGGTGACGCAGATTAATCAAGGATTTCATTTCTTGGGGTTAAATAAGATTCAGCCATAATATGGAAGTAACTTTTAAGTTTCTTCACAGCTGTGGATCTCTTTGTATTCCCGGTGATGTAGCAAACCTCACACAGCAGAGTTCCCGGTCACAGGAAGTCCCACAGCGAGCCAACTCTGTCAATGACAGGAGCTCTTCTCTCTGAATTTACACAAGGCTCCCACGGCCACATACGTTTAACAAACAAAAACACAGAACATTCATTTAAACCAGACGCAACATCAGGAAGAACCTATAAACATTCAAGCAGGTGGGTTACATCTATGTTGCCTGGGTCATCTGCTAATCCCCAGACCCACACTTCCACCATGGGACATACAGCTGAACTCGCCAAACAAAGGGCCCTTTTTATAGTAGCAAGAAGCAGCTCCAAAAGGTGTGGTTAGAAAATAATCACACGCTGGGGACAAAGAAGTTCATCAGGGTCTGATGCCTTGTAAGCCCAAAGGACGAGGCTGTCTTGAGACAGCAGCACCTGTTAAGATAACAAGGCATTTGCAAAGGAGGCCAGAGGGATTTGGTAATCACAAATTGCATGAAGACTCACATGAGCCAGTTATAGTTCAGACAAGCAACAGGCAGACTTCCTCACGACTGTGCCAATATACTTGAGTCCTGACCTGAAAAACCTTCTTTTGTTTTGGCTTCCTCCCTCCCTGCAGCCTCACCAACCCAATACTGATCCTGGTCTGCAAGAGCCATGGGTTCTAGTCCCAGGTCCCAACACAGTTCTGCCAATGTCCTTCAGTCATGCCCTCCAGCACCTCTCACTATTCCACTTCTTGGTTTCTCCTGAGCAGACTATCAATCTAGCTGAACTCTGCCAACTGCTTGGAGAGCATCTGATGTAGACAGACATCAGTAGGAGCTAGGATGAGCCTAATTTCACTTGTGATATAGGCCTGGTATTTTAATCAGCCATCTCAAATTCAGGAGCTGTGCCTGCTTCCGGTGCCACAGCTAGAGCGCCTTCCAAGCCCTACCTGTATGGCTTCATCCAACAGGAAAATGGCATCGTTCATGAGCAAGTTAAGGAAGCGTAGGAAGAGAGGAGGGTTCATTGCCTCTAGGTTTTCCGAGGCATAATCAGCCAGATCCTACAAGTCACACACAGAAATGATAAGTTAATGCTCCACTACAGGCCAGACTTAAGGACACATAACTCAACACTTAATACAGCATTGTACAAACCAAATAAACTACTGACGTGCTTATCTTAGCTTACCTTTATACTTTGCCGGTATGAATCTGTCCCCCACATGTACCTGAGAATGGGATACATGGGTCGACGATAGTTAAACTTCTGCTCAAACTGATGGGGATCCCCTAAATAAAAGCAAACGGGAGAGGAAGTTTCAGTTCAGCAGCAAGCATCAGCATTGTATTTTTAACCTCTCCACAGCTCACACTTAGCATCAGGCCAGGGGAGAGCAACACTTGCTCACTTCCTTGAGAAAACTCAGACGCGGACTTCACAGTGCACCCTGCTCAGCAAGGAATAACTGTCACAGCAGGTTCCTGAAACACAGCCAGAGGCAGGAAGCAAGAGCCAATTAAATGCTACTTTCAAATATAAACTTGCCATTATCACTGGACTCATTGTTGCCTGATCTTTTCTTGCTATGCAGCTCCAATACTGTATTCACAGAGCCCAGGGACTATTTTATACAGACTTTACATGCACTTGGAGAGTTTTACCCAACTAAGGCAACCAGTCTGGCTCAGTCTGGGGAAGATGACAGGACTCTCAGACATCCGAGAGGTTCCTATACTATTTTAAAGGAGCTGTTAAAGTTAACAGGGGAGATAAACTGTCCTGATTTTCAGGCCTGTTTACCTCAAAGAAACATGAAAGAGGCCAATGCGAGTGCCTTTGAAAGTAAGACAGACTTTTAAAAAGTGACGGGTACATCAGATGCTTTTGCTCGATTTTCCCTTGGAATAAGCATCCCAGTTAATTACAGCATCTTGGGAGTTCACTGTGTTTGTGTTGTTGAAACCACTTCCCTGGCAATGGCTTGCAATAGCACAGGTGCTGACTGTCAGCTCACAGGAAGCAACCAAGCTGAAGCACTCAGCATCAACCACCCCCCACCAGACAAAGGGCTCAATCCTGTTCTTATGGACGTCAGTAGCAAGGCTATCACTGACTTCAGTGGGAGCTGGATTAACCACTAAGCATGTAAAGCGAGCAGTGCTGATTCAGTCTACTGAGCTGCTGGATAACTCCTAGGGATGAGGACTCTGAATAAAGGGTAATTATGTTAGAGCACAATGTCAGAGTTTAAAATTAGTGTGCAAGGGCCAGTTGAATGCAGAGTCCCAGGCCTAGGAAGCAGGGGCCAGAAATGCTGTGGAGGCAGCATACTTAGACTGTGGTTGGGAGAGGAGAGGCGAGCATCGCTCTTTGCTCCGTAGTGATTCTCCCTCTCAGATTGATGGGATCGAAAGGGAGAAGAGAATCCTGGCTAAGACAGTGGCTGGGATGTAGGGCGGTAAGAATACAAATGTATCTAGGAGGGGCCTCTGAGAAAAGCCACCGGAAGGTATGTGAGTGTGGAAATGTGCTTGTTTCCCCCTCAGCTGAGCAGGCTCATGCTGAAATCAATGGGAGCAGAATGGAACCCCAAGTAGGCATGGCTAGATAAGTACGTTAATAGATCTGATTAGACCATGAAATGTAGCTTTCCAGAGCATCTATATTCCTGATGCATACAAAACTGCAGCACATCAGCAATTCAAAATAGCTGCATTTTTGCTAAAGTGCCATCTGTCTAATATGGTCTAATGGATTTGACCAAGCCTGAATAGATTAGGTTTGGTGCCTCACTGTCAATAGAACAAGGTATGTCAAAGCCTGCAGACATCCTCCCACAGATTCTTCTCAGGGTAAGAGACAAATCGCACCCCTTCCCCATTTACCTGTAAACTCAATATCCACAAAGACCTTGATGAGTGCCTCTGCAAGATGGGCAGCGTGTTGGTAGGAGCAGAACACTCGCTCGCGATGGAACATGCTGGAGACAAGTGGGTTCTGGACCTGATCTAAGTGAGGCATCACTGCTTCCAACACTTCTGCCAGCTTGGCTCGCAGGTGAGGATTCTTCATCCTGGAAAAGAAAAACAAACACATATAATGGGGCAGTTTAGAGCCAAGGGGGAATCTGACTGACCAACGAGAATCCCAAAGATTGTGGCCATCCACATGGGGCAGGACTGGCTAACATCACTACACTGGTGCAGCCAAACTTCTGACATCACTGAAAGCACCTGACCTACCACTTGCATTCCTAACAGCATGCCGTGGTCGTTCTCGGTCACTAGGGGTTAAACCTCAGACAGAAGGGTTACAAAGGGAATGAAGGTTGAAGCTTTTGGCCTCATCCCTCCTAGAACACTCTCTCAGTGATGCATACTACTGCACATTTGTGCTTGCTCATCAGTTGTGGCTCTTCTGCCCTAGCCCAAATGTGTTTTGTGGCAAACATTTTGTTATATCAGCTATGTGCTGAACCTGTCTAATGCCTCTGTCTCCTATTTATATAACAGCAGAAGTACTTTGAACTTACAGAGTGCTCTTACTAATATATCTGAACGCATTCAGCAAGAGTGGGTAAGCATTATTGTCCCCATTATATAGGTGGGGCACAGGGGTTTAGTGACCTGTCCAAAACTGCACAGTGAGTCAGTGAAAGAAATGGGAACAGACCCCAGGTCTCCCAACTCCCATCCTGGGCAGTTGCAAATAGCACCCCAGGGAGAAGATGGAGTTTACCTGCTCCTGTTGTTGCCATGACTATAATTATGCGCACAGAAATATTAAACGAATCGCATGAACACAGCGTACACAATGATATCTTACCACAAGGATCAATAACTCTGGTCATAATTTTGTTCAGTGCTTAGGCAACAAGCACCCAGGCAACAGATGTCTCAGAAGCAACCGACCAATCTAGACAACCCGTTTTGATCATTAGCAAAACATCCAATTGCATAAAACAGGAAATTTCCCAAATCAGACATGAACATAAAGCCAAATCTCAGTTTTTCAAAAGACAACACAAGTTTTACTGGGTACGTGGGGCCTGGTTTTCAAAGGTGCTGAGCACTTGCAGCTCCCAGTGACTTCAACTTGGAATTGCAAGTGCTCATTTCTGAACATCTGTCCCCTAGTGCCACAGCAGGTCACTAGGGCTTGTCTTCACTACCCGCCGGATCGGCGGGTAGCAATCGATCTATCGGGGATCGATTTTTCGCGTCTCGTTAAGACGCGATTAATCGATCCCCGATCGCGCTCCCCGTCGGCTCCGGAAATCCACGTCATCGAGCGGCGCAAGCGGAGTCGACGGGGGAGCGGCAGCGATCGACTCGCCGCCGTCCTCATGGTCAGGTAAGTCGATTACGATACGCCGACTTCAGCTACGTTATTCACGTAGCTGAAGCTGCGTATCGTAGATCGACCCCCTCCCCTAGTGTAGCCCTGGGCTTAGATTATAACTCACTCTAACTGGCCCAGCCCTTAGTTGTAACGTTCTTTAACTGCAGCTGAACAGCAACAAAAAGGTGCAAAATTATTTCCTGTCTTTGGAAATAAAAGTCTGGTTTGAAATTTCTTTCAGTCTGAGCCTTATAATCAAAAGCCCCAGTGATCAGTGTAAATGAGGGGCAAACACATTAGCACCAATGGATTCTGGAAAGTAATTTTTGATCCATAGCCAAACAATGACAAGTGGTGCTCACCAAGACCAAGTTCCGCCACACACACACACACACACACACACACACACACACACACACACACACACACACACACACACACACACACACACACACACACACACACACACACACACACCATTTGTTTCCTTGTTTGAGGCACCATGGTAGTAGTAGAGCAACAAAAGGAAGTATTTTTCAGATGCTTTGATAGATCGAGATGTGCTGACCTCATCTGTTATATGCAAACACACTATTGTACACACACCCACTTGCTTCTGCAGCGGTGATAAACCAGACTACCCCTCCTGATGCCCCAGCACTCTTCCCTACTACTGTAAATGCTGTGAAAATCCCCTTTTTTTGACACAAATATAGAAATCCTGGTTGTGAAAACAATTTTGGGGGGGCAAACTTTAGCTTCCTCCTTCGGGGGATCTATGGGGAAGACCGGTGAACAACATTTAATGGAAATGCAAGTGCCAGGCATTCCATCATTACTCAAAGTTCACTAACAACCAGTTGTAACTAGATAGGCTCCCAGCACTACAGTTACTTGGCTTTAACAAGGAACTAGATGCAGAACTCCCATTTGTGCCTTATATGACACCCAAGTGCTTTGGGGTAAAGTTCTTTGCTTATTTTGCCTCTCGTGGGTGGAATTCTTGGCTATCCCCCGGTAGATCAGTGGAATCATTAACGTTTACATCAAACCTTAAGATACCCCTTAGGAGTTGTACTTGTTTTTCTCTCTCTCTGAATGCTTTGCAGTAAGTGTAAAAGGATGAAGGGCTGGAAACTTATCTACCTCTCTACATCACCCGTGAAAACAGCAACAAAGTGAAAGACATGCTCCAGAGAGTCTGCAGAAGTCTCCAAGATGTCATCAGCAAAACGCCGCAGGAAAATGAAGAAATCACCCAAATTATCAGCAAAGAATTCTGTGAACAGAAGTCATAAGTATTAGTGTCTGCTCAGGAAGTTCCTTCAGGGACTCTTTTCTATCCTTCCCTGTATGATTCCCCCAGTGCTTCCAATGGTGATTAAAATTAACATGGTTGTTTAATGCCAATGAACAAATGAAGCAATTATTGAGGATGCCAGCACAGCCTGTAAAAACTGTATCCCTAGACCTAACAGGAACAGCTTGCATTTACAAAAAAAATACAATTTTAAAGGATCCCCAAACTGATACCATTTACTGTATACGGAGATCACTTCACCCCACCATGGAGGCAAGTCACCTTTTGGGTGAAACTTGGTAGGTGTTTAGCAGTACATAACAGTAAACCACAGCTGAAGGATCCATATCCAATTGAAACTGCAGAGGAAATGTTAGATGAGTAATTACATTCTGCCTAAATTGGAATTTGGCAGGACATTGGGCTTGGACACTTCAGCTCCTACAGAAAGTGCCCAATACTTTTAAAAGGGGCCAGGACCTTCGTTTGTCTCATCTGAAAGACAGCACTTCCACCAGTACAGTGACTCCTGTCAACAAACAGAGGTGTTGGTTCAGAGCGGACACAGAACAGTGCTATCTACTGGATCACCAACATAACATCACTTCCTGGAAAATTCAAAATTTCCATGGACAATTCCCATGCCAGCACACATCCAGCCCAAACCTGGCTTAGCTTGCACAATCTGTTCAGAATCATACGCTCAGTCATTTCTATGAATATCACTGTGTCATCTGCGCTCTTGACATTTTGGAGCAGAACTTCACATTGTTTCTGTACAGGTCCTACAGCCCTGATTTTGCATGGTGTTAAGTTCCTGCAAAATGTAGGAGCTCGGCACCTCCGAAAGAGTCAGGCCATATCCTGTATATATAATGCAAACTGAAAAGGATACTAAAGTAATTTTAAGGTGAGAAGTTGCTTGGCCCTCTCCCTTTAAAAGTGCGTTTGTCTTAATGAAAAGCAGTGATCTGGAGTAGGTGATCTCATTCACCTGGTACGTAAGCCAGTGCACTGTGCTCCACCTCTGGCAAAGGGAATGTCAGGTCTATAGGCTCAGTCCCTCGGTTTCCTATAGCCAGCTGGACCAGGAGAACTGCCATGGACACCTGCAAATTCAGGCAGTTCTGTAGCATCTGTGGCTCCGTCACGGATGTTTTGGTGGAGAGATAGACAGTCATCAAGCGTTCAAACTGCTCCCGCAGACTGTCTGTTGCAGGGCTGGAACTTTGTTGAGCCTCTCGCCAGGCTACTTGCAGCCGGTGAAGGCTTTGGTTTATCTTTACCATCTGATCATGCAACCTGCCCACAAAACAAAAATGAGAACACCAGAGACTAGATTTAGCAGTTTGCCCACATAGCTCATAAATGTGCACCCACTTTTACCCTGCTTGTGTAATACTGATGGTGTTGTGCAGCTGGCAGAAGCAGCTGAGAGGGCAGAAAAAAGCAGGGCACAGTACAAGCTGTAGAAACTTCTCATTCCATGTGAATAAGCAGAAAGAAGGTTGTAACCGAGTGAGCGTTATTTTAATCCACCGTCCTCAAATTATCCCCCATGAATAATCCTGTCTGGTGGTCTGCTGAATGGAATACTATCAGAATCGGACAGTGAGAGCTTGGAAGGGTGCAGTTCCAGACAAGGAGCTCTCTCACAAACTGGTCTGCAGAATGAAAAATCTGGTGATGCACCAGCACTAACTGCACCGGATGGCTAGCTTGGCCTATGCAGTTGTAAATCCTCAGATTACCAAAGTCAGGGATTTTCTAGCTAATGTGGTGATGTTGCCTTGCATACATTTTCAGTTTCCCAGCAACAAAGCCATTTGCATAACTTTTTCGGCTATTTCTATATTTAGATAATAAACCACACGGAAGGTGAGTATGCTTGGATCATCGGTGACCTCACAGTATCCCGGCAACAATTCACAGTGGGAGGCTAAGGGAACAGTACATTTTAGCGTCCAGCAGACCACTTCCTGAGAAGAGCAGCCAGTTATCTTCCTAACCTGCTTAAAATTAAACCCACTCACTATGGCAGTTCAAATATTCTACAGAGTACAAGTATCCCGAGACAGTGACGCTCTCCAGTACAGATGGGAGACACATGTCGGCCTTTTCTCTTCTGGGGAAAGATCAGCCGCTAAATGAAAATGATAATGAAAGCTAAACATGCCCATGAACCAGACATTATCAAAGTCAAACCAGGGGTCCAACTCTTCAGCAGGCCCAAAGATGACGACTGGTTCAGGGGCTTGTTAGCTTTTATTTGCGCACAGATGAAATAAACCCCAGGCTGAATTTTTATCTATAGCCTGGAGCTCAGGTGTCATCAGCACAGTCAGAAAAATGGATACTCCCTGTTCAAGAGTATTTCTGGCTGGTGAATTTATTTATTTTTTTAAATATTGAATGGATACAGAGTGGTACTAAAAACACACATTTCCCTTATGATTTTAGCATTCTTCTGTTATTTAAGAACACCAGATGTTACCTGAGCCTAGGCAAAAGAATCTCTCCCACAAGCCTGCAGATACCCTGGTTTAAAATACATCCATAAGAAATAAAGGTTTGTGTGGCACTTTCCCTGTTATTAACACTGTTTATAACCACCGCTTCCTGGACTTACAAGGCTAGCAGAGGAGTTACCTGTGAAATCCTAAATGGAGAGTGTATTGTGTCAGGACTAAATTCTCAGTCACCAGATTGTAGCTGTGGGCAAACTCTGGCTCCTTCTCAGTCACAGCTGGAATCAAACATGTTTCTTTTTCCAAGCCTTAAAGAAATTAAAAGCACCAGTGAGTTAACCTCGCCCTGCTGGGTCTGGGAAGGGGACTTCAGCACAGTCAGAAAAACCCAACTTGGTAGGAGTGATATTTTAACCTTTTTCAGCTTCTCCTTTACTCCTTCCCCACTGCCCATCTAATCTGTTGCCTCCTTTTCCTCCTAGAGAGGCATGAGGTATAATGTTGTAGGGGAGACAAAGTGCTTGTGAGCCCAGATGGAAGCAAATGCAACACAAGGTGAGCATTTCTAGCATACCTACCTTTCATATGCACGTTCTTACTTCTCCTCTCCTCTTCATTCAGCTCTTTCAGGGCACAGTAGGTGGGATCGAAGGTGAGAAGCCTAGGAGATCTGGGTTTACAGAATGGCTGGCAAAGTTTCAGGAGAGCAGCTCCTAGATTCAGAAAGAAGGCATCTGAGGCATACATCTGGAAGAAGATCTCTGGCATCTGGTTAGCCCAGATTTTGGTACGGCCCGCATTGGCATGGAGACAGTTTCCAAGCCAGGACAGAATCCTGTGTTTGGTCTCTGGAGACAGCTGTAACAGGTTCTTCAGCATCTGGTAGATTTTCTCATGGAACTGGGCCATAAACTGTTACAAAAAATAAAATTAAATTAAATTTTAAAAAAACCAATCCATCACTGAAGGCATTTTTGAAAAAGGCCCATTTCACTTGTACTTTCCAAGGTTAGTCTGAGAGTCCCCAGGTCATCCTAATGTTCTGGAAAGTCCCTTACGGCCTGCCTATCCTGCCGTTGGGAGCTAGCCTCCCAGCCTGGCTAGACAGACTCATGGGAGCTCTGCTCCAGCTAACATGCTAAAAATAGCAGTGTGGACATTGCTGCCTGGGCAGTGACTCGGGCTAGCAGCCCAAGTCCAAACCTGCCTGCCCCCTGGGTCGGAGCTCAGGTGGCTAGCGTGAGTTGTGGGTTCACGTGACTATTTTTAGTGCACTCGCACTAACTCCCCTCGAGCGAGTCTGTTGACTCCCTGCTGGGAAGCATGCTCCCAGCTGGAGTGCAGACATATCCATAGGTGTGTAGGTGTAGCTGCCACGCCCCCTTACCAGTGTCTCCTGTCAGAGACAACATGTGATGAACAGAGCAACCCTGAAGCCAACAGCAAAAAGCAAGGAGGACACTAAGAGATATAATGAATTGTTTCAATGGAAAGTAAAACCGAAGTTCTTTACAGCTCACTGGGTGGAAAGATGGTCTTGTGGTAGGGTACATGACTGGGAGCCAGGTGATCTGGGTTCTGCTCCTGGATCTGCCAGGCTCTCTATGGGGAACCTTTGTGCTTGAGTTTTCTCACCTGCAGAAGGGGGATTACAGCTATCTTCCAGGGTTTGTGATGCTTCATTCATTAATGTCTAGAAAGTTCTTTAAGATTTTGCACTTCTGCAGCACCTTCCATCTGAGCAATCCAAAGCATTTTACCCACATCCATGCAGTTATTCTCCCAACACCCTGTGAGGTCTGTGCTATCCTCATTGTACAGGTGGGGAAACAGCATCACAGCACATAGAGGAGGAGTGACTTGCCAAGGTCATACAGCCACCTTGTGGCAGAGCCTGGAATAGAACCCAGATCTTCTGAGCCCAAGTCGTTTGCTGTAACCCATTACAAGGCTTCCTTTCCTTAGCAACACACACTGTGATTCAGTATTAGAAAGTGGCACTGATGCACTTCAGCTCGACCTGATGAATGTTGGACTCCTGCACTTTGATCTCTTGTGGACTGGATCGGGATGGATTCAGAAAGTATCCATGATTCTCCACTACGCCTGGGGTCTTTAGCAAGCAGGAGATGCTCAGGATGACTCCTAGCAGGGTCTTCTGATACATCTGCCCATTGGTGGGGTCCTTTGGTTGAATGTAGTCTACAAAAACCTAAAGAGACAGAAGATGTGCATGCTATTGTTCATAAGAGTATGAAGAGAACCTGTTGATTTGGGAGTGGCCAGAGAACAGTAGGAGTAGCTTGCTAGAGAAGGAACGTGGGAACAATTTATTTCATTCTCTCTTTTGTTTTTTCTCATAGAGGATGAAGATAAATACATCATTTGTGACTCACGTAGGATGCTGCATGCAGTCAATACACAATCCGTTCACTACAGCTGGAATGCATGGGTCATAGCAACACACTTTACTGAGAGTGCACATTCACCAGAGCAGAATGTGAGTCCTGCACATATCCAACCTGTCATTTAGTAACAAAGCCAAAGCAAAAGTCATTAGCCATTGCACAGGAAGGTACATCTACATCAGACCCACCAGCCTGTGGACGTATTCAGTTACTGTCCTTGTTGGCAAGCTCATCAAAGGGCCACAGAAAGTGAATTACTCGCTTATGTAAAGGTAGTCTTTCTGGGTAATGGCAGAGGCATATTAGTGGGACAGTGTAGAGGGAATTTGCTCTGCTGCTGCCTATGTAGCACTTTTCCAGTGGTCAGCTGGCACTTCTAACCGGCACTAACACACACTTACCTGTGCAATATCTTTCTGTCTGGTGAAATAGAGGAGCATATCCAGATATGTGTACAGCAAGATCTGACAAAGGTCCAGGTCTTTGATTCTACTCAACAGAATATCAAACACAGGAACCATGACCTCCCCAAATGTCCGTACTTCCTCATCCATCATCAAGGCTTTTATGACCTCCTCGAGAAACTCAGTCACATCTTCAAAGTCTAATAAAAGAAGTAAAGGGCGGAGGTAGAAAAACATTAACAGAAATATTCAAAAGTATTTTTAGTGGCTTCAGCCCATTAACACTTCAGGCTCATCTCGTTATAATCCTTCACCATCAGCCAATTAGGTAACACCATATTGTCAAATACCAGACATAGCAGGATGGCAAGTCACATGTACAGCAAGTTCGGGGGCGGGGGGGCTGCATGGGTTAGCTCATGCTTTAGAAAGTCCATATCTAGAGACTCCTGAGATACTGACTACTTAGGGATAAATTAAATCAAGAGACGAGAATTCCCAACACATTTTAAGTAGAACCAATTGTGCTTGACAAGGACATTTGAAACATTCTTATTACTAGACATATTTTCCTCCTGCCAAGTGAACATCGTTGTGTTTTCAGATGGGATAAGGATACTAACTAAAAGGTACTTGAACTTCCACTCAGATTTTAAATCCCTTATAAAAGAGGGGGTCTCAGTATTTTAGTCTGCAGAATACTTTTTTGGAAAGAGCGCAAGCGAGAGAGAGAGAGAGAGAGAGAGAGCGCAAGTGAGAGAGAGAGACTGACTAACTCAGACCGGTTCTCCTCCCAACACCAATCCCATAAACATTCAGTGGACCCGAGGATGAGCCCTGGGTGACTGGTATCCATGGACTGCACTTTGGCCCAAAGTGTTAACTTCTCTAGTGACACAGAAAACCAAGAAAGCAGATGGCAATTTCCCATACACTTTGTGTGTTGAGCTGTTCACAGGCTCCATCCCATTTCTGGCTCTACTCCCTCTTGTTCAAAAGTTAGGTCCATTCCTAGAGTTTAAAATATTAGTTAAGGTTCCCGACATGGTCAGATGCTCCTCTTCCAAGATGTCTAAAGAGCTTATTCTTAGCCCCTTAGCTAACTTGTAAGTTTGGATTTTAATTTGTACATTATATCAGATCTGTTATTTATAGTGGGTGAAATCCTGGCCCCATTCAGGTCAATAGCTAAACTCCCTTCGATTTCAAGGGCACCAGGATTTTACCCATTATGTTTATGAAAATATACAAGACAAAGAGTTAACAAAATGTCCAGACCCTCAAAGAGTAAAATCAGCTTTGCACTCACCACAGTCTATTAGTGGGGTTAGTTTGTCTTGCTAGCGTCAACTGGTTTTACTTTCACCTTTACACAAGACCTTGAGTTTTCCTAAGGCCACCAAACTTGCCCTATCACTTTAGGCATTTCTCTAAGACTATCTACTGCTTACATGGCTCACTTGATTCTGAATGTCAAGCCTGGACCTTAAATAGCAGAGGAGTTGGGCTTGATGTTCTTGTTATAAAGTGGAAAGAAAAAGCAATAATATTTGGTCATCTGAGGATAATAACTAACGCACCAGGAGAAGGAGGCGTAGTTATAAACTTACGTGCTCCTCTCAGTGCCTCCAGCATCAGGTCCACCAGCTGCTCATAGACATTCTGGTTGACATAGATCTCTGAGGTGAGGAGAACAGTGCGAGTGTTCGACACAGTAAGATTCCTGCAGCGAACTGCAAAGGGCAGCAGGTTCTCTGGCACTTTGGTTATCTGCATGGAAAGAGAAATTGAGACAAAAGCAACTATGTCCCCTGAAGTGTACTGGTATATGTGGATAGTCTGCCAACTTGCTCATTTCAGGTCAGCAATCAGACTGCATATAATGCTACTTCCCCTTCCCAAGGCTGCCTACCTACCTCTTCCTTTGCTCTCTGGAAACAGGCATATAAGTAGTGCAGAATCTGTTTCTCTCCTGCATCTCTATCTGCTGAAAGATTCTGGGTGCTGACAGAGGTCATGTAAATCAGGTGATTTCCTGGTTCCTGGAGCAACAAGCGGGTGAAGAGTGCCTAGACACACAATTAAAAATATACTGAAAACAAACACACAATCCCAAGTGTCTAAAGTCACAACCCTCCTCCTTCCCCCCACAAAAAACACCCCACACCAAATCATCCTAACATGGCTCCTTTTTGCCCATTAGGCTTTACTTCCCTACTGAGAAACGTAGAGAGTTCAGTGCTGGACCAGGGGTTCTCAGACTTTTTCCAGTCTGCTAGGCCAACAAGCTTCTCCATCCACCTTCAAAATGTACAGCAGTTTTACTAATTCGCGTCTGTGCCCCTTGCCTTTGAAAACAAACCTGACAAGCATTAGCACCACACTCCTGTTAGAGGAGCGGGTCTCTTTACAATGTTTGGATGAGGTGGATGGTGGCAGAGCTGAGTACTGGAGCACCAACTCCCACATGCCCACTGTTATAAGCAAAGGTGTTCTTACCTTCCAGGAGGAGGACACAGCAAATTAAACTGTAGGAGTGGGAGAGGCCTTGGGATTTTATCCGTTCCTTCACCATACTCCTAATCTGTATCTTCACATTCAGTCTCCCACATTGGCAGCAAATCTCTGCAGCCACTAGGAGGAGCTGGTATTAGCTAACCCTATAAGCACTCCAAAGCTCCCAGCCACATAAGGCTGAAGTCACTTCCAGCCCAGTTGTCACAGGCAGCAGCACGTTACACCATTAGTGAACAAGTCTGCACTTGAGGGTCAACTCTAATATGCCGTGCTGGGAAGGAGCAAAGTTTAAGTTACTGTTAGTAGCTGAGAGCCAGATTTTTTGTGCACTGTAAGAACTAACCATCTTCATCAGTAAATCTCCATTTCAGCTAACAAAAGCCATGAACAGAAATGAATGACAACTTCTGCATTTGGCGAGGAACCACCACCTATACACTAACCCACAGTTCCTTCCCAGTGCCCAGAATGGAGCCAGTTTGGCTCTCCACAGCCGCTGCTTCCCAAAGCAGACTACCAAAAAAGCTCTATTGTTAGCCTAGTCCAAAAAAACAACAAAAAAAGAGCTGAGCACGCTGGTTTCTCAGTAACATGTGCACAAGTTAAGCTCTCCTCCCAGATCATTAATGTTTTATGCAGATCTGATCTTTAAATAGGAGTCATTAAATACCCATCTGGGACTGGACTTTTGAGGAGATACTCTTCAATCAGGTACCTGCTCATTAATCACTGCACCATCTTTAGCTCAGGACTGCCAGACACCAACCTGAAAGAGACAAGTTGACAGAGAAGTGGTAATACCTGTTCAATGTTTTCCATGTCAAGCCAGTCTTGTTCGTCCAGTTCTGCAGCCATTTCCTCCAGGTACACACAGCGAGCAGGAATTCCATTGCCGCTCTTCATACTGGGATCACCTGGGGAAAATCAAATTCATTTAAACAAACCACCACAAATATGTGCCTACCGACAGCGCGTTCAGCACTGTGGACCTTGCCTGCTATAGGGAGCTAACTGCTGTAAATAACTGTCAAATATTCCCATCCTCCCACCATAAGGTTTCCTGTAGAGTTCTGTTGAACCTTTAGTTAAAAGCTCTTTCTTCTGAGCAAGTGGTTTTTGTATGCTTGCTTAAAACAGGTTTCACTCTAGAACATGATCTACCAATTATCTTTTAAAAGGTACACAAATGACAATACAACATCCACTGCACAATACACAGGTACACACCAGAATCCTGTTTAAGGGCTTGGCTACACTTACAAGTTACAGCGTAATAAAACTGCCGGCAGCGCTGTAACTCATTAACTGGCTACACTTGCAAGGCACGTGCAGCGCTGTATCTCCTCAGGTACAGCGCTGCATGTACTCCACCTCCCCGAGAGGAATAACAGCTGTTGCGAAGTGGGTGGAACGCTGGTCTTTCAGTGTAGCTGAGGAACAACGGAGTTAATGATCTTCCGAAGTTGCCTTTGTTTTGAAACGGCACTTCCGGGTTGGAGTTCAGAGCTGCATTCTTTAAGCTGCTGATCACAGGCTCCGTTTCCTCTCTTTTATCTGCTCTTTAAAAACAAACAAAGCCCCTGCTGTTTGCTTTCAGTGATTGAGAGAGAGGCAGGGGATGTGGAGGTGTGGAAATAATGAGCTGACACTCTGTGGCTATTCCAAAAATCCACTCTTTTTCCAAAAACGCTCCCTGTCAAAGTCCCCCTCACCCCTCCCCCCGATTTGAAAAGCACGTTGCAGCTACCTGAATGCCCATAATGCACCGCTCCCAATACAGCTGCAAGTGCCGCAAATGTAGCCACGTCAGTGGTAGTTACTGCGCTGGCCGCTGCCAGTGTGGACAGGCTGCAGCGCTTTCCCTACTCAGCTGTACGAACACGGGTTTAACTAACAGCGCTGTACATCTGCAAGTGTAGCCTAGGCCTAAGAATCAGTTTGGGAAAAATCCATTTTAATTGTAATATCCCAATGTTCCCTAAAGCCAGCCCCATAAGAGAGCTAACTTCCCAGTTCACACATACATACAGAAGCTCACTTTTCAAGAACAAAGTGTGCTCTACTAGGTATTTTAATGCCAAGCCAGTTAATCAACGTAAAATTGGTTTCCACTAGCATTATCACATTCTTCACCCACAGCCAAATGACATCAAGAAAGGTGCAAAATTCTTTCCTGGCTTTGGGAACAACTTTTTGTTTCAGAAAGTGGAAGTAGTAAGCAGAGGGACAGTCCTTTTAGACTTGATTCTGACCAACAGCGAGGAATTGGCTGCAAATCTGAAGGTGGAAGCTAATTTGGGTGAAAGTGATCATGAAATGATAGATGTCATGATTCTAAGGAAAGGAAGAAGGAAAGGATAATACAAACTCCATTTTAGAGCTTGACATTTATTCCAGACTGGAATGATTTAAATCAAGTGGAAAGTCTCAATTTAAATTATCCATTTTAATCAAACTGTTCCATTTGTAGTTCAGTTATTTTCTAAAGAAAGGTGCATTCTCACTGGCTTATATAACCATTAAAACATGTTGATTTACAACTAAATAGAGCCTTTGCACTAGATTTGTTGCATCTTTTTGCTACCTAGGAGGGTACACCAGGGCCGGCTTTAGGAAGTGCGGGGCTCCATACGAATAGTATCGACGGGGCCCCCCCTGCTGAACACAGCGGCAGTGGTTGCGCTGCCGCCGAAGAGACGGACGTTGCGGGGCCCTCTTAGGCGCTGGGCCCGATTCCGAGGAATTGGGCGAATCAGCCTAAAGCCGGCCCTGGGGTACACTATAACTATATGCATATATTTAAGCAATTATATAGCTTAATATTTTTGGATTCTTATTAATTGTACATTTTTAGTATGTTAGAAAATGAAGAATGATGTGAAGAATGATAAATATTCATAATTTGAGAACATTCAATCGCTCTCAGGTAGAGAGAAGCTATACAACGCAAGTATGAGACCACCGAGGCGGGCTCAGTGGATGATCCTGATGAGATACGTGATGGTGTCTGCTAGAGTCAGAGGCTGGGTCCCAAAGCCTATGACAACTTTGCCAGTCTCTTACACCCAGCAGCACAGCCCGAGTCCCCCACAGGATCAAGCCCTTAATACAGTACATGACCTACTTTGCCATATTTATAAACCTTGACATCCAAAGTTAGAATGGCGGGTGGGGGAGGATCTATCTTTATATAGAAAAGCAGCCTTTAACACAAAGTTTTTGATAAAGGCTCATGGATTCTGCATATTTATTTTTTATTTAAATGTTTTAAGAGCTTATAATAAATGTAGGCCTTAACATATTTGTATTAAATTCAGATTTCATTTTAAACGGGTTGATTTTTAAAAGAAAACTTACAATTAATTTTTAAACCATTTATTTTAAAAAAATATTGATTTTTTCACAACACTGCAAATCAAACAACAGAAATTAACATTAGGTTCTAAACTCTTCAGGGAAGAGACCGTGTCTGCCTGTGTGTTTGTATAGAGGCTAGGAAAACAGAACCCTGGTCCGGATCCTACTGTAACACAAATAATTAATAATAATGACTGCAGTCACACACATCTGACACTAGTCTTCAGACTTAATCTCAACCCACAGGAGCCAAGATTGCCTCAGACTCTAACACACACTCATAACTACTCCCATGGCTGAGCTACTGGGCTTGCCAAGTAAATCTTGTAACCCCGAGAGTCTGGTGGGTAACACAAGTCTTCACTGAATGTCCACTCACTGTTGTCGAGGGTGATGAGGAAGATCCTCTGGATCATGTGATTGATGTTGAGCTGCTCACACAGCTCCTGCTGGGAGCGGAAGGAGCGGCTAATCTCAGCCACAGAGTAGTCGCAGTCATCCAGACTCTCTGATACACTGTTATCGGAGTCATCTTGGCTGGCTGAGGTTTCATCTGCTGGAGAAGAGAAGATAGTAAATAAACACGTCTCTGGCCCAGGAAGAAATTAACACTGTAGCATGAAGGGTAAGCAGTGTATCTCTGGGAACAGAAAGGGCTGTACCAACCCAAGGGAGCAAGTCCTTCCATCTTTGTGCCACCACTGATTTCAAACACCTACGCTTAGGTTTCTACATGAAAAACCACGTAGAATTATTCATTATCTGGCAAGCACAGCAGTAAGCACCCTATGGCTATAGTGCAGTTCTGCTGAAGGTAGTGATGATGTAGGCTGTGATGTACACCATGTTGTAACACCCTGCTCAGACCAGGGTTGGACAACAAGTTGATAAAGAACCCTGTGTCCTGTCTACACACTATATTCATCGATTGCCAGCACCACCAGCAGTGCTGTGGGGAAGAGTTACAGGCCCATACGCTGTCTGCACGCCACGCTGAAGAATTAAGGCAGCAATGGCATTTTGTTTTGTAGAATACAAAGTGCCATTTAAAAATATTTACTGTCTCTGTGAAAAACCTCTGTCTGAACATAGGCACCTGTCAAACAGTGCAAGTCTTAGGTTTAAATTTCTTGTTCTTCCACGTCAGATAAATTGCTACTGAAAAGCAAAGTAGACCTACTGTCAGAACAAATAAAAGAGTACTGCACTCTCTGGGTACGAAACAAGTCACCCTGCCCTTTCAGATTGGTTGGTGAATGGTCAAGGAGACATTCACACCCTTTCCCAAGCATTCTTCCCACTTCTACAACTTGTCTTCTGCAATGGTGCATGGCCCAGTTCCCATTCTTCCTCCTTGACTCCCAAAAGACTACCATATGGATGTGGTAAGACAAGAGTATTGCTTTAAATAATAATATTTAGCCTTTATACACTAATGTCCATCTTTAGAACATTAATTCGTAAAGACTTCCTGTGACATAGTTGATATCATCATTCCAAAAATGGAGGCAGCAAGATTAATGCCAAGCACCCACATCTCCCTGTGCTCAGCACCTCTGGAAAAAAATAAAAAATCAAGGCACCAGTGACCTGGTCAAAGCAAGAGTCAGTGTTCAGTCTGGAATCAGAACTCAGGTGTTTCTGGCTCCCAGTCCTGAATTCAGATCAGACTTCTCCCTCAAGACGATTTTCTAGTGCACTACAAAAATGTTGTCTCAACAATTTAGGGCCTGATCCAAAGCTCACTGAAGTCAACTGCAAGACTCCCAGTGAATTCAACGGGCTTTGGATCAGGCTTCAAGTGCACAAAGTAAGATGCTATATTGACATACAAACACTGTGGACACCCGACAATTCTGACTCCTGGCTCCGATACTACAAGTGTCCAGGCCTGAAACATTTTTCTGTTTACAGATGGTCCCAAACCTGCCCAGGGTACTGAACCTGAATAGTAAACACATACCAGACTATGATAACCATACAGGTATGTTGTTAGGGAAGACCCTCTACAACTAGACCTGCATTGTTTGGTCTCCCTTCTCCTCTTACCAGTGAGCTGCCTCAGCTGCTGTTTTTGGATTGCTGCAAACTGCTTGGCATCAGCTAGAGAGCTGAAGAGGGCTGCAAAAGGGTTACTTGAGATGCTGTTGTTATTCTCTTGGTCTGTCATTTCACTTTAAAGTGTGCTCCATCCAGACGTGGGGAGAGGGGCTGAAGAAAGAACAGGTATAACAATCACAACACAGTGGTTAACAGCAGCAGCTACAATTTTTATAGTTTAAAAATAAAACCAGAAGTGCCTTAGTGGGGAGGATTTTTTCTACAGGGCATCCAAGATTTAAGACAATTTAACTACAACATCCAAGAACCCACCATTAAAAATAGTATGTTTGCTTTCACAGCTATTAAAATTGAAGGAGTACACAAGCACTCTACCTTGATACGTTTTTTCAATGTTTAATGATACCTTTTAACTCATTAAAATGAAGCATTGAACTGAAACTGAAAGGAGCAAGGGAATTCAGTTATGGATGCTTAGCTGTACCTAACAAAATTCAGTTCTTGTTAAGGTAACTTAGCACCTATTACATGGAAACAGTCCTGCAGACAATGGCCATGCCTACACTAGCATTAATTGGGAAACCACATCCACGATGGGAACACTAATGGAGAAAGGACACAGGTATTTTTACAGCAATGTTGTCTAGATCTGCCATCGCTGGTAAGAATGCTGGGATCTGGTCTATGCTAGCACTCCTACCATTTCAGCACTATGGGAGCTGTACCCCGGAGAGAGATTCTGTAGAGAAAACTCAGGGCAGGAATACCCAACGAGGCCAGGTAATGGTGGGAAGGAAGCCCAGTCCATTTGTTGATCCTTACTATTTCTCCTAAAAATTATTTATTCTTCATCAGAGCATAAAAATAATCAGATGCAGCACTCAGCAAACCACTCCACCTGTCCTTCCCTACAGAAACACACAGGCAGTATAGAAAGCAAAATAGCTTAACTTTTAGCCTAGAGTTTTGCTGGTTTGCCATGGAATAATTTCCTAATTTGTAACGCATGCAGCCAGATTTGGTTTTTAACTGAGGCAGTATTTCATTTCTTAGGAACAGCCAAGGAACTAGCCTTGGCTGTTCCTACACTAGACTGCAACATCCCTATCAGACTGAAAGAGCAATTTATATTTATCCCCTTCTAGACATTTCAAGAGACCATGAATCACAGCTTGTGGATACTGCTGTGCACAAGTCAATCTAGTGCAAAGCCAAAGGACAAATTTACTCAGCCTGTTTACCCAGCTGATACCTGCAGAAAAATTCAAGGACTCAAAGTCACAACAGCACTAAATGCATTCCTTCTTTCCCCTCAATGGAGACAGAGTTCTGCATCAAATCACATTATTCAAGCTAGAGAAAAAATGTGAGCATTTAGGTTTATATGTATGAAAGTACATACTGATGTTTCATTTATTATATAGTGAAATGTCATTCAAGTGACTGCTCTAACAGAGACTCCCTCACCCACCTTGTTGCTTTAACAGCACTAATTCAAGCCAAAAAGTAGCTACTGTGCCACAACATGGAAAATCCCAGAAGCACAATATTGTAGAGAAGTGACTCCAAACATTCTTCCGGTGAAAACCCCCTTGAAAGAGATTGGCATGCCCTGCCCATGTCTCCTCATGCCATGCATCACAGGTAGCTGCATCTTCCTTTCTGACCATTCTCTCTCTCCTGCCCATATCTACCTCGGTGCTCTCTGTCCTTTTCCTCTTTGCTTTCTAATGGTTGGCCTTTCTTGTTTTTGTTCTTATTTTGTAGCTCCTGTTTCCCCCAGGTTAGCATATCCATTGGTACTGGCTCCATAGTGTTGGATGACATACGCTTCTGCAGTTTAGCAGAGTGCCATAGGAGCACAGGAAGGAAAGTTGACTTAACAGTCTTTGAGAGCTGCTCCTGTTGTCAGCTTTGTTAGGCAGGGCAGGGCCACTGTGACAGCAGGGACACAAAGCAGGTGAAATTCAAGGCTCTCTCACTGCTTTACCCACATCCACAAAAACACATTTGATTTGGTGGAGCACATGCAACTTTCTTCACCTGCACTGTTCTCCTCCTCTTCCTCACACTCTTCCCCCTCCCCCACTTTTCCTCACCCCTCTGCATCGCACACACAATTCAAAGAACCTGAGAAACTTGTGAATGGTAAACTTCCCATCATGCTTCCAAAAACCATAACACCAGCACTTCCAGTCAGTATTTGCATGTGATGAGCAACTGATATCCTTTGTAACGCCCTGAGACCTGATGAAAATCACTATACAAGAGCTAAGTGTTAGTAGGTGTAAACTTTAGCTCCCCCAAACCTTCGCTCTAAGCAAGTGAGCTCATACACACGATGACCGGTACAGCCAGTCTGAACTCTCCATTTCTCCCTGTACAATGAGCCAGGGCTCCCACTTGTAAGAACAGCTACATAGGGGCAGACCAATGAGCCATCGAGCCCAATATCTGTCTTCCAACAGTGGGCAGTGCCAGATGCCCCAGAGGAAGTGAACAGAACCAGACAATTATGACTGATCTAGGCCGTCGCCCAAGACTTGGGGTCACTCAGACCATCGGGGCGCACCCGACTCTCCGGCTAACAGCCATTGAAGGACCAACCCTCCATGAACTCAGCCAGGTCTCTCCATATCGCCGTTACGCCGCCGGCCTCAGGACACGCGGCGGGAGGCAGCTGCGAGCTCAGCACGGCCGAGCCAGAGCTCAGGGTGGGAGGGGAGCCCGGGGGATCCTAGCCCAACCCCCCCGGTTCCTTGCGGGGCCGGAGAGGGGACCTGCGCCCTGCAGCTGGCCCGGCCCGGGCTGGCGGCGCCCCGAGCTCCCCGTTCCACAGGGCGTCCCGCGGCGGGCCGTTCCGCAGGTTCTGCCCCCCGGTTCCTTGCGGGGCCGGAGAGGGGACCTGCGCCCTGCGGCTGGCCCGGCCCGGGCTGGCGGCGCCCCAAGCTCCCCACGCCGCAGGGCGTCCCGCGGCGGGCCGTTTCGCAGGTTCTGCCCCCCCGGTTCCTTGCGGGGCCGGAGAGGGGACCTGCGGCTGGCCCGGCCCGGGCTGGCGGCGCCCCGAGCTCCCCGCGCCGCAGGGCGTCCCGCGGCGGGCCGTTCCGCAGGTTCTGCCCCCCCCGGTTCCTTGCGGGGCGGGAGAGGGGACCTGCGCCCTGCGGGTGGCCCGGCCCGGGCTGGCGGCGCCCCGAGCTCCCCGCGCCGCAGGGCGTCCCGCGGCGGGCCGTTCCGCAGGTTCTGCCCCCCCCGGTTCCTTGCGGGGCGGGAGAGGGGACCTGCGCCCTGCGGGTGGCCCGGCCCGGGCTGGCGGCGCCCCGAGCTCCCCGCGCCGCAGGGCGTCCCGCGGCGGGCCGTTCCGCAGGCTCTGCCCCCCCCGCTGGTTCCTTGCCGGGCCGGAAAGGGAAACTGAGGCGAGCGGCCGCGCTGCGGCCCGGCCGAGCAGGGGGTGCAGGGCTCCGCGGCTGCCGGCCCGGGGCTCCCCAGGCCCGCGCCCCCCGGGCCGCCCGCTCCTTACCGGGGCCCGGACGCTTCCACTGCTCACTCAGCCGCAGGCTGGCAACCGCCGACGTCACCGCGCCGCGCCGCGCGTCACCGCCCGGCGCCGGAAGCGCCTGGAGCACGTGGCCAGGCCCCACGTGTTGGGCGGAGAGCGGGCCCAGGCACTCATGCCCCGTCACGGGGGTGGCTCCCGGCGCGCCCCTGGGCCGGCAGACGGGGCTCGGCGGCCGGCTCTGCGTGCGGGAGGGGGCAGGGTCTCGCAGGCTCCCGGGGCAGGCGAGGCGCTCAGTCCCGGGCTGGCGGTACCTCCCCGGGAGACCCCCCCCCCCGCAGCACGCTCACGGCGACAGCGGCCTTTGCCGCGCCAGGATTAGTGCAGCGCAGGGCCAGGCTGCTGGGCAGCCCTGAGCGGAGCCGAGCTCAGCGCGGGGGTTTCCTCCGCGCCGCGGGGCAGCACTGCACAATTCTCCTGGACTCGGTCTCCACTTCATACCCCGGCTTAGCTGCCAGAGTCCGGTGTGGAGAAACACACCCCTGGGGGCGACATACAAACCCTCCTGCCCACACAGCTACGTCGAGGAGAGAGCAGAGCGCGCTGTCTCAGCGTGGCTAATGTTGGGGGAGGTGGTGTTCCCACAATGACAGAAAAATCCCCCAAGAAGAGCTTAGTGCATCTCGAAAGCTTGTATCTCCCACCAGCAAAGGTTGGTCTGAGAACAAGTATTACCTCATCCACCTTTGACTGTAGAGAAATCCCTGTGGGCGTAAGCTGCCTCTACAGGAGGAGGCTATGTTGGTATAGCTATGCTGGTGTAGGCTCCATAGTGTAGACATACCCTAGGACTTGAGCTACACGTCAATGTCTGGCTGAAATAGCGACACTATTTAAGGATGTGGAAAAACATTCCCCTGATTGACATAGATTTGTCAACCTAACTTCGGGGGTAGATGTAGGAAGAGCGCTGCTGCTATGGGGGCACAGCCATCAGAGCTGGGCGCCCGGACAACCGCCGCCGCTCTCTGGCAGCTCAGCTCTAAAGGTCTGCACAAGTGAGGGTGGAAATACTCTGAACACCCCCCTCCCTCCCCCCCAAATAACTTTGTGGCCCTCCTACAACTCCCTTTGGAGTCAGGACCCCCACTTTGAGAAATGCTGGTCTCCCCTGTGAAATCTATAGTATAGGGTAAAAGCACACAAAAGACCAGATTTCACGGTTCATGACGCATTTTTCATGGCTGTGAATTTGGTAGGGCCCTATTTATAAATCACTTTTCATCCAAAGTGCTTTGTGAACTCTATATATCTATCTGGCTATGGATCCCCTTATACACACCACTAGGCACCCTGAGTTGTAATTCGACAAGGACACCAGTTACTGTTACAGTGTGGCAAGGTATCGTTAATAATCTCAAGTGGTAAAGTCCTTATCACTTAGGGCTAGATTTTTAAAGGTATTTAGGCAGCCATTGGAACTTAGGTGCCTAGGCACTTTTGAAAATCCCACTAGGTCCCTAGCTGCCATCTTTAGGTGCCTAAATACCTTTGAAAATCTGGTCCTTAGTTTTTACATTTCACCCAGATTAAGAAACTCAGCCCAGCATCCCCATGTACTATGCTGGATCAGTGGGTTCTCTATTAACTCAGGGACCACATACACAGCTAATCACAAATCCGATTTTCTATAGTGCATGGGTTTTCATTTAACAGACTTACTTCAAAGTCCTGACCTCACCCAGATCGTTTCAGCTTGTCAAAGCTGAGATCACCTGCACAAACTGATTAGTTTTTTTAAAATAATTGTGTAGCAGCTAAAAAGGAGCAGAGGGAAAGTCCCGTACAATGCTTTCACAGAGTCCTCACTCTCTGGTTTAAAAATGATTCCCCACGAGGTGGAACTGTTTCCACACAAATCATTTCTAATAAAATACTGGCTTAGTTTGCAAATAAGTAGGTATTCTGCGCATTTGGAGGCACAGACATGACTGCCGAGAATCACAGGAGCACAGTGAGAAGAACCTGGACTTCAACATTGTGTGTTTCTACTGGGATCCTGCAGGGATCATTTCTTATCAGTGACCTGAACAAAAACATACAATCACCGATAAAGTTTGCAGATGACACAACGATGGGGGAGTGGTAAATAATGAAGAGGTCAGGTCACTGATACACAGTAATTGTGATCTCTTGGCAAGCTGGTCACAAACAATATTTTCTCTGTATTTGGCACTGGTGTGGCCACTGCTGGAGGACTGTGTCCAGTTCTGGTGTCGTCAATTCAAGAAGGATGTTGATCAACTGGAGAGGGTTCAGAGACAAACCACGGGAATGATTAAAAGATTAGAAAATATGCCTTATATTAGTGGATACAAAGAGCTCAGTTTATTCATTTTAACAAAGAGAAAGTGAAGGGGTGACTTGCTCACAGACTGGAAGTACCTACATGGGGAACAGATATTTATAATGGGCTGTTCAATCTAGGAGACAAAGTTATAACAAGATCCAGCGGTTGGAAGTTGAAGCCAGACAAATTCAGACTGGAAATAACATGTAAATTTTTAATAGTGAAGGTAATTAACCATTAGAGCAACTTGCCAAGGATCGTGGTGGATTCTCCATCACTGGCCATTTTAAAATCGAGACTGGATGTTTTTCTGAAAGATATTCTAGTTCAAACAGTCATTATTTTGGGGAAAGTTCTCTGGCCTGTTACACATGAGATCAGAGTAGATGATCACAGCGATCCCATTTGGTCTATGAATCTATGGATATATTCCTGCAAAGGACTTTCTTGGGAATCACGGCTGAACACAAAAGTGGGCAGCAATAACATTAAAGCAAACACATTTGGTGGGAAATGGCTACAGTAATCCTAAAGCCAAAGGACAAAGTTAATCTGAATTCTATCCCTGCTACAGCTGAGAAAGTTGGAGTGGCAGGGATGGGTATTAACCCTAAAGTCCGAGGTGGCCACAGATATTTTTACAGTACGCTTGTGTAATTCAGCTCATCCTATACCTGAGAAAATACCCATTGGGTGTGATTTGGACCTAAAGAAGTTAGCTGCAGTATGGCTACTTTGTGGAGATGCCCAAGTTAGGCACAATTTTCCTTCTTTGTTTTTAGTGGGAGAATCTTTTATTTGCAACTGAATACTGTATTCTGAGCTGCATTGGCAGCAACTTTGGTGACCGCGAAACAACTTCGGTAACAACCCTGACGTCTTTAAGCTGACGTTCTTAGGGGAAAGAAGGCAGAGGCTTCCACCCCTAGGCTTCCTGTTGCCAACATCTGAGAAGGCTCTTGATACAGGTTTCACATCTCTCTGCCGTTTAGAAAAGAGACCTTTGATTGTATTATATTTTTAAACCGGGTGAAGTAATTTTTCCTAAACTAGTGAGGAAATAACTGCAGTTGCATTTAGTGTTAAGGAGAAGGACCATGGGGAGACATGGATATCTGGTCAGTGTAATAATGGTCGGATTTATCATCAAAGGTAAGATCTTCAATCCTGCATTATTAATAATTAATTACTATTTTATTACCGTAATGCCCCAAATGTGTTCAGTGCTGTAAAGACATTGTAAGAAGACAGTCCCTGCCATGAAGCGGTCACAGTCTGTAAGACTAAACACAGACAAATAAATGGAGGGGGAAGATGTATAGCCAGATAGATAGATAGGCAGGCAAAGCCATGAGAGTTAGGGCTGGCACACATCTTGTTAGCTCCTTTTTAAGAAATACATTCTTATCTGTATTATATAGATTTGGTTTTGGAGGTTGTTTTGTGGCTAGGAGATGGACTCAATAAGACCTAATGGGCCTTTTCATCTCTACTGTTTGTGCTTTCCATGAACATTAAGCTCACTCACAAAGTTTAAGCAGGGGAAAGACCATGTGGTGATATAGTTCAGTTTGGCAAGTAACTAAAACATGATCGCTTTAAATACTCTGAGACACACTCAGATATTGTGACCAAGAATAATTGTTTTTAGCAGCCTTGTACTACACCGAGTTGTATCATTTTAGACAAATAAGTCATACACTATTTTAATATTATATAGTGTGTAAAGTTTGTAGAGTTCACTGGAAAGTGCATACATATAACAAAGGGAAGCAATCCCTTTCCCCCCAAGTGTGTTTTGCCTAATGCAGCCTCACTTCTCTTCAGATGTAGTCAGTAGGTTTATGATGTATTTTGTTGGTGTTAATGGAACTTTGGGTCACATTGTGCCCTAAGTTACACACTATTCCAATCAGAGGAATTGCACAGAGTATGCGTTGGGTATGTTTTGCCCCTTTGTGTTATCCGTTCTTGTTCATGGCTCTAAATGTGGGACATGATTACTGAACACACCCCAAAGGATGGTGAAATGTTAACATTTAGCACCTTTGCTGAGTGCAGGTAAAGATTAAAGATTATTTTAAATTAATTAGATTAGATTAATATTTGTATCTTTGATTTGTGTAAAGTGTGTTTATATGTTTGAGTTTGAAGAGACATCTGCATTTTATTTCATCTGGCTTATAGAATACGTATGTTTGACAGGCTCTAAGTGCACATACAAAGATTAAAAACACATAGTTCCTTATTGCCATATAAATAGATTTTCCCTACTCCAAAAAACCTTGGCATGCTCCCTTTAGTCAACCCAGCCCTGGAAAAAAGTTTGAGTGGATTGCTGAGCCTTTAGCTACAATGATGAAGGAGTTGGTCTCCAATGCGCCGGTTGGGTAGCGAGTTCTAGAATCACTAAAGTCTACATTTTAAAGCATGGCCAATGCATTTGGGTGACTCAGTTTTGGGGTGCCCAGTTTCAGCCAACCTGGGCCTGATTTAGTATCCACAGCTCCCATTAATTTCAGTTGGAAGTGTGGGTACTCAGCACTGCTAAAAATCAGGCCCCGGGGAGCTCAAACTAGACACTGAAAATCAGTTGCCACTCTTGAAAATGTTGGTCTTTATAACTAAATGGAGTCAGGAACATAGGAATTGCCAGGCCTGGTCTGAGCAGGGGCCCAGATAGCCCTGTATCCTCTCTCTGAGACTGGCCGGTTTCTTCCTATGTCCTGTCGTTATTCCCTGAAGCAGGAGGGTTTGTGATGCTTCTAAATTACATTTTTTCTTTTTCCCCTCAGGTGTGGTCATACAAGGCTCTTCAGCTAAAGGTAAAAAACCCTACACAGCTCATGTAAAGCCCTTTTGGGTCAGGGTTGGATGGAGGAGACATTTTGCTCTTGGAAGTCACAGAGGGTGGCTATTTCACAGATAACGTGACAGCCAGGACTCTGCATCCCATGTTTGTATTAGAGCTCATGGGGGAGGGAGAGGGACTTGGAGGGAGCACAGGGGGTCATTGTTTATGCTCTGCTTGCTCTGAGGATAAACACAAGGCTTCAGTCTCTGGGGCGGTCAGTGTCGTACCTTTCACCTGTGCAGCATGCTCACTTCTGTAGTAATCATTTTGAATAGCAGGGGATCAATTCATGACAAGAGACATATATAAGAAGGTCAGCCCATGATGGTGACTTACTGACTTGTATAATGCCTGTTACAAGCCAGTAGGACAGACTGCACCTTGATTCACGTTAGGCACTATCCTGCCCCCAGTGACGTTGATGGCATCGCTCCTATTGACTTCACTGGAAGCAGGATTGGGCCCACGACTCTCAGAACTGCCTCCCTGAGGGTGGGTGCGGAGCAATAGTAGGCAGCAGCTTAGAGCAGGAAAAGAAAATAACGGAAAAGAGCCAGTTCCTCACTCATGGGATACGAGGCCTCAGAATCCAGTCCAGCGTGTGAATTGTCACCATGAGGGTTGATGGACAAATCGCTCTCAGTCCTCTCCAGTGGGGCAACCAAGAACTGACAATTGGCCAAACGACGAATGTAAAGGTCTCGCTTCTGATCACCCCAGTGCGGATCAGTAATAGCACCACTGAATCAGCAAAGTTACTCCAGGGCAAAACTGATGCAAGTGAAGTCAGAATCAGGCCCAAGATTGTGGTAATCAGTGCAATGAACGGGGAAAAGCACTGGACTACAGAATGAAGCTGTTTGGGTCAGTTCTGCCCCTGTCGCCACATGAAAGACTCATGAAGAGGTGAAACAGGCTATTAAGGCCCTGAGCCTGCAAAGAGCGCACTGGGCCTCCTTGACTTCAAACACTGTAAACTCAGAAACAGAGAGAAAATATCTTTATCTTCTCCAGCTGCAGTCATCTGAGGTGAATAAAGCTCCATAGAAAAGTGAGATTTTTGAGTTGAAACTGTCCCTTTAACTGAATGTCTAGTTTGCAGTTACCTTTTGATATTGCTTTGTGAGTAGCAATTATTTATTTATTTTTTTATTATTCAATATTTACTTTAATTGTTTGTATAGTTCCTCAAAGCCTCTTTCTGAGCTCTTTTAAAAATGAAATCATCATCATTATTTTTAAGCATGGATCTCTGGGCACAGAAAAGGGAGCGAACAAAGTCCCCACCCCAGGCAGTTTAATATCCATTAAGCTATTGATTAATAATTATTTTAGCAATAAAATGTATTTCTCGCGTAATAATTTAAAATATAATTGCAATTTTAATATAAGCGATTAATGATACATATATAAATATAGGGACAGACCTCAAGCCAGCCTCTCTTTGTGCAGTCAAGGTTTTGCACCTCCAAATAATTATGGCTGCGTTTTTGAACTGGTGACAATTGAATGTGCAAGTAGCAGACACAGACCTACCTGATTTACAAACACAAACAGGTACAGGAATTAGACACCTAGATTGGAGGTGACTGGCGAGAGAGAGAGAGAGAGATCCAAATTCTCAGCTGTTTCTGTGTTGCCGAGGCCTTTGCAGCACTACCTGCACTGATCTCATTGTCAGTGCTCAAACAACAGCAATCCTAGTAACTTTATTTTGTGTTCTGAAGGCTGGGGAGTGATCCCCATGGGCTCCACCCTGCCCCCACAGGAAACACATTTTGTGAATCTTACACTGTTTTCATTGTAATCAGTTTTCAGTTAAATTTGCCCACCAGTTACAGAACTGACCACAGAACTCTCTTTTGCTAATTGTTTTGGCTGATCTCCCCACCATTTTTACTTTAAAAACTTGTTAAAAAATTCCAGCCACCATCACTAATTATTGACAGCCGAGAATCTGCAAACCCTTTTGCTTACCATTCAGCCTGTGTATAAGGGAGTGCAGGATCAGGGCCTCACATCCACACCCAGAATTTACTGCAGGTCAAAGGATGCTTGGCCCAATTATTTTGTGCCTGAGTGAAAATCTCCCTGATAAAATGTCAGATGCAATATTATATTAATATAATAAGTACTGTATAATTATATTAGATGCTGCTAATTAAAGACCTGATCCTACAAACACTTCTTATGGATGTACAGCTTACTCTGACCATCACTAGCGCCATAGGAGGCAATAGGACGGCTCCCAGGAGTTGTGTTGGCAGAATTGGGCCCAGAGTTATTTATTGCTAATAATTGACACAATATAACATGATTAATTCTTAATATAATCAATGGTTTTATATATCTGTATCTATCTAGCTATAAACTCACTTGTATACCTGAATTATAACTGGATATTATACCTATCACTGTATTATCAGGGATATTTTCTCAGTTAGAATACCTTTATTCAGGGGTTTCTATGAGACACCATCTCTGTCTCACTGGGAAATGACTCCTAAGTGCCTGTGTAAGAGACCTGAGTTCTGAACTCGGTTACCGATGACAACTCAGCCCCTGGGTTGCTTTGTACCTGTCACCTCCCAGCCTTCGTTTTTGTTTTACAGCAACCTTAAACGTGGACAGGCGTGGCCGTGACGTGCTCCTGAAGTGCGAGGGGGTTTTAGGCAACCCACCTGACGTAACCTGGGAGAGGGATGGAATTACTGTGTCGAAGAGGAACAGAGAGTTTAATTTGGGTGCAGAAGCGAACGACCCGAGAGGAGTTTTTAAGTGCAATGATTCCGATCCTGTACAGCTGCATTTCCGAAGTACGTTCACCAGTCAGTTTGCCCCTGGTCTATAAACTAGAGCTGGCTGGAATTTTTAATTCCAAACTTGTTTTTGTTTTTAATGAAAAGTGGCCTTGTTCTGGAAACGGAAGTTTTTAAAATTTTCTGAGACACACCTGCCATTTCTCCATTAGCTCTCTGTAAAGCTGCAGCCACAGCTGCTGTGTGTGTTTCTCGGTCCCCAAATTTCCCCCCAGGCTGTGTGTCTTGCAAGGAACCATCCTGCATTGGCCCAGTAGGGGAGGGAGGAGGCTGGATGATCTGCTTGGGCTCTTCCACAATCTCAGCACTTCTCAGACTGGGACTGGTGGTGGCAGGGGGGCCCCAGTGTTCAAAACTGGCCCCTGGGCAGCAGGCACCAAGATGTGCACTTGTGCCTAGGCAGGTCTGTTGGATGGGTGGTTCCTGGATCGCCAGCACACGTGCACGATTGCTGAGCTGACTCACGCCACACTCATCTTGCAGCTCATTCTGGACCAGCCCTGTGGCTCAGGGGGAGCTAGTGCTCTGCCCTGACTCACCAGAGACTCCGCTCCCTTCCCTATCCCACCTTTGCACTCCCGCCGCTGGCTGCTCTGACCAGGCACCCTGGGCTGGGTGCCCAGAGCCCTGCCTGGGTCGGGGAACGGGAGTTGCTGAGCAGTGACAGTTGTTTGGTCAGCATTGCGTTGGGAGCCTCCCTCGGGGGCCCTGTCCAGTCGCCTTTGGCTGAGTGGGGCCTTGGAGGTGGGAGAGCAGAGGAATGTGTGTGTGTTAGGGAGTTATTCTAACTGGGCGGCAAAGAGGCCGTGTAGGGGGAGCAGAGAAATCCTCTGGGGCTCTCCTGCTGGCTTGCTCCCTGTGCCGCTGAGGCGGGTGGGTGTGGGCCGTGGAGGGTTGTGCCCGGTTCTCAGTACTCTGTTGTGTCTGTGGCTTTGCAGTGTGCCAGAATTGCATCGAGCTGGATGCAGCCACCATCTCGGGGATCGTGGTAGCTGATGTCATCGCCACGGTCTTCCTGGCAGTCGCCGTGTACTGCATCGCCGGCCAAGACAGTGGCCGTCTCTTACGAGGTGAGATGGGGGAGCCCCTCTGTCCAGCTCAGGGGAGGGGTGTCTCTGCTGCCCTGTGCAGGGACAGGGAGTATCTGGTCATCTCCACTAACGCCAGGATGAAGGATGGCTGGTCGGACAGGACTCGCTGCGCAGTATGGTATCCCTGGGGTCTTTCCATCACACTCACCCACAGGATGCTGGGTTGGTGTCTGGAGCCCCTACGTGAGACCTACGTGCACGACTCAAGGACTGCATGTCAGCCCATGGGGAGGGAGTGTGAGGATGTCTGCGTGTGTGATTGTGTGTCTGCATGTTGCTGTGGGAGACTGTCACCTGTGAGTGTGGGTATCTGCCTGAGCAAGGGGGTAGCAGCGGGAGACACCGTATTTGGCAGGACACCCACTTCTGGGCTGATTCTCTGTAACTGCCTCACAAATTCCCATAACGTTACAAACTGTGTAGTCAGCATATGGGAACGCAGCCAAACCTGGAGTGGAGGGCAGCAGCCAACACAGAGCACAGTCGGGGAGAGGTGAAATTTTGGGCAGAGACATCAGGGTAAACCTCACGGGAATGCCTACATTTGGCTTTTGTGCAAATAATTTCCCACCTTTGCTACTGCTAGCTTAGCTCTCCCAATAGTCGGGACAGTGGGAGCCCTAGTGTAGATAGGGCTCCTGTAGCTCTCCGCATTTTAAGCACCACGTTATTGACCCACTGACACCAGTAGATGTTGGTTCCTTCTCACCAACAGTGTCCCCACAGGCGGGGCTGAACCAGCGGCAGCAACAAGGGAAATGTTAGCAGAACAGGCCTAGTGTGAACAAAGCTCTATGCTTAGCAAAAGCAACACCTGTTCCTAGCTGTCCATGGAGAGCAGAGAGGGGCCCTGGGCCCGCTGCCCTGCACCTGGTGTTGCTGTTCCCACCCGTGCACAGGAAGTGTGGAGTGGGTGTGAAATGCTAGTGAATCAGACTGGTGGCCTTGGACCCCGTGCCTTGCAGGGACAAGTGGTGGTACAAGGTGCAGAGTGGGGGAGAGAAAATCACCACGTGGGGTCATTTGAAAATGCTGCCCTCCCCCCGAGCTTCCCACTGACCTTTGCTTGATTTATTTTAGCTTCTGACCGGCAGAACCTGATCGCCAATGAGCAGCTCTACCAGGTGAGTGACGAGTGGTCGCTGGGCCAGCCTTTCACATCACTTAGTGCTCGGCCATCCGGACTGCTGCCTGGAGGGATCGCTCCGGGCCTTGCTAGTGGTTTAGATCTGGACAGAGTGGGTGTATAATGCTCCCACCAGGGTAAATGGAAGTGTGTGTGGGGGGGTCGGGGTCTGACTTGCTTGGGCTGCACCCCCGCTTTGCCAGGTGTAAATGATCACCCTGGAGCAGCCGGCCCCAGCGCACACTGCAGCTGGGACACCCTCTGGCTGTGCCCCTTCCCACCCACTGCCCTGCCCTGCCCGTGAGAGCAGTAACTCTGCCCCTCGCTCGCTGGGAACTCAGGGGCTGGGCTGGGCTATGTGGGTGCAGGCAACAGCTCCTCTTTTGAGGCTGCCTGTTTCACACTGAAGCTCTGAATGCAGAGGCTATGGGAGGCGCTGTCTGTGCCAGAACCCCAAGCTGCCAGCTCGGGGGGGTCAAATACCACGGTGGTGGGCGCAGTGCAAGACCCTGAATAGCAAAGAAACACTTTAAAAAGCAGCCTTACCTTCTCCTTTCCTCCTAGCCCCTTGGAGAGCGGGACAATGAGCAGTACAGCCGCCTAGGAGTTACCAGGACCCGCAAATGAGACGGGAGAGCACCTGGGGGCTAATCAGCTGTGACCCTTGGCCCTTTATCCTGTCTCTTTTCCACATGGGAACCAACTATATTGGGGAATCCTGCTGCCTTCGAAGCAGCCCACAAAACCTTCACTCTGCAGCTCAGTGGCCAGAAACCATGGTGAGGGTGTCTCACTCATGTGTCTAAGAAATAGATCATCTCTGCTCGCAGGTGATCCTGGACCCTGCTTGTCTGAAATCCCTCTGGCTCCCTGCAGTGCTGAGGGTGCTCGTAGAGCTCTCTGCTCTTTGTGATGCTTTTGCAATAAAGAGGCTTTGCCGGGGCTGGTGAGAGGAGCAGAATCCTGCCTCGCTCTCCTCATTCCAAGGTCGCCATTGCAGGCAGGCCTGCAGCTGATGGAGTGTCCTGTCTGACAGGACCCCCTCTGATCAGTAATGGGCCCTTCCCAAGTGCAACAAGCCAAACTGGTGCAGGGCTTCTGCCTGGCCCTGAGCCCTCCCTGCCGGGTGTGGAGACTGGCTGTGCTGAGCTAGCGGCTGGTGGTTTTTAACATTGCGTGGGAGACAAACACTGAGGCCGGCCGGGGAGTGGGGGCAGGGGAGAGACACCCAGCGGCTATAAACTGCCTGCGCGTGCCGGTGGTAGGAAGGGCGGGGTGGTGGCTCATCGAAGGCTGGGAGCCAGGGCCCAGGTTCCCATTCCTAGCGCTGGGAGACCATGGGCAAGTCACTGACCCTTCATTTCTGTGCCTCAATCCACCCCCTGTACATGGGGGCTGATGATATTGGCCCACCTCGCGGCAGTTCCATCTTTATACATCCTCAGGGAGGAGGGGAGAATATCATCCCCCCCGGCACCCACCACCCAGCAGCAGCTTGTTCCACGCTGCTCCCCTAAGGTCACTAGACCTGCTTGTGCCCTGGCACAGTTCTTGTGAGTGTCATGTGACAAAGTTCCTCCTCTACCTCGGTGGGTCCTGCGCTTATTGGCAAACTTTGCTCACCTCAGAGATTTTCCCCTCTGGTAGAACCCACAGTCCAGGTTAACTCCTCCTGTGTCTGGTCAGGAGTTGGGAGGTTTGGGGGGGAACCCAGGCCCCCCCCTCTACTCCGGGTTCCAGCCCAGGGCCCTGTGGATTGCAGCTGTTTAGAGTGCCTCCTGGAACAACTGCACGACAGCTCCAACTCCCTGGGCTACTTCCCCATGGCCTCCTCCCAAGACCTTCTTTATCCTCACCACAGGATCTTCCAGCAGTACGCCCTCTCAGCTCCTAGTACCTCTTGCTCCCAGCTCCTCACACGCACACCACAAACTGAAGTGAGCTCCTTTTTAAACCCAGGTGCCCTGATTAGCCAGCCTGCCCTAATTGATTCTAGCAGCTTCTTGATTGGCAACAGGTGTTCTAATCAGCCTGTCTGCCTTAATTGTTTCCAGAAAGTTCCTGAGTGTGCTGGAACCTTCCCTGTTACCTTACCCAGGGCTAATATATCTGCCTTCGACCACTCTCTTGTAGCCATCTGGCCTGACCATCACAGTCAGTAACACCTGGCCCTCTTGCAGCGTCTTTCCTCAGAGGGCAGCAAAGTGCAGGACAGCCCCTCCGCCCCCTGTGAGCTGGCTGGGGCAGGGGGGAGTTGTTTGTACCAAAATAGGTTTGGTTTTACATGTGCAAGTTTCCACTTCCGACAGAAGCCCCGACGGCCAGTCCCTTCCCCCAGCACACGCCCAGGCCGGGAGCCAGCCTGATCGCTTGGTGGTAAACCATCAGCCCTAAACCTGGAGGTGCTTTGAGCTGGGTGTGCTGCTGGAAAGGGGGCTGACACAAGCTCTCCCTAAGATCAGATATGGCTGTGCTGTGACCGAGGAGGAAATGGAAACAGCAAGAGCTCGGAGCAAAACAAGCTGCAGAGGAGCTGATGGCGCAGGACGGGGGCAGGACAGAGCACTCTCCATTAGCAGGCAGGGATGATGGTGCAAAGCGAGCCACGTCCGCTCAGCCCCCCTCCACCGTAGGGGGCTCTGGGAACGCCGCTGGTCAGCCCGCTCCTCCCATTGCCCACGGAGGGTAACTCTCAGCCCTTTTGTCTGTGACTAGAGTGGGAGCTGCTAAAGGGACAAGCCAGACTAAAGCTCTTGGGGCGTGGTGCTGCCCCACTCCAACCCTGCCTCTCAGGGGGTGATTACGGTGGCGGCCCAGTTGTCAGTCTGGGGTGGGGCCCAGCTCTGCCCTCTGTGACCCTAAATAATAGTGCAATGCTTCAGGTGGGCAAGCGATGCAAGCCCCATTCTACTGACGGGGAAACGGAGGGGTAGAGAGGGGCAGGGACTCCACCAAGGCCACTTGGCGTGTCAGAGCAGAAGCCAGGTGTTGGCCTCCCGTGTCCGTCACAGGGAAATCCCTGCCCTGGGCCCCGTCTGGTTGAGCAGAGGCCTGTTTCCTGCACTCTGGCCCCACGCTCTTTGTGGGCTGTGGTGAAGGGGCGGAATTGGCTGGGGTTTGTCTGGTCAGCCAGGGGAGGTGACTGATGGGCTGGCCAGTGCAGCATGAACCCACCGCTGCGCTGCCTCCCCGCAGGAGACAAGCAGGGCTGAGCCCAAGGTCAGTGTCCTGTGTACACCCACCGTTAGATCCATCCCCTGGCTGGTTTGTATCCTCGCCCAGCACCGCCTGGGGTCGGGGGCCTGGCTGTGGCTGGCAGCTCGGTTCCGGAGCAGCATGCCCCCGTAGGAGCTCTCCCGCCGCATTGGAGCCAGGGAGGCGGGGATGTCTCTCGGTCCCAGGAGCAGGTGCAGCGGGAATGTCTGCCTGCCTGGCGCAGTTGTTTAACCCCTTGGTTGCCTGTTCTTGGGGAAGGTTCATTGTTCTTGTGACACGTGATTAGAGGCTTCTAGCCAAAGGGTTGAGAGCCTGAGGCTAGAGAACGAGAGGTGATGCAGCAGAAAGCAGCTGAGTCCCAGCACCTGCAGTCCCTCGACGTCTGTACGCGTTGGCCTTTGGAAAGCAGCCGGGAACATACAGGCCTCATGTTAGCAGGGCCTGTTTAACCATCGGGGCACATGGGGCCTGTGTCTCAGGATCTGACTGGAGGGCCCCTTAATGCCACAGAGGTTAGTTTCCTGCCTGCCGTAGAACACAGCGTCTGGATTGACAAACATGCCTGTGCCACGCGCTGCATTAGATGTAACCTAGGAAGCCTTTTCCATCTCTCCTGTCGGCTACAGCTACTGGAACACAGCTGCTCAGCGACAGCTTTGACTGCCCCAGTTCCCTGGGGTCCTCTCCATCCAAAGCCTCTCCCTCCTCCCTGCCCTTGAATAGAACCGTCTGTTTACAGGTTATTACAGTTCTCCCTGTCTGGGCAGAATGGGAGGCAAGTAACAGATGGGAGCAGCAAGCAGTTAAAAACCTCAGAAACCAGGTCACCCTCCCTGTGCGGGTCGCAAACACCTGTGGGTCGTGGTCTCCTGGCTTTCTAAGAATTTGGGTGACACATTTTAGTGAGCACCAGAGAGCTGCTAGCTGTGTTAACATGGAGGAGATGCCCCCTGTATTAATTTGGCTGTTCCAGGGTCACATAGGGGATCATGTAATTACCTGGCACCACGCAGTGATAGGTGGGTCATTATATGGAGACACTAGAGCTAGTGTAGGAGACAGACATGAGACCAACATGCCAGGAGTGAAGTGCAATCACTGTGGGGTACGTAGATGTGATTTACTAATAAGTGGCAGGATTCAAATGTTATTGGTCCCGAAGTGGGGGCCACATTCAGCAGCCCCTGCTTGTGCCAGAGAAGGAGCAAACATTGGCCAGACAAAATCACAGTTCTTGAGACCAGCCTATGCTTTGGAAAGAGACTTCAGTCACCCATTGCAGACCTGTTCTGTGTCTGTAACTCCGTCCAGGAGCCTGCTACTGCAGGGCATAGAGAAACCGTGCAAATCTGAAAGGGTCAGCTCCCTTATTCGCCTCTTTCCTTTATGTGGCGCTGGGGTTTTCTCTGTGCAATTCTGGCCTTGGAAGGCATTATGCTGAGGATGTTTGTAGGCACAAGAGCAGCCAAGCGAGGAGACAGGGAGGTGTAGGTTTGTACATAGCTGTGTAGAGACACTGCAGTGAGATGACAAGTGGGAAAGATGATGGCTACTCATGCCGGCAGCCCTGTGGAAGGCAGGTTGATCACATGGGTGTGGCTGGGAGCAGGATCTGACCCCTGTACATCCAGAGCAGCTGTTCCTGTCTGGGCTGTGAAGTGAATCACATCCCGGGTCTGAGCCCAGCCATGGCAATGCATCTGCACCAGGGGGCTGAGGGCAATAACTTCACTACTATCTTGACTTCAGTAGAGTGACACCCATTTACACCAGCGGCGAACCTGGCCCGGGGGTTTTCATGGCTGTGTGGGGGTGGTTCTGTTTGGCTCTTGCTTGCAAACTCTCTCCTCTTGACGTGTGGGGCTTGCACAGTAAACCCAGCTGTACCTGTCTCTGTAACCACATCCTCCCGGCCAAGCACACTGATCCGAGGCTCGAAGCTGGCTGGGTGCTCACTCCTCGCTGTGCTGAGACACCAGGGCGAAACCACAGCCCACCCCAGTTACTGCTGCTTCCTCTCCGGAGCGACGTCTCCCCTCTGAGCAATAGAAAACGACTGCTCAGCCCTGGGCTAAGCCAGACACTGGTGTCTGCTCCCAGCCGCCCATGTGGCTCGCGCGAAAAGGACACAAGTCTGAATCCCACTCCCCACATTTGTCACTGTCCTGCCAGCTTCATGACACTGGATCATTTTAACTCAACTGGCTTTTGACGATTGTTTGGTCAATTGAGTGCAAGTGACCTTGTTCTCTTGCCCCCGTCCTGACCTGCAGCCCCCGGCTATTCCAGCCCTACCCAGCTCTGCTGATGACATCCCCCCCCTAGCCTGGCCATTGCACTCCACTGTTTGCTGTCTGCCCCTCACCCCACTGCCTAGCCCTGGGCCCCTTTGTTCACTGCTGCCAGTGCACCTCAGCGGTGACCCCAGCAGCTCTTGCAGGCCTGGCTCTTTCCTGCGCAGAGTCCGCTGAGCAGCGGTTGTGTCGAGAAAGAATGAACTGGAAACGCCCTCCAGTGCGGATCCAGGGCAAGAGCCCTCCCAGTTTATTGGCTGCATAATGCACTTTTAGAAATACTTGCATCACAAACGTTCAAACAGGCCTTTCTGAACACAGACAAACTCGCCATCTTGGTAACAGACACCAGGGAGCCTGGACGCAGCCTGAGAGCCAGAGATGGAACAGGAGAGGGAGGGGACAGCAAGGAAGGGGGTTGGAGCGAGGTGAGCCAGATGAGACTCACTCAGAGCACGGGGTCTGTACAGCTCTTATGGGAAAGTCCTCGCACAGTTACTAGAAAATGCTCCTATTTCTAGATGTGGTTTTGGACCACGCTATAGAACTGAAACAGGAATGGGAGTCTCCTCCCTATAGGATTCCACAGGCTGAGTACAAATAAAAACCTATGGAAAGGGTCTCATTCTGTCTGCAGTTCTCCATGGTTTGGGCTAATTTCTACACAGCCCTATGGGTTCTGCTGCTCTTAAATTCTATAGGACTTCTCCAGAGGGAAAACGTCCTGTGGTTAAGGCACTGGGGGCCAGGAGCCCTGAGCTCAGTTCCCCATCTGGAAAATGGTGCCAGTCCTCTCATGCGTCTCATCCCCCTGAGACAGTAACGTCTCTGGGGAGGGACTACGTTCCTCGGCAGAACCCAGCCCAGTGGGGCCTGGATCTTGACTGAGGCTTCCAAGTGCTACTGTAATGTACTAATAAGGGTTAAAGACTCAATCAGCCACGTAAGCGCCCTACTGGGGGGCTTCCAGGTGACCTGCTTTGTTACAATAGCTAGAGGAGGCTTGGGGGAGAAGGGGCACGCGCTGAAGAGTCCACACGCCCAGCCTTCTATTTAGGCCCATACATGGTACCTTTCTGAGAGAACCACCGGGTCCTCCAGTAAAACCAGGCGGCTCCAGATGCCCATTGCTGATATTTAAATCCCCTCCTTCCAGGCCGTCTTTATCCAGCCCAGAGACGCAAGAAAGGGCTCAAGCCCCATTTTCCCCTAGGCAGGTCTCCTGAAAGGGGCGTTGGGGCTGTGTGCGACCCCCACAGCAAGGACAGGCGTGCTGAGCATGGCTGGAAAGGGCAGCCAGAGCTGTGTTTCCAATGAACTGCTCTGTCACTGCTGAGACAGGACCAGCACTGCTGAGACACTGCTGAGTGCGACTGGCCCACTGCACCTGGGCCCAGAGATCGCAGCACAGGGACTTACACCCCCAACGCTAGTGGTGGCCAGAAGAACCCTGCAGAGCACAAGCGGGACGGGGCTGAAGGAGGAATATGGTGGATGCGCAAATGGGCATTTCTACCCCTTACGGCCCATAGTGACCATCGCATCTCCCTTTCAAGCCCCAGGGAACATGGTGACAGAGTCGTTACTATCCTGGGCAGGGAAACGGGAACTAAGGTAAAACCAGAGGAACAGGAGAGAGCCAGCCAAGCCCCACTGCTCCGAGAGGGGTCTGCCCTTTACTAGCACTATTTAACGCATCTCTGGGAAGCGGGGGAGTCACTGCCCATGTGGTACAGATGGGGAAGCAGAGGGGGAGGGACTTAGCCACGGTCACAGAGGGAGTCAGTGTCGGAGCTGGGGTCAGAGCTCAGGCGTTCCTGGCTCCCGGGCTGGTGCTCAGGACACTGAACTGTGTCCCTCTTTGCCCTGGGCAGGGAAGGGGCCATCCGAGTGCCAGGACGAGCTCAATGGCGCAGGGTGCTGGAGAGGAAAATCAAAGCATGTGACTGAAATAAATAAAACTGAAGAGTGAAAGGGTTTCCTCAGCAGTTTGGAAAGGGTGAGCAGGAGAGCCCAGCCGTCCCAGGAGGAGCCCGAAGAGGAGAAAGCTGCGGTTATTTAAGGGGAAAACCTTTCCTTCTTGTTTCTTTAGTCAGGGTCTGTTCCCTGGGGTCAAATCGAAGGCAGGAAGGAGGGTGTCCGAGGAGGGGGAGCGTCTCCCATTGCAGCTGCTGGTCTGGTCCCCAGAATGCGCGGCTGCCCAGCACGGACTGCCGAGAATCTGTATCACATGGGACAGAAGCTGGGGGCCCCTTAGCTGCTCTCATCCAACCTGCCATTCGCAGGGCGATTCAGAAGCCCCTGGACTGCAGCCCGGCGTACACTTCCCGCTGACCCTTCCTGATGGGCTGTGGGAACAGGAGCAGATGTGAGCAACAGGCTCTTGCGTTAACATAGCACAGTGACAGCACCTTGTACTACCGGGCTCTGTGCCAGGGCTGGGGCGCCTGAGTGCTGCCCCCAGGGGTGACTTGGGCGCAGGTTGCGTGCAGCTCTGGGTATGCACACTCTACCCTGCATGCTGTGATGAGTCCTGGTCATACGGATAAATAACTGCCCTTGGGAAGCCACATGGCCCTGCCCTCAGTCACTCCTTCCCCTCCACCCAGGTGAAGCCTGGAGCTGAACAAAGCACCTGGTGGAAGGGAACCAATGCTGTAATTTCTCAGCTCTCATCCACCAAGAAGGCTGTGACCCCAATCCCAACAGTTCTGGAAAGGCCAAGAGAAGAGGAGGACCCCCCGCTCGGTTCCCGTTACCTCATAGTCCGGGTTTGGCACAGGCGGGGGGCGCACCATCTTCGGGGCTGGAAGGCAAAGCAGGGAGAACATTCAGGTGGAATGCTACCGAGTCTTAGCGCAGACACTGAGCTTCGCAGGTGTGACTCATCCCCACAGCTCCGTGGGCGGTTCAGGAACAGGGCACAAAATGTCCACCGATTTTGGGGGCCCAATTGAGACACCTCGGCCCTGAGCACCTGGCCTTTGTCACAACCAGAACGCAGGACTGTCCTCCGAGACGAGGGCCTCCAGCCCGAATCAGAGGACGCTCTGCCCGGGGTGCAAAATGCAGTGCTGTCAGCTCTTGGGAGTGCCGGTGACCTGTGGTGTACGTCTTAGTGCCCCCACTGCGGGAATCAAGAGACTGCACAAGAATCTCAGCTCCCATTTTAAAACAAGGCAGATCTAGCACTCCTGGTTGCAGAGAAAGGCCTACAAATGTGACCCAGCCACCGGGCTCAGAGAGCAGAGACAAACCCCCCACATTTCTCATTTCAATCAAATCTCGTGGTTTTTAAGCCAACTCCCTGAGGTTAGGGCCTGACTCGTGGTGTGAATGCTTGAGGGCGACACCGCCGGGGAGGCACCAGCCCTTCCAGCCAGCCCCACTCTCCCTTTGCCTTTCTCGGGGCTGCTTCGCCGCAGCCTGAGCAAGGGGGTCCTGTGGCTGGGGCGCTTTCGGCACAAAATGGCAGCTGCACCTTTCACACCAAGGGCGGCACGGGGTGTGGAGAGCAGCAGGAGGTGCCTGAGGTGGGCTTGGCCCCAGCGTTTCCCCGCTGAGGGCGCTCAGGGACTTCTTCACAGGAGAGATTCAAACCGGCTCGTACCTCTCGGATGAACTCCGGCGCTGCCACCAACTCGGCCCTTCCGGTTCTTGCTGAAGTAATAGACCAGGATCAGCACGCCGAGGGTGATGAGGAGATCTGCGATGATGACCCCGGCCACTGTCATGGGTTCCAGCTCCTCACAGCTCTCGCACACTGCGGTGGGAAGGGACAGGGGGCTCAGCGAGAGGGAGAAGGGCAGAGCAGGGGGAAGGGGACGGTGGGAGGGGGGAGTCACAAGTCCCAGCCCAGAGACACTGCAGGGTAAACGCCCCATGTGTGGTCACCCACTTGCTCTGCGTGGCTGGAGACCGCACAAGTCACGAGGGGGCAAGAACAGCAAGGGGAGACGTGAAGGGGGAAGGGAGAGACCTTGCTGTTCCCCCCTACACTCTCCTCACTCTGCCAACACCGCCGGGGTGGCTGGAGCGGTCAGTGACTGGAATGTCCCCTGGTTTTTCTGCATGGCCCCTGGCAGCAGGGTGCAAACATCCCCGGGTTGTAACAGCTCCTTCCATGCTCCCCCCACCCCCAGCCCTTTCTGTCTGTGCTGGAAAGAGCGCAGGGATTCTCAGGCTCCCCGAGCAGCTCCCCAGACACCCGAGATAGCGCATGGGCTGCAAGGGGCTTTGTCAGAATGGAGGAGAATTGACTCAGTTTCCAGGGGGGACTGGGGAAGCCAGGCTGTGCCCTCTTCAAGCCTCCAGACCTGGAGTCTCCTGCCAAGATCCTGAAGATTCATGATTCTCTGAAGCTCATAAAAAGTCACTGGTCTCGGGGAGAGATAATAGTCTCACATTTAAACAGCCTCTCCCATCCCAAAGCAGCTCCCAAGCTAGGTGTGTAAAGGACCTTTGAAATGCAGCCACCTCTGGGGTGGAGGACACAGCAAGGGCAAAGCACACCACACAACAGCGCAGAGAGTGGTAATTGAGCCACACATCCCATGGCAAACACATAGTCTTTTGAACAGTGCCCCACGGAATCGCAGTGTTCACAGTGGGGCCGGCTGGACTTCAGAGCAGTTGAGTGTCAAAGTCAGTCTCAGCAGCGCCCCTGAAAATCAGGCCTCTGTGTACGTTATGGCATGTGAATCTTTCGGGCAATAATGTCACAGAGTTAATCCTAGCCTCTGTAGCCTCCCATAACATCTCATGTGCCTGCTTATTCCCATGGAAGGGGCGCTCTCTCCCATTTACCTTTGGCCTTCAGGTGAAGTCTGAGGGAGTTTGCCCCGGACACACACGTATAGTCCCCATCATCCCTGGAACTGTCGTACTCCTCAATCACAAAGTCTTGTCCGATATTTTTTGTCTCTTCCGCTCCTTTCTTCCATTTTATTTCTGATCCTGAGGGTGGCTCAAGGGGGCAGGTGAGAGTCACCTTGGTCTTAGAGATCACCACCTCGAGCTCTGCAAAAGAGGAAGAAAGAACAACAGAAACACAGAGGTATTCAGTAAAACCAGTGCTTAAAATGGGCAGGGCAAGAGGATCCCAGACAGAGCAAAAATATAATTAACAATGGAGCTGTGTCACTGAGGGGCTCACTTTGAGCACTGCCTTGCCTCTCAGAGGGACTCTGGAAATGGGGTTGTTAGGTTAAATGTAAAAATTCTAACCTAGTTATCGGTTCAGGGAAGTTGTGGTGTATAACGCTCTCTGCATTCACAAGCAATAACCATAAGTAGCTATAAATGGCTTCATGAGCTAAAAATTGATCACCATTATTATGTAATAAATGGACTCACAAAGTTGAACTGGGAATTGTCTCTCTTGTGCATGAACACTTATTTTGTCTGGGATTGTGATAGACGCCCCAATCTTTTCTCAGACCACTTTAAGCACTGAATAAACCTTGCTAGAATCAGCTTCTGTACCAAATGACTGGAGGATAGCTAATGTGACACCAATTTTTAAAAAGGGCTCCAGGGGTGACCCCAGCAATTACAGGCTGGTAACCCTGACTTCAGTACCGGGCAAACTGGTTGAAACTACAGTAAAGAACAAAATTGTCAGACACAGAAATGAACATAATTTGTTGGGCAATAGTCACCATGGTTTTTGTAAAGGGAAATCATGCCTCACCAATCTACTAGAATTCTTTGAAGGGGTCAACAAGCATGTGGACAAGGGGATCTATCAAAACTGGGTGACTGGGCAACAAAATGGCAGAGGAAATTCAATGTTGATAAATGCAAAGAAATGCACATTGGAAAACATAATCCCAACTATACGTATACAATGATAGGGGTTTAAATTAGCTGTTACTAATTAGATCTAATTGGAGTCATTGTGGATAGTTCTCTGAAAACATCCACTCATTGTGCAGCGGCAGTCAAAAAGGTGAACAGAATGTTGGGAATCATTAAGAAAGGGATAGATAATAAAACAGAAAATATCATATTGCCTCTATATAAATCCATGGTATGCCCACATCTTGAATACTGCGTGAAGATGTGGTTGCCCCATCTCAAAAAAGATATATTGGAATTGGAAAAAGGTTCAGAAAAGGGCAACAAAAATGAACAAATATGGAACAGCTTCTGTATGAAGAGAGATTAATAAGACTGGGACTTTTCAGCTTGGAAAAAAGATGAGTAAAGGGGGATATGATAGAGGTCTATAATATCATGACTGGTGTGGAGAAAGTAAATAAGGAAGTGTTATTTACTCCTTCTCATAACACAAAAACTAGGGGTCACCAAATGAAATTAATAGTTATCAAGTTTAAAACAAACAACAGGAAGTATTTTTTCACACAACGCACAGTCAATCTGTGGAACTCCTTGTCAGAGGACATTGCGAAGCCAAACCTATAACATGGTTCAAAAAAAGAACTAGATAAATTCATGGAGGATAGGTCCATCCATAGCTACTAGCCAGGATGGACAGGAATGGTGTCCCTAGCCTCTGTTTGCCAGAACTGGAAGTGGGTGACAGGGGATGGATCACTTGATAATTGCCCTGTTCCGTTCATTCCCCCTGAAGCATCTGGCATTGGCCACTGTCGGTGGACAGGATACTGGGCTAGATGGACCTTTGGTCTGACCCAGTATGGCCGTTCTTATGTAAACCTTCTCAATCCCAGAAACCACCTTTTCCAGCTCCCTGCTCACTGACCAATCTGAATGCAGATTTCAGAAGCATGCACACTGCGTGGCATGGCTCTGATGAGTGAACATGGAGAGTGGGCGGGGCACAGGTAAAATGGGGGTAGGGAGAGATTGTTGGCTGGTGGACCGTAATTAGATGGAGAAAAATTAAAGCTGGAAAGAGAGAGTGAGTGTGACTGCTGTCCCAGGGGAAAAATGCAAACGGAAAGAGGGGAAATAATTCACCCCATTGTCTACCCATCCAAGTCAACTGTGACACTGTTCTTAGACTGTGAGCTAGTCAGGCCAGGGACTGTCCTATGCACATGTGCTGAGCACAGCCCAAGAGGGCCCTGCTCCTAAATATGGCCTGAGTGCAACCCCAATGCCACCATTATATAATATAATGCCTAGCTCTTTCCTCTCAAAGTGCTTTACGCAGATCAGAATCAGTATCCCCACGTTACAGGTGGGAAAACTCAGTAACTGTTGTTAATAATAAGACTCCCCGACTGACTGCAAAGGGAGCCAGGTGAACCCAGTGTGCGGGTATAAAGTTTTCTGGATCTGTATTTTAAAAAAGAAGAAGTAAAGACAATTCTCTATGACCCAACACACAGAGAGACAGACACACAGGTAGGAGCTGGCTCAGCACCCATTGGAGTCAATAGAAAGACTCCCATTGACTTCAGTGGGTTCTGGGTTAGGCCCAGACACACACTTGCATGCTCAGACAAATGGGCATCTGCTTTTAGGGGTTAAAGATGCCCCATTTGTTAGATTCCCTCTGGGCGGTTAGAAATGGCAGGGTCAATCTTAGCACAGCACTTTTCAGATGTTTATTATGGCTACAAACATTGATGGTAAAATCAACTTACTGTTCTCCTCCTGCGCCATGGTGTCAGCTGCAAAAAGAGACAACAAAAGCTATTAGCAAATCTACCTCTCTCTCCTTGATTCATCTGTTTAAAAATATCCTTTCCCTTATCATTAACAATCTGCCTCTAGGGAGTAAACACAAAACACACTAATCAATATAATGTTGCCTTGAAAGCCAAATGCCTGGGTGCCATGCAGACATTGGAAAACAGTCACAACAGCATTCATGTTTTAAATCCATGTTATCAAACTTCCCAATCCTAGAAACATAGACAAAGATGGGATGGGGACAAAGGCAGGAAATGGTGTTGGAGGCTAAAAACCCTTCAAAACCTGAGGAGCTACTTTGCTGACTGGGCACTTGCTCTAACCCCCGCCCCTGCCCCCAGGTCTGTAATTCCTTCTGTCCTTTGCACCCCCCGCCCCCCACCCCCCTTCTGCTTTTGTAACAAAAATGGAAACTTTCTCTCTTTCCCCGAATGTCAGTTGGTTCCTACACTGTTCCCTTTGTACCACAAATCACAGTGTCAGAACACCAGTGTGGCACCGTTTATTTTAGCTGGCCATACACCAGTGATCAATTCTGTTTCTCCATGTGCCTCTCCGGTCTCTGCAGGTGCCCGATCCTGCTTGGGTGGCACTAAAAATGGTTACTTGACAATTAATTTTAGCTGATTTTTCAAGTCAGTGTAAACAGCACCAATGAATTGATAGAGGATATTTCCAGTCCTATAACAGTCACCAAACTGAAATGCGTCTTCTCGTAGTTTAGCACTCCCTTGTTAGAGGTTTTGAACTGCACCACTCTTGTGGGATGCTTTAGAAATGTGGAGGTGGCTAAAACAGATTAGTGAGGCAACGTTATTTTAAACCGTCCCCCCGGCTGTCCTTTTCAAAGTGGAAAATGGAAATGAGGTGCCTGGGTTTGCTGTGAAAAGAAATGATCTGGTTCATTGCAAGGTGTAAATGCAATGGCACAGTGACTGTGCAGCGCAGAGACAGAGCCTATTGGGGGTCTGGGCCCTGAGCCTGCAATGAGAACTGCAGGCCTTGGCGTGGTTGCATGGGTTTGCCTGCTGCAGGATCAGGGCCTTACTTTAGAAATGGTTTTGTTTAACTCTGTAGAGCAACTTGTGAGTGTGAGGAACTTCATTGAAATCCTGAAGCTACAGGCACATTAAAACAGTGCTAGGAAGGGGGTCAGAATCAGACCCACGGTGTGTACCAGAGACGCCAGACAAAAGAAAGGTGCATAAACCAATAAAAGAAAGATCTGTGTTCCCATCTGTGATTACCCTGTCCTGGTGCTTTACAGAGGCTGGAAGCTCACTCTCACTAAAACTACAGAGATTAAATCCCACAGACAAAAGCTTTGATTAGAGGGGAAGGTGATCGGCTGCTTTATCCCCACACAGAATGTTGTTTTAGAGAAAGGGAATAAATACAGGTGCAGTAACACAAACCGATTGTGGTCCTGCTCCTAAATACGGCCTGAGTGCCACCCCAATGCCACCATTATATAATATAATACCTAGCTCTTTCCTTGGTAGCTCTCAAAGTGCTTTACGCAGATCAGAATCAGTATCCCCACGTTACAGGTGGGAAAACTCAGTAACTGTTGTTAATAATAAGACTCCCCGACTGACTGCAAAGGGAGCCAGGTGAACCCAGTGTGCGGGTATAAAGTTTTCTGGATCTGTATTTTAAAAAAGAAGAAGTAAAGACAATTCTCTATGACCCAACACACAGAGAGACAGACACACAGGTAGGGGCTGGCTCAGCACCCATTGGAGTCAATGGAAAGACTCCCATTGACTTCAGTGGGTTCTGGGTTAGGCCCAGACACACACTTGCATGCTCAGACAAATGGGCATCTGCTTTTAGTGGTTAAAGACCCCCCATTTGTTAGATTCCCTCTGGGCGGTTAGAAATGGCAGGGTCAATCTTAGCACAGCACTTTTCAGATGTTTATTATGGCTACAAACATTGATGGTAAAATCAACTTACTGTTCTCCTCCTGCGCCATGGTGTCAGCTGCAAAAAGAGACAACAAAAGCTATTAGCAAATCTACCTCTCTCTCCTTGATTCATCTGTTTAAAAATATCCTTTCCCTTATCATTAACAATCTGCCTCTAGGGAGTAAACACAAAACACACTAATCAATATAATGTTGCTTTGAAAGCCAAATGCCTGGGTGCCATGCAGACATTGGAAAACAGTCACAACAGCATTCATGTTTTAAATCCATGTTATCAAACTTCCCAATCCTAGAAACATAGACAAAGATGGGATGGGGACAAAGGCAGGAAATGGTGTTGGAGGCTAAAAACCCTTCAAAACCTGAGGAGCTACTTTGCTGACTGGGCACTTGCTCTAACCCCCGCCCCTGCCCCCAGGTCTGTAATTCCTTCTGTCCTTTGCGCCCCCCCTTCTGCTTTTGTAACAAAAATGGAAACTTTCTCTCTTTCCCCGAATGTCAGTTGGTTCCTACACTGTTCCCTTTGTACCACAAATCACAGTGTCAGAACACCAGTGTGGCACCGTTTATTTTAGCTGGCCATACACCAGTGATCAATTCTGTTTCTCCATGTGCCTCTCCGGTCTCTGCAGGTGCCCGATCCTGCTTGGGTGGCATTAAAAATGGTTACTTGACAATTAATTTTAGCTGATTTTTCAAGTCAGTGTAAACAGCACCAATGAATTGATAGAGGATATTTTCAGTCCTATAACAGTCCCCAAGGTGATCGGCTGCTTTATCCCTGCACAGAACTTTGTCTTAGACAGAGGGAATAAATACAGGTGCAGTAACACAAACTGATCATGGCCAAAGACATCCCAAACTCTTTCAGCTCACATCAAGGCCAGCAACTGACATTTGCCGCTCACAGGCAGAGCGGCTATAGAGTTTATTTTAAATTTCCTTTGCCCATTTCCCAGTGGGCATATCGATCTAGTGATAACACTTCCACATGCTTTGCCTTTCATCTGGTTGCCTTTGCACACACTAACCAGTTAACCCTGACAATATCCAGGGGATGCTATTAGCCCTGCTTTACCCATTGTGAACTGAGATCTAGAGAGTGAAGCGACGGGCCCAAGAGCCCGATTTAATATAACAGCAAGCACGAGGACAGGGGATTCCAGAGCACTCTGCTGCCCAAAGCACTGCCCCTCCTGCATCCTTCACCAGCCTGTTCAGACCATTGATGAGGGCTTTGGAGTTTATTGAATTTGCTGATAAATAACAAGGATCTTCTCAGCAACTGACTTCTCTTTTAAAAAATAATATAGAATGTAGTGCCTCAATTCCCGCTCTCTCGACTGCGCTGATTCTGCAGGGTTCCTGCTTCGCTGTGATTCCTGCTTCACTGCCCCTCATGTCACTGCTAGTGGGGTACATTTCTCATCAGCAAACGGCAACTTCAGATTTACTGTAAGTCTCTGTGGCCGTGCAAGAACACCTGGCCGCCGGTGCTTCGCAACGTCCATCGGCACACGCCAATACCCTCCTTGCCCGAGCCCTTGGGGGTCACTCTTCTGACACCTGGTGGTCTCTAGCCAGCTGTACTTACCCACACAGAGCAGGAGCCCCAAAACAGGCAGGGCAAGCCCTCGCTTCATCCTGGCGTTCCCCCCACTCGCTCTCTTTTCTGTCCTTTCCAATCAGATTGGCATCACCCAGCCCGGCTCTGCAAAAGGAAAGAACACAGGGCGCTTTCAAAGTTTCTGTTTATGAGAAAGAGGCCTGGGATTGTTTCCCAGAATTGCATCTAACCATCAGCTCAGCAGCGCACGGAGGAGACTCACTGTTTCCAGCATGACATGCAAGCGGCTCAGAGAGACAGCAAATGTCTATGATAAAACAACCCCCTGCCAGGAAGTGCGGAGGCTCGAGACGCGACATTTCCGAGCGTCACTGAGAACACGAGGGGGCTGCTGTCTTGCAAGCACCTCGGTGGCTCTCAGGCCAGCCCAGAGAGTGTCCTGGAGAGAGGAGCACACTCAGCCTGGCCCCAGCAGATTTGCTTTCAGAGTCTCCCGTCCTCTTTAAACAGTATTTTCTGAGTTACGTTCAGAATGTTACAGTTAATTTAGCAAAGTGACGGCAACAAACAACCACTAGACAGGCTGCAAGAAACGCAACAGCCAGCGGCAGACAAAGACACCTTGTGCAACGAGCATGCAATAGCCTGTGAGCTCTTCCAGGCAGGGACTGCCTCTGCCTAAGCGAGGGGTTTGCACAGTGCCTAGCACTTTAATTCCCGCCCCTTGGTGCTATTGTAAAACAAAACATCAACGACAATAGTGACAATAATACAAAGAAACAGGTGTTCAAGGGCTGTGGTGACGAGAGTGGTATGGAACCTCGGAGAGGAACCTCAGTAAAGGGGAGCTGAATAACATGCCTGGAACCAACAGACCAAAACAAAATTAAACCGAGTATCTCACTAATTCTGTGGCTTTGGTGCTGGATTTACTCTGCTCGAGGACCCTCTGCCAGCCGGGGTGCCAGCTGTGATGGTGCTTTTGTGGTAGGGAAGCCACTAGGGACTGGATTGCACCTGCCGACTTTATTTCTCACCAGACACCAAGGAGCCGTGTGGTGGTTTTCAGTCACTGGAGGCCTGGTTTGAAACCCTCTTTGTCTCGCGGCCCATGTGTCAGCTTCTCACCCCGACATCTCTGGGCTTCCTGCCACGCTGCCCCTGTGGGTAGCACGTTCTCCCTGTGCGCACTGGGGAGGCCACTACCACCCGCCACACAATTTGCTGCTAGGAATGACAAGCTGGAGAAATGACCTGAGAATAGCTTATGCACCCGCTCAAAAATACAGACATATTTGTTACCATAACCACAGAGCCGGCTTTAGGAAGTGCGGGGCCCAATCTGAAGAGTTTAGATGAGGCCCCCCCTCTGCCGACGTGTTGCCGAAACGGACGTTGCGGGGGCCCTCTTAGGCGCGGGGCCTGATTCGGGGGAATCGGCCTAAAGCCAGCCCTGCATAACCATATATATGCCTTCCCAAGGCCTGTCTATCAGCCGGTCTGTCTTTAGACAGCATGCTCCTTGGAGCAAGGATTCTGCCTTTAAACAACCCACTGTCTGGTGGCCCGTGCGAGAAGTAAATAAATAGCTAGCTATAATGCTGAGCTGTGATGTGGTGGGGCAGGGCTCTGTGTCCATTTCCCAATCTCCTGGCCTGCTGGCCGATTACAGAACGAGAAAACACACCCTGTTCCTCACACCAGAAAGTTCGGCATGAGCTGGAGATAGCGGCTCTTCTCCCTCTAGTGGTAGAATTCTTGACTAACAGAGCAGCAGCTCCTGGCCGGGAACAGAAAAGCAACAAACGTGGGCCCTGATTGTGCACAGGGGTGTAGATAACGTTTTTATTTGGGGACTAGAGTTTAAAAATAATATACTCATAGCTCTTGAATAGCGCTCCAATGAGCAGTTTTGAACCAGATTAAATTTGTTCATTTTTAACAAAGTGAGATAAAGGAACTTCTGTTCCAAACACACTGTTTTCTTTATTTACTGATGGAATCTTGAAATTGTTTTTGGTTTTTAGCCCCCTCAAGTCCCTGTTGTCTATGCATATGATTCAGCTGGATCCCCCAGTGACAGCCCTGTGGCGCATGGGGCAGGGCAGGGGAAGGGGATAAGCATCCGATCTAGGGTTACCAACCCTCCAGGATTGTCCAGGAATTAAAGATTCATCTTTGATTAAAGATTATGTCAGGTGATGAAACCTCCAGGAATACGTCCAGCCAAACTTGGCAACCCTAATCAGATCAGACCCTCGGTGACTCCTTGCTCCAGCTGCCAATAACCCTGTCCATGGAAGCAGCCCTCCCCCCTCTCCCCTCCCCCACCAAAAGAAGTGAGACTGGAGAACAGTGTTGAGCCAGCTACGAGTGAAATGTCCTGGCTGATGCTTTAAATGAAGCTTCCCCAAAGTGCATCCATTTATCTGGTGCTGATAAAATGATGAACAAGCACACACAGGGGGAGGAGAGCGCTGCATCCAGTAGACATTACCCCTGGTGCAGGGGCTCAGCCTCAGGAAAGAATTCCAGTGGGTTATGTAACATGCATCAGTTGTTTTACTCACTGTAAAGAGACATCCTCTTCCATATGCGACAGCTCTGGCTTTGGTCCCTGTCACAGTCCAGGACTCAGGAGTGTCAAGGCTGGAATTGCCAGTCTACCCCCAACAGGAGCTTGTTTGACTGTTTTGCTTGTTGTCTCACTTTCACAAAAGGAGCCCAGTGTGGGAGTTCAAAGCAAGTCTATATTTTCCTTTGGTATTTATACTTCTGTTGCAAACCTGAATTTATATTTGCCCATTTCCAATAACATTCACTTTTCACGTATACAGGGCCAAACAGCACCCAGCACAATGCAAATGGAAGGGGGTGTTGGGATAAACCCCTTCTCCTGTAAAAGCTGTCAAGGGCAGCTGGGACCTTAGTTTGTAAAATCTTGTCCAAAAACCCCCACACATTAAAGTGCCTGGAAGCTAGTTTATGATCTGCCTGGGAGGGATAGAGCCAAGCGAATTAAGCCAGCTTTGGAAGCTGTGGTTTTGGGGAAGCTGAGATGTCTATGTCATCCCTTCCACCATGGTGCTGTGCAGGTGGGTGGACGGCTTGAATGGTCTTTTGAAAAAAATCCCCATAGGTGGAAGCTGCATTTAAACGGATATGCTGGGTTTTATCATCAGCGTAAGAGCCACACAGTTCCACCGGGGGGGTGCCTATCTCTTCAACATCCTCTCCAGAGGAACTCACTTTCTTTCCAAACCTGGACATCCCAGGGGAGCAGAGTTCGCCTCCAAGGGCTGGGGAGAGGCCAATCCTCAGGGTACGCGACACGACCACGGCAGAGCCGCAGCTGCGCCACGGTAGCACTACAGCGTAGACGCGTCCCATAGCGAAGGAAGGGTTTCTCCGTCACTCTGGTGAATCCACTGTAGCTAGGTCGACTGAAGAATTCTTTCCTCCGCCCAGCTGTGGCTACGGTGGCAGGGAGGCTGAAACTGTTCACAGCTCTGAGCGATGTAGCTAGGTTGACCTAAGCTGTAGGTGAAGCCCAGGCCTTGTGCGCTGACCTTGTCGCCCGGACATTTCCCCTCCTCGCTAACACTGGTGCAGCTGCGTTACTGGGGGCAAGGTGCCGCCTGGACCTGCTCCCAACAGAGTTACATGGTACCGGGCTCCCCCTGGTGGAGCTGCCTGGTGCTGTGAAGGTGCAAGGAGATCGTAAGGAAAAAGGCTCGTGTAGACACACCTCTAATGGCCACAGAAGCCAGACCAGGGGATGCATCATATCATCATGGGCCCAGAGACCAGTTCATAATCTCCTCTCACCGCCCGTTCCTGTATCTGGCTTTGCTCCTCCTCCCAGCAGACATGCCCAGGCTCCAGCCCCAGCTCGCTGGGGGAATCCAGCTCAGGTTCTTCTTTTTTTTTCTGGAAATTCATTATTTAAAGGCTTCAGGTAACTAGGACTATCTTGGGCGTGCACTACATGTAATGAGATGCTATTTCTAGCTAGTGGACATTTTATTTATGTCATCTGCTTTCGAAAGAGCACTCAGGGCTTCTCTTTAACCAGCAGTCCCTGGGGCGTGATCCTGCTCAGACATGCCGAGCCAGCGAAGGGTTACACAGGAGACATTGCAGATTAAGAACTGACTCTTCCCATAAGCTTCCAGCCAGGCCCAGCCGTCCCCATTGGCCCAGGGTGGCTGTCCATGACATTAACACTGAATTGCCTTTATTGTGAGTACAGACAGGTGAGCTAAACTCCTGGCTTTCAGCCCCCCTGGACACTGCGCAGGCTCTTGGAGGTTAATAAAAATACTGCAAGAGTCATAGAGTTTAAGGCCAGAAGGAACCACCAGATCATCTAGTCAGACCTCCTGTACATGACAGGCCACCAGCACCACCTAGCACCCGCACACTGAACCCAACAACTGAAATGAGGCCAAGGTGTTACAGCCCTCAGGAGACTAGACTATTGCATGCCACAGGCAGAGAACAGGAGGGACTGAAGTGCACCAGTGCCCAAGGCCTCTGCAATGGCAGGGAAATGGGATACACACAGATAATCCTGGCAAGTGACCCGCATCCACACACTACAGAAGAAGACGAAACCCCCCACAAAGGTGCTTGCCAATGTGAGCCAGGGGAAAATTCCTTCCCGACCCCTGCTATGGGAATCAGTTAGACCCGGAGCATGTGAGCAGGAACCAGCCAGCTGAGCACCTGATAGAGGATGCTCAACGCCACCTCAGAGCCCTGCCCCACCTGTTCTATATCCTATCTCCAGCCATGGCCATCCCTGAGGCTTCAGAGGAAGGAGATAAAACAAACAACAATATCCAGAATATAGTGGGGGTGGGGGAAAATCCCTTCCTGGCCCTTGCAGGTGGCCAGCTAAAGCCCTAAAGCATGAGCTTTTAGGCACATGAGACATAAACTGGAAGTAAGCCCCAGGACTGCTGAGCCCGCCCCCCATCACAAGCAAACCTGTCATGCAATCACACTCATAAATTTGTTCAGTTCTTTCTTAAAACTCCTATTGGGAGGCAGTGCAGAACCTCACCTCTCTGATGCTAAGAAACCTTATAATTTCCAGCCTGAGTTTGTTTATGGCCAGTTTATAGTTTCTGTGCCAGCACTGTCCTTTAGCTTAAATAGCTCTCACTCTCTCTGGTATTTACCTCCCTAGTGTATTTATAGAGAGCAATCAGATCCCCTCTGAGCCTTCTTTTTTCTAGGCTAAACAAGCCAAGCTCTTCCAGGCTCTTCTCATAAGACAGGCCCTCCATTCCCCTCATCATCCTCGTAGTTCTTCTTCACACCTGTTCCCAGTTTAAATTCTTCTTTTTGAGCATGGTGTTCAGAACTGTGTGCAGGACTCCGGATGAGGTCTCACCAGTCCTTGTGCAATGGTATGAATACCTTTCTAGCTTTACTGGAAATGCCTCACCTGATACAGCCTAGCATCGCATTTGCCTTTTTCACAGCTGCCTCACACTGGTGGCTCATAGTCATCCTGGGATTGACCCTGTGATAGGGTGTGTACCCCACACAGGCCCTGAAGGGGTTAATGTGGGCCAGGATTTCCCTACTTTGTTTGAAATTACTGTTAGTCTCTCTGCCTCGGTTCCTTCATTGCTTTGGCTTGTCTTGTCTTGTTAAACTGTTGGCGTTTTGAGGCAGGGACTTTCTCAATGTGCATATTCAATACTTAGCACAATGGGGGCCTTGATCTTGATTGGGGCCTCTCCATGCTCCTATGGGATTGGGGTTTGTGTACTGACTGCTTTCCTAAGGCCAGAAGTGACTTAACTACACCCTGTACTTTCATTTGCACTCCCTCTGGTGCTCAGCATGATGCTGTTGTGTTTAGGTCTCCAGTGCTGAGACCCAGGGACTCTCTCACCTCAAACATCCCTCTTGCCAGGGGGATTTTTAACCCTCTTGTCATGTTGTTTCCAGAAGGTAAAATCTGGTTCTAAGCTGTGGCAGAAGGAATCAGCTACAGGTGCCTGGACTGGGCCTGCTCCATCCTAGCCTGCAGCGTTGTCCTAGGGCGGCTCAAATCCCAGTAGCCCCAGTTAATCCGCACTAAGCGTTCACACGAGGCAGCGGCCCCTGAGGAACGGAGCCGGTTCGGATTGGTGCTCGGGCCGAGCCCTTTGGCTCCGCCCTCAGCCAATGGGGTTTGCGGCCGGGCTGCAGCGAGGCTGGGACTGCAGCGGGCGGGCGCGGAGCCAGGCAGCTACCGCGGGCCCCTGCAGCGCCCCGGCGGGCCCGGCGCTCGCGGGGCCGGCGGGGCTCGGCGGCCGCTGCTGATGGAGCCGCCGCAGTGATCCCAGGTAACCGGCCTCGCCGCCCGCCGCCGCAGCCCTGGGGGGTCCAGGGCATCGGCTCAGGCCCGCGCACCACCCCGAGCTCCTCGGCGCCATCCGCCAGATGTCCCGTGTGTGCCCCCGCGTGTGTGCACGAGCCGTGCCCCCCTGCCCGTGTGCCCCCGGGGGGGGGGGCTGAGCCCCGTGTGTGCCCCCGTGTGTGTGCACGAGCCGTGCCCCCCTGCCCGTGTGCCCCCGGGGGGGGGGCTGAGCCCCGTGTGTGCCCCCGTGTGTGTGCACGAGCCGTGCCCCCTTGCCCGTGTGCCCCCGGGGGGGGGGGCTGAGCCCCGTGTGTGCCCCCGTGTGTGTGCACGAGCCGTGCCCCCCTGCCCGTGTGCCCCCGGGGGGGGGGGCTGAGCCCCGTGTGTGCCTGTCTGTGCCCCCTCTGCCTGCCCGTGCATGTGCCCCGTGAAGGCACGCCATGGGGACTGGTGAGTGCGTGTGCTGCGGTGGGTTTTGGTGTGAACCCCCCGGTAATTCCCAGGGTGGAGGCCTGGCTGGGGATGTGCTGACACACCCCGGGCCTGCAGGTTGGCTGGTGACGCTCTGAGGTCTCCAGGGTGTAGAGGGGGTAGGGTGACCAGACAGCAAATGTGAAAAATCGGGACGGGGGTGGGTGGTAATAGGAGCCTATATAAGAAAAAGACCCCAAAATCGGGACTGTCCCTATAAAATCGGGACATCTGGTCACCCTAAGTGGGGGTCACACAGCAGCAGTTCACCCCCTACCGGAGGTGTGAGAAACCCGTGGGCAGAGGCGCTGTATTGTTCACCTGGCTAACACCTGGGGCAGTGATCGCCCCCTTGCTTGGCCACGCAGCAACAGACCCACGTTCAGGAGTGGGGGGATTCCCTCACAGCCCACTCCGCCCTCCCCATGGCACTCGGGCACTGTCTGACTCTCTCCTAGCGCTGGGGCACTGGTGAAACTGGGGACCAGACCGGAGCACAGATGGGGCTCACCAGGAACCTGGCTGGCTGCGGTGCCACCCTCTCCCACGCGCTGCTGCTGCTGCTCCACATTGAGGCGCTGGTGCAGTCAGGTAAGGCCCTGGCGTGGAGGGGAGCCCCTGTGCCCTGTGGGGTGCTGGGCAGGCCTGGGCCCTGTGCATGGCGAGTCCATGCAGTTCTGGACTGGACTTGCCCCCTGCCTCCATCCAAGCTTGTGAGGGGCCCCCTGAAACTAAGTGAACAGGCACCGAACCTCACCCTCTGCATTGGCTGTGAGGCAGGAGGCTCCTGGAGGCCATGCCTACCAAGACTCCCTTACCTGGTGTGCTGCAGCGTCCTGTGCCCAGGCTGGCCCGACTCCCAGCTCCCCAGTTGCTGTCTCAGCCAGCTCAGAGCAGCCCCGCTTAGATTCAGAGCCTCCAGGAACGTGTTCCAGCCGCCTACGGCGTTTGTGTTGGTGAAATGGATCCTGGTGTGTATGGACCGGGTGGGAGGGAGGGCGAGCAGAGGATGAGCTCCTGGCTCAAGTGTGCTGCTTTGATGGCATTTTCCTCCTGATTCCCCGGCAGGGCTGGGGGAACCAGATCCCAAGATTAACGGGCAGTCCCTGTTGGTGAGCACTATGCAGGAGGATGAGAGCCGGGACTTCACCTGCCAGGTGGACAGCTGGCAGGCCGTGCCCATGCTCACCTGGTACCTGAACGGCAAGAAGCAGGAGACCAACGGTTCCACAGTGTTGACCACTGTGGCTGAGGCCTTTGAGCAGAGCTCCAGCACTTTCACCGTGACGGCGCAGCGCGCAGACAGGGAACTGAACTGCTCACTGACGGACCCGGCTTCGGGCAAGACCTCCAGCGCCTCAGTGCTCCTCAATGTGCAGTGTAAGAGCTGCCCCTTGGGCTTTGCCAGGGCTCCTGCTCCCTATGGGCCAGGTCCCTCGTCCAGAGAACTCATTACGGGAGAGGCCAAGGGGCACCCTTCCCCACAACACACCCCTTAATCCCATCTTGCAGCGCCTCTGCTACGCCAGCCATGCCCCCCCCTCTCTTCTACAGCTCTGCGAATACCCCTTGATTCCAAGCCATGGCCCCTGGCATAGGCGCCAACTTCCCCTCTTTCAGGTGGGTGCTCTGCCCCTGGGCCTGCCCCCACTCCACCCATTCCATGAGCCCCTGCTCCCAGCCCATACCAGTGAGCCCTGACCCCCAGATCCCTGTTCTAACCACTAGACCCCACTCTCTGTTCCCAGCTCTAACTACTAGACCCTGCTGCCTCTCCAGCATTCACTAGGTTCAAGACCAGGGGCCAGCTTTGTCTCATACACATTGGTTTGTGTCCCTTCTTGCCCAGTTAAACCAGAGATCATGACGATGAATGCCAAGTACCAGGAGGCCAAGGACCCGGGTCTCTTCATGGTTCTCTTTGTCCTGGTGCGGGCCAACCCCCCAGCCAGCATCACCTGGATAGACCAGGATGGGCACATGATGGTGAATACGTCCGACTTCCTCATCCTGGACACCAAGAGCTACCCCTGGCTGACCAACCACACTGTGCAGGTGCAGCTCAGCAGTGTGGCCAAGAACTTCTCTTTCACCGCAGCCAACAATGTGGGCATCACCAACTCCTCCATCCTGCCACCAGGTAGGTGGGGCCCCTCTGGGAGTTGGGCACTGGGTCTGGAGAGTGTTGCAGAATCAGGGCCCTTCCCCCGCTTCTCATCTTGGTCTGGGGTGATCTGCAAATCCAGCAATGGTGGGAGAGGCTGCAGCCTGTACAAGCAGGGCTGTGAGGGCAAGCGCCTGAGTGAGAGGATGTCCATGGGGAAAATGGATGTTCTGAGAGCTTGTGGGGATGGACACTTCTTTCCTATTACTTCCCTGTAGAGGAGCTGATACCGTCTTTGTCTCCCCAATATACACACCCCTGCCCTGGGGCAGGATCAGAGCCAGCGTCTCCTGAAGGGGAAAGGCCCTGTATCCCACTCCCTCCCAGAGAGCATCTATTTTGTGAAAACAATTTTACAGAGGAGCCCAGCTGTGCTTGACACTCCCTGCTCCACCTTGGGGGAACTGGGTCGTGAATGTAGAGACCCATGTTATCCTTCTGAAGCGCAGCGTCCCAAAGCTGAAAGCAATTATGAGCCAAGTCAGCGAGAGGAAGAAAAAATCTGAATGATAGTTGGGAATGTTTTAACAACACCTTACTAGATGCCTAGAAGCCCACAAGGAAGAACACTGTGTTGGTTTTTAAAAAAGACCTTTAAACCAGGTCAGGGTTCTTCCTTATGGGCTTTTAGGCACATATATAAAACACATGGAAGAGAGGGGATGTTAATAATAATGAATATAAATCATAAATTAAGAACTGTAGAAAATTAATAAGGGAAGCAAAAGGACATGAGAAATCTGTGGCCAGCAGAGTTAAGGACAATAGGGACTTTTAAAAATATATTAGGAATAAAAAGAAGCCTAACAATTGTATCAGTCCACTGCTAGATAGAAATGGTAAAATTATCAGTAATAATGCAGATAAGGCAGAAGTGTTCAATAAATATTTCTGTTCTGTATTTGGGGGAAAAACAGATGATATAGTCTCATCACACGGTGATAACACTCTTTCCATTCCACTAGTATCTCTGGAGGATGTTAAACAGAAGCTAGAAATTTTTAAATCATCAGGTCCAGATAACTTGCATCCAAAAGTTTTTAACAAGTTGGCTGAGGAGCTCACTGAACCATTTATGTTGATTTCCAATAAGGCTTGGAGCACGGGGGAAGTTCCAGAAGACTAGGAGAAAGTGAATTTACCGATTTAAAAAAAGATTAAACGGGACAACCCAGGTGATTGTAGGCCTGTGAACTTGACATCGATCCTGGGCAGGACAATGGAGTGGCTGATACAGGACTTGATTGATAAAGAATTAAAGAAGGATGTAATTAATGGAAATCAACATGGGTATATGGAAAATAGATCCTGTCAAATAACTTGATAGCTTTTTTTGATGAGATTACAAATTTGGTTGATAAACATAATAGTATTGACGAAATAGACTTCTGTAAGGCATTGGACTTGGTACTGCATGACATTTTGATTAAAAAAAGTAGAATAATATAAAATTAACATGGCACACCGTAAATGGATTAAAAACTGGCTAACTGATGGGTCTCAAAATGTAATTGTAAATGGGGAATCATCATCAACAATGCGTGTTTCCAGTGGGGTCCCTCAGGGATCGGTTCTTGGCCCTACGTTGTTTAACACTTTTATCAATGACCTGGAAGAAAACATAAAATCACCCCTAATAGTTTGCAGGTGACCTAAATATTGGGTGAGAGGTAAACAATGAAAAGGGCAGGTCACTGATTCAGAATGATCTGGATCGCTTGGTAAACTGGGTGCAAGCAAACAAAATATACATTTTAATATGGCTAAATGTATCCATCTAGGGGCAAAGAGTGCAGGCCATAGTTACAGGATGGGGGCCTCTAGCCTGGGAAGCAGCGACTCTGAAACACTTGGGAGTCGTGGTGAATAATCAGCTGAACATGGGCTACTAGTGTGATGCTGTGACCAAAAATGCTAATGAGATTTTGGCATGCATAAATAGGGGAATCTTGAGTAGGAGTAGAGATTATTTAACCTCTGTGTTCGGCACTGGTGCGATTGCTGCTGGAATCCTGTGTCCAGTTCTAGTGTCCACAATTCAAGGGGAGTGCTGATAAATTGGAGAGGGGTCAGAGAAGGGCCATCAGAATGATTAAAGGATTAGCAAAATGTGCTTTATAGTGATAGACTCAAAGAATGCAATGTATTTAGCTTAACAAAGAGATAGCGACTCGATTACAGTCTATAAATATGTACACGGGGAGCAAATATTTAATAATGGGCCCTTCAATCTAGCAGAGACAGGTAGAACAAGATCCAACGGCTGGAAGTTGAAGCTAGACAAATTCAGACTGGAAATAAGATGGACATTTTTAACAGTGAGAGTAATTAAGCACTGGAACAATTTAGCAGGGGTCTCTGGTGGATTCTCCATCACTGCTCTGGGAATTTTGAGGCAAGTTCCCCGGCCTGTGTTATAAGGTCAGACCGATGATCACAGTGGACCCTCCTGGCCTTGGAATCTGTAAACCTGTGATGGGGGAGCCATAGATGCCAGATAGCCTCTGGTGCCGTATGGGAATGGCCAGTGAGCACAGCCCGTGGGGTGGCGTAGGCCTGTGTGCTGCGTCTAGAGGTCTCTAATGCGGGTGGCTGGCTCTGGTGCAGGTCTCCTGGATACCCATGTGGAGCTGTCCCTCCTGGCCATCATTGTTGGAGGAGCCTTGGCACTGGGGACTCTCCTTTGCCTCAACACCCTCATCATCTGTGTGATCTGCAGGAAGGGGAAGAAGGCATCAGGTGAGAGGGACGTGTCCTTGCACTGCCAGTGCCCTGGACACCAGGGCTTTTCTTTGGGCCTGGGAGTGCTCCCTCCCCCAACCCCTTGGGTCATGGGCCCCGGTGCCTCTGCTGCGCCCAGGATGCCAACTTTTCCCCTAACGCTCTTTCTTCTTCGCCAGGGCTCTCTGGACCTACGCCACTGACTCCGAGGTAACCCACCCCTGCCCCTCGCTGTGGGGTCTCTGTTCTGACAGGACTTGGTAAAAGTGCCTTATTTATCCTCCCTCCCCGGACAGCCTGAAGCCTGCACCCCTCTCCCCCCACACACGTGTGCCTCCCTCTTTAACCCCTTCACTGCTTTGGCATGTGCAGTTTTTGGGGAGGGTCTGGGGCCACTAGGAGCACATGGGGATTGGCTGAGCTCCATGTGGTGGCCCCTGGGGCTGGGGTAAGCTTGGTGTTGTTTCAAGATGCCATTCACAGTCCTGGAGATTGGAGTCCTCTATCCCCAGAGCAGGGGCAACTCTGGCACCCACGCCCTGCCCTGCCCTGGAGAGACCCTGTGTAGGGGCAAGAGGAGAGTCCAGTGTGTAGGGCCAGCTGGGGCTGACTGTAATTTGGGCCCTTGGGAGCTAGACTGACTCCTGCCAACTCGCTGCAGAGAGGGGCCCCAGCTACTGCAGGGCTCCCTCTCCAGACCTCCCCCCTCGAGCAGCGCTGGTTCCATGGGATACAGACGTAGCAGCAGGGGCTGAGGGCCAGCCCCGCTGTGTGTTCCCAGGCCCTGCCCACCTAGCCCGGAATGAGCCACATTTGCTGGGGGAGAGGCCTGCGCTGCAGTTTGTGCTGTGCCACTGGAGGGGGCTCGTGCAGCCATTCAGTCTTCGTTCTTGTTGCAGCGATTCCAACAACCTGAAGCTGACCAGCGTGCGACTGCCCCGAGAGAACATGTCCCTCCCGTCCAACCTGCAGCTCAATGACCTCACACAGGAGGCCAAAGGTGTGTTCCTTACCAGAACCAGGCAGTTCAGAGGGATCCCCCTTCTGAGCTGGGCGCAGCTGCCCATAGCAGATGGGGTGAAATTTCCCATTGACCCAGTGTGAGCCTTTCCCCAGGACTCCTCTCCTCCATCTGTCTGGGGCAGTGGCTTCCCCTTTGATTGTAGGTCGGTGCTGGGTCCTTGCTGCATTTGGAGGGGGGCTGGGACTGCGCCAGTATCCCCAGGTAGGGGTGTCCCAGCTCTGATGGGGGCAGTACAGACATGTGGACATAATGTGTATGACGACTCCTCACTCCAAACACCTTCTTCCCCTGACAGCCAGCCATGGAGACGTGGGACTCCAGACCGAGAGGAAGGACGATGCCCTATCAGAGCCAGAGAACAGCCTGGGCCTTGGTAACAGAGGTAGCAAGTCTGGGCGGCCCTGTAGGGGCAGGGAGTGGATTTGGGAGAAGTGGTTCCATACTGTGATGGACTAGGGCAAACAGCTCACTACTGGGTGCAGTGTCCGCACCAGCTCTGCACTGAGGGAGTGGGGAGATCAGGTGTAAAATGGGTGGGCAGTTGCTGTGTGGGGGCTCAGAAGGGCCATGCTGCCAGCTCTAGACCATGGGAACCTCTTGCTTTGGGTCAGCACTAATATGGCCCTACAGGCCCTATTAGATAAACAGCAACGTATGCCTACCTCTGTGAGCAGGACCCCTCACTGAACCCAACTGCCCATGCTGTGGTTTGACTTTCTCTAAAACTTTCTAGCAAACATAAGGAGGTCAACAAACATGTGAGCAAAGGGGATCCAGTGAATATAGCGTACTTAGATTTTCAGAAAGCCTTTGACAAGGTCCCTCACCAAAGACTCTTAAGCAAAGTAAGCTGTCCTGGGATAAGAGGGAAGATCCTCTCATGGATCGGTAACTGGTTAAAAGATAGGAAAGAAAGGGTAGGAATAAATGGTCAGTTTTCAGAATGGAGAGAGGTAAATAGTGGTGTCCCCCAGGGGTCTGTAGTGGGACCAGTCCTATTCAGCATACTCATGAATTATCTGGAAAAAGGGGTAAACAGCAAGATGGCAAAATTTGTAGATGATATAAAACTACTCAAGATAGTTAAGTCCAAAACACACTGTGAAGAGCTACAAAACGGGATCTCACAAACCTGGGTGACTGGGCAACAAAATGGCAATGAAATTCAATGCAGATTGGAAAACATTCCAACTATACATATACAATGACGGGGTCTAAATTAGCTGGTACCACTCAAGAAAGAGATCTTGGCGTCATTGTGGATAGTTCTCTGAAAACATCCACTCAATGTGCAGTGGCAGTCAAAGTGAACAGAATGTTGGGAATCATTAAGAAAGGGATCGATAATAAGACAGAAAATATCATATTGCCTCTATATAAACCCATGGTACGCCCACATCTGGAATACTACCTGCAGATGTGGTCGCCCCATCTCAAAAAAGATATATTGGAATTGGAAAAAGGTTCAGAAAAGGGCAACAAAAATGATGGGTATGTGTGACGGCATTGGGACTCACCACCGCGGCGCCCCCTGCTGGTCTGTCTGGGAATTGGCTCTCGGCAGTCCTGGAGTACCCTCCGCCGGTGATGTCCCATCCGCCGCTCCCTTGCTGGCGTCCGGACCTGCGTTGCTCCCAGCTCGCGGCGTCCTCTTCAGGACACTGCCCTCTGGCAGTGGCCCCTAGTCTACGCTCACCCCCTTCCGGGGGTGGGGGTGTTATCAGCAGTTCCTTTCAGTGCCCCAGCCACAGTGGCTCGCCACACCCCAAAGTCTAACCCCTTCTCTCAAGGGTCCGGTGCAGTCTGTTAGCGCCATGTCCCATGGCTGGGTGCTTGTACCAAGTGGGAAGGGGGGGACCCAGGCCCGCCCTCTACTCTGGGTCCCGACCCAGGGACCTTCAGACTGCAGCCTTCCTGCTCTCCTTCTCTCCCCTTGTCCGTCTCTCTTCCCTGGGCCGCTTCCCCTTCAGCCCCCTCGTGCACTCAGCTAGGCCCTTCCATTCAGGGCCTGCAGCCTGGCAGGCTACCGGCTGGCGCTCTCTTATGCTCCTCTGCATCTGCCCAACACTGCACTGTCCTAGGTGCTGGTCTCCTAAACAGGAAACAGGCCTTGCTTCTCTCCTGTAGCCTTTTTATAGAACTGAGCCATGCCCTGATTGGCCGTCTCCAATCTGGGCCCCGATTGGCTCCCAATAAGCCCTTCTCTTAGTGGCTACCCGTCTGCACAGGCGCACTGGCCTGCTGCAGCCCACTCATGCAAGGGGATAGGGCACCCGCCCCACCACAGTATGGAACAGTTTCTGTATGAAGAGAGATTAATAAGATTGGGACTTTTCAGCTTGGAAAAGAGACGACTCTCATATTCCCCCCCTACCCCTCCCTTTAGAAGTCTATAAAATCATGACTGGTGTGGAGAAAGTAAATAAAGTGTTATTTACTCCTTCTCATAATGAGAGGGGCATAACGAGTGCGGTCCCGCAGGGATTGATTCTGGGTCCAGTTCTGTTCAATATCTTCATCAGTGATTTAGATAATGGCATAGAGAGTACACTTATAAAGTTTGTGGATGATACCAAGCTGGGATTCCTAGTTGATATTTCTGCCACAGGACAAGTATAGTTAATTACAATCAACTATGCAAGTGCTTTGGAGGACAGGATTAAAATTGAAAATGATCTGGACAAACTGGAAAAATGGTCTGAAGTAAATAGGATGAAATTCAATAAGGACAAATACAAAGTGTTCCTTCCTACGTGGAGTAATCAGTTGCACACATACAAAATGGGAAATGACTGCCTAGGAAGGAGTACTGTGGAAAAGGATTTGGGGGTCATAGTGGACCACAAGCTAAATACAGTCAACAGTGTAACACTGTTGCAAAAAAAGCAAACATTGTTCTGGGAAGAATAGCAGGAGTATTGTAAGCAAGACACAGGAAGTAATTCTTCCACTCTACTCTGCGCTGATTAGGCTTCAACTGGAGTATTGTGTCCAGTTCTGGGTGCCACATTTCAGGCAAGGTGTAGACCAGTGGTCCCCAACGTGGTGCCCGCGGGCGCCATGGCACCCACCGGGGCATTTATGTGCGCCCACCATTAGGGCCGGCGCCAAGGAAGGAAGAGGAGAGGGGTATCTGCCAGAGAAGCGTTGCCACCGAAATGCTGTCACGCAGTGCTTCCGCCAGATAAGCTCCCGCTGAAATGCCACCGTGGAGCGCTTCCGGCGGAGAACCGTCGCCACCGAAATGCCGCTGAGAAGCGTCACTGCCCGCCACACTCTGATGAAGGGATCAATTTGCTCTTGGCCACAGAAAGGTTGAGGACCACTGGTGTAGACAATTTGGAGAAAATCCAGAGAAGAGCAACAAAAATGATTAAAGGTCTAGAAAACATGACCTATGAGGGAAGATTGAAAAAATTGGGTTTGTTTAGTCGAGAGAAGACTGAGAAGGGGACATAACAGTTTTCAAATACAGTGAAACCCTCCTATAGCGCGCCCCGCGATAACGCGAATTCGGCTATAACACGATCATAAGGTGGCTCCCAAGGCCACAAGCAAAAAAAAAAAAAAAACCGTCCAGAGCATGCTTCCTTGCCTGGAGCCAACCCTGGCTCCATCTCCTACCCATCTCCCCCATTCCTCCCCCGCTTCCCCTTTTGGTGAGAAGAGACCAGTCAGTTTCAAGCCAGTCTCTTCCATTCTCCCCAAAGCAGAGACGTTTGACCAGCTTGAAACTGACAAGCTTGAAACTTCTTGGCTTTGGGGAGAAGAGAAGAGCCAGCTTGAAACTGACTAGCTTGAGTTTCAAGCCCCTCTCTTCTCCTCAAAGCAGAGAAGTTTTAAGCTGGTCAGTTTAAGCTGGTCAGCTTCAAGCAGGTCTCTTCTCTTCTCCCCTAGGCGGAGAAGTTTCAAGCCAGTCAGTTTCAAGCTGGTCAAACTTCTCTGCTTTGGGGAGAAGAGACAGGCTTGAAACTGACCAGATTGAAACTTCTCCGCTTTGGTGAGAAGAGAAAAGACCAGCTTGAGACAGTAAATTTTCGTAACCCCGCTATAATGCGACCCCGCATTTATCGCGATGGAATTTTTTGGACCCCAATTATCGCGTTATAGCGGGGTTTCACTGTACATAAAAGGTTGTTACAAGGAGGAGGGAGAAAAAATGTTGTTCTTAACCTCTGATGATAGGACAAGAAGCAATGGGCTTAAATTGCAGCAAGAGCAGTTTAGGTTGGACATTAGGAAAAACTTCCTAACTGTCAGTTAGGGATTAAGCACTGGAATAAATTGCCTAGGGGGGTTGTAGAATCTCCATCATTGGGGATTTTTAAGAGCAGGTTAGACAAACTGTCAGGGCTGGTCTAGATAATACATAGTCCTGCCTTGAGTGCAGGGGACTGGACTAGATGACCTCTCGAGGTCCCTTCCAGTTCTATGATTCTGTAACACAAGAACTAGGGGTCACCAAATGAAATTAATAGGCAGCAGGTTTAAAACAAACAAAAGGAAGTATTTCTTCACACAACGCACAGTCAACCTGTGGAACTCTGCCAGAGGATGATGTGAAGGCCAAGACTATACCAGGGTTCCAAAAAGAACTAGGTAAGTTCATGGAGGATAGGTCCATCAATGGCTATTAGCCAGTTGGGCAAGAATGGTGTCCCTAGCCTCTGTTTGCCAGAAGCTGGGAATGGGCAACAGGGGATGGGTCGCTTGATGATTACCTGTTCTGTTCATTCCCTCTGGGGCACCTGGAATTGGCCACTGTCAGAAGACAGGATACTGGGCTAGATGGACCCCCGTTCCACCTCCTCTACCTAGGACGCCCTGCCCCTTCCTGCCCTCGCTCCTCCCCAGCGCCTCCCACCTGCCGGTGGGTCTGACCTAGTATGACTATTCTTATGTTCTTAATATTAAATGTACATGTTTAGACCTTGGCATAGGTTGTCATTATTTCAAACCTATTTAACTCAAATATTAAAGTGGGCTGAAAGTGGAGGGACTGGCACGCAACAGGCATGGAAGCGCTTTGAAATGGCCGGAGTGTTAGGGCTTTAGCGAGCCTGGGAACAGTGTACCACCTGCACCCAGAAGCTTAACACAGCTGCATTCCCTGACCCATAACCTGGGCTGACTGTGCCGCAGGACCCTTGTAATGGGATGTCTTTTGTCCTCCAGGTTTCGTCCGGTTCCCGATGGTTGGGCACATTTACAAAGTGTCCAGCATGAGCAGTGATGAGATATGGCTGTGACTCCTGTGGGGTCCAGGTTATCCTTCAGTCTCCACTGATCCATCGGCGCATTGCAGACCCAGCCAGGAGCTGCCATTCTCCCCAGAGGCTCCCCCAGGATCCCAGACTACAGCAGCCAGCTCAGAACAAGCTCTCCGTGTAACCACCACCAGAGCTCCAGGTGAGAGAAGTGCAACGTCAGTAACTTCCTGTGACTGCAGGTCTTCCACACCATCCTGCCCCAAGGCTCTCTGGGCTCTTCAGCTCTCGCACTTGAGTAGGTTAGCTAGTCTCACCTAAAACATCATGGAGTCTGATTAAGAACTCTCCAGTGTGCTGGAGGGCAGGTGGAGCACCAAGAATAGGAATGGCCTGTGCTCCTGCCTAGGAGCAAGAGGAATTCATGCATGCAACACCATGGTTATTTCATCTCCACTCAGCCATGGGGAGCACCTAGCTACGTCCATCTCTGAATGGATCAGGGCTGCGTTCCAGAGCTCCTGTGAGGAGTCTGAAACTGGTGGGTGTGGAAGAGGGTGAGGTAAGCATCCTAGGGGAGTATGTGAGTAGGGGGAATGGGCAGGAAGCCTGGTCATCTCAGTCAGTCACACATTCCCTCTCAGGCCTGGCCAAGTACCTAAGCCCAGTGACTTCCAAAGTGGCTCCTGATGTTGGTGTCCAGTGACTCCTGATGTCTGGGTTGCAGAAGGGCTGGTGCCTGCTGCTCAGGGGGGAGGAGGAAACCCAGAAGATCAGGATCTAAGTGTTCCAAGCTAGGCTTCAAAAATTAGGGACCACTTTGGAAAACGTGGCCTATCCCGTGTGTGTTAAGTATCGTATCATAGAGTGGGAGATGGAACAGACTTACCTCCCCATGGGGCTGGGAGGGGAGAAGCATTCCAGGAATGGCTTAGTGCTAAAACCCAAAATAGCAAGCACTGAGGCCGTTATTTGTCAGCTGCTCTAGTTCTGTGTACTCACTCTGTTTGTAAACCTCACCAGTTTGGGATGAAACAGCAAAAAGAGTGTGAGTACCCCCTGCTGCTTCTCAGCCTCCAGTTAACTCCAGCCCTGTATTGGGAGAACAGTGATGGGCTGCTTCTGGGTATCCTATAATCAACCTCTTTGTGAGAAAGAACATGGGGTAGTTGCTCCTTGGAGCCCACAGCTGTCTCCTGGAGAAGAACTTGAGTAATAAAGGGAAGTTCTTAATCTTTGAAAAGAACATTTAGGAGAGAGATGTTTACACTCCTGCAGTTCCCCTGCAGACACTGGACAGGTATGGGTGTGCCTGAGGGTAGTTATCACTCTAATTCTTCACCCCTCTGAACCTAGGCACTGCAGCACACACAGGACATTTCTATATGAAAAAACACTGGGGGCCCTAACCAGCCATTGCAATAACTGGTGTGTAATTCCTACAGTCCAGACTTGCTGCAGCAGCTGGGCAGTAGGATGGCTCTGAGGTTTTTAGCCTTTGTTTTGTTAGTGTCTTGCTTATGATCTGTGTGTCTTGCTATGGCGACTCTCTCTCTCTCTGTGAATGTGCATCTGGAAAGAGCAACTCTTTTCTGGGAGACTCCCATTTGTGACCCTTCTGTCATGCCAAGAAGTCGGCTTGGCCTGGGTGCCAGTGAATAAGCACAAACAGAGGTGCTGGTGGAAATAAATACACAGGCTGACCAGCCTCTGAGTAATACATTAAGCTATGCATCCAATTATCTAGCAGCTGTTAGCTCAGTTACTTGTTTTAAAATGCTGCATTGTTAGCTGAGGCATGTTTTTATGTAACGTAGGCACTAAGAATAAAATGCTAGAATCAAAGTGTAATACAGAGCTGCTTCTAAATTGACTGATGCTCTGCTGAGTCAAGTGCTGCTCTGTCTCCGGCAAGAGTTGATGGGATGGAGGGACCTACCTTGGCTTAACTGCTTTAATGGCTGACTCCTCTGAAGGAGCCTTAAGTGGTCTTTACCCCAAGGATCTCTTTCAGAGTACTGACTCAACAGTGTCTGGAAAATTCTTCCAACAGCAATAAACCAAATCATTGTCTGTAGTGGTGACTGGTTATTTTGGGTGATCTGTCCTCTTCTCCCAAAATGCAGGACAATACTGGGCCCAATTCTGCTGGAAGTTAAGAGTGTAAACCAGGAGTAACTGCTGGCTGACATGGCTCAGAGCTAGTGCCCTCATGTCTACCCAGAGGCTGATAACGGGGACATTTCGTGTGTTAACTGATGCTACGTACAGGAAACAAGGGGGAAACAGACTCCACTATGCCTTGATATGAAGGAAGTACCACCCTCTCTCTCCTGTCGGTCCCCTTAGTTTTCTCCCTTGAGTGGCTGCTACTGGGCTCCTGCTACAGAGTAGAGGTCCATCCACAACACCACCTTCTCCTCTCCAATTGCTTCCAGTGACAACTCTTCACCCTTGCAGCACAGGTTTACACAAGCACATGAAGTATGGTGAATAAATCACTTACGCCCACCTCCAGGTGAATAACATGTTTGTGGCCTTTAGTGCTGTTCATATCTCCATTTAGTGGCTGAATCTTGTACTCATCTCATAATGGAAACTGCTGCAGAGAAGTCATGGTTCCCAGCAATGCAAGCTGGGTCTCTGGGCTAAATTCGTTTAAATATTTGCTTGGGGGGAAGAGAGTCAAGTTCCCAATCATTTAGAACCAACTCTGAAGCTCAGCAGACTGCAGAACCACAAGGTTTAGCAGTCTAGGGAATGGCTATAAAAGGAGTCCAAACATCTGCATGGGCAGAGTGCGGGTTGTCATTAAGGAGATGCTCTGCCCAAACTGATTTCAGGTACCAAAGACATTGTTACCCTTGATGAGGTGCTCCCACTGGCAAGCACTTGTTTAATGCTGAATCCTCTGGGAATGAGCCAAAGGAAAAGGGTCATGCAGCATTTACAATTAAACACCATGAGCCAGATTCTAACCTCTGCTAATTCATCGTACGCTGTCCATCTGCCAGTACATACAGAAAGATGGAGGTTTCAGTAATGCTTTGCCTTGCTCTGCTGATGGGCTTAGGCCAAGATTCTACTCCTAGGTGCAGGCCCCAGCTCATGAAGAAAGGGTCTTTTTCTCAGCTGAAGCTTAACACTTCTGTTTCTCCTGCTTGAGAGGGTGGATTCGATGGAGGACTCCCTACCTTTCTCCCTTCTGCCAGGGCTTTGAAATGCTGTGGGGGAAAGGAGAGTGTGTTAGTGACTTGCTCTGACTTAGTGACTTGCTCTGGTCACTTAAAACACACAACCAGCTGTTCAGAGATAATATATTTGGACCTCAAATGAAAAAACTCCCCAAAACCATCAGAATTCCACTACACCAATATTGTAAGTGTGAGGCATTCTTTCAACTCACCCCCACAAAAAGGCACACCTCTAAACAGAAAATGATGCAATTTTAAAAGCCACTCAACTACATTGACAAACAAAGGCTTCCTTTCCACGCGACACAAAAGAATCTGTTATTTAGAGGAAGTAACTACAGTGATAAAAAGATAAAGTTTATGTAGGAGGAAAGGGGAAGCATGGGGCAATGGTCCCCACACCTCCATAAACACATTAATAAAAAATGAAAAGTACATTCACATTCATCAGTGGAACTTACGTCCCCTAGAAGTAAGTGAATTTATAGTACAGGGATGGGCAAATGCTGGAGGGAACGTAAGGAGGATTTCTCCATATATAGCATGTGTCCAAAAATTAAAGACATTTTGGAAAGTCCTTGGAGACTCAAGAAGGAAAATAACCAGGCATCAGTATTTTATTGAATTGTCCTGCAAACTGCTTTTTATAAGAGCCCTAAAGAATTGATCAATCATCCTCCAGCTGCTAGTAGAAGTACCACAGCATTTGGTGGAAGAGGAGTGACTCCCCTAAAACTAGTGACTGAGATCAAGAAGTGTGGGCAATTCTGGTACTAGAAAAGGTAACTCAAGTCAGCGTTCTACAGCAGAGATGGAATAGCTGTGTACTGAGACAGGGGGAAGTGGGCTGGAGTTTGCTGGAAGAGGGTCACTATATGCAAGTGTTGGATGAAGGAATGATCAATTCTTTAGGGCTCTTATAAAAAGCAGTATTTCAGGACAAGTGGCTTAACACTGCCTCTCTCTCTCCCTGCGTGTCCGTCCCCCAGCCCCTTGAGCATTCTAACAGTGATAGCCTAGAAGGTGGTGGACAGGGCAGGAGTCACCTACCTGTGAGTTCTTGAACTCTGAATACAGCGAGAAGAGGACGTGCAGGGACTGAACCCGACTCTTATACACAGGAATGTCCAGAATAGCTAGGACAAAACAACACAGGGATACTGAGCACAACGCTGCTGCCTGGACATTGGCCCTCTCCAAGTAGCAATAGCCTCGGACCATCCCCAGTGTTTGGGGCTTTGCACACTCAGGTCTTTCTCCCAACTGCAGTCACCAGGACATGCAGCAGCTTAGGTCAGGGCTGAACTTGCCTCCAGGTGTCTCTTGCTTTTCCTAACTGTGGTTCCATCTCTAGTGCTACTAGGCTACTGTGCAGTCAGGGGTTTAGCAGTAAATGGTGAATAGGACAGAGCCTGCCCCGAACATCCAGAGGGAACAGACACATTTAGCAATATAGGACCCATCTGTTTCTCTGCCCTAGGACGTGATAGTGGGAACACAACACCCATCTCCAGGAAAAACAAGTTTTGAAATGAAAGCTCTGGGTCAGGCTTATTCACCTTGATGCAGTGTGGAACAGCTACAGGTTCTGAAGGGACCTCCTGTCAGCCTGCCCACCGGGGGGCAGGCTCTCTCCCACACCTGGGGCACGGTGACACAAAAGACTAAGCTTGAATGGGAGGGGAATGCAACTAATGCACCTGCAATACCTCCTCCAAACAGCCTGAGAGTACTGCTGTCGGGAGGAAGTGCTGCCCACTCAGACACCGCTTTAGGCACATGACACTTCATAGTTTGTGCATGGTGGTGCTTGGAGGATGGTGAGGAGCTGGCACTCCGCTGCCTCTGAAAAGATGATGAGAGTGACAAGTACAGGTCCTTTGCTTACCACATATCATGTCAATATATTCAGCCAGGCCACAGTTGATGTCCGCAGTTGGAAGGCTTACCTAGAAGGGACATGGAAAATGTGACTCATGATCCAGCTCTTGTTCAGTTCCCATACAGCGAGAATACGTACTAGTGTTACCCCAGCACAGAGCAGGCACAGCCTGCTTTATATGGAGGGAAGCCTTTAAGGCCCATTCATCGCTTGGTGTCTCTACCAACATGGGGGACAATTAGCACCAACTGTGGTGTCGCCGGCTGTGATGTGGATGCCTGTTCACTAGGAATTGGGCTGAAACTCACCCATTTCACACAGGCCACTGAACAGGCATCATGGGGTGGCAGCTTTCAAGCACCACTGACTGACCTGGCTTGAGCTTGAGCTGCTGAGCTAGAACATACCAAATTGCCTACTCATTGGTTGCATGCTGGTTTTCCTTCATGTTAATACAAGAAACCCAAACAACTCTGAGCCAGCCTGCGTTAATGAGGGATAACACAGAGTAGGCAAATAGCAAACAGGCCAAAGTGAAACAAAAGCCCAGATTATGCCTGTAATACACAGCTGGGGTAGCTGTTAGGTAGGCTGACAACATACCTTTCCCAAGAGCTCCTCAAATTCTGGGGACCATTCCTGCATCAGAGTCTCGATATCAGGCATTGGCCTGCAAAGGGAGAAAAACAACCCTGCACGTAAAAACACAGTATGCCAGCATTAATTTTGCTGGGTGTGGGGCTTCCTGACAGTGCACTGACAACAGACTGGTGTGAATGGGGAGACAGTGACACAGCAACTGCACTCTTGTCCTCGCAGAGGGAGAAAACAGACACACGTTCACGCCTATGAGCACACACAAGTGTGGTACTGATTAAGCAGCTTTCACAGTAGTCACAACAAGGTGTCAATTCCATATTGCAAGAGACAAGAGCAAGTCATCCACAAATTTCACTACACCTGCTATAGAATGAGAGTTACTGTACTAGACTTCACCTGTGGAGGTCTGGGATCAAGTCTGATTTGGATCACATGGGAAAATGAGTTTGATGGTCTCAGATTAATCCACACAGCTGGACATCACAATCTATATATGCTACAAATCTCTTCACAGGAGAGGTTTGTGGGATAGCAGGGGGGCTGCTGGCTAGGACTGAGGAGTTGTGGCAGAGGTGTGCGGTGAGCTCAGGCCTGGAAAAACAGGGAGCATGCAAGTCAGGATTGGGGATATTGGCAAAGCAGGGTGAGAGAGCTTTTCTAATATACCCTCCTCAAAGCGCTTTGCAGAGGTGCTCAGGATCATTATCCCTGTCCAAACTATAGCTGGCCCAAGTGAGTGTCATTCATTGTGCTCGCTTTAGTAGGGACCAAACTCACTTGCAAAGTTAAAGACACAAACACACACAGCTGTATGTTTCAAAATCAAGGCCGAGTTTTGCTGAGGAGTTCTGAATCAATAGGAATTTCAGTTAAGAGTGGATGAGCCAACTAAAGGTAACATGGAGAGAGTGCACAAATTCATTCCTAACTCTTGCCTGTGTCAGAGATTTTGACTTGTACACACAATCCGTAGCTGTAACCATTTACCAAGTATCTGATGAGAGATCAATTCCTTCTTCACAGTCACGGCAAGAATAACTCTGATGAGGTGTTTTGATCTTCTCTAAATAAACCATTAGTCTAACTCTGTATCTGCATTTCTAAAACCCCTATCACTGCAGTGCAACATACTGTACGTCAACAAAGTTCCTCCTCTCTCCTGACTGTGCATTTTGAAAAGAGTTAACTATAGTTCTTTGCTGTCATACAGAGCCTTTCATCTCAGGGTATCTAAGCACTTCACAAACATTAGAGAAGTCCCTCAGTCCTACTCTCAGGTAAGTCAGTATTACTGTCCTCATATGACAGGTGAGGAAACTGAAATACACAGTAAGTGACTTGTCCAACATCAAACAACAGGGCAGTGGCAGGGGGAAAATAGAACCCAGGAGCCCTGACTCTTAGTCCCCCACTCAAGCTACTTACACATGCACCCTTCCTACAAGGGCAAACTAGAGCTATCTGAATTACACAACATGAGCTTGAGAGAAATTCCATCGATTAAAGGATACTCAAACTGCATCTCTGCATGCAAGACAAGTGGTAAGGAGTAAGTAGAGCAAAATACAAGTGCAGGAGAGTAGAGCGCTCACCTGGTGTAGTGCACAGTAGCAGGAGGTTTGAAGCGATGTAACTCGCTGATGCTCTCAATCCAGTTATCAATGGCTTTGGGATTCTTCTCTGCATTCTCCAAGCTCTTCACTTTTATTTGCTGCTGAGAACAGAAATGAGAAGCTGGAGACAGACTTTCCAAAGCGGGTGGATCCCTGCAAACCCTATGCTTCATTCCTGGCTGCACTGTGTTCTCTTTCCCAGCTGCGCTGTACCATCCAGTGTCTGCATACAGGAGCAGAAGAGCATCTGGGAAAGAACACAGTGACCCAAACCAGACAGCAACAACCACAGGGGAATGAAGCTCTGACCCAAGGAAACAAATGGATCCAAAGTCTGTTTATTAAGACGTGTGTGCGAATGAGCAGATACACTGTAGTCTAAAGGCGTGGGTGGGAAAGATGTTTTCCTGTTCATGAGAGTTTAGTCAAATCCTCACTGTGCTGTAACGATGGTAGTGGTACAGCCACACGGGTTAGAACAAGACTCCATCTTTCTACCAAGCTTAGTGTGGGGTAACCAGCTCTTTTCCCTCCACAACTTACTGCAACATTGTGCTGCTTCGAGTTTTCCGTTAACCAGAGAGAGAGCACCGTGGAATCTGACTGTTTTGTGGATGGCTCATCCAGTACCAACAGGCCAAGGTTATCTGGCTTCCCATCAGGACGTGGAACCTGCAGATAAACAAAGAGGAACTGATTTTTTTTTCTTCTTCTAAATTCACAACAGGAGTTTGAAGGGTGTTTAAAATGAGCTTCTCTAAATTACTGACTAAAATATGTGAATACTTCACTCAGACCCATTAAATGGGTTGGATTAACTGTTTCAAATATTACAAGGTACTGTCAAGTCAGCCAGCTCAAAATAGTAGCAGATTGGGAGCATTCTAACCCAGTCACACACTGGGTCTTTATTGAAAAAGAGAACTGACTGTGTAAATATTGCTAGGCTACCAAGGATAAATAAAAAACCCCAGCTATTTATACAAATCTTTTAGCAAAAGCTATTCTATGGGTCTGTGAAAGAACTAGGTAAAAAACGTATCTCCTGATACTGTGACGGGGTGCACCAACCCTGCATTGGTCCAGCAGGGGTTAACCTCACACTATGGGCCGAGGAGGCCAAGTCCCCATATGTGGGTTTGGGCCCTTAGTCTGGCACCCTGCGTGCTGAAATTGCTGCTCTTCTAACAAAGAGAAAAGCAAATGCTGCTTCTCTCACTAAATTAATATTGTTTTCATGGGAGAGAGCACTGTTTGATCCTGCACAACAGGAGTTACAGGGGAGGGTCTGAAAGCTGGGTACCTTTAAGAAGGCATCAATGTCCCCAACAGCTGGAATGAAGTCTGGAATGAAAGGCTGCAGTTTGTGTTCAAGCTCTATCATTTGTGGAGTGTACCTGAGAATTACACATGGAAATCATCATCCAGAAAAGAAGCATTTCACCCCCCAGACTGACATCCCAATGCAGACTAGTGTTCCTTCTACTCACCTCCTTATATACTGGAAGAGCTCTTTAATCTCTGCAGACACTGGTAGATACTCGTAATCTGCAGGGTTGTAGGCACTAGAGAAAAGAAGACATATTCAAGACCAATAGATTCATGCAGATTGACTTTATGGGGTACTCATATCTGATTCTCTGTGGGTGTGTTGCAGGAGGAGAGGGCCTTGGAAGCCTTCCCCAGTTTAGCAAACCCATACTGAGGGATGGATCCGGCTACAGAACAAATTTACAGAAGAGATCAAGAGAATCCAGTCTCTGACATCTTTAGGAAATGCTGCAAACTCTTCCTCTTTGAAGACGTGTTTCCACCATAAGAACACCACTCACACCACTGACACCCCTTTTTACCAGATTGGAGTTTAATTAATAATACCATGGTGATGGGCAGCAGACCTGACTTTCAACAAAGTTATATTACAATAAGTATAATGATAAAACAATTATTTCCCTTGGGGCAGGTTGGCTTGCATGCTAGACATCTGTATGCAAATTATGGAAATGAATTATCTGTAAAAAGGCAGTAAATGTACTCTTTGTCTTTGTGCAGCACAATGCATTGAGCATATTAATGGGCCCACTAAAGTACCCTGTCCTCTATTGGTGCTAGTTTATTATACTAAATCTCAGTTTATGCCAGGCTACCTGGGTACCCCCTACACTACCTCGAAGAGGTTGATTGCATTGGTTATAAAGTTCATGAGTAGGTATTTGTAGGAAGAAAACTGGGCAGCCATATTTGAAATCTAAGAATCCTATCTGTGTCAATGAACAGTTCAGAATTTTGCTTAGGAATTCGATTTTCAAGCTCTCTAAGAACAGTTCTATTGTATGAACAGTGCATCTTTTCCAATGCTTTTCAAATCCCAGTGACACTCTTCCTGTCCACATGGTCAATGGAATTCTTCCTCCCCACTTAATATAGCTATATCCTTGTATCTTCATTTTCCGGGCTGATACTCTGAAAGCAGCTCTCCAAAATATTGGATGCAGACTTACAGTTCCCACTGCAGCACTCCAACCACAGTACCACTGAGCTGTTTGGGGATACCTGCACATTATCTACCTCAGCTTTTAAACCCCTCATTCTCACAATATCTAACCTAAAGACATATATCTGCATAGTATTGTTAGAATGTAACATTATTCAACTGGTTTGTTAGGAGTCTTCTCTCAGAATGGAGACCCTGACTTTAATTCATATGGCTACTCACACTGTTATTAGGAATTAATAATCCCTCATACCCTTCCAAAGGGGCTCCATGCTCCTCTTCATCATCATCATCATCATCCGAGTCAGTTTCAGACGAATCGTCCTCATCCTCCCCATCGTCGTTCTCACTAAATCCTCGCTGGGGGGCCAACTGGGCTACCTTCTTCTCCTAGGTCAATGTTAAAACCAGAGTTACGGTGCAACGTACATTTCCAACAGCCCCATATCCCAGCTCTATCATCATCTTTCATTCTAAACAGAAAACACCCTGTGTCCAAAACTGCCACAAATGGGTAGAGCACAGCTGTGTAAAAAAAACAAAAAACCTTCCTCTGGAGGCATGGAAAAGGAATGCCAGCACAGACATTTAATCTAAGGTTGCCACTGCTCTTAGTCTGACTCAAATGAATGGTTTTCAGTGGTGGGGAGAATGTTCAGCTCTAATAAATAATAATTTGTCCTTCTCTCAAAATGCTTTACAAACATTACTTCACCCTCTCCAAGTCCCTGCGAGGTAGCTGGTAGTTTGACCCCACTTTACAGCCAGAGAAACTGAAATACTGATTTGGGGGGGGGGGGGGGGAGAGGAGAGGAGGAGAACTGGCTCACCCAAAGTCATACAACTAATTTGTGGCAGAGCTGGAAACAGAACCCAGGGGTCCTGACCCAGAGTCATCTTATCTTCTCTAACCTGTAAAAAACACTCCCTGCCTTTACAGCCAAATGTGGGTGTAAGCACTTGATTTTTCCCATCCCACCTTTTATCCCACTTCAGCCACTGAGTGACAATGGGTCTGGTATTCATTATATCCACACTGGATGGTGTCAGCTGCCATGATGTGAAAATCCCCTTCCAGATCTATTCTCCCTAGTACACTTAAATTGTTCCATCTATTCTAATTGAAGGAAAGAGTAATCTGACCCCTTCTTACCTTCACCCTAGTATAAATAATGAGTCTTGCCAAAAGATACTGCAACTACATTTCTTTCTACTCAAAATGGGTCAAAAAAATCACAAAATTTTCCAAGCTGCTTTCCTGCAATTTCCCCAGTAGGATTCAACATACAGATAAAGAGGCCCCAGTAGATGGGGCTACAAAATGCTGTGATCAAGCAAAACAGCAAAGAAGAACATGGGCAACCTCATACCTTGTTTATTTCTTCATCATACTCATCACTGCTGTTATCAGCCATGTTTTTGAGCTGTGGGCGTGTGGACCTAGGACCTGTTGAAGAGAGCACCAAGAAGGTTTCTGTATGTTACCCAAGTTTGGGTTGTGGGATTGCAGCATGGATTGTCACATTGAGCCACTTACGAATGAAGCCGTATCTACACAGGCCTTACACCCAAGTTTAACAGTCATACTTACTCACAATTTCAACTTGCTTTGGCTGAACTAGAATATAATGTAGGGGCTGGCCACGGTGGAAAAGCCCAAATCCATGTTAAACCAACTATGTCCTAGATGCTGACCTAGATTTCAGTGACAATTGCCATTACCACATCTGATCTCACTAGCTTTTTGCAGTGAGCACATTTCATTAATAAAAATGTGTGAATGTATTCTATTCTACCTCCTGAGAGTAATATGCTTATGAGCACATCCCAATGAATCTGCTCACTCTCCAATTTTATGGAGAAGACTTAGATCCCATCAGAGTATTTTTAAGAAGATATAATAACCAAGATCAAGTTGCCAATAGCATACCCGAGGTTGGTCAGCATTTTCATTTTAAGGAAAGAGCCAAACGGTTTTAGTAGGAAAGATAGAAGCAGGATGTGTACTTAGGCTTTCCCCTACCTAGCTGCCGTGGAGTTGGCGTGTAGATACTGGCAACCTCTTCTGAGTCGTTAATCTCTAGACTCTCATCATAGGGCTGGTTTTCAACGATGTTGGTCTAACAACACACACACACACGGTCGGATGGCGTTTACAGGGAAGAGCACTTTCTCTTTCGTGTTATTACGGGCTCTCCCTAGTGAATGATTGCAAAGCACTTTACACATGAAACACCTCTGAAATGCTGCTCATGTTAAAGGTCCGATCTGCCACTGCCCGTGCCTCCAGAGACGGTGCCAATTCCGCACGCGGGTGCAGAGCCCTGCATGGACCGTGCCCCCAGACAACACCGGCCCGGGGCTGGCATCCGACCGAACGCTGGTTTACTCCCCACGCGGCCCGCGGGAGACTCGGGGCCCCGCGCGTGGGGCTGCCGCGGCCGAGGGCCTTTCCCCAGCCCTGCCGGGCTCCCTCCCCGTCTGCCCCCGCCGCGCCTCCCCGCACAGGCCGGCGCTCGGTCACCTGCAGGGCCTCCGCCATGTCCCGGCCTTTCAGGGCCCTGCCCGCCGCCCGGACGCCATCTTCGCCTGGCACGGCCTGTGTATCGTCACCATGGAGATTGGAGAGTAACTCTCGCGAGAATGTGCAGCCCCAGCTCTACGGCTTTCCGGCGACCAGATCGACTCACCCAGGATCACGTCAATAAATGTTCCCCCCCTAGTGTCTATGGTTATGGGAACGCTTTGAGCAGCGGCCCCTAGTGGTCGAACAGCTTCACGGCAAGAAAAGAGTAGGGTTTTAAGTCGCCAGCTCCAACTCAGGTTGGCATTATTCTAGATCGGGTCGGAGTGGTCTAGCGCAATATCACCCTCCCAACGCAGGATGAAAAGGACCGAGCTGTTCTAGTTCGAGCTAGATTGGTTTACAGCACTGCAAACTCCCATCATCGTAATGCAGGAAGGATGGGAAATGGACTGTATTGTTCTACAATTGACTAGATTGACTCAGAGCAAAGCAAATCCTTCTGACCCCTCTAGGACTACAAGGCAAGGGGATCTTTCTAATCTGTCATAATTTGCCGAGTGCACTTCAAATCCTCCATCAGCCTGTCTGAGAAGGAAAGTGTAGCGGTGCGAGTGGCAGGATATTAGAAAGACAGGGTTGGGCGAGGTAACATCTTTTACTGGAGTAACTTCTGCTGGTGAGTGAGTCAAGCTTCTGAGTTTACACGGAGCTCTTCTTCGGGTCATAAAGAGCTCCGTGTAAACGCGAAAGCTTGTCTCTCTCACCAACACAAATGGGTCCAATACAAAATATTACCTCTCCCACCTTGCCTCTCTGGGGTGGCAAAGGCAGGGATTAGGTTTGCTCTACACCCGCAGTTTTCAATCTGAAGTGCATGGATGGAGAAAGCAGGGGCAGGGTAGGCAGTCAGGGCAGAAACTCTCTTGCCATGGGGTCTTCAGCTGGACAAGGCCCCGCCTAGTCTGTACTCTAGATCAAATCTAGAACAAGCTCCCCTCACCTTCAGCCTGGCTGCATGGACAAGCCTCACCCCAGCTCCTTGGCCGTGCACAGCGCTCAGCCCGCCTGCTGCGGGGCATCTCCCAGGGGGCGGCGGCGGGGTAAAGACAGGTTCTAGAGCAACTGGATCTAGACCCTCCCCAGCCCCCCAACACAAGTAGGTCGGAAGCAGCTCGGAGAGCGGCCCCGGGCACAGCAGCCCCTCGCGGCACATGGGAATGGCGGGGGGCCCCCACGCCGGGTAAGCCAGCGCGGGTCTCCCCCCATGGGGACACGGCGCTCCGCGGGGCCCAAGACCGGGGCGGGGGAAGAGCAGGACGCTCCCGCCCCCTTGCGTGGCGGCGCTTCCGGCTGCGGACGTGGCTCGGCGCCGCCATCTTGTGGGGCAGCTGGAGGGAGACGCGGCGGCCGCTGCGGAGGCAGCGAGAGACCGAGCGCGCCGGGCCGCACACACGCTCCGCCGCCATGGTAAGGACCAGGCCGCAGCCCCGGCCTGGCCTCCTGGGGAGCGGGCACTCGGAGTGGCTGGGACCGGCCCGGGGAGGCTGGGCCGTGGGGCACGCGCGGGGCCCGGCCCCGAGATAGGGGGCACCCGCCAGGCCTCTTCGTGCCCCTCCCTAGCGCCTCGCCGCGGGGGCCGCTCCGTGGAAACAGCCCGGTCCCCTCGCCCGAGGAGTCACAGGCCCGGGAGCCTCCCCGCCGGCTTGTGTGTCGCTCTCGCTGCGGCCGCGGCTCTGCGGCCCGCCTCTGTCTGGCTGCCGCCCTGCGGCGGCGGGTGCCCTTCCCGGTGCAGCCGGCGAGCCCCGCCGTGTACCTTGCACGGATCCGGGACACGTTGCCATGCTTCCACCCGGGGCCGGGGTGCACCTGTGCCCCCTTGCAAAGCAGCCTTCTCCTGCAGGGTTCCCCGACCGTCCGGGAACCAGCCGCAGGGTAACAGCGGGTGTCTTGGGGGCACTTTGCCTCCCGTCCCGCATTGTGCACACCTCCACTCCCGCTCGTGAGGACAGCAGCTCTCTGCAGCAACGACAGCAGCTGCTTACCAGGAAAAAGAAAGTAGTATGGTTTGGATCTCAATCTAGTTTGACAGCTGAAAACAAGGAGGACCAGTGACCAGCAAGTGCTCTGTGGCCCCGGCGTTTGAGAGCTTCTGGTTGGAGCACAGGGTTTGGAGTCCGGACTCTCCTAGTCTTCTTCCTATTGCTGCCCCTCAGAGTGAACGTTGGCATGCTGTTTTGCCTCTGTATATTTGTTTCCCCACCTTTATATACCCGGGATTAATGATGAAAAGTGCTATAGAAATGGAAAATATTAGTATATTGCACCCTGCAATACACGAGACAAATGGACTGTGTGTATATATGTATACAAGATCATCACTGTACATAGATTTGATTAAAATTGGCTGTTTGAAAAAGCATGTATGATAATACTGTAAGTTAAAGTACTTTACAGGCAATAGCAACCCTGTGATGTAGTTGATATCTCAGTTTAAGGTTAGTAAAGCTTGAGGTACAGAGCAGTTAAGTGGTTTGCAAAAAATCACATGAATCAATGACCTGTCTGGGAAAAGAATTCAGTTGTCCTTACAATCCTGTTGTGACCTAAGATCCCTGTTCTTATAGAACATGCATTTATGTTGGTTTCTTTGTATTGTCTATGGCCAAGGTTTTAAAAACTAAACCCTAACTTTGAGTGCCCAACTGGAGGTACCTTATTTTCAGAGAATGGTTATTTCACACTTTCTGAAAATCAGGTTCCTTTAAGACATGGCAAATTGGGCATGCAGAATTACTAGTCCCATAGTTTAATATTAATCCAGAGTTTGTACAAACACGTAAGAAGACCTATGTGATCTATATATGAACGTCGATCTATACAAATTGTTACCCATCTTGCTTCACGCAGGGGATTTGAAACTGATATGCAGTTATTTTATTCTCTTTCTATTCTCGGGTATTGTAGCTATTTGTATTGTAAAGAGGCTAGCTTGGTTCCTAATTGTAGTAAATTACATTTCACTCTCCTTCCTTTGTAATAGCATGGCTTGTACACAGTTTCAAGCGTGTGTTTTTTGTGGCCAAAGATAGTGTGCTTACACTGCTCAATAAATTAGTAAATGGATTTAAAACAGCGTCATATCCTGTTGGAGATGGTGAAACAACTTGGATTTGATCAGAGAAAATATTTTTTTAATAACAACCTGTTAAATGAACTAAAGGAAAATTTGACAAGTCATGACAATCTAGCAAGCAAAGTGCAGCAAGAGATAATATACAGAAAAGGACAGCTTAATTTAAAAGGACATTAACTTTTGGGATTGCTCCTTTGAAGAATTGTTCTTCCCTCAAGCTATTTTTATGATTTTTGAATTTAATGGGAAAAAATATTTGTACTAAGGGCAAAAAAAATTGAAGTAATTTGAACCTTTTCTTAGTAAGCAAAATGTGTAACGCAGCAAAATCAAGTACTGTATAACTTAATACCTGTTTCAGGTTCATAGATAATATCAAATCCTTTCTACTTAAATATCGGGTCGTGATTATTAGATATAATTTTTCACTATTCACATTTCACAGCTCCTTCTACAAGGAATTGCTTTGCTATAACTTTTTATTGCTGAGAAAATGCTTTACTTAATTTAGTGACGTTAAGAAGAATGTACTTTTTAAAACAAGTTCCAAACCAAGAATACCTAGTTTAATTTTTGTCCTCTATCCAAAGGAGTTAATTGTTTGCATAGCAGATTTTAAGTACCTTTAAAAAGGCTTATCCCTTGCTTTCACAAATTAGTAGTCTGAAAAGAATTGTTATGGCTGGTTGAAAATTTCTTACTTTTTTTAATGTGGTGTGTGTTTGTGATGTGCTCTCTCCACACAGAAGATACTGTCCTCTCAGTAACAAAATTGTCAATTAATAAATGGAGCCATCCGTTTAAAACCTAGTTGAATATTCAAGTGGCACATTTGCAGTATTAGTTAAATCTAATCAAAGAAATCCAAACAACTGAATCTGGTGTTTGCTAATGTATTTAAGTTACAAACAAGATTTGCAAGCTGCCATATGTATTAGTTCAGCATAGCTTTGCTTATAGATAAAAATTTTCAAGAAATTCCTATCTCGTAGCCTTAGATTACTGAGATCACTGGGACATTAAATATGGTAAAACAGTATTTTCATATTCTGGATCCTTGCAGAGTAGAGACTGAGGATGCTGTTAACTTTTCTGAATCTCCTCTCTTGACACGCTTATTGAAGTAGTATGTATATCAAATCAACACTAACAGGCCAATGTCCAAAGGCACATAGTGTGATTGAACAGTGGAATATGCTCAAACCTGACACACACACCCTTTGTACAGTCCTATAAACTGGTGTTTTTGGGTTGTCAATGATTGTGATGAAGCAATGACACATCATCAGTCTTGGCTTCCAAAGTGGTAGCACTTGACTCAGAGGCACAATGTCAATTACAGGATCTGTGGTACCTTATAAGCATACAATAATCTGTGACTACTCCCTTAGGTAAACTTAGTTAAATGCCTGTTAAGTGATCTTTTGGTGTGATTGAACCTCACTGAAGACCATGTTAATGGAGTATGTAACTTACTTTGCTACTCTAGCAAGTAGCATTTGAGATCCTTTTTTGTGTGCTTGTGCTTTAAGTCAATGTGAAAGACTTGTTCTTGTTCAGAACACTTTTGAGATTTTACTGTACCTTACCTCTGTGTTAAAATAGTCTGTGAATTCAGGTTCGTTAGCTATGTCAGCTCTGAACAGAGTGACATGAATTAGTTGGATTTGGGGGATGGGAGGAGCACCAAAACAGAAGTGGGTCTCCCTCTTAGTGTGGAGAACAGAACTCTTCTAGGAGAAGTGTGAATGAAAAATGTACATGTTCATGTAAATAAATTAAAAAAAACATATCACTAAGTATGGTAGGCACTATACAGATGAGCATGAATATATGGTCTCTGACCAAAGAGTTTCACCTACATAGAGAATTAACATTATCTCAAACGTTTTAGAGACTGTCTAGTCTCAGAAAATCTGTTTGCTTGATGAATGAAACTAACCACTGCTTGTATTCCCCATAGGTGCTCTTGGCGGCAGCCGTCTGCACAAAGGCAGGGAAGGCCATAGTTTCCCGGCAATTTGTGGAGATGACTCGAACCCGCATTGAGGGGCTGCTGGCAGCCTTCCCCAAACTTATGAACACTGGGAAACAACACACGTTTGTGGAGACCGAGAGTGTGAGATATGTATATCAGCCAATGGAGAAGCTGTATATGGTATTGATCACCACCAAAAACAGCAATATCCTTGAAGACCTAGAAACACTCCGGCTCTTCTCTAGGGTGGTAAGGACTTTATTCCAAGCTTACTTAATACAAAATTCAGATGATCTTGTCCTGAAGCAATGATGTTATAAAGTGCTGTATTGGAGAGCTATTACTGCTGTATCCACTGCCTCATAACATAATCTGATCTACTATGGTCCATTAGTGACCTGGAAGTAGTCATTGAGTCTGATCCCATAAGCTTCTGCAATATTCCTTGACTGAGGAATGGAGGAAGTGTCTGGCTTTGAGTTAATCAATGAGATTTAAACCAAAACTGTCCAATCCTTCAGTAAATTAAGTATTTGTTAACAAGTATGTAGTGATGTAAACAAAACCTTAGTACCAGTTGTACGGAATAAATAAGTAGAGTGGATTTAATGTATTGTATGCAATTGCTGTAGTAGTAATCCTACTGTAAAAATCTATCTGCATGTGTATTCATAGATTGTCTGTATAAAGCTTTGTCTGTAATCCAGATACAGCCAGGGGAACTCCTGGAAATCACAGCTCACTATCTGCTGCCGGGTCAGGCTTCTATTGTTAAAATGTAGCTCAAATAGTCTTAAAAATGCATGCTTTAATAGTGACACTCAATCTGCCTATTAAGCAGTGGAAAAAAGCAATGACTGGTTAATGGCTTTAAATAGATAGCGGTGGGGTGGCATTTGGGAGCCAGGTGAGGCTGGGAGGGTCACAGAAGTGATGCTTTTGGTTTAAATTAACCCCAGTGCAGATCCTACATGAGGCCTCAGCACCACATAAGTCTCACACCCTCACAATAGAATGTAAGTAGTGCATAGGCCTTCTGCTAAATCTCTGCACAGGGGTGAATTCACCCTCTACATGCGGTAGGAGGCTTAGCTGAGGTAGTCATCTTCTCTTTCTCTGCAGAGACTCTTCTTTAATTATTCTCCCTAACCAGATTCCCGAATATTGCCGAGCTCTGGAGGAGAACGAGATCTCTGAGCACTGCTTTGACCTGATTTTTGCCTTTGATGAAATTGTTGCCCTGGGCTACCGTGAGAACGTAAACCTGGCACAAATTCGGACCTTCACAGAGATGGACTCACATGAAGAGAAGGTGTTCCGAGCAGTCAGAGAGGTGGGGCAGAGCCATTCTATGTCTGTCGTGTGTCCAGGAATTACTGCTTTTTGTACTGTGACGTTGCTGTTTGTTCCAGGTTTGATCATAACCCTTAATTCTTCAGTGATCAAATGTATTTTAACATTTTGTAAACAATCTGTCCTGCCTTCTTCTCCTCTTTTTTTAATTGATTAATGCACTTTAATGCATGGAATAGATCAAAGCCTTAAAGGTCTTGTCAATCTCTGGTCTTTTTCCTCTAGACTCAAGAGCGTGAGGCAAAGGCTGAAATGCGCCGTAAAGCCAAGGAGTTGCAGCAGGCCCGAAGGGATGCAGAGAGACAGGGCAAAAAAGCACCAGGCTTCGGTGGATTTGGCAGCTCGGCTGTGTCTGGGGGCACAACTGCAGCCATGATCACAGAGACCATTATTGAAACAGAGAAGCCCAAAGTGGCACCAGCACCAGCCAGGTATGAAACTGGTTCAGGTAGACTAGAGCCCTGCCCGAGACTAGTTTAGATCCCTGCAGCAGGACTGGTGTCCCGCAGGATCTGTTGCTGTAATAGCAGGAGCAGGATTAAAATGGTCCAGTGCAGGGCTCTTAAGATAGAGCGTGTCCATCAGCAAGAGAAAAGATATTGTGGACTGTTTGTTAAAATTAGAGTCCAGTTTTAGGTTGTCCCGATGATTAACTGCTTTGCTAGACAAGTGAAATTAAATGATTATAGAGGGATGTTAAAAAATGCACATAATATGTATGTGAGGGAGGTACCCATGGACAGTGTGTGTGTGCGCTAGTGCTCTCTACTACCTTGTGCATATGTGAGTTTCTTCTTCTAGATAAATTAGAGCTTTCTACCAACTAATGTGTATTCTGGGTGTTTTGAGCTTTCACTTTACCTCATGATTCTGCATGTTTGCAGCTTTCTAGTAATTATGGTGCTTCTATGCATGCGGCTGCTGAGGTGGAATAAAGACGCTGGATACTCCCACTTGGTTGTTTTAAAGCAGTATTGAGAATTTTCGTAAAGCAGAAATCTCTCTTCTGAACTTGGGTGGAGCTGCACTTGTTCTTCTAACAGCCTAAATTGCTGCCCATGCCTCTCACAGCTATCACATGCTCCCTAGACGGCCCTTTTTATTTATAGGAGTTTTTGTGGCACTCAGCAGTACAGTATCTAAGTGCCTCATGTACATTAAGGAATCTAACCTGACAGATAGATCTGTGAGGCAGGACAGTATGATTTATCACCATTTTACAGATGAGGAACTGAGGCATGGATTAAATGACTTGCCCAAGGTCACAGAGCAACTGGCAGTACTGGGAACAGAATCCAGATTTCCTAAGTCCCAGTTCAGTACCTTACCCACAAGACTATCCTTTCTCTTCTTAACATGTCTTGAAAAGGGCTCAAAAAGTAGCTGTGATGCTGGAATGGTCCAATTGTAATGATGTGAAAAAATGGTGGAAAGATTGTAGCTGCTACCATAGTTGTCAGATGCTTATATCATATTTTTGTTCTTTAGACCATCAGGTCCCAGTAAGGCTTTGAAGCTTGGAGCTAAAGGGAAGGAGGTGGACAACTTTGTGGACAAGCTAAAATCAGAAGGAGAAAATATCATGACCTCTTCTGTAGGCAAGCGTTCGTCAGAGACAGCCAAGGTTCTCGCTCCACCCATTAACATGGAGAGGTAGGTATTGTCCTGGGCTGTAAGAGGATACTCTTTTCAGTGTGACTGTAGACTCCAGTGATGGCTTCTAGAGCTGTCAAAGCTCTTCACTTGATTTTATTAAACAGATTTCTTCCCACCATTTGGTTCTTACATGCTGACCTTTAGCTCTTGTGTAAAATTTTCAAGAGGCTTTGAATTCATTTAGGCAAAGTCCCATTTTCAAAAGTGACTTAGGTGGTTAGGAGTCTAAATCTCATTGAAAGCTATTGGGACTTATGCTCTTCAGTCATTTAGGTGACTTGGAAATTTTACCCCTCATCTTTTGAATTTTTATTTCAAATATTCAGCCTAATTTTTCCCTTTCTCCTAATACTCTTATTTCCCGGTGTCTGCATCCTTCAGATCCTCCCCCATCTGCTGTTAAATAAGCTATACAGAGTTTTTAAGTTTTTCATACTTCCATTCCTCTGACTCCTTAACTACTTTTGTTGCTTTTGTCTGGGATTTTTCAGTTTGTCAGCAGATACCAAGTATTGAGATGGCTGGATCAGAAATCTGCTTTCTCTGCTCCGAGTGTTAGTAGAGTCTTGAAGAGTTCCTGACTAATTGCCAGTTAGAGTACTTGTATGCAAATTTCCAGTTTTCTGTATTGGAGCACAGAGCCATCTGCTCCCATTAGAGCAACATTATACCAGTTTTATGAGGTTAAGTGAAAAACATGACCAGGCTGCTCTCCTTTCTAGACAAGTTTTCATATTGTCTACATGTGTTCTATTCTGTACTGAACAGAATAGCTTGGCAGTGCAGTACGTAAATTTGCTGATTGTCTTTTGAAGCACCAGAGGGGTCCCTTTGTTTTTAAGGTAAAATGTAAAATTCCTCCCAGTGTTTAGCTCTTTCTTTTGAAAACTGCCGGAGCTTTCTGCAGAAGAGGAGCCAGGGTTCTGTATTTGGGCTCTCATCTGTTCGAGATTTATACCACACTCACAGTGTCTTCTGTGTGAATCTGTTTAGAGCAGAAGAGCATGTTTCCATAATTCTGTTCTGCACCACTCTGCTCTGGGTCATTCTTTTTATGACGACATCCTCTTGGGCACCCTTTTAAAAACTTAGTTCCTCCCTATCAGGTCTTTAAGGGAGGAAACAACTATCTTGCCTGTCAAACCAGGGCATTTGGTGTGTATTGGGCTTTCTTTTCTGTGCAGCGTGCATATGAAAATCGAGGAGAAGATTTCCTTGACTTGTGGCCGTGATGGTGGGTTACAGAACATGGAGCTGCACGGCATGATCATGCTGAGGATCTTAGATGAAAAGTTTGCCCGGATTCGCATCCATGTAGAAAATGAAGACAAGAAGGGGGTACAGCTACAGGTAAGGCTGGCTGATGGTCCTGGCTTCCGTACATGCTTCTGTCGTGGATGGTTGCAGCACTGTATTGTATATTTTTATCCAAGTTCTCCCAATAGATACAGTGAAAAATAGCACGCAGTTATGTTAAATATAAGTGCAGCACAAATAAAGAGCCAAATCTCATGCTCAAACGACTCAAGTTAACTTGAAAACTACAGTTTCTTACACTTATCATCCTGCTGCCATAGCCTTATCTATCCCGTGATGCAGACTGACGCACTCTTGATTTCACTTGGACTTTGCAACAGTCCCAGTGTGTTGCTTGACACTAGTTATATCATGAGAGCTTCCTTTGTAAGGAAGAGAAAGTTTGTATCAAGTTACTCTCACCCAATGAAGAATGATTTAATCAACCAGAAGACTACTTGTTCTCCCAGTTACTTTTGCTGTTGTCATTGCTCTTAATACCAGAGACAGTCTCTGGAACCACAGCTTTTGGGCTACAGTCAGTATTGTAAACTCAGGAGACTGTCACAAGTTCGACCTTTCCTCTCTCCATGTGGTTCCGTGTGCTTGTTGAGCCCTGAAGGTTTCCCCACTTCATATGCCCTGTGTCATGGCCATCATTAGAACGTCTACAAACTAGGTAGTGTTGCTGCTTAATTGGTCAGAGGGCCGTGTGTTTAGTGATGGAAGTCCTCATCGCTTTCCCAGGGGGCTGAGAATTCTTCCTCAACACTCCGGCACCTGCTGCTCCAGGAAGAGTCAGGTGACGGTGGCAGCGCCTCTCCCTCCAATATAACTTAGATGCTAATCACCAAAAAGTGGCTTTGCTGAAATAGCTGCTCACATCTATTGCTATAGTGTAATAAATTTGTTTTTATAATCCAAGTGTTAATTTTCCCTATTTAGATGGTTTAACTTTTGCATTTATCTGAATTTGGTCAAGGAAAAGAGTTTCACTGGTTTCTAGTCTGTTCCACCCAGTTGCAGAAGGCTGCAAACACGGCAGGGGGCTGTTCTTTTGTTTTTTTAAAAATAAGTTTCAATTTGAATTTAAGTGGAAATATTCCTGCAGATCTCAAGCTTCATTAAAACTTATTTTATGAAAACCTAAATGTCAGCCCCAGTTTATCTGCCAGAATCCCTTTTAAAAGGAAAGCATTGGAGGAATGGAGAAATTAGCTAAATGAAACTTTTTGGTAAACTGGCCATCTGTTTCTTGGAGTGAACTCTGGATTGCCGAGCAACTGTGATCCTGTAGCACTTTGAAGTCAGCAGTTTTCCCTGGCAAAGGTATTCGTGTGTGGTCAGGAGCACCTCACAAGAAACAGTATTACCTAGACACATTTGTGCTCTCCATTGAGTTAAAACAAAGAATGAATAATTTACCCAGTCTGTGTCTTCCCGTCTCCTTCATTTCAGACTCATCCAAACGTGGACAAGAAACTTTTTACTGCTGAATCTCTGATTGGTTTGAAGAACCCAGAGAAATCATTCCCTATTAACAGTGATGTGGGGGTGCTGAAATGGAGGTTGCAGACCACAGAAGAGTCTTTCATTCCACTGACAAGTGAGTGCAAGCATGCATGTGGCATTCTTCAGGTAGGATACTGGAGCCTGGGCTAAAGAAGCTGTGATTGGTCTTTGGGTAGGAAATGACAGCCTATCTGCTACAGCAGGCCCTGCCTTCAGCAGAATGTTTTACTCTTTGATATTATCCAAGGGAAGACACGATTTTAGTGCCTCTTCCCTCTGTAACAATCACTTTAGCCAGTCAATAGCTATTTTCAGTAATGCTAGACAATACTGAGTGTGTTGCTCTGCAACTCACTCAAGTGGGCTGGCAGCTCTTGCGTGTGATTGATATTGATGACTCTTCCTCCTTCATTCAGTGCTGTCCTGCATTTTTCTAAGTGTGTCTTTCTCCAGAGGCCTGTTCCTGTAAAACAGTCACATGATCCAATGTGCGCTTTTGTACCCTTAGTTAACTGCTGGCCGTCGGAAAGCGGGAATGGTTGTGATGTTAACATTGAATATGAGCTGCAAGAGGAGAGCCTAGAACTGAATGATGTGGTCATCACAATTCCATTGCCGTAAGTAGGATTTGGGGATGGGGCGAGGGTCAGCAAGTACCTGTAAATATCCTGTAAGTTCTTTCCCTTTCCAGCAATCACGGGGCAGCATAGGAGGGGATGGCATTCATGTGAAATACATCTGTCTGCTGTAAATCCAGTGCTGTCTTATTCCCCCATCTGAGGAGCTGAGATTGCCTCTCTTACACGTTGCGGACTGACTGTTCTCCCTCCGTCACCCATCCTGGGGGCCCTACCAAATTCACAGTTCATTTGGGTCAATTTCACTGTCGTGGGATTTTAAAAATTGTAAATTTCATGATTTCAGCTATTTAAATCTGAAATTTCGCGGTGTTGTAGTTGTCGGGATCCTGACCCAAAAAGGAGTTTGGGGGTGTGTGGGGGTGGGTTGCAAGGTTATTGTAGGGGGATTGCGGTACTGCCGCCCTTACTTCTGCGCTGCTGCTGGCAGCAGCACTGCCTTCAGAGCTGGGCAGCTGCGGAGCGGCAGCTGCTGGACAGGAGCTCAGCTCTGAAGGCAGAGCCCCCACCAGCAGCAGCACAGAAGTACGGGTGGCATGGTACGGTGTTGCCGCCCTTACTTCTGCGCTGCTGCCTGCAGAGCTGGGCCCTCAGTCAGCAGCCACCACTCTCTGGCCACCCGGCTCTGAAGGCAGCAGCACAGAAGGATGGCGTGGTGCGGTATTGCCACCTTTACTTCTGCGCTGCTGGCGGGGCGCTGCCTTCAGAGCTGGGCGCCCGGCCAACAGCCGCCGCTCTCCGGCCACCCGGCTCTGAAGGCAGCACAGAAGTAAGGGTGGCAATACTGTGACCCCTAAAATAACCTTGTGACCCCCCTTTTTCGCGCAGGACCCCCAATTTGAGAAGCGCTGGTCTCCCTGTGAAATCTGTATCGTATAGGGTAAAAGTGCACACAAGACACAGATCAGATTTCATGGTCCATGATGCATTTTTCATGGCGGTGAATTTGGTAGGGTCCTACCTGTGGCTCTTGGAGGGCTTTTAGGAGGTGAGCTGTCCCCTTTGGGGCTATTACAAGTGTGTCTTTAACCTGTGTGCAAACGAGCTAATCTGCAGCTCCTTATTGCCCTGCTGTAGGTCCAGTGTTGGCGCCCCAGTGATTGGAGAGATTGATGGGGAGTATCGCCATGACAGCAGGAGGAATCTCCTTGAATGGTGCCTACCAGTGATAGATGCCAAAAACAAGAGTGGTAGCCTGGAGTTCAGCATAGCTGGGCAGCCCAATGACTTCTTCCCGGTGCAAGTCTCCTTCATCTCCAAAAAGAATTACTGCAACATACAGGTATGGCCATCCCCAACTTCTTATGTGTCCTTCTGGTGCAGAGCTTGGGAGGCTATGCCTAGAAGCCCAGTGCACTGCAGTCCTCGGAATGACCAGTCGCAGTGGCACACTAATTGTTTTGGGAATAGACGCTCTGCTTTGCGTTTGTAGCACCCACTCAGCTGTGTCACTGATACTCCTGGATACTGTCCAGCCCTTGCTTCCCTTTGCTGTCTGCTCCGCCGCATGCTCTGTTGCACCATCCTCTTCTCAGATAGTTTCTCTTCTTAATCTTTTTCTGCTGGATCTTCCCCAAGAGCAGCCTCTTCATTTTATATTGCTGCAGTTCCCACTCACTGCTTTTCAGCCCTTGCCAATTGTATGGAAACTACCCTTCCTTCAGCCCAGTGCATTATTCCCACCTGGCACTGCTGAAAGAGTAGGCGGCAGTAATGAGGATGGCTTGTGCTGTGATTTCTCAGATCCCTCAAGCTAGGGAGGTGAGGTTAGATTAGCACTAAATGGGAATCCTCCAGGAAATGGGTAAGTGTCGGCTGAAGTGGTTGTGGTGAATCAGGGCATATCTACACCATTTGCACTGCCGCAGGGAGTGTCGATTTAGCAGGTCTGATGAAGACACGCTAAATCGATGGGAGAACAGTCTCCCATCGATTTTGTGTACGTAAGGGAAGTCAATGGGAGATGCTCCCCCATTGACACAGTGCAGTGTAGCCACCACGGTAAGTGGATCTAACTACTTCGACTTCAGTTACGTTATTCACGTAACTGAAGTTAAGAACATAAGAATGGCCATACTGAGTCAGACCAAAGGTCCATCAAGCCCAGTATCCTGTCCTCTGACAGTGGCCAATGGCAGGTGCCCCAAAGGAAATGAACAGACAGGTTATCATCAAGTGATCCATGCCCTGTCACCCAATTCCAGCTTCTGGCAAACAGAGGCTAGGGACACCATTCCTGCCCATCCTGGCTAATAGGGCCATCAATGGCTATCTTCCATGAATCTATCTAGCTCCCTTTTGAACCCCATTATAGTATTGGCCTTCACAACACCCTCTGGCAAGGAGTTCCAGAGGTTAATAGTGTGTTGCGTGAAAAAATACTTCCTTGTGTTTGTTAAATCTGCTACCTATTAATTTCATTTGATGGCCCCTTGTTCTTGTATTATGAGGAGGAGTAAATAACACTTCCTTATTTACTTTCTCTATACTACTCATGATTTTATAGACCTCTATCGTATCCTTCCTTAGTCGCATCTTTTCCAAGCTGAAAAGTCCCAGTTTTATTAATCTCTCCTCATACAGAAGCCATTCTGTACCCGTTCTAAGTTGTGTAAGATCGATTTACCGCAGTAGTCTAGACCAGCCCTCTGTAAGTGCACACAGCCTGATGCTAGGGGCATTATGCTGCCATCTCCTTCATAAGAGACAAAGTTTCTAGGCACTTGTCTTAAAGATGTTTTTCATGAGCTTGGGCATTAATGCTCGTATCCTGGCCAAATTCCATCTCAGATAATTCACTCAGCTTTTCTAAAACTTGCCCTGCAATTTCAGTTGTCTGGATTTCTTCCTCAATGCCTCTTCTAAGCATTAGTCACACTTTTCCTCATGAGATGATGGCTAAAGCAATCCATTTATCACAGTGTTTGAGAAGTGTTCTGGGGTGGAAACGAAGAATGATAGATCACCTGAAACACATGAAAATTCCCTTTGTCTTAATGTGGAGGCTTGTTTGGGTGGAGGTAAACAGCCACGGGATGGGGAACTGAAGGCTCTTTATCTACCTGCCTGGTTAAAATGAGCAGCTGCAGTGTGACCTTTCTCCACCTTGAACCTTAACCAGAAGCCACACTTCAGTTCAGTTCTGTCCAGGGTGCTCTGAGCAGAGACTTAGTTGTTACCATAAATGAGGTAACTGTCTGGATTCTTGTCCTCTAAGGGCAGCTGAGAACCAAACTCTTCTTTCTTAGGCTCTCAAGCTGAAGTTGACCCTGTGGCTTAGAGATGATGTGCCCAGCCACCCCAACCCCTTTGTTGTCCTGGTTTGAATTGAAAAATCTCTGCTTAATTGTGTTTTGGAGGTATAATATCAAGTGCTGAACTAACTGTGTATATTATCTCCACAGGTTACCAAAGTGACCCAGGTAGATGGGAACAGCCCTGTAAGGTTTTCCACTGAGACCACCTTCTTGGTGGACAAATATGAAATCCTGTAACGCCAGCAGCAGGGAATAACAAATGAATTTTTTAAATTAAAAGAAAAAAAGGCTGAAGTTTATTCGGAATGTCTGGAACGCCGCAGCCCTCTCTCTGCTAGGACACACGGCTCTGTCTGCCCGACTGCAGTGTTCCTGGGTCGCGGGCATTCTTTGGCAGAGAATTGACATGATCATATGGGGGAAAGGCTGCTAATTTCTTTGGCAGATTTTACTGGCCAGCACTAAAGCAGGATCTCTATTGAGAAACCCTGGCTTTGATACCTCCCCTTCCTCTCTCCCACAAAGCTGGCTACTTAGCTCAGTCCCAGAATGAAACTACGCCTCATTCTCTTCCTTTTTAGTATATCAAGAGTTCTGTTTCTTTTGTTATGATTGTTGCCATTTTAATTTGTCCCCTGCCTCCAGCCCTTGTTTTCATGGATTCAAATATGCATTAAAATATTCTATACATGGGCATTATGCCTTCTGGATCCCTTTCTCTTGGGAATGGAATAAGCTGATCAGACTAGGCCTCAGTTTTAAAGCTGAGGTTTTGGGTGATTGTAGTAAACCTGTTCCTCCCCTTTGCCTGTACTCCTGACTTGCTGCCTGTTCAGCTCTGCTGCTTAGTGATGGACCTGAACTTGGCCCAGCTCCCACAGTGAGCCCATGTGCCTTTGGTGTGAGTTAGAGCAGAGTTGTCTTCCAGCTGGCAGAGAAAATGCAGCTTCTGAATTGACTGGTTCCAACTGCAGGATGGGGGGAGCTCCTGGAAGTACTCACTTTTGCTGGAATTTCCTGTCACTGGTGTAGCCCGTAGGCCAGATGCTTAAAATCATTTCCCTGGTTTAAGTGAACAATCTTTGTAGCCTTTCTTGATCCATTTGAATCTTTCCCAGCAAATTGAGCGCCCATACCTGCCAGTATGCATCTTAGCCCTTCCTAGACACAGCTTGTAAAAGGGTATGGAGCCTGCCTTGTTCAACCCCATAAACATGTCTGAATTACTCTGACCTATTCATGCTTGGGTAAGTCTGCTTGGGCCAGTGTAAGAGCTGAGGAGATTGATCCTGTTGGCACTTATTGATGGAGTAGGAGAAGGGAAGCCTAGGTTGCAGCACAGAGATTTCAGGTAAAAGTCAAATGTACTGTAGTTCTTCTAAGTTTGCCCTGTGGTGTGAGGGCTGCACACAGCGGCACTCCCTTGCATCATAGAAAAGGTGTTTCCTCTCTGACTAGCTGCAATAGTGTTGCCTACCCCGTCCTCAGGGGACCTATCCTCACTTAAAACACTTCTCACCTACTTTCTTTAGAACCATTTTTGATGATATTGGGTGGTGGTCTCAGCCTGACTACATCTGAGCCGTGCCTGGCTGATCGCACAACTTCCACGAGGAACCTTGCTAACCACCATTGTAGCAAGGTCTCATGGTTCTATCCAAACATAACTATTTTGCTGGTTTGTGGGTGACAGGAAATGAAGTTTCTTGCTCATGGAAGTCCTAGAAACTTGTGCACTGTGCTCCAGCGGGAGAACACCTGTTTGAGACTAAGTGCCCACCAATACTTGTAGGGTCATCTGCCAAAGAAGTTAGCTGTCTCTCCCCTGTTCCCTTACTTGCATCAGTGAGGAAATGTAACTCCAATTCTTTCCATGTGAGGGTGATGTGTTCTGGAAGAGGGGAAGCAAATCCTATCCTGTAGTTAAGTAGACTATGAATCTTAATTCAGTTGTGTTCAAGAGTTGCTTGTCTGTATGATTTTAAAATGGAGTCAAGTTTAGTTTCAAACATCAAAGGAGCATTTTTCTTAATTTACTTTGGGGGTAATATTTAAAAAAAATTTTTTTGTAACCCTGTATAATAATGACCTAGGGAATAGAACACATTCCAGTGTACACACAGAATACAAATTCTTTAATCAAATAAAGAGTATTATAAAAAGCAATCAGCTTTGGCCTATTCACGTGCTGGAATGGCTCGGCTTTGATTTGTTCACAACATGCTCTGGGAGGCAGAGGGAGCCAATAATATCAGAAAAAGTGACCACAGCTCCATGGAGTTCATTGGAATAATCAGGATTGGGATAGCTCATGGGCAAGAGTTCTGTCTTATTTCCTTTTTAAAAAAATATTTAAGAACAGTAAAAATGACTGAAACTTCATGAAGGATTTTTGCTCTCATTGAATCTTTCCAGGTTGCATTTTGCTGAGCAGAATTGGATGACCATTTCCCTGTAACAAACTTTCCAGACTGTTTCTTGCCATATGTTATGTGCAGAATCACATCCAGCAGTGTCTGCTAGCTCTACTATGTAGGTATGACCTGGATGACTTGTTAGAGGCCATGGCAATTACTCTGTGTAGGTCTTGAACCTGTTATTCCACTCAAGAAATATTAAACCCAGAAAGGTGGCTGGGAGAGTATTTTTTAGTGAATACATTTAAAGTATGACTCAAATAAATTAAGAGAACTCGGGTGTTTTAATGTTGGGTTAAGCGGATATGGAGACCCTCTAGCAGGTGCCTAACAGCTCTAGCAACAGTTACGTTCCCTTTCAGCTAAGCCTGGGTCCCCTGTAGGCATGGAGCCCCCCTCCCCTAAAAACCTGTCGCTGAGTATTTTTAAAACAGTCTCTCCCTAGTCTCCAGTAACACAGGCAGCACATGACCAATGGCTGCAGGTTGGGGGGGAGCACTTGCCTCACTGGAATCTGCTACAGGTCTCTGCATGTTATCTAGATTCCTTAAAAGAAAGATAAGTAAAATAGTCCAAGGGTGAATGCTACTGTCTCCTCCCCTTCCCCCCCCCTCGCACTGGTGTATTATGTGAAGAGTGGGTAATATGGCAGAGTAGTCTGGAACGGTGAGGTGGAGAATAAATTAGAATTTTGAAGGTGTATGAAAGAACAAACTGATAAAAGATGAAGTTGCCCCGAGTGGAGCCCTGCATGGGATTGTTTTTTAATCCCACTTCCACCTGATCCCACTATTGCGAGATCCCAGCCCTACTGCTAGTCCCGTGCAGAGCTCTAGCCCAGAGAACGTGGTGTTGTTCACCTAGCCCCTTCCATTCCCATCTCAAAGCTCTTCTTCACGAATAGTAATGAATTACATTTCACCATGCTCCTCTGCCACAGGGAAGCATTATCCCAATTTACAGATGGGGAAACTGACACAGGAAGGCCTTGGAATGGAACCTAGGTTTCTTGGCTCCCAGTACTGCTCTTTAAAAAGGACTTGGGGAGATGGGAAGGAATCAGGCTTGTCCTTTTTTCTGCTGCTTGTTGCTGAAAGGTTTTTGTCAGTGTTTTCTGCTTGTTCTTTTAGATTAGTGCTCCAGATCTTGTCTAGGGAGATTCTGTGGTGACTAGAGAAGGAGTGAAATTGTGACAGAGACCACATTGAAAGCTGCAGCGATTGAGGGGAAGTGATTTTTAATCACTATAAGCACTTCGTATTTTGTTGACGCTTCTTTAGCTGCACTTCGGAGAAAAGATCTCTCTTTAAGCTACACAACTCCATCTCTTCAGTTCAGATGTGAATGCTCAGAGTACCCATTTCTGAGACCTCCAGCAGACTTCACATTCCTGTTTTTTGCCAAGGTAATAAATCATGCAAGAGAACACTGTAAAAAACAGTACAACCCCCATTTTAATACTTTGTGGGTCACTTCTAGCCTTCTCTTCTCCTTTAGCTGTTCCATGGTTTTGTAAGCATATGCCAGCTGATGTCTCTGTACTGCTAGGGATGGCTCTTTACTATCAGCAGTATAGTTGCTGCCTTGCAGCTCTATTCAGATGCAGTGTACAGTAATTTTTGCTGAAGTTACTGACAGCTATTCACATCCTGATTTTGGGAAAACTTCAGATGCTGTAAATCAAACTCCTAGCCTGTAGACTGCCGTAGTGTTGCTTTGGTGCCCTCACAATCCCAATCCTACTGTTAACTCAGGCACTCTCTACATGGGAAAGGTTTTTTCTGTATAAACTAAGGTGTGAATTTAAACGATTAGTGTTGTTGCCATCTCTGGTGTGGAGACGCTCTTACACCAGAATAAGTGTGTCTTTTAAGGCTTTGTCTACACTACAGAGCTTTGTCAACAAAAGTTATGCCACTTTAATTAAACCACTGTTGCATGTCTACATTATGCTCCGACAGAGTGCATCCACACTAGCAGCTCTTGCATTGACGCAGAACAGTGCACTGTGGGTAATTATTCAACTGGGCATAGGGTTCTTTGGGAAGGATTTGCAATGCCTCATGGGGCCAGGTATAGCATCCTATGATGTAGGTTTCTCAATCCCATTGTTCCATGGGTATCTTATGAGATTGCCAGCTGCTTTTCAACTAAAGGGGGAAGAGAGAGTGTGTGACAGGGGGTGTGTGAGGGGGGAGAGACAGACTGGCGGCAAGTGAGTGAGAGATTGTGTGTGTGTGTGTGTGGGGGGGGAGTAGATATGTGAGAGAGACTGTTTTAGGGGAAGAAAGGGGGGGGGGAAGAGTGTTCACATGGTGTCTCTGAAGTTCACACAGCTGCCTGAGCAACCAATCCTGAGGGAGGGGGATGCCCTCCTCCCACATCATCCCCCCCATTCTACATTAATGGTTCTGTGATTCCCTCTGAGTTCTCCCATAGCCTCCTCAGCAGCTCTGTGAGCATTCCATGCTGAGAAATGTCAGAACTTCTCAGAGATTTAAAAGGGGAGGGGCGCGTGCCTGTGTAGCTAGATACAGGGCAGCCAACTTCAAAACAGTGAACAAAGCGGTCACAGCAGGCATTGTGAGATACTGGGGGAGGCCAGTTATGTCGACATAATGAACAGCAGCGTCTACACTGACGCTTTTGTTGCTTTAACTTTGCCACAAAAAGCTCTATGCCTCTCGTCAAGGTGGTTTTATTTTGTCAGCGAAACAGCACAGTTTTGCTGCCAAAAATAGCTTTGTAGAGTGTACACCACTCTTTTGTAAGAGAGAGCTGCTTTCATTTTTATTCCATAATCCTTCATTTCCCCGCATTGAATTACTAGGAAGACATTGGTTCTTCATATAGACACCTCTCTAGCTTCATGTGTCCTGGAATGTGGCTACAGAACCACTGACTAATTGCTGAGCATGCAGCAAAAGGTGTCTCTGCAGACACTGCCCAGTTCAACTCCTATGCTGACCCTGCTTAGAGAGTTCTAAAGAAGATGAGCACCAGCTTGCTATTTGTGAAAATCATTTCCTGTCCAGCTCCATGAACACACCTGGGCCCTTGAACTAACTGTGTTTGTGCTGGGCCAGGAAGCAAAAAATGATGAGCAAATTTAACAAAGTGGGAGGTCTTGTCCTGCACATTGACATTTCAGCTGTCCTGTTCCGAACATTTCCTGAGCTCCCAGGTCAGGGTGCTTCATTATAATGGAGAGGGTTTTGGGTGGCCAAGAGCTGATGTAATTTAAACTATAAATGGATCTATTTATTTTTAGTGAATTTGGTTTTAATTTGAAAAGTGTTTGTAGAGAGTCCCTGACTGTTTATCCCTCCTCTTGGACAGCAGCTGGCTTTGCTGCTATCTGGAGCAGGGTAATTTAGCTTAACTCTCCTATGAACTATGAGCATAGCTAGTCTGTTTGTTACCACATCCTCTTTTTGTTTTTGTTTTTTTGTTTGTTTTTCAACCCAACAATTATGTCTGGATTGTTAGCTCAATGGGGAATAGGGACTGTATTTACCATGCATTTGTTTAGTGCTAATACCCTGGAGCTCTGACATGGTTGAGGGCTCTAGGTCTAGAGATAGATGTGAAGAGCTAAAACCTCACCAGCCCCCATGCACACACAGCATGTCCCTGTAGGGGGGTGGCTACCCTGCTTCTGTCCTGAGGGGCTGGAACCAGCCCTGGGAGAGGGCTGAGGCTGGGAGCAGGCTGATTGGGGAAGCAGCTGCAGCTGGGCCACTCCCCAATCAGGCGCAGCTGGCCCTTAGAAGAGGGCAGTGGGTCTGGAGCAGACAGACTCTTTCTGAATGCAGAGAGGGAAGGATCTGGCTGCAGAAGGTACCTGGAGTGGAGCAGGGTTGGGGGAAGGCTGGGGAGCTCTGGCCTGGGAAACCCTCAGGCTGCAGGCCATAACGGGTACTGGTGTTGCAGGGGGCAGCACATGGGTAGGCAGAGGCAGCAGGTCCAACCTCCCCCCCCCCCCCCTTGCCTGTGACGACTGGCTAATATAGACTGCAGTCTGCCCTAGTGAATGGGGGCTTGATGATGGCTGGCCGGCAGTAGCCCATAGGCTGAGGCAAGGTGGGGATAGTGGGTGAGGGTCCTCCTGGGAGGGGAGACCCAGACTGAGGGGGTACTGCCAGGGGGCAGCACCCCAGTTAAAGGGGCACCGGGGTCCAGCAGCAAGCGGGACGCTGGCCTGCAGAGGGTGCTCTGGAGGCTGGACGAGCTAATTCCCTGGATCGACCAGTAGGAGGCGTCGCAGGGGTGAGTCCTCGCACTCTTACAGTCCCCTTGGTGGGGTGTGAAAATAACGACTAGTTTGGCTAAGTCGATACTGTTCAGCCCAAATGTGTTTGGAACTGATGTAGCTGGAACTGCAGGTTCGTGCTGTTTCCAAAGCCCAGTGCCAGGTAGGGCCCAAGTGTGTGTCCTTGTCCTGGTGTATCCCTACCCACTTCTCTCCCTTCTAGGAAAGGAGCGGCTGAAAGATCTGCCCTCATGCCTGTTCTCATCCTTCCTGGTCTCATCCCCCAGCTCTTGGGTGTCTCAGCTGTACAGTCTGTTGCATAACTAAAAATGCAGGGCTTGATAGATTCCAGCTGTTGACCTGTAGCATTGTCCAATGTACGCAGTGACTGTGGGAATTGGAAGCTCAGGCTACAGGCTGCATTGCATTGTGGTTTCATCATGTCATTTGTCAGACTGGATCTGACGAGAGTGCCTGGAAGTTCCTCCTGTCCTGAGCTGCTCCCCCACAGTGCTGTCTTGCTCACTCCATGGCTTCCAGTCTTTAGACACTGAAATAGCTGCTGATCTTAAAGACCTGTTGGGCTGTAGTGATTTAGTGCCCTATATCTAGTCAGGCTAAGTTTTCCTTTTGCACAGCTTGGGTGGGGGGAGGGCTCAAAGACCCAGCTCCCCCATCAGTGACTCAGAGGAAAAAGCAGGGGCAGGAGCATTTCAAGGGTATTTGTCTCTAGATTGTGGGAATCTATGCCTTGATTTTCTCTCTTCCCTTTCCCAGCCCTTCCTGGCTTTTTAGAGACTGGTCTGTAAATGGGCCAGGCACATCACTGCCACGTGCCCCCACTACCCGGAGTGAGTGAGGGTCCTTGTGGTTGTGCTAAGCTAGGGAGTTTGCTGCCAGGAAAGTAAGGTCTGTTCTTGCAGCTAGGTCTAGGTCAGCAGGAGTCAGAGAGCTCCTCATACTCTTTGCCATCTGCCTTTTTATTGTTAAAAGGAAAGGGTTGGAGAAGTATGAGGGGGTGAAGTAGGAGCCAGACTTGGGTTGTCTTCCAAGAAGATAAACACACACCACCCTATGCATGTACCTACAGCTGTACACCCTATCAAACCACTACATACTCCTCACAAGTCTCCCCCAAAGAGGATGAAAGAACACATCACAGATTGTGACACATGTTCCTTACTGTACTCTAGAAAGTGCTCAGAATTGGTAACTTCTGAGGATGAGATAGGAACCTGATGCGATTCCTTGGGTCTTTAGGGCAAGTCTCTTCCCTTCTCTGTATAGTAAATGGACAACCAACCTAATTTTAAATTACTGAGGGACAATCACCACTCATGGATATATTTTGCTTCCCACAACCACATTGCGGTACAACTTTTCATGAGTGATGTGTATCTGAGTATTTGGATTCTAATGCCTAAACTGTATGGTTAAATCTATTCACCTAAATGTGGGCTATTGGCTGATTATGCATTATATGTATCTTATGATTTTAAAAACAAACTTTGTATTTGTGAGTAATCTAAGCACTATGCCCAGCTGTACAGACACTCTTCTCAGCCTATGTATTATATAATTTTAACATTAGCTTTAATCAACAATTTAAATCTGGTTTTGCTCCTGGAAGCATCAGGGGCGAGGTGCTGCTGTTTGCAAAGTGTCTTTGAGTCCCTGTGCTGGGAAGTGCTCTGGAAAGGCACAGCTTTGTTCTCTCCAAACTGACTACACCACGCTACAGGCGCCAGCCCCAATTGCTGGGTGAAGCCCGCAGACCCAGGGTTGTGCAGACCACGGAGTATTTTTAGCCCGGGAGAGAAAGGAAAGGGGGTGGGGTGGTCCTGGCACCAGTGTGGGAGGCAGGAACCTCGAGTCTGGAGTGACTCGCTCTCGTCTGAGCGGGGGCAAGTCCGCTCCCCGCCTCACTTTCCCCGGCAGCGGCGGCCCGCGAGGCGTAGCGCCTTGATTTGTGCGGGGGGGGGGGGGGGGGGGGGGGGGCGCTGCCCGTTCCTTTGTCCCCTTTAGCCGGGGCCGGCGGCGGGGCAAGGCGACAGCGCTGGGGGCCGGCCGCCTCGGAGCCCCTCACCTGCCCCAGCCCCGCGCGCCCGCCGGGCGAGGGGGGGGGGCAGTTTCCTCGCGCGCTCCGCCCCCCCCCGGTGGGCGGTGACCGAGCCGCGCCGCCACGCGCCGAGCGGCTGCTCTGAGGGGAGCGCGAGCGGCGCCGACCGGCCAGGTAAGGGGGCGCCCGGGGGCTGGCTCCGGGAGAGGGGCGGCCCCTGCGGTGCCCGGGGGCGGCCGGCGGGGTTAGGGGGCCGGGCCGAGGCTCTCGGGCGCGGGAAGGGGCGGCCTGGCAGCCGCTGCTGCGCGGGCGGAGCAGGCGGCGGGGCGCTGCCGGCGGGGCATCTCCTCTCCCCGCGGAGCCCGCCTGTGAGCCGGGGCGGCGAGGGGAGGCCAGCGCGCCTGCCCCGGGCAGCGCCGAGCTCGGGCCCCCGCCTGCCCCAGAGAAACGCCCCGCGTGTCTGACCCCTTCTCCCCTAGCCGGTGACAGCCCGTCTGTGGCGTGCAGCCTCTCGCCAGGGGGGTCCGCACAGACCCGCAGCCTCCCCACGTGGGGCAGGGGTCGGCAGCCCCTCCGAGGCGGTGTGCCCGGCACGCCAAGGCGCGGGGTCGCGTGCCAGCCATGCCTTGTCACGTTCTTGGACGGTCTCTCTCTAGAAGTCTGTAATGTGGAACTAAACTGTTGTTGTGCGTAAAGTAAATACAGTTTTTAAAATGTTTAAGACGCTTCATTTACAATTAAATTAAAACGCAGAGCCCCCGGACCGGTGGCCAGGACCCGAGCAGCGAGAGTGCCAGTGAAAATCCGCTCGTGCCATAGGTTGCCTACCCCTGGGTTAGAGTCCCTGGGCAGCCTAGTGCAAATGGCTATTCAGAGACCAGCTACGCACAAGGGGAGGCATCTTGGCTGAATGGACTGATCGCTAGGGCTTAGGAGCCAGGAGTCCCAGCCTTGGTGTTGACTTGTTTCGCCTCTCTCTGTGCCCGTGAAATGGAGAGATGCTAATTAACTCAGCTTAGTGTCTGTGCTTTGGGAACAGTCACTGCTGTGTGAGTGTGGCAGGAGGGCTCTTGTCTGGGCCACTGTTGCCAGCTGCGGCTGTCCTTGTGGTTATTTAGCCATTGGCAAGTCAAGTGAAGGAATGACTTGAGCATGGAACGCACTTGGAGCAGCGGAAGGTGATCAGGAACAGTCAACATGGATTCTGCAAGGGCAAGTCATGCCTGACCAACCCGATTGCTTTCTATGATGAGATAACTGGCTCTGTGGATATGGGGAAAGCAGTGGACCTGATATCTTGACTTTAGCAAAGCTTTTGATACGGTCTCCCACAGCAAGTTAAAAAAGTATGGATTGGATGAATGGACTATAAGGTGGATAGAAAGCTGGCTAGATTGTCGGGCTCAACAGGTAGTGATCAACAGCTCGATGTCTAGTTGGCAGCCGGTATCAAGCGGAGTGCCCCAGGGGTTGGTCTTGGGGCCAGTTTTGTTCAATATCTTTATTAATGATCTGGATAATGGAATGGATTGCACCCTCAGCAAGTTTGCAGATGACACTAAGTTGGGGGGAGAGGTAGAAACGTTGGAGGGTAGGGATAGGGTCCAGAGTGACCTAGACAAATGGGAGGATTGGGCCAAAAGAAATATGATGAGGTTCAACAAGAACAAGTGCAGAGTCCTGCACTTAGGACGGAAGAATCCCATGCACCGCTACAGGCTGGGGACCGACTGGCTAAGCAGCAGTTCTGCAGAAAAGGACCTGGGGATTACAGTGGATGAGAAGCTGGATATGAGACCTAAGAGCATTTCCTGGGGGAATTTCTTCTTCCTGCCTTGTGATACTTTACCTAAGATATGTGACAATGCTGCCAAGAGTGGGAGAGTCACCAGGTGCCTAATGCTTGGCAGGTCTGCAAATAGTCTCAATTCCCTTGTTATGTCTGTTTGTTGAGCTTTAAAACAGTGGCACCTGGAAATATCTGTGGTTGGACTCTCATGTAGTGTCCCCCCTCATGTCCTGGTGTTTTGGCTAGTGCAAGTGAGCACTGCTGTTGTTCTGGCTTGGTGGGATTCCTCAGAGTGTCTGTGGGTGGCAGTAGAAGAACACCCTGCTGCTCTTCTCTTATTGGACCTGGGCACTGTCCTGTTCCCATATAATGAATTCAAACAGCCTTTCTATAAATGATGTTCAGGTCAGAGCAGCCTTGGGTCTACTAGTGTGTCATATCTGCCACTTGAGATTTGTTGTAAAATACAGATCGGTAACCTCAGCCTTGTTTTATTTTATCTGGGAAAGGGGGTGGGATGGGATGCTGCAGTTGGATTGAAGGGCATAGGCAGGGCTGGTAGGAGAGGGCTGGTATAGCAGGGAGCTAGAGTCAGGATTGTATGCATGTGTGGGGAACCATGGGGGACTGTGGGTTGGGACTGAGGTCATCTGCTGATCTGGGGGTGAGGGCATGGCTCCAGACTGGGATACCATCGGGGACTGCTGGTCAGAATGTGTGCATGGGGGACTATAGGGCAGGGCTAGCAGGAGGGCTGTTAATTGGGACTGAGATGTATTCGGTTGCCCAAACTCAAACCCTTCCATGATGCAAAAAGGCAGAATAGAGATTTATCTAGTTAATTCTTTGGAGACTGCAGTCTTGTTCCTAAGCATTAATTTGACAGAAAGTACTGCTGTGGTAAGGTGTTAGCTGTCTTACCTGACAATTCTTCATGTATTAGGTACCCTATTTAATTGAACATCTGAGCCCACTCCATTTGAATAAACCCTTCCAGACCTGTCCCTAGTGGGTGACGCGGAAGGCAGCACTTGCTTTATGGTTTCTTTCTGCCTCTCTGGATGCCTCACTTTGCCTTTGTGTCTTTTATGTTTCCATAGTGTTAAAAAGCAGGTCCCTATTTTGACTCCCAAATCTCCCTGGCTAGCAATACCTGGTGGTGACAGGTAAAACGGAATTTGTGTGGGGCTGGGGGGGCGGGAGGGGTTGACTGCTCTGTATAGAGTATGGCAAGAGTTGAGGAAATGCTTGGGGCTGGAGTTGGCAGCTGTGCACACTTTAATGACCCCAGTAGGGGAGCTCATTTCCTCCGGGGAGCTGAGATCAGTGGGTGGGGCAGAGAATTCTTTGTCTCCCACTGTAACGATCTTGGAGCTAATTTATGTTCCTGTTATTGCCAGGCGTGTTGTGTTGCCTTGGCAACATGTGACCAGGGCTCCACTGTGTGTAGTCTTTGGGATGGAGAGTGTATGGGGTGTTTCTGCCTAGAAGGAGCAATTGGAGAAAAGAAAGAGGGGAAGGAGCCTCTGGGGCAGGCTGGTCTCTCCTGGGCTTTGCACCTGTGATGACATGGCCAGCTCTGTGCCAAGAGGTGATCAGAACAAATGCTGGAGCCCCAGCCATGGGGAGCACGGCCTTTGAGATGAGATCAGACCCAAACAGTGGATTCAAATCCAGGCTTTGGGGCCAAACTGCCCTCCCAACCCTCTCATCTCAACATGCTGAAATGTGGAGTTGGGAGCCTGGGTCAACTCCAAGTTGTCCTGAGCACTGGACTGTTTCAGCTTGTTGCAGGCTGAGTTTGCGACTGGCCCTGATGGGCTGTTTCAGACCCTGCGACACCAGCTCCGTATTAGCCCTCACCAATCAGGGCCCTTGCTGCAATTTAATTACTGTGGGCTCCTGGCGCAAGTCCCCTTCCCACCCACGCTTGTCTCCAAGACAATGCTCCCGCCTCCGACATTCCCAGGCTGGAAGCAGAGCAGCCCATTGCTCACTGGGATGGGGTGGCAGCTTTGGTGCCTTAAACTTATTAACAGATGTGGAGTGAATGTACAGCCAAGTTGAATGCAGGGCCTGGATGCTGTGTGGTGTACCCATTAACTCAGCTGCTCTGACTGCTTCCAAGTGACTCATTGAAGGGAATAGGGGGTGGGGGGAAGAAAGAGGCCAGGGATGCTATATTTCAGGGCATATAACATAGGGTGCTGCAACTCCTTGTGGGTTACCCAGGTACCCTTCTCTTATGTGTTCCCTTTGCCACACCTGCATTCAGCCATTAGAGAGGATGATAGACATTGTCCCACTTCCATATGGTGCCTGTAGATGTACACATGGCCAAATACTGTTCTTGGGCACACCCAGGCTTCCATACTCTCGGTGTATTCGCACGCTGAGTTTGACCTTCCCTCTGTAGCTGCAGATACAACTAAATGGGGCACAGTTGGGTGCTCCTTCCCCTGGTGTGTTGTTAGTTTTAAGTAAGATAATAGCAGGTCCCATCTACAAGGTGTTTTATAAACATAAATTAACCCAGGCTCACAGTGCCCTTGGAGGCAGGGCAGGTTATTATCCCTATGAGAAAACTCAGGCACAGAGAAGGGAAATGATTTGGCCATGTGAGACTTGCTGGAGGTGTGATATGCATCTCCCTCTGTTTGGTTGGGGGTGGGTTACAGTTATACAAAGCTGCAGTCACTAATGGTGTCTCAAAGGGACCTTACTTGGAGGCTCGTGCAGTGATGCACAAGAAGAAGGGAAGGTGAGCAGTTTGGAAGGCAGCATCTGAGTTGAATGGACCAGCTGGATCTTAAAGGGAAACAAACGTGATCATAGAATATTACTAGGGTTGGAAGAGACCTCAGGAGGTCATCTAGTCCAACCCCCTGCTCAAAGCAGGACCAACCCCAACTAAATCATCCCAGCCAAGGCTTTGTCAAGCCTGGCCTTAAAAACCGATAAGGATGGAATGACCTCTAAGGATTGATGAGACACCCAGGAGAAAAAATCCTCCTTCCTCAACCCTCCCGAAGCCAAACTAGGCTCCCAGCCCTACCACTGCATTTCAGAGTGTTGCCACTGATAGCCCCAGCCCAAGAGAAATGGGCAGGAGGGATTCAGCCACAAGGCCAGTTGGCCCCACTAATCCCACCTGATGCTTCAGCTCACTGTCCCATGCCTGTATTGCGACCAGGCCACAGAGACTGCTCAGCTCACCAAGAATCCGACAGCAGCAGCTGACATCTGAGTGCAAGCTCCAGCCTGAGTTGTCAAATATTTGTAATTCTCATGTCTGAATGAGGGGTTTTGGCAAAGCCGGGTGTAGGATCCCAGTGCTGGAACAGTAGGGGGGGATAAGAGATGGAATTGAGGGACTTTGGCAGAGCTGTGGGGTGAGGGAGCCCAGGGCTGGAATAGCAAGGTGGTTATGAGATGGAATTGAGGGGCATTGGCAGAGCTGTGGGGGAGGGAGCCCAGGGCTGGAATAGCAGGAGTGCTGTGCGTCAGGATTGGACCAGCTGAGCAAGACTGAAGTTCATTTTTGTGGGTGGCCTCTGTGCACCCATCCTCCTTACGCTGAGGCAAAGTCCTCTGTATGCAAAGGCTCTGGGGCTGCTTTTCTGGTGGCCGCTGCTATTTCATGGTAGCTGAGCCCGACCCCTTGGCATTTGCAGCCTGCGCCTCTTTTCGTGGCAGGAACAAGTGAAGTGTTTTGCAGGCTGCTGTGAGAGAAGAAAGGCTGCCTTGTTGCTGCCAGAGGTGGGGCACCCGGCTGGGTTGGGCCTCATTCCCTTGCTAGCATTCCTAGAACAGAGTCTGCTTGTGAAGGGCAGCAATCACCCTTCGTGCTGGGGCTTCCCAGGAGGTGAGGTGAGAGGCTGGGATGGGGGGCATGGAGGAAGCATGAAATATGCCCCGAGGGGGGCTCCCCAATTCCTTATCTTCTGCACTGGGGCATTCCCTTTGGAGAGCCTTGGAGATAGCCAGGTCCATGGAGCGGCCACTGGCTCCCACAAGGATTCCAACGGGGGCACTGGGATGGGGGAGATGGTATCAAATCTTTGTGGAGAGGTCTGGGGAATCAGTATCCCCCTCCTCTGGAAAGCAGTAAAATCTCTTATAAGGATTATAGCATCTCTATGGTTATGGGTCGGGGGAGGTGGCCTGCTAGGCTAGTGAGAGAGTGGGAAACCTGGGCTTGTCTTGTAGTTAGAATGGAGTGGGAGAGGAATCTGGACTCCTGGACTCTATTCCTGGCTTGAGGAGGGGAGAGGAGTCTAGTGATTAAAGCTGAAAGGTGTGTATGGAGAGTCTGAGAGTCAGGACTCCTGGGTTCTAGTCCTGGCTCTGGGATAGGAGAGGCACCTAATGGTTAGAGCTGGGGCAGCAAGTCTGGGAGACAGGACTCCTGGGTTCTATCCCCTGCTCTGTTCTAGACTGTTGTGGTGACTTTCCCTCTGGGTGCTGGAGTTCCCCCATTTGTGAAGCCTCATGGGAGCTGGGTGGGTTTGGTGCTGTCATGCTCAGATCGATGGAAGGTGCCAGAGCATGGCCCCGTCTGACACTTGCCCCTCACCCCACACTGACTCTGTGGGTTTGGCTGGGATCCTGTGGCCTGCTGTGGTGGGAAGGGGTTAATCTCCAAGCATGATTCCATCCTGGCCTCCTTCTCTTCCTATTCAAGAGTCCAGCCCCCTGCCTGCCTTTCCTCTGGCCCAGCAGCAGCCAAGAGCTAGCAGCTGGCCGCAGCTGCTTTTGGGGGGAAGGTGCAGGGGTTGGGAAGAGGTTAGGGCTGTGGGCCCTGCTGGCCTGGCTCTCCCCACTGGGATCTCCTGCCTTGATGTGCCTGTTGCCTCCCCAGGGAGCTGGCAGTGCAGACTGTTCTCTACGACTTCTCCCACAGCTGGGGTAGGCTGTGTCCCAAGGCCGTGGGGTGAGCAGAGCACAGGGACATGAATACTCTGCCACTGACGCTGGTGGTCGGTGCTTGGCCCAGTGCCAGGGGGAGGATCCAAGGGCAGGTAAGGTGCGGATCTCAAAACCACACTGGCTAGGGGGTGGTGTGTGTGCATTGGAGCAGGGGGATCACATAAACTCTAAGGCTAGCCCTTCCCAGTGCTCATGGGTCCAGTGGGCTCCTTGTCCTGCCAGCATCTGGGCTCAGACCCTAACTTGAGGGAGCTGGAGCCCAGGCCCAATGGGGGCTCCTCTAAACATCAGGGGTGGCTCTGGCCCAGTAAGTGGCTGGCGCAGGCTCAGCTGCATGGTAGCGAATGATGTATGAGCAGGCAGGGGAGCAGGTCCTAGAGAGCTCCAAACCGCTCCATTAATATGCTGTGTGGAAGCTGTGTTTCCCCCCGCCCAACCCCAGTATTGTGTCTCCTACTCTGCCACCACCACCCCCGATCCCAGTGCCACATCTTTCCTCTGCCCCCAGTGCCACTCCCCACAGGAAAGGCCCTGGCTGCACAGCCACACAGGAAATCTCATTTAGCAGGTTGGAAACTCCTTTTGCAGCAATGGGAAAGTGGCAGCAAATGGAGAGAAGCCCTGGTGGTAATGAGCTAGTGCCCCCTCTCTAACTTGTTCACAAAAACACACACCGGCCCTCTATGCAGCAAGAGATAATCCTGCCCTTCAGTAGCTATAGGCTTGCATATGAGAATCAGGGAGTGAAGGGAAATGGCCCTGCATTACTGTCCAGACAGTGAGGTGAGGTTCAGATGTGCTGAGCACTGGCAGCTTGCAGTGACAGGAGCTCAGTCCCTCTGACAGCCAGATCTACATAAATTCTCCTGGCTCTAACCCCAGAGCTATCACTCAGCCTCACGGCCAGTGTGCTGCTTTTACAAATTATATTCCCAACTCAGCTCCTCCCCTCCATACCCAGGGCCCAGCTTGGGGGGAAGCCTGGCTTTCCTTGGTGTCAGTGGGGGCTGTTATGAAAATTGGGCCTGAGTGTCAGTCTAGGCACTTCAGCTTGAATTCTGTCTGGTCTTACTCTCTGGTGCTGTCCTCTTTCAGCTGCCTATTCCGGAGGGAGCAAGGGCCTTTACTGTGAGCTGATGGTTGTTTTTGTTCTTTCCCAGCCCTGGAGTCAACACTGTCTTTTTCCAGCCTTTCATTTTTTCCGCAGTGTGTAATAGCTACCCACTAGTTCCCACTCTTCCTGGCTGGGCTGTGTGCTCTCGCTGTGGGTATGGTTTGTGCTAACCACAGTCCATGCTTGCTTTGACAAAGTAGGGATAGGATCTCTCCTTGCTGCACTAGTCGAAGCCTGAGGAGCCGGTGGGCTAGGATTGCCAGGGCAGCCTGTAGATAGTTCCGTCTCTAGGGAGAGTAGGAGAAGCCCAGACTTTGCCCATCTGAGGGGGCTGCGCTGGCATTTATCCCAGAGCCCAGCCATGGGTTATACATATGCTGTACAGCAGAGCAAATCACAGCTGCCTTCAGCTGGAACCAGAGCAGCATTTGCATGCTGGTATTTTCCACTGGCCTGGGTGCTCTGATAGGGGAAGGCAGCACTGGGTCTCTGTGAAGCCCATGAACTGCAGTGATCCCAGGCTATACTAGGGCCTTGTCTAAGCCCTCACACTCTACTAACCCATCTCCCACAAATGGCCTGTCTTCTGGATGGGATGTGGACTGACGTCCTGGTCATTTGGGAGCAATAAAGTTCCCAGGACACTTTCTACAAGCCAGGGCATTGACTCCAGTGTCTTGGCCAAAGCCCATCTTGCGTAATTACACTCCGCCAATCCTGCCCCCAGCAGTTTCAGTTGGATACAGGTTGTTATTCCCTGTCTGCCCTAACCTGTCACTGTGCTGGTGTGTGGCAGCTGCCATGTTTCACCCCAGAGGTGGCTGATTGTCAGTCCTGGGGGAGTGATGTTTCTGTAGAGCACTGGGGGATCCTTCTCGGTGAAAAGTGCTGTGGGAATTATTCCCCTCTTCAGGGTCTGCCTCCAGAGCACCTGCTGGCCAACAGACAGAAAAGGCCTGGGGACTGAATATGCATGTCAGGCATGGTGAGACAGAGGTCAATCCCCAGGGTCCTATAGGCCCTTGTGATGCATTAGACACAAGCATCTGTGAGGTCTGGATCCCTTTAATGTGACCCAGGAGCAGCGCAGCCCTGTTCTGGCTGTGTCTGTAATGGGCGGGCTGCTGGATGTGTGGGAGCAGAGACTAAACAGTCTTTCCATGCACTCAGAGTGGCCCCAGCCCTTGGCAGGTAAAGGCACAAGAAATGCCCAGCTGGCAAAGGTGAGCTGGTGGAGAACAGCAGGGAGCTACTGCAGCATTGGGAGGTCAGGAATCGCCACTGACCCGTGGTGGAACTTTTGGAGTTACGATCAAATTACCCGAGCCCATCCTGTTCTCTCAAATCCCGCTGGGGCCAATGCTGACAGGGGGAGGTGCAGCAGGGCCAGGGAAGCTTCCTGGGGGGTAACAGAGGAGCGTTCAGCCGCGTGTTTTCCTGAAACCATGTTGGGGCTCTTGGGAGTGTCAGTGGCTGCATTTGTGAACATTGTTCTCCATTGACAATGATAGGAGAAGGCTAAGTCCATGCTATCACCTGCAATGCAGGCCTAGCCTGTAGATGGTGCACTGGTGTCACACAGCTTAGCCTGCTTTTAATGAGCCATATGTGACCTAGTTCTGCCTTAATACCAGCAAAATAATGTTTTACAAAGAGCAGAGGCCTGGTCGGGGAAGGAGGAGCAGGGCTGCCTCTTCCCCCAGACAAATTTGACTAGCAACTCTAATTCCTCCGAGATACTCCCTCTATAGTCCTGTTTGACTCTGTATTGGCGGGGGATTCAGGAGTCCAGTGCATCTTTCCAGCTCTGAGTAATCCAGCACAATACTCTTCCATCTGAGTGATTGTCTGCAGCTCCTTGGGGAAGGAGTGGTGGCTCCATCACTTGGGGTATTTACACCAGACTGGCTTAAGAGCTAGTGCCTATATGATAGGGGAGCAGGGGCTGAAGGGTCCAGCAGATCCCAGCCTTCTCCGGAGCCTCTTAACCTTACTCTGAAGCACAGTGATTCTTGCTAAAAGTGTAGGCTTCACCCCACCCTCATTGCTGACAGGGAGAATGTTAGTGTTTCACACTGTCTCAAAATAGTGTTTTGGGGGCAGCTGCTAGGAACCTGTGATACAATCTGCCCCCAGTTCAGTTGGGGTCCAAGCCATATGCCCATGTGGTCATTTTCCCCATTGACTTGAGCAGGAGCAGGCAGAGAGCAAATGAGGCTCAGGGACTCTGTCACACAAAGCCCAGCTGGTAAAAGAAGGTTATGAGGCCAGAAATTATGCCCCCTGGTGTCCAGCTCTCAGTGGTGCATCCATCAATCTCATCAGTGTCTTTAGTCCTGGGATTCATACTCCCCACCCGTTTCTAGAAGAAAATAATGCCAATGCAGAAGCTGGGGGAAAGCCTGGAAGCTGCTTGTGTCTATGGGTAGGTGGGTGTGGGGAGCAGCGTGATGTAGAATGTGTACTGCTGATGACATGTTGCTTTTCTTTGGAACTCTTCATCCAAGTACTTCAAGCTGGCTACAAACAGTCATGAGCTTTGACATCCTGTGTGGATAGGTGGGTGTGATTCCCACTGTACAGATGGGGAAACTGAGGCCCAGAGCAATGAAATGACTTGCCAGAGGTCAAGCTTGGAATAGAACACAGACATCCTGATTGTCCATCCCCTGCTATAATCACTAAACCACTCTCTCCTTTCATTGATTGGGCCTAGATAATGGGGCCTCTTGATCACTCACCTGTGCTTGCTGGGCTCGTATTCCTGTTCCTGGAGGGCTCTCTCAAGTCCTAACACCCCCTCTGTGTTTCTGGTTCATACCCAGGAGAGTGCCAGGCACATTGATGAAGTTGCCATGGAAGCTTCAAACAGGAATGTTACCAGCCCGACCCGCAAAGTCCAAGCAATCATCCAGGTGAGTGTGTGCCGGGGTCACCTCCTCCAGCCAGTGCACCAGCACTGCCACCTTGTGCTCGGGAGGGTAGACTGAGATAGCTTTGGGGGCTAATGCCCTGTCCTTCCATCACCAGAGACTGGCACTGGGGTCACAAATGAGCAAAGGTTATTGGTCCTAGAGAGGGATTCAGGGGCAATGCTGAGAGGACTGGCTATACAGGCCGCTTAGGTCCCCATAGTGATGGGGCCAGCAGGAAATCAGGGCATCCCGAAAACCGAAGAGAAAGCAGCCCCAAGTGCTGGGAGATGGGCCTGGCAATCCCTGAGAGCATAGGGAGAGTTTATTCCCTCTCCCAGGCCTGGGTCAGGCTTCATACATGACCCTGCTTCTGTTATGGGCAAACCCCAATTCCAGATGGGGGTTGGAGGCACTGGTTCCATGGTTTCAGGATCCATGTCCTTGAACTTTGGCCCAGTGGGCCCTAAAGGCTCCTGGGGGATCTTGTGGAGAGGGGACATGGGAACAGCTTGCCAGTGAGGCATTGTGGCCCCATCATTGTAAGAGGCTGTTGATGATTTATAAGGTCAATGAGGCATGATCCCCCACCCCAGAGCTGGAGAATGGCATGGTTCTGTGCCACATCTCCCACCCTTCACTCCCTCCCAGAGCTCAACTTTGAAGGGATCTTGGTATCCTGAATAACCCCAGGACTAAGGTGTGGGTGACTGGTGCTGCCCTCTGCTGAGTGCCATTGGGCCTTTCTTCCAATCCTATTATGGGATTGGCTGTAAATCCAATTGGGCTAAATGGCTAGTACCTTGGATCCTATTAAAAATAACCTGAGCCCATGGAATCCCCCTTGCCCTAGGGCTGGGCTGTTGTCTCGTTTCATCCTTCTAGTCTCCTCTTCCCCAAGTGTGCAACACAGAGCAAAGATCACAGCCGGCCTGTCCTGAGATCTGGAATCGTAGGGAAGTCCTAGAACCTCAGACTCCACATTTGAGGAGTCCACTCCGCAGCTTGCTAACCCGCTGTCTGGAGCCCACACAGGGCACTCTCTGTGCTCTGGAAAAAGGGCTGAGGGAGACACCCTCAGAATGTGGAGCCAGGGGCCCAGCAGTCTGTGCTTGTGGGTTTGTATTTGTGTGTGCTTGCATACATGTGTGGATGTGCATGCATGCAGCTGGTGGGGTCTAAGTGAAGCCTGGTTGGATTCTGGTTTACCTGCAGTAGGGTCAGGGGCCCAGGGTAGTGGGGAGAGCCCTGCCCTGCTGTCTCCAGCCAGTCATCCTGTGAGACCTCCACTTCCGTTCTGCCCTGTCATATAGAGCAGAAAGATAAGGAGCCCATAAATATTTATGATCCATCTTTGCCGTGCAAAGTGGGAACGGAGATAGAACCTATCTGAATCACTGATTGTGGACAGGCTGTTGGGTAGGAGCCAACCCACAGCACAGACCCCGTCTGTTTCCCTGTCCGCCCATCCATTTACTGGCATGTTTCAGGGGCTAAAGCAGCTCCACGGCAGCAAAGGAACCTGGAGATCATCTCCTAGTTGGAGGCCTCAGCAAGTGGGGGTGAGGGGTGCATGCCTCCTTGCCATGGTTAGCCTTGGCCCAGGGCTTGCAAGGGCACAGGCGGGTTATGGGTGGCGTGTTGTGTATCCCCACTGCCACTTCCTGCTTCTCCAAGCAGGGGAAGGTTTGGCCGGTGAGTTCTCTCTGGAGCAATGATCCAGTATGGTGGGATCTGGGTTGGGAATTCCCCCACCAATGCTGGCTCCACCTGCACTCAAGCCCTAGGGACTAAGCCACCCATGTATGAGCAAGTCCTTAGAACATGCCCCACCCCTGCCTGTCAAAAGTCCCGCTGGCCTTGCTCCTCATTTCAGGGGTCTTGTTTGCACACCCCTCCCTGTTCCCCAGACATGTACCAGCCTTGTCCCTGTGGATCTGGGCTCCTCCCATCCCTGTTCCCTCTCTTCCTTTTCCCACATGTGTGGTGCTGCCAGTGCAAGAGCCACCTCCTCTGCAGCAGCTGGTGCCATATCTGCCTCCCTATATGTATGTCCTGGTGCCGGACCGACAGTTCTGGAGCCCTCTGCTTACCTCCAAAATGGTCAGTGGCAAGGTCAGCATCCACAACCTGGCCTGCGCTGGAGGGGTGAGAAGAGAGGGCAGTCCCAATGGTCTGTTCAGCCCTTGACTTTTTGCTGACGCTGCCAGTAAGGGACCGACTGGGGTGGCTTTCGTGCTGTGGATGCTGCTCCACCAGGAATTGACTACGACTCACCAAACTCATTGCATTTCCTGCCAGGTGGAAAACCTCTCTGTCCTTCATCTAGGAAGGGCTCAGCCCAGCGACCTCTCCCCTGAGTTCAGGGATGAGCACGTTCTAACCAGGGGTTCTGCTTTATCCTTCCCTACAGAACAGTCCTCTGGACCTAATAGATATGGGCAAGGGACTGAAGGTCCAGACCGACAAGCCACATCTGGTGAGCCTGGGCAGTGGCCGGCTCAGCACCGCCATCACCCTCCTGCCCCTAGAAGAAGGTAAGTTCCCCTTGCCTGTGCTGTAACAATGGGCCGAGGCTGATAAGAGTTTGGAGCTTACCTGGGGGAGGAGGTGTCACTTTTCCTGCTCTCCTGTGGCTGATACCCACTGTGTAACTTACACTGGATGGTCCAACCATCACACCATGGGAAAGCCAGACTGTGGAGAGGGTGTGTTTGTAATGGGTAGAACAGGAGGCCTAGGGGTTCCATTTCCAGCTGTGTTATAGACTCACTGTGAGGCCTTGGGCAAGTCTCCTACCCCCCCGTTTTCACACTAGCTATTAATGTTGAATGCTCCATTTTAGGAACCTTGGGCCTGATTCTAAGAAGTGGTCATTAATTTGGGGCGGGGTCCAACTGGAAACCCTAGGGCCTGACTTTCAGGGGTGCTGAGCACACACAAGCTTCCAGTCATGTCAGCTAGAGTTGTGGGTGCTCAGCACCCCTGAAAGTCATCCCCTAGGCATCTCCAGTTGGGCCCCCCAAATTAGTGACCACTTCTGAGAATCTTAGCCTGCCTCTCTCCATCCCCATTGCTAAATGGAGCTACTATTCCTGCCCCGCCCCAGTGTCTGATACGGCCCTCCTGCCTGCCTGGATTGTAGAGTATAGTTCGTGGAAGATTACATGGTGCTTTTGGAGCCCAGGTGAGAGGCACACAGCAAAAGACAGGGCTATTGACGGCCTGGCACGCAAGATGCTGCTGCACTGCTCTTGTCTTCTGCCACAGTCGATTCCCAGACTGAAGGCAGTGTTTTACCTGTGGGATTCCCTCTGCTCTTGCTGACTACTGTCGGTGTTGGCCCGACTCCTACTGCCAGCTATGTCCTTGCCCCGCCCTTCCCCTCCAGGTGTGTGGGCTTTGCTGTGATCCACTTTGTGTGGCTGTAACTTTCTGCAGGGTGCTGAGAGAGCCCCACTAAAGTAGCCACATCTAGATGCTGAATGTGGGATCTGGAACCTGGGTTAATCCCACTGAAAATGGGGGTTGGGAGGCACAGTCTGGATCTGACTGGGATACCCAGAGTCCCTGGGGGTGGGCACTAAGTCCCACTCATCTTTAGTCCCAGCAATGGGAGCTGGTGCTGCCACACCCTATCATCTTCCAGGGACTTGGGTTAACATCTACATTGATGTTCCTGGTTTATGTGAGCTCAGCAGCCCAGAGCCAGATGGAACCAACATCCCAGCGAGAGCTGGGCTAGCAATTGTGTTTCAGATCCAGCCTTGGCTCCCAAGAATGGAGGGAGTGAGAGGCACATAGGGCAGCTGTCCCTCCCCTCCAGACGGTGGGTGGCTAGCTCATGATTGTGGCTCCCAGAGGTGCTGGAAGCTCCTGAAAAGTTTCAGTCCCCAATAACACCCCTCCCTGGCAGCCCCTGTGAATGGCCCTGCTATAGGGACAAGCACATGATGATCAGAACCCAGTTGTGCCTCCGCATCCCTGAGCCACTCTGCCTCTCAGTTTAGGATCAGAGACTCTAGCTCCTTCACGGCTCAACCCCTCCAAATGTCAGCCCTTCTCCAGCAGTTGGTGTTGGGAAGCGAGGCCTTAGGCATACATCTGTCCAATAATTGTTACTGAGGCCAGAATGCAGCCCCAGATTAAAGATCAGATTAAAAACGGGAGAGAAGCAAGCGCCAAGCTCTCCCTGGAGACATTGCTGTTAGCAACCTGTTTGCATCCTTGGCCTGAGAGGCAGGGAGCTGCCAGGTCTGCTCCCTGTGGAGATGTCCAATATCTCACTGGGAAGGATTCATCTGTGCACGCGTGACATGCTCACACACCAGCCCAAAGCACAGACCTTACTGAGCCCCCTGCACCTCAGTCAGGGAGTGTACTTCCTCCAGGGAAGGGGAGCAGAGCCAAGCTTCTTCTTGGGCCATGCACTTGTCACTTAGTGAGCCTTGCTTTTGGACACGACTCATAGTCTAACGTTAGTCAGCAAGGGCCTGAGAGTGTGAAATGGGAGGGAGCCGAGGGGTGGGGGTGGAGGTGCTAGTAAAAAGCTTGGGGTCTGTTCAGCACAGAATCAACAGAGGAAGCTTCTAGAGATAACTGTATTAAAGGAGAGTGAGAGTTGCCTGCCCAAGGAGGCAGCTGGAGATTGGGGTTGCAGTGGGGTGGGGGGAAGAAGAGGTGGTCATGCCCCTATATGAGGGGCTTGTAGCCCCATTTTCCGAGGTGGTGTGTGGAGAATCAGTGGCTGTTGGTGGTTTGTGTTTGTGTGCAGGGGGAAATGGATACAGGAGCTGGGAGAGGCTGTTTCAGTCCCTCTCAATGTCTAAACCTTGGTGGCTTGATGCTTAGGCCTGCACTTGCTCTGTAGCATCAGGACAGGAGCTGCCCTCAGCCCTGGCTGCACTCCCGTTATTCCAGAGTTGAAGTGCTGGTTACGTCCTCCCCACACTTCCCAGTTCAGGAGCTCCTCTGGGCAACAACTACAGAGGATGCTTCCTGCTCAGCCCCCACCTTCCTATCACATGGCCCCCACGCAGGGTGGGGTGCACACCGAGTGGCGTTTTGGCACCAGTAATACAGAGTGAGTGGTCCCCTCTCAGCTTCTGTAAATGGGGGTGCTTGACCTGCTTTGGCTTCCCTTCCCAAGCCTTGGATCTCCTTGTTATGACCCAAGGAGCATTAAGCAGATGTTTCTCCTTGCAGGGAGGACTGTGATTGGCTCGGCTGCTAAGGACATTGTTCTGCAGGGGGCTGGGTTGGCCTCTGAGCACTGCTACATTGAGAACGTGTGTGGGACCCTCACCCTGCACCCCTGCGGGAATGCCTGTGCCATTGACGGCCTTCAGGTTAAGCAGCCCACTCGCTTGACCCAAGGTAAGGTGCCTACCCTTGGGCATCAAGGCTGGCTGTGTTGGGGGCAATGCATGAGAGGACAATCCTGACCGCTCAACTAGTTCCAGGTCTGGGCCCCTCCGTCCCCAAAGATTGGTGATGTTTGGGTCAGGTTCTGGCTTTGCTAGCTTTGTAAGGTGGATCCTGACTTCCTCTGACTTTGAATATGTTTGGAGCCAGCTTCAGCTCTGCAGCTAGGGTACATCTTTGCCTTGGGGCTGGGTGAATCGTCCTTATCCTGAGAGCAGGTGAGGGTAACTGGGCTTGAGAGAGCACCCAGTGCAACTTAGTCCAGCCTCCCTGAGTTTTAAAGAGGCTTTGAACTGGGATTGGCTTCAGGGTGAACATGGCTTGTGTTTTCAGCGAGTCACTGCTTTCAATGAAACTAAACCCCCAGTCCTGGGTGCGGGTGCAGGCCCAGCGCCAGTGGTGACTGCTAATTAGGTGAAGCCCAGTTCCAGTAACTATCCTGTTGGGGTGCTGGGTTACTGGGGGTGTTCCACCAGGAACAGAAGCTGGCTTGGTTAGTGTGCAGGTGGCATGTGGTTCTGATTGCGCAGCTTCATTCGAGTCCTGGCTACACAGAGATTCCTCCTCCCTATCTCCCTTCCTGAAGGAGCCCCCAACATTTGCTGTCGCTTTGGAGTCTCCTTTATATTTTAGCTGTCGAATGCTCTGACTCAGCTGGAGGGATCTGTGTTTGCCTCCCTGGTTATGTCTACATAGCAAATAAAAATCCATGGCTGGCCCATGCCAGCTGACTTGGGCTCACGGGGCTTGGACTGTGGGGCTGTTTCCTTGCTGTGTAGACTTCTGGGCTGTTCAGTACTTTGCCTCAGTCTTTAATGAGGCTAATGAGAAGCTTAGGGATAATGGTAGGATGACAAATGGGAATGAGGGTATGGAGGTAGATATTACCACATCCGAGGTAGAAGCCAAACTCGAACAGCTTAATGGAACTAAATTGGGGGGCCCACATAATCTTCATCCAAGAATATTAAAGGAACTGGCACATGACATTGCAAGCCCATTAGCAAGAATTTTTAATGAATCTGTAAACTCAGGAGTTGTACCACATAACTGGAGAATTGCTAATATAGTTCCTATTTTTAAGAAAGGAAAAAAAAAGTGATCGGGGTAACTACAGGCCTGTTAGTTTGACATCTGTAGTATACAAGGTCTTGGAAAAATTTTTGAAGGAGAAAGTAGTCAAGGACATTGAGGTCAATGGTAATTGGGACAAAATACAACATGGTTTTACAAAAGGTAGATCGTGCCAAACCAACCTGATCTCCTTCTTTGAGAAGGTAACAGATTTTTTAGACAAAGGAAACGCAGTGGATCTAATTTACCTTGATTTCAGTAAGGCATTTGATATGGTTCCACATGGGGAATTATTAGTTAAATTGGAAAAGATGGGGATCAATATGAAAATTGAAAGGTGGATAAGGAACTGGTTAAAGGGGAGACTACAACGGGTCATATTGAAAGGTGAACTGTCGGGCTGGAAGAAGGTAACTAGTGGAGTTCCTCAGGGATCGGTTTTGGGACCAATCTTATTTAATCTTTTTATTACTGACCTTGGCACAAAAAGTGGGAGTGTGCTAATAAAGTTTGCAGATGACACAAAGCTGGGAGGTATTGCCAATACAGAGAAGGACCGGGATATCATACAGGAAGACCTGGATGACCTTGTAAACTGGAGTAATAGTAATAGGATGAAATTTAATAGTGAAAAGTGTAAGGTCATGCATTTAGGGATTAATAACAAGAATTTTAGTTATAAGATGGGGACGCATCAGTTGGAAGTAACAGCGGAGGAGAAGGACCTCGAAGTATTGGTTGATCACAGGATTGCTATGAGCCGGCAATGTGATATGGCCATGAAAAAAGCTAATGCGGTCTTGGGATGCATCAGGCAAGGTATTTCCAGTAGAGATAAGGAGGTGTTAGTACCATTATACAAGGCACTGGTGAGACCTCATCTGGAATACTGTGTGCAGTTCTGGTCTCCCATGTTCAAGAAGGATGAATTGAAACTGGAACAGGTACAGAGAAGGGCTATTAGGCTGATCCGAGGAATGGAAAACTTGTCTTATGAAAGGAGACTCAAAGAGCTTGGCTTGTTTAGCCTAACCAAAAGAAGGCTGAGGGGAGATATGATTGTTCTCTATAAATATATCAGAGAAATAAATACCAGGGAGGGAGAGAAATTATTTAAGCTCAGTACCAATGTGGACACAAGAACAAATTGATATAAACTGGCCATCAGGAAGTTTAGACTTGAAATTAGATGAAGATTTCTGACCATCAGAGGAGTTTATGATAAGTTTATGGAGGGGATGATATGATGGGATAACCTAATTTTGGCAATTAATTGATCTTTGACTATTAGCAGTAAATATGCCCAATGGCCTGTGATGGGATGTTAGATGGGGTGGGATCTGAGTTACTACAGATAATTATTTTCTGGGTGTCTGGCTGATGAGTCTTGCCCACATGCTTCGGGTTCAGCTGATCACCATATTTGGGGTCAGGAAGGAATTTTCCTTCAGGGCAGATTGGCAGAGGCCCTGGAAGTTTTTCGCCTTTCTCTGAAGCATGGGGCACGGGTCACTTGCTGGGGGATTCTCTGCACCTTGAAGTCTTTAAACCATGATTTGAGGACTTCAATAGCTCAGATATAGGTTAGGGGTTTATTACAGGAGTGGATAGGGTGGGTGAGATTCTGTGGCCTGTGTTCTGCAGGAGGTCAGACTAGATATTCATAATGGTCCCTTCTGACCTTAACATCTATGACTCTAGGGGGCTATCATCATTTGAGAGGTCAGTCTTTCTGGTGTCTAACTGAGGGCTGTAAAGAGGAGAGAGTGCTAGATTGTTTTGGGGGCGAAGGCAAATTTGGGACTCTGATGAGGGGTAGATGGGGACAGGTGTGACCCATCCTGCATCCTTAGTTTGTCTACTAGGAGCAGCTTTGGGCTAGAATCCCTAGTAGCTGGAAGCCTGGCATGGACTAGCCCTATTGGCCCATTGCCACACAATGCTGGCATGCATGGTTCTTAAAAAGAGATGCTTGCTGAAATTCTGTGCACCAGGTCACCGATTGCACTGGAAATGGTTCTCTGCTCACCTGTGCCCCAGTTCCTTGCTAGCCCATAGAGAAGCATGCTGCTTTAGGGGAGCTGCCATGCACTTTGCTGGGTAATCTGCTATTAAGGTCTCTGGCACAAAACACAGAATCTAGCTCCCCCTCCCTTATGGAGAGTTTACACAGTCAAATATCAAAGTTGCATCATGAGCCATCTTCTGACAGCTGCAGAAAGCAGAGGCGGGATCAGCTGCCAGGAATTTATTAGAGCCTCTAATAATGGTTGGGCTTGTTTGAGGCAGAAAGAGGGGAATTTAAAGCTGATTGTTTTAAAAGAACCAACCAGCTGACAAACAAACAAGGCTTTTTAATGCAGATGCCTCCTTTTCATGTAATTATTTCAGCTTCTAGAATTCAGCTTTCCTGGGCCATTTCCCAGGCTGTCCCCTTCCCCATCTATCCTTAAAAATATCAGTGTGCCTGAGTCACTCCCTCTCTGATGTACTAACACGGCTACCCCTCTGATACTCCCTCTCTGATGTACTTCCTGTTGGTTTAATTTGCCATAACCAGGCTCCCTCATTTCCCTGCCCTTTCCCTTTGTCCCATGGCTGAGATTTGCCTGGCTTAGACTTGAAGCTCTTTGAGGCAGGGTCCCTGTGTCTCTGCTTGGCCCTTTACAGAACTTGGTGGGGTGGGATCGTCAATGTTAACAGGCCTTGTTGGGGTCATTCTAGAACTTTAATTGCCCCGGTAACGTGCTGCAAGGGCATCGCTCTAGAGCTTGAGTTGCCATAGCAATGAGCTGCAGGCTTGTAACTGTTCTGGCCAGCTGGTGTCATCTGCTCCCCGAGGGGCTCTGAACACTGTGAAGAGGAACAAAGAGGCATGAGCCTTGCTCCACCTGGAGAAAATCCCAGCCTAGAGGAAATGACGCAGTGGCCTCATGGTGCCTGCGACGCCAAAGTGTTATGGGATAGCCCAGAGCCAGACCTTCTTTCTCCCAGCGGCTCTTAACAGAGGAGCATCATTTGCCAGAACAAATCTGAGCTAGCCCTGATTCCTCTGCCTGCCACACTAGATCAGTCCACATGGCCGGGGGTCCTGGATCCTTGTGCCGTGTCCAGTGCTTCAAAGGAGGCTGAAACACCCTATCAGATGCCTGGCCAGTTGTGCTGAGCTGCATGTGGGGTGTGAGCTCTTGGCTCAGCTCAAAGCGCTGCTGGAGACAGGATACTGGACTAGACACGCCACAGTTCTGATCCTGTCTGATAATTCCGATGGCCATTGGGCTGTGAGGTGGAGCTGACCCCCTGGCCTCTGCCCCCTGAGGGATGGTCTGAGTTGACAACCACCTCAGACCTGTGTCTCCAGTAAGGTGTTTTGTGAGGCAGCGGGTGGGGTGACACCTCTCTACTAGCAGTGTTTGCTTAGCTGTAGTGTACCTACTCCCCGGGTGCTCCAGCATGGGCTGGCACTGCAATGCATGGCACAGCTGGCCAGCACCCTGTCAGGCACCTCCTCTCCCTCTCAGTATAACTGGGGACATAATCCTCACCCAGCCAGCAACGCCGTCAGCTCCTTTGTTGAGCCGTCTGCTGTCTGTACCTAGAGGGAAGGGGCGAGGTCTCTGCTGCCCCCAGTTGGGCCTGTTGTCCCAGATGGAAACAGCACAGGCTCCTACCTAGCTGACGTGGTGCCTTGTACCCACGGACCTTGATTGGTAGCACAATACAGGGTGCAAAGCCGATTGTATGTTACTTTTTCCAGTAGTTGTCACAGGGAAGGGGGAACCAGGAACCCTGGGTTCTACACCTGACTCTGTGGCTGACTCACTGTCTTGGGCCCGCTCTGTGCCTCAGTTACCCCACGTAGAAAAGGGAGCAACGACACTGGCCCAGCTATGTAAAGTGCTTTGAGACCCGTGCAGAAATGCCAGTGTTCATGCTCAGAGATTCCCCAAGGCACTGGCTGTGCAAGCTCACAGGTCACATGACCTCTTTGTTCCGTGGAAGGAGCAGGGGAGTGGGAGTAAGGACTCCTGGGTTCTTTTGTTCCTGACTCTGCTATTGGTGCTCTTGGCTTGACCTCTCTGTGCCCTGATTTGTGTCTGTGAAATGGAGATACCAGCTCCCAGCCTCACAGGGGAGGAGAGGCTGAGCCAGTTGCTGTCTGCACCAGGCTTTAAAGGTACTGAGGGTTGGGTATTGCTGATCTCAAACTGGGATGAAATGGTAATCCTCTCACGCTCAGATTTCCTATGGGCGATCATAGGCCCTAAAATATGTGCAGGGGACTCTGCCTTTCTGTACAGGCTGCCCTGCTGGGGATTTAGCTCTTGCTATGCCTCATAAATAAACCCCCAATTTAGCTGTAAATGACACATTCAGCCTTAATACTTCATGGCTGAATGACGTCTTTTACAGCACTGGCCCTGGTGTTACCATAGGAGTCAGCATAGTTACAGCTTGTAGCAGTTACAATGTTGCTGTTTGTGATAAAGCAGCTGCATAGAGCTGCAGGGGGGAGGGGATATGGGGGGCACAGGGAATTTTTGTGCTCGTTTTTTGCTAAATGTTCCTTAGGATACTTGCATTTTTTACAGGTCTGGTGACCTGTTTGGTTCCTAGTTGATATTTCTGCCACAGGACAAGTATAGTTCATTACAATCAACTATGCAAGTGCTTTGGAGAATAAGATTAAAATTCAAAATGATCTGGACAAACTGGAGAAATGGTCTGAAATAAACAGGATGAAATTTAATAAGGACAAATGCAAAGTACTCCATTTAGGAAGGAACAATCAGTTGCACACATACAAAATGGGAAATGACTGCCTAGGAAGGAGTATGGCTAAAAGGGATCTGGGGGTTATAGTGGACCATAAGCTAAATATGAAGTCAACCATGTAACACTGTTGCAAAAAAAGGGGAACATCATTCTGGGATGTATTAGCAGGAGTATTGTAAGTAAGACACGAGAAATAATTCTGCTCTTCTACACGCTGATTAGGCCTCAACTGTGTGTCCAGTTTTGGGTGCCACATTTGAGGAAAGATGTGGACAAATTGGAGAAAGTCTAGAGAAGAGCAACAAAAATTATTAAAGGTCTAGAAAACATGACCTATGAGGGAAGATTGAAAAAAATGGGTTTGTTTAGTCAGGAGAAGAGAAGACACAGAGGGGACATAAGTTTTCAAATACATATTCTTTTCATTCTCCTCCTCATCAGATTGCCCATGTTGTGCTGCTCGGGTCGGTGCCCCCTGCTATACATGTACTCTTGTGATGGAAATTACATTAGCAGCAATGAATTATCTGGATGTAGCAACAGTAATGCTAGCAGGGGCATCAGCATGGAAGCTAAGCTGTTCAGAATTCCTGTTCAGAATTCAGCCATTTCCTCTGATAATTATGTAGATTTTCCACATTACTCTGGAAACTTTGAACCAGATGTGTGAAAACTCACATTAGAATAGAAAATTACACACTATTAGGAACTCCAAAGCTGGAGCATCTGAGGCCCATCACTTAGGCCTATTAGAAAGCAAATACTAATTAGGCCAAGACACAGGGACTGAAGACCAACCAACCCATCCATGCTCTACGCTTATCTTAAAAACATGGTTAAAGTGTTTCATTGTATTCAGCCCTGGCAGTGCCATACAATGTGTGTGTACACACACATGAGTGTGTGAATGTGCTCTCTTCCTCAATCTGGAGTCACTCCACTGACTTCACTGGCGTTTTTCTGCTGTAACAGAGTGCAGACTTTGGACCACACATGCTGGAGCATTAAATTTTACATCTTCTAGGCTGTAGCTGCCTTCCTGAGGAGCATGTTTCTCTGAAGAATTTATACTGGCTTCTGTTTGGTTACAGAATGGGAATTTCCCATGGACATCCCAGGAGCTAACTTCACCCTTGGTGGGGGTGGGAAGACAGCAGTGCTATGTTGATTTAGCAGCAGTGAGTGAGCACAGGCCCTGAACAACAAGAAAAACACACCTCAGAACACTTCCAGGTTTCACAAGGACAAAGGGGCTTATTTTCCTACCCTGTCCTTCAGTCACATTTTTCACACTACCGCAGTCAATATCTTTGTGCAAAGATGGTGTCATATTTTCCACAGCTGCTTTAGTTTTCCAGTTGAATCACTTTTTCTGATCATACTCTTAAAAAAACATTTTTAATTTTTCTTGTACAGTCTGGAAGCCTTCCCTGGGGTGTTAACAGGGATTTTGATGGAAAATAATGTAGATATTTTTCTCCATTACTGAGTCACTCGGAAATCTTCACCACTGCCACCACCAGACTTCTATTGTAGCATAGATTGCCTCTAACTCTGGGAAATGTTTGGTAACATTGGAATTATTCTTAGCAGGATCACACATACATACTCCCATCCTGATTCCCAGTTCTGTGGGGAAAGAGGGGGGGAAATGACCACACTATATGTATTCCTGACACTATGGAGCCTGAGCACAGTGTTTTCCTTGTCTACACTGGCACAAAGTTAAACTGCTTCCAAAAATGGCATTACTCCCAGTGATTGATACTGAATCAGTGCATCAAGTTAAATCTCATCCATAATCTTGCTTGAATGCGCTTTGCAACATGGGAGCTGTGCTCCAAGGCAAAGTAGGGTTTTGTTTTTCTGGACAGTTTTTATGCTAACTTAACTAAACTAGCAATTAAAGCAGTGAGGCCAGACGGAGTGAGGGCTCCTGGGTTCTATTCCCAACACTCTCACTGGAGCTCACAGAGTGAGTGAGTTAAATTTAAACTTTGAGCCATTTTTGTCCCTAGTATAACTCCTTTTGAAGCTATGGAGTTACATGAGGGATGAATTTGGCCCTCTGTGCATCAGTTTCTGCGTTTGTAAAATAGGACTGTTAATATTTCCCTCCCCTCTGAAAAGCGGAGAGGTTCTCAGACTAGAGCAGCTATATACATGCAAACTATCCCATTTTGTGACTTATTTACCAGGATTGTATTGCATGTGTGGGAGGAGTGTCTCTCCTACTATTTACAGTACATTGTAGTAAATGGCAGCACTGCCCTCTGCTGGCTGCAATCAGAACTGCTCTGCTGCATGCCAGAGGCCCTGTAGGGCTAACCCAGGGGTAGGCAACCTATGGCACGGGTGCCAAAGGCGGCACGCGAGCTGATTTTCAGTGGCACTCACATTGCTTGGGTCCTGGCCACCGGTCTGGGGGCTCTGCATTTTAATTTAATTTTAAGTGAAGCTTCTTAAATATTTTAAAAACCTTATTTACTTTACATACAACAACAGTTTAGTTATATATTAAAGACTTAGAGAGAGAGAGACCTTCTAAAAACATTAAAATGTATCGCTGGCACGCGAAACCGTACATTAGAGTGACTAAATGAAGACTTGGCACACCACTTCTGAAAGGTTGCTGACCCCTGGGCTAATGTATAAAACACAGGTTTTTTCTGGCTTGGGTGGCAGGGGTTCATGCTTTGGGAATGGGAAGCACTAGGTTGTACCCTGGTGTTGCTCTGAAGTTCTGAATGACTGGACATTGGTTACAGCAGGTGCCCCCAACCCTGCAGTCTGATGGGTGTGTGCAGAGCCCTGTGGGGCTGCCAGTGTGGACTGGATTGCAGGATCTGGGCCTGGGTTATTTTTAACTTCAGAGTGTTCCCTTTAAAATAGAAAGTGTGGGCCCCCATAGGAGCCTGCACTGGCTGTTCTGACTAAGTGGAGGCCCCGCGTGGGACATGCGAGGAGTGGCAGTGGCTTAGCTTGTTGCACTCTGCGCTACAGAGTGCTGGGCACACTTTGAGGCTACAGCAACCTTTGCTCCCCATAGCAAAAATGAAAAGAAGGTGGCAGAGACAGAGGGAGAAGGAAAGGTCAGGGGCATGGGGGTGGGCATACAGTGGGTCTCTGAGAACAGGGCCTACCCAGGGCACAAATCCAGGCACCGCCAGGCTGGGATAAGGGAGACAGACAGCGGGCATGGGCGTGGCAGGTGGGATACAGTGGATGGAAGGGAAGATAGAAGCAGGCAGGCATTTCCCCCTTCTGCTAGGGGAGGGGGGCAGCGCCTGCTGCACCCTTCTCTCCTCCCTGCTCCTGAGAAACAGAGAAGCTATAAAATATCTTAAGCGAAGCTTCCTTCTGCAGCCCCCTTCTCTACCCTGGCCCCTCGCCTGGCCAAATCCGTTCCAGTGTCTCCCTCCCTCCTTATTCTCCCCCCCCCCCCTGCTTTATCCTCTTCCCCCCTCCAGCTCTCCTCGCTGTCCCCTCCCCTCCGGGGGGCGGTGCGCTCCCCTCCATTGGAGCCGCGGCCGCTCTGTCTGCGGGGAGGAGCCGCCCCCTGAATAGACCCTTCCACTCCGGGGCTGGCACCGGGACGCCCGGCAGCGGCGCGGAGCTCGGCTCGCAGCGCGTCCTTCCAGGCCGGTACCGGGCTCATGGTTAGTGCCCCTACCCGGGCACCTGGTAGGGTGCAGGCGCAGTCTCTTCTCCCACGGCCAGGCGGGCTGCCCATGGACATGGCTGGGGGACTGGACCCCGGCCCGGAGCCGAGGGGCCCTCAGGCTGTGCTGTTTCGCACGGCTGGGAGCCCGGGAGCCCCGGTCTGGCTGTCGCGGGCGAAGGGGGCGCAGGTGGCAGGACTAAAATAGGCTGGACTGGAGGATCCATGTAAGCGGAGCGCACGGGCGGGGTCCCTCTGACCCTCTCCGCCTGGGTGCTTAGCGCGCCGGGGGACGCAGCAGGGCTGGGGCCAGGCGCTCACGGCAGCCTCTTGCTGGCTTGGCGGATTTCGCGTGTGTGCAGCACCCAGCCTGTGCTGGGCGCACGGCGAGAAAGGAGCCCGGCGCTCCGTGCCAGCCAACGGAGAGGCCAGGGCTCGCCTCTGTATCGCGGTTTGGTCCTTGCGCCGTTAGACTTTCATTATAACTCCTCCTCCCCGCTATTTTGGGAGGCTAGAATGTGGTACCAGAATTAGCTTTGGGCGCTGGAGCGTGGCAGATGGTACAAGTCTCCTCCCACCTGGCTATAAACTAGCCAGGGTTGTGTCTTGGTGGCATCTCTGCTTGCAGTTGTGTGTGTGCATTTTCTCGTGTACCAGTCCGTACATGCCTGTGATGTATGTATTTGCATGTGGCTTTTTAAAAGGATGTTTTCTTAGGCCACTGAGTATTCTTTGTTTGAAAATAATTGGTCTTGTTTGCACTGGGGGGTGAAATTTATTTCCCCTCTGATGTGTTGGCATTTTTCCTTGAGACCTGGACAGCTGTGCAGCTGAAACTGACTTGAAAAAAACCTGCAAATAGCATGAAATACTCGCTAAATATTTCCCCTGTGTATTATATATACACATGCATGTGGTGAATGTGTGCTTGAGGGGAATAATTGCACTTATTTTCATGTGCTGCAAATGGTCATCCCAAATGAATGAAAATAGGAAGTTTGCTGCCCTTCCAGCCGTCAGTGCTATTTATATCACAACAGAGAGCTGCTAAAGATATAGTACTAAATTCAGCTCTGGTTTAAGTGGTTTCAAACTTTATTGAAGTAGAGTTGTACTTCTTTGGCCCATAAACATTGTTCTCTAAACACAGTGGTACACTTTAACTGTCTCTGTCCCCAAAATGATGCATTGATATGATTACATGCATCCATCACTCCTGGGAATAGTCAAATCCTGAATGTGACACACCTCCCCATTGACTTTGCTTTCCTTGCTTTGTGGATCAGATATGGGGCAATTCCAATATTTATTTTGGGTTACTGTTGTGTGTTTGGGGGTAAGCAATGGTATATCACAGTGCCGTTATAAACTGGGTTCATAAGTGGTTGCCACGCAGTGCTGTTTGCAATCTTCGCTTTGTTATCATAGAATCACAGGGTGAGTATTTCTTTTTCTCTTTCAGGTTTGTTTATTTTGTGGCTGTGAGAGCAGGAGCAGGTATGGGACCTGAAAAAACTTGAGTGCCCCCCCTCCTTTTTTTTAAACTGACATGATTTCAATTTGATGATACCCCTCTAAACAAAGTGAAAGTGAGATCTGTATTGTATTCCTGGCTGTGAGAGCTGGAATCTTAGTCCCTCTGGGTTGTGAAAAAAACACACTTGTGTCCACATGAGCAGGACTGTGGGGTAAAGGGAATGTGTCCCATTAATGTTTTGGGGGAGGTCTGGATTGTTGTTGTTTGCTCCTTTTCTAGTGTTCTTGGAAATTAGTTGTGATGATCAAATTTCCTCACTTTAAAGTGTTGGCACCAATGTTCCCTCTAATTTTTGACAGGCCGTGTGCGCAAAAAATTTGTTCTGTGCAAATTGTTGTGCGCGTGGTTTCGCCATGTGTGCGGGGTTTAGGATCTGTGTGCGCGCGCACCTGCACACAGCTTAAAGGGAACAGTGGCTGGCACTAGCTATATTTTGTTACCCCTTCTCCACTCCCGCCACTTTTATCTCTCTTGGTGTTGGATTGCATTGGAGCCAGAAATCAGCGTTCTGTAAGGTGGTGATTCATCTTTGAATTTCCTGGAGTGGAGGAAAGGGCTGGGGCTAGAGCATGGAAGGAGACCCCATGAATGATAATCCAAACCCAGGGAATAGGGAGGCAGGGGAATGCAGGCTAGTCTTTGAATGTTTAGAACCAGGGAACAGATTGTTTTAAGAGGGGGATTTGCCCAACCCCCTCCCAAGTACGGCACTGATTACATACTTGGGAGCTTTTAGTAAAGAGCCAGGCATGTAATTCTGAGTCTCCAACTGATCTGTAAACCCAGCTGTCGGGATTTATACAATCCCGGGATTTCTACATGAGACTTTCTTTTTTTGTTAAAAAACCAAGGAGCAATGGAAGCTTTTTGGGGTCTGTGTGCAGAAGGGATTTGCCCAAACTCCACTCTCTGCTGTAGGAACCACCTGTTTCTTTAAAGCTCCCTGTCCCTGACTTTCCGCTTTTCTGTGTCTAATGTGGCTGGATCGAGGCAGGTTGGAGAAAAGGCTCCTCGCTCACCTCCTGTGGTTCTTCCCCTGACACTTCCCCCTTCTTCTAGCCTGTTGTTAGAGATCAGAGATGCTTGTGATGCCAGTGGAAAGGATGGGGCTTTGATTAGTGTCTGTACGTTGGAGTTCTGCAGCAGATGGCTTTTCTCCGTGCACCTCGGCATGGTGGGAGCCATATGTTCAGGAGGAGATTTGAGGATCCTTACAAAACTTTTAATAAAACGCATTGGTGTTGCTTGTTAGTTTACGGAACGCTCCAAGGGCAGTAGATTATGGGAAGCTGCTGCTTTCTTGGTCACCAGCAGCAGAGAGGTCTGTGTGCGAATGGTGGTGGGCGAGAGCTTCAGGGTCTACTGAGAGTGGATGGGAAGGCAGGGTTAGGCTGTGTGTGTAACCTGTTCCCAAGAGACTTCATTGGATGAAGTGTAAAACTCACAAACCAGAGGTGTGTAACAAGCTGGATGCTGCAGTCTGGCATGCTTATGGATTTGCTTGTACAAATGTATGTCTTCTCCTTCCCCACCTTCTGAAAGGGCTGCTTAGGTTCCTGGAATGAAGGGACAGGGACTAGCTTCTGTAACAGGCTGGGCTGGGCATAGCAACAGTGGCTAATTATAATTGCCATGTGTGTGTCCTGTTCATCTGTCGCCCTTGAAACACTTTACACAGGTGTGTAAATAGCCTGCTCCCTGTGAGCCCTGCCCTGACCCACCAGAGAGAGGCAGTGTGCCCACACTGAGTTGGTGACAACCCCATTCTCCTGAGCCCCCGTCCCGTATCTGATTCACTGCCCCATGCCACCTCCTTGGACAGTCATTGTGTCAGCTATCCTGGTGTCAGTCCAGCTATCCTGGTGTCAGTCTAAGCCACCCCTGGGATGAGTATCCAAGTACCATGCTGCCCTTCGTCCCCCTTACAAGAATGATCCATGCTTTTGACTATAAGGTCTCTGCAGCTTTGCTGAGACTGTGCCTTGCCTGTCCTTGGCTGATGGTGCATAATGTAGCAGCTTCTGTGAAAGAAGACATGTGAATGCCATCAGAGAGGCCCAACCAGACCCTGCTGAATAGGAACAAACTCGCCACCCTCACCTTCTCCCCTTCCCACTCAAAACTTGTCATAAAGATATTTAAAGCCATGACCTCTTACATGGGGCTTGGTCAGGAGGGAGCTAACAGGAACAGCTCCAGCCAGCAGAATTATCTGCCTATTCTCTATAACCAGCACTTTCAAACCTAGCATTAGACACCTATTGCTGGACTCTATGGGGCTGAGCATGTCTGCTGCACATGATGTGAGCTGTGGGTGCTCAGCACCTCTGAAGTTCAACCACTTATTTAGGTGCCTGATATGGATGTAGGTGCTGGACTCCAGGATCCTTGTTTTAAAGATGCGCTATTGACTTTTGGATTAGGCTCTCCATGGGCTTTTCTAACACTGAGTTTCACAACCCACTTCCAATATCCCCAATGGGGATATTGACCCCATTTTACTGCTGGAGAAACCGAGACAGATCTGAAGTGACTTGCCCTATGTCACACAATGAATTTGTAGCAGAGCTGGTGCAACCCAGCCTATAGACCTAAGGAGTCCTGAAGTGAGTAATATACCAACCATCCTCCCTCCCTTTACTATATTATCCACTGCAGTAATTGTTGTGTGTTGAGAGATTTGTGTGTATATTGAATTATGAAATTAAATTGTACAGAGATGGTCTGGCCTTTGGCATGGTTGTACCGCCTCTCCGCCCCCATGGGGATCTTTAAATACACTGTATCCACCTGCACGTATCTCTGAGTTTTCAGCCATGAATTGTAACTGGCAAAAGTGTATTGGGTCATTGCTGAAAGAGGACAGAATTAAGGTTGTATGGGCCACCTTAACTGTATATTTCCTGGTTTTCATAAGTTTGAGTTTTACTCAACTCAGTGGTCTGGAAGGGGATGACATACAATAGTTATGAACAATACTAGAATGGAGGTTGTTCATAACTCTGAAATGTTCATAACTCAACAGAACGTTATGGTTGGTCTTTCAAAAGTTTACAACTGAACATTGACTTAAAACAGTTGTGAAACTTTACTATGCAGAAGAAAAATGCTGTTTTTAACCATCTTAGTTTAAATCACAGAAACAGTTTCCTTACATTGTCAAATCTTTTTTTAAACTTTATTTTTTTAGTAGTTTACATTTAACACAGTACAGTACTGTATTTGCTTCTCTTTTTTCCCCTCTCTCTTCTGCTGCCTGATTCCATATTTCCGGTTCCAAATGAGGTGCGTGATTGACTGATCAGTTCATAACTCTGAGGTTCTACTGTACCACCAAGCAACCTTAACTCTGGGTTAACATAGTTTTTCAGCATTGAATATATAAACATTAATTTAGCTGGATGGGGCCCCTATAATTGTACACGGGGCAACTGAGACAAAGCAGTGACTTACCCAGCTCACAGTGAATTTTTGGCAAGGCCAGGAATAGAACCTGGGAGTTTCAAACACCCATCTCCTTCTCTTGCAGATATACAGTGCTCCCTCTGTTAAGGAATGGGAGGAGACTGGGGAACAGCCTGAGACAGAAAGTAAAGTGGTGTAAGAACAGAAAGCTACCAATAACATGTTAGGAGCCCTACTGCTTTGTAGGGAAAAATTCTCTCCCCTCCCCAATTCCACCTTTGATCGACAACAGGAAGTGTGAGATTGCCTGGGGAAGTGGAGTGAGAGCTCTCAGCAGATATTGGACGGGAGCAGTTGGTTGGTATTGAGGAGTGTTGCCACTTAGCCCTATATAAATATTACTTACCAAAACCCTGTAACACCTTACCTGCCCCCAAAAAGTGCCCCAGTGCCTGCACTGATGTACTGGGTCAGGGCTAGTTACTGGTTTGCTGGCTGCACGAAGCTGAATGCACTGGTCACATGGCTAGCCAAGGGACTGCAGGAAAGGCATACTCCCTTTTTAATAAGGTAATAATTCACTTTCCCTGTGGAAACACAGTGCTGGGACCTGGTCTTCTCTGGATTGCTGGTTCCGAGAGACTGGGAATGCATTCCATCCAGACCAGGGGCAGAGACACTCTTAGATCCTCCCCCATTTATAGAACTCATCTTGGGCCCTGATTTCAGAGGAGCTGACCTGCAGCTGCCAGTGAGGTCAGTGGGCCCAGATCATTTGAAAATCAGGCTCCTAGTCTTTAGTGATGGCCTTTTTACCCCTGCAGTCTCCATGCACATGCATCAGCCATGAGTGCCTTCCCCTCTCCTAGGGAATGAGAGCAATCGTGTGCTGGTGGGAGGCAGGTGACATGGGTTTGACAGTTGGCGCTGATGTGTGTATGTGCAGGGCCTGTGTTTATACGCCTGTCTGCACATCCCCCAAGCCACATTCCACACTCATGGCTCATCACCAGCTTTCTCCAGAGAAGTCAGTTGGTTCTGGCTAAAAAAGACGATTTGCTCGTGCAGACAGGAGCTGTCTTGTCTGCAGTGCAGACTTCCAGCTGTGCCAGATGTTGCTGACTTCCAGTAAAAGGTAAATCCGCTGTTTGGCCTCCTGCACACAATCCCGCTTCCCCCTGGATCCATACACCCGATCCATACTTGTGTTTCCCCACCCTCTTGCTCAAGATGCTGTGTACTCCCTCATTTCCATGATGCTTTGGGGGGAATGTCTGTCACATGTTTGTTCTCTCATCCTCTGCCCAGAGGGAGAAGCATGTGTAAAGGAGTATCTTGTTTTGGTAGGGTTTTTTGTTTTTTTGTTTAAATAAATGTACCTGTTGCTATGTTTTTATATTAGAGAAGACAAGGTCAAAGAAATGTGCCTTGCTCTTGGAGTGGAAAGTGGCGAGGTTTATGATGGTCCTTAGTTCTTGGGGAGTTCATAACACAGTCTTGGACTGCCCTCGGAGAAGGTTCTGTCTCCCTCACAAACAAGCTTTAGTCCTATTGTTGAGAATTCCATTGTGCCAGAAGAGCAAGGTTGTTGATCACAATCTTTGTCCTAGAGCATTAAACGGTCTTTTAGATATCCTTGGCCCAGGCCATGGAGCAATTTGACGATAAGGACTGAGACCTTGAACTTGATTTGATATTTTATGAGAAGCCAATGTAGAGAGTGGAAGACAGGTGTGATGCGTTCATGGTAGCCAGTGCTACTGAGGAAACGTGCTGCAGCGTTTTCTACTAGTTGGAATTTCCGAAGTGCTGAAAGTTTCATGCCCAGGTATGCCACGTTACTGTAGTCCAGCTGAGAGGCGATGAAGGCATGAATAACTGAGGCCAGGTCACCTTCTGTCAGGATGGGGTGAAGTCTCCTAGCCAACCAGAGGTGATGGAAAGCATTACTCATGGCCATTACAATGTGAGAGCTCAGTCAGTGAGGAATCCAAGAGTACTCCTAGACTGGACTGAATTGACAAATTGTGGATGTGAATCTTCAACCACTGGACTGTAGCTGTAAACGCCTCAAAATACTTCCCTCTGCCCACCAGTATCACCTCTGTTTTGCTTGGGTTCAGATTCAATCAACTGCTCTTCATCCATGAGCTGATCTCGTCCAAGCACTGGGCGATCTTGTTGGTAGTGGCATGGTCGTATGTGATGAAGGATAGATAGAGCTGTATATTGCTGGCACTTGAGTCCCTGTGATCTGACCAGTTCACTTACTGGTTGGATATAAATGTAGAAAAAAATCAGAGAGAGGATTGATCCTCGTGGAACCCCACAAGCAAGGGGTCGTGGTAGATGTGCAGTTTCCCATCTTTGGATGCTAACTGCGGGAAGGACCCCAACTATTTTAGTGCATTACTCTGGACTCCTGACACCTCTCTCAGGTGAGACAGCAGTGTCTTGTGCTCAGCAATGTTACACACTGCAGAGGAGTCCTGGAGGATGAGAATGGATGTCCATCAATGCCAAAAAGCAGTTTCAGTTCCGCATCCTGTCCTGAATGCAGCTTCTGCCAGGTCTAGATTGTGGCTTCAGTTAGATGAGCTTGCTCAGGAAAGGGAGGTTTGACACTGAGCAATAGTTGGCTAGGACTGATGCAGCCTTGCTGCCAGGCCATGTCTAAGCAGCGCTACAGCTGGGCTGCCTTAGGAAAGGAAAGAAAAGGAGGATCTGGTGATGCAGGAAGTCTTGAGTACGGTGAGTCAGTGACGGCACCCATAATCGGCGGTCCCAGTACAACAGCCTCCCAGTGATCCCTCAGTCTTATGGTATTTGCATCATGTCTCTGTGCAAACTGGCTCTTATCTCCCTTGCTGCCTTTGGGCTTGAAGCTGGGTAGGTGGGTGGATGGACACTCCCGTCTCAGCCCAGGCAAGAGAGAGGAGGGTGTGCAGTAGAGAGCAATTGTCTGAGTCTGGAGCACAGCGTTCCTTGCACAAGGCTCTTCTTTTTCAAGCTGCCACCTCCTTGCATGGCTCCCTCTGCCCATTCTTGGGAGGCACAGATGGGCGCAGCAATAACCGGTAGCAGAATGTCTGACAGGGGAAGCGAATGGCTCAGTGGGGAGGGTCAGATGTCTAGTTAGCAAGTAGGTTTGAGGGGCTTCCCCCCAACTACCCCAATAGGCTTGTGCAGGAGCTATTCATTCATAGTCTCACACCTCCTGACAGGCTATGGTCCTGCACCATACGCTCTTGTTCTAGTGCACCCTCACAGCATGCACTATCTGCAATACCTGCTGAGCAAAGTGACACGCCAGCTTCTGTGAGTTCCACATCAGCCCTGTGACCCGACAACAAATCTCCAATGTCCCTAAAACCCACCAGGCCCTACCTCAACCCCTCTGTACCTGGCACTTGGGTGCTCCCCGCTCACACTACACTGCCAGGCACAAAGGGGCGGGCTAAGGGTTCTGTTGGCGTCTTTCTGCCACCAGAGCCTCCTCAGGCCTGGCTCTTTCATCAGGAGCCGTGTGTGCAGCTCCAGTGTGGGCAGTGGGATCACTTCATGTGTCCAAGGGTGGAGTTTAGCCTTGGCTCTGTGTAAATCCTGGTGGGACTTCCGTAAAGCTCCTTGTGGTCCTTCAGGAAGGGAAGTGTAATGGCAATGATTCTGTGCCTAGCTCAGTGGGGTCTTGCTCCATGACTCGGGATCCCGGTGCTACGGTGATACAAAGAATGATTCCATCAACATGCCTGCTGTCTCGGGGCAGCTAGACAGCCAGCTGGTACATTTGGGACAGAGAACCTGCCAGTTCCCATGGCCATGACCAGAGTTTGCCAACTGCTGGGGTGCGTTGAGTGATGAATCCCTTGGGGGTGCATTGTGGAAGGAGAGACCCTCAAGGGCTGGGGTGACCATGTTCACTGTATGTTATAACCTGCTCCATCTCATTCTCTTTCCCCAAGGGTGCATGATCTGTCTGGGGCAGTCGACCTTCCTCCGGTTTAATCACCCTGCTGAGGCCAAGTGGATGAAAAGCATGATCCCAGCTGGAGAAAGGACTCCTGGGGCCCCATATGGACTCACGGCAGGTAGGTGAATCCTCCATGCTCAGGGCCTGGGAGTGAGTACACCTGTGCTCTGTTCTGTTGACTCTGCTGCCGACTCAGGCAAGTCAGTTTCCCCTCTCTGTGCTTGTTTCCCCACCTCTACTGTGGGGATAATAACCCACCTTCCAGGCAGGAGTTGTGTCAGTGTCCGTGGGCCTGTGATTGCTCTGAGGAAGAAGCATACTCCCTGTGAGTGTTAATGGCAACTCCTGCCAACAAAGTGCTGTTCACACCGGAGCTTTTCATCAGTAAAACTTCTGTCATTCAGGGAGGGGTGTGTGTGAGTTGTTTTAACACCCCTGAACGACAAAAGTTTTGCCCACGAAATACCAGTGTAGACAAAGCCTCAGTGTAATGAGCTCAACAGAGCCCAGATATTCCGTGGGGCAAAGGTCAAACCCTGGGCCTTGGAGAGAGGAATTTGTGGAGGAGGCTCTGCCAGGGCTCAGATCAGTGCTGTGGTCTTCTAGTCTGCAGCTACCCCTACTCTCTGCCAGGTTGTTGCTGCACTCTCTGAGTTACTGAGAGTCACCAGTGCTGGGTTTGGTGCCTGTGCAGAGCCAGAGTGGCAGCGATGTCAGGCAGGAATTTCTCCCTCTCTCACCAGTGAAGGAAGGGGAGAAGGGGACTCATTTGCTTCTGAAGGGTCAGGTGGAGGTTGCTGCTGGGAGTGGGAGATTGGGTCTGATTGACAGGTCTGCTCCTATAGGCCAGTTCTGCCATCACACCAAATGGAAATGCGATGGCCCAGTTCTGCAGTCCTTACTCAGGTAGCACTCCTATTTGCTTTAGTGGGAATTTTGCCTTGAGCAAGGGCTGCAGAGCTGGGCCAAAGCCTTTCTACCGGGTGTGATGGCAAAACTGGTCTCTAGGATTTGCAGATGTATCCATCAAGCCCAGTCTCCTACTTCTAGCTGCAGCCATGACTGACCTTTGTTTAGGCTGAGCCAAAGCTGATGCCATTAGGGTTGGCAGTGAGTGACTGGGGGAAGCAGGTGAGGTATGATAGCTCCGTAAGCCATTCCCGTGAGAGCATGCTCCTAACGTGGTTGTACAGCCACACTTTGGAGTTATGGTTCGCCATATGACCCAACCCAGTGGAGATACAGGGTGGCCTGCACAACCTAGGCTTTAACATCTCTCAGGTGCTGAGCTTTCTATTCCCTGTAGCAGTGTTTGGTTTAACACTTCATGTGCTGTTATCAGAGCACCCTCCCCAAGATACCTGCTTGACCCTTCTTGCGGGATGGGCACTGAGGTGCTCTGGCTGATGCAGACTAAGTGTTGTCCTCCTTAATGGCCACTTGATACTGTGGGAAGGGTTCAGGGAGAGTCTGTGCTGGTAGCACAGTGATACTGGGAACCAGCCTGGGAGATAGAGAGGGAGCAGAGCGGGGAGTTCACAGGGGCTTTCCAATAAGGGAGTCTGACTGACCGTTGATAGCTAGTCCTTTCCTGCTTGCATTCCTCTATCTGTACAGTGGGGCTTGTATTGGGGCAGTCTCTGAGCACACCCCTTTGTGGCATGCTCTTGAGGCAGCTCTGACTCTTGAGGCAGCTCTCCCTGGAGCCTCTAACCCAGGGGTTTCTGTGGGAGCCTCCTTCCAGATTCCCCTCTCCCCCTAACTGAGCATCTCCTGGCTTTTTATGAGCATTAGGTGATCTCTAATTTACTCACCTGACCCTTCAGCAGCTACTCCACCTTCGGGCTGGGACCAGGCCCCATTAAAGGCTGCTCACCCAGTGACAGGGCCCATGACCTCGGCTCCTTGTGAGACTTAGCTCCTCACTGTTTGGAAAGCACTTTGAAGAGCTGAGTGCTTGGCAGTCAGGGGGAGGTCAGGTTGGCATCCTGCACCAGCAGTTTATAGCAGAGTGTATCCCTCCCTCCAAGCACCCTCATGGGCAAAGTATATCGATGAGGCACTGAGAAACCCAGGGATGTATTCTTGGTCCCATTGAGATTACTAGCAGAGCCCTTGCTGACATAAGTGGGGCCAGGATTTCACCCCAGGACTTGGTGTTGGGACACAATTGGGAGCCTGGTGAGAGTCCCATGTGAAGCTGTCTGGGGCAGGAGGGCATGTTCTATGTCAGGAATGCTGGCCGTGGTGGAGCATTGCTGACTCTCCCTCCCTCGTGCGTTTTTTGTTTCTCAACATTGTACCCACAGAACCTGACCATGCAGTGTCTCCTTCAGCAGTACTGCCTGGGATGCTAGCCCCCACTGCTTGTGCGGGAGCAGTGCTTATGTGGCCGAGTGCCACCTGCCCCCGTTCACTCCACTTTAATAAATGAAACACACAGGCGGTTTGGCAGGCGAAGCTGCTATTTGCTCATTACATAAATGATCGTTATTGAAGATTCCGTTAAAAACTCCATTACACTGAATGCAGATGTCACCCAGCGCAGATCTAGGGCCATCTAGAGAAAAGCCCTGCATTAATTGGATCTCTCAGTTTAGAGATACCAGCATCCCCACTCCTTCTGAGGGCCATTGGGGCACTGGACCCTATAGAGGAGCTGTTAGGATCTTTGTGTTTCCAGCTGGTGAAAAAAATCCCAGGGTTGGGGACTGAAATGTTTCTAAAATGATCTCTCTGCTTGCTAAGAGATGCCTGCTATTTACATGTATATGAACAGCATTTACCCTGGTTTGAGGCCTTTCCGTTCGCGCACCCACTGTTGACTCAGCTCAGCAACTGCACTTCTGTTTGTTAATTATTAATAGTTGTCTCCAAAGAGTTTAATTGTAGCAGCTCCTGAGCTGAACCCTTGGCTGGCAATACACAACCTGGCTGGCATTTCACACCAGCTCTCCCGGTCACAGGGAAGGTTCCAGACACCTTCTAGCCCTCAGCATAAAACACAAAGTCATGAGCCTCATCTGATGTGTCTAAAGCAGGGGACCCTCCTGGAGGGTGGGGGAGCTGCAGGCACTGCTTGTCTGTCAGGGTGAATAAATGCGAGATTCAACGGCTGTTTCATCAGCCTGGGGGTCATTGTTACTTGCAGCTTATTTTATTTAGTGTTTCTCCATGGAGTGCAAGTCTCCTTCACCTTCTGTGGCTGTTCTCCCCCTCTGCCACTGGCTATTGATGGGAGACTGGGCTAGATGGGCCTTGCTTTGATCCAGGCCAGTGGCTATGTGCAGAGCTCCCATCCCACTCCATACCTCCCCTGCAGCTCCTGGCATGGTGTCATGGCCAGGATGTTGCTGTGCTCAGGCTATCCCTGGTTGCCAGAATGGCCCCTTGGGGCTATAGGCAGTCTTCAGACATAGCCCCCAGGAAGAGGAAGCGCACAGGTAGGGCAAAGCCGTCTCTGCCCTTCTCCCGTGCTGTCCCTGCACAGCCAGGAGAGAATTTGGCCCACACTCTTTACCAAAGCTCACAAGAGAGGGGCCTCTTTCCTCTTTTCTCTCTGCCCACCACACCTGTTCACTGAGACCCACTCCCATCAGGAGAGGCTTGGGTTCTACTCCCTAAGAATGAAGCACTGCGGGGACCTCAGATTCCTCCTGCTGTGCAGTCACACGCAGCCCCTAAACCCCAGGTGTCAGGGGACGGGAGCTTAATTCAGAATCTCATCTTCCCCTTTGCAGACTATTAGCAGCCCCAATGAAGGTAAGCTCTTTCTCTGTTGCGTCAGGGTTGTGTTTGTCTGGGACTGTAGAACAGAAGGCATTAGCTGTTTGCATGGAGGAATGGGCATCTGCAGCATCTCAGGCTTTGACTGCTGTCTGGGCCCGCATTGGCTGTATCAAACTAGCTAGGGTGATTCACAAGGAGAGGAGACAGCCTGTGTCACAAGCCTGGCAGTAATCTCCCTGGGGTAGCTTGATACCCTCTAGTGTGTGTGAGGAGCCACGTGCCGCTGTTAACCTGCTAGAGCAGCATGCGAGGGAAGGGAGCATGTGGAGCCAATTAGTGTGTCAGAGCTCCTGGAACCCCAGGCTTTTCTAGGGGGGTGTGTGCACATACTTTCTAGGCAATTATTTCCTGCATGCTGGTCTCAAGCGCATATCTGGGCTGTCTGATGTACATGACCCCAGCACACCCCACCCAGGAGGGCCAGGAACCATGCCTGGGTAGAAATTAGAGAGGAGGGCCTTACACTTTACTTAGACAGTCTCAAGACTTTTCATTATGGCATTTTGGTCTATGGCATAGAAGTATCCATTCCCTGCATACACAGGAGTCAGACTAGGAGGAGAGTGAGGAATTGTCACTGGTTCCTGTTGGATACATCCAGCAAAGCCCTGTTCAATGTCAACCAAGGGCTCCAGGCAGAACTGAATTCACTTTTCTTAAGTAATTTGATTTCTGTCCCTTCACTGCCTCTGACTGCCTCTGCAGTGAGTGCTGGTCCTGAGGGGGCGGGTCCCAGCACTGCAGTCAGCCAGGGTGCATCTGGATTCTGGCTTGCTGTGGTTTCAACACCCTGAGATGCTTTTCAAAGGGGGCTGGTCTGATTCACGTCTGAAAATGGTCTCCAAGCTGAAGGCTGGTCCTCACCTGTTCTGTAGCCAACCCTGCCCTGATGTTTTGAAGAGAGGGCCCTGCAGTGTCCTTTGCTAGCATGTGTTTGTAGTACTGATGACTATCAATAGAGCTGGGCACTCGGGAGACGTAGGGGCAGAATGGGTTGTATGAAGAGGAGAGCCTGGTTAAAAATTGGTAGCTTTATTTTTTATCCAAAAAATCAGATGTTTGTATTTAAATTAGAAACAGTTTTATTTAAAAAAATAAACCTATGTAAATGTGAAATTATGACCAACCTACAGTAAGGCCTAAATTTACTGCAATCTATTAACATCATTTAAATTGAATACAAAAATATTAAGCAGGACATATTTTCTGTGAAGTTTTGAAAAAAGTCAGCCTCTGAACTGGAAGTCACTGGCTAAGCACCTGAAACCAGAGTTTATTGAAGTGCTAAAACAGCTTTCAACAGCAATAGCTTTTCTGCAGGTGAAAAGACAATATTTTTTTCAGTTTATTCAACTATTTCAGTTCAATAACTAGTTCAGTCAAAGTTCAAAAACCAATTGGAGTTGAAAAAGCAGGAAAACTTGTTTTCCTCTTTCAATCTATTAATAAAAACTAGGTATGAGAGGGTTGACATCTACTAATTCTAAAATCTTGAAGACCAGAAAAATCGGTTCAATTCTCTAACTACTACTTTTGTTGAATACGTTAATTTTAAATGCAAAACATATTCTGATTATCTTTTATTTTATATCCAGCACATTTAAGGTGGTTTTTTAATTAATTAAAACAAAATTAAAAAGCTGCTTTTGTGCATTTTTAACTGAATTTGAATTTCCATCCAAATTTAACCACATCACAAGTAAAAAATTAATCATCATCTGGTTAATAAAAATGTAAAAAGTAAGAATCTGAAGAAATGTTTGTTAAGCTATTTGGTTGCTTAAATAATTGTGTATAGATATAGCATATCCTTCTGGTTAGCTAAAAGAAGCAACATATTTCAGTGTACAGGCTGTATTTAGTTGCAAATCAACATGTTTTAATGTTTACTAACAATGAGAATCAACATCTCTTTATGAAAATAGCTAAAAAGTACAAATGCAAAGCAAGATTAAAATCAATTATTTAAATCAAGGTTTCCTGCATGCTGATTTAAATCATGATTAAAATTGGTAATTTAAATCACTTTGGTTTAAATCAATCCACCCTTCTGGGTCTTTTATGTCCTGTATAACCTGTGGGTATCGATGCTAGGCCCCTGTAGGGGGGAACTGTGATTCTTGGGCCACTCCTGTGCTTCAGAGAATGTCTCATTCTGACCCAGACATCCTGACGGGCAGGGCTCTTATGGGCTTTCACTCTTAGGACAATCCAGCCACTTTTCCAGCAGGAATGATTCTGATTCAGAGATGTTGGCCTTTGCTGACTGCACGGCATAGACCTGATATGGCCAAACCTGTGATGCTGCTTATTGCAGGCTGAGCGTGTGCTGCAGACCCAGAAATTCTGTGACCCATCAGTCCCAGTCCTTCCTTCCCTGCTACCCATATCTAAGTAACTGTGGCTCCAAGGCCATATATACAGTTGGAGGAAGGAATTGACACAATTTTATTCAATGAGTTTTTATTGGCAGGACAGGCTGTACAAGTGTTGGCAAAGTGATTATATTAATAAAAAAAAAAAAAAGGCTGCTCAGGTCTTTGCTGGGCAGGTCTGCTCCCCTCAGGATGGGATCACTCCCAGTGTCTGGGGCTTGATCCCCCAGGGCCAGGTGTGTGTCTTTCCTCAGCTGGTGGCAGGTGGCTCTGCTGTGTTGTTCTGTTTCCCATGGTCAGGTGCAGATTTTCCTTGTCCCTCTGCAATAAGACATCTCTTATGATTCTGGGTATTTGAGGAAATCTCTTCCTTGCACTCCCTCATATTTAGGATGTGGGATGGAAAGTGTCTCTCCGCAGTCCATCCTGCTAACTGCACAGTTGCTTCTTACTGGGTTCTGACCATGCCTTGTGGCTTCCAGTTTGCACCTGGGTCTCAATTTGGTGGGAGTCTGCCTTTGTTTTACCCATGTCACTATGGAAAATATTATCTGGTGTGACTTTTCTGGACAGGGACCTGGCACAGTCCAGCTTGTTGCTGTTCTTGATTTGTTCTTCCCAGTGACAGGTGTGTTGGTGTTTTAGGCATTGGTCGATCACACAAGCTGAAACAAAAGGCTGGTGCTTCTAGATGAGAAGCACAGAAAATTCAGTATTTGTTTGAGGTATGGAGATCCCTGTGTGTGCGCTGCAAGAGAATTTGGAGGCATGTCAGGCTGTTGCTGGTGGTTACCTGAATGGGTCAAGCTGACTGGCACAGAGGGAATTACCAAGGGAAAGTTGGTGTCAGGTTTTCTTGGCCTGCCTGTTGCAAACGGGAAGTGCTGTCTTTCCTGTGTGGCCTCTGTCTTTGTTCCCTTTCTTGTTCAGTCATTTGCATTGTCTCTTGATTCAGGAATACTTGATTGAGTGAAATCGGCTTGCATATCTCTCCTCCAGGTGAAGCGAGTTCGGGGTCAAGACTTGTGGGTTCTGTTCCCAGTTCTGTCACTGCCTCGCACTGTGACCTTGGGAAAGTCACTTACACAGGTACAGAATAGAGCTAATGATTCAAGGGTTGTGATGCTGCGGGATGTCTGTGAAGTGCTTTGGGATCTTCAGACCAAGTGCACATTGTTGTTATAATAACCAATTTACTCCTATGAAATAATTCTGCAGGCAGATGTGGTCAGGAATCTTGTATCTGCGGAAGAGCTGATTTAATGGAAATAAATTGAGCTTTGGTCTGCCTGGAACTGATGAGCAGATTAACCTGCCAATCAATCCCCTCTCTTACAGTAACTGGCCATGAGACCATGGCTTTGCCCATTAATTCAGCACTCACTGTGAGCCGCTCGTGCCGGGAGTCTGTCTAGTCTTCCAGAAAGCCAGACCATAAGTGCCCTGGATTGGGTTATCGCTCTGGCAGTATTATTACTGCTTCTCCATCCTTCCCCTTCATGATTCTTTTCATTTATTAAAGTGAAAAAACCCAGCCACTCTCAATCCCGGCTGGGATCTGACCATGTCTGACAAATGCTGCAGGCCAGAGCAGTCTGGTTCCAGCTTGACATTTATGTGTCTTCAAACAAGAGCAATACTTTCTCCACGAAGCCAGCCGGCTGCCTTCTGCCAGCTCAGACAAGGAGCTGGGCATTGGCCATCCATGGGGCCCAGCTAGCTCTGCAAGCAGAAATTGGCGCCCCCCAGGTGAGTGCTGCTACCCCCATGTGTAGCGACTGGGATGCTATGGCACTACACGGGGAAGGGATTAGCTCAAGGTCACACAGTAGGTGAGTGGCAGAGCCAGGAATAGAACCCAGGAGTGCTTGGGTCAGGCATCCTGATCTAACCACTTGACCATGTTGTCTCCACAGCTAGAATGACTGGAGTGGGCATTATTGGCCCTGTAGAAGTCAGGTGGAGACAGGAAGGTTGGTCTGTACGTCATTTGGGTATCAGCAGGCAGCCGAAGGCTTGTGTGTGTAGAGGGGAGGCACCCTAGAAGCTTGTGACCTAGTTGGTTGTTTTTTCCCTCTGCTGTGGTTGCTGGTTGCTGCTGGGAGTGTTAGAGCTGGAAAGGTGCCCTGAGGTTGTGGCTTAATTAATTAGTGTTTGTTTGGAGATGCTCTGAGGAAGGGTATAGCAGCACAGAGTGATGGTGCTGCTGCTGCTTTTGGAGGTGGCTCTGCCCTTGGAGGGAGCTTCCTCCAGACGTGGCTCACCCCGTCCCCAGAAAACTGTGTCTGGGAAGGGGGAGCTGGTACTCAGAAGGTGCAGAGGCACTAGGCAGCTTTTGGCCAGCTCACATGCGCAGTGTTTGCTCAAAAAGAGGGAAGACGTCTAAACTCACCTGCTGATGGGGTGGTCTATCCTGAGGATGAGCTTAAAGGGTTAGTTGAGTGTATTGCTTCTCTGAGTCAACATAGCTGTGGGGAGCTTGGGTTCTACAGGGAGCCAGAAGCTTCAATCCATCTTGCAGTTTATTGAGCAAGGAGCTGATAACCCCACACCTGTTTAGCAAAGGAATTGGCCATTTGCCACCTGCTGAGATCCCTAGTGTCCTGAGGCATTGGGGGCCAACACAACTTCAGCTTCAGGGGGGTGTTAGTTCAGACCCAAGTGGCAGGAACTGTGGGGAGAGCCGCTTTGCATTTATCCCCCATGTCCTGAGGCAAGTGAGTGGCCTGGTCTGGTTTATGGCTGACTCATGCTCCCTCCCCCAGCTCACCCTGCTTGCCCCCATTTAGAGACGTGTTGCATAGTTCAAACTCTAGACCGGGCAAACGTTATGGCAGCAGCTGGCTCCATGCTTGTTAGTTAAATTGTTTCTAAGGGACATTCAATCAAATCATTTAATTCTCTTCCCTTTCCCCCCTTATTGGCCCTAAAACGCTTTAATCCCCCAGACAAGCCCCCAGAGGCCCCATCCCCAAATCCCACCCAGGGGGCAGCTGCTCCTCCCTCCAGTCTTACATGTTCTTCCTTCCCCCGTCCCTGATTGCAGCTGGAGAAGGAAAGGGACTGTTGACTCTGGACCTCAGAGAAGCAGGGGATAGTGGCATTTTAGCTGGGAAGGTGAAATTGGAAGTGCTCTGCACCCTGGCTGCTGCGGTAGGACGTTCTGGATGAGGCAGCACCTCCTCCCTTCTGAGTGGGAGGCAGATGCTCAACCACATGACATGTCTAGAGTTGGCTCTCATCTGCTGCATCTCCCTCCCCCTCCCTGCCCTGCGGGTTCAGTTTTGTCTACAAGACTCCAGAGGGAAAGTCAGGCGGCCCCAGGGACTGATTATTATGTGGACAGGGAAGACACAACAGCCAGTCCCATCTCTGTAGGATGAGGTGAGGTATGTGCAGCTGTTCCCTTCCCAACTCCCTGACACCACAGGCAGAGCCAGGAAGAGGATGCATTAGCATCACAGAGCTTTGCAGTCTGTGTACTGGAAAGAGCGATCAACTTTCAGTTGCCTGGGCAATAAGGCTAGTGGGACACCCGGATAGTGACTGGAATATAATCCCTAGGCACCTGAGCTCCAAGGAGATGAGCAGCATGGGAGATAACAATACTTCATAAGGGCATGGCTTAATCTGAAGCCCCGGGGGAGTAGGGCAGGGCTAGGGGGGACAGTTCAGCACAGGGCCAGCCTGGTGTGCTTGAGTTTCATAAATGAAAAGCTCCAGTAGAGGTCCCAGGACCTGTTGCTAAAGCAGCTGTTCTGTACAAAGTAGCTCCAGGCAGGAGATGAAAAAGACTCTTGTATCTGACTGAAGCTACAGGAGGAATTTAAGGAGGTAGAATTTAGCTAGGTCAGTTGTTAATATTCCTTTTCTTTTGAGATGTGCCCAGGACTCCTAATGGCCCCAGGTAGTCAGGGCCTCTGCTTGGGTCACATCCAGAAGATGGCACCTGCAGCAGCCCCATGCTGTGGCACTGGCTTGGAGAGCATGGACATTGCCAGGCTGGCTCAGACTCTCTCTTTCTAGTGCTTCCTCTCCTCTCCCAAAGAAGCCAGTCCCAGCTGCCACAGTGCATGTATCCCTCTGATGGCCAAGGATGGAATAGCCTGGCTATAGGAAAATGTCTTCTGAAACCTAGTCCTCATGCTTAGATACTGAAGGGTTAATAGCCTCTGCATTGCTGGCACCACTTCCTACAGTGCCTAGCGTTCCAGCCAGCATATATATGCAGCACACACCTGCAGTGTGACTCCAGCCTCCTCCAGAATGCAAAGTGCTAGTTCAGAGCAATTAGAACTTCCAAGGGGTATCCTGTAATGTGGGAAGTGAGGAGAGAAGGAGGATTGGGAGGTGGAAATCTCTTGTGTGGGCGCCTCCTACTGGCAGCTTCCTGCTGGAATCTTTCCTGTGGGAGAGGACAGTGATTTGACATTGGCTCCCATCCCTTCCCTTCCCCACGTGGCCTCAAGGTCGTGACTGTGGTGAGGGTGGCTGTGGTAGCAGTAAATAGTGGTTCTCTATAGAGAAGAGGTAGGCGGGTGCCCAGACCGATCCACCAGGCTTTGGTGGCCATTGGTTCCTCCACCGCCAGCCTCTTGGGGAGCAGGCCCTGGGCTGTCGTGGTTCTTCTGGAGTCTCCAGAACTGACTTGCAGCTGGGGTTTTGTGGGACAGTGCTTGGGCCATCCTGCCTTAGAAACGGGCTGTTTGCCTCATGTGGAGCAGGTGCTGAATGTTTGCTCCCTGGCACAGGCTGGTTCTGGCCTGTCTCTGCCCACATGGCCTGATTGAGTGGAGGGGTTTGGCATGGGTTGGGCTGTGAGGTTAATGGTGTTGTCTCCTCGGCTAACGTGTGCTCCTGTCTCTCCCTCTGGCAGAATCGGAGAGTCTTGTGAATGGCAACCACCAGCTGTCTCTGAATGATGTCCATAAGGGGCAGGGAATGAGACCCCGGCCCAGCCACAGCTCCCTGGTCAGCTCCATTGAGAAGGACCTGCAAGACATCATGGACTCTTTGGTGATGGAGGACTCGAGCTCTCCCAGGAAAAAGCTCTCTGCCAATGCCCAGTCCCCCGTGTCCTCAGTGGTGAATGGTGGCGGGCACTACTTCTTGTCCCCACCCTTGAGCCCTGGGGCCATGTCTGTGGGCTCCAGCTATGACAACGCATCCCCGCCCTTCTCCCCGCTGTCATCCCCAGCCAGCAGTGGCAGCTACACTAGTCACTCTCCCAGTAGCCAGGAGCAGGGGCCAGCCATCCCTCCAGTGGTGCCAGTGAGATCTTCCAGCTACAACCATGCAATGCAGCCCCCAACGCAGCGGCCACTTCCACCTCCATGTGGGGGCTCCAGCCTGGACCTGAGGAACAGCACCATGGGCACGAGTGAGACACAGCTGGCAGAGAGTCCCAAGATGCAGAGGAGGGCAGTGCATGGCATTCCCTTGAGCCCCACGCCTGGCCAGAGAGCCCTGCACCCTGAAGGCCCTGGGCTTTCAGCCTTCTCCAGCACCCGCAGAGCTATTGAGAGCGCACAGCTGGGCTATCCTAGCCAGCACATGCCCCTGGTGTCTGTAAGCCTGAGTGACTATGTAACAGGGAGCCCCCAGGCTCAGCCTACCAACATCCCCAGCAGCCCCCGGCTGGCACCCAAATTTCAATCGCCATCTGCTCAGAGGTTGAAAATGGTGGCTCTTCAAGAGCGCCCACCCAGCCCCTTCAGGGAGGGCAAGGAGCCCCCTGGCATTGACAGGCACCTGGCCTCCAGCCCCTCCCGGCAGGTGTTGGCAAGAGTCTTCCAGCCCCTGGAGACCTCAGGTTTCATCCAAGTCAATCAGGACAGCCGCTCTCTGCAGCCGCCTGAGAGTCCCAGAATGGGCAGAAGGAACGTGGAGAGCATGAGGGACTTGCCTCCCCTCAGCCCTTCCCTGTCTCGCCGGGCAGCACCTCTGCCCTCTGCCTTGTCTCCCCAAGCAAGGACCCCCCAAGAGAGTCCCTCTCAACAGACCAAGCAGGTTCCTGAGAGCCCTCGCATCCGGCGCAAGGCAGCCAGGCCCCTGGAGAGGCATGAAGACTTCTCCTCCTCATCCTCCTTGACAGGGAAGAATTTGAGAACCAGGAGCCCCTCACCCATCTTCCAGGCAGAACTTGCTTCCCAGCGTAAGCCCAGCTTCGGCATCACCCTCAGCCCTGCATACAGCCTGGGATCGCTGGTCATGCCCTCGCCCCGTCAGAGCCCCCGGGCACAGAGGAAGCTGTCAGGAGATCTGCGGTTGCCTGTGAGTGCGAGGGAGCGCAAACACAGCATCACTGAGATCAGTGACAATGAGGATGACCTGCTAGAGTATCACCAACGCCAGCGCGAGGAGCGGCTGCGCGAGCAGGAGATGGAGCGTCTGGTGAGCGGCATGTCATGGGGACAGGATGGGACGGGGCCTGGTGAGCGGCAGGGCATGGGGACAGGATGGGACGGGGCCTGGTGAGCGGCAGGGCATGGGGACAGGATGGGACGGGGCCTGGTGAGGGGTAGGGCATGTCATGGGGACAGGATGGGACGGGGCCTGGTGAGGGGTAGGGCATGTCATGGGGACAGGATGGGACGGGGCCTGGTGAGCGGCATGGCATGTCATGGGGACAGGATGGGACGGGGCCTGGTGAGGGGTAGGGCATGTCATGGGGACAGGATGGGACGGGGCCTGGTGAGCGGCAGGGCATGGGGACAGGATGGGACGGGGCCTGGTGAGCGGCATGGCATGTCATGGGGACAGGATGGGACGGGGCCTGGTGAGGGGTAGGGCATGTCATGGGGACAGGATGGGACGGGGTCTGGTGAGGGGTAGGGCATGTCATGGGGACAGGATGGGACGGGGCCTGGTGAGCGGCATGGCATGTCATGGGGACAGGATGGGACGGGGCCTGGTGAGGGGTAGGGCATGTCATGGGGACAGGATGGGACGGGGCCTGGTGAGCGGCATGGCATGTCATGGGGACAGGATGGGACGGGGCCTGGTGAGGGGTAGGGCATGTCATGGGGACAGGATGGGACGGGGCCTGGTGAGGGGTAGGGCATGTCATGGGGACAGGATGGGACGGGGCCTGGTGAGGGGTAGGGCATGGCACGAAGTAGGGCCTGGTAAAGAGTCGGAGATGGGGCATAGCAGGGGAAGCGCTACGGATAGACGCTGAGCTCTAGGGCAAGGGGGGGGCACTGGATGTTGAGGGAGAAGTGAGGTCTTCTTTAGTCCACGCTTGTTGATATTGTTGCCCATTCTGAGGAGCACAAGTAACGCCACGGTGGGTAAAGCACTGGATGTTTAGGAATATCCGGTTTATCCAAGCCCCTTGCAGCAGCTGGGAAGAGGATCTTGGTGTTGCTGGAACTGGTTACTGTGATGCTGGCTGGCTAGGTTGCTTTGACTTAGACTAAGGCTGATCAGGTCTCAGGGCATCAGTTGGTCCTTAGAATCTCAGGGTTGGAAGGGACCTCAGGAGGTCATCTAGTCCAACCCCCTGCTCAAAGCAGGACCAATTCCCAACTAAATCATCCCAGCCAGGGCTTTGTCAAGCCTGACCTTAAAAACCTCTAAGGAAGGAGAGTCCACCACTTCCCTAGGTAACCCATTCCAGGGCTTCACCACCCTCCTAGTGAAAAAGTTTTTCCTAATATCCAACCTAAACCTCCCCCAGTGCAACTTGAGACCATTGCTCCTTGTTCGGTCATCTGGTACCACTGAGAATAGTCTAGAGCCATCCTCTTTGGAACCCCCTTTCAGGTAGTTGAAAGCAGCCATCAAATCCCCCCATACTCTTCTCTTTTGCAGACTAAACAATCCCAGTTCCCTCAGCCTCTCCTCGTAAGTCATGTGCTCCAGCCCCCTGATCATTTGTGTTGCCCTCCGCTGGACTCTTTCCAATTTGTCCACATCCTTCTTGTAGCGGGGGCCCCAAAACGGGACACGGTACGCCAGATGAGGCCCACCAATGCAGAATAGAGGGGAATGATCACGTCCCTCGATCTGCTGGCCATGCCCCAACGTATACAGCACAAAATGCCACTGGCCTTCTGGGCAACAAGGGCACACTGTTGACTCATATTCAGCTTCTTGTCCACTGTAACCCATTCGGTCCCTAGTCTGTAGCGGTGCATGGGATTCTTCAGTCCTAAGTACAGCACTTGTGCTTGTTGAACCTCATCATATTTCTTTTGGCCCAATCCTCTAATTTGTCTAGGTCCCTCTGTATCCTATCCCTACCCTCCAGCGTATCTACCACTTCTCCCGGTGAACTGTAAATCTACAAAGCCTGTGGGTTGTGTTATTGAGTCTCCATGTACAGGGTGCAGTATGAGCCTACAGGGTATTGACTGGCACAGTCTGGCCTGTATGTACAGGACTTTGAGGCCTCTTCTCTAAATGGAGGCCCTAAGGATTTGACTGTATGCTCTCGGAGGGATGCCAGACTGGGACTCAAGCTTCCTGCCAAAGTAGTTAGCTGCCTGGGCCCTTTTAATTGCATTGCATGTATTGTGCAGATAATGTTCCAAGGCTCCTGGCAGATGGGAGGTCTTGCGGGCACTTAGGCCCCATATTTAGGTCATGGGACAGAGTTTTTATAGACTAGGCAGCTGCCTGGCTCGGGAGAAGGGTGGGTTTGCCCAGTGCATCTGTCTCTTCCTTGGTCCATGCGTAGCCAATAAAGGGGACCAGTCCAGGGTGGTTTAAAGAGATTGTGTAGCAAAACCCCTCCCCGTGCTACCAGATGGTAGTTGCTGGGCAGAAGTCTCTGCACAGGTAATGGGCTCAGGGAGGCACCTATTGATCGCACTGCTTATGTTAGGGGGTCACTGTGCAGCCAGGGCCAAAACCACAGAAGATGACGGCTGGCTGTCGAGCTGCCCTTTGTGGGAGCTCATGGAGTGTCTGGTCTGGGTTCCCAGGAGGCTGTCCAGCACGTAGCCATGTGCTTGGGGACAGGGGAGCACAGCTCACCTCCCCGTCCATGGCCTCAGACTGCAAGGGTAGGATCTGACTAAGGCAAAGGGCTCAGTGCCTGAGATCCCTTTCTTTAAGGTGAAGGGTTCCATGTAGGAACCGATGCCTCGAGTCAGCTGGGAATAACTACGTCTGGGAAGAAGCTGGATATGATGATGTCCCTGATTGAAGGGGCACTTGGCAGGTGATGACTGGTGCCTTGTCAGATGTGGGTGGCATCAGGTACAAAATAAGGAGACCCAGCAAGATTGACTCGGCCTGGCACTTGACGTTCCCCTGACACTGTCTCCAAGAGCCCACGAATGTTCACTCTCGAGGGCACTCACTTCCCCAAATCCCGTGCAAGATTACACCGGAAACAGGGTTCTGGGGTGTGTGCCATTGCTGTGTGCATGGTAAACAGCTGCTGCACCTGGTGCCCTGAACGTGTTCTGACTCCTTCTCAGAAGCAAGTCTATGTCTCTAGCTGGCCAAAGAGGCTGAATCTCTTATTTCAGCTTATGCTCCACTCCCAGGGGAGTGTAGGGTTTGCAGACAGGTCTGGCTTCAGAATTGGGAGCAGTAAATGAGGCAGAGGGCCTGGGTCTGGGGTCTAAGTGTTAGCTGTCCCGGACAAGCATGGCTCTGGCTGGGCTGCATGCTGTGCATGACCCAGGCTTGCTGTCTGGCTGTGCCCAAGGCTGGGGGATGGCCAGGGAGTAGTTCTACTCCTTAACGTCTGGCTCAGGCTGTTGTGCTTTGGCAAGTGTCAGTCAGTCCCTTTCCTAGGTGCTCCGGCTCGGAGCTGTGGCGTGGGGTGTAAGAGAGTCTCTCCGCACCCAACATGGAAGGAATAGGGTGGGCGTCAGCTTCCTGGGTTCGTGCAGGGTATCAGCACCCTCTCTATCCTTTGCACTGCAGTGGGACCCTGATTTCCTCTCCCTTCCATGCTAGGGGCCCATTCCAGCTCTAAAAACTCATCCCTAAGAATGGTCCTTCCATCCCTCATTATGCCAGCCCAGGAGAGGCTTATGCCGTGGCTCAGCTGCCCATTGGTGCCCCTGCTTTGGGGATAGCGAACACTGAGGCACGGTGCCAGCTGGAGGTTTATAGTGCCCTCGTTAATGTGCTGTCTTGTTCTCTGTAGAGTCTACATTGGGGAGTGCCTGACACTGCCACCTGTTCTCTCTGGACCTGCAGGTTGATGGTCACTGTAGGGCTGGGGAGTGCATAAACCCTCAGGTGGTGGCTGGAGGCATCAGATTGTGGGAGGAGGCATAAGGGGTGATACAGACACAAGGGTGAGACAGGCACAGCACAGACAGGATGGGAAGGTTGCTCCTGCATATCCCCCTCCCTCCTAGCAGGAGAGCGAGGGCCTCTGGGCACTTTGTCTCCCCCAGCTATAGGGAGGCACTTTCCACTCTGAGCAAGGCTGGATTGGGAGCCTGGGATTCCACAGACAGCTGGGCCGAGAGGGAAGAGGGCCAGGTGGGTGCTGGGAATCCATCTTGCTTTGCTGTGGGAACAGTCAGAGGGCAGCACCCGTTTTCTGAGAATATTCAGATTTAACCCACTCCAAACATGGGTCCTGGTTTCCTAACCCAGCCGCTTCTGTGTCTCTTCGCTGAGCGGGAAGCTGATGGTGTGCCCTGGCCCCAGGCAGTCTGGTCCCCAGAATGGGAGGGAGGTGGTTATGAAAGCCCCTACAGCCCTGTGAATCCACAGCAGCAGAATGCAGGAATGTCTGGGGCAGTCCAGCTGGGTTGGGGCTCTGCCAGAGCCTGAGCCCAAGGCCAGGCTGTGCTTGGGCCTGAACATCCACCCTGAATATTATTAATCATCTTTGCTACAGTTGTGCCTAAGGACTAGATAAGAATGGGGCCTGCTGAGCTAGGTGTCTGAGCCTGGCAGGCTTAGGGTGACCAGATGTCCCGATTTTATAGGGACAGTCCTGATTTTGGGGTCTTTTTCTTATATGGGCTCCTATTACCCCCCACCCCCTGTCCTGATTTTTCACATTTGCTGTCTGGTCACCCTAGGCAGGCTGCCCTTGCCCCCCTTGCGACTCCTTCTGGTGGCCAGCGCAGTGCAAGGGGACCATGAGGTGCCTGGTGCAGGCTTCCCAGGGTGAGGCTGTGGAGGGGCAGCCAGGTACTGGGTTCCTGAGGTACCAGTCAGAGGCAGGTGACTATCCCCCCTTTTATCCAGGTTCTTTCTGTGTGAGGCCATCCCCGCTGTTCCCCCAACAGGGAGCTGACCTGGCCCCCAGGTGGAGCCCACACCCACCCCTCTCTTGAATGTCCTTTGCCCCTGCAGTGCTTGCCTCCTGGGTCTCCCAGCCTCGCCCAGTCAGGTCAGGATCATCAACTGCCATTGCACCCGTGGGAGACCGAGGCACAGGGAGGGTGTATGTCTGGCTGAACGTCATGCAGCGTGTCAGTGGCACAGCTGGGAATAGAACCCAGGTGTCCTGACTCTGTCCTGTGTTATAACCACGAGACCATATTTCTCCTGGCTCACCCAGACTCAGAGGAGGATGGGGGCTCCTTTCTCCCAGGCTGCATCTGGCTGGGGTGGGGGAGGGAGCGCTGTTTACTCAGAACTGACTCAGGTTGAAGCTGCAGTTTGCACTCAGACTGCCTGATTCACCGTCCAGAAATAGCGCTGTGTAGTGTGCGTGAAGAGCCATGCAGCTCTGCAGCCTGGGGCTGTAGTCTATGTAATTAGTCTATCTCTGACTCGCAGCCGGTCACGTGTCTCCCGCGGGGCAGCGGGTTGGCAGCCTGCTTGGGGTGGTGCTGAATCCAGGTGGGCGAGAGGGTGAAGGTGAATTGCTGCCCTGCAGGAACATCCGACAGACCATGAAAGTGGGGCTGGATCCCTCTGTGAGTATATGGACCTGGGGGGAGGAGGTTATGTGGGGGTGGGGCTAGCAGGAGCAGCTGTGAGCGGGGTGCTGAATCCCTTTGAGCCATGGGGAGCACTTCTTTTGTGGCTGCTGCAGTTGGGTCAGTGCAGGTTGGAAAGACTTCTGCAAGGCTTTTTGTGCACCTCTACCCCGGCTTTCCTTTGTTCCCCTCCCTTTCGTTGCTCTGCCCTGACCTTTGTCCCGTTTTCCTCCCTCGCTCTACCTGGGCTGGGAATGCACCTGGAGCGGAGTGGGTGCTTGCGTGGCTGTGCTATGCAAAACTAAACTCACTCTGCTCTGTGGCCTGTCAGTCATTGTTCAACAGTGGCCCAGGACTGGAATAGCAGGGAGCTGTAGGTTTGGACTGAGGGCGCTGGCAGAGCTGTGGGAGGTCTGCATTGTCCCGCCGATGCTATGTTTGGTGCCTGCTGCTATACAATCAGTTCCTGATTTTCATCCCTTTCCCAAGGGAAAAGCTGACAAAGCCCAGTGTCTGCCATCAGGGCTCTTCAGAGACTTCGTCTCAACTTGCAGAGCTGTTTCATTGTTGGCAGCACCCTTTGTGGCATCTGACCTGTATCTCTGTGGGTCCATCAGGCCACTGGCTTCCCACATCCGTTGAGATTGGCTGTGAGACTGAGCTGGTCAGGGTGGTGAGTTTGTGTCTGCATATGTGTATGTGCACACACAGCGATTCTTGCTTCCTTAGCAGTCTCCTGCCACTGAGTCACAGGACAGCACGGGCATCTGCAAAGCAGGTGGTCACTCATGCGCCCAGGCAGGCAACGGGAGCAGCCTGTTGGGAAGGAGTAGAGGCCAAAAACCTTTTGGAATAAATTCCTGGGATTGGGATTGTCAAACCTTGGGACGTGGTAACAAGGGGTTGCAGGCACCTGGGGGTGGGATAGGGCTGCTTGGGAAAGCACCTCAAGGAGTAGCCTGGTCCCCTGCATACCAGACAAGTGCCGTGTGGCTGGTGGTTCCTCGCAGTGGGGACGGGTACCAGCTAGGGAGAGAACACAGATTAGTGGTTACAGCAGGGCACTCGGAGCCTGGAGTTCTGGGATCATCTCCGAGATCTTCCATGGACCGGGTGTGTGGCCATGTTAACCTGTATGAAACAAGTGATTCAAACAAACCCTTCCTCGTCCCTCCCCTTCCTGTACATTGGAGTGAGTAATAGCACTCTACTCTGGCCCAGAGCCAGGAGTGTCAGTGAGCAACATCTGGCAGAGGGCATGGGCGGGGGCAGGAATGTGCTAGGACGGTTGTGTTGTGTGCACACTATGTAACTAATGAGCGAGGGGGGCCACTCGTTCACCCAGGTAAATCTGGGGATCTCTGCGGGCTTTTAGATAGACACCTGTGTGCTCTCACCTCCCAGGAGTGTGTTAATGAATGAGAACCAAGTCCCTCAGCACCAGGTGGGGATTCGTGGGGCCTTGGAGGGGCGCGGTCCTGCCCCTCATGATCTACAGGGGGTTGAACACTTCACTATGGTTAGGAAATGACTGATCTTGGCAGGTCTGTTTTGTCTCGGTGTGGCTTTTCCTTTGTGGGAGGGGATTGCTTGCCTTTTGTAAACGGGTCCCATCTGGGGTGTGACTTGCAGCAGTGTGCTAGAGCTTGAGACGCTGTAGGTGACTTTGGACACTGCAAAGAGAGGTGGGGAAGGGGATGGAGATGGGTCCATGCGTTCTGCTCCCCGGGGTGACTAACAATGTAGATAAATCCCTGCTATGTGAGTATGACTTTTGTCCTGAGAACATCCCCTTAATAATACGGCACCGGCTTCTGCTTGGTTTCCTACCCCAGTGGGAAGCAAATGCTCCTAGACTCTGGGGGCTCAGATCATAGGAGGGAGAGTGCTGTGGAATCAGTGATTCTGTGCCTGGAAGCGGGCAGCAAAAGCCATGGAGAGAGCTGGCAGAAGCAAACCCTTCCTCAGTTTTTGCAGAAGCAGCTGCCCCAGAAGCAGGTGGGATGCTGTGTCTGGGTTGATTTTCTGGGGGGCTTCAAAGAGGATGAGACATTTGTTGGGGTTCCCCTGTTTTCCTTTTCCCCCTCCCCAAATGTCCTGGAGCAGCTGGATGGGCTCCACTGAAGCAGTGTAGGCTGCTCCTATATTTCCAGGGCAAGGCAGGCTGGCTCCACACCCATCCAGGGGAGAGGAGGACTCTGGGTGCTTCCCTCTGGGCCATGTGGAGCTGTGCTGCTGAGCAGTTTCAGTGGCCAAGATATGAAGCTCAGATTGAGCTTTACAGCTCATGCAACTTCCAGGTGCCCTTCTGGCCAGTAATGCCTTGATACAAATCCAAGTCCTGGGAGAAGCCCTGCTCTTGAAACAGCCCCTGGCACCAATAGGCAATTGTCTCTGGTCCCTGGTTCAACTGAAGCAGTGCTTTAGACTTATTTTGGCGTTAAACCAATCTTAGTTCAGTTTAACTTTAGTTGCTTAGGAATCAGTTTAAGCTAAATGGCAGTCAGAGCATCCCCACACTGGCCTGCTCCAGTTCAACTAAATGGGCTTAACAAGCAATTTAAGCTAAACCAGTGCCACTCACTCACGTACGCCCAGACTCTGCGCCATGCCCTTGCAGCGGCCTGGGGAGATTCGTTTCAGCCATTCCCTTGTGCTGGGGCCCCTTGTCTCTGTGTGGCTCCTCAAGCCAGCAGTTCAGGTCTGTGAATGCAGCACCGAGCTGCCCAAGCCCAGGGGCTTAGGGTGTCTCGGTGCACCCTGTGCGTTTGTCTGCAGCTGGGCACTCCCTTCTGTGTGGTCTAATGGCCTGAGCATCCTGGAGGGAGCTCCTGGAGTTCCAAAGTCCACTGAGTCCCAGGGACCAGCCTGCAGCTACACAGCATACGTCTACACTGGAATAAGAGACCCAGGCACAGCCATGGCTGGCCCAGGTCAGCTAATTTGGGCACGTGGGGCCTGGGCTGTGGGGCCAAACATTACTGTGTAGACATTCAGGCTCAGCCGGGAGCCTGGGCCCTGGAACCCCCCTCCCACCCCCGGCAGAGTCCTAGAGCTTGGGCTCCAGCCTGAGCCTGGACATCTACACAGCAATGTTACAGCCCTGCAGCCCGAGGCCTGTGAGTCAGCCACAGTTGTTGAATTGCTGTGTACATGTACTCAGAGGGTCTTTCAGCCATGGCTTTTAAGCCCAACGCCCTGTCTGCTCTACATGGACATTACAGATCCCCTCAGCACAACTGGCAGCAAGAGAGGTTCATCCCCAGGCACCTGAGCCAGAATGTCTACTCCCCTTATTTGTGGGCTGGTTAATGTCATCTGCCCCAAAGTTGGCTGCAATTCAGTGGGACTGCACGTGTACCCTGGAGGATCCCAGACTCCCTGGGGGAAGCCCTGTTAGCGAGATGCAGCCGGATGCCTCTGTGTTGAGGATCCCCTGAGAATGCAAGGGGATACACTTTCCCCATGATGGCCAGGCTAGAGATGGGGAGGCTTTGGAATGAGCTTATCTGGCTCACTGCCATGTGATTCCGGCCTGGTTATGTGTGCTAGAAATGACATGGCAGCAGGAGATGGGAGAGATGAATGTTCATGATGTCTCGGCACTTTACTGGGAGAGCTGTATTATGGCTTGGTCCAAGCAGGTGTCTGTGTCCCCCGTTCCCCCCCCAGGACTCAGTCCCATCTGTCAGGCTCAAACGTGTTGTGAAGGCCCTGCCCCATGTCCTGGCTGGGAATTAGTGTGTGTGATATGGGTGAAGTGGCCAACCAGAGCCACCTGCTCTGTTCCCTGCATATTAACTGTGATTGCTGCTGCCACCACCTGTAGGCAGGGCCCTGTGCTAGGAGATGAGACCTAAGTCACATGCTCCTGGCTCCCAGTGCTGAACAGAGCAGGGCTGAGCAAAGGGCTGTCACTCAACCTGCCTGCTCCTCCCCGCAGGGGTCCTAGTCCCATGCAACATGCTATCCCCAGCTGATGGGCCAAGACATGTGATGGGAAGAGAGGAGTGGGGAGGGGCGGGGGGGGGGGTCAGTGTTTTAGTCCAACACAAGTGTCACTTCAGGGAGTTGGACGTCACAGGGTGATGCAGGGAGGGAGTGCAAGAGGGGAAAGCCCAGGGCAGTGGCGCCTGGGTTCACATGCCTCCCAGTTCCTGCTTGCTTGGCCCCCCACATCTGTGAGGACCCATCCCAACAGGCAGCCCACCCACTCCTTCCTCCCTGTAACCCCTGCCCAGGAGCGCCAGCGCCTGGAGACCATCCTGAACCTGTGTGCGGAATACACCAGAACTGATGGCACCACGGACACAGGCAACTCGCACCAGCACTTCCCGAGTGAGGGAGATGCCACCACCACCAACATCCTGACAGCCAGGAGGCACTCCAAGGGCTCAGCCAGCCTGGCTGCCTTGGGCCTTGGCAAGGCCATAGAGGAGACTGGAGAGGCCCCAGGGCCCCAGCAGAGGGAAAGCCTGGAGAAATCAGATGAGGAGAATCTGAAAGAGGAATGTAGCAGCACGGAGAGCACGCACCACGAGGTGAGGGGGGTCAGGGCCCAGTGCATGGAGAGCACCCACCATGAGGTGGGGGGGCCCCACACGGCGTCGAGCATGCACCACAAGGTGCGTGTGGGTGGGGCCCACAGCACAAGAGAGCACCTGCCCTGAGGTGAGGGGGTGGAGTTTTTTTGGGGGGTGTCCTGCAGGGGGTGCTGCTGCTGCTGGACTCAGATGTGCTTATGACCCAAGCTGGGCGTGGGCAGTGGTGGGTTTCTGGGTGTATCAACACGAAACCCCTTGTATGAGACTGCAAGGTTGACTGTGTGGTCAGCGGAATCCCATGGGAGCACTGGTAGCAGGCGCTGGGTGGAGGGGGCTGTCACTGTGCATGCTCCCCTCCCTTCAGTGAGAGTCACACATTGTGCCTGATGCACCCCCATCTCTGCCCTACCTTGGAGGGCTGTCCCTCGTGGGCTGGCGGGGGTTGGGAGTGGCTGTGAACTCTGGGGCAGGGCCCTCTTTTTGCTGAAGTGATGCGTGCACTCCCTGCTCTGCGAATAGCAAATAAGCAGTCCCCCAGTGACGTCCCCATTTCTCCCAAGCAGCACGAGGACTCGACGGGCTTCAAGACCAAGGAGGCTGCCCTGCTGGAGGAGGAGTGGGTGCGGGTGCTGGGCCATGTGGATGAGCTCAAGAGCCATGTCAAGGAGCTGGAGCAGCAGCTGCAGGAGTCGTCCCAGGAGGTGGGGGGAAACCCTTTCTACTGCTCCTGGGGTTTGGGAAGGGTGCAGGACACCCACTGGGGGCCAAGGTGGAGCCCTGCACTGGATGGGATGAAGGGCCCTGGCTGCGGGTTCAGAGTGGAACAGTGCTGGGGTAAGTGCATCTGGCATCCCCAGTCCCACTTCTCTGGAGTTCTGCCCTTAGAGAGCTTTGGCTGGGCTCCACTCCCCTTAGACTGGGGAAGGCAGGGAAGGACCCATACCAGAGCCTTACATCTGACGCCTTCAAAGGTTTGTTTGTTTTCGGGGGGAAAGAATGGAGGGTCAGAACTAACCCTGACAGGTTGGGTCTGGCTCTGACTTGAGGCTTCATGGGGCCTGTCTCTAATTCCCATGTTTGAAGGAGCAGAGATCTCATGGGGAGAGCATGTGAGGTCTGAGAACCATTGAACCTGAGCCATTAGCCTCAGCCCTGACCTCCATCTGGGCCTGACCCAAAACCAGTTGCCCTCCTTGGCTCATCTCTGCCAGCAGAGCCATGTCCCACCCCGGCGTTGCTGTCTCTGGGGGGCCCTGCAGTGAGGTTGGGAGATATGGGCTGGCAGGGGGTAGCACTGCTATAACATGGCTGTGTCTGCCTAGGCGGAGATGGAACGGGCCCTGCTGCAGGGGGAGCGGGAGTCGGAAATGATACAGCTGCAGCAGGAACAGAAGATCGTGCAGCAGCTGCAAGAGAAACTGTGCGAGCTGGACTCCAGCATCCGGAAGGAGCGGGACAAGGTAAACCCCAGAGCTGAGAGTTCCCCTGTCTGTGCCTTGGAGCAATGGGTGCAGGGTGCACCCCCAGAGCCCCCCCAAGGGGCTGCTCAATCCCAGGTCCCCTCCCTGCTGGAAAGTGTTGTTCCTGCACACATACTTCTGACTCCGATGCCGAAGAGACCTTGGCGGGGAATGACCTGGGTTCTGTGCACTGCACGCACTGGCCATCTGTCCCCAAGGAAGCCTGTGTCATCTGCCTCTGGGGCCCCCTTTGCCAAAGGATTTAGCTGCCCACCCAGAAGGTGATGGCAAAGTGCCATTTCCATGAGGAGGGGGCTGCCCCAGGCACGTTTGCCCCCAGATTGGAGGTGCTGGATTTATTGCAGCCAGCTTGGGGCAGCACTTCCTCTACTCAGAGCACTTCCCTTCTCCCTGCTGTTGTCTGGGCTCCCAGGGCAGACTGGCCACGGGCTCCGGAGCTTTGTCAGCCCGTCTGGGTTTGGAACTGTCCATTCTTGGGGCTCTGGTGCAGGAGGGCAGCTCCTTTCGGTGCTTGGGGTGCACTTTGGGAGTCACCTTTGCACTCGTTAAACCTTTCCACAAAATGCCAGTCTCTGAAGCTTTCTCTGCTGGCCTCAGCCTTCACCTGGGCAGCACATGGGTTGCTTGTCTGTCATGCCCCCTTGGAGTGTAAGGTTTTGCAGTGAGTTTGTCAGTTCTCTATATGCCCCCCCAATCGACAGCTCCAGGTGCTTGTGTGCAAGTGATGATGATCGCTGCAGTGCTTAGCTTGCTGGGGACCCTCGTGTCACTCCATTCAAAGCATCATTCAGCTTTGACCATGATGCCACCAAGGGGTCGTTAATTTCCCAGCTTGTTGCCTGAGACGTGGTTCCCAGAACACTGGAGAGGCGTGGGACAAGAGCCAGAATGCACCTTCCAAAGGCCATTCTCTCAGCCTCCCTTCCAGATCTGGGGCCTTGCTTGCTCTGTGCTTCTTAACAGGGGAAACAACACCTCCACACCCATGCAGAAACGCACACAACTCCAGAAAGAGATCTGAATGCAGCTTCCTCTGTGGTACCGGTTGCAACCTTCCAACCCTCACCCTGAATGTCGCCTGCAATAACCTCTGCAGGACAATCTGTACCTCCATTCCCATCAGAAACTGCACCCAAACCCCGCTTCCTGCTGATGATTGCTGCCCTTCACAGCAACAGAACCCTCTGCTGGTGCCCCCTCAGAACTGCATATCCATACAGGGACCTATCTCAAGGAGTCTTGTTGGAGACGATCCATTCCCATGCAGGAAGGTAACTGACTGCACTGGAGCACAGTCCCAGGCTTGCCCAGAAGGCGTCACTCTGTGGAGCAAGGATCAGTGGGAGCTGAGCACATTCCCAGCAGTGAGATCAACTTTCACTCTCTGTCCAGCTCTCTTAGAACCTTTGCCCTTGTCCCTCCAGGGATTGCATACTGCCCCACACGGTGAATGGATGTTTGTGCGGTCCTTGCCCTTTCCATGGCAACCCAGTGGGGTGTAGCCGTGCTGGCACCATGGCTGGAAATGCACCAGGTCCTGATTCATTTCATTGGTGGCTATTTCAGAGGCTGGATGAGGTGAAGCCTGTGAGTGGCAGGACCCAGGCAGCCCCTCCCGCACAGTTGCAACGTGCTGGGGTTTTTTGTTTTATTTTTAATTTTACAGCTCTTTAAAAAACCATTCCTAGTGAAACAACCGGCTCCATATGGAGTCAGGAGAGGGACTAAAAGAAACCACACTCCCAAAGTCTCTGCCATCTTAACCCTTCGCTTTCCTAATCAGTCAGAACTAACTCTCTCTAACAGCACCCACTCTGAAATGTGTCTCTAATCCCTCATGCCTCTGCATGCTATGGGGCCCCCATAACCTCCAGCACTTGTGCACACTGCAAACACCTGGGCCTAACTTGGGCAGCTGTTCTTTAGCAGTGCTGTGTCTGTGAGCCGCCCTGGGACAGGAATCAGTGCTTCTGGACTAGCACCTAATTCCACCTGTTTGTATAGATTCAGTTCTCCATTAACCCTGTGGGAGCATGTGTGAGAGAGAGAGAGAGACATGGATCACTGTTCGTAATGTTCCTGGTTTTTAAATTTCCTTCCCAACATTTAACCACATGGTGCAGACAGAGGAGAAGGTGCAGGGGGCACATTAGGGACAGTCAGAGTAACCGCAGCTGGACATGTGTCTCTGGGAATATATTTTGCTTTACACAAAAGATGATGAAAAATCAAAACTAATAGACTTTGATATTTGACTTGGGTTGAGAATTCAAGCTTTCTTACATGATCTTTATTCACCCTGGTCTGAGTGAGCAGCATTGAAATCCATTCTTCACTAGGGAGCAGTCCCATTGGCTGCTCCTCTGACCAATTAGACCCTCTCTGTGATAGCTATGTGACTGCTTACCAATTGTTAGTGGCATGGCATCCCTGGATCCAGGTTAATTTGGGGACATGGTTGCCCATTCTAGCCTAGCTGTAACCAGCTCCTTTGACCCGCTTCTGGTTGTAGTGTAGATGGGTTCCTAGTGTATCTAGTAGCCTACCCTGTGGGCCACTGACATGCACAGAGAGTGGATTCTCATGTTGATAGGGTCTCATGCTCTGTCTCTATTGGTTACAATGGAGTGTTTCCTGGCCTCTTGCTAGGGGTTGGCAGAGGGAGAGGGGGATTGGGTTAGCTCCTTGGAGGATGTTATTCCTACATTTTTCTGCGTCATGATTCTGATGGTTTAACCATCCACACCCACCCCAAGATAAAGGAAATACCCCACGTGACATTCTGGCTCCGCAAGTATTCTTGGGTTCTTTCATGGGGCTAACTGGGGTGATGTGAGCTTCAGCATGGAGAGCTAGTTGCAGGCTGAGCACCTTGGGGAGCAGGGATGGATTTGCTGCCAAGTGGCTTGTTGGTAGCCATAAGGTATCATAGAGATGAAGGGCGTAGTTCCATTCCGGCAGCCCTGGTGTAAATTTGGGGTGACAGTGATGTAAAACTGGTGTGAGTGAGTTGAGAATCAGGCCTGGAACTCTCTAGGTCACCACTTCCCTCCTCTCAGGCCACTGCAGGAGCAATCATTATGGTCTGTCTGTTCTGTGGAGATGCCCCTATGCCCCACTTCATACTGGGAGCTGCAGATTTAACGTTTCCTGGGAGCTCCTTAAGCTAAGGAGGATTTTGCCTGTGGCTTTGATGTGGTGACTCTGCTTGCAATGGGGGGTGAGTCTGCCCCAGCTCGCAGTGCAGAGCAATGAGGCATCTCTGATTGAAAGCCAGAAGGCTCTCTTTATACTGAAGTGCAGTAGACACCTTGAGTGCATGGGGGTTTCTTCCCAGTCTGGAGACATGACTCACTCCACGGCACTTTGTCAAGTTAAACAAGCCATCTGGCATGAGGATGCTGGCATGCTTGCGGATTGCTAAAAGGCAGCAGACTACTGCAGGGATGAGGAGGAGGCAGGGTACTTGATGGAATTCTATTGTCACTGAGAAGCAACTGACTTAAGTGGATGTAACTAGCTGGGCTTGTATGGCAAATTCTATTCTATTGTTAGAAATGAATTGCGTGATCTCATGCATGTGCATGTGTAGATAGGTATTATAGTGTTGTCTGAAATGCTGGGTGGTCATGAACTTTACTCACATCAGTCTAATGCAGGCCATCTGGCAATGTTTGGCACTGGAAATTTGGACCCCAAAAGCATAACATTAGTGGTTAAAGATTTCCTAGAAAACTGCAGGAGTTTGTTTGGATGAGCCCAAACCCTCCATTTAGCAGCCTCTGAGTGTGATGGGGAGAGCATGGATCTCTTGTTTTGGAGACAGCCTACAGCCTTCCAAGGCCTGTGCCCATGTTACTGTATGGAGTGCAAATACTCTGAGGGATTGCTTTCTAGTGCTTAGAGTATAGGTCAGGGAATCTGGACTGCTGGGTCCTATTCATGGCTCAACCACTAACTTCCTTTGTGTTCTGAAACAAGTCACTTCACTTGTTAGTGCCTCAGCTTACCTACCCATAAAGTGGGTTTAATAACACTTCCCCTCACTAAAGTGTTGGTAGAGGTAATCAGCTTCTGTTTCTGACTCTTCAGATAAGAGATTCCCTAGAAGCCACAGAACATTATGCCATATGTAGGTAGATGTTGTAAATGCTGGTGGTCACAGGTTCATACTTTTTAAAAAAAACAATTGCCCAGGTAGCCAGCAGTTGGTACTGAAAACCAGAAATAATAAATTCTAGAGCTGAGACCAAACCAGTCCCCAGATATTTCATTCATAGATTTTAAGACTAGAAAGGACCATTAAATCATCTAGTCTGACCTCCTGTATAACACAAGCCAGATAATTTTACCCAGTTACTGCTGTATTGAGCCCAATACTCATATGATATAATATACTGCAATAATCTGAACATCCCAAACTTCTCAGCAGTTTAGATCCAAACTTGGGTATCTTCATGGCTCAAACCATTTGTAACATATTCCATACTGCCCTGCTGGTGCCACCCTGTAAATAAAAACACTTGTGCCTTGTCAAGCCAATTACTGCCACTGTTGTTATCTCATTCAGTTGCAAAGTTCTCAGCTAGTCCCAGGGTTTGTCTCATGTAACTGTGGATTTGAAAACAATTCAGGGATTGGAGGGAATATTCATATTTCCTCTTTCTAATTTGCACTGACTGGTCTCATCATTCTGGGTTGGTATGAGAGAGAGTCTCAAGTTAGAGGGTTTTGATGCAGATTCACCCCAGATTAGGGGTACTTCAGTCTGGGGTTTCTCCCATTCAATTTGTTACTTATTCCTGTAGATGGAGGTAAAATGGGCAGGATGGAAGGAAGGATCGTCATGGGGCTATTTCTAGGGAAAGGGAGTCGAGAGTTTCCTGGTTCTCCAACTGTCTCACTGTGTGACATTAAGCAAATCATTTGCTGTCTGCCTGCCTCAGTTTCTCCACCTGTAAAATAAGTATAAAATCCCCTGGACGTCTTGAGACCAAAGTGCTGCTTTCACTGGTTACAATGCATTGCTTTGTTAATCCAGGGTTCCTGAGCACATGAACAGTGGATTTTATCATCAATCTTTATCCTGGCAGAACCCCCAAAAGAACCTTAGGAACGGCAGGGGGCTCAGCTCCTCTGAAAATGCAGCATGTTGATGCAGGACTGAAGCCAACTACATATTTAAACAGGGTGGGAGAGTTGGGTGGTGAACCTATTTCTTCCTCTCTTTAGGCCAGGAACACGTGTCCTCTTTATATCCTCCCTGTCACTAACTCACTTAAATAAAACCTGAAATGTTCCCGAGGACCCGAGGAGTTAACCTGTATTAACTGAGAAGAGATTGGATCTTAGTCTCTTGTTTTTCATGTTGTCCATAAGGAAACCAGAATGCCAGGACATCCCTGTCTATGGAACAGGACGTTTGACTGGTAGTGTAGTCTCCACATTTGACCTGCTTTACAATTATTTGATGGTGTCCTGGATTCGAAATATCTGTTATAAAATGATGTTCCTGAGACTTGCTTAAAATAAAATGTAAGGTCTACGAAAATGCCCCTGATGACAGGCTGTGCAGGACACCTAATTGACAAAGCCATTCCCAGTGCTGTGCTGACATCATCCCTCATGATGAAGGCGTGTTAACATTAATCTGCTCGAGGCCTAGAGGTGGCCTGGTATGTGCTTTCTGTAAAGCCTTTGTCTTGAGACATGAGACTGAGGTCCAGTCCTGAGCAATAACTGTTCTAATCCAATCCAGCCCTGGATGCCAACTGCTTTTGCTTTATAAATCTTTTGGAAAATGCCTCTTTGACATGCCCCTCCCCTGTGCCCCTTCTCTCTCTGGCTTGAGCCACTGTCTAATTCTCCAGCTTCTGCATGGCGCGGATTTGAGAAGTGTGTTTTCTCTCTTTTTTTGTTTTGTTTTGTTTTTTGTTTTGTTTTGTTGTTTTTTCCCTGATTCAGGAAAGGGCAAAGGTTGATGCTGAAAGGAAGGAGCTAGAGAAACTCCAGGCGCTTTACAATGAGTCGAAGAGCCAGCTTGATAACTGCCCTGAGTCAATGCGGGAGCAGTTACAGGACCAGATGAGAAGGGTCAGTGTTTAACCCCCACCCTCCTGGATCACTGCTCACTCCCCCTCACCTCCATGCCCACAGCTCCAGCCTGAGCCACACTTGACTGGTGCCATGTGCCAAACTGAAATCAGTACACCAAGGGCTGGAGGAGGCTGGCATCCAGATGCCATTGTATTGGTAAGTTTAGCACCCAGAATGTAGCCTGGCTGGTGCACCAGCAGCTTGCAGAGCGACTCTCCCCTGCTGTTGATACTGTAAGCAGCTCCAGTTCCACATGTCTCTGTCTCGCCTCACTGCAGCCTCTCCTCTTGGCAGCCAGTGAGGAGGGGGAAGGTTTCTTTCCCTAGTGCTCTCCTCCTTTTCCACCGACCGCTTCTCTGGTCACTGCTGCTGTTCTCAGGGGGCGCTAATGTAGCAAGTGCTGCAAGCTCCCTCCTCCCCATCTTGTATTAGTGCCTGGAGGGGGAATTCTGAGCACTGGAGCAATGTAGTACAAATCCCCCTGTCCCCAGATGTGAATTCAATCCCATCCTTCCCCCACCCGCCAACAGAAACCAGCAATTTGACTGCTTGGCGAGCTCTGATTTTGATTACAGACTCTAATCAAGCATGGAAAATGGGCAACCCTGCAACACTTGTCTCCTTGAGCTAAATCTTCCACCTGGGTGCTGCTCCTAAGCACCTGCCTCTCCCAGGAATGACTCCTGTGTGGCTGGAGGCCAAGAGATATAAGGTGGGGTTTCTGTCGAGGAGTCTGAACCAGGGTGCAAAGGAATGAATGTCTAATTCAGAGACCCCGGGCCTGATTACTTACACTGGACTTGCCAAGTGAAACTCCTCCTCTGCACCCTGGAACTGCAGTGCAGCAAGGATACTCTGCATTGGTAGAGCTGGAAGAGGCCTATGGCAAATGCAGGTGCAGGCAGCTCCTGCGTGCTGCATTGGTACTGGACACAACTTTAGCCTTAACCCAGCCTCTGTGAAAGGAGAGGCTGGCAAGCCTCAGGGGACTAAACTGAACACGTATGTACACCATCCAGCCCAGATAATGTCAATATTGCAGGGCTGCAGCATTTTTTCCCATTAGCTTGGATTTTCCAGGAGCACCTGGGAATGGAATATCGTCCTTTTATTGTGCCCAACTCTTTTAGTGCAATAAATGAAAGCATTTTTCCTGGTCCCCGCAGGAGTCACAGCTAATCCCAGCCTGAAAACCTATGTCCAGTTTAAAATGGAACTCAGCAGATGTCTAATGTAGTGAGTGACATGTAGAGATATGTAGAGCAGGAAACTAGTGTCTCCGCATTGACACTGAACAGACACCTTTCCACTAAATAGATGCTAAAGGGTTTGCATGGAAAAATTCTTCACTGAAATGGGGCACGGTCAGGCTGAAAAATACGTATTTTAAATAAAATGCCAAACCCCCAACCAAGCTAAAATCTAACCCTAACGTCTGCAGCTTGTGACTAACAGCCAGAGTGACTGGAATGTCAAGCATTTAGAACATCAGATGCACTGTCCTGTGTCTCTCTCCCCCCGGCAGTGTTCGCCTCTTGCTTCCTACACAGCAAAGCTAGCCGGGTCAGGTTTTTTCTTGAGTTCCTGTGCCCCAGCTCCTGTTGGATTTGCAAGAGTTGCAGAGGAATGTTTACATTCAAACAAAACCTTGTTTAATTAATAAAAAATACATTAATAACTAACTAAAAATACATGACTAAAGGGTCTTGCTGTTAGTGTAGAATTGACAAACCCTGAATTTTATCCGCACTTGCCCAGGAGATGCCATCGACATTTAAAACTAAATAAAACAAATGGTTCTTACACCAAGCTCAAACCCTGGGAGTCTCGTCCATCTCTGGGCTATGTGGTCACATCCCTGGAGCACACTAACACGTTGGCTTGGCCATACTAACTATGTTAGTGAAAGATCTTCATGTAACCCCAGCTCGACAGCCCCACTAACCCATGCCCACTTAGTGCCCACCTGGCACCTTTCATAGAAGTAACTTTTAAGAAAAAAAGGTAAGGGAACATATCTGCTGTTTGAATCTCTGCTGCCAAGGATCAGTGGGCTGTGCAGAGCCCCGCCAAGACTGCTTTGCCCTGACCCTCTTTCCAGCAGAGCACAAGTCCCTGTTGTCCTATGGTGCAGGGCCCCTGCACATCATCCCCTACCCCAAGCTATTCTCTCTTTTTCTCTGCCGTAGTCGGCAGGGAACTCTCTGGGCTGGACCTCTCTCTGCTGGTGTGTGAGCATCACATAGGTTTGCAGCACTGTGTGAGGATTGGCTGGGCCAGCGAGACTGATGGGGAGAGTGCATTTCTTGTCTAGAGTTTGTGCGTGTGGAGCAGGAGACCTTGCCTGGATAGGTCCCTGGGCTGGGCACAGTTGCAGGTCCCTTTTGAGCAGGAGGTCCATGACGCACTCAGTCAGAGCCACCAGCTGTGCACTGCCCCTGTGCCTCCCAACAAGCAATAGGGAGGTGTAGAGCTTCCCTCCTGCTGCAGCAAATGGAGCTTTGCCCCTTGGTTTCTCAGTGACCTGCTCCTGGCAGAGCAGTCCCTGCCTGGTACATCTGTGTGCCGTGGCAGGGGGCGGGGGAGAGGTGCTGCTACCAGGGAGGCATCTCTGTTTCAGAGGGAGCTGAGCAGCCATGGTTGTGTGTTTGAAGGAGGCAGAGGCCCTGGAGACGGAAACCAAGCTGTTTGAGGACTTGGAGTTCCAGCAACTGGAAAAGGAGAGTCGCCTGGAGGAGGAGCGTGAGACCGTGAGCCAGCAGCTCCTGCAAAGCAAGGCTGAGTGCCACCGCAGTATCGCCAAGAGGAAGGTGGGGAGAGGGCCCTGGACCCCTGGGCAAAGGCTATGGAGCCTGGGCTCTCCCTTGTCCCAGAAGAGTCCACTGCAGTGAGGGGAAAACTGACTCGTCTGTAATTCCCTCCCAGCCCACCTTAGCCTAGGACTCCCCAGCCCAGCCCAGCTCTGGTCTGCTCTCCTCTCCCAGCCCCTTCCTTTAATGTCCTAGGCCCTGTGCTGTCCCTGTGCTCACAACAGCCCTTTGGCTCCCGAGCACCGTCCCTCCCACACTTCTCTCTCTGCCCCAAGCCAGCCCTATGCCTGTTTTGGGAGTGGATGGAGGGGCTCCAAATACCTGCCCAGATTGGTAAGGCTTCTCCCTCCCTCCCGGCCAGCTAGTTCTTCACAAGCTGTCCTGCAAGGCCTGGTGCCAGCTTACCCTTGCCTTATTTTCCTTAAGGAGCGGCTGGCTGCATTGGAAAGCCAGGTCAATCACATCCGGCTCCAGGCTGCCCAGGAGTCTGAGCGCCTTGCCAAGGAGAAGAATACCGTGCTGCAGCTGCTGCAGAAGGTAACATCCTGGAACCATGCTGGATGGAGAGGGGGAAAGGAGTTCACTGGGGTAGTGTGCCAGGCCAGGTACACTCACTAACACAGAGTGCACTGCCTTGGAGGGCTGGACCCTGTGTATGCAGTGCTGTGTCCTTCAAGTCCAAATGAAGTGTGTGTGCTCTGCTCTCCAGCAAAGGGGTCACGTTACACATTGCCTGTTGGAAATGGAGATGGCAACTGTACAGGCTACGCTGTACTGGCTCGGCTTGTCATGTCCCTCCCACCTTGATGGAGATGACCTGGTACTGAGCCCAGACTTTTCAGGTGGCCTGTATCCAAACACTGCTCCCCATGTCCTGGGGAGAGGTTCTAATACACTCTGACTCAGGCTCACCTAGTGATAGGGAGAGAGCTGAGAACCCCTTTTCCTGGGGCTGGGCTAATGCCACTTGTGTGACTGTCACTAGCGGCTTCTGCTTGGGGCTGGGAGAAGAACGGATCTTAGCAGGAACCTCAACGACATGGGTCTCTGTCAATGTGGGTGGTGGCAGGAAGGACCTGAGAGGTTTCTGTGGCTGCCCTGGTGTTGGCCTCAGTTTGGGAACTTTTCAGGACAGTCACTAACTCTCTTGCTATCACCCTTTTTCTCCTTGTTGCTGTGCGCTCAGGAGAAAGAGAAGCTTGTCTCCCTGGAGAGACGGTACCATGTTGTTACCGGCGGCAGGAGCTTCCCCAAAACATCATCTGCACTCAAAGAGGTAACTAGGGGAAAGAGGACTGCCCTCCCTCCACAGTGCCATGCCTTCCTGGGACTCCAGCTACCTTGATGGCTGGGCCCCTGCCTCCGGCCCCCAAGAGGTGTAAACAGTGCTCAGATTTGAGTGATTGTTGGCACAAATGCCTGAAAGTCCCAGTGCCCTGACAATGAAAACACCTGTTAGCTGGAGAGGGCTCTCTCTCTCTTTGCAGCGGGGATCCTGTTCCCCTTTGACAAACCCTCCTGGGGGCAGAGCCACCAACACCGTGGAACCAAAGTTTAACCTCCACATTTGGAGCTGTTCCTTCACACATGGGTTTGCCGTTAGCTGGGTGTCCTAGTCATGCCATGCACCTTGGAGATTAGAGACTGGTTCTTACCTGGTTGGCTCCAAACACTGGCAGGGAGAGGAACCTGATCCAGCCTTGGGAGCAGAGCACCATTCCCCGGGTATGTGTTGCCTTTGACACCTGAAAGGGGGGTGGCCTTGGCTAACGCACCACAGCCCCCAGACCAGTCCGTGCTGCTAGGCTCTGGCTAGCATCCTGTAGCCCAAGAGTGCATGTGTGAGGATGGGGGCTCTAATGGAAATCTTGCATGGCTGGAGGAGTGTTTCTCAGGATATCCCATTGCTCAGTGGGGACTGCAAGCACCAGCTGGGGCTGCAGTCCCATGTCACGAATACTTGTTCCATGTGCCAGGGGAAGAGCATGGCACTGGCTCTTTGCAGGTGCCCAGGATTCTCGCTGATCATACATACCAAGGTGTTCAGCATGGGAGGAGGGGATTAGCCCATTACCCCCTACCCCACCAACTTTATTAAGTACCTTTTATTCTGGGGAGGGGCGAAGTGAGCTAGTGGCTGGCTGGTCCTTCCGCAGACTGCACCATATTGTGTGCGTGATTGAAATTGGCAGCCAGGCGGGTGTAAGGTGTGTGTGTGTTGATGTGGAGACTAGGAGCATCTCCAGGGAGGGTTGGCTCTACACTGGAGGGCACAGACCCTTTTCCTCCGTCCTGTGGTTAGAACTCCCAAGGGCAGAGCTGTGACAATCCAGCCATGGGATATGTGATGCCTGGTGCCTTCAGTCCTGTTACTGAGATGGTCTGCAAGGTGAAATCTTCCCTAAGGCTGTGCCATGAAGCTGCAGCGCTGTCAGCAGGGATTGGCTGGCTGGAGGCTCCATTAGGCAATGTCCCTGCTTTCTGGCTGAGGCTGTTCAGTTGGGAAGGGATTCCTCTGTGCTGTTTTGATCTCGCTGTTTCTGTGCCTGCTTTGCCCTTATGACCTTTACCCTCCAACAGGAAACACTTCATATCTCAGAGCCTTATGACCTGTTAGAGGAAACTAAGCCCCAGAACCCCTTGCCAGGGGCAAGTGCTTCCTTAGGTCCTTTCTCCGCCCACTCTTACCCCAAGATGCAAGAGGTAACGGGACTAACTGCATGTGCTCGCTTGCTCACTGCTTCCGCTCCCCTGCACAGAGGGGGCCAGACTGCTATGTGCAGCCGTCTTAGCAGGGTCTTGTAAATAATGCAGTCGACAGGCAGGCCATCAGCTCCTTAATGGGCTTGTGTTGCCATCAGTGACTTAGGCCCCCTCAAACAGGCATTGAAAAGGCTCACTAACAGGGCACCATCAGATTAACAGTCGCATATTTCTCATGCACCTTCGAAACACCTGGGATTAACACTCCTCACAGTGCTCTTTGAACTTCATTCAGTTGCACAGCTCTTGTTTCTAGCCAGTTTGGCTTCCTGGTTCACTTGCCTTGGCACCATACTACAGTGTGGCTTAAATCCCAACAAAATGCCTTGTACGTGTTTTTCCCCTCCCATTCCGCAGACTGCAAGCCTAAAGCTCCCCAGCAACATCCCTTTAATTTCTTCTATTTGCCTGCTTGTTTGTTTTTCTATTTTTTAAAAATCTCATTAAAGTCTTTAATTTAGAAATAGTGAGAGAGCTGGGAACCAATTCGAAACCAACTGGCAGGAGAGGTTGGGATTCTTAATTGCAAATTGCTACCAGTGTCTAAACAGTTTGGGGCTTTAGCAAACATCCTGCTTTGAGCAGGGGGTTGGACTAGATGACCTTCTAAGGTCTCTTCCAACTCTGAGATTCTATGATTCTAATGATGCTTGGCAACAGATGTCAGATGCTTCACCCCATCACCTGCGATGTCTGGCTGGTGACAGTAGGGAGCACTATGGATGGGTCTCGGGGTCTACACTGACCCACCTCTTTGCTGCATTACTTGGTAAAGGGGGAGCTTGTTCCAATACCACATGCCAATTCCTACCCATCAGTTGCTCTTAATGTAATTGCTTTCCTTAGGCCAGTATCCCACAAGCTGCGTTTCCCATTGCTGCTGTCTCCCCTTGGTGCTGGAATGGAGCATGTTGTGCCCTTCTGATGGTGGGGTTGTGCGCGGATGTTTTGTGTGGTGTGTGCAGTAAAGCTCCATTATAGGCTGAGTACTGCAGCAGCATGTGGTCCCTTCTCCCACCCGCCCACCACAGGCCAGCTGAACCCATTTCCATCTATCGATCCCTCTGGATCAGATGCTAATTCAGATGCCAAAGGAGCTCCAGATTCCCTGTCTTAAACTCTCTCAGGTGCACATTGCAACCAGGTGGCACTAAATGCAGCGAAGCTGCGGTTGGCCCTGTCCTCCAAGTTCCAGGAGAGACAGAACAGGAGGGCTGGCAACCAACGGGGGCACTAGGGAATCCTCAAGCTCTAGGCCAGTGGAAATAAAGCAGCAGCCTAAAGGTGAATGGCTGTGTGTGCCATGGTGGTGAAAGTTGGGAGGTTCCTATTCCGTGGACAGCCAGACCACCTAAGATAAAGCCAATTACATAGTGGTGTAACCTTCAGAGACTACAAGTCCCAGCATGCTCTGCCCCCATCCAAGTGGCACACCTGGGATGACAAGTCCTACCCTGCAGCGCTCCTTCTTCAGGTTGGAGTGTTGCATGCTAGGACTTGTAGTCCCCACAGGCTGCACCTCTCTATGGAAGAGGAAGTCGGTATGTAAAAGAGCTCAGCCAGCTGCACTATGGAGCCCAGGCAGCACGTGTGGAGCTTTACTGTTGTGTTGTGGTCGGTGCCATGGGACCTAATTCTCCTCCTTCTCCATCGTGGATTTCTAGGAGTACATGAGGCTGTCTGACGTTCTCAGATTCTACTGCAATGTGTACGGCCCTGGCCAGGACACTAAAGCTTCTGCTGCTGCCACTGCTGCTGCTCCACTCGCTTGCTTGCTTGCTGTACCTCCTGCAACCAATGAGGTACCTGCTCCTGAGCATGCTGAGTTTTGCTTAGTGTTTCTGACTGGGTAGCAAAATCTGTACTCTAGTAGCGGACACTGAGAGCAAGGTTGCCTTATTGCTGTGGGGGGGGGAGCCCAACACTAAGGTAACTAAGAATGGAGGTGACTTGGCAGAGCAGCATGGGGAACCTTACACACTGCCAGCCTGGCCGCTCTCTGGCTCAAGTGGGTGCTCATCAGTCCCAGGAGCAATAATTCAAAAGTAAAGTGAATCCCCCAGCAGAGCTTATGCAGATGCCACTTCTGATGTGCTGCGAGACATTCCGGCGAGCGGGTGACAGCTGGCTCAATGCAAACAGTAGCTGTTCCTGATGCTGCTCTGTGGAGCTGAGCCAAAAACCTCTGCAGCTTGTCAGGAAGTTAAACTCTCCTGTTGTAATGAGCTCCTCTGGGACGGGCTTTGGGGCTGCTGAGGCCCTTGCCTGCTCAGCCTGTCTGGCTCTCATTGCTCTAGTCCTGTTTCTGCTTTTCACTCTGCTGCTTCTCTCTGCCCCAGTACGTGACTGTTGACCAGCTCTCAGGGATTCTGGGCACTGTCAGAGCTGACCTAGGGCTGGCCCCTCCTGCTTCCCCATTGGGCCATCCCACTTCAGGCTTCGCCCCTCAAGCTGCTTCGTCTGCAGGCTGCCTTCCTACTCCTGTGCCACCTCTCTCCTCTTCCTTCATCTCTGCTGAGGTTTGTGTCCATTGCATTTCCCTCTTGCCATCCCTCGCGCTTTCCAAGGGAACACGAGTGGCTAGCTGGAGGAAGGGCTTGTAAAACCTCAGAGGTCCCAAGCTGGACTTCAGCACCCTCACCCCATGTGCCTGGGATGGGTCCCAGAGAGAGGCTGCCAGACAATAGGGATCCCTTCTGGCCTGGGATGCACTCAGAATCCTAGAGGGTATGCATGCCCAGCACAGACACCACTAGCATCAGCACGTTAGCTTGCCTTGGCAACCTTGGCCAACGCTCAATCATCTGTGGAGGCTGATCCCTCGCAGTGCAGAACACCCACATGGGGCAGAGGAGGAGCTGGTCCTGCTTCATGATCCCTCCCCGGTGCCACATCTGCCCCTTTCTCCAGCTCTAAAGCCTCCAGACTGGTTTAATGTTGAGCACTCATTTGGCTGTGATGAGGGAGCAGCATGGCTCACCCCTGGGGCAGAGTGCCCTGTGTGTGGGGGGGGGGGCGGGCAGGGCGGTCCAGCCACAGAAGGGAAGGCAGATGTGGGGCTCCGGGGCCTCTGACCCACAAGCAAGTGGGAAATTTTGTTTGTTCTGGATCCAGATGTGCCGCTGCCACAGGGGTTGAATCCCTTTGCCAGGGACCCTTGTAATGCTATATCAACTGAACTGGCTGAGTGAGCGCCCTCTGCTGGTCACTGACATGCAGTCTTGAGGGGAGCCAGTTTCCCAGGCAAGGGGTGTCCACCTGGCCCTGGGAAGGTCCGTCCTTGGAGTCTGAGGTGGGACCCGTGTTCCAGAAATCAGAGCTGAATTTCCGCAGAGCCCTGGAGTGCAGGGCTGTCTGCGCTAGGGGCCAAGCATCCCGCACTGCCATGTCAGTCCGCAGGGTGAGGGAGCCGGGCTGGGATCCCCAGGTTCCTTCTCTCGCTGCAAAGCAGAGTTGTATGCTGCTCCCTTGCCCTGGCCAATGCCCTCGTCACAGCACTCAGCTGGAGGAGGAGCTAGGACTGGCAGCAAAGGGGAGCAGACCCAACAAGAGGCTGGTAAGTGGTGAGAGTTGATGGCCTAGGACTGTGTTTATGCCAGGGATGTCTGACCTCTCCCTGTGTGGGCAGGGTCCCTTGTGAGCCCTGCAGCATACCATGGGTGGAGGGGGAAGGAATGACACCCTTTTGAGCCCCAAGCCATGGGCATCTCCTCAGAAAAATCTGTCCCAACACTCCCGTGTTCAAAGGGGGTTTGAGAACACATTGTCCCCATCCCAGCCAGCCCGACCTTGACCCTGCTGCACTGTTGCCCCCTTTGCTGCCGCTTCAGGGTGAAGCAGGAGTAGCTGTCTGCACGGCTCCCATTGCACGTGTTGGTGCCTGTGCGACCCCTCCCTGCCTGTGTCCTCTGCTGCCTTTCATTCATCTCAGCCCCTCTGTGAGGACTCTCAATGCTCCCACAGGGCTTCCCTGCCACATCCAGTTGGTTTCGCTCTAAGCCAGGCAGACTGGGGTTGAGTGTCTCTGTGGCTTTCCAGTGCTCACGTTAGCACCTGCTGCTCTGGCTCCTTGATGATGGGCTTGGGGGTGGAAGATTCTGGAGCTGTTGTCAGCACAGTGCTGCGGTTTGGCCACAGGTGAAGGGTCCCATGTTTTAATTCCCAGGAAGAAGGGGACAGAGCTAGTTTGGGCCCCTGGTGGGCTGTAGGGAGCACTGGGTTCTGTTTCCCTCTCCCCACATCCAGGTCCCTGGGGTGAGCATGCAGGGATGGTGCAGGGTTTCTCTTGTTTCTCATTCTCTCACTGTTTCGTCCTCCATCCCTCTCCTGTCTTTCACGCCCTTTCTCTTTAGATGGAGAAGCAGCTTCAGGGGGGCCCAGTGCAGCTTTCTGCCCTGGATTTAGAGACGTGGTACATGGCTGGCTTTGAGGCCTCCTCCCCTGCCTCTCCTCACTCTTCCCCTCCTCCTCTTCCTGCTAAAGCTCACTCTTCTCGAAAGCTGTTCCAGGTAATTGCCCCATCCACTTCCCATCTCCGGGCCCTGCAGGGGTGAACAGTTATGGCCTTTTGGGTGCTCACAGGCTGCAGGGTTGGGATCACAGAGTTGCCTGGGGAGGGGGCTGTTGGCAGCAAGGCCAGCTGCAGCTGGACTCAGCCAGTTATAGTAGTGAGATTGGTCACCCCATGAGGGAATTTCCGAGCTAGGGATGGTCTGAGTCCCTTCCCAAAGCCGGCTGTGATGGAGGGAAGACACAGGTAGTGTGACCCAGATTCCCAGCTACTGTCAATTGGTTCAGCTCCCATGAATCAGTCGAGCCAATGTGCACCCGCAGTGGATTTGACCCAGAAGCTGGTTATTGCTTTGATTTTCCACTCTCCGGCTGGGTCCGTTGCTCTCACAATGTTGCACCTCGTGATTTTTGGGGGGAATTAGTTCAGGGAAGTATTTATTATTATTTATGCCATGTCATGCCAGCACACGGTGCTTAACAGACACATTAAAGAGCCACTCCCTGCCCTGTCTTGTGTAATTTAGGGCTCGTCTCCACAGAACCAAAGTAATGAAATTATTTGTAGTTCACTTTTAGTTACTCCACTACAAGTCTGAGCCCCAGTGCCAAGTGAAAATGAATTAAATGGATTATTTATCAGTGTAAGACCTGTGGCAATAGCTGCTAACGCAGATTTTCCCTTGGGGAACTGATGTTTCAAGTTACAGCCCCTTTAGTTAATTGGTTCCAGACCAGCCCTTGATCTCAGCTGAGGAGCAATAACCTGTTGAATGACATTAATGAGTGTGGAGAGGAGAGAAGTACCCGCAGTAAAAGGCCCCCTCAGTATACTGCAAGTCCCAGGCACCAAACCCCAGGAAGTGAGAGCTGACCCTCTCATGTCCAAGTCCACTGCATACAGCAGCAAGCTCCTTTAGTGCCTGGGGCTCTGCAGAGGAACCAGAGGAGCAGCAGTGGGAAGGTCTGAGCCCTCGATCTGTACCTGTGCATGTGCCATTCCATCTTTGTGGCGGTTGTACTGGGGTTTGGAGAGAGGTAACTGAACACAACCTTATGGGCTCTATGCTCGCTCTCAATGAGTCCAACTTACAGGAGCTCAGCTGCTGAGTCCAAACGTTGCTTTTTCTCCAGGTTGGGAGACCCATCTCCTCACCAGGGGTAAAGGCTCTGCTATTGGAATAGAGTGTAAGGCAACCTAGAGGCCAGTTTGCTCTCACTTGGCTCTCTCAGCCCTTGAAAGCAAGTGTGTCAGAGACACTGCACCTCGAATGAAACACAATCTCTCTGTAACAGGGTCTCTTCTCATGTCAACAGTGGGAGTTGGCTTTCAGAAGGGCAGGAGTTTGCTCAGAGAGGGCACGTTCCTGGGCCCTGGGTATTTTGTACCCTGTGCAGCAGGTGGCCAGCGCGGGGCACATTCAGACAAGATGGAGCAAAGCCCTGTGGAATATCCTGTCGGGAAGGAGCCTGTGCTGAGGGACGTAACAGAGATTAGCGTTAACTCTACTGCTGTTAGCAAGCTGGGCTCTCAGGCAGCTGCTGTCTGCACATGTGTCTTATATGTTGAAAAGATGCCGATCCTTCAGGTAGATCCAGAATCCCATTTTAATCCTCCTGTGCTCCCTAGGCTCCTTTCCCCTCTCTCTGCCATGAGTCTCTGTTATGGGTGCTGATGGCTCTGGTAACCATCAACTCTCCCTAAGCCTCAGCCAGTCCACAGAGTCCTGTGCTGTGGCCTTCATCTGCCCTTCTCAGTCATGTCTGTGTTTGTGTCCAGGTCTATCGTGCTAAGATGGACAGTGACACCGGCAGCACCCTTCCACGCACAAAGAGCCAGTCTGCATCATCCTCACAGCTCGGTGTGGCCACGCTGGGGCGCAGCTCCTCAAAGGTATGTGCTGAGGGGGGCTGCAGGCCCAGCATCGTCACTCACGCCCCAAAGGAGGGGCTTGTTCCAGTCCATTGACCTTGGGGGACCTGGGCTCCGGGGCTGCTGGAAGATAGTTGGGTGGCACAGCCTGGAACCCTGACTTGATGCCCTTTCACAGCAGTACAGCAGGTGGATCTGTTAATATCTCCATCAGCCAGACTGTTTGTAACTAAGGCCCTTTACTGCAGTTTGAGCCCATGAGCCAGGGACTGGGCATCCCACAGGGGCTTCCTCATCCTTGTCTTTTCACAACCCTAGGGTCCCCTGCACCCACAGAATGGCACAGGTAGCCTGCCACGGAACCTGGCAGCCACACTGCAGGACATCGAGACCAAACGCCAGCTGGCCCTGCAGCAGAAGGGTAAGTGCCTGCTTGAAGGGAGTGGGATTCAATTTGCCCAGGGAGTGAGGAAGGAGATCCTCCAAACTGGGCTGAGTGATTTCTGTGGGAGCTGGGGTTGCTCTGTCCTTCCCAGGATGTTACTGCCCTTGCTTGTGCCCTGTGTCCTGCACAAATATCTCTGCTCAGTATGTGTTACTGCTGGCTGTGGTTCATTAGACATCCCACCTGGGGAACTCCCAGTGCCTTTCTCATGCAGTGGTAGGAGGAGAAACACCCACTTCCTAAGATGGCGGCAAACAGCCTCTTTGCCTGGAGCTTTTACTACTCTGTCCTCCTGAACGATGCAGGCCCAGACCATGATCCAGTCTGGCTGTGCGTCACAAACCCATGAGGCTCTGGTGCCGCTCACAATCGAGAGAGGGGGAAGGAGGGTTCCCACCGATCTGCCTGTGGAGGGAGGGTTGGCTTGAAAAGAAATTGTCTCTTTGTGAGACTGGTCCTGGGTGTCTCACTCCCTGGGCTGGAGTTACCAGAAACTCAGCAAGTACCCAGCCAAGGTTGGGGGAATCCAAATCCACTGGGGAAAGATGTCCGAGCCTCTGCCACTCCGGCTGAGCTGAGCCTATGGGGGATCAGGTGCTGGGGGGATCAGTAACTGTTTGTGTCAGGAGAGAGGGATGAGAACACCTGGGGGCCACAATTGAAACAGAACAACCATCTAGGTTGCTATAAGCCCCTCTCACTCCAAGGGGTGTGTCAGGCTGCTGCCTATGCCACTGGCTTTGTGGCCAGGCGATGTGTCAGATAGAGACTTAGAAAGGCGAGGACTCCTGGATTAGGCCCTTAGGCAGCAGCATGGCTGTGTGGTTCAAGAAGACACCTGATGCCATCTGCCAAGGGTGGGGAGGAGGCACAGACTCAACCCCAAGGTGTCAGTGTGTCTGTGAGTCCATCTGCTTGCAGCTCCGGACAAACTGGCCAGATGCTTCTGGGGCATCTTCCCCCAAGAGCATCCCCAGCTGTGTCCCAAAGGGGACAACTCCAGCTTGCACTTGGGAACCATCTTGTTTTCCCCTGGCATTAGGGGCTGGTGCTGATTGAGGCAGATGGCTTGTTCCTGACCACCTCTGGTTTCCCCTGCATCAGAGAGGACAGCTTGGAGGGAAGCCCTGAGCATTTTCCTCCCCCATAGGCCATGTCAGCCAACACCTTTCCTACTTTGGTCAAATGAGCTCTGCAGGACGCTGCCTGCCTCCTCTTCCTCCACAGCAGCATCTCCAGTGACAGTTTGCTCCTTTCAGTGCCTGTGCCTGCCATGCAAAGTGCCAAAAGCTGGAGCTCCTTCAGGAACCTGCTGCCTGGTCCTTCTGCCTCCCTGCCTCCCCCTCTCACCCCCCAAAGTCCCACCGAGCATGCAAGCGGTTGTGTGGGTTTAGCAAACCTAGTATCAGGCTGCCTGGTCTATGAATGCTTTTCCCAGCCCTGCCAGACTGATGCATGCGCCCTCCCCTTGCTGTCTCTGTTCTGAGTGTCTGAGGGGATGGGCTGGAGGCCAGGGGAAGGTAGACGCCTAGCTGGGATGGTCCATACAAGCTGGGAACCTTGAAGTTTGGATCTGGCTATGTGCATTTTTGGCAGGAGGGAGGAGTGGGGGTAGCTGATCTAAATGGGTCTGGAAACGGTGAGGAGCCACACTGGGAGCTTCCAGTGCATCCACCCAGTGATCCAAGAGCACAGCATGGGAGTGGGGTGTGCCGTCAGTGGCCAGTGTCATCCAGGCAGTTGGGTCAGACCTGCCTGATTCCTGTCTCACTGCCAGCTCCCAGATGGGAATTCGAGCTGGGTAAGTCGCCATGCGGCGGGGCTGCTGCAGCTGCACAGTAGTGGTAGTGGCTCCAACTCCTCAGGGTGAGTGACTTTCCAGGGAAGCCCTGGTCCCTTGGCTGCTGCATGGCAGCAATGTGCATCCTGCCCAGAGACCAGGCTTATCCCTGGCTCCTCACATGCACAGCAGGGAATTCCCTTTGCCTTCAGACTCGGTCACAGCTGAAGTTCGAATCCACATTTATCTCTATTCCACTTACTCTGCATTCCCACAGTGCTGGATAGGGGCTGCCGCAGGCGCTGTAAAGGGGTTTGGGCCATGGGTGAGGGAGTTCTCTGAAGACTTAGTCTGCTGCTTCCCCTTTGGCTGAACAGGCAGACATGAGGAGACAGGGGCATGTTTGCACTGGGAAAGGGATGGGCATGCACAGTGCTTAGCAGGGTGGGTATTCTCGCACTTGCATGGATATCATAGGAGAGTCTCTTCTCATCGTCACTAATGCTCTGATAGGTGTAGACATAGACATGGACACTTAGACAGACGGCCACATGCTTGTATTTCCAATCACGCACTATGTGGACTTAGTCCATGACAGCTGGATGCCCTGGGCGATTCAGACTCGTGCCTTCCTGGCCAGAGATGGCACAGTAGCAGAAGCCTTGTGTGAGCCATGAACCTCAGGCAGTCATGGCGCTGGGCACAGAGTGCAGGCTGCTTGAACGATGCCAGTGCCCAGGCCATAGCTAGAGTAGCCAGTCAGGCCCCCTCCTTACCCCTGGTGATCTGCCCTCTGTTCTTCTTCCCTTGGGGTGCAGGGCAGCAGGTGATTGAGGAGCAGAAGCGGCGCCTGGCGGAGCTGAAGCAGAAAGCAGCTGCTGAGGCGCAGTCCCAGTGGGAAGCCCTGCATGGGCAGCCTCACTACCCCCCTTCTTCCTACCCTCCGCTCATGCATCACTCCATTCTCCATCATCATCCTCCCCATGGCATCGGGCACCGGGCCGAGGACATGGACCACGCCTATGACACACTCAGCCTGGAGAGCTCAGACAGCATGGAAACCAGTCTCTCCACTGGTGGCAACTCAGCCTGCTCACCTGATAACATGTCCAGGTAATCCAGGCGCCTGCTCCAAGCCTCCACCGGCAGGGTAATACCTGCCCTCTGGGCAGCCTGCGGAGGGGAGGTGCGCACACGGGCTGGTTCCTGTCCTGACAATAGGTGACGTGGAGAGAATCTGCCCCATTCAGAAGAGACATCAGCACGTTCCAGATGCCTGGCCTAAGGGGGCAGCCAGCTGGCTTGGGGCTGAAAGCCTTTCACCGCAGGGCTGCCAGGTTGGTAATGAGCAAAGCGTGTCCAGTGGCCTCTGCCTGAGGTGAACTGGGTGGGGCTCAGTGAATCTAAGGTGCCTGTGTGGCTAAGGTGTCTGATGGACATTTACTCTGGGCGGCGAGTACTGCCGTGGCAACACTGTTTTTAGCAAACTTGCTAGATGAGAGTTAGCACAGGCGCATTTACTTGAGCTGAGAATCACCCCCCTCACACACACACACAGAGCTCCAAGTGTAGACATACCCTAAGTGCTGGGGGCAGGAGCCTGGTCACTAGGGGGAGGGAGGGCTAGTTAATAAGTGCAGGGGCCTACAGAGTTTCACTGGGTTGATAGATGAGCCATTTGTGAGCATTTCTGACAACTTCATTGCAGCCACCTTTCATCATCCATCCCACACACACCCTAGCCCCGCTCCCCTGCTCTGAGACTCCCCAAACTCCTCAGCACTTGTCTCAGAATCCTTGGGCAATAACAGCCCCACCCTGAGCTGATTGTTGGGGGTGCTTGAGGCTGGCTCCCCTCGCTCTGCCCAACATGAGAGCCTCTCACAGGCTCTAAGTGCCGGGTGTTGGGAAGCTACTGGGCTGGGCTGTGCACAGCAGCCATGCACGTTGGGGATTTACTGGCTTGCGTATGCTCTTTGGGAAGGAATCCAGAGCTCAGGCGTGTCAGTAAAATCATTAATTCTGTCTGTCTGGGGGTCCATTCTGGCTCTGTGTCTGCTCTGCAGCAGGGGGTTGCAGAAAAAAAAGCCCATAGAGCTTGTTCATGTTAATTCTGTCGGTGTCTGTGGTGATTGGTGGTGTGAGGCGATCCTGTGGCAGACGCAGTGTTTCGAGGCAGCTCTAGGTGTATGAGAGGCGCTGGGCTGGGCTGGGGCAGAGCAGGCGATGTGGCCCCATTTGATCCTCCAGGTCACCCTCTCCAATTAATCCCTGACTGTAAACAGATCCCAATAAAACCCATGGTTGGCACCATGGCTTGGACCCACAGTGTTCTGCACCCCAGATCCAGGCCCCTCCCTCTCGAGTGAAAGGAGAATTTCCATTAGCTGTTCCAGGGCCTATATATCCTAGCCCTTTGGGACAGGAGTTGTCTTCCTTTGGGCCACCACCACAATACACTCATGCAGATTTCCCTGAATGTCTGGTGAACGATCCATGTGTGGATGTCTCCCTGAGGGGGACACATTCTCCCAAAATGTGTTTGTGGGCCCCTGCTGGGCTGAGACAGAGATGGGGGTGCAGTGTCCAAGTGCAGAGGGACTCATCATAGCTCAGGACAAAAATCTACACCTCCTCCACAGAGTAGATGCCACTGCCAGTTAATCCCTGAGAGCCCTTTCTGTGAAAAATCATTCCCTCACCGAGGTCTGGCTCACTAGTCTTGACTCTGAACTCTCAAGGAACTGGGAGTTTGCTTGGTCCTGCTGCCTAACTAGTGCCCGGGGTGGGCAAGCGTGGGATTCCTAACTGTCATCCCTTCCGGCACACACTCCACCTGTGTGTGGAGCAGCCAAACTCCTGGCCCAAGCGGGGATTGCAGGCTGTGATGGTATCAGGTTTGTCTTGCAGTGCCAGTGGGGTGGAGGCAGTGAAGATCGAGGAGATGGAGAAGATGCTGAAAGAGGCCCATGCAGAGAAATCTCGCCTGATGGAGTCACGGGTGAGTGGGGTCTGTATGCCAATGCTAGGGAGCTACACTCAGGAGCATTCTCACCCTCTGTTTATGGGGATGAGGACGCTTGCAGGGAGAGGGGATCCAGTCTCCAGGGTTGCCAGCCATCTACTGTCACACCCACCAGTCCTGCGTCATTAAATAGTGCCTGTGGTAGCTAGTGCCAGGCGTGGGGTAGGCAGGGCAGAGAGGGGATCTTGCCATGCCCTTTACTTGGCAGGAGCGGGAGATGGAGCTGCGGCGACAGGCTCTGGAGGACGAGCGCAGGCGGCGGGAGCAGCTGGAGCGGAGGCTGCAGGATGAGACGGCTCATCGGCAGAAGCTGATTGAGAAGGAGGTCAAGATGCGAGAGAAGCACTTCTCCCAGGTGAGGGGAGGGATGTGGAGCAGAGCAGGGGATGATGGGACAGTCCTTTTCCATCCATCTCCCGTGTTAAAGAGGCTGCATGGTTCCGTTTCAGCCATAGACCTAGCATTCATGCATGCATGGAAGGTGCCACCTGGCATGTAGTTCTCTTGGTCCGATATTGGAGCATCTGGGGCTGAGGGGTAGGGAATGGGTCAGGGTCTCTTATCCCCTTTTGAGACTTAGGGGGTGACACAACTGGTGGCAGCATCTTGGAGGCTAGGAGTGCCCTGGGGCCTGGGCTGGCTAAGTGCTCAACTCTCCCACTTCCTTTACTCTCAAGGGCGGCGACTGCCATTGGGGTGGCACTGATGAGGCTGCGTTGCTTCTCCAGGCACGGCCCTTGACCAGGTATCTCCCCATCCGCAAGGAGGATTTCGACTTGAAGACGCATATTGAGTCCTCAGGCCACAATGTGGACACCTGCTATCATGTCATCCTGACCGAGAAGATGTGCAAGGGCTACCTGGTCAAGATGGGCGGCAAGATCAAGTCCTGGAAGAAGCGTTGGTTCGTCTTTGACCGTATGAAACGCACAGTCTCCTACTATGTCGGTAAGAGCACCCCACTGCTGCCTGACTGTCCCCCAGTTTCTATACAAATACGCCACCCCACCCAACCACCACCAGAGGTGTATTTAACCCTTAACCCTCAGAAGGATTCATCGCATCCATGTCACTGACAGGGTGTCTCAGGGCTGTCTCTCCTGCTGTGGCTGCCAGAATCCCTGGCTCTAGCTAACCCATGTGGTATCTGGCTCAGTTCCAGCTGGGAGCCAGCCTCCACCCTCTTGTCTTGCTGCCTCCTTCTCTGTGAAGCCTGGTGCTGACAGTGCCCTGCCTTTCTCTCTCATGCAGATAAACATGAGACAAAGCTCAAGGGAGTGATCTATTTCCAAGCCATAGAGGAGGTTTATTATGACCATCTCCGCAGTGCTGCTAAGGTGAGGCCTGGGCCCTGCCCTTGGTGTGGGCTGGGGGAGGGGAAGGGCTGGCTGTTAATGATGTCCCGGGGGGAGGGGGGTGTGCCTCAAGTGCAATGGGGCAAGCACAGCCTAACAGCACTGGGCTGCAAGAAGCAACATTCTGGGGCAGCAGGGCCCCATGATGAAGCCCATTTGCATCACTGTGCCCGCCCCAGTGACAAGTTTCAGCAGTGTGATGTGTCATGGGCCCTGGGAGCCACAGAAGTCCCACAAACCCCAGAATCACCCCATTGTGGCCAGCAGGGCCCAGGCCCGTGGCACCAGAAGATGTGCCGCTCTGTGCCAACAGAACAGTGTAGAGCCTGTGCTATAGAACAGGGTTCCTCTCCCACCCCAAGGGATGGGTGGGATTAGTTACTGCCAAGGCTTCCTGGAGTCCAAATCAGGTTGTGGCCAACGGCCCAGATGCCAGAAATGGCCTTCGTGCTGCCCATTGTCCAGGTCACTGCTGCGCTCTCCACCCGGGGTGGGTGACTGTGACTGCCAGAGGTTCAGTTGGCAGGGGGGCTGGACCTGGCTGGGAAGGGGTCTTATCTCCAGGCACCTGGAGGGCGACGCTGGGGCAGCTTGCCCAGCACTGTGTGCTGAATCCTGTAGTACAGCCTGAGCCACCTCCCGATCTGCAGGGGGAACTCCAGCAAGCACTCGCTGTCTGTCTGCTGGGAGATACGAATCCAGCATGTCGGGCGCGGGGGCAGGTAAATGTCTGACAGACAGTACGATGCCGGCACTTGGGCCATTAGCATGTCCCTGGACGTTGCAGTCTTGGAATGAGTGGGAGACACTCTGGGACCTCGTTTCCTGCAACTTTCCCCAGAGCAATACTACCGACTGGAGACCTCTGCATGCACAGGCCAGTCCTCAGACAGCTGGGCAAGCGTAACTGTATCTGAACTCAGGGCAGGCTGAGCTCTATGTCTATTTCTCTCTTTTTTCCCCCTCCTCCTTCCTATTCAGAAAGGACTTTTCAGCCTCAGCCTAGCAAATGTATGTATCCCGCCCTCCGGGCTCTGCAGTGCCAAGCACTAACCCAGCTTTGACAACGGGTTCCCATTAACCCTTTGCTGCTAGGAGTGCTCTAACCCGCTTTGTGTTGGTACTAACAGCAGAACTCTCAGGCTGCCAGGCCTGGGACCAGGGGACCCTGGGGTGCAAGCAGAACCAGCCTTGTTCCTTCAGAAAGTGGGGTGTGCTCAGCTGCCTGTCTCTCTAACCTAACCACACCAGCCGCCCCCCCGCCCCCCCCCCCCCCCCCCCGCAAGTGCCCTTGGAGTCCCTGGGGAGTGATGATGCAGCTGTGCAGGGGTGAAGGCCCTTTCCATTCCTGGAACCTTGCAGCAGCTAGCAATGCTCCATCAGCACTGAACATGCTGCAAGGCCCCAGCGCCTTCCCCTCTTGCCATAAACAAACATAAACTGAGCTCTGGGGCCCGGTCACTGGACGAGCAAGGGCCAAACTCCGTGTGTTTTTAACATGTGACTTTCACCCGAGGGGAGAAATTTTTCAGTTTAAAAGCAAGGTTTTGAAAGCTGCTAGTGGCAGGGTGGTGAATCAGGGCTGCACTGTGCTCTCTGGGCAGCCAGGAGACCACAGGTGTTAGGCCCAAACATCATAGTTTTGCTTGCTGGCTTTAAAATGAGTAACAAGTGTGGAAAAATAGCTACCAGTGTACACCTCTGAATCCCAGCAGCCTTCATATGGCGCTAAAGGAGAAATGTCAGCTGGAATCTGCTATGGGGAAATGAGGAAAACGGATCTAGAAGCATCTGGGAGCACGTCACGGAGGGGCAGTAGCACGAGCCAGCACAATTTTATCTGAAGCTAATGCAGCCTGCTGCTGGAACCAGCAGTGACCCCTTGAGTGTGAAGAAGCTGCCTCCACTGTTGGGCTGAAGGCAGGGCAGTGTGACTCCAGAAGTAGGCATGACTAGGCCCTGAGCCGCCTGCCAGCAGAGTTGATTGAAAAGTCTAGTTGGCCTTTGACAGAGCTGGAGAGTCCCATATGCTGCAGAAGGGGAACTTCTCTTTACTTTGCACTGATCTGTAATTCCATGCTGGCATCATGGGGGAGGAACCCTTTCCAGCACTGTCTTCCCTGGGACTGCCTATGGCTGCAGTGGGAGTCTGGCTGACGTTGACAGCTTTCTGAATGAAACGAGAGTGACTTTTCAGACTCCTGGTGTAGTGGAGCAGGGTTCAGATACTCAAGGCTGGGGTCACAGAAGAATCACATCCAAGCCTGAGGGACAACCATCATGTATCAGGCCCTTGCATTGCTGTGAAACACAGACTCTGAGCCCAAGGAAGGAGGTCAAACAGAGGGAGACAGAGTTTGAACCCAGGGGTTCACTACAGCCTGCCTAGACTCAGGGCTTATCAGAATGGGCTGTGCTTCAGGTCTCTGTACTGCCTTCAGGGCTGCCTATGTGGAGTTACAGCCGACTAATCAAGCCAACTTTTTGGACAACGCTATGGGAGTGTCAATGCAAATGCTTGGCGAGGTACGTCATCCCTGAGGAGCCTATGAGTCTCTGGCAGGGCTCTGCCTCAGGTGGACTTGCTGAACAGAGCTCACAGGGTGAGGCAGGAGTGCTGCAGGCCCACAGGTCCAGCCTAAGGAGGTGGTGAAACTGTGTGGCTTACCCTAGCAGGAGAGCGAGTCTGGCACACTGAAGGGGTTCATCCTAGAGTCCGTTCCAAAGGTGAGGTCGTAGCACTGATCCTATGGATCTATGACTCCTTTATCCAGCGGTTACGGTGCTCATCTGTGATGGGGGGGACCCTGCTTCAGTATCCCCCTTTGCCTGGTTAGGAGAAGGGATATGAAGAGGGATCTTGCCTGCCCAGGTGAGTGCTCTAAGCTGTGGGCCACAGAAATGGGGGAACCTCCCTAACGCTTGCCTCTTGAAGCTGTTCTACTTGGCTTAACTATTCTTTGGGCCAGCCTATGGGAAAGACTCCCTCTATACTCTGGTGATTAATCTCTGTGCCTGGTATGTTGGAGCTGCTGGTTCAAGTCCCCCCTTGTCCTGTGGAGAAGCAGTTTGGAGAGAGCTCTCCAGTAGCCCAGGTATGGGCCCTGGTCTTTGGTGTATGTAGTGCTCATGGGCCTCCTCACTTTTGCCTCTTGAAGTCACTTTATAGTCCAGTGGTTAGGGTCGTAGCTTGGATTGTTGGAGAGCCTGGTTCAGACGTTTAGCAGGAGTTTGCACAGGGATTTCCTGCCTCCTTGGTGATTGCCCTTTAGAGTGGAACATCCGTGTCTGAACCCCCTCCCTTTCTCAGGAGGCCATTGTCATCTTGGGACAGGGAGGGGATTTGGACAGGGCTTGGCCACTTCTGACTCTCCCTGGGAGGTGGGAGCCTCTAGTTCGCACCCCTCAGCAGAGAAGGGGAGTGACCTGGGGTCTGCCACAGCCTGGGTGTGTATTCCAGCTGCTGGGGACAAAAGAGTGATTTGGGTTATTTAATGAAGGAGGAGCAGCTTCAATAGGAAAGAGTGAGGGCCCTCCCTCCTCCATTGGAATACCACCTAGTCCTGCACTTAGGCCATTCACTTAAGAGGTAAATTGTTCGAATGCTAACACTTTTGCCTAACAGAGTGCTTTCCCTGCCCTAACGGAGCCAACTGATTTACTGAATGCTTCCTAGGGTGCATAATTAACATGGGGAGAGGGTTTCAGTCGCTGCAACAGATGCTTCAATGGGAGCAAGGCTACAGAACTGTTCTAATTGCATTTGTCTTTATTTTCTTCTAGCAACTAGCAGATATTCTCCCCATTCACTTCCGCAGAGAGGTTTGTCTCAGTGCACTTGTCTCTGCCTCTCGCTCTTTCCTCTTGTTTTGTGGGGTGCTGTGACCTTGCCTGACTGGTTGGGTCCCCAGCCTGTTTGTAGCAGTTTGTGTGCTCATTTGTTTTTAACTGGCAATGCAGTGTCTTTGTCAACCCATCAGTCTCTGACCTCCCTGCACAAGAGGCAGTTTTACTAGGAATACACTCGGCAATGGGCTCTATTTCTGTATTGCACTTGGTGTTTCTGTACCAGCAGCCTAAGACTCCTTCCCTCTGCTTCTGAGCCTCACCCTCTCTTGGCAATCGGGCGGGGGTTCCTTTACAAGATTGACTAGGGGTAGAGTGTATTGGTCATGCACACCATACACCTAGAGTGCTTTGGGCCTGCTCCTGCTCCCAGGAGAGAGAGAGGAAGTTTTCCCTTCAACTTTGATAGGAGCATCAGCTACCATGAAAAAATAGTGACTAGGGTGAACGAGCATCCCTCGCATTTGCCACTGGGGTTTCATGCAGGAGAGATCAAAGTGCTGGTTGGAACCACAGACACTTAGGGACTGTGAAGGGGCTGGGCTGAGCAAGATGGGGAGAGAATTTTACGTGGCTGGACTCTAGGTTGCAGATGGAGAAGAGTGGGAGGTATTACCACCTCCTTTGACCTCTGTGGACCAGGTCTAGCAATCTGCCCATTCACGTTCTTAACTTTCCCCTCAGCCTGATGAGCACAAGGGGTGAAATTAGGAGGCAGCGGGTTTAAAGCAAACCAAGGGCAGTACTTCGCCCCACAACGCACCGTCAGCCTGTGGAATTTGTTGCCAGTTGTTGCGGGGTGGGCCAAAACCGTCAGTGGGTTCGAAAAAAGAATGAGAGAGCCACCGATGGACCCATTCACCACACGCTATTAGACAAGACGGTCAGGGATGCAGCCCCGTGCTCCGGGCGCCCTTAGCCCGCTGACTGCCAGCTGCTGGGAGGGGCCGACGGGCCCGATCGCTTGAGAATTGCCCTCTTCTGCTCACTGCCTTAGAAGCAGCCGCTGTGGGAAGACAGGGCAGTGGGCTAGCTGGGCCATTGGGTTGATGCAATCTGCCCATTCACATTCTTAATTCTCCCTTGTGCCTTGTGTGATGTGCACAAGGGCTTTGCAAAGGGCTCACCTACCACCCGGGTGAATCCCCTGATCATTGGGTCCTGAGCCACCGTGACGGGAGTACCCTCAGTTGAAGCTGTTGTGCTTTAATGAAAGGCTGCTGGGCCAGTTAAAGGCTGTGGCTCCCTCTCTGATCCTGTGGTTAGGCTTCACAGAGGGACTATCATAGAATATCAGGGTTGGAAGGGACCTTAGGAGGTCATCTAGTCCAAGACCAATCCCCAGTTTTTGCCCCAGATCCCTAAATGGCCCCCTCAAGGATTGAACTCACAATCCTGGGTTTAGCAGGCCAATGCTCAGGCCAATGCTCCAACCACTGAGCTATCCCTCCCCAAATTGGCGGCGGCGAGACGAGCCTGAGCACTAAAGCGAGCGGCAGAAGGTACAGCAAAGTCAGCAAGCACTGGCGATTCTAATGAATGGACTATGCGGCTGGCTCATTCAAATCCCCTTTCCGCCTGCTGGGAAAGTTGGGGGGCAGTTTGAAGAGGGCTTTCCTACAGCCCGTCTATGTTCTGCGGCTCTAGCGATGGGAGTCCCGTGATCCCCTCCTCTTGCCCATGAAGCTGTTCAACTTTAATGAACTATTATTTGGGCCAAAAAGCCCAGTACCTTCCTGTGTAGTCCAGTGGTTGTTACTGGGCTGGCTTGTAGCCACTGTGGGTTCAAATGCTCTTTTTGTCTGTTGTGAAGACCTTTGAAGTGGTATCGCCAGCGGTTCTGGGTTGTGTCAGTCTGTGGTGCATACTGGTGGGCAAGTCCCTTGCTTTTTTGCCCAGAGGAGGAGTTCCACTTTAATTAACTGGGGTTTGGGCAATGCCGTGTGCATCAGTCCTTCCATGGTCCAGTGGTTGGGCCCTATGTGTGGCACGTGGGCCCCGTGGGTTCAATTCCCTAGGTGAGCTGCTGCTAAAAAGAGTTTGATGTGAGCATTTAACACAGGCCTGGTAGGTGTTTGGGTACTGTCCTAGGGGTGTGGCTTCTCTCTTGCCCGTGGAAGCGGTTCCACTTTAATTAAAAGGTATTTGGGCCTCAGGCTGACCCAGGTCCCTCTGTAGGCTGATGGTTGGACTGTATGCCTGGGGGTTAGGGAGATGTGGGTTTGAATCTCCCCTGGTGCATGTACTCTCCTCTTTTTAGGGTAGTGTTCTGGTGCCTGCCTTCTTCTCTTTCAAACCTGTTCCACTTTAATTAAATGTGACTTGGGCCTCTCTTTGCTGCAATGGTCTCTGTAGACTGATGGTCACACCGTGTGCCTGGCATGTGGGAGATGTGGGTTCAAATCTTCCTGTGTGTGTGTGTGTGTACCCTGATCTTTCTGTAATAGTGAGCGGGTCACCCTCCTCTCTCTTGCCTGATGAAGGTGTTCCACTTTAGTTAAATGGGCTCTGGTCCAGTCTCCCAGTAACCTCCACTCTCTAGTCCAGTGGTTAGGATACTCGCCTGGGTTGTGGGAGATCCTGGTTCAAATCCCCCAGCTGCCAGTTCAGCAGGGGTTTGCACAGGGATTTCCTGCCTCCTAGGCGACCGTCCTTTGCGGTGGGCCATCCTTGTCCGAACCCCCTCTCTTTCTCAAGAGGCCATTGTCTTCTTGGGGCGGAGAGGGGATTCGGACAGGGATCGCTCACCAGTGACTCTCCCCAGGAGGTGGCGGCCCCCAGTTCACACCCCTCAAAAGAGCAGGGGAGTGCCCTGGGGTCTGCCACGGCCTGGGCGAGTATCCTGATCATGGTGGACTAGAGAGAGGGGGGGTTTTACTGCTCAGCAGCGCCTCTCCTTTAATAAAAAAGGAGCAAGAGGCCCTGGGACAGGCCTCTTGCTCAGGTGGGAGGAGTCACCGCTCACACATCGCAGGCCCTCCTGCCACACAGTGCGGGGAGTTGAACCAGGGTCAGCCGCAATCCAAGCGAGCACCCTAACCCCCGCACCATAGAGGGCCTTGAGAGCTTACCATGCCCCGGTTAATATAGAGTTAAAGTGGAGCGCTCGAGTGGCAAGAGATCACCGTGCCAGTCCCATCCCAGGGAAGGGATTTGAACCAGCACCTCTTTACATCGTGGGTAAGTACCCAACCGCCAGACTACAGTGGGAGTCACGCAGAGATGCTGGCCCAATTCTCATTTAATACGTACTGAAGGTGTCCTACCGTCAACAGAAAGGACTGAGGGAGATTCCCCTACCTCCTAGCCAGGCACTTAGGCCATTCGGTTGAGAGGTAGGCAGTCAACCTTCCGATCCCTTCTCAGGGAGCATAAAGGGGATTTGAACCGGCACCCAGGCCCTTCTAGGGGAAAGCATCCAAGCCACAGGACCACAGAGGGACTCGGACACTGAATGTGGCCCAGTGACTATTTCATCATCTAATGACATTGGCCCACCTTCAATAGGAATCACCGAGGGAGCCAGCACATTCGAATACCTCCTAGCCCAGCACTTAGGCCATTCGCTTAACAGGTAAGAGATCAAGGTTCAAATCCCTTCTCAGCAAGCATAAAGGGGGATTCGAACTCCCAACTCCCACATACGTGGCACACAACACACACCACTAGACCACACTGGGCTACAGCTGGCTCTTCGGGCCCAAAGAATATGTAGTGAAGGTGCAGCACCTTCTACTGACAAACGCAAGGGAGCACCAGGGTCAGAACACTGCCTAGCCCGGCACTCGCTTGCAACCCAATGAAGATGCAATGAAAGTGGAACGACTGCAGAGGAAAAAATTGATGCTACCATCCGCACCACCACCAGCGAGAATCCCTCTCAGCCCAACAGCTGCATCTTCGCCTTGGAGGCAGGGGATGGCTCTTCAAGTCCCTTCTCAGCAAGCTGAGGAAGGAGTTGAACCTGCATCACCCACATGCTAGGTAAGTACCCAAGCCACTGGACTACAGAGGGATTCATGTAACAGGGCTGGCCAGTTACCACCTAATGAACGTGGCACAGCCTCGACGCTACAAACAGCAAGCTTGCTCAGGCTGTCCTTTACTGCACTATTGGGCACCTGAGGGGATCCTGGCCGTGGCTGGCAAGCAGAGGTCGGTACCTGGACGGGGAAGACTCTGGGTCAATTTCCTTCTCCCCGCCTGCTGAGCAGGGAGTTGAAGAGGGCTCTGCATTCTCTGAAGCGTGAGCCCCAATAGTGCAGTAAAGGACAGCCTGAGCAAGCTTGGTTTGTAGCGTCGAGGCTGTGCCACGTTCATTAGGTAGTAACTGGCCAGCCCTGTTACATGAATCCCTCTGTAGTCCAGTGGCTTGGGTACTTACCTAGCATGTGGGTGATGCAGGTTCAACTCCTTCCTCAGCTTGCTGAGAAGGGACTTGAAGAGCCATCCCCTGCCTCCAAGGCGAAGATGCAGCTGTTGGGCTGAGAGGGATTCTCGCTGGTGGTGGTGCGGATGGTAGCATCAATTTTTTCCTCTGCAGTCGTTCCACTTTCATTGCATCTTCATTGGGTTGCAAGCGAGTGCCGGGCTAGGCAGTGTTCTGACCCTGGTGCTCCCTTGCGTTTGTCAGTAGAAGGTGCTGCACCTTCACTACATATTCTTTGGGCCCGAAGAGCCAGCTGTAGCCCAGTGTGGTCTAGTGGTGTGTGTTGTGTGCCACGTATGTGGGAGTTGGGAGTTCGAATCCCCCTTTATGCTTGCTGAGAAGGGATTTGAACCTTGATCTCTTACCTGTTAAGCGAATGGCCTAAGTGCTGGGCTAGGAGGTATTCGAATGTGCTGGCTCCCTCGGTGATTCCTATTGAAGGTGGGCCAATGTCATTAGATGATGAAATAGTCACTGGGCCACATTCAGTGTCCGAGTCCCTCTGTGGTCCTGTGGCTTGGATGCTTTCCCCTAGAAGGGCCTGGGTGCCGGTTCAAATCCCCTTTATGCTCCCTGAGAAGGGATCGGAAGGTTGACTGCCTACCTCTCAACCGAATGGCCTAAGTGCCTGGCTAGGAGGTAGGGGAATCTCCCTCAGTCCTTTCTGTTGACGGTAGGACACCTTCAGTACGTATTAAATGAGAATTGGGCCAGCATCTCTGCGTGACTCCCACTGTAGTCTGGCGGTTGGGTACTTACCCACGAAGTAAAGAGGTGCTGGTTCAAATCCCTTCCCTGGGATGGGACTGGCACGGTGATCTCTTGCCACTCGAGCGCTCCACTTTAACTCTATATTAACCGGGGCATGGTAAGCTCTCAAGGCCCTCTATGGTGCGGGGGTTAGGGTGCTCGCTTGGATTGCGGCTGACCCTGGTTCAACTCCCCGCACTGTGTGGCAGGAGGGCCTGCGATGTGTGAGCGGTGACTCCTCCCACCTGAGCAAGAGGCCTGTCCCAGGGCCTCTTGCTCCTTTTTTATTAAAGGAGAGGCGCTGCTGAGCAGTAAAACCCCCCCTCTCTCTAGTCCACCATGATCAGGATACTCGCCCAGGCCGTGGCAGACCCCAGGGCACTCCCCTGCTCTTTTGAGGGGTGTGAACTGGGGGCCGCCACCTCCTGGGGAGAGTCACTGGTGAGCGATCCCTGTCCGAATCCCCTCTCCGCCCCAAGAAGACAATGGCCTCTTGAGAAAGAGAGGGGGTTCGGACAAGGATGGCCCACCGCAAAGGACGGTCGCCTAGGAGGCAGGAAATCCCTGTGCAAACCCCTGCTGAACTGGCAGCTGGGGGATTTGAACCAGGATCTCCCACAACCCAGGCGAGTATCCTAACCACTGGACTAGAGAGTGGAGGTTACTGAGAGACTGGCCTAGAGCCCATTTAACTAAAATGGAACACCTTCAACAGGCAAGAGAGAGGAGGGCGACCCCCTCGCTATTTTGAACCAGCACTTTGCCATAGCTGATGCAAGTACCCAAACCATAGAACTACATAGGGAGTCACATGAGCCCACTAACATTTAAAGCGTACCTGGGATGGAAATACTGCACCACTGTCAGCATCTACATCTACCTTGGGGATGCCTACCAGCTATGTGCCCAATATAGTAGCAATTAAATTTTTCTAGCTGATGGGTTATCCTCTAATGCCCAAAATGGGTCGGGTCTGGTAGACTACTCTTTACCCAGGGCTATTTCAATGTTCACGAGAGAGCGTCTTGGTGTTCTTGCCCCTGGAAAGGGAAAAGTAGCAGCAGCTGCAGATCCAGGGCACATGCTACATCTAATTCTGCAGCGGTATGTCCGAGGCACATAAATAAGGGAAATAAATGCAAGTAGCCTTTGACATGACTTGATTAGCACTCATAGTATATGTTAGCACTCGTTATATACATTAGTAAACTTTCACCTTGCAAAAGGTTTTTTTTCTCCCAAATGACTTTTACAAATCACCTCCATTAGCTCCTGTGTTGCTTATGAAGAAGTATCAGCTAGACAGTCAAGTTTGGAGCCAAGAACATCAGGGTTGTTACTGTGATTTGTGTAACACACGTTTCATTTACAAAATGATCACAGGACATTTCAGTAGCTAGTAATGTTTATGAGTCACAAGCAACCAAGTTGATAGGAAATCCTTTAATGCCACTTTAGGACTTATATTAAGGACTTTTCAACAATCATTTCTGTTAATTGTTAAATGTTCTTTTGACTGAAAGTCTGGAATATTAGTGTCATGCTTACCAATTACACAACATTTGGGGAAATAGCTCCCCCAGGGGTTTAGGCTTCAGGATGCATCTTAATATCCTCAGAGCCGTCTATTCACCCTTACAGACAAAGTTTTTGTCAAATTCATAGATTTTGACTTTGTACAGACATCCCTCTGGAAGGCGTTTCTGGAGGCTGTCCCAGATATATACAGCTAGGTTCTCTGTTGTGCTGTGGAGGAAAGAGAGGCTTGATGATGAAAAGTGGAGCAAATCAAGGGAAGACGTGTGCTGTCTAAGGCTGGAGAACTGCACTGTTTGAGGTGAAACTAGGTCTTGCCAGAAATATCTGATCTTGCAGCAGATTCCACATGTCCAGTGCTTTGCAGCCTGCTGCACTGCGTCCGCGAATGGCACTCTCTCCAGCCACTGCTGTGCCATGCTTCATAGCCACGCCAACGGCGCTGGAGTGGGTGCATTGATACTTCACCATTTCAGAAGTGCTGCGCATAGTAACTCCTAGAAGCGAGTGCACTGTGCTGTCCTTGCATTACTGAATAGCCACCCTACCTTCCTAGACAACAAACTAAACCAGTATGTTCAGTTCCCTATAATAGGCAATAGGTATTTGGATGTGTTTGCAGTTTGCCTTGCACTTTCATTCAAGCTTCAGGCCAAATCCTACTTCCATCAGACAAAGCTTTCATTGACTTCAGTGTGACTAGGATTTGTCTTTTCGCACAGAAGCTCTCTCAGTGTCTGCCCCAGGAGGTGGGCATATCAAAAGCAGAGGCACCTCAGGCAGGTTGACACGAGGGGCTGCCCTGTGCCCTCTCCCTCCCCCCCCCCCCCCCCGTCTGCCCAGCAGACAGTCTTCCTCGCTCTAGGATTGGTAGAGCTGTGCAACAGCATGACAGGCAGCTGTACAGCCTTGAGCCTCTGCTGGAGCACTAGCTGTAGTTAGAAAAGTCCTCAGCAGCCCTTAGGCTGCTGCTGGTGTGGGGGGAATGGGCTCTATCACTGAGGGAAGAGCTGGCTCCCTAGGTACTGCAGGAACAAGTGCCCATGTTTTTCTCTCACCTCTGCAGAGTCCCAACCCAGCTCTTACTTTCTGCGTCAAGACCCACGACCGCCTCTATTACATGGTGGCACCATCAGCTGAGGCCATGAGGATCTGGATGGATGTCATTGTGACTGGAGCAGAGGGCTACACCCAGTTCATGAATTGATGGGGACCAGGAGTGCTTAAGGTGGAGCTGTTCCAGACCTGCCTTCTCTTCTCCCAGATGGATTTGACAGTGCCAAGATGACCTAGAGGTCCCCCGCCAGCTGGATACAGCAGACAGCCATTTCCATCCCCTGCGACCTGGGGTGTTTATCCTGCAGCAAGAAGCCCTTGACTACAGGGGTTGGTTAAACATGCAGATGTTGACTGTATCATGCCCTTTGGGCCCTGGTTGGTTAAACCTCCCTGCTGACTAGAGGGGCCTGGCTCCAGGCCCAGCCCTCTTGCCCGTTTCCCAAGAGAGCTTTGGGATGCTGTTTGAATAAATGTGGGGTGGTTTTTCTTCAGGGGGGGGGGGGGGGGGGGAACGTTAAAAAAAAATAGGAAAAATCAGCCCTATAAAGCCATAATTTTTTGTTACAAAATCCTTATTTTTTCATATTGTAGCCATTCCTTGTGGAATAGCGGAATCGCTGTTGCGTTTCCCCTTCCGCCTGCACCAAATGCCCTACGCTTTCTATTAAACGCAGTGTAGGTGATAAGAGTGAAGGCACATGCCTAGCTAGTGCACAGGTGTGGTGTAATTGTTTTCACATGGAACAGAGAAGTGTTAAACAAGGCTGGCACAGAGGGCTAGCCAAGAGGGTTTTTTATATCTATATATAACAGTACAGAACAGACTTTTTTATTCAATGGAAACATATCAATGGGCTGAAAGGTACAAAGCAGAAGAGCTGCCAAAGACCATCCCACCGGTTCCAGTGCAAACTCGGCCTGAAGCTTTTGGATTAAGGAACTAAGCTATCTAAATGCTGCCACTTTTTAAAATTGGAGATTGTTGGGCATCACCATGACAACTGCATCACAGATGGATCTGGCACATCCTACCAGCACCTGTGAGCAGACCCTGGTTTGTTCCACTGTCTACTTGACTTGTTTCCTTTTCTTGTGCCATTCTCACCAGTGCCAAGGCTGCTGCAAGTGCCAGCATGTGAACCATGACAGTCCTGCCAGATTTACTGCAGCTGCCTCTAACAGTGAGGGGGTCTGTCTGTGTCGGACATCTCTCTGCTCTCCTGTGCCTTGACCACCGCTGAGAGTCTGTGCATCACACAGGCAAGGTGCCGGGTTGGAAGGTTCTGATGGGTTATGGTGTGGTGTGAAGCTGGAAGTAGCTGTGCAAGTGCTGTGGGATGAAGGGGAATATTTATGTCTGCCAGGGCTTGTGATCTCTCTTATGCACTAGGCACAGAGGTGTAGTCTAATGGAACCAGCGGCTTGTTCTTCTGACACTGTGAACTTTAAAAAGTGCCTCGCCCAAAGGAGATGGCAGGAGGGCAAGGTAAGAAGAATGCAGAGCCTGGTTCTTAAATCTGGGTGCCTACAATTAACTGTCTGCACATGCCTCATGGGGTGTCAGAGCCTAAATTCACATCTAAAGGTCAGATGGTGTGAGGTGCTGAGCCCCCTCAAAGTCCCAGAGAGCTGAGGGTGCTCAACCCCTTGCAGCACTGGGCCCATACTATCCAAGCCTGAAGCTGCTCCACCTATAGAAGTGGAAGTGACAGCACTGGGTGCTTTGCTGAGTGGGTAAAGAATTGGGCCCCTTGCCATCTTGTGCTCCTTTAAAGTGGCTAACTATACCTACCCACATTAGCAAAATCCAGCTGAGAGCTAGGAATTTCCACAGCCTTCCTCTAGGGCTTGGTGAAGAGTTAAATTTCACACAGCTGAAAATCCCTTGAAAGAACAAGACTATTTAATCCCACCTTGCTTTTATAACCTTGAAATCCTTATTTTCTAAATATCTTTTTTTAACCCTAGGTATTTGAATTCCTAAAGTGCCACTGCTGTTAGACCTAGCTCTCCTTTTTTTCCAGTTTGTACCTCCCTCTGCTCACCTAGGCTGGGGGCAGGCAGCAGCCAATCCAGCCTCTTTTTTTCAGTAGTTGTAGACAGACTGCAAACAATAAAGCCTTTTGAGTAACAGATTTGAGATTGTTTCCACCTTCCCTGCTCTTGACCACAGCCAGCTGGGCCCTGAGCCAAAGGGTTCTCAGTAGGCACACCTGCCTTTGAAAGTGCTCTGCCCTGCCCCTATGAAGTTTAGAATGGTGACAGCCTCAGTGACTGAAATAATTCAACAAACTCTACAAGGTTAACTATTTATACATTTCTCTGAATGAGGGGGACATGGAAGGGTGGCACAGAGGGAGCTTGGTGAGAATGAAGGGATAAAAGGGTCTGTGGTGACCCTCTTACTACATTTTTAATGTATTCTTTTGTAACATGTTTATCTTTCATTCCATTCCAATTTTGACTAAAAATAACCCCCCCTTTCAAAATTGTGGAATTTCCTCCCACCTGGAAATGCGAGTTTCTGACTAATTCTAGCTGGGCCTTAGCATATGGGGTCACTCAGCACCAGATGTGAATTAAGGTGTATGCAATGTTTGGGCTGCACATGCAGCTGATGACTTTGAATGAAGCCACCATGTCCCATAGCCTCTTAAGGGTTTGCTAGCAGTAACAGCCCATTCTGCTAGTCACATTTCCCCTCTGTGCCTATGGCCATGTTGCGCCTGTTCTACTGTGGCTGGGAGAATTGGGCTTTTGCACCACTTACTGTACAGATTCTGCACCCCATCAGGCAGTGGAAGGGCAGCATGTGGCTGGAGGTGCAATACAGCACTACGGTTTTCCTCATGTACAGGGGAGCTCCAGGCACTATGCCAGGTGTTGCACAGACACACTGAACTGAGGTGCAGGGGCATGATGTGAGCCTACAGCACAGGCCCTGGGGTCACCTCACAGTTTGTAACAAGGGCTGCATGCTGCAGCGGGAAAACTGACAGGGAAAGGGACCCAGGGAGCAGCATGCTCCCCTTCTTGGCAAGCAACATGCTTCAAGGCAACAGCATGTTCCCTTGCTTGTAGCAGATGCATGTGTAATGGCCACAGTGGAGCCTGATCTCAGGTCCTCCAAAGATAAAAAGCATGAACTGCTACAACTTAAACTTCAGAGCCAAGGTGCTGACAACTCATCCTCTATGGAAGGGGATACATAACACAATCCCTCGGGGATGTCACCTGTGCAATGGCAATCAACACCAGGGGGATCAGGGACCATTACTCTCAGCCCCTATGGCTAGACTCTGCCCTGAGACTAGGGGATCGGGGGGGGGGGGGGGGGGGCGCCTTAGCACAGACCTCCACAAGAATCAGGGCTCTACTTGTCCCAGTAATCACCAAGGCAGGCATGGCAGCAGAGACCAGTCTGATAAACACTAATGAAACAGCAAGAGAATTGCAAGTAGGGGGCTCAGCAGGGCTGCATGCATAGGGCTTTAGTCACAACTATTGTTCACCTGTGGCTTCTTTGCTGTCCAGCAGGTAGAGAAAGAGGTGGCTGCTCCAGATGAGCCGCCCCGCCCCTTTCCTAATTGGCTATGAGGCCAGGGCACTGTTCACATGGGCTTGTCTCCTCTGGCCCTGCTGCTGGGAGCCCAAACCACTTCCCCTGTCATTTCAGGTTAAGGAGGAAGATGCAAGCAGCAATAATCCAGGCCCTGAAGGGGGTGGAGGGGGAGCCAGAGGTGAGGCGGTCGCCATAGAGGTCCAAGAGCTGCAGGACTACACCATTGGTCCAGCCAAATCCCTCCTGGCAGGGGAGAATGCAGAATTAGCAAGGCACATGCTCCTGTTATCCAGGGCAGGAGCTTACACAAGGCTGCAGCATGGAGACTGATGAACCGCAGCTTCCAGAACGGGGCCTCCCCCCATGAGGAAAGCACATTCTCCATGCTTAGAGAGAGATCGTGAGCACACATCCCCACCCTGTAGGCATTGAAGCATTTCAGTACATGTTCTTACCTGGACTTGGTACTCTCCTCCTGCCCCTGGCTTCCCATCTCCATCCACATTGTACTGGGGAGAAAGATGATTATTCAGAAAGCCCCATTAGAGTGGGGGCTAGAATGTTCCCATCCCACAGAGTTCAGGGAAGGAGGGGCAGGCACAGAATCCAGCTCTTCTGTGTTCCCCAGCACAGGTGCTTAAGACAGAGGAAGCTGTACACCAGGAAGGGGCGAAAGCAGCTCTAGAAGAGGAGGGAAGGGACAGAATGACAAAGACCAGCCAGCACAAGAGGGGAGACCTATGGCTGACCAGCCACCCCCACCCCCACATTGGACACATCTACCCATGCTCAAGTCCACTCAAGCTGAACGGTCTGAGATAGGATCTGGTGCCTCCACATGCTCTGAATACAAACTGACAACAAAAGGGTTAAAACAAACCGAGGGTCCTTTAGGGTAGCAGCCCAGTCTCTTTCCATGCAGGCACTAGGCACTCTGAGGTCATCACCACCCGCTGCCCAGGGTCACAGGGGACGGTGCATGAATTCCACTTGACAAGCTCCTACCCACAGGGGCTGCAGCCTAGCTGTCTGGGACCACCAATGGCTTTACCTTCTCGAACATGGCCTGGTACTTCTTATATAAGGCAAAGTTGGTTCTGACCCAGTTCTGGGCCAAGGCAAAGGCAATTTCTTTGGCTCTCAAGGAGCTGGACTTGGCCAAACCTATGAACACAGATAAATGCCAGAAGGTCAGGGACCTGGACACAGAAGATGCTAGAGCTGCAAACACTAGCCTGTCCATCCCTCAAGAGGTGACTCTAGAGCCCTCACTGGAGCTCAAGGCCACCCCAGGAAGCTGGGCAGGGGCTTTCTACAATTCTTCCACCCCCTCCTCCAAAACAGGCTTCCACAGGTTGGGCCCACGGGGTTTTGCCCGAGTGAAGGCCACAGATCAAGGCCCTCAGGGCGTATGGACTCTCAAGCTGCTGTGAGGAGGGTTATTGGAGCCACCTGGCTTTTCCGCTGAGCAGTGTCAGTAGTTGGATGATCCCACTGTAGAAGCAGTTTGGGAAAGGCCCAGGTGGGAGAGTCTCCCCCAAACCAAGATGGCACTGTGACACCTGGCTCCCAGCAGAGCTCCCACCTTGGCCTGCAGCTGCTGCACAGTCAGGAACCAAACCCACAGAAACAGGCTCAATCAACAAGGCTACAAAGCAGCCTCAGAGTGGAGGGCAAGGATTGAGAGAGGCATAATACAATACCTAGAGCTGGGGCACGGCTGGGACAAGGTGCAAGGAAATAAGGGGCAGGTCCTAAAACAATTTGGAGATCTGTTACCAAACACAGTCAATTCTCCAATGGGCTTCCTGTCCTGCAAACTATGGATGTGAGCACAGTAGCATCCTTACCTGCAATCACCATATGCTGCAGTGGAGGCCAGGCATTGGGCAGGTCCCACTGCTCCCCAGTCCTGGCAAGTGAGGTAGGGAGCCCGTTCTTGTAGGACAGCACTGTGCTCCCCTGCAAACGTAGACAGCATATTGAGTGGTGGCACTGGGCTCCACAGCGAGTCACCATCCAGGAGACAGAAGGCTGCAGAGGGGATCTAGGGAGACGGGGCTTTGTTGGCTAACCTAGTCAGCTACTCCTACCCCAGCCAAGCTGGGAACAGGCATGGCCCAGTGCCGGAAGCGGGCTCTTGGAGTCACTAGGTTGAGCTGGAGGAGCAAGTCCTGGGAATCTCCTGGCAAACACGCGGGATGGGGCTACATGAGAACTGGGCTCCAGCTCCACCTTGCTCTGCTCTGTGCAGACAGCATGTGCCAGGCTCAATAGGAAGGTATGTGGTACCCTCCACTGTCTGCAAGGAACACTCCCCACGTGATGGGCTAAAGGAGACTGACTGGTCTGTTGAGGGGAGGAATCTTACCCACATGAACCCAGCTCACCTCTAAGTACCGTACTGCCCTCTCAGCTGCAGCCTGGTCTGAGAAACAGTCAGTCCACAGAGGTGCCAGGTTGGAGGGGTAGAAGGCTGGGTTTGGCTGCTTCTTCAGGAGGTTGAAGTCCAGCCAGACTCCAGCAGCCTCATTCCAGAAGACAGCTTGGACAGCCTCGAGCCTGCGCTCCAGAGTCGCCTGGAACTGGGCAGCCTTGGTGGTGTTTCCTTAGAGAGAAAGAGAGAGAATGGCTGATTACACTAGTGAGGGGTTTGCGGAGCATCCACAGATTAACTACAGCAAGGCGCAGCCTCAATATTTGCTGTGGCCCATGGCAGCGCTCACTGCAGACTCTCCAGTCCCCGTGCACTCTGCTCAGTATTAGAGGGGAGGAAGCTGAAACCCACTCCAGCTCATGCAGAGTCAGCTGCAATCTTCCAGCTTCTATTTGCTGACAGACTCAGGATGGGGAAAGGCAGGTGTGCTAGACAAGACTGATCCCTACAATGCCCATCCCCTACACACCTGATGCCCTCCCTAGGCTCCCAGCACCTGAGAATTAAATAAACACAGAAATAAATGAAGGGAGCAGCAAAGTGGCTTTATCTGGAGCAGAGAAAAGTTAAACTGCTTCCTGCTCCAACTTGCAGGAGGATGCCACTGGGCCGCACTGCTGTTTACACAAGCTACTCTGCGGGCAGCAATGCTACAGGATGCTGGGCCCATTCCCCACACAGGGGATGTTGCCCCAACAACAGCATCTTGTGTCCCTGTCTCGTGGAGGGGGAAGAGATTCAACAGGCATCAGTATCTTCAAGGGAGGCACTTCCCAACAGGCTCTTTACCCAGTCTCCTGTAGAATGAAGCCAGCAGGTGCTCGGTCTTGCACAGAAAGGCATTCAGATCCACTGGCACTACAGCCCTGGCTTTGGTATCCTTCAGTGTCGCAGGGAGTGGGGGAGGCCAGGAGAGGAACCAGCGAGAGGAAAAGTCCCAGCCTGACTCTGCCGCAGATTTTAGCTCTGCCCAGAGTTCCTGCCTGGCATCTGCAAGACACACACACACAGACTGGCACGGATACTACTCAATGTCCCCTGTGGCAGAAGATTTAGTTCCGCTGCCCAGGGTGACCACTGGCAGGAAACAGCAGAGAAGGGAACACAGGTTCTGATGGGATGTAGGTCAGTGCAGCTGGAACCAGGTCCCCAGACTGGGGCAATGAGGATAGAAGCATGTGTTAGAGCAGGGACCCTAGGTCAGAGCACTGACCCCCAAGCACTGACGGATATAAGGCCCATGCTGGTTCAGCTGGAGCAGGGGTTAAGCAGCTTCTATCACACTTTCTTAGCTCCATCCCAAGGCTCCGTCGAGAGGAAGAACTGTTAGAGAACAAAGCCTGTCCCGCAGAATTGACACATGATGTCTCCCTGGCTGAATCATGGGGACATGTAGGAGCCTGAACCCATTCAGTCCATGGAGAGTGAAACCATCTGGTGGGCACGATCCCAGCACCCAGCTTCCCAGAAAGGACACCAGGATTCTGTGCAGAGTGCTCCAGAAGTGATCACAAGAATCTATGGCCAAAAGGAGCCTAACCCCCAACGCCTCCACATCTGTGCCATGGCCTCACCTCCCAAGCCCCTTCCCAGCTCTCAGGAATCTCTCCCTGCCTCCCACCCAGCTGTTCTGCCTCCCCCTGACACATGGGTGCCCACATTTAGGTGCAGTCAGTGAAGAGCAGCACAGGCTGTTCTGTTCTAGTGGGCATTAGAGGGACAGCATCTGTCACATCACAGAAATATCTCTTTACCTTCATTTAAGTCAGTTGCCAACTCCCAGTCTTTGCTGTAGGACTCTGGTCTGCAGGAGAGGGTGGACAGGGGATGGGAGGCAGAGAGATCACCAGGTCAGTCCAGTTCTTAGTCATTTCCTTGCCCTAAGCAGGCAAAGACTAGGATGCCTGGTATGCAGAGCCAGGTCTCTCAGTGGCTTTGCACAGGGGAAGCCAGAAGCTGAGGTTGTGGGTGAAATCCTACCAGTAGTCCTACAAGGACCAGCTGCCAGGCACTGCAGCGTGACGACCCTGTCGGACATTGGGGGAAGCACGAATCCCATAAGACCCTGCTCCACCCTCAGCAGTTCCAGATCTCAACCAGCATCCCAGCTGCTGGGCTGGAGAGCACCTCCTCGAGCTGTGTGCACAGCGGACCCACAAGTCTCCAAGGGACACATTCCTCGGGGTACCTTTGCCTGCAGCTGCAGGTCTTGCCTGTGCATGCTCTTGGACAGGCATGTGCTATATGCAGCAGCCTGTTTTCTGCAGGGGCTGGAGGAGGACAGCCCACTCTGCACTGCAATGTCAATGTCCTATCACAGGACAGGATTGGGAAGAGAACACCACAGCCATGCCCATCGGCACCTGTCTCCATCACGGGATGGGGAATGGTCTGTGGAACATACTCAGTGCCACTGTAGAGCTTTGCTAGAGACCTGCATGTGCAATAGCCCCCAAAAGAGGGGGGCGGGAGGGAGGATTATCCCCCTCTGTTGCTGGGGAAACTGAGGCATCGGAGGGACGGGTAAGCCACACAGTGAGTCAGTGGCAGAGCTAGGAATAGAACCTAGGAGTCCTGACTCCCCCTCTAATGTAACTCCATTAGCTGGTGCTTGTTGGGAAGGTACCTGGGCTCCCCAATCTGAACGTTGTAGTAGTTCAGAGTGTGATTCCTGTCCCCAACCGTGATGCTCACAGAGCGATTCCTCTGCCAGAACTCGTACTCCACCTCCAGCAGATGGATATTCTCCCTGAGAATCAGACCACAGGCATGGTCAGTGTCTCCTCACGGAGCAGTCTCTTTCCATGAGGAACAAACCACCCAGTCATGGGTCTGCCCAGGAATTGGGGGGACAGGAAGCCCAGTAGGGAATGAAGCGCTCCAGGGAACTTCCCAGAGGGAGTTGCTTGGTGTATACTTTGAAGGGCATACACAGCACATAGCATGACCTGGAGCAATGCTCCTGATGCCTCCAACACATGCTGGCCAAGCAGAGTGCAGACCACGCTGGCCCTGGGACCAGTCAGTAGATGGTGCACGTGGCAATACTGTACCCAGTATTACAGCGATGGGCTCTTGCTGAGACTAGCCAGGCTCATGGGGGCCTGGGTGTGCTTGGAAATCTCAGAGGAGGAGAGGGCATAGACAGGGGCATGTGTGCACCCAGGGAGGGGGCTCTGCCTATTGTGAAAGGGAGGGCGGAGGTAAGAGAGTCACAGACACCCGGAGTACGGAGCACCCAATCGAATGGCTCATGGTCACTCCAGGTCTGCGCATTTGCAGCCAGTCCCCACCCTCACTGCTATGCAAGATCCTCATTGGTGCCATAGGAGATGGGGGAGCTTTATTATCCTAGGTTACAGGGTGCCAACCCATGTCCTCTGCAGCTATCTGGACCTGATCCTGAGGGAGAGCCCAAGGGATCTGCATCAGCCATGGGGGAGGGGGGAGGAAGAGCTAAGGAGAATCTACCCCTGCCCCCAGGGACATGCAGGCTACTGGTGACACCTAGCAGAACTTCATGCCCACCTGAGAAACTCTGTGTCATTGGCATGGGCGAGGTAGGCATCCATCATCAGAGTGAGGAAAGGTGGCTGGCTCCGGCGCAGGTAATAGACTCGCCCGCCATTCGGGATGTGCCCATACCTGCCCATTAGGAGAGAGACCATGTGTTACACAGCCCCAGGGGAGGAGGATGAAGGGCCCTGCAGAAGCCTCCCCACTTCCCACACTGCTCTCTGAGCAGGGCCCTGCAACTGTGAGGAGATGGCAAAAGTTGGGAGGACAAAGTGACGTATGCCCCTCCTGACAACTGTCCCCGCCCAAGCGTCCTCAAAGTGACACCCTGTCAGCATAGGGCATTGCCAGAGCCAGGGTTGTGTCACTTGGTCAGCTCCTCATGCTTGGACAGGGAAGGAGTGGCTTCAGAGTTGAGGGAAGAAGGTAACAAGCTTCCAGCCAGCCTCCTCTCTCTACATGCCTTAGGTCAGGGTCTCACCTTTCCACCAGGTACAGGAAGTTCTGTATCATCCCCTTGGCTGTGACTGCCATTTCAGAGAGGAGCAGCCCTTCGATCACCCAGTAGGAATCCCTGCAGCACAAAAGAAGCAGCTGCATGAGCGATACCAGATGCTTTGGGCTTGTGGCCCTGCATGAACCAAATGTAAGCTGGTCCATGCTCACACCCAATACCCTCCCGAGGCTTGGGGTTCAGGCCGGGGCTGTCTGCACCCACACCTTACAGTCCTGGCCGCACTTAGTGTGCGACAGAACAGCTTGTCACAGTTTCAGCAAGTACAATCGTTTGAAACAACCCCCATGCATATTGGCCAGGGGAACAGTGCCAGTGACAGCCAGGCTTAGCAAAACTCACCAGCTCAATCGGCATGGGGCAGAGCCAGGGTTCCAGCTGTGGCTGCAGCTAAGTCAGTTCTAGGCGTAACCAGGACAAGGCTCCAACACACCAGCTGTTACTCACCAGTAGTAATATTCAATGAACCTGCCACCGGGCACCATCAGAGGGTGTGGCACATAAATCTGAGAGTAAAACATCGGGTGAGTCCTTACATCATCTTTGATCTGAAAAAGAGATGATCCAAGTTGGTCACCGCTCCCCACAACCGCCAGCTCCCTGAGCCAGTCACCCCTCCTCCAGCACCCACAACTGGCCTGGGCCGAATCTTCACTGCATTCTTTCCAAACACATTGCACAGAAGCAGGGTCACGTCACCCCCCCCCCCCCACACACACACACACACACACACCCCCGCATAGCTCTACCTTTCTCCCTAGGGATTTCCACTTGGCATTCAGATCCGATGCCCATACCTGGAGTTTCTGGTCAGAAATCTTGGCTAAAATCTGGGGGCTGGAAGATAAAGAAGGAAACACACTCAAGAGAGGAGACAGCCACAGCCAAACACCTAGTCACCACAGGCAAGGGTTGCTTCCAGAAACTGCATGCGACATACCCTGCCGGATAAAGTGCAGCAATCTATGGGTCACAGCACCCTTCTTGGCTCCCACTCCCCACAGTGCACAGGTCAGAATGTGGCTAAATTAGCAATTTAGCTCTGGAGACCTAAGCTTCAATCCTCAGTAGATCACAGATGGATTTGGAGGCATGATGCGTATCAACCTGAAAAACCAATCTCATGTTCTAGTCCATTTCATCACAACTGGCAGCCTCTGCTCAAGCCAAGCCAAAGACTGGACTATCAGCAAGGTCTGCAGGTCAGGATGGAGGGGCATTGGCAGAGATGAAATAGCAGGGAGGCTGCAGGTGAGGGCGAGGTGCATTGGCAGCACTGTGAAAGGGGAGCACTGATTACAGCTACCACATCCCCCAGGTACTAAAAACAAAAGAAAGCTGTAGTCAGCCCCCATCTCCAGAGCGGGACAGAGCCCAGCACAGTGCAGTCTGGCTCCAGCCCCCATCTCCAGAGCGGGACAGAGCCCAGCACAGTGCAGTCTGGCTCCAGCCCCCATCTCCAGAGCGGGACAGAGCCCAGCACAGTGCAGTCTGGCTCCAGCCCCCATCTCCAGAGCGGGACAGAGCCCAGCACAGTGCAGTCTGGCTCCAGCCCCCATCTCCAGAGCGGGACAGAGCCCAGCACAGTGCAGTCTGGCTCCCTTACTCCCCCTCACCAGGGCAGAGCGCAGCCCATGGAACTGTTAAGAGACTTCCGAGGCTCATTGTGCCGCACTCACTCTTGCAGGGGCCTCTTTGGGTTCCATTTTGTACCTGCTCGTCCAGTCCTGAGGTTCCCATTGCTCAAACTCCTGTCCAGGGTCGCTGAAGGATGAGCTCACAAACTGCTGCAGCTGCTCTTTGGACAATATCCCTCCTGGAGTCACATTCACTAGCTGCTGAAACTTCTTCAGAACTAGTTCTGGGAAAAAGAAAAGAGCCACCACTGTCTATTGCCTTGGCTAAGGTTCTGCCGAATCTGCTCACATGGGCACCATGAGTGGTGAAGCCATAGTGACTACTTGGTGTAGTATGTACTAGGGCACAGTGCCACTATTCCCACTAATACCCCTAGGGCACAGCACACACCTGTGCATTAGTATTAGAATTCCCAATCATCCTGTTCGAGTGTGGTGAGATGGGCACAGGGCCCTGCCTGCACCAATAGGAGGGTGTGGGGTTAGACTGCAGGTGTCTTGTAGGAGGGAAAGAGTAAACACAACAGCTCCGTGGCCCTAGCCATACTGCCATTGCTGACCTGGAGACTCCCGCAACGGCATGTCAACAAAGTGTTTGTCATCAGAGAAGAGCCTGGCCAGCTGGACCTGCTTCAGGAGGTCCCCAGTGCAGTAAATCTGGCTGAGAAGAGAGAAAGGGGAAAAAAAAAAAAAAAAGGAGTGAAATTCAGACACACCCAGGCATGTCCTAACCCAGGGGTCTCCAAACTACGGCCCACGACTTAGATGTATCCGGCCCCCCAACCAACATTGCGTCAGGCGGTGGGACCCCAGCTGGCAGAAGCCCGCGGCAGGAACCCCAGAGCAGCGGCAGGCTGAGCCGTTCAGCCTGCCGCTGCTCTGGGATTCCCGCCGCGGGCTCCTGCCAGCCGGGGTCCCGCCGCTGGCCCCACCCAGCGCCCGCTGCTGGCCTGGGTGAAGTGGGCAGCAATTTGGCGGCAGCTCAAACGCTGCTGCCGCCTCGGCGGTATTTCGGCAGCGTGGCCCTGTCAAAATCGGGTCCCACAGTCCTTAAAGCCGGCCCCGGGTGAAGGAACCCAGGCTGGCAGCATAGTTGCTTCGGCCCGCGAAGCCCCTTCAAAAATCTAATATGGCCCTCAGCTCTTAAAGTTTGGAGACACCTGGTCATGCGGTCCAGCCAATTCCTCGGCAAGCAACCAGCTTATTACTGCTAGATACAAACTGCTTCATTAACTGCAGAAGAGACAGGCTTGTTAGCATAGACAGCAACCCAGACATGCTGGAGCCTTAAGGCAGGGGCCAGTCTACACACTTACCACACCAAGCTGTGTTCAACTAGGGGGGAGGAAAGGGACGAGTAACCTGTTACACAGTCAGCCAGCCAGCCAGCCAGGGCCTGTTAAATCCACTTATCTGTAGGAGTTTAAATGTGGTCCCTTAACTCTGTTTGAAGCCCCAGCATGGATGGTGCATAAGAGACCATTTACACTGCAAAAATCAATTATGACTTGGTCTCACTTGCCAAACAGGACCAAAACATGTTACAACATTTACAGAACCACATAACAGACCTGTAAAAGTGCCTGGCTAGAGCATGGCTCTGTGACATGCAAGGGCAGACCATATGCACCAGTCAGGCACTACCCCAGCTGTGTTTGAAGGGACACTGTGAACTTTAAACCTTAATTAACATTGATAGGGTGCCAAGTACTTCCATGTCCTGCCTTCGACTCCCTGCTACTCTCTGGGATTGTTCTATCACATTTCCTGTGTGGTTTTTTTTTAAACCTATACAAACAGTACAGGAAGCTGAAAGACTCTGCACAGAGTACTCACACTGAAATGAGAGAGAAGAATATTGTTATAGGTTGGGTTAAACTACTTTGAAACTGGTGAGTGTAAACTTCATTCAAAATAAACCTAAGAAACAACAGGGGCCTCAAATTAAAACACAGACTTGTGTCACCATTGAATGTGGACGGGGCACTTTGCTGGGGATTGTTTCGTAGAGTGGTGTGTTTCTCTTGCACACAGACATAAGAGAGAGACAGAAGTAGCAGAAAGCCAGATGCAGCCTGAACCACCACGGAGAGCATGACCCTAATGTGATGATCATGCCTACAAATTTATTCTAATTGTGAGCTCTGATGGCCCAGGCTAGTGCCTTATCCACTGCACCATCCTGTCCCTATGCCCTTCAGAACTCAACCTATATAACCCTTGCATGTACACACAACTACATGACTCAGGTGAGTGCTATAGGATATTGACCATTCTCCATCTGTCAATCTAGGACCTTTCAGAGTTATTTTGCATATTACTACAGTGCCTGAGGCCCAGCTGAGATTAGGGCCCCACAATGCTGGGTACGGTACAAACAGAACTATACAGTCCAGCAGAGCTAACAATCAAAACAGAGGCAGAGGGGAGCAGGGGAGGGATGGATTGTGCACACCAGCAGAAGGAAGGAGAAGGGCCCACAGGAGGGTTGGGGAGGGAAGGGGAAAGGAGTAAAGATCTTAGAGAGTGTACACACACGTCTTACAGGCCACTCTCAGCATATTCTTATTGCTCCCCAATCTTCTACCAGCACGGTGCGTCTAAACAACTCTTATTTGTATAGCACAGTCCAGGACACTTTATTGGCAAAATAAGTAGACAATGTCCCTGCCCCAAGATCAGTCACCAGGAGACCCACCGACCCCTCAGGGACCCAGGAAATAGTTACCTCTCACAAGGAGGTGGGAGCCCATAGACCAGTCCTTGCCATCCTGGCACAAAAACAGAGATGCCGACAAAAAAGCACCAGGCTGTCACCAAAATCCTTGCAGAGCAAGCCATCTGAGAGGAGAAAAATGAAGTGTTTGTTCTTCTGCTGAATCATTAAGTTAGTTGCACCAGATTCCACCCACCTGTGCAAAGGTCTGTGAAGCAAAGTCTGAGATAAACTGCATGCGTTAAGGGGGGGGGGGCGCGGGGGAGATAGCATTAGATTTCAAGAGGTGTGGCTGCTTCTACAATCCTTGGCAAAGAAAATTATTTGGAACTATTTGCAGTAGCTTTAACTCTCAGACACACAGCCTGAAAATTCTGTTTTTATTGATACTAATCCATTGACAACAGTTCAAACCTCTGGTACAGGGGTGGCGTAGCTCCAGGGGCTCTTGTGGCACCGTATGGCAGTATGGGGTGAGGAAAGGAAGGGAGTTCAGCAACAGAACAAACATGTCCAAGTACACTGTACACTACAGAAAAAGGCCTGTGTGAAGGGACTTGTACTCCAAGCGCCAACATCAGGCACCTCACGAGGGCACAGAGAAGGCCAGAAAAGGAAAAGAGCATGGAGGGAGGAAGGGAGTGAGGAGGGACCCATGGATGGATAGAGGAAACAGAAGGAATCAGGATAGATTATTCAGGTTAATCTTTCTATCTACCCAATGGGACTCAGTGTTCAGCCTATAAGATACTATCAGAGATGCGTAGTTTTGCAGTTCTCAAACTGTGGATTTGTGTCTCCAGAGATAACATGCTTGTTAACAGCAAAAATGTTTTAAAATAATATATAGAGGGGAGAAATAAAAGACCTCAACCCTATTGTAAGAACATAAGATACCTGCTGTTTCATATTATTTCACTAACAGTCAGGACAGATTTTATATCAGTGCTAGTTATATGAAGACAAAAGCCACTTCCCTTAAGGTCCTCCCCACAAATTCTGGCAGCTACTTGTAGAGGGGGGACGTGCATTTCAATAGAATGGGGGATGTGTCTTTTAAACCTATGCCGCACGGAGATTTTTTTTTTAAACTGAGCGGAATACTCTGCATCAAGTTATTCTAAGGCGGCCTGCTACCGACATTCCTCTCCGCAAGGATACAAACACACGGAACAGGCAGTAAAAACACAACGACCCATGGCCTTGCCCTATTCAGGAAATGCTTGAATGCAAAGAACATCCTCTTCCCAAAACCTCTAAAACACTCCAGCAAGTTTAGCACCCCCCTGGGTTCAGTTGCTCTAGACAAGACTTTGGATATAGCTACACTTCAATCAGAGCTATGACTGCAGCATGCGTCAACAGACCCAGTATTCCCAGCCTCAAGGCACCTCGATCATGAGTTGGACACCAAAACGTCTGAGGTCTCGGTCTCTCTCTGTCTTTTGATGGTTGAACACCCCTTGCCCATCCCCCAGGCAGGTAGGAGCGAGACAGAACCAGCATTGCCCGCTCCCCCAAACATATTGGGCAAGGGGATTCTGGGCCCCGCTGCAGGAGCTCTCACTCCTCCTCTGCCCACGGCCTGCCCCGCAATGAAAGCAACCCCCGCGCCCCCCGATAGGAGCTCCGCTGCCCGCAGGTAAGCCGCTCCTCCCCCCCCAGGAGCTCCGCTCCGCAGGTAGCCCCCCCCCCCCCAGCTCCGCTGTCCGCAGATAAGCCGCCCCCCCCCCAGGAGCTCCGCTCCGCAGGTAGCCCCCCCCCCCGAGCTCCGCTGTCCGCAGATAAGCCGCCCCCCCTGCCCCCCATAGGAGCGCCGCCCCCCCATAGGAGCTTCACTGCCCGCAGGTAAGCCGCCCCCCCCTGCCCCCCATAGGAGCTCCGCCCCGCAGGTAAGCCGCCCCCCCACATAGGAGCTTCACTGCCCGCAGGTAAGCCGCCCCCCCCTGCCCCCCATAGGAGCGCCGCTGCCCGCAGGTAAGCCGCCCCCCCTGCCCCTCATAGGAGCGCCGCCCCCCCACATAGGAGGTCCGCTGCCCGCAGGTAAGCCGCCCCCCCCCGCCCCCCATAGGAGCGCCGCTGCCCGCAGGTAAGCCGCCCCCCATAGGAGCGCCGCCCCCCCACATAGGAGCTCCGCCCCGCAGGTAGGCCGCCCCCCCTGCCCCCCGCAGGTAAGCCGCCCCCCATAGGAGCGCCGCCCCCCCCCCACATAGGAGCTTCACTGCCCGCAGGTAAGCCGCCCCCCCCCGCCCCCCATAGGAGCGCCGCTGCCCGCAGGTAAGCCGCCCCCGCCTCTCCTCACCCCCGCTCCTTTCGGGGCTCTTCCCAGGCCTCCGGGGCGGCTCCAGGGGCTCCTCGCGAGCCTCGGGCCCTGCCCCGGCCGGGGGCGGCAGCGAGCCAGGGAGGAGCGAATCCGCCATCTTCTCGCGGCTGCTCGGAGGCGGGCGCGAGACCGGCGCCGCGTCACGCCCCCCCCGCGTCGGGTCGGGTCGGGTCGCGTTGCTGAGGGCAGAGGGAGTGAGCGCGCGCTCCACGGCGTAGTTTTGATTGGCTACTTTTCAGGGGGCAGCCAGCCAATCAGAGGGCGCTCATTCCCTCGAGGCCTGGCCGGGGCGGACCAGCTGCGGTGCAGCCAGGGGGCGCGCTCAGGGCCCACAGCTGCTGCTAGAGTGTAGCCAGCTGGGGTGCCGGCAGCTAAGGCAGACACGCGAGCCTGCAGGCAGAGCCTCCGCCTCCAACACGCTGGCTCCAGTGCAGGATATTATGCACTCAGCATTTCCTTCTTGCCTGAGGGCCAGTGAGACCGGCAGGCCCTGCCTCAGCCCCTAGAGTGCCACACATGCTTTCCAGGGCCGGCCTATGTATCATATAATAGAGGCAAGATTGGTGCTATTACCAAAGGCCTCATGAGACAGACACTATAGTGTAATACCCAGGGAACAGGAAGAAGGGAGACTAGGTACAGAACTGGCCCCCACAAAGCAGCAGCATCAATGCATTCATCATGCTGATAACTAGACCTGGAAACCTCAAAGTACCTTGCTTACACAAGCAAGTTCAGAAGTGCCCACAGCCCAGAACGGTACCTAGAAGGGTCAGCAAACTGAATATTATTTCATCACTTCCATCACTAAAAGAAAGTTGGATAATTCATTCAGGGCAAGAAAGATGTATTATAAGAATGAAAAAAAGGGAAAGGTTAAGTCAGTGTGGGCGCGGGCCCATTCTTTAGATTTCAGATCAGACAAAAGATTTGGTTCAGTGAACTTTCAGGTGCTATTGTGCTTTTTCTATTTCTCCACTTGTGGCACACCACTACTGGGGTGTTTACCACTGTATCATCTAACGTTAAGGCAAGGTAGTAAAAATAGAGCCAAGTCCTGTCCATGCTACAACTTCTGCCATTGGTCCTAAATTTGCAAGTATAGCTGCAGTATTATAGAATACCAATAAAAACAGAACATGCAGCTGTACCAAAACTCAAGACATTTGGATAAGCCTTAGGCCTCTGTCCTGTAAAACTGCCATATGTCAGTCAGACACATCAATACTTAAGTTCAGGAGACAACAAGAACAACAAAAACCCCAGCAAATCAATTTTAACAGCACATCACTGAATGCTATCAAACCACTTCAGACAGTTAATATGAACTCAAAAATTTCTATTCCAGATTGCCAGAAGCCTGTATCTGTTTCAGAAGGCTAACACCACCCCAGTGTACTTGATCAAGTTTCATAATTAAATATTGCACATTGGTATGGTGGAGCAGCTAGTTTATGAGATAGAAAAAGGTGTTATGATGTGACATCAAGTGCCAAATAACTTCACCTCTAAAACAACAACAAAGTTGAGAGAAACGTAAGAAAAGACATTAAAGTTTGACCCAATGCCAATCCAGGGGTGGAATTCTCCCCCCCGCGCCCCACCCACACACTATTTTAGGCACTTGAGATTTTTACCACGCCTTGGGGAATACCATGATCAAAGATGAGCAAGAAGTTATAACTGAATGTTTGAGTTTTTCCTTTTCCTGTACAAGCAAGCAGTAAACAGGGATCTATTCTGTAAATCTCTGGCAAGTGATTCCTCCCTGGGTCAGGATTCTCTTCTCTTGGTAATTTAAGACCAAAGTATATTATCTCCTACACGAAGACAGGGAAATAACGAAAACATATTATAGATGGGCAAATGATTTTCATCTATGGGTGGGTAGCTTCTGTTTGGTTTATTATGGATCACAAAATAATTTCTAAACAGGCAGAGGTAAGTGATCTTAATTAAGTCCTATGAAACTGAAATAGGTATTTAATTCAATTACTTAGAAGAAGCCCTTTAAAAAGGTTACTCAACTGAAATGTTTCTTATAAACCCACCACATCCCTGTCAGGACCATTCCTTAGACAAGCAAATTAATGAATATTAGGAATCTTAAATTCAAAGCAAGTCCCAGTAGTTGTTTACCGCAATTAGCTTACTTTTAGTCTGAACAATCTTGTGTTAACTGAAGTTATTCGTACTTTAAGTTACAACGTACAATTTCAATATGCCATTAAAATTATGGTAACAGTTTAATCTCTTGGGAGTGCTTCTGCAAACATCTCACCAATGATGCTGAAGTCTTGGTGGTATAAATCACACTGCAGAAACAGTGCTTGAACAAGAAGTTGGTTCTGCTTGATGGTGTGTGATGGCTTGTTTACCTTTTGCTTGTTTGGAGATGAGATGAACAGGAGTGTGCTGAGTTGGTATCTCAATTCAGAGATCTTTATACTCTTCTTCCCCTCTTTCAGGGGCGTGGCAGGATCCAAATTTCACTGCTGCCACTTTTACTGGCTCAACACCTTTACAGGATGGTCCTAGTAGCATCTTCAGTTCATGAATATGCAATCTGCTAATACATACAGAGCAAAGTTGTAACGCTTCAATATCCTGGTCATATTGCTGGTCTCTCTGATGGAACACAGTGCCATTTACAGTCAACTATTTAGTTCATTTGGAGATATTCATCAAGGTTTAATACCTGAATTTGTTTCAAATTACTCCAAACACATTTCTATTTAAAATTTGCTCTGCTTTTAAATAGTCTTAAAATGTTGTTAATTCTTAAACAGAGTAAACTTAAACGGTCAAAGGCAGCAGAGTCTAAATACTTGAAGATGTGGTTCTTTTCACAGAGGCTGGTAAGGAAGTTTCTTAAGCACGGCCAGATATCTAATTCCCCAATTAATATAAACATTACATAGTCAAATAGCTTCTTGTAGTTAATAACCAGTTATAACAAGGTCACTTGATTTTATATTCGTAGTGAGATGTTATGTAACCGTGCTATAAGAAAGTTATTGCATTATATACTTGCGTATAGATACAAAGTGTTTGCAAATGACTATCACAAAAGGAACTTATACCACCGTAGGCATTTAAGGAATTAGAAAGGTTCTCGCCACTGTAGTGGAAACATGTAGACGTAATCAACATAATTCCCATTTTTACGTATTTTCTTAACATTAAACAGACTTTAGAGTGCCTAGATTATATAAAAACACCTTTCAACTAGAGTATGTCTAGCATTCTTTGTGCAAGGTTAAAACTGAGGGGTCTTTCTGGAGAAAGGGTGATAAAAGATTCCTGCCCTAGCTTTTGTGGCCTTGATAAACCAGGTGCTCATATCCCTTAAAGAGAGGTGTCCTGCTCTTTAAGAAGACATGCCTGTTGGCTATTTTACTTTTAACCAAGCAGTTCCCAACATTACTAATCTATAGTAGGTTCACCCACAATTCACAATTAAAAAATTCTTACCAAATACTATGCAAGGCCATTGTCACATTTATATTGCTAGAAAGATGCTTAAAACAAAAACACTGTACAGTATTACAGCAAAACAGAAGAAGAGTGGTAAAGGCAAAGTGTTATTTGAAAAGATGGCCCCAAAACACTGCTCTTCTGTATAGCAAGGTGGACACAGCAATACCAAACTATAGAGTGTCCATATTATAATGAAAATAACTATTCTTTTTACAGAAGACACTAGTCAGACTCATGGGACTCATTTCACACACAAATTTCCAGCTGAAGAGGTAGTGTTGCCTAGCGGACAGCTCTGGTTTCTATTCCCAGATTAGCCAGTAGCCTGCTGGGTGACCTTGGGCAAGTTACTTCACCTCTGACCTCCTTTGTAAAGGATTTTGAAATCTACTGATAAAAGCCCTATGAAAGAGCTAGGGCTTATTATACACTCTCCCTATAATTACTCAATTAGTATAATCGCAGCAGAGAATCTCTCTTTGATAAATGCTTCAGCAAACTCAACTGTGGTAAGTATGGTATGGCCAGCCAGAAAACAAAGGTGCAGCATAATTCATTAACAATGAATCAAATTGTTCAGTACATCTTTTGCAAATACCAATTTGATTTGGTTAGCCAGGTCTGTGGGCAGGTACTTTGGAAGGTAATGTACCCTCCAGCTGAGGACTGGTATTACGTGGAGTGCTTTATTTCCTCCTCACATGGCTGTCAATACACTAAAATCCTGACTTGTAACAGCCTGTGCTGTCCCAGCCCTATACCTCTCCTAAGCAGCCTGTCAATTGTAAAAAGTGGTTTTGCGATGTGCACAAAAACCCACAGAGCTGTGCAGAGACAAGACTTTTTACTCTGATTTAAGCTAAACAGAAACACAGGTTTTCACTGAACAGACACTATAGTAACTGAGTGTGTCACTAGCACATTTCCAGTGGTTTCAGAAGGCTAGTTAAACTTTGCAGCCCAAGGCCATTATTAAAACTGTCCCACTAAACACACAACACCCCTACACATATCTGGGATGGGCAATTCGTTAGATAGGTGTCCTGCACAGTAAGTGCTAATGCCATCCAGCCTAATACCTTCAACAGAAGCTAGTTTGTACACAAGACAACCCTGCTAACAGGTAAGACATTATCTCGCAGGTGGCACTGTTCTGCTATTTGCTTCAGCTGTAATACTGCTGCTGATCTCGTAGGACACTCCCTTCTGCAACTGTTGCTTTATTTCTCAGGCCAGCCTGAAGCGTGCATACTCACAGCAACAAGTATGCAGGATTTGGATGCAGGAAGAAAATAGGAATGAAACTTCCTGCACACTAGTACAGAAAACTTGTTTGAAGGATAAAAGCAACAGGAAACAGACACCAAGACAAATGTGGAGTTCCAGTGAGCATTTATTGAGCTTAATCAACAAAATCAGGATTTTACCATTCATCTTTCCTGTACTCTGAACTCAGTGAAGATTTTCACACAGTCACAGCCTTCCATCACACGCATGTACATAGATATACACATTCCCAAGGAAAACTCAGCTCCACTGGACAGTTTGCCAATTAAACAAAAAAGCCAATTTTTCCCCTCCCTCCCTTGAATGTTCCAAATTCTAGTCCACCCTGTTCACTTATCAGTGGAACACAGCCCTTTTAACAGGGGACCAATGGATTATAAACTCGTTTGAATTGCAAACAAAAAATTTAAAGAAGTTCCAGTTTGTTTCAATAAAGGGAACAGTGACTATTTTTCTCCAGACACCCCTTCCCCACAATTAATGGTTAAAATACAGCAAGCCTGTATCTTAGTATACCCTATCCCTCCCCCCCGCCCCATACCCAATTCTGTCTACACAAGATTTAACAATGCTTCAAATAGAGGAATACTTTAAGCTGCAGAACAATGAAGGGAGCAAAGCTATAAAGGCATACTACCCTCCTCATGTATGCATTTTTCATTTGTCCGACATACTTTTCACTCCAAAGACCATGCATTTGTTGCAAGGAGAAGTCTTGGTTTAAAATTGGACTAAAAGGGTCATGGCATCCAAATATTCTTGGCTTGGATTAATTTTACCAAACTTTTGCAGTGGCAGCAACATTATTCTAGTCCCCGAGAGCAAAGTTCACTCTGTTCCCGTGAACCAATAAGCTCCTTGGCACCGGCAGCATTATCAAGTCCATTGCCGGCAATGGAGAGTACACCAATAGAATTGGACTCCTGGCATTAAGAGACAGAAGTTCATATGTTTGTAAAAAACTAACTAGAACAGGGCTTTAAACACAAAGGCTGAATGATGGTCTCTTCATGGCAGCATTATGTCAGTCACTGATGGAATACAACCATCTGAAGCATTTCTAAATACTTGATGCAGACACCCTCCCCGCCACTAAAATAAAGAACAAAGTTAGTCAGAATGAGATGATTTGATGCCAACATGTACGCAAGGTCTTTGTGTCGAGCTTTCATGTTCTCACCCAGCTCCATATAAAGACACAAAGCAGAAGGCAAAGGAAAGATGCTCCCATCTCATTCTGGAAATGAAAATATTTAAGACCAACCCACCCCCCTCCCCTTGGCGAAACCCTGCAGCTACAGCAGTGTATTTGTACAATACACTTGGAGAAGCCAGTCTAGATTTTTAGTCACGATTCAACTGGCTACAGACTTGTGCCCCCCATTTCACTGCCACCTCCTTCCACTTGGGGGATTTAAGATAAAGGATCTAATATCAGATTTATAGGTTAACAATGGAATTATTTTTGCCTTCTTCGGGGAAAAAATATGGAAAAGCATGTAAAATTTTCAATATCCCATTAAGAACTTGACCACAGAACAAATGTTTGACCTGGGGATTATTAGAAGCAGGTATTTGCTCTGAAATAATGAATACATGGAAATGTTGGCAAGTAGTCTGTAAAAATACGCCAGAAGAAACCTGACAGTTAAGTTTTACACACTCCTTCATAAGGGAGAAATAAAGACTAGGATTTGCCTAGTCATTTGGAGCATCTTTCCTTTTGCAAGTTCATATACGTTTTTAGAGATAGCCTATTAGCACCAGAATCAGACCGCTTCCTTCCTCTAGAGAAAGCCACCTAAAAATGGTGCCCCTGATAGTCTAGGTAAGTGCCAATCCTCAGAGGCTGACTTTAATACTTTCAATTTAAAAATTCTGTGCTTCAAGAGGGACCATCAGAACATGGCACCAGGCTAACCTACCACAAATCCAGGCAGAGCATGCACTTTTGACTCAGCACGGCTATCCTTTTCTCATTGCATGTGCATGCTCTGTCATAAGAATTTTTATTTACACTTTTCTTTTTATCTTTGTTGCACTAAAATGATCCCTCTTCTGTCTCACTGAAAAAAAAAAAAAAGCTGGCTGCAGTACAAGAGCAAGATTTTACTTTTGGTCAAAAATTTACCACCAACTCCCTCCCTCCCCCAAAAAGCACCCCAAAACTACTTGTTTACATTTGGTACCTGCCAACTTGATAAGTGGCTCTCAGAGTGCCTGTGACCAAGCTCTTGAGTTCGTACTTTAGTGCAGCTTTTGCTACAGTTAGAGTCACTGTAGATAGAAAAAAAAGGAAGAAAAAGAAAAAAAACCCAACCCCCCGCCCCCCCTCCCAAACTTTTCACCTTGAAAGTTGTCACCAGGAGGCACCTGGCTCTATTTCTGTTCCTCAAGGAGCTGGATGGATAAATCTGCCTCCTCCACCCCCCATAAAACTCCCAAACAATTTCACTTATCAGAATGGGGAGAAATTATTAATTCCCATATCCATATTCAGGTAAACAAGCATGGTGTGAGTACAGCATCGGTATATGCAAAGTACAACGACCCAGAAGGGATTACTTCAATCCAGGTGCCTCCTGACAAACTAGTTGAACAGGCTAAAAGGAAATTAAAAAAAAAAAAGTTTACTGGTTTTGATTTGTCTCACTCCTTTTGCCTGTAGATCAGGCCAAACATCAAGCATGTTGGGAGGGGCACAATTGAAAGCAACACTACTTGACCATAAAGCATTCTCCAGCAATATATAACGCAGAACGGACAGACAGCAGTACATGCCAAAACATAGAAGATGGCAAGCAGCTTTCTGTGGCTTCAAAGTTAACAAGTTAAAGGATTTGCTTTTTCCTGCTCAAATCTATATAAAGGTTGTTTTGGGCAGAGTATGCACAATGCTGCAGGAGGTGAAACACACAATAGAGCTCCAGAGCTGTCAGTTTATGCATGTAAGTTGGTTTTCTATGGTTTCTTTTAAACCCAAATTCACACCCATGTTCTGCTCAGCTACACCAATAGCTGCTGGATTTCCCTCATGCCAAGGTGGAACACAGGTCTTTGCCCTCAGAGCTCGTAAAGTTCCTGGAATTTTAAGAGGGAAATCAAAGAGTTCCTCAAACAAGTTAAGCTATGGATTTTGAGGCTTTTCCAACCCAGCAAGTAATCTTTTTCAAAAAGAGCAGCACAAGACAATATTGCAAGCACCAGAGCAAACCCACCCTGACAAGGGACACTTGTCTAGGCCTGCTCTTCATAGAGGTCAGAGCACTTTTCAGGTGTTTAGTGTTGCAGAAAACTGAGCCCCTCTCACCTTTAGCTGCTCCCATAATCAGTCTAATCCCTTTAGCCCCAGCAACTTTCATTAAAAAAAAAAAAAGTTATATATGAACCCAAAACAGAAAAAACATATTTACAAGTTTATACAAGTATACACATCCAATTTTCAATGGGACACTGTGCCAGAGGAAAGAGGGCCATGGTTCTGAAATAAGTCTACATATCAAGTGCTATAACTACTAATGGAGACTTACGGAAACCAGTCTTTAGTGTTCTGCTAGAGCATACGAGCTTTTCATATGGCTCCTGCAAAAGATGATAGGCTGCTCTTTCCTTCTAGAGCTATGATGTTGCACCTAATCAGCCCAAATTTTTAGTTGTTTTTGTTTTAAATACATGTATTTACAGTGTGGGTGAACTGCAGTTGCATATCAACTCCTCCAATTAAAAAAAAAAGTTAAACAAAAAAAAGTGTTACATTACTGATAGTTTCATCTCACAGCCCTGGGCTTGAATATTGTTGGGGGAGGGCAAGAGAAGGGTTGGGAACTTTTGACCTGGAAAGAAAAAAAGCTGTTGATTCCACGGGCTGTATCTGAAAAGTGATATTCTGAATGGTCTCATAGCATAAGGCACTTTGCACGAATAAGTAACAAGCTGTTTAGCTTAAAAACAGATGAGTAACCAGGGAGAAGTTGAAATGCACTCAGTCAGCTGTTGGAGAATTTGAAATTGCAGACAAACTTCTGTTCATCAAGTTTCTTCTCTTTTCAGGGTTTCTCTTCTTCCCTTGCTGCCGCTGCCCCTGCAACCCCCCAAAAGAAAAAATTTAAAACCAGCAGTTTAGTGCAACTAATGTTCAATCAGCACACAGTGCAAACAAGTGAAAAAACAAAAAAGTATTCCTTCTTTTATCTTCTTTCTTCCTTGCTGCCAAATTTAAAAAGAAAAGACAATACGTCTGAGCTCTTTAGTCTTCATAGTTTCAAAATGAAAAGAAGACGAAAAACCCAAAAAGAGAAGGATATCCCCAAAGAAACGATGTGTCAGAGATCTGGATCAAGGGGCTTCAGCTCCTGGTGTTTGTAATCAAAGCCTAAAAAACAAAGATCCTGCAATTAGTTTTCTCTAAAATTGTTTTTAAAATTCTAGGAAGAAAATACAAAAAAGTAATTGTTTTATGATTTAGCAGCTTTTAAAGCTAACTAAAGCTCTGGTCACTTTGCTTGAAAGTTATACAAGCCTAACATTCCCTACTAAATGAAAGGATATAGCATGGTATATGTTGATGACTGCTTTCATAGCAAACATACAAGACTGTTGAATAAAGTAACAAAAACAGGAAGCTGCCACTCATACTGGGGGACAGAAAGGAAACAGCCCAAAAGAGGAGTCCATGGAAAAAAGGAACTTTCCTTTAACCAAATAATGGCTTCCTATTTTTTTAAGTGGTTAAGCTCTTTAATCAAAGATTTCAGAACAATTTATTTACAACTCTGACAGCCTCCTGTATCTAAAGCACCCAAATCATAAGTGCAGGCTACACTTCCATGCCTCAGACTACTCACAATACAGGCTTTCCATTGTCAGTAGCTCTCAATGGCAGCTCTAAAAGGTATGCTAGCACTACTCTCCCTTCTGAAGGCATTCTAAAACTTGTTTTAACCAATACCTGTACGCTAAATCTTTAGTTAAGGTATTACAATTAGTCACCAACTTTTTCCTTCAAAAAGGAGGCTGCTCCACCAGCCACACAATGGGTACAAGTTAGCCTGGCTTGACCAGAATTATTAGTTTTCCCTTCAGTATTTCCAGTGAGGAAACAAGTGGTTAATTTTTCCTTGGCATAGTTTAATGAAGTTAAATAGTCTCCTCCTATATCTAGGATCACAGTGCAGCTCTTTCTAGAATAAATAGATTATGCATTGTTTCAGAGATCCATTAAGATTCCTGATCAATGTTTTGGTTCCTGCTTCCAGAAACAAAAAGAATGTACACTCTCCTTTTTTATCATCTATAGGGAACTAGTACAAATGACTGAGGAGGTGGAGTCAAGTGTCCACAAAGTCTCTGGAGGTCTATGCTGCTGAATTATAACCTCAGGGTATGTTATCTAGCACTACAATCCCAAACAACAAACATGAGGGATTTACCTCATCAACTGCAAACATTTTTGCTGGATAGGCTGAAGCATTAGCAGGAGAATCTCACTCCGTGGTGCTGGGAAGTCAGACTAGTGTTTTGGGTTGTTTTTTTAAAGCTATTTCAGAGAGACATCTGGTGCCAACCAAGGTGAATTACAGAAATAAACCATCCTTAACATACACAGCTTCTTTCTCCTTCAAGGAGCCTACACAAGCAAATACTTCAACTCCAATAGATCGTGAAATGGGAAAGAAAGACTCAGGCTCCCAGGAGCCTACAATCTGTTCATTTTAATAGGTAAAGTGCTTGGCTCACTGTTGCCCAAACAGAATGGATCTTTCCTCAGCATTCCCCACTTACTCACTGCAGACATCACCCCATCCTTCCTATACTCCCATTACTCCATAACCCAAGGATCATCTTTGGCATCTCCCTCTTCCTTGCCTAATACATCCCAGACAACATCCAAGTCATGCCATTTCTTCATTCAGAACATTGCTAAAACTCTAGTTCAGGCCCTCATTTTCCATCTTGCCTACTCGAACCTCCTCCCCTTTGACCTCATTAATACTAGTGATGTAAACATCAGTTTAAAAAGTGAACCAGTTAAACAATTAAAAACTATATAAATTTAACCAGTTAACCGAGGTTGCACCCTCCTTGCCAGCCTGGCGCTAGGGTTCCCCCAGCTTGCGTGGGGCCACCAGGTTAACGGTTAAGGTTGGTTAACGGTAAGTCTAATGGTTACCAGTTAACCTTTTACACCCCTAATTAATACACACATTGCTCCTCCCAAATCCATTCAAAATAGCTGCTCAGACATTTTTCTTAATCACACTCCCTTTGAACCCTTGTGCTGGTATTCCATTTCATATCAAGTTAAAACTTTGTCCTCACTCAAGGCCCTTCACAACACTGCTCCTCCCTTCTCATTTAAATCGCCTTATTACATCAGCCTTTCAACTTGCTTCACTTCAGTAATGCTAGCTTCATCCACTTGTTTCTCAGCTTCTCTCAGCCATTTCTGCACTTTCTTGCTGAACCTCATGCCCCCTCAAATTGATCCATAAGGCCATTACCCGTTCCCTCACCACCCACCTCTGCTGTAACCCCTATAAGAAGTCAGTTAGCCAATAGTGGCTGTGTCCAGTAGCAGCGCGAGGGTTTTTGCCACCTTAGGCAGCAGCAGCACTCCTCCGCCGTAATCGGCGGCAGCTCCTCTGAAGCTGCGTTCTTGGCAGCTGCTTTTCTTGCGGCCGAATTGCCGCCAGGAAATGATTTGCCGCCGAAATGCCGCCTCCCAAATCCTGCTGCCCTAGGCAACCGCCTAGGGTCACCTAGTGGAAACGCCGGCCCTGGCTGTGTCAGTTGGGAAGAGTCAGTTTCTAAAAAAAAAACTGAAATCAAGACCCATAAATTTTCTGCAATAGCTAGTCTATGCAATGAAGTGTATTTACTTTCATCCCCTCATCCCTTGTGTCACTCTCCCTTGTTAGCTCTTTGGAGCAGAGACTATCTTACTGTATGGTCTATACCAATGGTTTTCAACCTGTGGTCCACAGACACCTGAGGGTTTGCAGACTATATCTAAGATTTCCAAGAGGGTCTGCACCTCCATTCAAAAATCGGAAATTAAAAAAAAAAAGAAAAAAAAGAAAAAAAAAAAGTGGCCTGTACAAAGCCTAATATAATGGTGTCTTGATCAGGGCCTCTGGGTGTTACCAATACTAATAAATCAATGAGGATTATAAGAGTCCAAAATCCAGCAGAGGGCCACGTTTATTGCTTCTTCCCTTCTCAGAGTTTCTTGTGACCAGGCAATAAACTCTCTTCCCTTGAAAACACACACAAAAGTCAGCAACTCTCAAGTGAGGAAAAGGCTGCTTCATACATTAATAAATTGTAAGCATGCTATGTCCATTCATTAGTTTATCCATTGAGTTCAAAAGCACCTGTTCATGCATTTTGGCACAGCATTACTGAACGAGAGGGTATGCAGGAGAATGACAGAGTTCAGATACCTGATTAGGTCAAAACAACTAGTCTGAAGGTTACCTCTTTATTTAGTGCAGTTCACCCAGAAGAGCTCGCCATGCAGAGTGGAATGGACAAAACAAAAATCAAAGGGGAAGGAAAGGCAAGAAAAGAAGTGACGTGAGCCATACAAATCAACTTGTTCTATCTGCCTCAATTTATTCCCCCACTGCCACAAATCCAGCCTTCAATTCAGCAGCTTTCTGAGCAATCACATACGCACATGGTTAAGGTTTCTCATCATCTACAGGTTCAGTGTGGTATTCTGCCACATACAGGCTCTTGTCAATGTTGCTTGGGATGGGTTTAATTTCAGTTCCCAACTGCTCCTCAATACTTTTCAGGTTGAATCGATCATCATAGGTGATCAAGTTGATGGCCAGGCCCAGGTGACCAAAGCGACCTTTACAAGAAGAAAGACTAAAGTAGTAACAGTTTTATCACACCAGTCTGTAGGTTGTCACATGACCAGATTACACATGATCATGCAGTAATAAAAAGGCAATTTCAAACAAGACTGACCAAACCAAACCCTCAAGCACATCAGTGCAGTAGCTATTTCAAGTTTCACATCCCCATTTATTGCTGTATTTTTAGTACTGCTTCAGAAAAAAAATTACATTTCTGTTCCCCACTGGAGAAAAACGATGTTAAAATACACCAATTAAACTATAGATTTCTGAACAGTCTCCTTTCAGGCTACTGTCCCCTCTCTGGTGTCTGCCCAACCACAAAATTCTATTGAAAAGTTGAGCCAATAATTGCATGCACTGGTTTTTGTTTGGGGAAAGAAAGAAAAAAAGAAGGGTGGGGACATGCAAAATTCTGTGTTTTCTATTCTCCCTCAACCCTGATAACTCAAACACAACTGAATTCAAACTTTACAGATTGAGTCCTCTCTGATGTGCCTTTGCTAGCTAGGAATTAATAATTTTACGTTTCAATCCACTGACATTCAGACATCTGACAATAAAATCTTTGGAGTATATACAGAAGAAAAGTGTCATGGCTACAAGTGTGTTTACCAGAGATTAATAACTGAACTACATCATCCTTCCTCCCCCGCCTTGGCTTTCCTTTCTTTTTATTCTCTTCAAACTTCCTTCTCACCACAATCCCCAAAAACATTCAGCTTCTCCCCAAAAAACAAAAAAGTTGGTATGTCTATATATGTAACTATTCATACTAAGTTATGGTTGTGTTTAAACTATTTTGAAAAAAGGGACATGTTAAATATATTAATGTTGTTGATCCTATATTAAGGTTTATATACACATGTCAAGACCTTAATTGTAATGTCTTATTGTTAAATGACCCAAAGTATCAACAAAAATCTTCTCTTTCCCTCCGCACAGAAAAGTGTGTGTTTATAGTTTTATTAGATTGCCAAGAGAAGGAACCTGTCAGCCTTAGGAGGCTGAAAGTATATTTTGATTAAAAGGTTAAAAAATTAGCAGATATTTGGGCCAATTTCAATACCCTAACCATTTAATCCTGTTTTGTATAATGCTCCAACACACCTTAAAACAGAAGGTCTTTACACAGCTTTTTCTTGGTGAAAAGGGAATGAAGTGTGTCTTTCTACAGGCCAAATTAAAACCACCCACCAACTTGCTTCAAGCCATTTTAGAGATACCCACAATGCTTCAGAAGAAAAAGCAGAAGTAAATCTGAGCAGTAGCAAATTATACTTATTTATTCACACAGCTTCCCTGAAGAACACTTCCCTTCCCTCACCTGATCTGCCAATACGATGGAGATACGTCTCTGCCAGCTTTGGAAAATCAAAGTTTATCACCACATTCACAGCTTGGATATCAATACCTCGGGTAAACAGATCTGAAACAGAATTCCATTTAATTAATGGATTTTATTTCACCAAAACCACCACACTAGCTGGAATGGGAGGGTACAACAGGAGCTAGGGGAAAAGGCTACCCAAGATGGAGAGGTTACTTGAGCATGATAAAATACCCTTAAAACATGGTTAGTATATTTAAGAAACTGGATGGTGAACCTCTCCTGTGAGAGCTGCTTATTTTGTATTTAAATTTTGTTCAAAAATCTTCCCCCCACCCATTCTGGGCCTGGATAACATTGTGAAGATCCATCAAGACTCAAGCTTTCCAGACTTGGTATTGAGGATCCTTCATATGAGGAACAACTCCTCTAGCATTTTGCCTACTTCTGAGCATCCATTTCACAACACCCTTTCCCCTTGAAGGGAAAGTACACCATTTTCAATTGGGTCTCTAAAAGCCTATACAACTTGTTTTCCAGCTAATTTAACTATTTTGCCTTACTTCTGATGCTTTTGGAGAAGTTAAAAAGTTACTATTCTTAGAATACAAGCTTCCAATCACGTACTGAATTGATGAAGTCAGCAACACCACTCATCAGGATTCCCCACTGCAGTAGTTGCTGACAACAGGCTGAATGAAGGCAGGACTGCAGTTTCACATAGTTGTCTTAAGTGTTTGTTTAAAACAGAACACTTTAAAAACTTTTTTTTCCAAAATAAGAATCAGCAATTTACCTTAATTTTATCATCTAAAAACCCCACAAAAATGTAACAGAACAAAGTTAGTGCAGATAGAGTACCTACATACTTTTCCAACTAATTAATATTTTACATGTATAAATGTTCAAAATATTAAGGTTGTGGCAAAAGCTAAATTACAAGAAGGATTCATAGGCAAGTTTGATCCTCAATAGTTGACACAATAGTGTGCAAAACTAAGCTATACCTTTCTAAGTAGAAATTACTTTTTTAGTATCAAGTTAGTCATGACTCATGCACTCTGGCAGTTATCCTTTCAAAAACTAAACACCAATTTATGACAAAGTAAGGTAATGACTGCTACCTACAATGTATGGGGATGCTCTGCAGGATACTGGGAGCTTGGCCAGACTATGTAACTGATAAAGTAAGAGGCCATAGTTATTAAAAAGGTTAAACAAGTTTTTTTGTTATGCTTCAGCTGCTCCTAAAATTATCCTATGTAAAGAAGTATGTAACTGCCTTAAAAGCAGTCCATGTGTCTAATGCAAGACTAATCAAAGGGTAGTCTTATAAATTACTCTTACACAATCATTTAGGTGGGACATGAGTAAAACTCAGCACAACAGGAAGGATGCTACATGGTTCACGATACTATGGAAATAATGAATGCCTCCAAAACATTCCAAGTCAGTGTTGGGGGAGGAGGGCAGAAGAATGTAACATCTGCCTTTTGTCCTTATTTATCCACAGTCTGCATATATATGCCTGAAATCTCATGTTAGGAATTCTCACACAATCTTATTGTAACATTTTAACAGAAATGTTACATAACAGAAAGATACAAATCGATTTGTTTAATAATTTGTTAAAGTAAGCACCTAGGAGAATAAAACAGTGTTATAAGAAATAGCCAGCATGGATTTGTCAACAAATCATGTCACATTTAATTCTGTGTCTGGGTTACTGGCCTTGATTTTAATAAGGCTTCTGATACAGTTCCATACGATTCTCATAAGCAAATTAAGGAAATGTGGTCTAGATTGAATTACTATGAGCGTGTGCACAACTGGTTGAAAGATTATACTCAAAGAGTAGTTCAATGGCTGTCAAACTTGGACAATTTAGTGGGATCCCACAGGGAGTCAGTCTTAGGCCCGGTACATATAAAAATTTGCAGATGATGTCAAGCTTGGAGGGGTTGCAAGCACTTTGGAAAACAGGATTAGAATTCAACATGGTCTTGACAAATGGCAGAATTGGTCTGAAATTAAAAAGATTAAAATTCAATAAAGATAAATGTGAAGTAGTACATTTAAGAAGGAAACATCAAAACGTGCAACCACAAAATAGGGAATAACTGGGTAGGTGGTATGACTGCTGAAGATGATCTGGGAGTTATAGTGGATCACAAACTGAAGGAGTCAACAATGTGATGCAGTTGTGAAAAAGACTAATAATCTGGAGTGTGTTAACAGGGGAGCCCCGTATTAAAACATGGGAGCCAACTGTCCTGCTTTGCTTGGCACTGGTGAGGCCTCTGTTGGAGATCAGTGTCCAATTCTGGAGACCAAACTTTAGGAGAGATGTGGACAAACTGAAGAGAGTCCAGAGGACAGCAACAAAAGTGATGAAAGGTTTAGAAAAACAGACCTTTAATGAAAGGTCAAAACAACTAAAGGTGTTTAGTCTTGATAAAAGACTGAGTGAGGACTTAACTGTCTTGAACTACGTTAAGGGCTGTTCTAAAGAGGACAGTCATCAACTGTTCTCCATGTCCACTGAAGGCAGCACAAGTAGTAATAGGCTTAATCTGCAGCAAGGGAGATTTAGGTTAGGTATCAGGAAAAACGTTCCTACTATAAGGGAAGTTAAGCTCTGATAACAGACGCTGGCATTCCCTTCACTGAAAGGTTTTAAGAACAGGCTTGAGAAACACCTGTCAGATTGTCTAGGTTTACTTGGTCCTGACTCAGCACTAGGGGGCTGGACTACATGACCCCTCAAGGTCCCTTCCAGCCTGACATTTCTAATAGTCTTGAAAGATTCTGATCACTGAAGGCAAGTATTAGTTTTCTTCATTATGATAAAAAGCAGGTGAATTGATTGTGTCTATAGTCTGGTTCCAGTTGCAACCCCTAGAAGTCAAATGGTCTGTTTTTACTACTAAGAATGAAAAAGAATTAAACAAAAGAAAGGAAACACTTACCAGTGCAAACAAGATTCCGGCATAAGCCATTTCGGAAATCGTGAAACACACGATTACGGTGTTCCTGGTAAAGCAGAAAAAAATATTAGCAGCTTTTATAAATTGAAACATGGGTCCTACAATTCCTCTCCCCGATAAACACTGGAACATGCAAAACTGAACACACTCTTCAATAATAATACTGAGCACTTCTTGTGCTTTCATTCATTTTATAAAGTGCTTTACAAAAGAGGCTTTTGGTACAACTTTTGGGTATAGATATTTAACTAAACTGGTCAGAAAGTGATGCAGATTAATTGTCCATCCACGGGGATTGCATCAATCTGTTTAAGAGTGCCTCTTAAAGTAAACGAAATTAAAGCATTTTAACTAAAAAGAGTGTCTATCCAAAAGGCTTGTATGAATTTAACTACATCAGCTTCTGTACTGAAAAGCTACACAAAATTGTATTTAGAAAAGGCCTGAAGCAGACAGATTAAGTGATTGGCCTAAAGTCACAATAAATCAATTGGGATTAGAAATCAGGTCTCCTAGTAGTACACTTGGATTACAGCTGTCCTAAAGAAAATCTAGAATTTGCAAAGTTACTTATTTTCATTCCAGATATTTTGACTTTCAAGTCTTTTTCAAGACAAGGTGCTATTTGCGGAGTAAAAATATCCAATTTACTTTACTGCTTAGATATATTCATAATTTGTTATAAATCACTCACTCTGCTAACTCAAGTCTTCACTTACTACTCATTTTATTTTTAGTGTATGTATTTTTACACATCAATAACCATGGCACCACCTTGGCAGCACTGAAAAAATTCTAGTATCAATCTTAGTCAACCAGTTTAAATAAATGATAGGCCTGAGATGCATAAACAAATATGCACTGCATTGTGCTGTGAAGATCAGCTAGTTGGAAGTCTGATTTGTGCCACCAAGAACCAACTTTTTATTCAGATTTCAATGAACTGTCAATATTGAGAGCAGTCAGAAAACACCACATAAAAGTTTGTTTACAGCCCAGGGAGTATTTGGATTGTCTTACCAGTGAGTAGAAGCTGAAAAATTCTAAACATACATTTGTTTTTTATAAATTGGAATCAAAGGTTTCAAAATGAAATTTAGTTACAAACGGCATTTGAGCCTACCAGCAATGTTAGCTAGTTCGGTGAGACAAGATCAGTATTGAAGTCAGGAGCTAAACCATGATGAGAACTGACCTAAAATCATTAAACACATCTATGGAATCACATAAGACAACTTAAATGTAAAACATGAAATGTGTATCAAAACTGGTTTTAATTAAAGGTGCTTTTGATCATATGACTGAGTTGCTGTGCTAAGAAATATGATCAAGATTTCTTTAATTAAACCAGCTCCCATCTTGAGATAATGACAGTCAAAGTTAAAACAGTACAACACTTGAGTTACAGATCTTGAAGGACCAGCAAATCCAGACTAAATATTACAAATTCTAATTCACACCTGTAAAGTTTTTACCAATTGCTTTCAAACTAACTGGTATAGCTTCACACTCACCTGCCTCATTTTAGCATGGATATAGAAGCAGGAGTAGCCCAGCTGGGAGATCTTCTTGGCTAGCAGTTCAACCCGTTGTGAGGAGTTGCAGAAAATGATTGACTGGTTAATCTGGAGCTGAATAGAGAGAGAGAGGCGTTAAACAGCGGCAGCATTTTACTTACAAAGCTTTGAAATCTGAGGAGAATGCATCCTTTTCAGGAATGCACAACATGCATCTGGGATTCCAGCTAGAAGTCACTCACTCTTCTGGCTGCAAAGAGAAGATAATGACAGTTCTCCCAATAGTACAGCAAGAGAACATGCATTTTCAGATAAGATCCTGGGCTTCAAATTTCAAAGCTACAGCATGAAAGTAAATAGTCCAAGATGTCAATGTTCATTTAAAGAATAATTTTTTTAAATAAACACACTAGGTTGAAGAAAATCTCTTTTCTTGCTAGAACACATCTTTGCCATTAAGTTATGTTCTGAAAGATAAATGAAGTCGTTTAGACTGGTGTTGTAGTTGCATCACACTGCCAGTAGCATACTTACCCTGGAGAATAGGGTATTGAGGCAGTGTACTTTCTGCCGCTCAGTTACATAGGCATAGTATTGGGTAACTCCCTTCAAGGTCAATTCCTCCATCAGGTTAATTTCATAGGGTTTCTGCAAATGGGAATTCTGAAATAAAGAGGCATTTCAAATTAAAAATTAAGGTAGAAAAGACATGCCTGTCTACTCACAAAAATTAAGTATTTTCTTACCTAACCTAGTATCCTACCATTTAAGATGCATCACCTGTCAATATAGTTATGCTAGCACAGCCACAACAGAAAGCCAAACAGGAGTGTGCCTCCCAAGACCATAGTTGCAGAGATCATTTTCCCTTATTAATACTGGCTATGTACAATGCATGTTTATTTCATAATCCCATTTAATGTTTTTTAGTATACAAAACTAAATCCAGAATGCAATTTAGAATACCCATGCATAAATCACAAGGAAAAAAAACCAAACAAACACCCTGTTTACATAACGCACATTTACCTATGTGCAAGAGGGAAAAGTCTCCACACATCCATGCACTCCATACCCAAATTGGCATCAAGAGGCCACTTACCATGAACTTCTGTACACTAAGAGGGAAAGTGGCTGAGTAGAGCAAAATCTGCCTGTTTTTAGGTAGCGTAAGAATAATGTCCTCCATTATTTGAACAAAATCCTGAGACAGCAATTTATCTGCCTGCAATGAGGAAAAAAAATATATATATACCAGTGCTGCAAATTCTGGATATTTTTGATTAATGTTAAGTTGGAAGAACATGAAATATAACTAATGTCCTCCTCAACTTATGGGTTAGAAAGCTTGCTTTGACTATAATGCTACATGGGCAGCTTTATTTATCTACTAGGGAAAAGCCTTACTTCAACTGCACAGACACCGAGAAATGCAATTTATCCTTCCTCACTTCTAACTCTCCCAATTTAAGAGCTATACCAGACTGAGGAAGGACGAGCAGAAGAGATTTCCCATGCCTTAACTGGAATTCATAGTTTCTAAAGCCAGAAGGGTCTCTTGTGATCATCTAGTTGGACCTTAACTCAGGTCATAGAACTTGCACAGAATTCCTAGACTCTATATCTTTCAGAAAACATCTGATCTTGATTTAAAAATGGTCAGTGATGGAGAATCTACTAGCATCCTTGGTAAACTGTTCCAATGGTTAATTACTCGTCGTTTAAAACGTACACCTTATTCCTAATCTGAATTTGACTAGCTTCAGCTTCCATCCACTGGACCATGTTCATTCTAGCTGAGAGAGGTGTAAGACCATTGTTTAATATTTCCTCCCCATGTATGTACTTACAGACTGATCAAGTCCCCACCTTAAACAGAAGAGCAGCCATACTAGGTCAGATGACTGGTCTATCTAGCCCAGTATTCTGTCTGTGACAGCAGCCAGTGCCAGATGCTTCAGAGATAATGAACAGAACAGTGCAATTTCAAGTGATTCATCTCTATTGTCCAGTCCCAGCTTCACACAGTTGGGAGGTCTAGGGACACATGGAGCACAGGGTTGTGACCTTGAGTATCTTGTCTTACAGCCACTGATGGACTTATCCCCCATGAATTTATCTAATTCCTTTCTGAATCCAGTTATACTTTTGGACTTTACAACATCCCATGACAACAAGTTACACAAGTTGACACTGTGAACTACTTTTTTTGTTTTTAACATGCTGCCTAGGAGTTTCATCTTGTGTTAAGTTACCCTTTGGGTACATACTTTTGTCCTATTCACTTTCTCCACACCATTCATTATATAGACCTCTATCACATTACCCCCTTAGTCTTCTCTTCTCTAAACTGATCAGTCCCAGTCTTACTGTCTTCTCATACAGAAGCTGTTCCACACACCTAATAATTTTTGTTGCCCTTCACTGCATCTATTCCAATTCTAATGTATCTTTTTTTGAGATGGAGCAACCAGAACTGCAGGCAGTATACAAGGTGTGAGTGCACCATCAAATTTATATAGCGACATTATGATTTTTATCTTATCTATCCACTTCCTAATGGGCCTTAACAGTCAGCTTTTTTGACTGCCACTGTACATTGGGCAGATGTTTTCAGAGATATATCCACAATAACTCCAAGGTCGCTTTCCTGAGTGGCAACAGCTAATTTAGAGCTTATTTTATATGTATAATTCGGATTATGTTTTCCCAATGTGCATTACTTCAAAATTCAACGTTGATTAAGTCCATCTGCTGTTTTATTGCCCTGTCACCCAACTTTGTGAGATCCCTTTGTAACTCTTCGCAGTCAGCTATTTGTGAAGTGAAATAGATTAAGCTCCTTGAATCTATCACCATAAGGCAGGTTTTCTAACCCTTTAATAAATTCTCATGGCTCTTCTCGGAACCCTCTCCAAATTTTCAACATTTTTCTTGAATTGGGGACACCAGAACAGGACAAACTTTTCCAGTAGCAGCCACACCAGTGCCAAACTGGTAAAATAACCTCTACTTCTACTCAAGGAGGAGATCAGGTTCAGCCGATTATCCAGCATGAACCCAATGTCTATCCAACCTAGCAAGCTATTTCTCACATCCCCACTCTCCCAGCTCCAACTCTGATTTATTTGTTTCAAAAGACGTTAGAAGGAACGTTGCTTTTACTCTATTGGAGAACAAATATTTAGTAACGGACTCTTGAATCTAGCATAAAAAAGGTAGAACATGATCCAATGGCTGGAAGCTGAAGATAAACAAATTGAGACTGGAAATTATGCACACTTTTTTTAATGGCGAGAATACTTAGCTATTTGAACAATTAACCAAAGGTCATGGTGGATTTTTAAAATCAAGATCAGATTTTTTTTTTTTTTTTTTTTTAAATGCTCTAGGAATTATGTTGGGGAAGTTCTATAGCATGTGTTGTACAGGAGGTCAGACCCCTTGGAATCTATGAATCTACTGGATCTTCGTATATCAGTTTATACTGAAAGGTTTGTATTACAACAGTCATTTTAAATGTCACTGTTGCAGCTTCCTATTAATGATCTGCAAAACATGGAAAGATATTTAAGACAGCGACTTGCCTCATCCAGTACTATCATCTGGACATGTTCAACTTTTGCTACTCCTTTCTTGATGAGATCCAAAATTCTCCCAGGGGTAGCTATCACCACATGCACTGTAAATTTTAAAAGAACATACATTTAAGTTAATTTTTGCTTGGATAAGAAATAGTACAAATACACAACATTGGCTTGGCTGACAATTATAAGTCAACTTTAAGGGCCTGTTTGTACAAACAGTTTGTGGAAAATTGGGGTGTAAAGCTACCTCAATGTAGCCTGACATGCACTAATCATCTACGTGGACCCCGTTCCCGTACTTTATAAATACTGTAGTATGCTCGGAGGTATTCCTGTTTCAAAGCGATGTAGATCAAAGTGCACTACAGAACTTATAGTGCACTGAAGCAGAGTCCACCTGGACAGTTAGCACATGGCATATTTACACCTCAGTTTCCTGGGATTTAAATGCTTGCATAGACCAGTCCTCCGAGACGAATGTAGACTGGATGCATAAAACCTCAACCTGGCTCATAAAAGGCCAATGCTAGTAGAAGAGTAGCTGAAAGGGGGAGATTTTAGTGCTATGCTTTGCAGTACTGTACAAGCCACTAAGGAGCAGCAACCTTAATTGGGACGTGTCCTAACCTGTATCATCAAGCCTCATTATGTCATCACGCAGATTGGTTCCTCCTGTTGTTGCCATCACTTTGGCACCTCCCATGTGTTTGCTAACCTGGATACAGATCTGACTGACCTGCAATGCTAGTTCTCGAGTGGGAACAATCACCATTGCTGAAAGAGAAGATGCACAAAATCTTCAGCACAGAGGATGCATTTTATCTTTTAATATTGCCTTTCTCCCAGTTCAAAAAGGTACTAAAGAATGGCTATCCTTATGAACACATGCACTCAAACTATGATGGCTAAACTTAAAGAATTTTCACAGACCTTCTTAAACCTGCTAATGAGTCATCATGGAAACTGTATGAGTATTCTTCATGACAAGGAAGTATCACTCTGTTGAAGAATTGCAAGTTAACTGGCATTCCTTGGGTGGTATTAAATAGTGCCGGCCACAACTTGTACCCCCAGCCACCTGTACACCACACTTATTTTCAGGGCATATAAGCAAGGATGAGAAATTTGTAATAGTTGAGATTTTCAAAGCAGTCTTGGAGATTAATTTTAATTGAAAGTGTGTCCAAATCCCCAGGTTGCTTTGAAAAATTCAACCACCAATTTTAGGTATAAATCTGCAGGCCATCAAGCTACACCGATAGCTACCACCTTCTAATGTCCCATCCCACCAATACTCGTGTGTAGCTGGGCTACTAGTGTTCGGTTTACATGAAGCTCCATCTAGAAACTGTCTTCAACTCACCTTGTATATTGTCCTTCTTTAAGTCTAGCCGTTCAAGTAAGGGAATGAGGTAGGCTCCGCTCTTGCCCGTTCCATTTTTAGCTCTAGCCAAGATATCCCTACCAGACAAAGCAATGGGAATACTCTCCTCCTGAAAAGCAAGCACAAGGCAATGCAACAGTAAAACCACCTCAACTACAGCTTTTAAAAAAAAAATAGGCCCTGTTTAACACTGACCCCGGTAAGGGACAGGAGAACTTTCCAATGCAACAGTGAGTTATAAGACGCTATACATGAAAGTACACCAGCCTCATCACAAAGACGACAAACTCATCAAGAAAGAGCATTTCAGCATTCCACTTGTGAAAAAACTTCTCCCAGTATCCCATTTATCAATGCCCCACTAGTCTAGCCTGGTCATAGGCAGAGTGAATGGAACAGCTACCACAGGAATGATTCTTATGTGCAGGGTACACACACATTAGGTACAACAAAGGAGATGGGGGAGAGGTGCTATCAAACTATACCATGTGGAGAGAGAGGCTCTCCACCCTAACCCCCATTCCAGACACCTATTAGGCCAGGAAACGTAGTAGGGAAAACTGCCTGTGTGACTTCAAGATCGTGTGTATATTTTAACATTACATCATGAAAACAGAGGGCTTAATAGCTTTTGAAATTTAAGACATCCTCTATGGAACCAGCTCCGGACTCAAAGACCAGAAGTATTTTTCTCTCTGTTGTTCAGTAAGAAGTATAAAACCATTCTTTAACACTTAGGGCTAGTCTACACTTACCGGATAGATTGGAGGCGCTGGATCGATCTTCTGGGTTCGATTTATCGCGTCTTGTCTAGTCGCGATAAACCGAACCAGGAAGTGCTCCCCCATCGACGCTTGTAATCCAGCTCGACGCGAGGAGTAAGCGCCGTCGACGGGGGAGCCTGCGCGCCGCGTGTGGACCACAGGTAAGTTTGAACTAAAATACTTCGACTTCAGCTACGTTAAATGAAGTTGCGTATCTTAGTTCGACATGGGGGGGTTAGTGTAGACCAGCCCTTAGACAAAGTAACAGAGCCTGGGTGAAGATAAGTGTTCAGAATGCCTTGCATCATATTCCCCACTGATGAGGTGAAACAGCCCAGTTGTGTACTTGAATCCTTCTTCAGTGCTCAATTTAAATAAACAAACACCTACTAAAAATAATTTGCAGATCACAAAAAGAGAAACAGCAGAACGAGAGAGAGAGGACTTTACTGGGGGGGTTGTACTAGCTTCTATCGAAGTACATCTCAGTCACCTTTTGCCCCACCTCTGCTGAGAGGTTTGTGATTAGACTGGCACAGCGCTGCAACTAAGGGGTAAGATGAACTGAGGTAAGATTCTACAGGGATTTTGTGTGTGTGTGAGGTAACTGCCTCTACGGTGCTTAGATCAACTCAGAGCTATTAAGTTTGTCCATAAAAGTGAACCAAGAAGATAGTGGACATCCATGGGACTACTTACAAACTTGAAGCATCTTAGCGAATTGGGGCCTACAACCCCCCTAACCTCTCTATGATGAACAGAAGGCTTGTCATATGATTTAAAAGGTAAAAAAGCCTAATTTCTATGTTACTAGGTATTTTTTAGTTTAGTATGAATTAAGTTTTTCAGAAATTATACTGTCAAAGCCTTAGTGTGAAAACTTCAAGGATGCCCAAAAAGCTTTAGATGACTATGACAGTGGTCCCCAACCTTTCCGTTGCAGTAGCACCTTCATGTTCCCAGAAGAGAGTGGCAGGCACCGGACGACCAGCCGCCAAAATGCTGCCGAGAAGCGACGCCATCGAGGAGTGTCCGGCGGCGACGCTTTTTTTTTTTAAATGGAGATATGCCAATCTCCTAGAACTGGAAGGACCTTAAACGGTCATCGAGTCCAGTCCCCTGCCTTCACTAGCAGGACCAAGTACTGTCCCCTGACAGATTTTGGCCCCAGATCCCTAAGTGGCCCCCTCAAGGATTGAACTCACAACCCTGGGTTTAGCAGGCCAATGCTCAAACCACTGAGCTATCCCTTCCCCCTTCTTGCCGTTGCCACTTCTCGGCGGCCGCACTCCTCGGCGGCAGGTTGTCCGGCAGAAGTGCTCCTTTGTCAGTAGGCAGGTGCACATAGATGCCCCGGCGGGCGCCATGGTGGATGTGGGCACCGCGTTGGGGACTACGGGACTATGAGATATCTAAGATAAAGCAATCAGCATGTGGCACAAAGAATCTGCTCTGTACTAACCTGAATAGGAGATGGTTTTTCCCAGCCCATTTCAAAAATTCCCATCAGCAACTCCCGTTTCAGACAGTAATCTTCAAACTCATTTCCTTTTGTGGAGGTCACATCCTGAGTAATTAAGAAAGTAGAACAGAAAGACCAGTTCATACAAATTATCCCCATAAATTGGTCTGACTGAATAACTGACACAGATTATAAATCCAGGACAAAGACAAGGCAAAATGGAGTAATAAGCCCTTTCCCACTCTCCGTCATCATACAGTAGTTCACAAAAATCTGTGCAACCATGGATAATTAGGTAGTATTGGTTACTGGGGACCAAGCAATCTGCATACACACTTAAAACGTGTCTGTTTTGCAGCAAAAGCACTAATAGAGTAAGTAAAAGTATATCCTGAGTTTCAACATACTTAAGGGAAACATATTTGCCAGGTATCTCTAAGAATGTATATTACTATCTCCTTTTAATTAAGTTTTAAAAATAGATCAGAAATTAATTTTCTCACTGTTAGCACACTGTCTCTGCAATTTCTCTCACACCCTCAACCCTATGCTTGTAGTTATCTTTAAAACATCCTTACCGAAGTTTTGATTCTCAGATCTTTTGGAGGGAGTTTTAAAGTCTTCTTCCAGTCATCACCAGGTCTGCAATGTGAAAGCACTAGTTAATATCCCTAAATTCTATTCTGTTTTAGTAACAATTAGTACTTTGCACAAACACAAAACCTTAACCCGCCTGTGAGGTAATTATTTCCTCAGTTTTACAGATGTGGAAACTGAAGTACAGAGATTAAACTGTTTACCCAAGGCAAGGAGGACCATGACAAAACAAGAATTAGAACTCAAAAGTCCCTGAATTAAAGTTCTAAACTCAAAGCATTATACTTCTCTCTAAACAGCATCCGCTTAAATGGTGCAATGTAGTGCCTGGCCTAATTATGTCACCCAGAAATGCTGCTCTTATCTTAGACAATTTTAAGAGAAGAGTCTCTCAAGCACAGATTATCTTCTCACTCTTCTAACCATCAGCAAATACGATCAACTGTTCACCTCATCAAGTTCCCATCACTATTTCAGAACCAAACACAACAAGTAACTTGGCGGAAAAGGTTAGTTTCCTTAACATTAGCCAACCTTACCTCTGGAAAAAGATACAGTTCTTATAAACTTATGACAACGCAGCACGTGGTCCACCATAACCTGTATCTGCTCCCAACAGTGTCAAGTGCTCATATCTAATGTCTTGAAAGACAGTAAGAACCCATAATTCATTTGTCTAGTTTGTACAATGCTAAACCATTTGTGGGGGGAGGGGGGAGAACATTTTCTTCCCATCCCCAGCTGATAATCAGCTCACCATGTCCTGTTAGCCAGACTCTCAGCAACTATAAGATTTTTGACTATTTAAACCTAAACTATATGTTGGACCACTTTTGTGAATTGCAGTCTCTTCATCTGGCAGGCAGTTTCTTCAAAATTACTACAGCAGTTAAAAGCATAAAGATGTTTATAATTTTCATTCATGCACTACAGAAGAAAAATAATTATCCATACACTAGTCTCTAGTTCTTATAACAGACCAAAACTTGAAACTGGATCTGGACATAGTTCTTTACTTCAATTTCCAACTCCCAAATCCACATTTTATAATCCATTTTCAGAAATCCCTAAATTGGGGAGGAGGAATAGTGTTGCACTTGTTCCAAGTACACTTTATTCAAACCTGTACTGGTATCAAAAGAAGTGTTAAACTGAGGGATCAGACACTTTTTAAATCATGTTTTGCAAATCACACAGGAAAGAAAATGAGTGGTTTAGGTCAATGAAGAACTGGCATTCCCAGTTTTAAAATATTTAGCTCCAGTTCAAGCATTTAATGAGAAATATCTACTAAATGTCATGTAACTGACTTGTGTGTGTGTGTATGGATGGGTGGGGAACAGGGACACAAGACAGTATTCAGCACAAAGTGACTTTAAGGTCCATTATGTCACAATTTGCCACTTGTATTAAGCTATGGTCATACACACTTGTATGAAGAGGTTTCTGAGGGGAAGAGCTATCAAGAAAAGAAGAAAAGGAATTAAGATAGCCGATCAACCTTTGCTTTTCAATAGTATACAACTTGACAAAATGCCTTAACTATTAATTCTCACAACTGATAACCAACCAAGATCTGTCAGAGAAAGTCTATTAATTTCACATTTATTTTCTGAATTATCAGTAGTTCATATTCCTCATCTGACAGCCTACACTGAATTTTAAAGCAACAATAGGACATAAAACTTAAATATCAACACAAGAATCTTAAATTCTCTCCAATGCCTGGTAGCTCAAACACGTTTAAGATGCTGCTTAACATTTATGCAAATACTTACTTTATAGCGGTGGTCATACTCTGTGCTTGCTGTTGAGTGCCATTATTGATTGTGTTGGTGTTTTTCAGCTGATTCATCTGTTGCTGAGTCTGTGTCCCCCCACCTCCTGGGCCCCCACTTGGTTTTACAGGGCCTCTCAGCTGCCCATTCTGACTGGATAGACCCATTATAACAGGGTTCTCTGTTCTGGCCGTGCTCATGTTTTTATTTGTAAAGATGTCTTTTTAGACTTCAAAACTTTGAAAGTCAGTACAGAAACTGTAATAACAGTTTATTAGACTCTCCAAAATGAAGAGATAAATAAGTCTTGCTCAATATATGAGTCCTTTATTGCAATGCAGGCAAGCACCTGTAAGTCACTCAACAGTAAAGTAGTAACTTGCTCTGATGCACCGTGGAACAACTTTTTTTTCTTTAAAAAAAGCCCTCTAACAAAGTTGAATTATATCTGAATTCACTCACTTCAGTCTGAAAAAGATGCAGAAAAAAACAATTAATACATGGATTGAGTGTGTAAAAATATATATCACATGACTATGATTATTACAAACTATTTTGATACTTGAACTGAAGCACCACCAGAACAAGCATCCAAATCCTCAGTACTTTAAACAAAGGCACCCAGAAGATCAAGTGTCACGAACTTCCTTACTTAAAACTAAGGACACAGCTATCATTTTATGGCATCATGTGGCACCCCATAAAAACATGTACTTTTAACATATTTTATGTTATGAAATGCTTTACAAATATTAACTACACCCCAGTAACGTAGGTATGAGTCACAAAGATTATTTCACCCAAGCTTGAAGTGCAGCCACCTTTGGGGGCAGAACACAGCAGCTGTTTACCACCGCAAGGTAATGCTACACATTAATTAAAGACAGGAGACGAAGAATACAACTGTATTATAAATTATAAAGAGAATTGGAGGGGGGGCCACTATGCAGTTACTTTAAATATCTCAATTGGAGGAGTAGGGGGGGAGAAGAGCACACTAATACGGTAAGCAAGATGAAAATCATCCAAAGTAATCTGAAAAACACTGGAAATCTGAAAGTTACAAATTCTATTTCTGTTTAAGTAGAGGTTTAATGTTAACAGCTGGTTTAACAGGTAAGCTGTACAATTTTAAAAAAAAGCACAGTAAAACCAATTTCAAATAGTGAAACCAAGTCCTTCACTCTCAGTGAATCAAAACAGCTTCCTGTTTCATTACATTCACAAATTTTACATTCAAAATAAGTGTGCCATTGAAAAACCTGCATGGTGCTCTCAGAAGACAGACACAGACAAAACAAATTTAAAGTTAGTGGCAGAGTATTGGAAAAGAAACTATAACTGTTTGGCAAACAAGACATCAAACACACACATGACCTCTACTCTTCATAGAAAAATACTGAAGTACAAAATTGTAAGATGAATTCGTTTGAAGTAACTCTAGAATTGTTACTAACAAGTACAGTCTACAGGTTTATCAATAGCCTTTTCAAAAAAGGATTTACAGGCTTGACATATAGTATCACCACAAAGCAGCTGCATTTTACACAATAAATGTAAAACAAAGGCAGCACTGGTTGATTACTGCACTCTTATAAAAATGTTGTTTATAAGATACCCCTCCCCATACCCAGGTAAAATCCACCCATAGAATTCAAATACTAACATTACTTAAAGGGACACCAATATCTAGTCACTTTAAAAAAAGAGTTAAAAGTAGTTCCAGGTACTACAACCTGCTTCTGAGTCTTTCTGCCAACTTTTATGGTTTTACAATCAAGTTTTTATTTTTTCCCCCCAAACATTCCCCTTGTCCTTTATTTGTGTTTCAAAGCAAAGACAGAGCAAATGACTTACTATGGAAGGGAAACAATTAAAATTAGTATGTGAAATACTGCCAATTGCACAAAGCAATCTTTTAAAAAGTACTTTCCTCCAATCTCAGTCAGTCATTTTAGATGGTACTTTTGTTATGAGTAGGTGAAATATTTTAGATGGATGTCATTTTCAAGTACCTTTAGTTTACAGGGACAGGGTCATAGTAAAAATATTTTCATTTTTAAGAAGTCAAGGGAAACAGACATTTCCCTTTTGTGTTACAACTCAAATATGGAGCATATAGCTAGGAGAGAACAAAAAATATAAACAGCAGAGAGAGATACAGCAAGAGGTAAATTCAATTTTAAACTTTTTGAATAACGTGTTGTTAGTAACCCACTCATTTTTATTTTACCTGGCGAAGTGCCTTTAAATAACTTAACCCACAGTAGGATTCCAAAACTTTAAAGTATAACATGTAATACAGTAAAACGATATTTAATAAATCTGAACAAACCTAAAATTTCAGGGACAAGCAACACAATTTTGAAAGCTAGTGCCCTCTGCTAGCAAAGCTCACCACCCCCTATTCTAAGCATTTCCTTTCTTGATTTTGACCACGTATGCAGACTATGGAAGCCGCTGACACTATACATTTCCACTGCCCTTTCTGCAGTAAACATCCTCCTTTCCCTGAGGAATTTTGATTTTTGCCGAAAAAGAGCACACAATGCTACATGAACAAGTAGCAAATTGGGGGGGGGGGGGCTTTTTAAATGACCCCAGGAACCACGTCTTCCACTGTTTGCTATGGTTCAAGCAAATAGCCCTATAAAGTCCTGAGTCCGAGGTAAGCTGCTCCAGAACCGACCTACATTTCCTCTAATGTAAGGACCTCACTGCAGCTTCAATCAGTTTAGAAATTTCAATCATATTCTCATCCTTCTCCCCACCCCCCACCCCAAAAAAAAAATAACGGAACGCTTTATTTTCCGAAACAAACAATGGAGCGCAGCAGCTTCGGCACTTTTTATTGATTCACTCCCACATCGCCATGGGCCTCTGCCTGGGAGTGACAGGAGCTTTAGCTTGAGTGTCCGGAGCAGTTTCTGCAAAGCTTGGGAAAGGTGACGATTTAACCAGACAAAAACGGAGGCAGCCCGGCTCCACCACACGTACATAAGCCGCGTTTATTTGCGGCCAGACTGGAACAGGCACAACCTAAAAATGTATCTGCGCAACACCGGCGGGCACCCGACTCCGGTAACATCCGTCGGGGAAACAAAAGACCATCCCCGCCCCCGACACCGCGGGGGGCGGTGCTCCCCAAATACAGCACCCCCGCACGCCAGTGCAGGGCCCCCACCAGAAACGCCAAGCCCCCCCTGCACCCCTCAAGGTCAGGCTACCAGATACGCGCCTCCCCCCGCTCCGCGGCCTCTCCTCCCCCCCAGCCGCACACACCGCAGCGCCGCCCCCTCGCGAAGCGCTCGCTCCCACCGCCGGTGCCCTAACACGCCTGCAGGGCCCCCCGAAGGGACACCGAACACACCGACCCCAGGCGGGGGGGCGGATGAGACCCGCCAAGTCCCTCCGCAGCGTAGCCCCCTCCCCGGCCGGAGTGGCCGCCCGCTAGGCCCAGCCCAGGCCCTTCTCCAGAGCAGGCCGCAGGCCTCCCCGAAGTACAGGCGGCCGATGCCCGCGCGCCCCCACGCCCAGCCCCGAAAGCCACTCCCCCGGCACCCTCCTCACCGCCGCCGCCGGCTGCGCTCCCCGCTCTCCCGGGTATAAAAGTCCTCGCACTCGCCCGCTTGGTGCCTTGTTATGGCGATTCGACGCTCCAAGATGGCGGCTTCCTTCTTCCTCCCGTGTGCCCTCCCCCTCCCGGCCGGGTAAGCAGGCAGGCCCGGCCCCTAGGCCCGCCCCCGTTACCTCAGCGCTAGCCTCGCAGCGGCCTCCTGGCGGAGCCGGTGCGCCCCCGCAGCACACGCCAGGCCGTCACACCGCTGCGCCCCCCCGGCGGCGCGGCGCGCCCCCCCCGGCCACGCCCCCTCGTTTCCCCATTCTGGCCCCTCACGTCCCCCACCAGCCCGCCAACGCTCCCCACCTACCGCGTCGCTGCCACCGCCCCACGCGGAGCCCCCCCAAGAACCCGCCGTCACCTGCTGTTAGGCTTTTCCTGCCCCACGCACGCTCCGCGAGCAGCCGCGTGTCCCGTTACCGCCTCGCCTGGCCCCGCATGGCCAGCCGTGCCCGCCCCTGGCTGCCCCGCGGCGGGAGGGGCTGCTGCGGGGGCGGCCTCCTCAGGCTTTTACCCACCTCACCCTCCCGCCTCAGCTCGGCCTCGGCCATTTCCACGCCACGCTCGTCAGCGCTTCTTTTAAAGGGGCCAGTCCCCGTCGGCGTTCGGGCGCTGCTGCTCCGGCCTGGCCTGCCCGAGGCCCGCCAGCTCCTCCTCCTTCCCCGCGCGTCACTTAAACCTCCCCTGCCCTGGACAAGATGGGCTCCCTGCCTCCCTCCCGGGCCGGAGCCGCGGCCGCGGCCGGGCCGCGCGGCGGGGGGCGGGCTGTGCTGGGCGCCGTTTCTTCGCGCACACGCGCCGCCATCTCGCTGGGCGCGCGGGTTGTAACCGGCGTGAAACGAGGCTTCCCGTGTAACCGGGGCGGCGCGGAACAGCAGCCGCTGTCCCACCTGCGCGGGCGCGCCATGCCGCGGGCACGTGGGCGGGTAAAAAACCGCCGTACAGCGAGCCTGAGTGAAGCGGGGCGAGAGGTGTGAGGGAAACGTGGATGTAGGGGTCGTAACTACGCTCAGCCAGCCGGCCCCCTTCTCTCGTATTAACCAATACATGAAGTAGCATTAAACAGGCGTCTCCGCGGCGCTCCTTCGTCCGTCAGCGATTCTCAGCAATAAACCCAAGGAGATGTCCCCGTGAAACCCATAGTAAAATCAGTCCTGAGAGAGACTTTAAACAGCTGCCTTGACATTAATCCCAGACGGGGGAGCGAGTGGCCCTCCAGGTGAGACAGTGACATGGTACATCTTCTCAATTAAGCTTCCGCCTTCCCCCTCTTAATTAATTTTACTTTAAGTAATTACACGTGCAGAAATATAACAATGGCTTTTTTTTTTAATCATCCTTTAATCCAAATCCAAACTACTGGTGCTATTCCAACAGATTTATAGCGAACATATAGTATGATTGTTTCCTCCCTGGTGGGATTGTTTTAAAATTAACAATTTTAAAAATTAAAGCAGCGTTAAAAGGCTCATTTCTACACCTGTAGTAATTACGAGATTGTGAACATGTTGCTGGCCAGCATTAAATCATTCTAAGGTAACTTTAAAGTGAGTCAAATTGAAGTAAGAGTCAGACCACAAAACCATTGGTGATATTAGTTGAGCCTACTCAAAATAGTACAGTAAGTTATAAGGATCAGCTGACCCAGACTTTCCTTCTATCCTTAATTAAAAATGAACAATTGTGGCAACAAATATATTTTACAAAAGACAAAATATTTCAGCTTTGCTGCCCCCACAATATACACAGTATATTTAATCTCATCTGGAAAAAATATTGAATGTTAATGGAAAAAAATAATTTGGGAACTAAAGCTCGCTGTTGAACATGAAGGAAAAAAATAAATTTTAAAAATTAGATTTGTAAGGAATTGTACACTTAGTTGCAAAATAGAAAGAAAACAGTAATTTAGTAAGCAAAATAATGTGCATATATTCCCAAAGTATTTAAACTTAGTATACAAGTCTATATGTCTGTCGCGCTCACTACTTAATTTGTTGTAACTATTGCAACAAACCACTTTAGAATTCAAGGTTATCTTTATTTATTCTTACATCAGTCAGCACTTATAGCTGTTCTGATCTCAACACAAACTTTTTCTCTATGCCTTATGCCTTCCTTTTATGTTCTCCCACTTAACCAATTAGCACTTTAATTACTTAGCTGCACTGTGGCTTTTAAACCATTAGTTACTAAGACACCATCACATCATTAGTCAATAAAGTACCAAAAAATTAACATTCAAGTGATAAATATTTAATTTTTTATGGCAGGGCCAGGAAGAAACCTCTGAAGACATCAGGGAACACAGGAAAAGCAGATCTGTAAGTACTATCAGGGCCAAATTAAGGGGCAGATGACCAGGCGATGGCTGGGGCGCCAGGCTTGGGGTGCTGTTTTTGTTGTTAGTGACAAAAGGGAAAATAGAATGCTAGAAGTAAAACGTGTCAGGTATTCTGTATGTAGATTAATTTTTCACTAACCTCCTAAAATGTTGTGGACCTATGTAGAATCTCGTCGAACCTTCTAGACTTTCAGAGAACTACATTTTCCTTGAACCTCCTACAATGTTTTCAGCTATGCCCTTGTGGGTATATAAGGGGCGGGGCATCACTGGTCAATCTTGTATGACAGTGATAAATCATGCATGCAAATTGTGCATCAGACTCGTGAAATGGGCTACAAATGCAATAAAAAATAAGGTATTCAAACGTTTAACAAATGGAGGTGGGGGGAGGGCACTGGAGACGTTCCTCACCTGGGGCACCATTTGGTCAAGGGCTGGCCCTGAGTACTGTATCTGAAACTTTCACCCACAAAGCCTTGTATTTGATAAGGGTTGGCCTCAGGCATAAGTACGGTAGGTGCTGGAGGGCCTTGCAGTTCTATGCCAGTGATGTGCTGGAGGAAACTCTTGGGACCCCTTTCTATTATTCTGATGCCAAAGTGCATGGAGAGTTGATTTTCCTGCCTCGGAGGGAGTCATCCCCTCTCAGGATACTGCTAAAGAATCAATGCCAGGAATTATTTATTTCCATGTATTGTGTTCTGCTAATCAACATAGTATGTTTTTTCAGAAAGAGAGTATGTTTCTAGCTAAATGCACTTCATACACATTTGATGCCCAGTAATCCTGTCTTCTTAATGAGCTTTATTTAAATGAGAACATAAATGGATTCTCCAGTCTCTCACCAAGTCTGTCCATGGGCTCATCCTGCTACATGGGGGGAAAAATTGTGGGAATCCCTTGTTAAAATAATCAGTAGTATAGTGTTCTATGCTGACTCTAGATTTCACAGCCCATCTCAGCCTTTCCCTTTGGTAGTGGGGTTGGTGAGTCTGGAAACTCACTGTTACACCAGCCAGTCTCTGGTGATGGAACAAGAAGAAAATATCGTTTAACCTTTTTTCTTTTTACTGAGGTCCTGCAGGTCAAAAGGCTAACTCTGTAGTAGATGTTGTCTGGTGGAGGCTGGTAGCTGGGGTATTGATTAACTTAACTGTGAGAACTTCAGTGGATAATTCAGAGTGCAAATGGGATGTACAGATGTGACAATTTGGGAATCTGTCAATACAAATTTATGAATTCTGGATGATATTATTAATTGTTACTATGAAAGATGCTGTATCATGAATGCCTAGATGTACGTGTATCCATCGTGTCTTACCAGCATGACAACATGTCTTCCTCATACTGAGGACAGTAGGAAATACTTAAAGTTAATGACAATACTTTGGTCACAATATTATTCTAGAAAGTAAAAACTAGCTGCATCCTTGGTAGACCAATTTTATTTTAGCCCTCTGAAGGGAAAGGGAAAGATAGGAGCAGAACAAAAAGTGGCCAAGTGTCCAGGAGAGGTTTAATAAACACATAGGAACAGAGGAACCAGACAGAAAGAGGAAGTGTGGGAGTAGGAAAGAGTAAGGGGAGGGGGGAGGGATAGCTCAGTGGTTTGAGCATTGGCCTACTAAACCCAGGGTTGTGAGTTCAGTCCTTGAGGGGGCCATTTAGGGATCTGGGGCAAAAATCTGTCAGGGGACAGTACTTGGTCCTGCTAGTGAAGGCAGGGGACTGGACTCGATGACCTTGAAAGGTCCTTCCAATTCTAGGAGATTGGCATATCTCCATTAAAAAAAAAAAATAAGGTGGTCATGCAAACTGGGCAACGACTTCATGGGGGAGAAACCACACAACAGGTAAAAAGTCTGCATGAGGCAGGGGACACTCTGCCTGCCTTCCTGGCCGCAAATGGTCCCCCCCAAGGACTCACAAAGGAAGAGCTAGTGGTTTAAGATGTTTATTGTTTTGTATGATCTGTACTCTGCTGCTTTTGAAGAGCATTAAGGTGTTTGTCTCTGTGCAACGTGTCTCTGTTTGTGTGCTACGTGCTTCACAGTTACTGTGTCTCCAGAGACAATTAAACCGTAACCAGAAGCTTCACACCTTTGCAGTGTGAAAGAGGGAGAGGGTGTGTTTAAGCAACTGGGCTATCTTGGGGGTAATTTTATATTTGTGTTTTGTATTTGTGTTTGTTTTGTTTTTGTGTTTTGGTTTTCTTTTGTTTTGTATTTGTAATTTGGACTTTGTTTTGTGATGCTTTGTTTTGCTAAAAACTTCATGTGGATTTCCATGTATGAAAAATATTCCTTCATGCTGGTTATCACTGACTTACTACTAGTACTGTGCAGTGTGCAAATATCTGAATACAGGATATAATATTAAATAATGTGACTATTAAATAATCCTTTGTTTGCCAGGAAAATAAAGTCAGTGCCTACCTTCTCATAAGGCCTGTGCGGAAGTGGGTAAGGTCTCAGTGGCTCTGCCTGCTGGCATTGCTTGTATTTCAAACATGAAAAGCCTTTTCCTACCATTTTAGCAATGTTGTGATTGAGCCATAACCAATACATCACCTTTCATGCTCGTTGTTTGCACTTCTAAATCCCTAAATGACCTTCGTGGATATTCGGTAACATTTCTTTCTGGAGGCTCACTGGTATTACAACCTTGCTGCCCTTGAAAATCACCCCATCGCAGTAAATTCATGTCTGCAGTTCTAATGTTTTCTTTGTATAGCCTTGTTGAGGTCTCTTGGATCTAAGCGTATGCATAGCTGGCTGTTATTTTTTTCCACAATGACTAGGAAGCTCACCTATTCCGTTGGCTCCTAAATGTTGTGTATTGCTTGTATTGCTTCCACCTTGCGAGCCCAGCCTTGACTTTATCATGGTGTGCAAATGGCATCTTTCTACATGGATGGATAACTGAAGGGACTTGTTTATCTGGATTGTATGTTCACCCTGCAAGCAACTCAACTCTTGAAACAGATCATGATATTCCCAAATGAGTGCCTCATAGTCAGGTTTAGTATGATCTTGTAGTAAGAACACCTGTTTTACCAGATTTTCACAAGCTGCCAAGCCTAAAATTCATGTCACCTCTTTGATACAGTACTACAATGAACAGGAGCCTGTACATGATGTTCTTTTATTAAATGCTAGCAATGCACATCTCCTTCACTGGTATATTTGTTGCAGAATAACCAGTTACTTTTATTTTTGTTGGTCCCAGTTTTGATCTCATTTTCAGTTTCTTATTAACCTGTGCTTCTGTGTCCAGTTTGAGTGGAATAATTATTTCATCCACTTTCATTGGGAATATCCAGTCCCTCTCATCAGTTTTGCTTGATCCCAGCATGTCTACATAAAACTCCTCAACCAGCTTGTCTTCAACTGCGTGCATTTGTCTTTTCTGCCTTTGAGATCTACAGCATTTTTGTTTGCACATTTATAACAGTTTCCCAAAGGCACAACTCTGTTTTGGGCCATGCTGCGATCCACACCTTCCACATAACTGTACCCAGTCTACCTGCAGTAGTGGTTTTCATAGTGGGTGGTTCCACTTTTTGATTTGACCTTTTCTGGCTATACTCTTTTTTTGTACTTAGTATTGTGGGGGGAGGGATAGCTCAGTGGTTTGAGCATTGGCCTGCTAAACCCAGCGTTGTGAGTTCAATCCTTGAGGGGGCCATTTGGGGATCTGGGGCAAAAATTGGGGATTGGTCCTGCTTTGAGCAGGGGGTTGGACTAGATGACCTACTAATGTCCCTTCCAACCCTGATAGTCTATGATTCTATGTGTTATAATCCCTGCTGGTGAAGTCAGCTCTTTGGCTTGTGCTTTCACAGTTCTTCTGCCCTGCATATCTGGAAAGCTTTTTCTAAATTTAAATCTCCTTCATGGAGTAGTCTATTTCTTAACATATTGTCTTTAATGCCACAAATGATTCTGTCTCTGACCAGAGAATCTGGTTACAGGTTTTACCGAGGCTTCTTAATTCTGTGACACATTGCTCTATGGTGTCATCAGTTTATTGCATGAATGTAAAAAATGTCTCTCTCAAAGGTCTCATTCCTGTTTGACATGCAATGTTCCTCAAATTTAGTCAGTATTTTACTTAACTTCATACATTCACCTTCAGCAAACTTAAAGTTTTTCTATATATCCAATGCTTCCTCCCCAGCAACTTGCAAAAAGACTGATGATTTCACATAATCATTTTTCTCCTTTGCCCCTGTGGCTGCTAAATACAATTAAAATCTCTGTTGGATTTTTTTTCAATTCTCTGCAACATTGCCTGACAGTTGCAGACTGGATGGAGGTTGCAACACATTCATTTTTGGCTTTCTTCCTTCTAAAGCTAACCAAGCTACTATTGTGCTCATAGAATACATAAAAAGTTTTTGCTCTTCTCTGTTTGTTGCTCCACATGCTCCTCTTGCCTCTGCTTTCAGTTTTAAACACAGGAGTTACATTCAAAATTACTGCGGTCTCCTTCTCGTTCTGCACTTCTGATACCATGTAATGATATTAGGGTTTATTAAATAACAAACCAGTGAATGAGAAATAAATACAACTTTTATTTAAATAATAGAGAATATCTGTGGTGAGCTGCTGTATACAGCGACACTGTGTCTCAATCCCCCTGTTTCCAGGGCATATCACAAAATTCTTATATTCATAATACTGTCCCTTAAGAGTGAGCCTCTCTATATTATAATCTTGAACAAACATATCTCTATAGACTCTATATTAGGAGGTTTCCCAAATGTATCAAATACTGCAGTGCTCTATCCCAGTGAAGAAAAGCGAAGCTATTTAATTTGCATTATCATGATTTTGTTAAGTCTGATGCAAAATAACACATATATAGACTCATAGAAATGTAGGGCTGGAAGGGACCTTGAGAAGTCATCAAATTGAGCTCCCTGTGCTGAGACAGGACTAAGTAAACTTAGACCTAGACCATCTCTGACAGTGTTTGTTTAACCTGTTCTTAAAAAACTCCAATGATGGGGATTCCACAACCTCCCTTGGAAGCCTGTTCCAGAGCTTAATTACAGAGTTAAAACTTTTTTCCTAATATTTAACCTAAGTCTGCCTTGCTGCAGATTAAGCCCTTTACTTCTTGTACTACCTCCAATGGACATGGAGAACAATTGATCCCTGTCCTCTTTTTTACAGACCTTAACAGATTTGAAGATGATCAGGTTCCCCTTCAGTCTTTTTTTTTAATCAAGATTAAGCATATTTAGTTGTTTTAACCTTTCCTTATAGGTCAGGTTTTCTAAACCCTTTATCATTTTTGTTGCTCTCCTCTCGACTCTAATTTGTTCACATCTTTCCTAAAGTGTGGTATCTAGAATTGGACACAGTACTCCAGCTGAGGCCTCATCAGTGTTGAATAGAGCGAGACAATTACCTTCCATGACTTAAATATAACGGTCCTGTTAATATCCCCCAGAATATTAGCCCTTTTTGCAACTGTTTCACATTGTTGACTCGTATTAACCCCCAGATCCTTTTCAGCAGTACTACCATCTAGCCAGTTATTCCTCATTTTGTAGTTGTGCATTTGATTTTTCCTTCCTAAGTGTAGTACTCTGCACCTCTTCTTGTTCCCCCCATCCACTGTCAATAACCCTATCAAAGAAGGAAATTAGGTTGGTTTGGCATGATTTGATTTTGACAAATCCATGCTGGGTATTTCTTATAATCCTGATATCCTCTAGGTACTTACAAATTGATTGTTGAATAATTTGTTCCATATCTTTCCAGGTGTCAAAGGTTAGGCTGACTGATCTATAATTCCCTGGGTACTCTTTGTTCCCCTTTTTAAAGATAGCTACTAACTTTTGCCCTTTTCTAGTCCTCTCGAACTCACCCATCCTCCATGAATTCTCAAAGATAATTGCTTACAGTTCTGAGATGGCTTCAGCTAGTTCCTTAAGTACCCTAAGATAAATTTAATCAGGCTCTGCCAACTTGAATACATCTAACTTATCTAAAGATTCTTTAACCCATTCTTTCCCTATTATGGCTTGTGTTCTTTCCCCCTTGTTGTTAATATTAGTTGTGTTGAGTGACAGTCACCATTAACCTTTTTAGTGAGGCTGAAGCAAAATAGGCATTAAACACCTCAGCCTTCTTGATGTCATCAGTTATTAGCTCTCCTTCCCCACTAAGTAGAGGGCCTATACTTTCCTTCATCTTTCTCTTGCTCCTAATGTATGAAGAACCCCTTTTTATTGCCTTTGATGTCCCTTGCTAGGTGTAATGCATTTTAGGCCATAGACTTTCTGATTTTTCCCTACAAACAAGCCCCATCCAGCTCCCATCCACTTACCTTTTTTTTTAAATTGACATATGCCTATCTCATAGAACTGGAAGGACCTTGAAAGGTCATTGAGTCCAGTCCCCTGCCTTCACTAGCAGGACCAAGTACTGTCCCCTGACAGTACCTACCTTCCCACCTCACCCACTCTAGCCATCTCTTACCTGCCTGCAAAACTCTAATTGGCAAACCTTCCTCCACATTTGTGAGGCCTCTCGTAATCCTCCTTCCCTAGATTGGAGTTGATCTGAGCAATGGAGAGTGATGGAAAGGTGTGGCCAGATTTTCAAAAGAGCCCAGCATGCAGTAGTTTCTAATGCAGTCAGTAAGAACCATTGGGTGCTTGGCTCTTTTAAAAATCTGTTCCTTAGGGGTTTTACTTTCTGCCATGGCCCAGCAGCACAAGCTAAATGGCATTGGGGCTAGTGTCTAGGCAGGTGGTTTAGGAGTGTACAGGATGTGCTGGTCTTATGAATGAAAACAGTTCATCTTAGGGTCTGCTTATTAATTTTTAATTTCCTTCAGGCTGGTCCTTTTAAAAGTTATTCAGACTGAAAGTCGTCTCTGTTTTGCATCTGTCTCTATTCCACTTTCAGTTCTTGATTTGATGCAAAAATTCATAGTCTCCTTTCAAGGGAATACCCCAAATGTCATCATCCTGCCACCTCTTCACCATTAACACTCCACCAGAACTACCCAGATTGTCACATGGTTACAATGACAGACAGAAATTCCCTAGGGAAGGGAGGCTTTTCTTAATGTCAAAATTAAGGAATCTCACCTCACTCCAGCTGCTGCAAGGTCAGGTTTCTCAGCTCTTCCTCACAAGTAGAGCAGCTTGGCTTCGTCTGATGATTACTCTTTGAATCAGAATTTCTATTATCCCTTTTATCATGGATGATAAAACAAAGATTATATTTGTTAGGTGGTCCTGCAGTTAAGTAGGGGACTGGGAGTCAGGATTTTATTTCCAACTCTACCACTGACTCACTTTTTGTAACCCTGAGGAATGAGTCACTTCATTTCTCTGTTAGTCTATAAGGTGCCACAGGACCCTTTGTCGCTTCTACAGATCCAGACTAACACGGCTACCCCTCTGATACTTCATTTCTCTGTGATTTTCTGTACTTATCTGTAATACTGAGATGATGTTACTGACCTACCCACACGAGGCTGCATTAATTATTGAAAATAATCTGAAAGGCACAATATGGGCCTACTTCTATGAGATACTGAGCACTTCCTAAGCCATGCAGCAGTGACATTAAAACCATGACACTGTCATGAGACCAACTCTGTAGTAGTGCGCTCTTGACTTAGGACTGTTGGGCTAAAACCTTGGCCCTGGACCCTACGAATTCTCTTGCAAATAATTAAAGATCCATGGCCCTCTTTGCAAGAGTAAGGGTATTATCCCCAGTGCCCTGCCCAGGCTAAGCCTGGGCAAGTGCATGCTGCCTACTGTCAGCTCTCGCTTTAATTTTATAAGGTATGGTTATTCACCTAAAGCCAGTAAGTTGGTAGGTGTTGGACATCTGGGATGTTCTGAAAGAACTTGGTCACAAAGAGACTATCTGTAATAGTCTGAGGCAGGAAGAAGAGTGGAAGATAGATCACCTCTGTCTGTCTATCTTCTTCCCTTCATCCCCTGGAAGGCATGGCCCAGGTCTAGGGCAGGAGATGGCTGCAGTGCCCCGGGGCAATTAAGCACTAAGGAGAGTGTCTGTTGCATGTCGTTCCCGGGGAAGGAGGCCAGCAGCACCCACCTGAAAGGCAGACATACAAAGGGTTGGAGGTGAGAGGCTGTAGCAGTCCAGTGGCCTGGCAAGATGAAGGCTGGGAAGAGACAGCCCAGTAGGAATCTGCCATGGAGATATGCAGCTTCACGGGAAAAGCAGGTGCCAGGGAGCAGAGTGGGCCCAGGAGAAGCTGCTCCAGGGTCCCGAAATATTAAGGCGAAGCTGGCTTGCAACAGGTGTGAAAGCTGCCAGGGAGCATGGACGTTGGCAGATCAAACTGACAGGCAGCCCATGGATGCAGCGTGAACCAGGAATGGAAGGGGCAGTCCATTAGATGCTGTAGAAAGGCTGAGGACGCAGCTAGGCTGAGGGGAAGTCTCCCAGGGAAGGGGTAGGTGTAAGGAAGCTGTTGCATGCTGGGCCAGACGCAGCCCATTACAAACCTGCTCTCTCAGAAAATACTTGCTTTAGGGGAGAGGCGTGAGGTTCAGCGTGAGACCAGTAGGGGAGCAGCTACCTACTGCAGCAAAGTAACACATGACAAATGGAGAACTGAGCCAGAGGTCTGGGTCTAGTATGTACAGGCGAGCAGGCCAAGATAAGTCTGAGGAGGGTCCTTGCATTGTGATGCCCAAATCTGAAGACTGTTGAGCAGATAACATTTACCTTCCAATAGGGAGATGATGCAAACGGTGTCCCATGGGACCAGTACCAGCACCAGGGCCAGGCCCTGTCTTGCAAGCCCTAAGAACTGATTTGTCCTCCCAGGAATGAATAGGGTGGAAGATGCCTGATGAACCATGACAGGACAGTTAACCACAAGGATTCCTCATTGTTTTTGCTCATACAGACTAACACGGCTACCACTCTGAGGCCTTTCCCCTGCTATTGCCCAGCCCTGCAAGGCAGAATTAACTTTTCACTGGCACACGTTTTGCCCCTAGGGTATCTGCTTCCTTTCTTTGTAGCCAGCCAACCATATCAGATAGTCTTTTCCTGTTAGCTGTACGTGTGTGTGCACACATGCATGCTGGGGACTCACGGTGTTACAGCCCTTACAGCCCAGCCTTTCACATACCTACAGCCCTGGCGTTTGAACTTTTGGCACAGTGTCTGAAAAGGCTTGGTGTGCCATGGTATCCATGGAACCCCCAATAGATTGGTGGTGCTGCAGTTTGTGAGGTCTACTCTTTTTGTGTCCAACTCTGCTTGATGCATTTCCTCCTGAGAGAGACGCAGTGTTTTGACAGTGGCTACAGGGAAGGCCTCTCTCAGCCTATCTCATTTGTAATTTTGTAAAGTGCCTGGGTACATGCAAAGATGTTCAGTCACTAAATAATAGGGGATTTGGGGGGATCCTGGTTTATCTTAACTGGCTGGATGCATCAGTTTCTTCAGGCTCCCAGCAAACCTCAGCTTGAGAGTCTGGGAAAGGAAGGGTGGGACACCTATCAGGGGTGTCATCAGACGTCACCTGTGGTGCTCTACTCTGTTCAATGATGATAACAGTCGGCTGCGTGTGTGTGTTCCCTCTGTGTGCTGCTCCGGCTCTGCAGATAGCTGGCACAGCAGATCTCACAAGAAAAACTCAATGACCACAGACTCCGATAACGTACGAAGGCGTCCGGCCAGGTGTATTGCCAAACGAAACACAGTCTCTAGCTCCCCGGATCAGAGGTCTACAGTTATGCTAGTACATATGTACTCCCTGACAATGGTCCGACTCAGTGGTGGGATTTACCACTGCCCCCTAGGCCAGATAAAGACAACCACTCAGGTATGCGTTCTTATACACAGATACAAACACGTTACATATCACTCCTGACGTATTGAGGTACAGCCCTTCTACGTCGTAAGGGGCCGCCTCTCGTCTTGCACATGTTGGTTCGAACAAAACAACTCAAGCCATCATATTACCCATCTGCCCGCCTTTAGGATAGGTCAGCCCTTCCTTGTTATGTGTGGAATGTGCAAGTATCGGAGTGTTCTTGGTACCATCCTGGAACATGTTTATACCTTTACTGTCCAGTACCTTTTTAGGTATGTGTTAATTTTGCAACATCAGCCCTTTCCTTGCCAGCTTCTGTGAACAGGGCCTGACTCTGGCTCACAGTTTAACTTTGCTTTATGTTAACAATGTGTCTTGACCATTACTTTTGTTCAGGCCTTAGGCCTCATACCGGGCCTCTGATACAAGGGTTTATGTTTCAGTGTTTCAGGGCCTCATCTTACTGCAAGGGGCAGGCTGTCATTACACAGCTCCGTGCAATATCAGAGAGTTGCTGGACCTATTTGGAGGTAATCCTACCTCCATGCTTTGCTGCAGAAAGCTTAAAGGTCAGAAGCCTGTTCCTAAATGGAGGCATCTTGTTGCTCCCTTGTGTGTCTCTGTATTTGTAAGGCTCATGCCTAGCAGGATTATACCAGATACATGCAGGGTTTCTGGGCAGACTGGCCCATAGTTGACACCATGGGAAGATGTTTCCAGCCTTCGGTTCCCACTGCCCAGTTTCATCCCATTTGCTTCTAGTTACACCCCATGTACCATAATAATAGTGTGCTCTTTGGTAGAACTTTTCATCTGTAGATTTCAAAGCACTTCGCCAAAGTCATTGGTATCATTATCCCCATTTTGCTGATGGGGAAACTGAGGCATAGGGAGGGGCTGTGACTTGCCCATAGTCACCTAGCTGGTCAGTGACAGAGCTGGGAATAGAACCCAGGTCTACTGAATCACAGTCCAGGGGACTACACTGCCTCGCTAAATGGTGCCCCTCTCTTTTGTGACGCTTATGCCCTTCAAGTACCTGTGGCTACCTGCCCGTGGGCGTTTAGCCAAATTTGCTTCTTTAGCTCTCAGTCCTTCCAGCCTCTAAATACTGTGTGTTGCCCTTTCCAGTACTCTACTACATGGCTCTGGTACTGCAGTGTCCCAGACAATTGCATTCTGGTGCTCATGAGTCTACATAGGGCCTTGCTCTGTCAGTGTATCAGCCAAAGTGCCATGTCCTATTCCCCTGGCAACAGCATGCCCTAGCAGAATGTGAACTCTGCGCCTCTTGTTTGGTTAGTTGCTTTTCCTGGGCCATGAAGGTGAGTCCACACAGGCCACAAGATGACTGTGTGTGTGTGTCTGTCAGACAGGGTGGGTAAGGTAATATCTTTTATTGGAGCAACTTCTCTGGTTGGCTGTCTCTCTCTACAGTGGCAGGGTGGGTGTGGAAGAACACTATAATACTTTCCCTAGAACCAGCCATGTGCCCAGAACTGAATGCAGCATCTTAGGGGCAAAGGTGCTTCTCATCATGGCTGCCTGCTTTTCTTCAAGCTAATTGTCTTACAGGCAGGGGGATGTGGACTGACTGCAGCCAGTGCAGTGGTTCGCTGCTCCTATGTTGAGTGGCATAAAGGCCAGTGAAAAGGAGTGTGCCCCCCACTTCCTCTGCATGACTTCCATTCAGACATCCTCTCCAGCATGGCAGCCTCAGTGCCAATGCACTCTGCCTTGCAGAGATCAGGCATTACCCTCGACAGAGCTTCACATCTCTGCTCTATGGTCTCTGTCGAAACAAGGATGAAGAAAAGAAGGCCAGGATACCATGCTGCTCTGTCCTGTTGAGCTTTGGGCACCATGAATTTGCACTTCCTTCTCCCACTGATTCTGCAACATTTTTGGACAGGGCAACAGACAACCCCTGCACACCAGCAGAGACATCATCCTTTACAATGGGAATCTGAGTAATGCAGTAGCTACATGGGGACTGTATAATCAATTGCGCTCGCTTACTTTACACAGAATGTTGTACAAATATTTATTAATTATCTATTCCCCCATCCTTGCTCCAACCGTTCTGCCAATGCCCTTCTGGAGCAAACTGTTCGGTTACTTTGGATAATGGTGAGATCTGAAACAGAGGAAAGGGGAGAAAAGCTGAGGGCTTAAAGCAGCTGGTGCGATTCGAGTCAGAGGGCCATGACTTAATCCAGTCTATACCCAATCCAGGGCATTTTTTGGGTTGGAAACAAACTTTTCCCATGAGTAGAACAGGTCTTAAAATCTTAGATATTTTTTGTACCTTGCCCAGACCCAGTGCAGTGTCTTCTATAAAAGCCTCCAGACTCTAGTGGATTAAGGATTTGGGAAAGGACTCACCACATTGTGCAGTGAACTACTTTGGGGGTTTTGCTCTGTTGCAGATTATAGGAGCTTTAAAACTAGACTTTAAAAAACAGTTTAAAGCAAAGATGATAGACCAAGATTCTAATCTGACGCTCAAATAGGTCATTCCGAGCTTTGAGCTCATTTGCCTTGCAAAGCTGAAAAGCTCGGTACCTTGTTGATAACTAGATTCCCCGCCCCACTCAGTTAAATTATTAACCCCTCACCAAAAAGGGAAGTTGGTTGATATTCTGTCAGAACCTCTACCCAAACCGCTGGAGGAGAAAAACAGTGCCTCTCAAATAATGGGGCCCTACAGCATCTCTATGAAGAGCTATGACATGGTAAGTCATGTATGACTTTTTGTTTTTGCAATGTCCGTGAGTTTAGGTTGAGGATTCTGGGGGGCGATGGGTGTTATCTGGGCTGAAGAGCTTGGCTTTTAACCTCTCCCATCCACAAACACATACTTTTTCCCCCTTTCGTTTAGATAAATTTGGTCTCAAGCTAAAATTTTAAACCAATGTAGTTAGACCCCAAAGCACCGATTTGGGGATGTTTTTGCCAGCTGCAGGAGGTGCAGATGAGAATGCCAGCCCTTCTCACATGCTATGATTACGGGTGCCATATCTTTAAAGTGTTTTCATCGGTGGTTGGCTCTAATGCTCCTGCTGTGGGTGCTGGGATTGCAGCCTCTGTTCTTGTGGCCAAAAGGTTCATTCTGAGATGTTAGGAATCAGTTGCGTCTCCTTCCTATGTTAACTTGCTTAGAGAGAAGCCCACCTTGTGTAGTAATTTAAACCAGCAAAGAGTGGGTTTAAAACACGTATTCTGACTTGACAGCATTTTACACCACCATGCGCTGGTGTAAAAGCGTGCACAAGGTGCAGTACCATGGGAAATCAAACTCACTAACTTTAACAAACAGGAGTAACTGGATAAGCTACAATAACATTGGGAAACATGTGAAAGACCTACATCCCACAATAACATAATTGTACACTCACATCCCTGCCTGCATTTTATCTTTTCTCTGAGTGGGTTGCTTTGCGGAGCCTGCCTGAGAGCCGTTCTGTAGCATATTTATATTAGAGGGTTTTTGGTTTTTTAACCAGGAAAGAAGCTATACTACAAATATCCTAGGTTTGAATTATGACACAGTATATTCCATCCTCTAATTAGCCTTGTAAATTGAAAACACTAATATCTTTTAAAAGATGATTGTTCCATGCTAAGGAAAACTCACGGCAGATTTGCCACAAAGCCTGGCTTTTAAATAGAGTGGCTCAGAAGTTTTCAACCTTTTTTTAAATCAAATAGGACTTTTCGAAGGAAATTGTTTGTTTTGTTTCTGTTCAAATCCCAGAACAATTTTTGTTTTGTTTGGTTGAAAAATCCTGTGAAAACTTTAAAACAAAATGAACAATTATTTTTGTCAATTTTTTTTGCAAACGATACTTTTTTGATCACTCTGACCCCTCTTTTTAAATGAAAGGAGAATTGTGGTGGTGGAGTTTAGCTGGGGGCAAAGCAGAGCTCACTCAATGAAAAAAAGTGAAAAGTGGGAGCAGCATATCCACTGCAGCAGCACTGGCTGGGTGTAGGGGCAAAGCACGGTGAGCGGGGGGCGGTGGTCCAAGTACATAACTCAGTGGGGAAGCTCTGCAGAGCAACTCCTAGTGGAATCTTAGACCAATTTTGATTATTTTTTCTTTTCACCCTCCTCCCAGTTATATGCCTGATAGGATAATTTATATATTGGCAGAAAAACAGCTAAGATCAATGTTGTGTCCTTACTGCTGAACCTGCCCAGGTCGAGATAGAGCATGTAGTCTATGATAGACACAAAATTATTCATGTAGGGAAACTCAAGTGCTGTGGGAGTTGTTCCTTGGTTGTGAATAACTTTACAGAACTTCAGCTCCATGACTTTATCTTAGCTGTAAATGATATTCAACACTGAGGGGAACACCAGATCTGTGTGGAACATGGATGACTTTGGGACTGAAGAGATGGGCAGTTGTGAAGTAGAGTAGAATCAGTTTAGTGTCCTAGCACTAGGGCTGGGAGACTGAACTTGATGAACTAAGAAGGGGATGTCTTTTCCATCTCTATTTTCTAGGAGCCTCTTAAGCAGAAGCCTGAGGGAGTGCATTAAATAAATGTAATCTATCTCTATTCCTGCAAGGGAAGATACACACACAGTTAGTACTATGTTTGGCTTGCCAGTTTTGTTTTATTTTACATACAATTTCCCATCATTGCACACAAATAACCACACCAGTGACAAACGGAAACTGTTACATAATCCTCCTGTTCTATTCCTTCTTTATTTTTAGGCCCCTTTTTTCGGCTACTAGAGCAGTGGTTCTCAAACTTTTGTACAGGTGACCGACCCCTTTCACATAGCAAGCCTCTGAGCGCGACCCCCCCCTTTATAAATTAAAACCACTTTTTTATATATTTAACGCCATAATAAATGCTAGAGGCAAAGTGGGGTTTTGGGATGGAGGTTGACAGCTCACAACTCCCCCAATGTAATAACCTCACGACCCCAGAGGGGTCCCGACCCCCAGTTTGAGAACCCCTGTACTAGAGGCTTTCGCATGCACACACGTTTTCCTAGCAAATCCATCCTTAAAGCAAAATTTTGAGTCCCTGGCCAAGTGGCAGGAGTTGGAAACAGCATATTGCCCCTGTTAGTCATGGGGACTAATCTCTGCACCTACCATACTGAATGCTGCAAGGTCCCTCACATCTGTGTTCCAATAGCTCTAGTGTGTCACACTCTATGCAACTCTTGTAGCTGCACTCCAAACCCTTTCTGCTTCAGCTTGGATTCTCAATACCTAAATACTTTGCCTCTTTGACTCATCTCTGTCTGCTCCCACCCACACTTTCTACTCTCTCCCAGCCTGAGGTGTACATGAGAGGACGGCTCAGTCACTGCACTGTGCACATTTCCCAAGCCAGAGGCGAGTGGCTTACTGTAAAAAACAAACAATACCCTACCTGTCACCTTATCAGAGATGAGATGGTGGCAGATAGCGGTGCTCAAGTGCAGCATCTTCTGTTGTAAATGCAAGGTGATGCTGACAGCCGCTCTCTGCAGTTAAAACCGTTTAGCACTTCACAGTCACTGCCCATGTTTTGAAGGGTTGCTGTCCTTTTTTTTTTTTTTTTGACATCATGCTGCAGTCTTGTGATTAACCCTGCAGTCCCAAATTGTTCTGTAGCATCTCTTTCTTTTGCCCTCTGATGCTTGGAACTCCTCCAACCCTTCCCTGGCTCTTGGGTAGCCTGTTTTGCTAAGGGAAAATGTAAGCTTTTTAGAGAAGGAACCTCGTATGCATTTGATGAGATGCTGTGCACATTCATCGTCCACATTAATAGTACAGCAGCTGGTGACCTGCAGATGGCAAAGATACTGAGGGCCCTTTGAAACAAGAACCCCTTAAGGATGTATTTGTCAGGCATGAGGTTATATAACCACCCCATCATTGCTTTAGATCTTGGGCATTGGCCATTGCCATGGTCAGTGCTATTAGCACAAGTTCCGTGGGCATCATTAACTCCTGGTATGTACACGAGATAGGAAATATTTTTAGGAACAGAAAAATCTGAGATTAAGAGTAGTTTAAAGACTCTTTGCTATCTCTTCTCCTTCGCAGCTATTTGTTTTGCAGTTTTAGTTAGTGGAGGTGAGTGTTGGTCCCTCCAGGCTTGTGCCCTGCTGTTGCTTTAGATGAAGGCAGAAAACCTGACCAATTGTGTGGACTGGATTGGGGGCGGGGGTGTGGTTCCTTTCCTGACCTCTTGGCCTATTGGCTAACTCCCAGAAGCATCTCCCAAGAGGAGGCACTGGGGAGACCAGAGTAAAGCAGCACCAGCACCCTGCTATTTTCCCAAACTGCACTTTAAAGATTTGCGTGAGTGCACAGCAGCTACAGCTCTCTGCCACAGTGCAACGTCCCATGGGTTGCTCTCTACGGGTGAGAAGCTAACATGCCATTGCCTTAAGTGAGGCCTTCACTTGCTACAACCAGAGATAGCTTGTGTGTGTTACAGGGGGGTGTCCCCAACTAGGGAGCTTTCTGCCTCTGCCGTGTGGCCTAGGGTCTCATGACTGGGGAGATTCACACTACTGTATTTCACAGGACAGTTGAGATGTTTCTACAAAAAAAAGCAACCAAAAAAAGAAAAAAATAGCTCTGAAAACAGCTCAAGCGGCACTGGTATTTAGCTAATGGGGGAAGGTGCAGCAGGTGCAGGGAGCTACAGCTGGCAGTGAAAGGTATGAAAACAGCAAGCAGAAACTTCCGCTGTGGTCAATACAAGAGTCTCAGTCTCTAGAGAAGGTGTTTGGGAGGGGGAGAGCGCTCAGCCTGACTGCAGGGAACCCTTACCATCTTTTAGTTAGTATTTGTTGACCCATCTGTGACATTTTTGCCATAAGCCTTTGCTCAGCCCTTTGTTCCTCTTCTCATTGATTTCTGCCCTCCCTTTTTCTCCTCTTTTTCTGAGCACTCTTGTTTTGGCTAGCATTAGGCTCTGTCCATTGCCTGCCTGGAGCAGCGCAGGACAGTCAGAGCATGTGCTCCACTGTGATGGCTGGGCTTTGCCAGAGCCACCAGCGTTCTAGTGCTCAGACGTCGATTTGATTTCTGCTTTGAATAAAAAACTTGGTGTGATACAGCGCCCTGGGTGCCAAAAGGACTATAAAAGCAAGGAGGGCAAGCCCCCCACCAGCAGGATCTTCTCTAAGTCCCTACCCTCCCTCACTCCCATCCTTGCTGGCAAGCCCGAGGCCTTGGGGTAGTGGGTCCGTCCTGCTTCCCAAACCTGGCTAGGCTCCGTCCCCTAGAAGCTACTGCTATGGTTTCAGCCACCAACAGGTGAGGGGCCAGCTGCAGGCATGCAAGACAACACAACAGGACCTGACCAGCATGCTGCATATGCCACAAGCCAGAGCAGAACCCAGCTGCCGCCAGCCAAGTACAGTGTGCTCCCTCCCAGCCAGGTTTTTAAAAGTAGGAGACAATGGCCCTTCCATCTCCAGTGCCTACGTGTAGCTCACTCCATGGGCCAGCTTCTGCATTGTTCCCAGTGCAAATCTTACTTTGTGTGGCAGCATCACAGCCTGCGCATTGGAGAATATTCTAATGCCTCTATATAAACTAACAAAACATCCTCCTCCAGATAGTGTGTGTGTGTGTGTGTGTGTGTGTGTGGGGGGGGGGGGGGTACGAGTCCTCCATCCCAAAAAGGATACAATGGAATTAGAAGGAGTCAAAGAAAAGTGACAAGAATGATCAAGGGCCTGGAAAAAAACTCTATGAAGAGAGACTGAAAAGACTGAGATTGTTTACCTTAGCAAGAGATGAATAAGAGGGGACCTAATAAAAGTCTAATAATGAATGGGATAGAGATAGTTGATTGGATGCTTGTGTTCACCATGTCCCATAAACACAAGAATAAGGGGACATTCAATGAGATTGAGGGTGGCAAATTCAAAACTAACAAAAGGAAATACTTGTTCACACAGAGCGTAATTAGACTGAGGAACTCATTGCCACAGGAAATAGTTGAAGCTATGGACTTAAGATTCAAAAGAGATTGTATACTTATATAGGGTCTAATCGCGTCTGGCATTTCCTATGTAACGGTTGGGCTTTCTCCTGGGAAATGGCTGTACAGAAACTGCAGCCTGTAATGGCATTCTTCTCCTCCTGTTCTGCAGAATTTGCTGCCAGAATTCAGTGACTACGACAATGACAGCACCACAAGATCCTATGATGACTACTTTTGTCCAGATACAGTCTTGTCCCCGGCTGGCGATCCCACACATCCTTTCAAGAAGATCTTTGTGCCCTTAGTCTACCTTCTGATATTCCTTCTGGGGACCTTGGGCAATGCCCTAGTTTTGATCATCCTGGAGCGTTACAAGCGCGCCCGCACTACCACCGAGAACTTCCTCTTTCATCTAGCCCTGGCTAATCTGGTGCTAGTGCTCACCCTGCCTTTTGGCGTGGCCGAGAGCTTGACTGGCTGGATCTTCGGCACTTTCCTCTGCAAAGTCCTCAGCGCTGTCCATAAGATCAACTTCTACTGCAGCAGCATGCTCCTGGGCTGCATCAGTGTGGATCGCTACCTGGCCATAGTGTATGCTATCCACACCTACAGGAAGCGCAGAGTCAGGTCCATCCACCTCACTTGCCTGGCCATTTGGTTCATCTCCCTGGTGCTGACCTTGCCCGATCTAGTGCTCATGGAGGTCTGGTCAGACAAGAGCAACCACAGTGTCTGCAATTTCCAGCAAGTTGGGATTCATGGCAGCAACATGTGGCTGGCAACCCGCTTCCTGTATCACATTGTGGGTTTCTTCGTGCCCCTGCTGGTCATGTGCTACTGCTATACAGCCATTGTGAGGACACTGTGCCAGTCCCAGCGGCTGCAGAGGCAGAAGGCCGTGAGAGTGGCCATCCTGGTCACAGGGGTGTTCTTACTTTGTTGGAGCCCTTACCACACGGTCATCTTTTTGGACACCCTAGACAAGCTGGAAACCTTACCAAACGATTGTGCCTTGGGGGACCAGCTGGGCACCAGCATCATGGTGACAGAGGTGATTGGCTTCACACATTGCTGTCTCAACCCCATCCTCTATGCCTTTGTCGGAGTCAAGTTCCGCAACGACTTCTTCCGGATCCTCCGTGACCTGGGTTGCATAAGCCAAGAGACCCTGCAGGAGATCCTTGATGTGACGAGGAAGAGCAGTGGGATTGAGTCGGACACCATCACTTCTGTCAGCACCTTCTAGTGGGGAAAGAACTGGGCACGGGGCTGAGATAGACCTTGGTGTTCCTGGCCAGCCGAACATGTAATGCCCTTGGTGCAGGACTCAGCTCTGCACCTCAGTATCATCCCTACCACTTCCCTCCTTTCCACAAGAAACGGAGGTTGAAAGGCCACCATTAAAACTGCAAATACTTGCTAACTGTTACCACATAGTAACTTCCTGTGCCACATATATGGAGAAATGGTTTGTGGTAGCCCTCGGCAAATACTGACTTTACATAGCAACCACTGCAAAGGGGCTGGCTGGGACCCTAGCAAGTTAGCTCTGATACTGCATCCTCCCCACTGGAGGAGCCCCATGTGCAGAGCCAACCACAGAATCGGGCCCTTAGAAAGTGACAAACAGGAAATTCCAGATGACGGAGAGATTTTTATCAGAGAAATGGAAGAGCATGATTTAGTCTGTGCTGCTCATTAAGGTGTTCAGAAGAAAGTGATATAGCCCGATTATTGCTTTTAATTAGAAACAGTTCTATGTTTAATGAAAGTTTTATGTAAAATAAGTTTAGAGTACGTTTCAGTTACTTGGGCACGTAGCTGCATGTTACTCACCGTTCTGGTCAATACAAAGGACTGGACACTGCTCTTCTGACTGCATCACAGAATCTGGAAGTAGAAGGGGCCTGTAAGGCAGCCAGCCCATCTCCTCCAGCCAACGTGGGGTTGTCTCCTGTTGTGCCTTTCCTGGGGCTTTGGGCAGGTTGGGTGCCTCGATCCCAAATGGCGGCATTTCTGTGACTCACATTGGGAGACTCTTCCATAGGCCCAAAGACTTGACTGTCAGGAATTCCTTTCCTGCCCATGAGCTGTACACTTTCTCACTCACTTACAATCCATTTTATTGCTGTTAATAATTCCAGTTGTTAACTTACTGGAACTAATTGATTTCCTTTGAGGGTGAATATTCTCTGAGCAGGCCCTGTCCAGCCTTGTAACTGAAAGCTGTCACAGACCTCTCCTACTTTGATTACTGGGGGAGGGGGGGAGGAGGCGGGAAAGAAGGCTGAATGTGTTACTGATTTGCTTTGGGGTTTGGTTGCTGTATCTCTTGGGTGTCGATAGCAAGAATTCTTGTTATTCCAGAGTAAAACAGAACATGGAAGGAGAAGAGTTGTTTGGGGAAGGGACGGGAGGGTTGTTTTTTTTTCGGGAGGAGACAAGGGAAAGTTTTTGCTAGGCTTTGTACTGTGCTTTCATGCATTCTAGCTCTACATGCATTGATGGTGTTTTTAAAAATGTCACGTATTAGATTTTAGGGAGAAAAGATCTGAACTTTGACTTCATACCAGAGTTGTGGGTACCCAGCAGCTCTCAGAAGCAGGCCTACTCTACACAGACATGCACCAAACTAACAGCAGCTTTAACCCACAGCTGGGGTTATTTTAGTGCAAGTCTGCGTGTAGAGCAGCCATAAGGGACTCTGTTTAACTGTGCTGTTTTCCATTAGCTGTTGTCACATCGACAGGGACAATGTGTAGGCAAAGCTGCTGCTTTCTTTATATTTTTCTTAATAGGTAAAGTGTTACTTTGGCTTGAAAGGTATTAGTTATAGTTCTGTCTAAAGAGCCACTGGCAACTACTTATCCCAGGCACAACCTAACCTCAAATACATTTGTGAAAATCTGCTCCAAAATTAACCTGCTTTGCTAGACAAAACTAAAACTATTTCTGCTGATGAGTATTAATTTCAGTGTTGTCAAACTGCCCATGTGGCAGGGTGGATGTTGGAGCTTTGTGCTAGGCTCACTAGTAGCATTCACCCAATAACAAAAAGACCAACTACAATTCATACACCCCTTTCCAGAAAAATGATTTGTCAGGAGAAGAATCTGTAGAGGAATGATCCATATTTAAAGGATCACCTTTGGACTAAATTCAGCCCAAAATGGAGGATCAGTAAAGCCTTTTACCAACTCTAACCCCAATAGGAAAAGTCCAAGGTTTAGAGATTTTTTTTTAAATTCCAAGGGATGTAACCTTAACAAAAATAAAAAACAAACATTCCCTGTGGTGTTCGCAGCACTGCCACTGAGGACCCCAGTGAAGCTGATGAGGTGATTCTTATTGTCCAAGCAGGGAGAAATGCCAAAAAGTTTGTTTAAACTGTGCTATTGGGGCAAAGTCCAGCTAGAGTTCATACATTATTTCGGTGTTCATAACTCAAAGGGGATATTTTAAGAGGCTTTTTTTTAATATAACTTGTATCTTGTGTCCCTATAAACTCACCATAAATTTTGTTTGCTGAGTTTTTTTTAAATGAACTATAATGATTAATTAAATAAAGTACTTTTTCCACCTCGCATGTCTCATGCTTCTGCAGAAAGTCAGCTGCAGTTGTCAATATTCTGAAATGCAGACAGATCAGAGAGACCAATGAATAGCTGCGGGCTGGTCAGACGCCTTTCTGACAAATTCTGTATGGTGATAAAAGGAGCCTTTTACTATAATCTACTTTATTCAAGTTTCAGATTTGCCAACCCATAGCAGAGTTGTACTCAAAGCTCAGCCATTTTTTTTTCTTAATTAAAGTGAACTGGAGCTTGTTTCATGGGAGAGGTCTTAAAGGGCTCACAGTGCATTAGGCCCGGGGAGAGTTGGTGCTCCCATGTTTCCATAATTGCTGTAAGAGCTGTCTGGTGGCAAAAACACTATTATTCAGCTGCCAGCTCTGCTGCTCATCCAAGCTTGGCCCTGGCCACAAGAAGAGGCAGCTCAATAGGGAGAGAGGCTGCATGGTCCAGCAACCTGAACAGGGGATTCCAAAGCTGTGATACTCATGCCCGATGTGGCCTTGGTCAAGTCACATAGCCTTTCTGCCTTAGTTTGACCATCTCCAAAATAGGGATAATACACTGCACTCCTGCCTGCTATGTGACTCTGCAGCCCAATCTTTCAGATACATGGCTATGTGGTGACAACTCACCATCAAGCAAATAGGAAAGAGTGAGACAAGGAAAGAGGGGCTTCACCAGGGCTTAAATTCAGCTGGAGCCCACCAGCGTGGGGCTATGATAAATATTTTGAAACCTGTAGAGACACCAGGGCTAAAGCCCCAAACCCTGTCTCCCCCCCCCCCCCACCAAGCTAAAGCTTGGAGCCCCTAATAGGGTGGGGTGTGCCGGGAAATAATCTTTGTGAATTTAAGCCTTGGGCTTCACCAAAACACTCAAAGCTGGACATCGAATGCAGCAATGTCTGTAACAGATGTGAGTCTGTTACATGCCCAAATCTCTGAGCAGCTCCAAACGGCAGAGAAGCAGTGATCATGTAAGAAATAGTTTCTCTAGACTGAGAACTGAAACTGTCCCTAGCCCATACCTGAACAACTGGGACAGATGGGCCTCTGTGGCAGGATCTGCCTATGGGTCTTTTCCCAGATAGAATCCAAGGCTTAGCCTGGCAGCACACAGTGACTGGCAACTCTCAAACGGACACTGCTACCAAAGTTTGCCAATCAACAGCACAGGGACATGTATCTTGAAGACCCAACGTTACTGCACAACGGAGTAGCTGGTAGATGAATTTGGGCCAGTATGCTCAGTTGCACAAAAAACACGAAAAGCCCATCTGAGCTTCCTAAACACCAGGGCTGTCAGAAAATCAGTGCATTTGGATAAAGAACAGCACAAAGGCCCATATTCTAGATGAACAGGAGGCAGTTCCACTTATCTGTTGTGTTATGTAAAAAGCAGGGGTTTAAACAAAGGTAAGTAAGGCCCTAAATTTATGCTGAGCTACAAAACATGCATACATTCAAAGTATGTACATAAGACATTTCTTATAGTAAGCACTTCAAACCTTTAAATGGAAAGACAGTTACAGCACAACTGAATTTGTGTGAGGTCACTTTTAATACAGGTGAAACATGGGTCGAGCAGCTGCCAGGAGAAATTCTGAACTCACATTTGAGTTGAATTTCTACCTACATGCCCCTTAGGCCATTCTTTATTACATAAAATAATCTCAGAGCAACCCAATGAAGCAATTACACCCCTAAAACACCATTTGGCCCCAAACTCCGATTTCCCATCAGTGATAACCAGACTTCATGTCTGGTCAACAAGCAACTAAATTAAAAAACAAACCAACAAAAAACCCAACACAAGCACACCACAGAACACTCGATGAGCACTGGGCAAGAAACCCAATTATTTTCATGGCCTTTGGTTCTGTCAAGCTAGTATAGTGTAATTAGCTGCAACGCTGGCTGACCCAACCCACAGGACAATCAGTTACTGCCCAGCGGAAACCTGCTGCAAAAGGCTTTGTGCTGTGCAAACGTGACACCAGAGATTGCCCTGTAGGGTTGTAGACAGGTTGGTGTGCCCAAGGCTTAAGGCACTGTGAGGCTGTCAGAGGGGTGCTATGCACCCTGACCTGGACTCAAACCCTCCCAGAAAGTGCACAGTTCTTTGCATCATATATATTCCAACAACACTAATTTTATAGCCACTTGAGCTCACGCCCTCTTTAGATCCTCTCCAGTCAAGTTCCATCCCAGTTCATTGGAGGGGTTGAAAGAACTCAAGAAGCAAATAATTTACAGAGAGTCTCCAAGATAAGCATAGTACAAGATCCACCAGGGAGGTGTCCCAGGGAAGGCATGGCTCTAGGTGCTGCGTTTTGTGTGTATGAGGAGTTCCCTCTGCAGGCCAGCGTCAATAGTTGTGGCTGATTTGCCTGGGGGCAGATCCGTAATGAGAGTGAGCTTGTTGAAAACCCCACGACCAAAGTAATCAGCAACAACAGAGAAGCCATCATTGGAGCACTTGAGCTGTCAAAGACAAAAAGAAGCTTCATTAAGAGAGGGTTGGCTCCTGATCCAAAAGCACTCATGTGCCATCTGCTGCAATCTCAACCATATTTGGTCACTTCATTTTGGAGCATTTGTGTTACACAAGCAAAGGAGCATTGTCACCTTTGGTGGAAGCTCTTGTATTAACACACACCTCAAGAAAGGTTTTCTGCAACTAGGATATTCAGCCTTCCCTATTATCCACATGTTCACCCAAAGATTTAGTTCAAATCAAGTTGAACCCTAGGCTTTTTAACACCACCAACTTAGCATATGTTAAAGTACACACTGCCTTGCCTACATTAGATTTTTCAAATGTGTTTGTTGGAATACATTAGCTGCAAATTCTAACATAACACTTTTAAATCCTTGCTTAGAAAAGGTCTGATAGGCGAGACGATCTTTACAGTCTTAAACCTGCCTTGGCCAACTTAGCTCAAATTCCAACTTGACCAACTACTTCTCTCAATTTCACTATAGTTTCAGGTCAAACTGTTGTGCAGTGTTATTGTATGCTATTGAGCAGCTGTCCTGTTCCACCCTACAGGTGGATGCCTTTCAGTGACAGCTGAAGGGAAATTACCTCTAGCTACCTCCATTTGTAAAGCACTAAAGAATCCTTTGGTATGGAAGGCACCTCAGAGACAAGCTGAATGCAGCTACCAATGCTCCACAATTCAGGTTTAATACAGACATGTTTGCAAAGTAGCTTCATCCTTTCCTGTTCTCTACAAATCTCACAAACAGCACAGGAGCCTGAACTCCTGTGTATATTAACGCATACTGTCCACAACAGCAGAGATTTAAACCCATCAGGCATAAGGGGAAAGGGCAGTGATGGTGATACCCCTACCTGATGCTGAAACTGATCATGCAGATCTCGCTTCTGTTCTTGGGCTCGGATCATATCTGTGACCTTTCGGTTCTCTGGCATGCAGGTGGGACATTCTGAATCGCTCTCTGAGTAGCTCTCAAAGCAGTGCTGGTGAAAGGAATGACCACACAGGAAGTGGACTGAAGGCAGCTCCAGGGCACTTGTACAGATGCTGCACTTTGTCTTCTGGAAGATCTTGGGACTGAGACAATTTGGGGGTGGGGAGAGAGAGAGAGACAGAATACCATTTTTCTTAAGAAAATGAAGAAATAGGACTACCCAACGTAAGACACCCCCAAATCAGTGCACCTGAGCAGCTGCTGAAGGCAGGATTTTCCCTCTAGGTCTTCAAAACCATATCAAGCTCACTTAACCACTGACAACAGAACAGGAGATCTTGGGGATGTGCACTATAGTATGCTCAAACTAGATTTTTATATAGACAGGGAGAGAGTGAGACAGTGTCTCCTGCACCTGGTTTTGAGCTCTTCAATCTCCTGGCGGATCCTTGTGGTCTCTTCACGATATTTCTGAATCCTCTGCTCATCCTGCTCAATCTGGCGGCTCTGCTTCTGCAGCTTGTTGACAAGATAATCCTTAATCACAGACAGCGTGGCCGTGGAGTTATGAGCCAGAGTCTGCACAACTGAGAATAACGAGCGCATTAATACAGAAACAAAACCAAGAGCTGCAACAGCCAGGGGCAGCGCCAGCTTTTTTGCCACCCTAAGCAGCAACGGGATAGGCTGCTGCCGAAATACCGCCGAGGTCTCCGGCAGCCGAAGAAGCTGCCACTGAGGACCCCAGCGGCCGAAGAAGCTGCCGCCGAAGTCCTCGGCGGCACTTCGGCTGTAGCTTCTTCGGCCACCGGGGACCTCGGCAGAATTTCGGCAGCAGCCTCTCCCGCCGGTGGCCACCGAGGGACCTGAGATGCCGCCCCCCAAATCCTGGCGCCCTAGGTGACCTCCTAGGGTAGCCTAATGGTAGCGCCGGCCCTGCGAACAGCTATGCTGGTCTTATCTGGACGATTCTTTTCTGAAATGCCATCCAAAGGCCTAAGGGCTCAGGGTTTTACTGAATTACAAAACTCTTAAATAAAACACTAAACTTTAGAAGGAATTAAGACTGGGAAACTGGTTTCTAGCAACCAATGTGCTTAGGGGATTCCAGAAAGAGATGACAGGGAGGTGTTTAGGTGGTTAGAACTGGGCACTGGGATTCAAGAGACCTGGATTCTATTCCAGTTGTGTCACCAGTTCACTGTCTGTCTTGGGCAAGTCACTTCGCCAAAGGAGAAACCAAGGCACAGAGACGGAATGGGGAAACTGCTTAGTCACAGGCAGGTTGTGAGGCTTGATTAGAATTAGTAAGCCCTCTCCTCAATCAGGGATCACTGGTATGTGCTGCCCTCCCTTCAGTGCAGGCTGCTAGTGGACTAGCTACATCTCAAACTGCATTGACTATTGCAGGGGTAGGCAACCTATGGCATGCATGCCAAAGGCAGCATGCAAGCTGATTTTCAGTGGCACTCACGCTGCCTGGGTCCTGGCCACTGGTCTGCGGGGCTCTGCATTTTAATTTAATTTTAAATGAAGCTTCTTAAACTTTTAAAAAACCTTATTTTCTTTATATACAACAATAGTTTAGTTCTATATTATAGACTTATAGAAAGAGACCTTCTAAAAACGTTAAAATGTATCGCTGGCACGTGAAACCTTAAATTAGAATGAATAAATAAAGACTCGGCACACCACTTCTGAAAGGTTGCTGACCCCTGGACTATTGCATTCCTTCAAACTCTTTGTCCAGAGAGAGCTCATTCTAGCCCTATTTCCTTGCTGTAGGTCTTGTCATTACCGAGCAGTGGAGGCATGAGGTTCTTGTTTTCAATATGCTTCAGTACTGCGGTGATGTATTCCTTGCAATCCTCTTCTTTCCGGGCAAAATAGCTGAGGGCCTGTTCCCAGAGACAGGTCTCTTGGTCTCCATACAACTCGCACACCTCAATCACTTTCCTGTACTGCTCATTCTGCATATGATAATGCATGATCTGTTGGAAACTGAAAAAAGGGGAGCCAGGGTGAGAGCAGGTCAGTTGGTCAGCCCACCTCTCCCCTACTCACTGCTGCAGGGACCCCAGCCTGTCACCCGGCCACATAATTCCCCAGCACTACTGCAAAGACCCAGATTAGCCAGGCCCTCCTACATTACATTACACCACCCCTCTGCAAAAACAGCAGCAGAGACACGGGTTAGTTTTTCAGCTTGGAAACTGACCTAGGTCCCTGCTTCGAGACTCTCAGAGGACCCTCACCCTTACCTTCCTCTTGCAGTACATAAAGGGTTGTAGTCCAGTGCCTGAACCAATAAGGCTCAGTCCCTGGAAGGGAAGCAGCACTCACAGTTTGCCCTGTTCATAAAGATAGAGGACACCATCCTTGAAGTTGTGCATCTGACACAGGACCAAAGCCTTATGGAAAACTGTTCTGAACCTTCCACTCTTCAGCAGGGTGATGGCTTCGCTGTGCAGCTTCTCTTTGATCTGCAAAGGAGACAAAACCCAACAGAGCGTTAAGATCCTGGAGCTTGGCAAACACCCCAAGGACCAGACACCTACCCTGCAGCTCTCCCGGGGGCTGGGGGGAGTTCCCTCTGGTCTTCCCCTTTCCCTATTTAAAGAATAGGAGGAATTCTCCTTGGCCTTGATTAGCAAAGAAATAGTGATCAAGATGATTGCTGGGAGCCAGCTTTCAGAACAGAAAGGGTGCCAGCGAGTGAGACAAGGCACTCTCCCAAGGGGTCATAATTCTCCAGCACCCACAATCAATCAGACCCCTAGGGACTGATTCCAGCCTAACCTAATAGAAATTTAATAGATGGACTGTGCTGGTTTGCCCATTCGTCTATCCAGCACAGCATGCTTGGGTCATTACCTGTATTAACACACATAGGAGCAGAGCTTAGAGGTTGAAAAACAATGCAAATAGAAATGGTGGGCCCACCGAAGCCCCTTCTCTAGCTACAGGGTGAAAAGAGCTCAAACCTGCAGATCCTGTTCATGAGCCCAGTTCTGGAGTCGAAGTTCCAGCAGCGTGTCATAGACGCCCTGGGGAGAGTCAGACTGCACCTCTGTCATGTGCTCCAGAAAAGCCTTCAGCTCCCGGGAGTTGTTTGCAAAGACTGGAATGAACTCCTCAGAATTAGCCTTTAACACAAGCCAGAAAGAAAGTCAGACACACTATCCAATCCCAAGTGCATGTCTCTCTGTGGCACTCAGCACCCCATATTTCCCCATGGTGATGTAATTATTATATGATTTGTACAAAGTATGCCTTGTGAGGTATCATTTTAAAAGTCTTGATCTGCTAGACATTAATATCTTGTTGGACTGTATGTGCAGTCATATGTGAAGTTAGTAACTCCCACATAGCAAGATTTCATAAAGTATGATGTGATGCTGGAAGCACCCACTGCTAGCCTTTCAGGTACAACAATGAAGAGGCTAGACACTGCTAATGGCCCATCAACAAGACAATAGCCATGGAAAAGGTTTGTCCTCACCTGTGGACGCTTCAGCCAGCCTGTGGATAATAGCTGCTATGACTCATCAGGAGAATGCAAGGGCTTGTGATCAGATAACATGTTACTGAACTCCATTTTGGTACTTGAATTTTTCCACAAATTGGGCTGGGAACTTAGCTTGGAACAAAGGGGTTCCCACCACATGGAAAAAACTATATAAGGGGGAAGTGACATCACCACGGGACCTCACTCCAGTGAGAACACCTGAGGAACAAAGATTGAACTGGGGGAGGTGCTGGTCCCAGGCTAAAGGGATTTCTACCCTGTGCATGGAAACTTGGTGAACTGCTTGTACTATCTAAGTGGGTGAGACACTGTTTGATTCAAATCCTATCTAGTATATTGGGCTTAGATTGCATTTTTGTTTATTTGCTAGGTAATCTGCCTTGATCTGTGTCTTATCACTTATAATCACTTAAAATCTATCTTTCTGTATTTAAAAAACTTGTTTTGTTTTATCTTAACCAGTATGTTTTTGAGTGAAGTGTTTGGGAAAATCTCAGTTCTGTTAACAAAGGCTTAGTGCATATCTTCCCCACATCGAGGGAGAAGCAAACTAATTTAATGAGCTGCACCGTACAGATCCCTGTCCAGTGCAAGACACTATACTTCTGGGTTTATACTCCAGTAGGGGTGCAAGGCTGGGCAGCTGGGAAATTGGCTGGTACCTCCATTGTGGGTCCATGAGTGGCTTAGGTAAAGCACTCAGTTAGGTATGTGGCGCCACCTGCTGTGGTGTTGTGTGATAACAGGGCTAAGAGGGGGCCGGCTTGGTGTTATCAGCAAAAGCAGTGTGGGAAGCCAACCCAGCTGAATGGTGTGGGGGCACGGCCGTTCCAACTGCTTCCAGGCGTCACCCTGGGCGGATACTCCCCACCTAATCTAAGCCGAATGTTTCTCAACAAGCAGCAGATCCAAACGGTGGGAATTCAAACTTCTGCCTTCCGGATCCAGGGAAACTCCCTTTCATGGGATCTTGGTGGAATTAGAGCAGCTCAGTGCAGAACAATGATCCTTTAGAATTTCCCAGTTGTCTAGTGCTATTAAATATTTTATTACAGATATACCCAGCGGTCCCAATGAGGGTCAGGGCACCATTGTGCTCAGCACTGTACAAATACATAAGACGATGAAGTCTATGCCCCAAAGACCTTACAATCTAAACAGACAAGGCAAACAGTGATGGTCAGACAAACAGGGCATCAAAATCACAAATCTCAGGGTTTTTTAAATCTCTCTCCCCCAACTCAGCCCCTCTCCCATCCCCTATAACATGTTCCCCTATTACTGACCCAATGGACTCTTCTCCCATCCTTCCTACCACTCAGAAGTGTTTCACTTTATTATTAGCCCATCTGGTTAGGTTTTTGAGCCACTATTTTTGCTTATTCAATGCCTGTTGTCTCACTTTCTTTTCCACCCCAATCAGCACCCAACCCCCACACCACTCTCTTTCAAAGTTCAGTTCACAATTCTGCTGATGTCAGAGGACATGAAAGGGACCCAGGACTCTGAAAGAGAGTGCGCTCCCTTGCCCTGCTGCTGATTCTCCCCAATTCCTTCAGAGAAGCAGAGGCCTTGTGAAGCATCTCTAAGGGGGGAAGTTGGTGAGCCCTCCCAATGTTTCTAGGGAACAGAAGCCGCACGGACCCGTGTGTCCCATTGACTAGGATGCAGTGCTGGGGAACTAGAGGGTGCTGGTGGGACCTACAGGCCTAAGAGATCCAATTCCCTTGCTCCAAAGCCTCTGCCAACACATCACCAACTCCCCTTAGGGTGGTGATGGGAGGCTGGGCTCTGCTCATATGTTCCAGTGCAGAGGTTTGGGAAGAGAGGGGGAGAAACTAGTGAAGAGAGTTGCCTAGTGCTTACAGCAGAGCCTTGGAAGCTACTGCTCCTGTTTTTCTAGTCGCAGCTCTGCCACTGATTGTGCAACCTTGGGCAGGTCACTTCACCATTGCCTCTGTTTACGCAGAAAGGAGAGGCGAGATCAATCTGGGACCAGACCTGAGGTCTCCAGATTCTTGTTCACTCAAGAAGCAATTATACAGGTAGAGGTAGTAAAGATGCCACCTCACCCATGGTCCAAAGGTGTCAGTATTTTTCCAATGCAATGCATGAGCCCTCAGACCTATCTAATTCCATAGGGTGACCCCCCTGGTCTGTTAAGTCTTCAATAGAAATGGAACAAAGCACTAGGTTTCTTACGGCATCTGTGACCCCACGTCTCCATGGGAGACATCCCTTTGCTCCAACACTCTCTAGTCATATTTTGTCCGCTATGAAAACATCACATTAGCTACATCTCCTCACTCAACCTCTCAAGGGCACACTGGTTCAGTTACCCAGATCTTACCCTTTTCCCCTCCAGCATCCCAGAGCCTTCACGGTCTCCTGTTGGCCGGTAGTCTGTGCATAGGATCTTCAGCAGTTCCGTGGTCTCATTGGGGACATGGTGCATCAGGATTTTGCCATACCGCTTCATGTTACTTTCTGCCTGGTCAAATGGCAGCTTGCCAATATACTGCAAGGCCTCCTGGTAATTCTGCAAGGGAGAGCTGGTGAGAGCTGGCAAATGGTACCACCCTCTGTACTTCAGATACAAAAGCCAAAGCCCTCTCTGCACAATAGCCAACATGCAGGGAAACAATGCAGTATTTGATTTAAAAATAAATAAATAAATAAAAGGGTATCCCAAATGCTAACTCTGCCCACCACTGAAATGCGGCCATCTGTGAGGTGAAATGATGGCAGCCAGATGGACAACTGGCACTGATCCAGGACAAAACAGCTATCCCAGTAGCAGCAGCACCTGAATCAAGGACATTTAAGCCCTGTGTAATTACTTGTATGCCTCAGAGGCAAGTCTGACTAGCGCACAATGCTAGCAGTTGTTTGTACTGCTAGCACAATTGTCCCATGTGCAGCTTAGACGCCCATGCTGCATGGAGGAGCATTCCTGACAAAGAGAGGCTTTCATACCATATAGGGATCCAACAGAAATGTTTAAAGGCATCTTCTCACCTTGATGTCCTCCAGCTGGATTTTGAGGAACCATTCATGGTGTGCATGCTTCTCTGCCAGGTACACAGCATGGGAAAAGTAACCTGCTTGACGGAGCACCTTGATTGCTGTCTCCACATCAAAGTGAACCTCACTTTCACTGGTCTGCAAGGAGGAAATGATTGGGCATTACTCAAGAGAGAGGGGGAGAGATAGGCCTGATATGGATTTGCAGACTTCTGGTCTATCAGCAAGAGTTCTTTAGGCTGTTGGCAGAGACAGACCAGCTTCCATGCATGAGGACCCAGAGAGCGACCGTTAAATTCCTTTCATGCAAGACAAGCATTGCATGTGCAAATGGCCATTGTTCTAGTTAGATTTCTAAAATTTAATCAAGCTAGGAACACAAACAATCTTCCATGCTCAAAGCTTAAGATGGCAAGTCAAACGAATTCAGCAGTGGTGCTGGAAGCTTAGAGATATGTGCACAAGTGCATGAGGATGCTAAGGACTAATCCAGCAGTCCTTATGTGGGCAAAGCTACTACTGGAATCAGTCAACCATGTTGCTATTACCCTTTTTCTAATCACTGTATTAACCTGATGGTTTTGCATAACTACTTTTACCTTTCCCCATTACCTTGATGAACTCCTCCAGTTTGGAGCTGTCTTTGAGTTTGGTGTAGCAGTTTAGCAGCAGGGTGGTGTGGTCTGCGTTGGCAAGGGACTGGAGGTGGAGTGTCTGCAAGTACGCAGTCAGGTTGTGTATACGCTGAGCATCTAAGAATTTCCGGATCACATAAGATGGCTCTAGCTTCCCAATGGTTCTTGGGAGAAAAGTGACATGAGATCTCTACTTCCAATAAGCCAGAGATAAAGGAATTGACAGCACAGCAGTAAAGCTCTGGACACCAACAGGAACCCACCCACTAGGGTCCCAGCTATGTTTCAGAAATGATGACTGGTCAGACCATACCACCATCCATCCTCACACGTAGTGGAGCAAACTTAATACTCTGCCCCAGAGGCCTTGGATTACGGTTGGGGTGGAAACACATGATGACTTAACATCCTATTTTAAGGAGGTGGTGTGGTTTTGACACACAACTGAGTAAAGACCACCTCAAAAAGGGTTTAAAAAGAAAGTTTCCTCAGGCCCATAGTTAGAGCTCTTCTCCCCACTTCAACATCTTAGCCACTATTATCCTGCTATTACACTGTTGTGATCACAACTCTGTAGTCAAATTTATGTCAATACTACATAAACCCCAAGAATCCCAGAGACAGAAATATTGGTTCTAAATAAGAGAGCACGCTCTAAGCAAGAACTCATGTCTCTTACTAATACCCCACTTTATGAAACTTTAAAAGGCCACTTGTCAAGTTATTTTAGATCCCAAAATGCAGGTTTTGTTAAAGTTGTATAAACCCTGGTATAAAAAGTAAAGTATGATTTTTTTTTTTTTTAATATCACCAAATGTAGTTTTATTTTTTTTAAACATTCCCCAGGTGTTACATACGAATTGCCAGATGGATCAGATCTGTGATTCATCTAGTCCAGTATCCTGCCTATGGCAATGGATGGCACCAAATATTTCAGAGAAAGGTGCAAGAAACCCCACAGTAGGCAGATTTGGGATAATCTGTCCCCCCATGAAGACCTCATCCTAATCCCGAAAAATTAGATTGGCTACTTGAAGCAATTTTTGTCTGCATTAACTATTGTATCACTAAGGCCTGGTCTACACTACAAACTTAGGTCGACATGTTAATCTATTAATGTATGTCTCTACACTACCAAGTCCCTTCCACTTTCACCTCAGCGAGAGGCGTAGCACTCAATTTGACATCCACGGATCAACGGGACTAGTGTAGACACCATGTTGTGTGATTCAAATGAATTGGCCTCCAGAAGGTGTCCCACAGTGCTCTGCTGTGACCGCTCTGGAGAGCGCTTTTCAACTCCACTGCACAGCCATGGACAAGGAGGACAGGACAGCATGCAGAGAACAAGAGCATGCCACGCAGGGTGAGATACTGCAGATTATGAAGGAGCAATCAGACATGTTGAGGTGTCTGGTTGAGCTTCAAGAAAGGCTGCTGGATGCTAGACTCCCTCTGCAGGACTGCCTACTATCATCGCCCAGTTCTCAGTCCTCCTTCCCAAAATGTCCTATGAGGCGGGGGGAAGGGGAAGGAGTCTATATCCCTTGCACTCAGCACCAGGAGAGGATACAAGGAACAGAAGGCGCCCATTCCCAGACGTTTGATTGTTATTGCAGTGCATCTGTAAGCAAGCTTTCCTTGTTTCTCCCCTCACACTATCAGCAGCTCTTTTGCCCAAGGTTATGTTACTTTTCTTTGCTGTCTCCGTGTTTGTGTGCATAATAAAACAAAACGGACTCAGGAAAAAAGGCTCTTTATTTATTCCACACATGGTGGTTGGTGGGGGTGAAGTTTACAGAGGAGAAAACGCAATGGAGGGAATAGTTTGGTAAGGAACAACACAGATAAGTATCACATTACTCTGGCTCATTGGTGAAACTGATTTTCAAGGTCTCACGGAGACGCAGAGCCCCTCAATGGGCTTTTCTTATTGGCCTGGTATCTGGCTGCTCAATATTGACTGTTAAGCGATCTGCCTCAACCCCCCCACCCCGGCGGAAACTTTTCTCCCTTTATTTCACAGATATTATGGAGCACACAGCAGGCAGCGATAAAGGGGATATTGCTTTCACAGAGGTTTAACCTAGTAAGCAAACAGTGCCAGCAACCTTTTAAACGTCCAAAGGCACATTCCACCATCATTCTGTACTTGCTCAGCCTATGGTTGAACCAATCCGTACTGCTGTCAAGGCGGCCAGTGTACTGCTTCATGAGCCAGGGGAGCAAGGCGTAGGCTGGGTCTCCCAAGATTATGATTGGCATGTCAACATCATCAATGGTTATTTTGCGGTCTGGAAAGAAAGTCCCTGCTTGCAGCTTTCTCAACAGACCTGTGTTCCTAAATATGCGCTTCCTGACCATCCCATGTTGATGTTGGTGAAAAGGCCCGTGATCCACCAGCGCTTGCAACACCACTAAAGTATCCCCTTTCGGTTTATGTAGTCTTTGGCAAGGTGGTTTGGTGCCAAGATAGGGATGTGCGTGCCATCTATCGCCCCACTGCAGTTAGAGAACCTCATCCCAGGAAAACCATCCACTATGTCCTGTACGTTGCACAGAGTCACTACCCTTCTTAGCAGAAGTCTGTTAATGGCCCTGCAAACTTGGATCATGATAGATCCCACGGCAGATTTATCCACTCCAAACTGATGCCCCACTGACTGGTTGGAGTCTGGCACTGCAAGCTTCCACAGAGAGATCTCCACACACTTCTCCATTGTTAGAGCACCTCTCATTTTAGTATTGCTGTGCGTCAGGGCTGGGGAAATCTCTGCACACAGTTCCTGGAAAGTGGCCTTACACATTCAAAAGTTCTACAGTCACTGCTTGTGATCCCACAGCTGCATAACGATCCGGTCCCACCAGTCACTGCTTGTTTCCCAGAACCAGAAACGGCGCTCAACCGTGTTCAACTGATGCATGACTGTCACCAGCAACTGTGAATTGTCTTGTTTTATGGCTTCCAGCAGGGCTGCTTGCGTGACATCACATTGTTCCTCGCAGCGACTCCTGTATTGTCTGTGTAAATACTGCAGGATAAGGTGCAAGGTGTTTGTAATACTCACAACAAGAGTGTACAGCTGAGCGGGGTCCATGCTTATCATGATATAGCGTCTGTGCAGCTAACCCAGGCTTTCAAAAAAAAGGCGTGAAAAAGGCTTGGTTTGTTGGCCATTGATTACAGGGAGGAAGGTAAGTGCATCATGGGAGGCTAACACCATGTTCCCATAAACACCCATGCCAATCTTTTGGTCCCATGAGGCATTGCAAGCCCTACCCAAAATTCCATTCAGCTACATGCACTGTGGTATAGCTACCCACAGTGCAGTGCTCCGTTTGTCGATGCAAGCGCTGCTAGTGAGGACGCACTCCACCGACATAATGAGTGTGGTGTGGACACACCAGATAAACTTGCTTAAATCAGAGGCTCGATGTCGACTTAAATAAAGTTGACGTAACTTTGTAGTGTAGACATGACCCAAGAGACAAAGTAATATCTTTTATTGGACCAACTTCCATTGGTGAAAAAGGACAAACTTTCGCGCTACATAGACCTGAAAAAGAGCTCTGTGTAGCTCGAAAGCTTGTCTCTTTCACCAACAGAAGTGGGTCTAATAAAATATATTACCTCACAAATAATTCATGGCTATTAGCCAGGATGGGCAGGAATGGTGTTCCTAGCCTCTGTTTGCCAGAAGCTGGGAATGAGCGATAGGGGATGGATCAACTTGATGATTACCTGTTCTGTTCATTCCCTCTGGGGCACCTGGCACTGGCCATTGTCGGAAGATAGGATACTGGGCTAAATGGACCTTTGGTCTGACCCAGTAGGGCCATTCTTATGTTCTTACCCACCTTGTCTCTCTAATATCCTGGGACCAATGTGGCTACCACAACACTGCAAACAACATATATCATATCTTTGGATATTCATGTTATCCATAATAAATGTCTAATCCCTCTTTGAATCTTGCTAAATTCTTGACCTCAATGACATTCTGTGACAATATATTCCATAATCTAAACGTGCACTAGCTGAAAAAGTATTTCCTTTTATCAAGTTTTGAACCTGTCACCTTTCAATCTCACCAAACATCTTGTGTTACAAGACAGAGGGAACAGAAGTTCCTGATCTACTTTCTCTGGGGCATTCATTATTTTATATACTTCTATGACATCACCTCCTCTTTATCTCTTTTCTAAGGTAACAATCCCAATCTTTTCATTCTTAACAGGAGATGTTTTCCATACCCGATTACTGTTATCCTTTTGTAAACTCCCCCTAACTCTATGTCCTTTTTGAGATGGAATAACCAGTACTGCACACAGAATTCAAAATGAAGGCAAAACACTGTTTATATAAGGATATTATAATATTTTTTGTTTAGTCTCGATCCTGTTCCTTATGTATCCTAACACCTTGTCGCTCAATATATAGCTGTGGTAAAAATGCAGAGTTGTTCATTGAGCTGTACACAGTGATGTTCAGGTTCCTTTCCCAAGGTGATGCTGTTAATTTATAACCCTGTAAGGCTGATTGACAGACCCTTTATTACCACTACAGTTCATTACATTAGGTTTGACTTGTGTCTTTTACCCATGGTCTAGCTAAATGCAAGGCCCCATCAGCCCCTGTATACTTCCATTATATTCCCCTAGCTTTTCATGGCCCTTCCTACCGTATATACTGCTGAATGGCTCCATCATGGTTCCCTTTGTTGTACAGATGATCTCCATATTGCCTGAAAATCTCTGATAAGCCATCGCTGTCCAAGTGGTGACTCTTGGCCAAGTTAATAGCCATTTCAAACAGGTTCTTTTTGAACAGCATCTGTGAAATGTGAAGAGAAGATGGCAATATGAGGGCAAGAGCTTCTCTCTCCTTCTTAATGCAGAGGTCAGGCAATTTCCCTGCCTTGAATCCCAAAGGAAACTGATACACCCCACAAACTTATAATTTCCCCCTCAGACCAGAGCAACTTGGGCTTCTCACTGCCATAGAACAGAGATGAAGGCAGTAGAGGTAGAAGACAGGGGCAGAGCCTTGAAGGTGGAGTGGATGAGGAGAATGAACTCTTTATGGGGAATGAGAGATACGAAACTCCAGTGCAGAGATCTGAGAATGTAGGGGACTTAATCAGTAAAATCAGATTATGTGTAATGGACAGATCAGATTGTATTTACTGCAAAGAAGCAACATACTGACTAACCTGTATCCACCTCCCAACTCCTGTCCTGACTCCTTGAGGCTCCTCTACATCAGGTCACAAGTATGTGCCCTTTAATAGGCAGCAGGTTTAAGACAAACATAAGGAAGTATTTCTTCACACAACACAGTCAACCTGTGGAACTCATTGCAAGGGGATGTTCTGAGAGCCAAAGCTACAGTTGGGTTCAAACAGGAATTAGATAAATTTATGGAGGATAGGTTGATCGATGGCTATTGGTCAGGGATACCTGCAACCCCCTGGTCTGGGTGTCCCTAAACCTCTGACTGCCAGAAGCTGGGACTGGATGACAGGGGATGAATCACTCAGTAACTGTCCTATTCTGTCATTCCTTCTGAAGCATCAGCCACGGTCAGAAGACAGGATAACTTACCTGATGGACCATTGGTCTCACCCAGTATGGCCACTCTTACATTTAACCACAATAACCATCTCTGTCCTTGTGCCTCCTTTCCCTACACCACATACGGCCCTCTCCTCAGCCCCGCAAGCCTCACAAACTGGAAAAGGTAAATCTCTGGAAGGAGATGTCAACTTCATTCTGTGGCAAGGGCCAAATTTAATTTTTAATTACAGTCCACAGGCCGAAGAACACGTTCAGGACAACACGCTCCCCTCGATGCACAGACCTTCCACTGAGATCAATGGCAGGTTACCACAGAGATCAGTAGCAGTAATCCGGCTTTTACGTAGTAACAGAACTGTCAGGAATTATTTGTTCAGTCCCTTATTGTCGCATTCAGCCTCAACGAACAGGGAAATCTGCTCTCCTTCAGCTACACCGTTATTTCTGCCCTTTGTTTCCCTTCTCGCCTTATCCTCCTTTCTGTTTCCATCCCTCAACCCGGTCTTCAGGTATTTCCTCCTCTCTTCCCTATGCATTTCCTTCTTAGCAGCAATTCCCACCTCCTTCGGTTTCATTCTCACCTCCTTCCCCACACCACTCACTAACTGGTCATCGATTACATAATTAATGCTTACATTCAAGTGTCATAATAAGGCTTAAACATTAATACTCCATTGAGATTAATGGGAGGGTTCAAACCTCTCAAAGCTAGTGTGTCTCAGACTGTCTGCAGATTCAAGAAGATTATAAACAGATGCATTCCTGTTGGTTCATATTTGAGAAGTTTCCTTCACAGCCACGAGGACTAGAAACTTTTTTTAAAAATAAAATCTTAGATTCTGCCACATCTGAAAATAAATTCAACCCAGGGAACAAGGTGTTTGACCCCTCTGCTCTAGACAGTGACATATTTCACCTGCTACGCTCCTCAGCAGGTAAATGTCGTAAGTGCCCGCAAGGCTAGTTCCTTGCAGTCAATGCTGTCCAAAGCCCTATACAGGTTTGCATAAGATGCTAAGTTGTCTGCAATGCCGTGGTTGTGCAGAGAAGCTGTTAGCTCATCTGCTATATAACTCACTTACAGACAAGATCAGTGAAGTCACATCTTCTATTGGTCCCTCACCCACCTTGTCTCTCCAATATCCTGGGATCAACCCGGCAGCAACAACGACGCTGCCAACATATAACTCACTTGTCCAAAGTGCTGGCTTCTCAACCTCTAATCTGTGGATCTTTTACAATTCTGAAGCCAGAAACACAGATTAAGAAGGTGGCTTGCCTCAAGTTTAGTCTGAGTATCCTTCTCCTGAAGCGCATGGATCTTCCCATCTCTAGTCAGCACGTAGAGAGACCCCCACTCTGCTAAAACATCCACCACGTCATCGAAGACCGAGCTGTACGCGATGAACTTGTTACACAGGTCGTAGACATTCAAGATTTGCTTGTCGGAGTTCTGTGGATCACTCCCAGCAAACTCTGATCTGGATACCAGAAGAAAGAGGAAGAGTTTAACATACGTGCGCCTCGATTTCTGAGTCACATTCTCAATAGCATCTCCTTAATACACTTAGAGCCGGGATACAAATCTCTGAACAACCATGTGAGTATGTTGTTAGTCCATATACTAGATGGGAGAAATCATATCTGAGTTATAAAAGGGTGGTGACGGATCCCACTGGATCTGGATGGTGGTGCATGCTGCTATCCCGGGAGCAATGACTGGATTCTGTAGATTCAGCTGAATTCATAGCAGCTTTTGCCAGGGCTTTAATACCAATCACATGCCACAGTAATGTCAGTCAACACCTGGGATGATTACCCACTCTGCCTCCAGCTAGAGAGAGACTTGCTGCTGTTTAACTGGGTGTCAGCTCCCTGACACTTCCAGCCCGTTAGCCCCCAAACCATCTCCTCTGGGCTATGTCAACCCCTTACTCTGCCTTGCAGGTTAACGACAGGTGCACTCCAGTCCCCAAACCCCTTTGAACCATTCCCCTGTAGTGTTCAGCTCCTTAATCACTGAACACTCACAGTAACAAGAGGTTCGCTGTCCCTAAGGCAACAACGTACACACCATCTTGAATGATTCCGCTCAGGAGCAGCATCTCGTACAATACTACAGCACTGAATTATACTTATAGTGAAAACAATCATAAGTTTATCATCAAAGATCAAGATTTATGAGATAGTGAGTAAGGATAATGGAAACAGAAGGGTTACCTATCAAACAAAACCATTCCTAGAGACTAACCTGAAATGTCTGACCTTCTGTCCAGATAAGATTATCTTCACTGCAAAAAGGCTTTGGGTTTTTCAGCCAAACCTGGTTGAGACCCTATTTTCATGAATGTAATCACACCACCCGATTACTTCCTTGGCAAAGGAATACAGGGTGGTTTCCTTGTCCCCAGATATAGTCTAGTAAACTGCTGAAGTGCATCCCCAGATAAGGTTCTGAGCCCCTTGCTGTTCTTCTCTTCCTGTTAAATCTCACAATTCATCCTCTGCATTTAGCTCAGACTGGGGATTGTGAATGAGACAATACAAGTCAACAGACAGGCGGATAAATATCTTTGTTCTGGCAGGAAATCAGTTCTTCACAGCTGCTGGGGATTAACACCTTGATACAAACTTTCAGAACATATTTCCAGTGGATATACACATAACTGCTTACATAGCAGCCCGTACCTACATTCTACAATGATAATCATAACCATTTAAAAACCTCATCTGGTACTCTTTATGAACGAATACAATGAAAGCGGCAGGCCTGTTAGGAGTTGCTGTTACAGACCACCGAGCCCTCTGCCAGCTGAGAGCAATGGGGATCTGTGTCACAACAGCCTTGCACAACAAAGCGCCAGGAGAGCTGCAAAGAACAAAAACTGCACAGTCAGTACATGTAAAATTGACTCATCTGCTTCCAGGAGTCTTACTTTGGAGAGATCTTTCGGTCCTTGGAAACAATGATGAGGTATCCCCGATACCAGTGAACGATCAATTTCTGTCCCTCAAAGGCAAAGCAGGGGCCACGCTCATCTGGCTGGTACAGATACACACATTCGTTTCCTGCCACAATGAACTGGAGATCCTGGGAGGGGTCGCTGAGCGTGGAGCAACGTAAACCGCAACCATGCGTGTCCAGCTCCAGACGAGGATAATCCTTCACCGACAGCATATAGGACTGTGAAAGAAATATGATTTTTCAGAGATTACATCGAACCGCAGATTGGTGATAAATAACCAGGAGCTGTTACAATCAGTGGGCCAGAGTCTGACCTCCATTACAGCTTTGTCAAGCCAATATCTTACCTGGATGTTCTCAGTGGTGACAACAAAAAGGTGGGTGATTTTCCCAGACTGGCGGAAGGCAAGGCCAGTGACCGGGTAATTGCCTTCATGTAAGATCTGGGTCTTACTGTGTCGGTCTCGTGTGATGTCCCCTTTTGTAAGCACAACGCTTCCATCTGCAAAACCTGTTGAAGGAAAAGGACTACACTGTTTATGTCCATGGCACTTTCCAAACATTTACTAGTATTAAGTCCAAGGCAGCTGCAGTCCGCTGGATCCTCCTTGTTGTTTCCCAGACAGATATGCGTACTGGGATGGTCCCACGGTCTTCTCACTTCACGGACACACGTATCATACTCCATTCCTGAGTAGGGCCTACTAGGACCTCTTCGCGGCCATCTCCTGGCCCAGTGCAAAGCCTTCCTGTCTGAGAAAGTTTAATCTCTGTTTCTTACACACATGCTTTCTTTATGGGTTATTTTCTCCCATTGCTCTTTTTTGTTTTGCTTTGCTACAACAGATGCCTAACTCACTGGAACCAGTTTTGTGTAACAGTTGTTTTAAATCACACTGCACGCCACATGTACATAATTACCACTATAAAAGTCAACATTGTAAAATGGAAGGAAACCAGTTGGTCAAAAGTCACATTTTTAGAACAAGTCTCTGAACAAGTTACTGATCCACGAGAAAACCTTCTCTCTTATCCCATGACTATTTAGTCTGCATAAGAGCCTTTGGTGATGGACCTTGTCAAAGGCTTCCTGAAAGTCCTAGTACAATATATCCCCTGGATCACCTTTATCCAAGTGCTTGTTGACACCCTCAAAGAATCCAAATAAGTTGGTGAGGCGTGACTTTCCTTTACAAGAAGCCATGTTGATTCTTCCCCCAACAAATCCTGCTCATCTGTCCCTTGTGGGTTCCAGAGCTAACTGCTCCAAGAAGCAGTCACTCATGCTGTTTCGAAATTTTATCTCTGCGTCACGCCCCAATGTGACATTTACCCAGTCATTATAAGGCTAGCTGAAATCACCCATTATAACTGCGCTTTCTGCTTCTGAAGCCTCTCTCCAACCAACCTTACCATTTCAGAATGACTGTCATCCTTGTCAGGTGGTTGGTAACCTATGCCTACTGCTATACTTTTTTTTAGTCAAGCATGCAATCAGGGCTGGATTTCCAATTAGGCACGTGCCTAGGGGCACCGGCGATCTATGGTCACCTAAAAGTGGATTAAAAGTTACAAAGTTAATGCATATGCGGTGTGACAAAGTTCCTCCTCTATCTCGGTGGGTCCTGCGCTTATTGGTGGATTCTGCTTGCCTCAGAGATCTTCCCCTCTAGTAGAATGCACAGTCCAGGTTAACTCCTCCTGTGTCTGATAAGGAGTTGGGAGTTTTGGGGGGAACCCTGGCCCGCCCTCTACTCCGGGTTCCAGCCCAGGGCCCTGTGGATTGCAACTGTTTAGAATGCCTCCTGGAACAACTGCACGACAGCTACAACTCCCTGGGCTACTTCCCCATGGACTCCTCCCAACATCTTCTTTATCCTCACCACAGGATCTTCCAGCAGTACGCCCTCTTACTGTCAGCTCCTAGTGTCTCTTGCTCCCAGCTCCTCACACGCCACCTCCTTCCACAGCTCCTGACATGCGCCCCTCACTGACTCACTGGGAGGCTTTTAACTAGTTTCAGCCAGCCCCTGATTGGCTGCAGGTGTCTCAATTAACCTCCCTGCCTTCTGGAAAGTTCTTAATTGGCCCCAGGTGTCTTGATTAACCTGGAGCAACTGCCATAAGGTATCAGGGATTTGTTTAGCCTGGGGCTAACATACTGGTTCCTTACCACTTTCCTATAGCCCTCTGGCCTTGCCCCGTCACAGCGGTTAAAAGTGGTTAGCGTAAGCTTATTTAAAAAATTATAAACAACCCAATGATACAGTAGAACCTCAGAGTTATGGACACCTTGGGAACGGAGGTTGTCCGTAACTCTGAAATGTCCGCAACTCCGAACAAGACCTTACGGATTTCAGACACTGGGAGGAGATGGGGGGAGAGGTTTTGGGGGGGTTGGAACTGAAGCCACAGGTATGGGGGTGTCAGGGCTCTGGGGGTATCAGGGCTTCTGACCCTCGGGAGCACCAGGACTCAGGACTTTAGACCTGGGGGGAGCGCTGGGGCGCGGGGCTTGAGCCAGCGCTCGTACAGCTCCGCTCCCAGTTTCAGCAGGGGAGGGGCAAGCCGGGGCTCGGGGCGTTAGCTATGGGGAAGTGCTGGGGCTGAAACCTGCACTCCCGTCGTAGTAAACCCCCAAGCTCTGGCACCCCACCCTCCAGGGCTGAAGCCGGGAACAGAGCCACGGGGCTGGAGCCCCAGCACTCCCTCCGGGTCTAAAGCCCTGAGCCTGGTGCTCCCGAGGGTCAGAAGCCTGGACCCTTCTAACTATTGAAGGAGAACTTTTAAAAGATATGGACTGGGAGGATATCATTAGCGCGGTTGCGAAGCAAAAAAGTCAAGGAAGAAACGTGCAGTAAAGTAGCACCTACCTGCTACCTATGTGATTGTTTTAATTACATGTATTTTTTGTTATTGTATTGAAAAATATTTAAATTTACAAAATACACAAACGTCAGCTGTAGGCAGGGGGGAGGGGAGGAGAGGGCGGTGGTGCTGAAGATGTTGTGCCTAGGGGCATGTAAGGTATAAATCCGGCCCTGCATGCAATTTCTATCCATAGAGAGTCTATGGTACAGTTTGTTTAATTTCAGATTGGCACCTTATTTGACTATGGTTCCTTTAACATAGAATGCCACTGCCCCACCAGTGTTACCTTCTTTCCTATATATATTTATAGCCTGGTATTACCATATTGCAAAATCCAATCTCCTCCGCCTGAACAAAATCTATATTTGGGGTCATAATTACCCAAATATCCTTTTTGTTTTTTTAAATAATTTTTAAGCCCCGTTAATTTAAATAAAAATTTGCAATATAGCTAAAGAGAGTATGTACCTAACTTTTAAACCTCAATAAAGCATTAACTCTTTGCAAGAAAATTATGGTAAAAATCAAGATTTGCCAAACTTTAGCAAGTAATTACTGGCATTCTCACGTAGTGTCAGGTATACTCTCTTTAGGATGAAAACCATGTGATATGAAAATGTCAGAACACTCTACGCTGCCTTCTGTAGGACCAACCCATTTTCATTCCATCATATTAACTTCCGAGTTTGTTCGGCACCTTCAGGAGGTATTTGCTTTTCACTTACCGATAGCCATGAAGTTAAGATTCTCATGGACAGTTAGGCAGGACACAACTGTAGGTTTGTTACCCGGTATTGCTGGGAAAATCCTTGTGCAAAGGGGATTCCCACCATCTCGTTTCTCTAAGTTCCAGACTTTAACCTGCAAACAAAACAGACAGAATGTGAGTAGATATGGTCTTAAGGTATATTGGGGCCAAAACGTGGTCCCTTTTAAGTCCATAGGGCTAAAATTTAGCACAGTTTTTACACAAAATACATTCCCAAACTAATCCCAATATAGTAACGCCTCTCTTAAAGTTGTCCCGATTAAGATTGTTTCGTTGTTACATTGCTGATCAATTAGAAAACATGCTCATTTAAAGTTGTGTAATGCTCCCTTATAACATTGTTTGGCAGCCGCCTGCTTTGTCCACTGCCTGCAGAAAGAGAAGCCCCTTGGAGCTAGCTGGTGGGGGCTTGGAACCAGGGTGGACTGGCAGCCCCCCATCATCTCCCCGCTCCCCTACATTCCCTGTGCAGCAGCCACCCAGCAGCCTAGCAATTGCCAGGCAGTTCAGCTGTCCCTCCCCTCACTGCCGTGTGCTGCCCCTGCCCTCTGCCTTGGAGCTGCTCCCCGGAGCCTCCTGCTTGCTGTGCAACTGGGGGGGGGGGGGTTAATGTCAGGGTGTCCCTCTCCCCCGGCTCCTTTACCCCATCTCCACAGAGCAGTGGGGAGACACACAGGAAGGAGGAGCTTGCTGGCAGCAGCTGCTATGTCAACTTGCTGATCTACTTAAAAAGGCAGTGTACTCAGAGTGGGGTCAACATACTTAAGGGGGCAATGCCCATCTCTCTCACACACTCCCGGTGTGTGTCTCTCTCTGCCATGCTGTCTCCCCTCCCTCCATTCGTGCTGCCTTGTAGAGTGTGAGGCTACATTAACAACAATGTTTTAACTCTTGAGGGCTTAGCTGAGTGCTAGTTCATCATTTAGAAGTAAGTCATTCCCTGGGAAATATCCCACCCTCTGACTTCACCACCTCAACCAAGTTTCACAATCATCATTGCTGTATACAGAATTAAATTGTTTGTTTAAAAACTTATACTGTGTGTGTGTGTGTGTGTGTGTGTATATATATATACACACACACACACTATGTATATATGTGTGTGTGTGTGTGTGTATATATATATATATATATATACACACACACACACACATATACACACACACACACATAAAACTTATACTGTGTGTGTATATATATATATATATATATATACACACACACACACACACATATATACATAGTCTTTTGTCTGGTGAAAAACAATTTCCCTGGAACCTAACCCCCCCACTTATATTAATTCTTATAGGGAAATTGGATTCACTTAACATCGTTTTGCTGAAAGTAACATTTTTCAGGAACATAACTACAACGTTAAGCAAGGATTTACTGTACATTCCTCTTCCTACGAAAAGCACACAAGATGGGCTCACGTCCTCTTTGTCATTTGACTTACCAGCGGGTTAATGCCTTCTTCATCTTCTCCAACCGAAGCCAAGATGCTGTGCTGCTTCAGCTGGTACAAGTGAGTCACCCTCAGCTTGTACGCCTGGAAACTGCTAAGCTGAAGGGAGCGTGGCAAGAACCAGATCTGACCTTCCATATGTAGATGATAGTCAAGGTACTCATAAGAAAAAAAATGAAACTACACATATCACAACCAAACCCGTCTTAAGCTACCCTTATTCTTGACAGCTGGCCAAATATACTTATACTAGCTCTTGTTCCAGACAATGAGGTGATCACAGGACATCAAAACATTTAGTGAACATTTTAACGTACAGGTGACCGGGAGTTGGAAGAGGCAGACATTTTCTATATGCCAAAGGGCAACTAAAAAACAAAGCAACAGCTCTGCGCACACCTTACAGACATCCTACTATTAGTTTAGGGCCCAATGCTGCGAGGTACTAAACACTTTTGACTCCCAATGAGAAGCGCCTCACGGGAGGCTTTCAGAACCTTCTTGTATTGAACCCATAGTGTATTTCAAGATGAGGGTGGTCACTTTGTTTCTAGGGCAGAGATTAAATATTTTTGCCCCTTGTACTCTTTCTAGTTCTTACCAGCAGTGATTCTCAGCCACGCAGAACACATTCACGAGAGTCTTCACATGCATCATGCAACAATAGAAGAAAATGGACTACCCTTCCTAAAGCCTGATGGATTCCAAAAACACACATTAGGTCAGCAAAACCACTTCTTGTGGCTTCAGGGAATGCTTACCATACCCCAATTAACTACCCCAAACTCTCTTTCTATAAAGGAGAAACATTCTGAAGTTTGACTGCATTATGTATCACTCTCACACTTTCCATTTCATTTCTCCACAAAACAGGTAAAGCACAGGTGGTGGGAGAGCAAGTTTCTTCCACTCCACACCATCAATGTGCCTCAGCCCCACTCAGAAGCACCCTCCTCTAACAGTAAGTGGAGATCAGCCTACACAGCTCATCCAGCCCTGGACCCGTGGGCTGAGATGGGGGGGCGGGGGGGGAGATTTGGTGCCAATCGCGCTGGACAGTTTTGTGACATGAAGCAGACATGCCAATATTTGAACATGGCAGCACCAGCCAGGCACAGGGAGCAACCTTGTCACTAAGCTGCCCGCCCTGGACGTGGCCACTCCTAAATCTCATCCCGCCGCACTGGCGCCCCAGGAGGGGGAAAGGCGCCCAACCTCTTTCCTACCCGCGAGCATGACAAGGGGGTGGGGACCCCCGCTAACATCCAAGGTGGGGGAGGCCGCCCGACGGCGTCCTCCTGAGGGAGCCCCGGGCAAGGATATCCCCAAACACCAGGCTGCCTCTGCCCGAGTCGCAGACGGTGACGCCCGGCGGGAGGGCAAAGGGCTTCGCGCCGCCGGCTGCAGCTCCGGCTCCGCCCCCGTCGGGCCCGCCCGGCTCCTTCACCGTCTCCCTGTCAAAGAACACGAAGCGGCGCCACTGCAGGTAAGCAGCCATCTTGGCGAGCAGGCCCGATCTGGCAGGGCTCAGGTGACCGGGCCGCCGTAGGGCCGCCTCTCCTGCGCACGTGACGGACGGCGGGCCGAGACCCTGTCACGTGGGGCGCTGGCGCTGCTGGGAGCTGTAGTTTTCGCGCGCGCAGGTGCGCCGTGCGCATGTGCCATTTCCGGAACGCGCCACCGCCCGGTACAAACTTCCGAGTCCCGGCTTCCGGCCGCTGTACTGCGAGTAAGGTCAGCGGAGCGAGCTGGGTTGCTCGTGGGAGGAACGTCAAGCGGGCGGGTGAGAGTTTGCAAGATCGAGGCCTGAACATGGAGCTGGCCCTGTCATAGGGCACAACGTGTCTGCAGGTTACGCCTCAGACGAGTTCCTTATTGATGGGCCTTTTGTCCTGGTTGATAGCGGAGTGATTGCCCACACACCGAGATAATATAGGAGGAACCCTATTCAGTAAATATAGGGCCTGGCTTACAGATGGATAATGCTTCAGTATAGCAGCATTGCTTTTTTAAGGTTGCAGATATTGCTTCAAACCAATATCACGGAAGGGCCCGCCAGACGCTAGAGCTAACCCTTTTAAATACCTAAAATCATGGATCCCTAGGGTAGTTTGATGGATCGCGTTAAGGTTACAATAATGCAGACAAGGTAACAAGTAACAAAAAGCAAGTCTTTCACACAAAAACTATACAACACTTTCTTGTTTCATCCTAAAAGCACTTGAGTTCTCCTACTCTAGAATCGTGTTAATTCAGGAGACTAGAACACATTATAAAACAATAACATTTCTGATAGTTGTAGTTTTTTCTTGCTTTCTCATTTTGCAAATGTTTGGTTAAAAGCTGACTGTTTCTTTATTGGAGATTTATTAAGCAAAAGCCTCCCTCTTCTACCTCATGACAGACTTGGGGGCCAGATGAGTTCCTGGTCTTGAGATGGGAAGAAAGGTAGTTTTTTGTTGCTAGTGTTTTACCCCTGAAGCCAGGAATTACATCACACCTCCCCATGCCTCATTAAACTTGTAAGAATCTTTATTCATGTGTTGTGATGCCTATGTGTGATACTTACATAGAACCCAGGGCCTCATACTGCCAGGCCATGGAGAAGGTATACAGACCTCTTCCCCTGGAGCACACACATGCAAAAGACTTCATATGCAGCCATAGTGTTTTCACGGGAGGATGCGTAGAGTTTTCTTTGCCTACTTATGTCTCATTAGCCCCACTGAGCACGCACACAAGGGTCTTTACGGTCTGCACTGACATATTCAAGCAGGGAGCGTGCGTACAGGAGCCTTCACATGGTGTACGCATGAAGTTTCCATACATCTCCCCACCTTCGGGGCATGCACTGGCTCCTCACTCACCGCCCAGCTCCGGCCCCCAGGTGCATTCTCGGAGGGGAGCGCTGCTCCATGTGCGCCAATGGAGTTGGAGCGTCCCACGTGCTTCCTTCCGGCTCTTCTGAACGTGGCCCAATGGGGCTCATGGACTGCCCGGATTGGCTCGCGGGGCCCGGCTCTGTTAGTCGCTCCAATGAGCGCGCGCCGCGTCCGGGCCGGAAGTTGCGCGAGACGCCGGGGCCGCTGCCGCTACTGGGACAAGTGGCGGCGGGGCTCGCGCAGAGCGTGCGGCGAAGGCGGAGGTGAGCGGCTGGCGGCGGAGCGCGGGGCTGGGAACCCGGCGCGCTCCGTGCCCCCGGGGGGAGGCGCCCCAGGCTCCGAGCCCGGCCACAGGCCTCTCTGTCGGGGGGTGCGGGTGTGCCGGGGGCGGCTGGACCCGAGCCCCCCGGGGATGCGGGGAGCAGCGCGCTCCCCGCTAGAGACCCGCCGGGGCCTGGCCCGCGGTCCGGGGAAGGGAGCAGGGCTTTTTCACAGCCCATCGGCCGCGCCCGCCCGGTCCCTTACCGCGCGGGGCCCGGACTGTGATTTATAACCCCCCCCCCCCGGTCTGCTATCGCTTACAGCCCGTGTGTCCAGCGTGGTTTGTCCACGTTGCTCGGTAACCTGCGTATTCATGTGTGCGGGGGCTGGTGAATTGGTTACTTGACTTCTCGCTCTGCGGGCCTGGTGTGAGGCTGCTGCTGTAGGTGTGTTTCTCGCCCATCAGCACGGGGGATGGTGCATATAGAACCCGTTTTATTTTCAAATTTCAGCTTGGGTTGTTGGCTGTATAGTGACTAAGCATTTGCCTTTGCCCAGCCCAGAAGCTACTCCCGGGAAGGCCAGCTTTAATAGAGAGTGGGGGGCATTGACCCCCTCTAATATCTTTGCAGGGCTGTTGAGTTTAGGAATGCCTCTGTAAGCCACGAATGTGTAATGTCAAGGTTAGTACTGCTTTGCTGAAGCAGTGCCGTGTGTGAAGAAGTGAAGGCAATAAATAAGTACATACTGCCTGTACTGGTACGTCAGGGCAGTCTAGAACAGTTGACCCGTCTCTCCTGTCTTCAGGTGGGATGATAAGTGTTGGGTGTAATTTCTTTAAGGTGGTGGCTGCTTTCTGTGCTGTGACATGATTCATTGCCACATCTGCCCAGAAAATCTGCATTGGAGTTACTTGAAAGGCCTGGTGGGGAATATCAGTACATATGCAGGTTCCTTTTGTCAGATGCATGAGCACAAGATATAGTGGAGTGGGATTTTAAAGAGCAGTTGTTGCTACAGTGGATATTTATTTCCAAGTTAGATGCAGTTCTCTTAACAACATTTCCAAATATTTTAAAAGGCTATGATTAACATGGATTTAAATCCATGGTGATAGTTTCTCATGATTAACCTTTTAAAAAGCAGTAGGTCCTTTCTACTAAATGGAGGCACTTAAGAAAAGTGCAATTAAATGTTTCTAATTTATTTATTTTTAACTTTCCACACAGGTATCAGTGTCAGAGACAACTGATGTTTTATATTGCCCTCTTTGAAATTTTTGGGGATGAAATGATTTCACTCATCTTCAGACAAAGGGCCACTTATGTAATCTGTTACTGAAATGCAACCCTCTCTAGTGTGAAATGCAAAAACTTTCTAACAGTGCACAAAAACTGCATACAAGTTTTACAGGAAGTGCGGACTGTCATATCCAATTTAAACTGCAATTTAAGGAAGGAGATGTTAAGGTTTTTATAACAAATATGTGCGCGTTTTGGAGAAACCTATGTGGGCACTAAAAGTGAGTTTGCTATTTGTGACCCACAAAATGGTTGGCTACTCTAGCAAGCAAGAAAATTAGTATTTTGTTGAACTATTGTAAAACCAAAATTAATATTCCAAACAGTTTCTTAAATTAACTTTATTCTAAGAATGAACTATATTTGTAAATCAGAGATGGGTGTAAACTACAATCCTGGATCCAAACTCTCTGAATTTGGGTTATGGGTAGAGCCAGATAAGACTTTTATATTTCAGGTTTATCTTGACTGTAAATATTTAATATGTGGTTTTATTTATTAGTTGTTGGCATAAAGGAGAAAAATTCCACCACATGCTGAGAATTTCAGTGCCAGATTTGTTAATTAATCTTTGCTGCTTATTTTCAGCAAGATATTAGCAGTTTCAATGGCCATGATGACACAAGTGCCCTTGTGGTCTCTGACCTTCCTCCTGCTGGCCTGTCTTCCATCAGAAACAGGTATGTGCACTTTTTTTGGATATTTACAACCTGATAAGTGTTTGAGGGAAGTTTTAAAAAATCTGCGCACTAGGGACTAGCTGGTTCTGGGAACAGCCAATGGGATATGCCTCCAAGATCGTGACTTGAAGTCCAGCCTGAAAATTATAACTCTCCAGCTGCTGTTTGGGGATTTTTGTGAAATGAGTTGGTAGGTTTTGGTCCTGTTCTCAGCAAATAAATGTGTCTGTTGCAAAAAAAGCAGTTAGTATGATTGGTCCCTCATTTGCAGACTCAGCAGAGAAGCTAAGTATTGATTGGGTTAAGGAGACTGCATCAAGCATCACTCCCTCCTCACCACTAGAGGAGGTCTCTGCTGGGTTGTGGGGAGGTACATCAGTAGCTGGTGCAGGGGACGAGCTTGGGGCTAGAGGATTTCTCTCTCCAGAGCTCTCATTCTAATAAACTTTCACGAGCATGAAATTCACAATATTGTCTCACTCTTCTAGTTTAAGAGAAAGAAGCATATCAAAATAAGCAATTTAACTGCAGTTTATTCAGAACTGGGGGATAAAATTAAATGGCAAACAAAATATAGAGGTGCAAGACGAAGAGCTGAAGCTGACCGTCCTTGACGTAATTGACATGTTAGTCCTAAAATGTATTAAAATGAACAGCTTAGCACTGATGAAGTCCAGGGAGGCATGGAACTGCCCATACCTCAGCATGTTGGCAGTGTTGTTCTAGCCGTGTTGGTCCCAGGATATCCGAGAGACAAGGTGGGTGAGGTCATATTTTTTTATTGGACCAACTTCTGAAGAAGAGCTTTATGTAGCTCAAATTTGTCTTTCTCCAGCAGAAGTTGGTCCAATAAACTATATTACCTCACCCTCCGCTTGTCTTTCTCATACCTCAGAATGGTATTTCCTCACCTTCCTGTGGATTCAATACTTAAGGATGACCCCCACTCTTCTCTCTCTACACCCCTTCCCAAGAGTATGCCAGGAGAACTTGCTAACTGAGAGCGGTTTTTCGTGGAAAAAGTACAGCTTCTCGCATCTATTCCTTTTGCATTGCAGATGCTCTTGCTGTGATGTCCGTGGACCTGGGCAGTGAGTCGATGAAGATAGCAATCGTAAAACCTGGGGTGCCCATGGAAATCGTTTTAAACAAGTAAACTATAATTCTTCTTCTTGGTCTGGCGTGTTCATAGAATCTCAGGGTTGGAAGGGACCTCAGGAGGTCATCTAGTCCAACCCCCTGCTCAAAGCAGGACCAACCCCAACTAGATCATCCCAGCCAGGGCTTTGTCAAGCCTGACCTTAAAAACCTCTAAGGAAGGAGATTCCACCACCTCCCTAGGTAACCCATTCCAGTGCTTCACCACCCTACTAGTGAACAAGTTTTTCCTAATATCCAACCTAAACCTCCCCCTCTGCAACTTGAGACCATTACTCCTTGTTCTGTCATCTTCTACCACTGAGAACAGTCTAGATCCATCCTCTTTGGAACCCCCTTTTAGGTAGTTGAAAGCAGCTATCAAATCCCCCCTCACTCTTCTCTTCTGCAGGCTAAACAATCTCAGTTCCCTCAGCCTCTCCTCATAAGTCATGTGCTCCAGCCCCCTAATCATTTTTGTTGCCCTCCGTTGGACTCTTTCCAATTTATCCACATCCTTCTTGTAGTGTGGGGCCCAAAACTGGACACAGTACTCCAAATGAGGCCTCACCAGTGCCGAATAGAGGGGAATAATCACGTCCCTCGATCTGCTGGTTCCCGTATCAGGAAACCTGGGAGGAGATACAGGTCATGATGGCAACTCCTGTCTCTGCACCTTCTGTAAAGGCTTTCTATACTCATTTTTTTCAGGGCTTGAAACAGCCTATCACTAGAAGGAAACTTGTCCAAGGGAATGGAGGAGCCTACGCTGTCAATATTTGCAGGATATAATCATTGATTTAGAAGAAGTTTTTAGCCCTTATGATTAAGAAAACCTTCCAATTGTGACCCAAATTCAAGAGATGCAGTGTCATTTTCCTGCATCTATAGTGCCTTTACTGCTTCGCAGCTTTGCCAAACTGCCCAAAGTATCGCTAAAACTGGTTGGTTGCACTGTAACTATTCAGAAACCTGTGGGCAGTAGTGAAACAGAAAAGAATCACCTGTTTCACTCTGCTGTTGGCACTGGAGCTAGTCACTGGCTTGGATGATGGGAAGGGTGGGAGGAGCAGAGGCTGGGAGAGGGGTAGAATAGCAGAGAAACCTCCATCTTGTAGCAGTCAGCAGTCTGAAAAAGGAAGATGAGTGGATCCTCTCCCTGCTCGCCAAAGGTCAAGTATCTGTTGGTGGGAAGAGGGAGCTCGTTCACTCCCATAGGCAGAAGGTGAGAGTCTTCAAGAGTATCCGGCATTGGAGAGGGTTCAGAGAAGAGCCAAGAGAATGACCAAAGGGTTAGAACAGGGGTTGGCAACCTTTCAGAAGTGGTATGCCGAGTCTTCATTTATTCACTCTAATTTAAGGTTTTGCGTGCCAGTAATACATTTTAATGTTTTTAGACGTTCTCTTTCTATAAGTCTATGATATATAACTAAACTATTGTTGTATATAAAGTAAATACAGTTTTTAAAATGTTTACGAAGCTTAATTTAAAATTAAATTAAAATGGAAAGCCCCCCGGACCAGTGCTCAGGACCCAGGCAGTGTGAGTGCCACTGAAAGTCAGCTCGTGTGCCGCCTTTGGCCCGCGTGCCATAGGTTGCCTACCTCTGGGTTACAAAATGTCTCATAGTGATAGACTCAAGGTGCTCAACCTAGCGTAACAAAGAGAAGGTTCAGGGATGATTTTATTACAGTCTAGAAGTATCTACATTGGGAGTAAATATTTTATAATGGATTCTTTAATTTGGTAGAGCAAGTTATAACAAGATCTATTGGCTGGAAGTTGAATGTTGACAAATTCAGATTGAAATAAGGCATACTTTAACAGTGATGGTAATTAACCATTGGAACAATTTACCAAGGGTCATGCTGGATTCTCTCACTACCAATTTTTAAATCAAATTGGCTAAAGATCTGTTCTAGTTCAAACAGGAATTATCTGGGGAACCTTCTATGGCCTGTATTTTACAGGCAGTCAGACTAGATGATCACAACCGTCCCTTCTGGCCTTGCAATCTATGAATCTGCTAGCCAAAGGTTGATGCGAAAGATGGCTTCCCCAATGAGGTTGCAGAAGATGCTTGCCAGAGAATTGCTTCTGAACCTCACTTTTTGAGGGTGAGCTAATCATTTGTTTGTCTCAAGCTAGAATGTCTCAGGTAACTTTTCCAAGTTATGACGTTGCTATTCAATAACAGCCCTTCTTTGTCATGCAACTGTCTCTTACCATCCTTCTGGAGTTAGGAGTAGAGTGTTGGGGCAAGCTGGGGACGGTAATAGGTCATGGAGGTACTGAGAAATCAGAAGCACACTGAGGTTACTTTAGAGTGGCCTTCAGCTCTGAGCCATTTGTTAGCAGTTCAGGAAAGTGCTGCCTCTGGCATTCTAACGCTTTGGTTACCTTCTTCCAAGCTTCCCAGCAGTATGGAAGCAGGGATAAATCATAGATGCCTTTCAGATAGCCATTGTAGGTGACATTGCACTGAACTGTACTGCATCTCATTCTTGGAGAATGATCAGTTAGCGCAGCAGCCCTGGAAGGAGATGCTGCTATTGGAAAAACTTCAGACTAATCAATGATGAGCTATGTCTAGCACGTAGCCTCAGTTCCTGGTGGCATCTGAGTATCCTTCCTGAGTTCCTCTGCATTAAACATTCTCCGCCTCATCAGTGGAGGTTGTTTGCAATGGATGTCCACCTGTCACATTTTTTATCCTTTTTTCTTGCTTAGAGAGTCACATAGGAAAACGCCAGTGACTGTAGCCCTGAAAGAAAATGAGCGTCTCTTTGGCGATAGCGCGGTGGGAATGGTAAGACACAAACTCACCTAAATTCCAGCTGCATATCTTGTACATATACCTGTATACAAAACCCGCATTCCATGTGTATTCTCTACACTAGTCCCTTGGAGATGGGTGTCTGAGTGCTCAAGTTAAGAAAATTGTACCCCCTCATCTTGTACTATTTCTCCTATGGAAACCCTAGTTACGTGTGGTTTCGTCTCTGCTTTTTACCAGCCTGTCAATCTTGGCTCCCATAGCAAATATTCTTTCCCAAATATATGCACACAGCACGGGGTTGGTTGGGTGGGGTTAAGTGAAAGTTACCTGAGTGTCAGGACTGAGCTTTATCATTTCGGGTGACTTGCTCTCGTCCTTTCTGCAGTCCATAAAGAACCCGAAGATAGCACTCCGGTATTTTCAGGACCTGCTGGGTAAACACATAGATAACCCTCAAGTGACACTGTACCATCGGCGTTTCCCACAACATGAGCTGGTAAAGGATGAGAGGAGACAGACGGTTATCTTCAAACTGTCCCAGTAAGTGACCGACTCTAGTTGTCTCCTGAGACCTTCACTGCTGTGTTGCTTATGAATCTTGCAGGAAAATGTCTCCTCTAGCATGTCGGCAGCTGACTCTCACCACTCGAGAGAGGGGAAATACTGGTTTTGGCTTTCTGTGTAGCATGGCCAAGCAAGGAAAGCTTGTTGTATGTGTCGTTCTAGGAGAGCTGCTCCAGACAGCTACAGATGGAGGTATAAAATCTCTCTGGGAAGGAATGCCCACCTTAAAGGCCCAGTTATTGAATTTGGAGCCTGTCACTTCTTGGTTATCAGTTCAAATTCCACCCAGGTCAGTAGTGAAAACAGTGAAGTGAGCTTGGGAGGAGAGAGGTGTCATTACAGTTTCCAGTCAGCAGGGACCGACATCCCAAATACTGCTGCAATTGGCCATTTGCCAGTCTCAGCACAGAGACTGTTGAGATTATGCTCCCTGATGCTCCAAAGGCATCAGTCCAGCTCAGGGTAAAGAACTTTAGCAGAGGATAGCGTGGGGAAAAGAGGGAAGCTTTCCCTGCCACTGCCTGTGCTATGCTTGTTCTCTGGCTAAATAAAGCACTTTGGATTCCAGGACTGTCAGTCCAGGAGGAGGGAGATGGGTGGGAGATTCTTTACATCTGAAAGGCCTTTTTCCGGTCCCCTGTCCATTCATGCATCTTTGCAGAGTTTCTCTGAATGACATCTGCCAATTCTTGGGGCAGGGCTGTTGTCCAGGGTTCTCTGCACAGTGTCCTACTTGGATCCCTTGTTTTGACCCTGTGACTTGTAACCCATCCCTGTTTGTTCTTTTTCTTTTTTTTCTTTTCTTTTCTCTCCTCACCCCCCATCTCACCTGTGATCTGTTGATTTCTGGGTTTTGTGGCACCACCCCACCACCTGAGTGTGTGCCTCTACTTCCTTTGGTGAGCAGAGCTCATCAATCCCAATGTGTTGAATTATAACCTTCTGGAATAAGAATGTTCCTGCTTCATATTTATGGACCCAGGTGGTGTCTGTTTCCCACATGGTCACTGCTGGACTTTTCATTGATGGCTTATTTTTACCATTTGGTGTGTTTAAATGTGGAGCTTTGGGTCCCATGGTCCTTGTTGGGGAGGAGGGGGATACTGCTGCCAGTTCTATCGCTTTTTTACTCTCTGGCGGGGGGAACTTTTCAATTTTTTCCCTGGATCTGATAATTCCTCAGGCGTATGGAATTTTTGGACTGTCATGTTGGTGCTTCATCCTGGATTGCCCAGTGCCTTGTGAGAATTGCTAGAGAAGCTTTGGCTTTACAGTTGAGCATAACTTTTGGTGCCTGCCTGATGGAGGGTTTTGTATTCTTGCCTTTTGTTGCAGTGAAATGCAGTATTCTCCAGAAGAGATACTGGGCATGGTCCTGAACTATTCACGTGCTCTGGCTGAGGAATTTGCAGGTTGGGATGATTGTTACTGTTTTACACTATCCATACATCGTTCAGTTTATTTTGTTTAACTTCATAGGATGTGGAATTTACAGGGAAACTGGAGGGGACTGGGTAGAAGGTCTCAAATGGGATGTCTTGGGGAATCAAAAACAGGATGTTGAATCATTTAACTTTTGAAGTCATCAGTTTAAATCAAGCTTAAGCTGCTAATTATCCAGAGTTTCTAGCTGATGGCTGTTTGGTGATGTCTTAGCCAAGTTCCTTGTGGACAAGTACCCATATTTAAAAAAAAAAAAAAAAAGGCGCAAAAATCTGGTGGTTTTTAGTTTTTTTTAAGTAGCCCTCATATTGGCACCTCTAAAGAGAATAAATATAGAGACTGAAGACTTCTTTAAGTCTTTAACTAAACCATGGACTTCTCACCCCTTTTGTATTGTTAATCAAAAATGCCAGCAGCAATGGAAACTGCAGAAGAATTGGCTGGATCTGTTCTTACTGCTGTATTACAGGACTGCAGTTAACATGCTTACAATTCAGGCAGTTGTTCTACAGGGAGTTCAAACAAGGTTTTACCCCAGAGAGAATTCAGTCATCTACAGGCTGGGATTTCAGGATCCTGGAAGATTTGATTAATTGCTGAAGTCTGAACAGATTGAACATGTTCCTTTCGCAGCAGATAGTGGGAGTATGACCATCTCACAAGATGCTGTGAAGCCTGGGGGTTTGAGGTGGAAACGCTGAAACAAATTCATCCCTGGTCAACTCTGATGAGGACTTCTTTCAGTTTTACCTGGGCTGAAATGGGCCTATAGTCTCACTCTGCAGCGTTGACTTTGCTGTCACAGTCTCCATAGTTACTTGCATGTTGATAGCCCTTTTATGGAGGAGTTTTTGCACTTGCCACTCCCATGGGAAACCTCTTCTCTTCCATGCTTTGCAGAACAGCCCGTAAAGGATGCAGTGATCACCGTACCTGCATACTTCAATCAGGCGGAGAGGAGGGCAGTCCTGCATGCAGCTCAGATGGCAGACCTGAAGGTCCTGCAGCTGATCAATGATAATACCGCTGTGGCTCTGAACTATGGGGTCTTCAGGAGGAAGGACATCAATGCCACAGCACAGGTATATGCAGCTGGTGCAGAGGTGGGGGAGCTACTGAATTCCACTTGAGAGAGTGGGAAACTTAGTGATGAACTCATGGTGGTTGAGTGCTCGTCTTGGTTACTTCTGTCTGTTAATTGCTGTTACAAACCTGTGTAAGTATTGGGCAGAGCATGTGTATAAAGCAGCAAGTACATTTCTAACTGTTACGCTTTCTGATAGATATGGAAAGCAAAGAGGCGGTTTGTAGTGAAGAGAGTGGGGAACTGGGAGTTGGGACTCCTGGGTTCTAGTCAGCTTCACCACACTCTTGACCTGATTTCCCCCCACTTGTAAAATGGGGCAATGATACTGACCTACCTCACTGGGGACCGGGGGGCTGTTTGTAAAATACTGTGGAGTTCCTCAGATTGAAGGAACTCTTGATGAGAAAAGCATTACTTCTGTTTTATAAAGTAGAAAACAGAATGATGGGAGAAATAAGGACACACTCGGTAGGTCTGTTACTACAGGCTTCCAGTCCACATGGCTATTGCTGCGAGTCTAATGTTGAGTAACTGTGCTTTGCTGTCTCTCAGTGGACTGGAGCAAGTTTAGTGAATGATCAGTGCCGTCAGTGCCTGTCCCATTCCAAGCTGTGTGATCCCCAAGGTCTTCTTTCCTTCCCATTCAGGGGCAAAACACCTTACTTAGCCGTCTCTGTTTTCTTCTTTACAGAATATCATGTTTTATGACATGGGAGCAGGAAGCACCGTGTGTACGATAGTGACTTATCAGACAGTGAAAACCAAGGACTCAGGGACCCACCCTCAGCTGCAGATTCGGGGTGTCGGGTAAGAATTTCTCTTGGGTCCCATACTTAAAAGAAAATATTTACTTTGCTGGCTCTTCTAAACACAGAATGGGATGCATTTCGGAACTAGTTTCAAACATGAGTTTTCAGACAAAAGCTGGAGTCGACAGGGTGCCTTGAGTGGGAGGATTCAGTCTATAAGTAGCTTGGGTGACTTTACTTTGTGCAAAGGATAGTTGGAATGTGGACATGTTGCCAAACGTATAGGTGTAGTTCATAGCGACCCTTGTATATAAAGTACCGAACAATTTTTATTATAAAAGATTCTTGTGACTCTTTTTTTGAGAATCCTTCACACTTCCATTGTTTGTGGCAGGTCTTTGAAACTTGACATGGACAAAAGCCTGGGGCTAGAACTATGCCTCTCCTTTATTCCATGACATTTGTTCAGGTTTTAGCGGAGTTAATTTAAAAAAAGACTTTCCCTTCTTTTGCTTCTGTTCCTTGGGGCTTACACTGCTAACAAAGCAGCAGCACCACATGCTGTAATGTAAGAACACCTGGATGCTGCCAGGGCATCTGTAGCTGGGAGGAAGCAGGGAGAAGCTGGGCTGAGCTGGGCTTCCCCCTGATCCAGAATGTGTCCCATCATTCACTCTGGGAGTACCACACGGGGCAGGAGAGCCCACCTCCTGGGTTTCGATGGGGAGGGGATAAAGCTAGCAAGGCTCCCCACAACCACCTACTAGACTCATATGGTATAAGCATCCCATCCCCCATTTGCAACCTCCTCCTGCTGTCAGATAATGTAGTTAGTACAGTAGCTCAAGTGGCAACAGTTTTATGCTGAAGGTTCAAAATTCGAACCCTGCTGAAGGTGTGTGATTGTGATGGTATGGTGCTTACACTTGTCCACAAGTCTTTTTTTACCCAAAAAATAAAAACCCTTTGCAAATTACTTTTTTTTTTAAACTACATTAAAATATATTTAGTATTAAAATAAAGCACTCAAAGGTTGGGAAATGCCATATTTATAGTTGTCCATGCAATGTTAATTCTGCCTCTTTGTCCGACACATGTACAGTACCAAATGAGGCAGGGATCCTGGGGCTATGAGGATAGACAGTATGTGTAATTAAAGACGGTCTCATAATGCATATGCACAAGATTCCACAGGCAACTAAATCTGGCATTTGCATCTGGATTTATAATTGTAAACCTAAATAACACTTTTAGCATAGCTTACTTGTATGTGAGATAGTAGAAGTTGGTTCATTGGGTTGAGGAAGTTGGATATTCTTTTGGGGAGGAGATAATACAAGGCTTGCTAGGAGAGGAAGGATGACCATGCTATGGAGGTTGGGGGTGTGTAGGGGCTGCACATAAGACCACAGAAGAGACAGAGTCCTGTGGCACCTTATAGTCTATAAGGTGCCACAGGACCCTTTGTCGCTTCTAAAGATCCAGACTAACACGGCTACCCCTCCGATAAAAGACCACAGTGTCTTCCTGCCCATAATATTTAAAGAACTAGTTGCAAGAAAATAACTTTGGGATCTGAGTTAGACAAAGCCTGACTTTTCAGGAGCTCATCACCTTAAGCACCTTTAGTGTGTCTGTTATGAAGCTCGAAGGCTGTTGGGGTGGTGAATTCATCTAGTTCAAATGGTACATTTGTTCTTCTGAGCAGACTCAATATCCATTCATAGTCACTCCTAGCTGAGTGTGTTGTAGTACAGTGAAAACCCGCTATAACGCACCCCGCGATAACGCGGATTTGGATATAACGCGATCATAAGGTGGCTCCGGCCGCCCCAAGCAACAACAAAAAAAAGCATGCAGAGCGTGCTTCCTCGGTTGGTACCTGGAGCTGACCCTGGCTCCATCTCCTCCCGATCCCCCGCTTCCCCTTTTGACAAGAAGAGAACAGACGGGCTTGAAAGTGACTGGCTTTGGCCAGAGGAGAGTGGCTTGAACTGACCTGCTTGAAACTGACAGGCTTGAAATGGCTTTAGAGAAGACAGCTTGAAACTGACCAGCTTGAAACTTCTCTGCTTTGAGAAGAGAAGAGACCAGCTTGAAACTGACCAGCTTTGGGGAGAAGAGACTAGTCCGGCTTGAAAGGGTAAATTTTCGTAACGCCACTATAATGCGACCCCGCATTTATCGCAATCGAATTTTTTGGACCCCAATTATCGTGTTATAGCGGGGTTTCACTGTACTATTGTCTTGTGCACAGTTTTCCATGGCTGATTGAAACAGTTTGAAAACAAGGTCTTAAATGTGTAGGGTTTAAAACCTATTGGGGGATATACACCTTTAGAATTCTGTGTGATTATGTAAAGAGAACTATCCGGAACAACTAGCCTCATGCAGCTGCAGGAGCTTGAGTTTTTTGATCAGTGACATTAAAAGCCAAACTTGTTTGTTTAAAGCCACGTTGTTGTTTATACAGCAAAATCATGCACTGGAATTTGGTGAGAGAATTGTGCAGCATTCAGGATTGCATGCAATCCCTCTTTGCAGCATATTGTTGTTATAAATGATTTACAGGTGAGAGGAGTCTTGCATGCTCTTGTAAGAGTTGTAAGATCCGGGCCAGCTCAGGAATTCTCTTCTGGGTAGGGAAGGTACTTGCAACTCCAGGTTCCGTTATTGACTTAATCCATCCAGGTTGAGTGTCTGCTTCTGGTTCTTATTCTCTGCTCAGATTTGACCGCACCCTAGGGGGATTGGAGATGGAGCTCCGGCTCCGGGATTACCTGGTGAAACTCTTCAACAAGCAGCAGCCTTCGAAAGATGTTCGTCAGAATCTCCGGGCCATGGCCAAACTGCTAAAGGAGGCCAACCGCCTGAAAACTATCCTGAGTGCTAATGCTGACCATGTGGCCCAGGTATGTACCTGTGCTGCAGGAAATCCCCCTTCCTCAGGAATGGGGATGACTTGGGTTAAGAGTGAGTCTGGGAGAGCTCTGTCCCTCTGCTTTACATAATCTTTACACTACAATGTTCTCTCCCTCCACCCTTGCCCAGAAGACACCAATGCTGATGGCTTTTCTAAACTGATTTTGCTTAATGAGCAGCAAAATCCAAGTTCTCACCAGTTTAAGTCCATAATGTTATTAGTTTGAGAAATGTTTAGACCTAAATGGCTACCAGGAGCATGAGATTTAGACAGCTGTTGCATCCAAGGCATCATGTAAAAGGATAGGTTACTTTCCTAAGGTGCAGTGGAGTGGCTGGAACACCTAAGCCAACCCAGTGGGAGTTGGAACAACGTTAGCTTGGAGAATGCTGCGTAATGTGAAGCTGATGGCTTTTTCTCTCTGACTTCCTGGCCAGATTGAGGGGCTACTGGATGACGTGGACTTCAAGGCCAAAGTCTCCAGGCAAGAGTTTGAGGACTTGTGCTCCGACTTATTCCAGCGGGTCCCAGGGCCTGTGCTGCAGGCACTGAGCAGCGCAGAGATGAACCTGGTAGGTCCAGGGATACTTTGACAAGTGTGGGGTCCTCTGATGGTGAGCTGCTGTTGCATCACAATCATTGCTGTTTGAGAGGGGTCTGGTTTGGGAAGGTAACTCACCCTGGTGAGAAGTGCAGGCTCCTTCCTGAGGGCAGAAGTGGCAGTGCAGAAGTTACCACATTGCCATGTGTAATGGGGGTTTACCCCTGTTGTGGAAAATTAACCATCCATTGTGTTTGGATCAGAATTGCCTGAGGCTCCTTTATTTTATACGAGCGTATATGCAAGGAGAGTCAGCATAGTCCCATGCAAGGTGGCAAGTTGCTCTGCCCTCCTTAAACTTTAACCAGCTTATAAAGGTTAAAACTGCAGACAAATTACACATACTTCCGTATTAATTACCTTGTTTAGAATACATTGCAAATTCAATGCAGGTCAAAAGCAAAGCCAGCAGAACGAGCATTTTCCATATTTAGGTTTTTCCTGTTATTCACTATCTACCCTTTTTCCTAACTGCAGTTATCTATTTATTAAACTTCTGCTACTGCAAATTATTCTATTTGGGGCCTTTTCCACTTCTGCCTCCCCCTCCTTCCTCCTATACACAGAAACAAGCTGAACCAAAGTTCAACACAGCCTAGACACAAGCTTATCCAAAGTTTTAAGGCCCACACAGCTTGGCCAAAGTCTTGGGCCCCCCAGATTTGCCTTCATACCCCCATCACCAGCAAGGCAAGGGAAAAGACCCTGTTAGTCATGCTCTGCTCGGGTGGTGTGGGGGGTGGGAGAGAGTTTAACTAATTACCTCCTGGACAGAGAAGGCAGAGCTAAGATTTATAAGTAGCCTGAAGGAACTAATTTGGGGGGACATAGAGAGGAGACAGGTCTCTCTGAAGGAGAGAAGTACTGAGCTAGGGCCTACAAGATTAAAGAAATTGAAGTCGAGTGTATTGTATTTTGTTTAAAGCTGAACCCCAGAAGGGGACTAGACTGTTGCATGACATGGACAGAGGGCTGCATCACAGAAGACTCTCTGAAGGAGTCCATGGAAGAGAGAGGCTGGGTACGGCCCACACAGTTGAGGGAGTTGAGGGCATGCACTTATACCATGTCACACAGGTTTCCGTGATTGCCATGTGCACTGGTTGCCTATAAGCTAGGATTCAGGTCAGGGTTTTACTGACTATTAAAAAGTCCTTAATTTTGAGGATTTAAGAATGTGTTTCCACCACATCTCTTGGAGGCATCTGAGGTTGGCCTAGCTTTCACCATAGATCAGGAATCTCATTTCTGGATGTCTTTCCAGAGGGCGCATGCCTGACTGAGGTTATGTCCGGATGTGACTATCTTCAGAGAGAAATTTCATTTCATTTGTTCGATGCTTAGATTCTAAGGTGGCAGGTGCCTTAGATTCCTGAGAATCCCCTAGATGACTGTCTTTGGGATGCAGTGCCATGTCTCTTTGCTTCAGCACCTTTCATGGCTGTGGTTTCCATCTCCTCTTCTCTGGACCACTGTTTCAATAACTGGCTCCTCTGGCATGGAGCCTGATCTGGGTTTGATTTTTGTTAAATAAGGTGCGGTATCCCAGATGCTGGAGACAGCTGCTCTGTAAATCACTCATGTCTGTTGGGCCTGATCTTGAAGTACTCACTCAGGCACAACTACTTTGGGAGTTTACTGAAATGAGGACTTAAGATTTTTGGACCCCAGTCTTATGTTGGAGAGCGGGGTTGGTAGTGTGACTGCTTGCAGAGCACTAAACAGTGGATGGTGGGGGGATATTGAAGCAGTGAACTTGGCTTTTTCCAAAAATACATTCTCAAGGCAGAACCTGATTGTCTGTGAACTCCTAGGATGAAATTGACCAGGTGATTCTAGTGGGAGGTGCCACCCGAGTCCCCAAAGTGCAGGAGGTTTTGCTGAAAGCCGTGGGCAAGTAAGTAAATGAGGCCTCTCTGCCATGTGCCTTTTCTCAACAACCTTGTGTTTGTACTGGTGACAGAGAAGCTTGCATATCCCTCCACCTTGCTTTGCAGAGATGAACTGGGGAAGAACATCAACGCAGACGAGGCTGCTGCTATGGGTGCAGTCTACCAGGCGGCTGCTCTGAGCAAAGCCTTTAAGGTCAAGCCCTTCATTGTTCGGGATGCAGCTATTTTCCCCATCCAGGTGAGCTTCCCGTTGTCTCTTTTGGGGGAGTAGGGTATACTGTGGGTTGGCATTGGGAGAAGTGATGATAAATAAGCAGTGGGACGTTGTGGCGTTAGAATGGCATTAGGGAAACCTACGGGCTTTAGTGCTGAAAGGGAAATGGTGCTCAGTCTGGAATTGTATGTGGAGCCTCTGGAAGAAAAGATACTAAAGTATTCACCCTGGGTGCTTTGGGCAAGTCTCTCACTTCTTTATCTGGTAACATGGGGTAATGCTTACAGTACCCATACGGTGGGTAAGGATTGTCTACCAAGTGCTTTGGAATCCTGTGATCAAAGATGCAATGTAGGGCAAAATGTTCCTGTTAGTGGCTGATTGTCTGCTCTTGCCCACATGATGCAGGTGGAGTTCACCCGCGAAGTTGAGGAGGATAAATCCAAGAGCATGAAGCACAACAAGCGAATTTTGTTCCAGCGTATGGCACCATATCCACAGCGCAAGGTCATCACCTTCAACCGCTACACGGATGACTTTGAATTCTATGTCAACTATGGAGACTTGGCTTTCCTGAGCCAGGATGACCTGCGGTGAGTGGGGACAGGCATTTGCACAGACTTGCCTCCCGGCTGATAGGTGCTTAGCTGGAGAAGCTTGCATGCAGATGGATGGCCGACGAGGCACGATTTCAGAATCTTTGCTGTAATCCTTCTATAATTGAGAAAGCCAAGCTGTGTAGTTATCTAACATTGCAGTAGTGAGAAGTCTCCTCTCCACTTTAACTGGTCCCTCACTGGCATTTTCACCAGAAGGGCCAAGGGTAAAATGACCTGTTGGTACTGTGGTAGTACTGTGGAGACTGAACTCCGCTCTCATCCTAGAGCTAGTACCTCCAGGTCAGGCCCATTGGGAGAAGGCAATATGGGGAAAGCGCACACTGCCAGTGCCTCAGGGCTGCTTGTTCTGTGGACAGATGATTCTAGTCTCCAAGACAGTTGTTCTGACACCTTTTGCCAGCACTAACTTCTCTTTTGTGTGTGCGCAGACTCCCTCTCTGGCTATCCCTTCTCTGGTTCTTGGGCTCATTTGTTGAGTCTGTGACCTTCCCATCAGAAACAACTGATTACCATAGGGCATTGGTGTGAAGAAGTACCCAGCTTTCTGTTGCCTGTTCAGACACTTTGCCAGTGAGTGGCATTGGAACAGTTGCAATGTGGCAGATGGGGTGAGGGTCCCCATTCGTGCGGGTAACTGACGCTAAGTGTGTGAACCAATACGAATAACACCAGAAACGGCAGCCTGCTCAGTGTCTGGAATTTGGCTGAAGCTCAGAAGTGATTGGCCCCAGTGGGGCCGAGCTGGGAATAGAACCCCAGAACACTGGAGTAGATTGGGGACAATGCTGAAGTAAAGTTGGGGAAGAGGGATGGCTGCCCACTTTGCTGCTTAGCCTTCTTTGGTTGGTGTCTGTTCATTCTCTCAATCTTGCCTTGGTTCCCCTCAGAGCCTTTGGGTCCTTGAATCTCACCACTGTGAGGCTGAGAGGAGTTGGGGACAGTTTCAGGAAGCACTCGGATTATGAGTCCAAAGGCATCAAAGCTCACTTCAATATGGATGAGAGTGGAGTGCTTAGCCTTGACCGGGTAAGCACCAGCCAGCTAGTGCCATCTATGTTCCCCTCCCTTTCTTGCGCAGTCTCCCTACCCAATCCCTACAGGTGCTGCTAAGAGACCTTTGCTTTTAAAATATATTATCTCTTTGTCTCTGCTTCCAGGTGGAATCTGTGTTTGAAACTGTAGTCGAGGACAAGCCAGAGGAGGAGTCAACATTAACAAGTAAATACACTGTACTGTTCACATTTTGTATTCAGACAAACTGTTGCTTTGAAATCATCATAACTCAGATAGTTAACTGCACCACGTTTCTCTGAAAGAGACAGGTCCTGTGGCTGGGGACAAGTGACCAATTAAGTAAAGTACTCTGGACAGGTACCCAGAGTTGTGAGGCACTTCACAATTACTTGTCCTTAGTGTGAAGCGGTCTTATCTATGCCTGTTGTAACTCAGCTTCCTGAAACCAACAGCCTCTAGCAACACAAGCGCTGCCTGCCAGGCCTCCACACACCTCATCCTCTGTGTAGGTTAGCTATAGGCACTCACCGACCCCCGAGTCCTCAGAGCATTCCCTGTGGCGCCCAACCATTGGCCGCTCACATAAATTATCCAGTTTGCTATCTCTAAGGGAACAGAATAAACACAGCTTGAGTGTTACAACGCAGGATCAGGTCCTTCGTGACATCCTAGCACAGAGATATATTTATAATGACAACAATCATAAGTTGTGGTTTATAACGAAAACAATCATAAACGGAGATTGAAGAAATAGCGAGAATAATACTGGAAACCCAGAAATGTTTACATGTAAAACAAAAAGTATAACATGCTTGGTAGAGCCTAAACTTAACTTTAACAAGCTGCTTAACTTGTCTAAAGTACTTCCTCACCTGAAGCAATCTCTCAATGTCTCCAGCCAACCTGCTAAGATTCCTCCATCATGAATGCAAAAAGCACTATTTTTGCTTCCTCGCTGAAGGATAATGGTATCCTTTTCCTTATATCACACCAAAAATCCATTGTTTGTCCCCTGAGTCAGGATTACCCGTGGGGCTTATTCCCTGGTGTGCTGACTTCATATCTCATGTTGATTTCATATGGAAATGAAATCCGTTGTGTTGGCTCACAGTGTTTAATGTACATGTAAATGGAGGCAAAAAACCTGTCTGTCAAACTTACTTTGATTCAAACTTAAAATGTATATTTTTCAGCATATATACGCATAACTCCTTACACAGCTTCAGTGCATATGTTTTGCAATTATATAAATGACCAGTGAGATCCTGGCTTTCATTTATGATCTTACATGACGTTCTTTATAGATGATAAATTCTACAAAAGCGGTATGCTAGGTGTAGTGAGTTGACAGGCCTGATGGGATTTGTTAAAGAACAGTGAATTCTTTTGGCACTGAGGAATCCTTAGGGTCGCAAGTACCTGCCTATTAGCAGATCCAAAATAACTAATAAAAACAAAATAACTGAGCATGTGCTACTAGGTGTCGGGGCAAGTCTCCCTGACCATGTCATGCACGCTCCTAAGGTGCCCATCAGCACGGTATCCAGGTATGCACCACATGCATGAGTAATACAAGGCAGCTGCATTTTCACCTCCATCAGTGAAGGTGTGTATTTAGAAGGAAACCAATCCCTTTGCTTTGTCTTGAGGGCAGCAGTGGAAGTCTTGCACATCTGGTGCTTCGCACTCTGCCTCCTCGTTGGTTGGGCTGTGATGCCAGTGACTGGAAGCTTTCCATTGTCCTGCTTTCAGGGCAAGTGCAGAGACTTACAGCTGGTGTGTAGGAAGGAGGGATGAGAGTGCATATGGGTGAAAGTCTCTTTAGGGCAGTGAACAGTGGAAAACTCAATCACTGTTTGGAGAAGCAGATTCCAGGCTACGCTTTTACAGAGATGAGGGCCCAGTACTTTGTATACAGGGGGATGTGCAGGAAGGGAAAGCGCAAACAATGGTAGTGCAAGAGTTGTTACAGCAAATATTGTCAGGATCCCAGGCTGCCCCTGGATTACTGTTGGACCTTGGAGAGGCACTTCTACAGAATTTGTGATTTTAAAGTCAAGAAAATCTGTTTTGCACTGATGAGTTACCAAACCCTGACTGACGCATGTCACTCGCTCCTGTTGTTGCTGCTCTTCCTCCTCCTCCTCTCACACTGACCTCCGGACTCCTTCAAAGACTGACATTCTGAGGTGTTTTTCCTTTTTCCTCCTGCAGAACTTGGAAACACAATATCTAGCCTGTTTGGAGGAGGAGGTCCTACATTGGAAACGGGAGAGAACCTGACAGAGACTGTTCAGGTGAGGTGCTGGCTTTGATGGGAAGGTGGGACCCAGACTGGGTGCAGTCCTGGCTGCAAAATGGAGGAGGCAGTAGTTAAACACGAACCAAATCAGGGTGACCAGCAGGACATCAAGACTAAAAACTACACACTGTAGAAGTTTGTATATGTCTCAAAGTCTAACACTGTGTTAAAAATAAACATACAGCCTTTCTGGTGGCAATCCCTTGGGCAAATGCTGCCATGGCTGCTTCTCTGATGAAGCCTCTTTGTCTGTCATTCCAGTCTCCTTTCTGGATCCTCTCTGGGTAGTGCTGTGTAGGCTACAATCTCCTGCATCTCATTGTTACAGGCTTTTGGCAGGTTTTCCTGCTACACAGACCACTTGGGCCTGGCTGCTCCTGTGTGGTTGCCAATAGGACTCTCAGTTTGCTTTCCCAGGCATAGAAAAGGGTTGTGGTTCTAAGATGATATGGTGACTTGCCTGAAGTCCTCATTGGTCTGCCCACTGTCTGTCCCCCTCTCATACCTTCTGTGCCATGTTGAACGCCAAGCTTCCAGTATGAGCCTGCCCTCTCTGTGTGACACATCTGCGTGGGATTTCCATGTAAAAACTGTGGCATTTTCCTCCGTGGTGCCTAGGAGGAAGAGGAGAGCCAGGCGGAAGCAGGAAAAGAAGAACAGGGGGAGAAACAGGACCAGAAGCAGGGAGAAGGGACAGTGAGCGAGGAGCAGGGGGAAGAGAAGCAGCAGCCTTCTCCAATGCAGGATGAAGCAGAAGCTGTCCCTCCAGAAGGAGAGAGACAGGAGGAAAAGGAGGAAGGAGAAAAAACAGCATCTCAGGTGAGCAGCTGACTCTGCAAAGGGAGACTCCCTAAAATGGTGACGCTATGCACTGTTGTACCTCAGGACTGGGATCTGACTGGCAATAATGGGGGAGGGTGTGAGAGATTCTAACCCATGTGCACAGGCTGAGCACCACAGCTTTGTTCCTGCTCATTATCTCTGAAAATAAACTCCTGACAGGCCACTGAAATACAATCCCTGCTCCTTAGGGGTAGAAGTGGAGAGTGACCTTCACTCAGGGCCTGAAGCTGAGTGTTGGGAGACTCCTTGCCAAAGTTCACTTGTGTTGTTGGAGTTTTCCCTGCAGAGAACCCTTGATATTGCCTCATCCTCAGAAGGATGTATTCAGCATTGCTTCCCATTGCCCTTCAGATTCATACCAATCCACTCTTTCCTTCCAAGGCCCGCTTTACATTTGTTCCTCATCCTGCTGTGTTGTACCTACAGTGCCATTCTGAGCTGTTAAATGCAAAGCTGTTGTGTGCAGAAGTCCATGAGAGGCAGTCATGCACTGTTCTGAATAGAAATGTGGCCTGTTGTTTGCAGCACAGGACTGGGAGCTGAGACTCCTGGGATCTGTTCTGAAATCCCCATGTAATCTTGGGCATTCAGTTCATTTTTGTTCCTTGGCTTCCCTGTCTGGGAAGCATTAAGGCCTTGCCTTAACAGTGAGAAACGATATGTTGAGGTTTTTTTATTCCAATTAACTACCTGGAAGTAAAATCCTAGAGAAGACAGGACCGTTTGTAATTCTCACACAAGCAAGCAGGTAGAGTTAAACACAAAGGAGAAGCCTTGTCTTCTCTAGGATTTTAGCACTATTTAACTAACTTGAATTAAGAAGACACCTTTTTCATAGCGGAAACAAGGCCTCTCGGCCTGTGAAGCATTAAGGCACTGCAGTCCTTCAAATTTATTTTTATAAATGTAGAACACTAGCCTATTTACTTAACCCTGGGAGCTCAAATCCACCTTATCAGGTTCTTGTGTGCCTCTCTTCAAAATATTTCTTGCAAGTGAGATGGTACTGCAAATTGGTCTTTTTATTTATCCTGGAGTTGCTTCTCTGACATAGGATCCCAAAGAAAAGGAAGAATCCGGGAAAGAGGAAGAAATGTCCAAAAGTCCTGGTGACAGCACAGCCACGAAAATGGAAGAGAAAAAACCCAAAGCCTCTAAGAAGCAGAAACTCGTGGACGAGATCAGTGTGGAGTTGGGTGTCAGTGATGTGCTTGACCTGCTGGAGGAGGAGTTGAAGAGCTCAGTCAAGAAGTACGTTTGAGGGGAGCATGCTGAAGTGAAGGGAGTAGGCTATCGGAGCAGACTGGGCTGGGGCAAAAGTACCAGAGTGAGCAACAGATTCTAAGGTGCATGTTTTGTTGAGTTCAGGTCATGTGCAGAGATGACACCACTTTCTTCCCTCCTAGAATGAATCTGACTAGTAAACATTTCAAGACTTTGTTCACCCCCACTGCCTGTATTGACCCTTCTCTTGTCACCATCCTTCTTTCAGCAGCCCCTTCAAACAAACTAGGGGTAAATGTCCCAAAAGGTGGTGTCGGAGAAAAACAAGGCCAGAAACTCTGAATGGGAAAGGAAGGAACTGGGATAAATGTGTGCAAGGGTCAGTTCTGAGACTAGAAAATGACAAGAGCAGGGAGCGGAGACAGCGCTGGCTCTGTGTGTGTTTTCACATCTCCCCCCCCCCCCCCCCCCATAGCCTTCTGCGCAGGTGAAACAGCTGATAGCAGTGGGTGCGGGGAGTAGGGGCTGATTGTCAGGAAGTGCTGGAGAGCAGATGGGGGGGCTACTGACGTATTACTGTGGCTCTTTGGCAATGTACATTGGTAAATTCTCGCTCCTTCTCAGGCTGGCCACCCCTGTTATAGCCAGTCAGTAATCAAGGAGAACCATCCTGAGCACTATGAATCTGAACATTCAAACTGGGAGAGATCTCTCCTGACTTTCCACCTTTTGGATTTGACCCTAAGACATCTAAGTGTATCCTGTAACAGGCCTGGCCTGGGTGCTGATGGGTTAGTTAATGGTGTCTGAGTGACAGGTACTGCTGCCTACAGAGATCCCTGTCTGCAAAGAGAACATCACCCCCTCTTACAGGTGCTGATGATATTTTTGCTTATTTCTGGCCTCCTTGCCCTTTAGACTCCAGGATCTGACAGTCAGAGACTTAGAGAAGCAGGAGAGGGAAAAGTCAGCCAATAGCCTGGAGGCATTCATCTTTGAGACCCAGGTAAGAGCGGTGAAAAGGGTTGAAAGCTCTGGAAAAGCAGGTGGGACAGGTTGTATACTGGCAGGGCTGAGCTGGCTGCAGAGGGTTGTATCTGTTTCAAGGTGGGGAGCGGTTGCTTTGAGGAGTTCATCTGTTGTCATTTTGAGTGTTCCCCGTCCCATATGGTGTTGGGAGGCTTTTTTCAAGACAAATGGGACCAGATTAGGGCTTAGGCCACATACTAAGTCAAATCTCTGCCTTCATAAAAGCTTTGTATATGCTGTCCCCTCCTCTGCATGTCTCAGCATCACCACGCTCTAACTGGGAAGAAACTCCAATCAGTGAGGGCAGGAGGAAAGCTCTTATTCTACATGTGAGGTCTTGTGCAGCTTTCCCATCCCACTCTTAGCTTATTGAAGGAACAGGCGGACAAATTTGGGGGTTGAATTTCCACTCAGTAGCAGGGAGCAGCCCAGGAGTCCTGCAGTTGGTTGCAGCTGCATTCTGTTGTGGGGGTTGAGACAGATTCCTTTGCTGTCTGTGCCTTCTCATTAGTCAGCAGTTAAGCTGAAGTGACCTTTACTCCTCTCAGGACAAGCTTTACCAGGAGGAATATCAGTTTGTCTCAACGGAGGAGCAGAGAGAGGAAATCTCAAGGAAGTTGAGCGAAGCCTCCAACTGGATGGAGGAGGAGGGCTATAGAGCCACGACCAAGGTACTGCTGCATGGAAGTAGGGTGTCAGTTTGCACTGAATTGCCAGTAGGTGGCAAACTGACCTAGGCTTCCTTGGTTTCTTTGATGTCCCCAAGTCACGGAAGGTGAGCTTTGAGCCACTTTGGCCCTTTTGGATGCTCTGGCACTTGGAAACCCTTTTGTTAATTTGCCCAACACTGAATTGCACAACAACTAGCTCTTCCCATCCCGGTTGCTCAACCTCTTGGATCACATAAAGCAGTTAACTTCCCATTCTACATATACAGTGTCTAGTGCCGCAACTCCTGTTAGTGTACAGGACTTGTGCTGCTGATGGGGACAGCAGGCAAAACTCCTGCAGCTCAAGTTTCTGGGATTCATAATATTTCTGGGATTAAAGGTTTGGAGCAGGTCTGGATGTCTGATCAGTTCTGTTCCTATCTGTTTTCTCCCACTTGCAGGAACTGAAAGAGAAGCTTTCCGAGCTGAAGAAACTCTGCAGGAGCCTTATCTTCCGTGTGGAAGAAAGAAGGAAATGGCCAGACCGCCTGAATGCCCTTGAAAATCTGCTCAATCACTCCAGCATCTTCCTCAAGTAAGAGCGAGGCCCTGAGGAGAAGATTTGAAGTTGTGGGTGGTGCAAAAAGCGCTGCATGTTTTTGACCCACTGATTAAACTGGAATCTGGCCTGCTAGCCGCTAAACCTATAGGGGGAACAAGGCTGGTATGTTGCTCCTTCTAGAGCCTGACAGGCATTTTAGGGAATGTGTTAATAGAAACACTCAAAGCCCATAAATTACTCTTCAGAACAGAGTATGACATCCCATGCATACTGCAAAGTGCACCCATTCTCAGGAGAGTCAGGACTGCCTTTTTCCCCCTCCCCCCCTATAGAACCCTGGTCTTCCTCTTCCTAGCAAACCCACTTGTGGGACAATCCCATGGTAAATTTGGGTCACTACTAAATGTGATTGGGGGTTTTGTATTCCATTCCCAATCACCTGAAATACCTGGGTCTTCTAGTGTTCACTTTCCTTGGACAGAAGTTACATGTATATGTAAAGCAGTAAGGTCCAAAAACATGAGTCAGTTTGTGCAAAGACTTACAGAAATTTCAAATGCCATTGATGCAAATGTTAACCCTCAACAACAATTGGAGCAAAAATAAATGTTTGTCTTTCAGGGGAGCACGAATGATTCCAGAGGCTGATCAGATATTCACAGAAGTGGAACTGAGTACCCTAGAGAAAGCAATCAATGAAACTGTGGTAAGTGATGGGGCTGGGGAGCCGATTCAGGATGTGTTGTTGGATAATGTGATCAATGCCACGACTAATGGGTTTACTTTCACTTGGGGATAGGGAGTAGAGGATGTACATCCTCTCATTAGGAAAACCTTTCTCTGTTTTAATACTCCCTGCTACCAAACTTGATTGCATATTGCTTTGGGAAGACGTAGTGATTGGAGATGCAGCTTGTTCATGTGCAATACGGGAAGGCTAGTGCCTTCCCAGTAATTAGTATTTGTACCCTTTTAAGAACAGCCATTGGCACTCTTGTTCTCTGGCCTTGTAGAGCTAAGAGGCCTGGAGGATGTGGGGATGTAAGCCTTGTTGACCATGGGCAATTAGAATGCCCAGGTGCTGTGTCTGGGATTGTGTGTTTAAAAACAGTAACTCATGCAACCAGGAAATAGCAGCATATTCATGGGGAGAGACTGACCCTGGGCTTTCCTTGCAGACTTGGAAAAATGAGACACTGGCAGAACAGAATAAACTTCCTCCCACTGAGAAGCCCACCCTGCTATCCAAGGACATAGAGCTGAAGATAGCAGCCCTGGACAGGGAGGTGCAGTATCTACTGAACAAGGCTAAATTTGCAAAACCCAGACACAAGAAGGAAAAGAACACCACAAAAACTGATTCAGGCAAGAATGCCACAGCTCCCCCCGACAGCGAGAAGGTTATCCCTCCAAAGACGGAGAAAGGAGAAGGTGAGGCACACTCAGGACAGGCAGGTGCTCCTATGAGCATCAGATACTATTGAACCACAGGTGTAATGTTCTCTCAAAGCTGTCTGCACTGAGCAAAAAGAGATTGTAATGAGAGAAATCTTTGATAAAAGTGGAAAAACAGCTGGTTCTCCTAATCAGGGAATTACTGGAGAAAGCATGGTGAAATATAGCATGCTCCAAGTGCCACTTCTGTGTCTTCTTTCATTGACGTTTGTTTGAGAAGGTGTCCAGGTTTTATAAAGCTCATGGGAGGGAAAGCGTCTGCCTTTGTGGCTTAAATAGAGACTAGAGAAGAGACCACCTTCAGCACCAGTTTGGTTTCTGCTACCCACTGTGAGGCATAGCCTTCTAAGAGGTGCTGATTCTCTGCTGCCTGAGTGGTAGCCAGCTGATTTCAGAGATTTCCTAGGTCACATCATTAGGGACACTAGGATTTAGAGCGCTCCTAGCTCTCAAGATAGCTGAGTTCTTGAGTGCCTGGTCCCTTTATAAAGATCAAACCACTCTGTCTGTGGACAAAGCTCCCCTATGCTAGCCCTGGTTCCTTTAGTGGGATATCTTAGTCAGGTCCTAGCCCGTGGGATGGCCTTCCTGCACAACTCTCAGGCCTCAGCCACTGGAAGAAGATGAGCCCCAGCCTGTTGGCAAGCTCAGACCCCCCCACACACACCCACCCCCTATTCTGACTGCTCCAGAGTTGCCTCTGGCTGCTGTTGATCCCTGCTGGACTCTTCCCTTATGGCTTGCTGCCTGATGCGTCCTCTGCTTTGCTGGGGTACTTCTATGTTTTCTCAAAGTGCTCCTATTGACTGCACTTATTGACTGTCCCATTGGCTTTCCCAGGATCAATGATGAGAAATTAGTAATCTTCTAGTGATGGGCTGCACTTGGTTCACTTAAAATCTACATTGGCAAACTTTTTCCTGTCCGGTGTCTCATCTGTACATTTGATCTTATATATCAGAGCATGGGGAGGTGTTAGGCGTGACATACTTGTAATACGACTTGTTGCACATCTCTCCCCCATAATACAGATAAACCTGAAGATGTCAGTCCAGTCAGGGAACCTCCCGTAGTCAAGGAAGCAACACTAGGTGATCAGTCCGGACCAGACACAGGTAGGGATTCATTTGTGTAAGGAAATGGAACTCCGTGACTGTGAATGTCTGTAGCCCACTGTTTGCAAATCTCTCTCCATTTCTGTTTCCCTGCAAATGAACCACAGGGTGAGAAGGAGCCTCTGGCTGCTGAGAAAGTGTCAGTGAATCAAACTTTACAACTGAGAGGGCTAGCTACAGAAAAACGTGTGGGATGGAATGGTAGCTGTGGCCCCATGAACACTAATGCTAGAACTGAGGAAAGGAAACCTGGTTGTAACCCTGTTTACTTGCAATATAGACCCACCTAAAAGGGTCACTAACTGATTTAAAACCCCGAACTGTCGTCTTAGGGCTATTACGAAGACATGGTTACATGTGCTTTAGAACTTTCGGCCGCTCTTGGAAATGGGACATTGGCTTGATTTGATGTTGCAATGATGTTCCTGTGCAGTGAGGCTGAAGGACACTATTGTACCTAACTAGGGGACTATTATAGCTGTAGTGGGTCCCTGGAAGGATCAAAACCAAACTTCTACAACCTAACCAATTGAAATGTTCTCTTGACAGTTTTTACATTCCAGTGTAAAGTTATAGGGGACTTTTAAAGAAATTGTTCCCTGCAGCATTTGGAAGTCAAACATTGCAGTCCTGTGCTAGTGTGAGAGAACCTGCAAGTGACCATAAACAAGGAAACTAATAAATTTTCATTATCCAAACTAAATTTAAATGTATACTTTAAGCAAATAGTATAGAGCGTAAATTAAACTCTTAGAAATTGTTCGGCGCGAATAATCAAGGCATTGTCTGTAACGTGGGAAGGAAATGTATTTTCCAAAAGCAACTTTTAACCTGACTGTGTGACTCTAAAGAATATCCATGTGGCAAGATATGTGGCCATGCTGATTTATCCCCTCTCCTTAAGAAGGTTTGTCTCCTTTTTAACCCCCACAGCATGGGTGAATCTCTGCCTCACCTTGGTATGTCTGCAACTGGCTATTTTTGTTCCTGTCCTCGCCAGTGCCACCACCTATCAGATAGAATTTCTGGGCTACTCAAGGGCCAGATTCTGCAAACACTTACACATATGAGTAAAGTCACTTATGTGCCTCAGTGTTGTAAGAATCAGGCCTTGGTCTCTAATCATGCCACTTGTAGTATTAGATGGTAGCTACTGCCCAAGCATACCTCTACAACTCTCCAATCCCCTCTTGTCTGGGAGTGTTGAAGTATTTAAATATTTATATTATAGTAGCCTGCAAAAACCACATTGTACAGCATGCCTGTCACTTTATAATCGTTTTTATAATTTCACTTTATTTTTGTTTCTGTTTATTACATAGAACCTGAGAGTGAGAAGAAGCCAGAAGCTAGAGAAGAGAGCAGAACAAACGATGAGTTATAACATCCCTTGAAATTTGTTCTAGCATCACATCTATTTATTTAACAGGTTTTTTTTATAATGGACCCATTTAGTTTCATGTTAAATGGAACATGACAAACAGGCTGACAACAAAATGCAATAGAGATGTACATTTTTTTCTCCTGGGAATTTCACTGTTAATTTTAGTGAGAGAGTTCTTTTTGTCTTTGTCTTTTCATGTGTTTAAAGATGACCATGTGCTCACTAAAGACTCTGACTGAGTTCCAGTACAGTCCAATTGAAGTCACCAGAGGTGGCTTTTTTGTAGATTAAAACCGTACCAAAAAAAGCCTGTAAGATTTAGGAAATAATTTGGCACGAACACTGTGGGCTGTGCCTCATCTGGTGAGGATGAAGGTGTTAAAGTATCCCAGAAACATGTCACGGAGTTCTTTGTGAGAGGTACCGAATTAAGAAACAGGATGCTGTGGCCGACAGGAAGTATATTCTCATTTTGATGCATGGGGAAGTGAAATGGAATTTGGTGGGGAGGGATGCTCCATGCCTTAGGATGAGGATTTCTGTTCATTTTTCATTAGACTAGTCCTGCTAAAGCCATCTATTTGCCCTTAGTTCTGAGTCAGGCAGAATTTGACATCGGGGAATAGGGACCTAAAGGAAGATGTTGGGATTTGGTTCAAAGTTGTAATATAAAATAAAAGGACCATAAATTATTATTTGGAACACTAAAGATATGAATGAGTATTTGATGGTGAATCTCTGACTGCAACCAGAACAGCAAATGGGAATAGGTTTTAGATGAGGAGGCACAGAATGATGAAAACTGAAAAATCTATGCTTGGTAACCTCCTCCCGCAGTGTCTTGTGAAATCAGACTGGCTTTGTTGTGAAACCTCTTGTCTTCAGTGATGGTCTCATATCTTTTTGGAAACATTCATGCTGCTAAAACACACCAGTGAGATCCTGACCTACTTCATATGCAAACCCTTGTGAATGTGCATCTGACAGTGGTCTCCATTGGCCTATTCAACCAAAATAAAAAATACTCTTCCTGACAATCTCTTTAAAATGCTTTTGTCTGTTTTGGAAAGTGACTTAGGGAATTCCTTCAACTTTCTCTGACTTTTTTACATTATGGTTCAGAGCTCTAGTCCCTCCCAGCACTGCCCAGCAGCTATGTTTTTGAAGATCACAGTGCTACCAGTAAATCCATAAGGGCGCCTTTCCCAGTACTGCTGCTTTCCCAAGCCCAAACAGAACTTCCACTAACTATGCCGATTTGTGGATTCTTAGTGTAGCTTTTCCTCTTTTATGGTGCAATCTCTCACTCAGGAGCAGATAAACAGAGGAAACACATTGTCTCAAGGGTTTTGCACCCCACTACTGATGTTGCCAATCAGCTTGAACAGGCTTCCTCCCGAGTCTTGTCTCATGCATCTAGACAGCAGGAAGTACAGATAACTGGACCTTCCAATGCTCCCTGCCCAGGGCCACTCTCAGGCTGAACTCTGTTCTTATAAGTAATCAATCCCATTTGCACACTTGAACTTGGTTTCACTGTGTTTTGAAGTCTTATTTTTCTCTGTTATAACCAAATTCCTCCTTCTCCCTAATCAACCCAGGCTCCTCTCAAAAGCTAGGACCCACTTAACTTTTCTTACAGGGACTGCAATTTTCCCATCGTCCTACCTTAAACTGTGTCATACTGCTCTTCTATGCAGGAGAGATCTCCCTTCCATCACCAATACCATCTTTCACAGCTAGCTACTGTGTGGCAACAAAACTCCTCCAACTTCTTGGTGCACCAGAGAGAGCCCAGAAACTTCTCCATAACAGAGATCTGTGGCGTTCAGATACCACTAGGACAGTCCCTTCCATCTCTGATCATGCACTCTTTTGGCTCCCAGTAACATGCTGTATTCAGTTCCATCTCATACCTTGGCTCCTCAAGAATGTCGCTGCATGCTGGAGACTGCTGCAGTGGGAGGTTAAACTTAATTATATAAATTGGTTAATAGCACTTGAATACCGAAGTTTTCCTTTCAAAAAGCAAAAGACCAATCATGGAATGGAAATAAATGTACCTAGAATGTGGTTATGGATGTTTGTGGCCCTTCTGTGGTCCTTGCACTGTAGTGAAGACCATCAAATCTTCCTTTGGGTGGAATCTCATCCCATCAAGCTGCATATATAATGACCTCTGCAATCTGATCCTTGGTAGCAGGCTTCTGGTCTCATTATTAATATTGGCCCTCAATGGTGGTGGTAGGGAAGTTTTGTGGATACTATTCTGAATTGCTGAAAGTCCATGTGTATTAGCGTTGTCTGCAAATGTCTTCTGACCGTCTTTCACCCTGTGCCTGGAGTCAGCCCTTCATAACAGAGATGAATAAACCAATAACTGCTCTGGGGGCCCATTACAATGTAATATAATTTTACCCTTGGCATTACATTTCTGTTATTTCTCAACTGTTTACATTTGTGTGGTGATTGTCAACAATGCCTCTTGTTTGTAAAGACAGTAGCTGAGCTTTCTGCTTCTGCCATTGAGCTGTGTAAGATGATGACAGATATCCTTCTATTTAATTTTTCAGAAGCATGACGGCCCAAGAGTAGGTTCAATTCACCTTTTGGGGGGCAGGGAGTGGAGCTGTGGTGGGATTTTGCAGCGCATTTTACCAGTCAGTTATGATCAGCAGACTTGAACTGCAGGATTCAATGATGCTGTGCCCACAGTAGTGTATACTCAGTGATCAGAGATAACAGCAGGGCAGTTACAGTATAACAGGGTTGAAGAGTAATCTGATGGAAATGTTCCTTTTGGGTGAACAGATGACAGTATGGGCCACAAAATGGCATGTTCTTCCCTCGGATGCATGTTTGCCTGAGAAGAATGTGACCCTCTGTGGATGTTTGCCCATCTTCTAACCCTGACTTTCCAAGAACAGTTAAAAACAGAAACATCAAGTGAAGTGAACTGATGGATTCACACCCTCAATGCTGCAGTCCTTATGAAGTTAAATCTCCTGTGGAGTGATGCGTGTATAGGCTGCAAGACCAGAAAGCTTGTTTGGATGAGAGAAAAGACAGTTTAGAAAAATCTCTTTAATTAAAAATGGTTTAATCTCATCACCCTCTTCCTTCTCCGCTAGAATTACACCCACTGTAGACCTAATTAGGGCAGCAATGTTGTGCATGCTTGGTCTTGTCTTTGTTAATTGTGTGTTGTATTGATTGAAATTTTTTTCAGATGTGCAGAATTGAAAAGATTAAACACAAACAAGGCATTTAGTTTTGCAAATCTCAGTGTTGACCCGAATGTGCATTCTACTGTGACTCTTGAAAAACCAGCCTGAATCAAATGCAGTTTTCAATCTTCAGCATTCCTGGAAACTTTTTTTTTTAAGGTGTTCCCCCTCCTCAAACATGGGTGGCTGGTCTTAACCCTGATTCTTCTTTTATGGGAGTGAAGATTGGGTCTCTTTTTCCACCTTCGGTGGTGTGAACTGCCTAAAACAGAACCAAGCCCAACCCAGGTGATATTTTGGGTTCATATCAAGTACTGATACACCATACCCCCATCTGTTCAAAGATTTTCAGCGCTGTATATGTGTGGATTTTAAAAAAAATGTCTTTGCCACGTTGGTGGACACTCAGCCATAACGTCCTAATTCTTTTCCTTTCCATTAGCATTTCAGGTACTTGTTTGTACAAAAGTTTTGGGCAGTTTTTTTTTTTTTTACATGGGAGGAAAAGGGCAAACTAATTCAGTTGAAATGTACTTGCTCCATTGTTAAGAAATAGTTTCAATAAAAGACTTGCTTTTCTACAATCATCTTTTTACATCTCTTAAGAACAATTTGAAAACGGTATGAACTGTGGGTATATCATTTGAATCCATATTGCCAATTGCTGCCTGTTGGGAATTTCTGAATCCATTTTGTTGGTGGCTGGCACTGCCTTTTATTTGGTACTGAACTTCTGTGCTCCAGCATGGTGTTCCATACTGCCAGAGTTGCAACCTTTTGGCCCAGACATGACTGGGTTTCACCATCCGTGGCCGCCAAAGGTCCCATAACACTTTTTGAGAGTTAGAATTTAATCCTGACAGGTCAAATCCTAGCATGGGTGACTGCTTTCCTTTAATTCTTTCTGCAATTTCAGTTGGATAAATTGTGTGGGGTGTCCTAATTACAGTTGACCAGGTGTAGCTGAAAGTGCTGTTAGGGATGGGTGACTCCTGCCTTTCAAATGAGAGCATATGAGCTAGGACTCTTGAATATTGTGATGAGGGGCACACAAGAATTTCTTGGGTTTAATTATAGTCCATTTAAACTATACTGCTTTTGGGATACAGAAGTGTGGTGGCTGTCACCATGATAGTGTTATTCTAGCCTTTAACACTAACAGGCCTTCTCTATATATTTGAAGTTGTACCAGTTTAATTTTAAATTGGTTTAAAAACTAATTTAGTTAAGTGCAAAATCCTGTATGGACATGTGGTTAGAAATCTTCTTTCCCCCACATGGTATTGAGGATAAATTAATCTGGGTGAAGCAGTGGGTAACTACTGTGACAGGGACTATATAGGCCTATATACACCTGTGTTTTTCTCACAAAAATTCCTGTTGCATGAGTGTAAAAGTCACTGGGTGCCCATCCCTAACCCATCCCCCAAATATTCTACACTTTTCCTCATCCTGTTATTTGCAAATTAGAATATTTGAGTGTTAAGTTTGTTAATCCTGTAGCAGTGGATTGTTTGGGGGTTTTTTTTGGTGGTGACAGCCCCGAGCTCCAGCTGTTGAGCAGGCATAGATTGTGCTACCTACTGTACAAACAAAACCATGTCCCCAGCAACTAACTGAGGTGACTTTTTCCACAGCTTGCACCTGAAGAAGTGGGTATTCACCCACGAAAGCGTATGCTTCTATACGTCTGTTAGTCTGTAAGGTGCCACAGTTCCCTTTGTCACTTCTACAGATCCAGACTAACAGGGCTGCCCCCCTGACACTTGAGGTAACAATGTTTCAGGACGTTTTGCGCTTGCTTCTCCCCTGCAGTAGGAAAACGCACGCTGTAGATTACGACGACTTGCTCTGGCAGCGGCAGAGGGGCAGTGCCAGAAAAGGCAGGCGCTGAGGGCAGCAGCGGGCCCGGCCTTACATCCGTGGGGGAAAGGAGCTGCTGCGCAGGGCAGGTTGGTACAGGGCTGGCCGGTCCGCGCTCGTTTCCCCACACACACGGGTCGCCGCGTGGCCCCTTACTCCAGAAAGACCAAGTTCCTAAAGGGGGGGGCGAGGCGCAAGGTTCTCCGCAGCCCCCTCGTCCTCCCCAGGCCTGTAACGGAGGGCAGGGAGCAGCCCCCCGCTGCGGGGCGGGAAGGGTCTTTCGCGCGCTCAACTGAAGAGCTGCGGGGGGCGGGGCCTGTCCCGGCGGCGCGCTCCGGGTCCAGCTGCCCGGTGAGGGCGCTGCAGAGGGAAGGGCGGGAAGAGGCCGCGGGCCTGAGGGGGCCCCGGCTGCTGTGGCGAATTCTCCCTAAATACCCGCGAATCGCCGGAGACGGGGGAGGTGCGGGCGTCCCCTGGGGGCTCCTGAGGAGCCTTATCGCCGGTTATGATTGGCAGAACCGGTGACGTACAGGGTTCCTGCCCTATAGGCGACGGCTGCGTGTGACGAGGAACGAGGCGGGACTTCCGGGCGGAAGTGGCCGGGCGAAGAGGTACTGTGAGGGGGTTCAGGCCCCCAGCTCTTTCTCGGGCTCCCCCAGGCCGCCCTTAGCCGCCATGACTCGCCGCACCCTGCTGGGTGCCGCGCTCCCGACCGTGGACACATTCTCCGATCGGTCCCCCTGGACCCGCAGCCATATGCACTGCCTAGCCCGCTGAGGCTCATAACCTCCCTGTGCCCCTCAGACATAAACACCTGTCCCCCATGGGCCCCCAACCCCATAACCTCGCTCCAGACGGACCCCCGTGGACTCCACAGCCATGTAATCCCCCTGCCCACAGACCTATACACCAAGGCCCCCTCCCTTCAGGCACACCGCCCCCCCCCCCCCCATGTAACCCCTTCTCTCATGGACCTCAACCACGTAACCCCTCCACAGACCCCAGCCGTCATCATCCCCCCCGAGGGACCTCCTACCCATAGTACAGACACACACCGACCAACTCCCTCAGGCATATAACCCCACAGACATACACAGACTGCCTTCCTGGGGCTGGCACGGAACCTCCCACACACAAGTCCCCTTCCCCACCTAAAGCCTGCAGCCCTTGCCCCATGTTGCTCTGGCATTTTGCCTGGTATCCCATTTCCTGGGTGAGCTTTCACCTCAAGGATGAGCAGCTGAAGAGACTTTTATATTTAGTTCTTGCCCCCTCCCAACCCCAGTCCCTTATCTGTATTAGTGCAGCTCCAGTTACAGTAGTGCAAACTGCTTTGGCCCCATGATTCATCTACTCCTTTGGGCTCAAAGCTAACTCAGTGCTTGCTCTGAATCTCACACTTTCCATATCCAGGTAGGGAAATGCACATGTTACCATCAATAAGAATAATGTCTCTGTTAGAGTAAATTCCTGATGTCAGGAACTTGTGTCTTTGTAAAGTACCTGGTACACTCTCTGATGCTGTATATGTAATGATATCAGACTTGGGCTGGATAACATGTTGCATCCCCAGTCTTAGTTAAACAGGATGTCTTAATATTTTAATTACTATGCATTGATTGCTAAAAGGATTGGGTGAGTTAATGAACCATTATAGGGGTCCCCTTCTTTAAGGCAACATCTGTTCACAAGAGGGGTCTGGAAGGAACCTCCCGCAATCCTCATCCCCATTTATATGGCATTGAAGAGGTCATTGGGTGTGTTGTGGGGTTGCTCAACTTCTTCGGAAGCATCAGGTTTGGCTGCTGCTGGAGGCGGGATAGCGGACATGAAAGTGGAAGAGGTTAGCTTTAGCTTTTAGACTTTTTAAGGTATGGACTGTTTCTTACTGAAGTGCCTAGCATGATGAGGCCCTCGTCATAGTTAGGCCTCTAGGTGCTATTGTAATACAAATTCATAGATTCATAGATTCTAGGGCTGGAAGGGACCTCGAGAGGTCATCGAGTCCAGCCCCCTGCCCTCATGGCAGGACCAATTACTGTCTAGACCATCCCTGATAGACATTTATCTAACCTACTCTTAAATATCTCCAGAGATGGAGATTCCACAACCTCCCTGGGCAGTTTATTCCAGTGTTTAGCCACCTATTTAATAATATAGGCTGATAGTGTTCGCTGTTGATATGGTTCATTTTACATTGTATCAGTGTTGTAGCTTTGAGTACTGCTCAGTCTTGGTCAATCAAACCATATCACATGCACCATGTAGCCCTACGTACTTTTTGCTGATGGCTGTTACATACTTAATAATGCCTAGAAACCACAATGATAGGTATGTGGGAAATGCATAGCTAGAGAGAATTGAGTGGCTCTTCTTTTCTGTGTGTGGGCAGATTTTGAAGCAGGCAGGGTTGTCAAACTGTGACAGATGGAATTAAATGAAGTTTTAAATGTGTAATTGAAAAACACAGCGAAGCCCATCAAAAGAGCCAGATGTTTGTAAAACTGTCTGAAAATTTGAGGGAATCTTCCCTTGCTGGTTCTTACATTTTTGAATCAGGTTTCTAGTTTTAGTTTAAAACCAAGTAAACCCTAATGAGGAAAATATGTGAGAAGTGTTTTTAAGTACATTCAAAATGTTCCTCATTCCTCTTGTTTGAAGAGGGGACTGCTGCTCTCTACAGACTTTCCATGCTCGCTGGGAGCTTATCTGTGGAAGTGTCAGTCTTCAGACAAGACCAACATTTTAATTTAATTCAAAGGAGAACAATTTGTAAAAACTGATTAAAAGCCTATGTATGTGCACGTGTGTGTGTGTGTATGTATATCTTCTGCACTTTCACCGTATTCCATTAGTTGGGGTCAGTGGTACTTATTCTTTGTCTCCAAGAGTTTCTGTCAAGTGCATCTTCCAATCTGACACAGACCTTTGTCGTGTCCTCCTTCAGTATCTTGAACCACCTTTTACTGGGTTTTAGCTGTACACACCTAGAATGTGGTAGCCTTTGACCATTTTCCACAGCCATCTCAAGTAATGTGTTTGCACGTTGCTGCCGGGGATACTGTAGCACTGTACTGATGTACTCCTTGAAGATGAAGACCCACAGAACATATATACAGTAATTGGCACAATGTTTACAAATTGGCTGGCCAGGCCTGATGTTGTTGGTATAAAATCAGACCTTTTCTTCTCCATGACTTGGGTAAGAACTTTCTTTGTGATAGAGTTTGTGCATGTTTTCTCTTGGTATATATCTGGTTATGTTGTGTTACCAGAATCCATACATTTCATCTCCCGGTTAGATAAATGTCTATCAGTTAAGAATACTTCCGCCAAGAGAAGGCAAGTCGTAGGAGTTCAACAGACAGAGACAATGCCAACTTTTGAATATAACTCAAAGAAGAACAGTTTTAAAAACCTGATTAAAAGCCGTGTGTGTATAAAAAAAAAAATGCTCATAATTTGCCTAAAAATAAATACTGGAAACCCTATATTGTTATTGTTGTTATTATTTTACTATATGTTTGGTACCGACTTGGTGCTCTGTGCTTTACAGTACATAAATTGAGATATTGCCCCTTTCACAAGGAATGTATATTCTCAGCACTATTTTTATAAAGTACTTTGAAGATGAGTAACTACATATGAATGTTAAAAATTATTTTTTGTAGTTCATAAGATTTTCTTTCCATGCTGCAGGTATTATCCCCATACTGTCAGGGAATCTTTTCTTTTTGGTTTCTTTTAAAGTATTGATTGCTCTCCAAAATGCAAAATGAGCTTGAATGCAGTTTCCTTGTTCAAAAAGAGTGCAATTGCTTATGGGCTGAAGACTTGCATCAGAACTCCATGCTTGACTACTTTTCATTGTTTTGCACATCCCTTTGCTGTCTGAATTTCTGCATTCATTATTTCTCAGGCTTCATTATGTAGTTGTAGGGAATTAGTGACCCAATTATCCTTCTGTCTCTATTAACGAGTTCTTATTCAAAATGTTGTTAGTGTAATTCTGTTGACTTCAGTGGTTTTACACCTGGGATAAATGTTGTCCAGTTCTTTGCTTTTTGTCTTGAACCAAGTCTTCTGTCCTGTTGCATCTGTCTCTTTTGCACTCCCTCCCCCAAAGGTTTTTCAGTTGCTTTGCTTTTCCAGATACAAGAATATGTTGCTCAGATATAGTTGCATCACTTTCCTGGAGCCTTCCACAGATACATTTACAGGCTAGAGAAAGGGGATTGAATTAGATCCATGCAATCACTTGCAGATTCTGAAAATGTGACTAAGACTGTGACAGTCTTAGGTGGGTGGTTATCTGTGTTTTATCCACAAAAAATAAGATTAACTGAGAGAATTTGAAAACTATCTTGAAAGATACATTTAATTTGTTTCTGGAAATGCTTATTACATTAGCATCCTTCAGATTGGATTAAATTTAATCTTCTGTCTACAAATTCATTAGAGTGGAGAGAGGCTAGCTCTGTAATATTGAACCAGCTAAAAGAGCAGAGAAGGTCACAGCTATATAATACCTGTGGCGTCACTGACAAGGAAATCAGAAACTAAATGCAGACTGCCTGTTGAAGCTGTAGGACTTAAATCTACCCTGTCTTTTCCTTGTAGTGAATCTAGTTTAAGATGGTTTCTGGGAAAGGGATTGATTGTTTTCAGTGTGTCCTGTTTGAGTTCAGAGGTCAGAGGAGAATTACTGAGCAAGGCTCCTCTAATCTTTCCACTTTGCGTACAGTGCTGCTTATCACAAGCTAACTTTACTTTTTTCTGCAGGTTGATGGTTTTGTCCTGAATGACGAGTTCCCTAAGTTAATCATTCTCCAAAAAGCAGCTGTAAACAAAACGGAGAAGCAAAGAGAACATCAACAAAGCTGCAGCTCTGCAAAATATCCCAGGATGTGAATTCTGAGGAGAGTCCAGTCTCCAGTTCAGACACCTGATAGCTGCTGTTTTATTTTTCCTCATTCAAAACTGCTCTTTTGTTCCAACTCTTATTTACAAGCAGTTACTATTTTTTAAAAACTGTTATTACAACTATTCACCACAGCTGTGAGCTGAATTTTTAAAAAGCAGGACAAATCCTCCTATCAACAGGATTTTTCTTTTTTCTTTCTTGGAGATATTACTTTGATTGTACCATGGTGGATAAGGGTTACAGTTACTACCGAACAGTGATATTCACTGCCATGTTTGTTGGCTACACACTGTACTATTTCAATAGAAAAACATTTTCATTTGTAATGCCCTCAATCATGGAGGAAATAGAAATGGACAAAGATGACTTGGGTAAGAACTTTCTTTGTGATAGTTTGTGCATGTTTTCTCTTGGTATATATCTGGTTATGTTGTGTTACCAGAATCCATACATTAAATGTATGTTCTATCCATCTGAAGAGGTGGAGTGAGAAATCACCTACTGTAGAATTTTGATTAATTTTTCCCTAAAAACACCATCTTTAAAAATCTAGGGGCAGATCTGTATATCTTCATTCATGCAAATGCCTATAGTGCTACTGACTACAATAAGACTGTTCAGGTGAGTAAGGCAAGTTGAATTTGGTCTATATTTTGTAGTCAAAAAATTTGAAGTGGCAGTACATGCTTTGTGTGCCTGAGTTATAATATCTAAAAAGGACACTTTCCAGTTAAAAATCCATATAATTTTTAAAATATTTCCTTCCTTGGTTATACTACTTACATTATTTAAATTAAAGAGAAATTTTAAAATTAACTGTTGCTGCCATTGGAGCTGTTTCATTTGTTGCATTTTTACTCAGCTTGGTCATTCAAAATAATTAATTTCACTTTGTGTGTGGTTAATTTCCCTTTGTAAATCTGACACACTAAAAAAAATGCTACAGTGTTTGTTTAAAAAACAAACATAAAAACCTTGTTTTTGTAGGAATTTTTACAAACCCAAAGGGAGGCTTCTGTTGAGTTTGATTTTTTTTTAGTGGTGTGTTTTATTTTGGTTTGTTTTTTTTTAAACAGAACCTATATTTTGGCCCTAATTGACATGAAAGTGCTCCCTTTAATTGTTCAGAATGTTCACTTCAAAAAGTCACTTCTTTATCAGCAAGAGTTGCAGAAATATAAAATGGGAGAGGTCTATGAAATAATTTTTTTCTATTCCTCTGATATTGTAGACGTGATCTCACATATTGGAAGCTTTTGTTGTGTCAAAATAGTCTCAGAACCATGCAACACATACAATTCAAAGCAATCTCTCTTTGATTCATTAAGCTGGATGGACTCTCAAAAAATGAGTAGTGAAAAAAACACTCTAACCCCAGTTACAGCTTCATGAAACAAATGTAGAGCCCTTGTTGAAATATGATCAGGGGTGCCATTTGGTTTGGGGCTCAAGAAGACTGTAGCTTGAGAGAGATTTGCTAGACAAAATGTCCCAAACATGATCTTGTTTGAAAAATTCAGTTGTTTCCTCTAGTCTTGGTAAACCACTATAAATAAGCCTTTAATGCCTTAAAAACCTTAAATCTGTTCAGTTCAATAGGTTGGTGCTTTATTGTGTCCTTTGTGTATCAGTGCTGGGCGTGGAAAGTAAGATTAAGTTGAGGATCTGTTATGCTGATTATCAGAATGTATTGACCTAAGGTGAATATTTGAGACAAAAAGTTAGCAGTGCAGGTGGATCTATATGGGAGTTCAATTAATAAGTACACAGTCATACATGGATTAACCCTTGGTGTGGAATAAGTGTCACAAGGGGAACCAGTGTAGAATAGCTATTACACACTAGCTGTTCCGGTCTTTTTCCCCATGTAGACAAGTCCTTAGTCCGGTAAACTGGCACAGTTGCCTAAAAAGATTGGGAAACACTTTCTTTGGAGATGCCTATTTGTAGCATTAATGCCTGCTCTTTTATATATCCTTCTTTGTGCTCAATGCTTTATGGTTTACAAACAGCATGGGATGTTTGGGTCTTTAGTTTAGTGAAACTATAAACCTACAGTCTCCACAACTATGGTGGAGTTAAAGAAGTCTCAATGTGCTTTGAAGAGAAAAAATACTGCTTTCCATAGTCTTGTGTATATCTCAGTTCAGGTACTAATAATATTAAAGTCTGTATCCTGCTTACAGGAATACTTTTCTGGAAGCTAACCAAATAGAAAGCTGTTGTCATTCTAATAGCTAGTGGAACTGATTTGTGCCTGAATGACGACTCCTTGAATGTGCTCCGGTAGGAACCTGGCTGAGTTAACCATCTTATTATAAAATGTGTTACTAAAGTATGCCTTTGGTTTCTAATTTATTGCAGGTCTCATCACTAGCAGCCAGTCTGCAGCCTACGCTATCAGTAAATTTATCAGTGGAGTCCTCTCTGATCAAATGAGTGCCCGCTGGCTCTTCTCATCTGGCCTTCTGCTGGTGGGCGTGGTCAATGTTGTCTTTTCTTGGAGCTCCACTGTTACAGTCTTTTCAGGGCTGTGGTTCCTGAATGGGCTGGCACAAGGCCTGGGGTGGCCACCATGTGGGAAGGTACTGCGCAAAGTAAGTACAGTATACTTTCAAAATCCTTTTATTTTTTTTATTTTTTTCAGGGATGTAAACACCAGGAGTAGTGCTTAATTTGTGCCAGGGCTAGGCTGGCAGTTCATATCCCCAGCACTTCTGAGCTTGCTGCGTCAGTTATGAAAGTAAAATATTGCTTGAACCCTGGCATCTCTTTCATTACAAATTAAGCGCTGACCAGGAGACACTGAATAGAGGATGATACAGGAATGGTTGCTTTGTGTGAAGTTTGTAGCAGTACTTGTCCTAACTTCTTCCAGAATAGGTACTATATGGAGAACACTGCAGGGGTCCTTGTGCTGGGACCATAGGTGAATTTACAGCTGTTACAACTTCACCTAGCCGGAAGTGCAATATAGGTATGGCTCCAGGCGTGCTGTCTGTGGGTGAACTCCCAGCTGCTCTATCCCCTGCCCTTCTTGGAATAAGAGTCTCATATGCTTCCTGCTGCTTAGTTAAGCCAAGAATACTCAAGTCGGGGAGTTATTTACTCCATTTGTTTGTTTTAAGCATGAAGCTTTGGTTGCTGATTATACTTTAATTTGTTAAATCTCTCTAGCAGCAGAATTTCCCCAGTTACTAGGTTCCAGTCCCTGAGTTGTGAAGACTGAGGCACCATGGCCTCTTCACTCTAGTAGTTGTCCACTGCTGAGAGAAGGAATGATAAGTAAAGTTTGGTTTGAACTGGCAGTGGGCTCATGAGTTATAAATCACAAGCCAGATCATGTTGCATTTCAGGATATTTTGGGAGAATGATACGTACCCCTTCTGCCCTTAAGAGAAAAAAAATCCAGTCTGCTTACACAGACTATCAAGTGACATACTGAACACTGTGAGCAGGGCCCCTGCTGAATTGTGTGTTTGTTTGGAAAGCCACAAAAGCCACAAATGGATAATTTAGCAGTGTGAAGAAATAAAGCTTGGTATTATGAAGCTAGGGGCTGGTAACTGTGGTTCCCTGTAGAAATGTTCAAATGACTTGGTCTAAGGCAGGGACAAAGAATGCACTGCCATGGAGAAGGTCACGCCCTTCCTTCCATACTAACATTGGTAGGAACCGCCCTCTAAACCAGTAGTCCTATTTCTGTCTCTGTGCAAGACTAGTCCTGGCAATGGGATATGTAAAAATGAGGACGACAGGTGCATGTGAGAGATGGAGGACTGAACAACTAATCACCTGGATAATGAGGCTTCTCTCTCTCCATGAAGCCTTCATTCGTCCTCTGCTCTATACTATGGGCAATGAATGGAGCTGGGCGGAAGATGCCTTTCACATAGGGCTGTTTATACACAGAGGGGGAAGCTCACTGAAAATAAAGACAAAATATCAAATAACACTTCCAGAAGATTGTCAACAAAGTATTTGAATTACATGGGGCCGGATCCTACTCCCTTTGGCATTAATGGAAGGTGTACCATTGACTCCATTAGAAGCAGGATTGAGTCACAGCAATCATTCTGTCAGCAAGGGCCCAATTTGTGCTGAGGTCCCTCAACATCCACTGCAGTAAGGGCCCTAAAGTTATAAGCTGAAACACTTTGTTTATCCCCTCATCTGGTACAAAGCAGGCAGACCTTTTCAGGATGACAGCATCATCAAATGAGTTAGAGAACTTCCTGTACCTCTGTTTCCTCCTCTGTAAATGGGAATAATACTGACCTACTTCACAAGGTAGGGGTCTGTGAGGCATATATCATTAATGTTTGCAAAAAGCTCTGAGTTTCTTAGATGGAAGGGGATGGAAGAGTAAAATATTTTTCTACCTAGTTTTATAAACCTCTATCTGCTATGATCTGAATTGGCCACCAAGGGACTTAATTACAGGTTTTTGGAGCTGAGTCTAATTCCCACCCCATGGCACTTTGCTCACACTCTGTTTCTTTCCATGTTGCACAGTGGTTTGAGCCTTCCCAGTTTGGGACGTGGTGGGCAATTCTCTCCACCAGCATGAATCTGGCTGGTGGTTTGGGCCCCATTGTTGCTGCTCTGATGGCTCTGAGCTACGACTGGCGCACAACTCTGTCCATCTCCGGCTTCATCTGCATGGGTGCCTCCTTTGTTTGTCTTGTCCTGATTAAAAATGAGCCCTCAGACGTTGGGCTACCAAACATTGAACCAGGAACCATGAAAGGAAAAAAAGGTGAGCATTAGATTCCTCATCTTACAATTAAGGAGTGCAGGCAGCAGGAGGAGCAAGAGGAGATGGGACGTGTTCTACCAAAATTTGATAGTCTAAGTGTCCCTCCAGCTCCTTGGTGCTGGAACAAGCCCTTCCCATGTCTTGAACTTGCTGCTCATCAGCATTTAACTCCAGATCTACTTACAGTCGTATACTGTGAAAACACTTGAGGTATCCTGGTTAGGGAATACCTTATGTGTGTCTCGTAGTGTGAAAGTATTGGTGCCCTGGATTGTGCAAAGGGGACTGTTGTCTAATGGAGTCTCGTAGGGCAGGGAAAGATCCTAACCCACTTTCACATCTATTCCCAGCTATGCCACTGACTCTATGGGACCCTCAACAAGTCACTTCAGCTCTATGTGCCATAGTCTCCCCATCTATAAAATGTCTCTATGTTAATATTCTTCTGTTTCCATGGGGGGTCTTAAATTATTTATGTCGTGATCTGAGATCCTCCATGCCCGAGAGGAGAAAAGTAGAGCCTTGTGCGGGACTATTTTTAATCTTGCTCCCAGCCACTCTTGCTATTATGGCAGCAGGTCCCATGGGACCCACGGGATCCCAGGCCCGCTGCAGGGCTCTACGCTAATCCCGCGCAGGGCTGTAGTGCAAAGCATTATTATTTGTTCCTTACTGAGCAGCAGAGAGAAGTACTGCCTTTGGCATGTCCCCACATGTCTCCAATAAACAGAGATTCTGCCTCCTGTTTTGTTGACCCCTGGTTTGAGCGGACTCTGCTCAACATTTGGTGTTCTGAACTAGGACATCTAGTTAATAAATGTTACGTCATGTGACCTCTTGAGAGCTGGAGGGTTGTTTCAACACAGGGACTGTCACTGGATTTAAAAGCCTACAAAAAGGTATTTAAAGTACTGACTTCTGTATTGCCCTGTAAACCTTTTGCTGCTGGAATTGGCATTTGATAATTGTCATTGTATTTTGAGGATATGAGTATTAGCAGACATAACTGGCAGGTTCATGTAAGAACTGAGCAGCTAGCTTAAATGCAACATCCTTTGTGGGATGTACACAGCATCTTCCACTGACTAGTGAAGAGGATTAGAAACAAAATCTGGAAGAGCAGACAATATGTTCTCCAACATCCTCTATCAGAAGTGGTCACTGGGAACCACAAGAGAGCAGAGTTATGGGGAGTAAAATGTAGGTTATTGATGTGAGCTTTTTAATTAAGTGGAATAAATACCATGGACAGGTTTCTTTTTACACATCAAATGGGTAGTAGCAATGGCCAATCACCACTAGTTATTATGAACTACTTCTACATTTAGAAAAGCCTTACCGTTACAAGGCTGCTCCCACTGCACACAGAATCTGCTTACAGATCATCCTTCCCCACTGCTTGGTTGATTGTGTCCTGTTGCTATGTCCAAGCGGTGTAATGGTGTTTCTACTAATTCTCCTTTCAGGCTCATCCAGAGACGACAGCACCCTGGCAGAGCTGCTACTCTCGCCATACCTGTGGGTACTCTCGATTGGCTACCTGGTTGTCTTCGGAGTGAAGACATGCTGTACAGATTGGGGTCAGCTCTTCCTGATTCAGGAGAGAGGACATTCTGCTCTTGTGGGTAAGACACAACAGACTCATTTTAAAGCTTAAGGCTGTGATTTTCAAAGGTGCCTTAAGGAGCAAGTTATCCAGTTCTCATTTTAATAGGATCTGAGTGCCTTTGAAAATACCAGTCCAGATTATTAGGGTTACTGAATGGCACAGGGGAATGGTCAAGAAATACATGCACTTCCTCATTAGGCCACAAGTTCAAATTCAGCTCAGGCTTGTAGTAACCAATAGTGCTCATCGGTGGCTACTTGGTGGCATATATGAAATGAGTTTGTGTGTCTGACCAGTTTCTAATGACTAGGTGTCCATGACCAAGAAACCTCCAGCACAAAGGGCACAAATTGGCTCCTTTGTAGAGACTCCAGGGACTGACTAAGTCATGGTGATTGAACAGTCTTCTTACCTCACCCCAACGGGTCCTCATAGATCAGTGTTGGGGCACACTGGCAGGGAGACAATGTGTGGAAGAAGTCTGCCATGCTGCCGCCGCCTGATTTGCACCTGCTCTGTGGACAGAGAATTTCAGTCTCCTGGGCTGTTGGTGTGGCACTACCCACCAGCTCTTAATTCAAACACTACTTAACTAAAAACAACGAACAATATCAGATGCTCTGAGAAGAACTGGGGAAACTGAGAGACAAGACAAAGTGTAAGCATTTTAGGGCTAGTTACTCCATTCTCCCTGATACTGCTTTTATACTGAACTGATTCAGCATGGATTCACCAAAGGCAAGTCATGCCTGACTAACCTAATTGCCTTCTATGATGAGATAACTGGCTCTGTGGATGAGGGGAAAGCAGTGGATGTGCTATTTCTTGAGTTTAGCAAAGCTTTTGATACAGTCTCCCACAGTGTTCTTGCCAGCAAGTTAAAGAAGTATGGGCTGGATGAATGGACGGTAAGGTGGATAGAAAACTGGCTGGATGGTCGTGCTCAACGGGTAGTGATCAATGGCGCCATGTCTAGTTGGCAGCCGGTATCAAGTGGAGTGCCCCAAGGGTCGGTGCTGGGGCCGGTTTTGTTCAATATCTTCATCAACTATCTGGAGGATGGTGTGGACTGCACCCTTAGCAAGTTTGCAGATGACACTAAACTGGGAGGAGTGGTTGATACGCTGGAGGGTAGGGACAGGATACAGAGGGACCTAGACAAATTAGAGGATTGGGCCAAAAGAAATCTGATGAGGTTCAATAAGGACAAGTGCAGAGTCCTGCACTTAGGACGGAAGAATCCCATGCACTGCTACAGACTAGGGACCGAATGGCTGGGCAGCAGTTCTGCAGAAAAGGACCTAGGGGTTACAGTGGACGAAAAGCTGAATATGAGTCAACAGTGTGCCCTTGTTGCCAAGAAGGCTAACGGCATTTTGGGCTGTATAAGTAGGGGCATTTCCAGCAGATCGAGGGACGTGATTATTCCCCTCTATTCGGCACTGGTGAGGCCTCATTTGGAGTACTGTGTCCAGTTTTGGGCCCCACACTTCAAGAAGGATGTGGATAAATTGGAAAGAGTCCAACGGAGGGCAGCACAAATGATTAGGGGGCTGGAGCACATGACTTATGAGGAGAGGCTGAGGGAACTGGGATTGTTTAGCCTGCAGAAGAGAAGAGTGAGGGGGGATTTGATAACTGCTTTCAACTACCTAAAAGGGGGTTCCAAAGAGGATGGATCTAGACTGTTCTCAGTGGTAGAAGATGACAGAACAAGGAGTAATGGTCTCAAGTTGCAGAGGGGGAGGTTTAGGTTGGATATTAGGAAAAACTTGTTCACTAGTAGGGTGGTGAAGCACTGGAATGGGTTACCTAGGGAGGTGGTGGAATCTCCTTCCTTAGAGGTTTTTAAGGTCAGGCTTGACAAAGCCCTGGCTGGGATGATCTAGTTGGGGTTGGACTAGATGACCTCCTGAGGTCCCTTTCAACCCTGAGATTCTATGATCCCTGTGCACAAACATAAACCATTAATAAGAAATTGTTTTGGTGTTTCCTCCCTGGACCTGATTGCCTAACCACCCCCTTATCCTATGTTCTAGGCAGTTCTTACATGAGTGCCTTGGAGGTCGGGGGCCTGGTAGGAAGCATTGCTGCTGGGTACCTTTCTGACAGAGCAGTAGCACGGGTAAGCAGCCTGGAACCTTGTCCACTCCATTATTCTCAGTAGCAAAACTGATAGACCTCAGTGCAATAACTGGAATGTCTGGTAACTCTGAACTTGAAAGTACCAGGGGCGAGAGAACTGCAAAGGCGAGAGGTTGTCATGCTGAGGATGTAAAATGCAACCTTCCTGGATTGCCAAGGGATGCTGATGCAGATTCACTGACACTTTAAAATGAGTTTATTTTTTCTTTCTAAACACTTCAGAAGATACACAATATTTTCTTTCTTATGGCTGGGATTTTCCAACAAACTGATGGAAGTTAAGTGCCTATCTCATTTAGGCTTATTTGAAAATCCCAGTTCACATGCTCTGTGCCCAGCGGTGGGGGTAGGGAGTATGGGCCCACACCATGCCAGAGATGATCATTCTCAAAATTATTTTCTGTTCCCTGCAAGTGCTACAAGAATTATTAGAGATCTGGAAAACATGCCTTAGTGAGAGATTTAAGAAGCTCAATCTATTTAGTTTATCCAGAAGAATGTTAAGAGGTGGCTTGATCATGGTCTACAAGTACTGTTACCTATGTTGGGGAGATTTCTGATAGAAGAAGGCTCTTTAATCTAGCAGAAAAAAGCATAATGAAATAGAGTGGTTGGGAGCTGAAGCTAGACAAATCAACTAAAAGTAAGGTCAGAGAGGATAATTAACCACTGGTACAGCTGACCTTGGGACATGGTGGATTCTACATCATTTGGAGTCTTTTGGAAAGACATCAGTCTTGATTTATAGATGTACTCTATCTCAAACAGAAGTTATGAGCTTGAAGCAGAAATTACTGGGTGACGTTATGTTATGCAGGTCATCTAGTCCCTTTTGGCCCTAACTTCTGTGAATCAGTTTGCATTATTAACTCACATTTTCTGTGTGCATTCTCTCTCTCTGTTCCAATATGTATTACAGGTGGGTCTGTCAAGTTATGGGAATCCTCGGCATGTGCTCCTGCTTTCCATGATGGCGGGAATGTCTGCTTCGATGTACCTTTTCCGGGTTACAGTCACAAGTGACTCTCCCAAGGTAACCCATGCACAAACAGTTTGTTCTCCTGCAGCGTGTGGTGTGACAGAATGGAAACATTGATCAGTGTCATTTAGATGGTGGTGAATGTTCTTGCACTCAGGCACTGACTAGCACAGGTTACAGGAGGGGATTCCTGCATTGTGGCATTGGAAATTCTGCATAAAAATGGTAGAAGTTTGATGCCACAATATCTTTTTGAGTACTGACAGTATGCTCAGTGCTGCTCAAATAAAGGAAGAACCAAACCCACCTGAAGGCGTTCAATCTAGCTCTTAGCAAAGCATGCTCAAACACTAATAATGACTTCTGGGACTCTGTTGAAACCTGTAGCTCTTCCTCTGACTTCATAATCCTTTTTGTAAATGACTGTACAAACTTCCAGAGCATCCTCTTTGACATTTATAAAATGGATTGTAGTATAGCTTTCTGGAGCCCTGTTTTAGAACCACCATGTCTGGTCTGGACGTTATGGGTTTTATCTGCAGCTGAGAAATTTAAAGAAGCATTGACAACCTGAAATCTAATCAGTTGCACTAACTCAACTAAAAATAGCTCCAGGGTCCTAGGTTTGCCCCAGAGTCCTTAGCCAATTTGGGTGATTTTATTTTCACAATTAGTTTTTTTTCCCCTCTCCTTTCTGTCTTGTGAAACTCCCACAGGTGAGGAGAGACTGTTTCCACTACAGAGTCAAACTGACTATACATAGTGCTGCTAAATATACAAAGTAAACAAACTGAAATAGAGAAAATGTCTCCTCTGCTCTCTTTCAGTTGTGTTATCTGATGTGTTGTGTGTAATAGTAATAGTGTAACCAGGTGGCAGGGATAAGGGCTCTTCTGCTTAGCCACCCTGTTGACAGGGATTAGAATCCTGCAAAAAAATGCTGAGTAAGTACTGCTGATTGCTTGTGGCAAGTGCTGCTTGTTAGCTCCAATAGAATATAAGGGAGGTGGAACGAGCTATCAGGAGAAAGGGAATTGGGGTCTGAGACAGAGCTGTCTCTGCAGGGAAAGTATAGGAACAGTCATGACAGGGAGAAAGTTTAGTTTGAGGTTTATGTTGTGGTGGTGGTGGTTCAACTTCCAATAAAGTCAAACCCCAAGCAGGTGGTAAGTTTGAACTCTGACTATGCTGGGCGGGAACTCCATCTGTTCAGGTAGCTAAAGTGTTATCGGGCAGAAGAGTGTTCAAGCTGATGGGATCCCTTTTAAGGGTGAGGATTTTGTTAGTAGCAAGTTTGGCAGTTCTCTGCACCCACCCCTGATATTTGTGTGTTCTGTCTCTCTTTCTGTGGTGGTTGCCAAACAAATGGAATTTCACTTCTCCCTTTTTAATGTTTCCTCACTTCTCCCTCAGGAAAACGACTTCTGGATTGTAGCCTTGCATCCTCTCGCTGCCCTCACAGGCTTAACAGAACAGGAGGTTTCTGCCTTGTCTTTCTCTCTCCCCTTCTGCCTGTTTCTACTTTTACTGACTCTTTCGTACTCTGAAAGGTTGGTTAGTTCAACAGGATTTATAACCAGGGCATTATGAAGAGTGCTGTAAGTTTTCTGAAAGAAGCTTCATAATTTCATATTACTAAACTAACTGAATCTAATAAAACCAGTACTAAAACACTGATAGGTTCTGGGGATGTTTACTCTTTAGATGAGATAATCAGTCTGGACAACTATTAATAGAAGTCTTATGGCTAAAGCCCAGGACTTGGGATTCCAGACCTGGCTTCAATTCCTGCCTGCCATTGACTTCCGGCAAGACACTTTCTGTCCTCCTTTTTGCCTCAGTTTCCCAAACAGTAAGATGGGGATAACAGTTTATGCCCCATAGGGATGTTGAGGCTTAGTTCATTAATAGTTATACAGCATTTTGAGATCCTAAGATGGAAATCTTAAGATGGGCAAAGAATTATAAACCGTTTATGGGCCTCAGATTGGTGCCATTGCTCACATACTTTTCAGTGCCAATTTTTGTTAGCGTAAATTCCAACCTTAGAGTCCATGTTCAGACAGACTATCTTTTAATATAATATTGCAGGATTTTCAGCTGACAAAATAATGGGGATGCCTCAAAACAGGTACAAATGCATTGACCAACATGTCTCTGAAACTATAGTGCCCTTTAACCAACACTCTTCGGATTGATTTTTTTAAAGATTACTATGCAGTAAACACCTTCTCTGTGTCATTTCACTGTAACTTAAAGCTCATTAAATAGAACTTTAAGAGAAAACAGCAACCACGTCTTCCTATTTAGGGAGTTTCATATTGAGACCTGGCTATGTGACAATTCAGATGGTTATTCAGAACCATAGATAAAAACAAAGTTCTTGCTTGGAAGCTGATAATGTGCTGGCCAAAATGCAGTCAGGGATGCATTTGATTATAAACCATCTTACAAACATGCGGCAGAGCAGACTCTTTTTCACATGGTTAGACTTTATATCCACTGGCCAGGGAAGCAGTGTCAGCCAGTATGTTTAGTTTGAAATATATTGTAGACAGGGTTGTATACATTTAGCCAATGTCTAACCAATAGCAGTCAACTTTAGGCATCCCCTTTCTGATTACTCTTTGCTTGTGTTGATAGCTGTGGATACTGATTCTAGGAGCCATCTTTGGGTTTTCTTCTTATGGACCAATTGCATTGTTTGGAGTGATAGCGAATGAGAGCGCACCTTCCAACCTGTGTGGCACCTCCCATGCTATTGTTGCACTAATGGCCAATGGTGAGTGATACTTCCTCCCCCTCACACAAAAACTCAAACAAACCTCAGAACCTTTATTCTGTAGCAGCAAGAAGCCAGTTCTTGATGATCGTAGTCTGGCAAGATGAGATTTCAAATGGGCTCTGATATTGTTGATAGGATTACTTGCTACTTAGTCATATGAAATGTTGTCTCAAGCAGCACAGCCAAGAGAATTGGAAGCAAATGGCTGTGCAATTGAATCTGTTTATTATTATTTATTTATTTTATTTTTTGGGGGGGGGGAGGGATAGCTCAGTGGTTCGAGCATTGGCCTGCTAAACCCAGGGTTGTGAGTTCAATCGTGAGGGGGTCATTTAGGGATCTGGGGAAAAAAATCTGTCACGGGACAATACTTGGTCCTGCTAGTGAAGGCAGTCCCGTGAAGGCAGGGGACTGGACTCGATGACCTTTCAAGGTCCTTCCGGTTCAATGAGACAGGCATATCTCCATATATTATATTAACAAATTAAGTGGGTCTCTGAAGATTTAAGACTGTCACTGAGCAACTTCCCTAAGCTCATGCTTGATTCTCAAAATGTTTGATTCTGCAGCCCACCCTGAAGGGCTCTGTGGGCCACGTTGGAGACTGCAGATAACCCATATTCTTAACGGGTTGGATATAGAGATTAATAAGATGGACAAATGTGAAGTGCATCTTTTGTGTTGGGCCTTCTGGGACCCTAGTTCTCATACGTTACCTTTAAAGACTTTTTAAAAGTCCTTACCATTGAAACCTGGGCCTTTACCTGTCCAGTGAAGATTTAAAGATAAAAGTCCAGTATACAGAGGGTTAACTTATTAGGGAAACAGTCCATGCACATTAATATTCTCTTTAAGATCTTTCTTGTCTTAAAAAAACCCCAAACAAAAAAAAATGAAGTCAGTAGTCCAGGAGTTACCACTAACATTTTGAGATCTGGACCAGGCCTGAGTCCTATACCATCTGGGTCACAATGAGAGAAGGTCCAGTTGAAGTTCGGATCCAGACTTCCCCAAAGCGCAGCAGTGTTTAAGTCGGCAGTTTTGGATCAGACATATTCCTGGTCACTGTTTGCTTGTCTGTGCCTCTCATGAGAATTCCTTGTCCACATGTACACATTTTGATAAGCTTTGCCAGAGCAGAAAACCTGTAGCAGGTTAAGGGCTCATGTGTATATCAGCTGCTTGTGCGTGACAGGCTGTGACTCGTTCCTCGCTTTCGCAATAAACATTTGTAAAGAAAGACAATTGCAACTACAAAACGTGCATCTTCTCTGATAGCTGAATAGGAATAATTTGCTCCCCTGAGTTTTCTGGCAGTGAAAATCTCCAGTTTGGAGGAAAGCGTGGCCATAATCCATTCAATGAGGAACCCTGAAGGAATGACCCCAAGAAAAGAGTTTGGAGCTACTGAGTGACTAGCTCTGTTTCCCCAGGCAGGACAGAATTGCTCTCTACTGTATGTTATAGTGCTTTGTCCACTCTTTAAAATATCTCAAGCTATCTGGCTTGAAGCATGTTTATAAATGCAGGGACCAGCACAAAGAACAGTGTCAGTAGGAGAAACTATAAGGATCTGGTGCTATTAGGGACTCTAACTCTGTTCTCTTCTCCCCGTTATCCTTGCAGTTGGTGGTTTCCTGGCTGGATTGCCTTTCAGTACTATAGCCAAGCACTACAGTTGGGCCACAGCCTTCTGGGTAGCTGAAATAACATGCATCATCAGCACCATAACCTTTTTCTTATTACGGAACATCCGCACCAAGATGGGTCGGGTACCCAAGAAGATTGACTAAAGATGAGCAGCAAAGGTACTAAGGATGGCAAATGATTACTCACTGGCCTGGTACTGAGTTTCCTACCAATGCAGCCTAGATCAGAATATATCAAAACTTCATTTAATTTTAGTCACATTCCTGTTTAGAAAGGCACAAGATCTTCAGTGGCTGTTTTAATACCTACCGAATTTTTGGTTACTCAGTTATAGCTTACATCTCATAACCTCACTTTACCTCTTACTTAAAGTACTGTTAGTGAATTGAGCAGAGACTTGATAGTCTTGATTGCTAAGCTAGAAGTACTGCAGAAGACTGATATCTGGTACCTGCCTAGCCGCCTTGCTGCTGGCCTCAGATGTAGTGTTGCTTTCAATTCACCCTCATTGCCTACAGAAATATTAAAGTTAGCCAGCACTGAACCTATTTTCATTTACCTCCACTTGCTGTTGTAGGTTCAGCTTTGACCCAGCTTAGTCTGCCATGAGTTACCTTCTGTCTCCCTCCCCAGAAGCAGAGACTGCTAGCTTATTACTAAAGAAAAATGCTGCTTCCCCAGCTCTTGTCAGAGACTGAACAGTTACTGGTCCACATATTACTACAGATCCCTGCCATTGCAGCAAAACAGCTCCCTTTTCAGTAACGGCAAATGAGTAAAATTCTGGAACTCCATTCAAGAGAATGAAGCACTGTACAACGGTTACTTTTTGCTGTTAAATTAGTCACTATGGCTAACCTCAGAGTATTAGTGAACTGCAAAACATATGGTTAACACTGAATAGAATAATACTTCCTGGAGTACCAAGGAAACTGGTTCCAGAGTGTATGCAGGAACAGCATTAGACACATACACACTGTGTCCAGCTCCTCTCTTTCTGCATTATCTAGCAAAGTCTTTAAAAGAGATTTATCATTAGGTTGTAGATGATTTCTATAAGTAACAATCAAGGATATTGTCAGGTAAAAGCATAAATTTCTAATGGCTCCAGTTCCAGTGAGCTGAACCAGGTACAGCATTTTTAGGTTAAACTACAACATAGGGGCTGCTTACTATTATGAATGCTTGTTAGCAGGAGCATTGCCCCTTGGTAGTAAACATGTCATATGTTAACAAACGTTTCTTATCAGGATGTATGTTTGTGTTCTCTGCAGGGTTTTAGTTATTTAGAATGCCTGTAGGTAAGCAAGAAGCTCAGCGGCCACCACTATAAAGCTAACTTGACATAACAGATTGCTCTGTCAGTCCTAACAAAATGGCTAACTATTGTACAGAAGTAAACTACATTTGATACTTAAGCATGAGTATTAAGAAATACTGTTTATGAACTGTGAAATAAAAATGGAGCACTGCACTGGGAGCATGAGATTTCTTGTGCAAAGCGACCACGAAATAAGGGGGAGCTCTTGCCCAGAGGCCAGTGCTAGATACAGGACCTTCCTCTTTCTACACTGAGCAGCCTTAGAAGCAGTCATTTTCTGTTGCCCTTCCTCAGAACAGCTGTGCAGACACCAAGGAACTTTTTTTCCACTTTATTCCTTATTCATTTCACCCACCTCCCCTGCTTGAAATCCATTATTCCTGTTTACACAGAGGTAAGATGAAGTGTTGCCTTCCAATGAGGTTCTGAGCACAGTAACGTGCATCTTAAGCTAGAAGGGTTTCAGATGGTACAACAGAACACCACAGCGACAATAACCAGGCTGCATGTTTGCCCTCGTTCATACTAGCTCTAGCAGAAGTGAACGAGTCCAGTCCAATAATTAATCTATCCCTGCTTTAAGGGAATGTTTATTACTTGTACAACCAAAGTAACCATTTGTCTGAGCCATAAAGTAAAGCTGCAGAGAAAAATTATATATGTACACACAAGTTTTTAAAAAAAGGGAGTATAACTGAAGTTTTACCACCATGTTGTGTCTTGTCTTCCTCTGTGTTACAGTGACAGCATTAGCGCTGCAATCATAGCTTCAGCCACATATGCCCATTCTTAGCCATTAATTATGACATTCACTGTTAGGCAAAGGTGGATTCCACACCCATGGAATAAAGCAGCATTTCTGGAGATGACAAAAGCAGTTTGGGACCCCATGACCTCCTCTCTTGCTGCTGTAGCCAGTGACAAGATCCTGGAAAAGCTGTCTAAGGAGGAGAGGCTCAGTACTGACACTGGAAAAGTCCTATGATCCTGGTCCAAATGGTCCAGCTTTTTCTGCTACCTCCAAAGCAAGTTTCAAGTTCTGATCGAACAGCTCACACCTGAAATATTCAGATATACAGGTATCAGGATCAGAAGGGGATGACAAAAATCTCCATCTACAACCCAAAACATACTGGTGTTTTTAATCGGAGAACAGTTAGCTGGAAGACAGCCCCATTCCTGCACTAGCTTCTCTTCCATTCCAAACTCTGCTAATGGTGACTTTTTGAATCAAAAGACTAATTAATTAACAAAGCAGCTTGAGTTCAGCTATCCTATTTGACATGCCAAAACAGTTTCAAAAACATAAAGCTTAATTCCCACTGTGACGGGTTAAATGTGAAATAGGGACCCTACCAAGAGCGAGCACGTCACATTGCTCAGACGGAACAACTCCCGAGGAAGTTTCCTCCAGCCTTTTGTAGAGGACAGGAATCAGACTGGTGTCCTTGGAAGACCTTCTCCAAGAACTTGACAGCGCTGAACCTCCTTATGGAATTTAGTTTAATCATGCAAAAAGTTAGGTTTTTGATTGACAGACACTAGGTTTTTTTGAGGCACAAAGTAGTCAGGTATACGACGAGAGCTCCAGTCAGCAGCCCAGGTCAAAAGAGAACCCAGCAATCCTAGGTTTATTTTTAGTGGATGGACTTGGGGAATGGGAGCTAAAAACATGGGGTCTGCTTCCAATTCTGTCACTGACCAAGTAACCTCAGACAGTAAAAGCACCTGTCTGCTTCCCCACTGTAAAATAAGTACGTCTTCTCTTTTTCAAAGGAGGTCGTATTAATGGTTGTACAGTGTTCTCAAAAGTGGAGAAGTGGCTAAGTACCTTGTTATTCTACACATCATCTACCTACTCCCTACCTGATTGGCATCTCCAGTGAGTAGAAAGGATTTTTCAGAGCAAAGTCAGAATAAATCTCATAGATCTTGCGCAGAAGGGACTCTATCCCAGCTTGCCGTGGATCAGCGAGCACCACAAATTTGATCCCTGGAGCCATAATGAAAGAAGCATTAGCATAGACTACACACAAGCTGCAAAGGTGGTAATACTATGAAATATTTTCCCAAATATAATTGAAAAGGCCTCATTGACAGGAAGGACAGGAGAGCAGCTGACACCATCTGAAGGATATTTAAAACTTGCCTTGTTTTGTTTAAGATATATAGAGAAAGATGAATGACTGAGTAGTGTATTTTAGCAAGCGAACATTCAGGGTGTGATTTTACTTTCAGGTGCACAGAGCATATATTGCAACATTGCTACCGTGCCTATACACTTGAGCACCTCTAGGGGAACCTTGCACTTCAAACACAGGCTGGGTTTTATTTGCAATTCCTCAACTAGATGCCAGACTTTAAAGGCATGTTGGCCAACTGAGGTATAAACAAGACAAGCTAGTTTCCTTTGCTGTAAAGGGGATAATTTCTGGGTGGTGAGTAAGCAGTTGAGGGTTAATTCTTACTTGTGAGGTACTTTGCCATTTTAGGACAAAAGGAAGTTATTTCAGTATTCAGTTAGAGAGCACCAGAAGTACACAAAAGGATTTACAAAGAGCTGATGGGCCTCTATCCAGAGAAAGTGACAATCTAATTCAAAGAAATACCATATGAATAAAGATCAAGCACAAAAGCAGTACTTTTGCAGCAATATACAAGTCTAATACATACTCCTGGGGGGTATTCTGCGCCAAAACATTACAAATTCTGCACACAATTGTAAGTTTTATTTGTCAATAAATAAATGCAGAGGCTCCAGCATGGCAGTGGGGAGCACCCTGAAACCTCCCCAACCTGGGGACACAGATGCAGTGGCGAGGCTACACCAGACCCTAACAGAGCACAAAGCCTGGGCCTGCCCCAGAAATACCCTGCCCCTCTATGCGAGGTGCACCAAGTGTGGGGCAGGCAGGCTCAACCAGCTAGGATCCAAGTGTGGGGGGGCTCACTGCAGGGGGAGCCAGGTGTGAGACAATCTGTGTGCAGGCAGCTCAATGGGGGATCTAGATGCAGAGGCTTGTTGGGGGGTGGGGAGGTTCCAGATGCAGGGGCTGGGTTGGGGCTCAGTGGAGGTGTGGGTCTGAGCAGGGGGGTCTGAATGCTGGGGGAGTGGGACTTGGGGGTCTGGGTGCAGCTAATTGGGGATCACTTGCATGGGGGTCTGGATGTGGGGGCTTAGGGTGGTATAGGAGGGTAGGGCTTGTCAGGGTGGGGCTCTGAGTGCAGGGAGCTTGGTGAGGGGTGGTCTGGGTGCAGCTTGGCGGGGGTGTCTAGGTTTGGGAGGTCCAGATGCATGGGGACTGGGGTGGATGGGGGAGCAGCTTCCTGTACAGTGACCCCTCAGCTGAGGAGTTATGGGGGCAGGAAGCAGGGGAGGATGCTGAGCTTCCTGCAGCTGTGGGAGGTTTCTGGGGGTGGGTCTGACACAGCCCCAGCCCCTCATTGCAGTGGAAAAGGAAGTCCCATCTTCCCCTGCCTCCAGCCCAACCAGGACTAGCAGCTGATCCTGGCTCAGGGTAGGAGCCACTGGCCTGGGTGTCCCCAGCCCTGCAGTGATTTACCTCTCCGACAGCTGCCTGAATCAATGTACCTGCACAGCTAGGGACTGGTGCGTGACTGCTCTTGCAGCTTCCCTGTCAGGAAGTCATTTTTCTGCACAGAATCCCCCCAGCAGTAAATAAAGCAGTTTGTACTGGTCTTTTCAGAGTGAGGGAGAAACAGCCCCAAGACTGAACTAATAGGGATAACATGAGCAGTACGTCTTACCTGTTAGGGTCTGAAAACAGTGTAGTTTAAATGTGTCTGTTTCTAACATCTCAATACCGGAACTTCCCAGCTCAGGAGACAACTGGGACCCAATTGCAAACAACCTTCAAAAACAAAGGGAAATTACTTAAGTCTAACACAAAAGATTTCTCTTCAAGTTACTACAGATATGAGAATGTATACTGGGTCCCTTCTCCACCCTCAATTTGTCTTTGTGAAGTGTACCTTCTTCGGGCAAGGAATGTGTCTTCCTCTGGGTTTGGCCAGTGCATCACAGATGGTGGGCATTACTACACTAATTATCATCATCAGTGCCATGGTAGCCAGCCAGGGCAGAGAGAGCTAGACTTCCCAGTGCAAACTCACGAGTGGAACATGGAGGCCAGCATGAGCTTCTCATTGGAGGAGAGGCGAGGCCGACCAAAACGGATGGACACAGGGTAGTTGGTAGGGTTGCCAAGGTACTCCAGCACCTCCTTCCCGTCAGCAGTGTATTTCCCATTCACATCAATGCCATTGATGGAAAGCACAGCATGTCCAACTGAAAGGGAACAGTCGGAGCTGAAACTCATTTGCTATCAAATGAATATCGGAACTAAGAACTCCAATAGCAGACCTGACCACTGGCCTCTCCAGACCGGTCTTTAGGAGGAATCACGGTTAGAGTATTTATGGTTTAGCACAGCCACTGTTAAAGTGTAAATACCTAGTGTTAGGACACTAATTTCCACCCAGCAAGCACAGCCACTGTGCGCCCAGTATCTCCCGGGAGCACAAGCACTACAACCCCTCCCCAGTGGCCGGTACCAGCGCTCTAACTCCCTAGCAGGCCCCGTCCTCTCCCTCCAGCAGCCGGTACCAGCACCCCAGTCCCTCCAGCGGGCGGTACCAGCCCCTAACGGGCACAAACCCACCCCCCAACCGGGGTACCAGCCCCCCCAACCACCCCAGGGGCGATACCAGCCCCCTAGCGGCCACAGCACCCCTCCAGCGGCCGGTACCAGCCCCTAACGGGCACAGACCCGCCCCCCAACCGGGGTACCAGCCCCGCAACCACCCCAGGGGCGATACCAGCCCCCTAGCAGCCACAGCACCCCTCCAGCGGCCGGTACCAGCCCCTAACGGGCACAAACCCGCCCCCCAACCGGGGTACCAGCCCCCCCAACCACCCCAGGGGCGATACCAGCCCCCTAGCGGCCACAGCACCCCTCCAGCGGCCGGTACCAGCCCCTAACGGGCACAAACCCGCCCCCCAACCGGGGTACCAGCCACCCCAGGGGCGATATCAGCCCCCTAGCGGCCACAGCACCCCTCCAGCGGGCGGCACCAGTTCCACAGGCCTCGCGGGATCCCCAGTGTTTCCCAGCCTCCCCGGCGCCTCCAGTCGGACGCCCACCCCGGATGCTGTCCCGCTGCCCGAACGCCACCACCACGCGCTCGTCGTGCAGCTTAAGCACCAGGTCCAAAGGGAAGCTGAACGTTTTCTCGGCCTCGGAGCGCGGCGCGTAGTGATCTAGCTGGTAGATGAGGCCTCCGGCCTTATTCACAACGTACACGCTAAAGATGGCCATGTCGGCTCCCGTCAGCTCACGGAACTTTGGGAGATGTAGTTCTACGAGCGGCGATTCGTGACAGCGCAGTGCATTGTGGGAGATGCGACTATTTCCGGTTTGGGAGCGTTGTCTTATGGGAATTGTATTTCTTTCTCGGTGACCCGGAAGCGGTGTTGCTACATGCTCCGGAAGTGCAGTATAAGCACGGGGTTTCCCAAGGTCCCTGAGCAGGGTCTTTCCTTTTCCATCCGACATCTTGAAGCAGCAGCAGCCGCCGCCGCCGCCGCCGCCATGGTAAGCCGGCCTCAGGGCCTAGCCCCTCGGCTTGGCCTAGGACAGGGGTCTCTGTGAGGGAGCCGGAGCAAGTGGGTGGCGGTTCCCTCGAGGCGGCCTAGCCCTGGACTCTCCTCCCGTTGGGAGGCGCCCGGGTGGGGAAGGCTCATGTTAGGGCCGCGTGGCCGGACCTCAGCTGTGCTGCGTGGACCTGGGGAGGGGGCTCCGCCGTGGAAGCTTCTTCCCGCGCACTCGACGGGTGGGGGCGAATTTTCCCAGGGCTGGCGCCTGCCTTCATCTCCCCCCCCCCCCCCCCCGCTCTCTTTTTTCTCCAGCCCCCCAAGGACGATAAGAAGAAGAAGGATGCGGGGAAGTCCGCGAAGAAAGACAAGGATCCAGTGAACAAATCTGGGGGTAAAGCCAAAAAAAAGGTAGGAGTCTGCGGTGCGCGGGCCCACTGGGCTCAGGTGTCTGTGCTCGGCAGTAGGGTCTGGGTACTTAGCAGAACACTTTAGTTACTAATTATTCTGTGCGTGCCCTCCCTTTGTAAGATGAGGCTGTATCATCTCCTTTGGGGGGCTAGGGGGCAGAGAGCAGTAGCTGTCTGGTCATTTTTCCTGGGTAGCTGAGCTCTAAGCTGTGCTTAAGGTCAGAGTGAGATATTGTATTGTTCTATAGTTAATCTCTACTTTCTTCATAATTCTTAAATGCAATTTACCAGTATGATTATAGGAGGGTTTCTGCATTTGATATTTAACAGTAGTTGTGGCTACAGACTAACTCCTTGGTGACTGGGAGTGAGGCTTCCAAACTCTCACTAACTCCCTTGGGCAAGCCAATCTGTCTTAATATTTTCATTTGTAAAATGAGATGTTTCCCTGTGTCATAGAGCTCTTTAAATGTTTTTTAATGTTTGAAGTGCTTTAGCATAAATTATATTAATTGCGAATTGCCAACTGTATGTCTTAGACCCCATGTAGATCATGAAAATCTGATTAAAATGTTAGGTTATTGTAAATCCTATGGTCCCTTAAAGTTTAACTTGATATAATTATTTAAGAGGGAATATCATGTGACCAATGAAATTAGGAGTATCTCTTAAAACATTTATACTTTTGAGTTGGAAGGGGGCAAATTGCAGCCCTCTGTCCCCGTTAGTATAAAGGTGATCTAAAAGACTTCAATACTGAAGAAAGTTTCACTTCATTGATAATTATAACCTTGAAATCCAACTAATTTTGGGATGTCCCATACTGTTACAAGGTAGCTAAATCCTGAATTTAAAAGGTGAAAATTGAGCTGGTCCCCTGGGAACTTTAGTCCTTCTTTATACATTACAAAGAAGCAAATGTCAGTTTCAGGTTACACTTTGCCACTGTTGGGGATGATTTACTGGTGCAGCACTGATAGCACTGAGCAGACCCTCAAGTGGCTTAACACAATATGATTGAATAATAGTGGTAAACATGCCTGATTGCTGTCTGCTCTGGAATTTTCATTTGGTGGTGGTGTAGAAAATGCCCTATTGTGCATGTTAGAGGGTGGTGCTAATAGGTCAGTGCTGATAACATGGTGAATAGGTGTCTTTCTATAATTGCTGCTCATCTGAGCTACAAGCTTGCATTAGGTTCATGGAGGAAATGCTATGTGACCTGTTGATGCAGTTGTTGACACCATGGCAAAGCTTTCATTGAGGGGGTATTTATGTTGCTTCTTTGATGGTGATGTTCCCCTTCTTTTTCTTCATGTAGAAGTGGTCCAAAGGGAAAGTAAGAGACAAGCTGAACAACCTTGTTTTGTTTGATAAGGCTACTTATGATAAACTGTGCAAAGAAGTGCCCAACTACAAGCTCATCACGCCAGCTGTAGTCTCTGAAAGGTTGAAGATTAGAGGATCTTTAGCAAGGGCTGCCCTCCAAGAACTGCTCAGCAAAGGTAAAAACACTGAACTGTGGTTTGGGAGACCTCAAACCAGATGTACTCTTATCTCCCTTATTTGTTGGTAGCTTGTATACAAATGAGTTCAATGAGCATTTTAAGTTTTTAAATATCTTTAAATCTTCTTTCTTTTCTTATCAGTCTAATAGATATTTTACTTTGCATTTTAATGTGTCTCTCTAAGACCACATCAGAATTGATGTAATCTGTTCCTACACAAGTTACTTGTGTTCATAATATTTTTAAATATAATGTAAAAAATTATGGATGCATGATATCCACAGTCTGGTTGAGAACAGCAAGATCCTACCTAGTGTAGAAACCTAAGTTCCCTCTTAGCTGCACTAGCCGCCCAGCCTGCTGTAAAAGTGCTGCACACTTCAGGTGCCCCTCCTGCCCTCTGCTTTGGAGCTGCTCCCCAGAGCCTTCTGCTTGCTATGCAGAGCTGGGGAGGGAGGGGACACTGATATCAGGGTGTGTCTGTCCGTCTGGTCTCTTCCCCTGCATCCCATTTCTGCAGAGCAGGGTGTGGGGATGTGACAGGGCTCAGGAGTGGGATGGAGGGAGCGTGCTGGTGGCTGCAGTTGTGCCTGAATGCTGATCTACTTAAAGGGGCAACATGTGTCTTGCTCTCAGACTCTCCCCTCCCAACACATACTTGTGTTGTGGTACTTCCTGCAATGCACATATAGTCTCTAATTTTATTCTTTCAAAGTGCTATTATTTGAGGTTTTTGGCTGGTCTCTGCAGTTCATAACTTATTTTTTACTCTTAAATTTAATTCTTTGAGTAGTAAAATATCTAACTTGTCCTGACTTGAAGTAATCATCCCCATGGTACCTTTTAAAAATATATATTGTATCTATATTTGTTTCTACTGGTGGTGCACATTCACACATTACCTTAATTTGGTACATATAAAATTAATTTACCATGTGAATGAAAAAAATTAGAGGGAACATTGTGGACAACTGAAAACCTGGCAGTTTTGCAATGGTAACTGTTCCTGAATCATGCTGAAGTCGTGCTATCCTACAAAACACTTAATGTTGGGACTACTGTGTTCTAGACAGGACCTTTGACTCTGGTTGCTAGGGGCCTCAATAGGAATTCATTTCAGTGTTCCCAGTGTAGAAAGCACAGTGGAACACTTATTTCATTCTACTTCTGTTATTGAAATGCTGTCTCGAAACCGCACGTATTAGCCCTCTGTGGGAAGCTCTCAATGTAGAGTTGTTAGCCTTTGAAAGTGTGGACCTCCCATGGTTGTGTGTTAACACTGTTTATTAAAGATTTTGCACATTTCTTTTCATAAATGTTTCCTGCTTCCTCTGTAGGTTTGATCAAACTTGTGTCCAAGCACCGAGCCCAAGTGATTTACACTAGAAACACAAAGGGTGGAGATGCACCTGCTGGTGGGGAGGATGCTTAAAAAAGGTAAGGTGCTATTGAAATTCTAGAGTTGCAGGTATCCCTTCCCCTCTGATGTACGCCTGGTTAATAGAACTGCTAGCCAAAATCCTAATGTGAATTTCTCATGGTGGACGTGTCCAATGCCTTGTGAAATCCCTAATGGTAGGAATCTACTTCTGAAAAGAGTAAAAACAAACAGCCATATAGCACTGGAAGCACTAAAACTGAATTATTGCCTGCCCATGAGGGGAAGAAGGAAATTCTAATAGATTAAATAGAGGTTGTGCTGTTAAATTGTAATGGATATCTGACACAAGACGGGGTAGATCATTTCTGCCAGGCTCACTCCATGCTTGTCTTAGTAAGTTCCAGAGAGGCCTTAATAAAAAGGGACTATGTGGTCAATAGCAACCAACCATCCAAACTCTTTTCTTCATAAAAAGTGTCAGAGGAGTGGAGGACTTTTCTTTCACAAGTTTTGCAGTAGGACAAACTTTTAGATGAGGTCCACAAAACTGATTGACTAACTCACTACTTTTTGCTTTGCAGGTTTTCCAGTCACCTCTGCAATATTATATAAACGTATACAATAAAATTGTTGAATTATCTTTGTTTGCTGCTTCTTGGGGGGGGAGGAGAGGAGAGAAGATGGAGTTAAAAAAAAACCCCTCATAACCATCTGGATGGTATGGTGCTGAGAGCGCTGGCCAAAGAAGCTTTAGAACAGCACACTGAAGTCCCACTTAGGCAGATAAGCAAAATTAGTTTGAGTTGGTTTTCTATACAGCTGGATATACAGTAAATATAACAGCACTGACATACACTTTGTACATTAAATACTAGGAGGTGTGTGTGCTTTTTCATTGAAGCTCAGATTTTGGTCTTTCATGTCTTCCTTCCTCTTTCTTTACCTGATTCAGCTTTGAACTGATGTCTTTAAAAAAAAAAAAAAAACAATGAAAGTCAGCTTGCAGAATGCCCCATGCTAGGAAACACTATAATCAGCAATATAGAACAGCACTAATTATCTTAGCTGCCCACCTATATACACTTTCAGGTGGAGGCATTAGTTATCAGTCTAAATATTTCATAAGCATGTTTCTACTCTTCAGGTAGCTATGGCAAACCGCACCTTTTGTAATTCAGTAGTGTTGTTCACAAATCTAAATCAGCACTTTGCAGCGAGCTTCAGCCTGTGAGACCCTACTACAAGGACAACTGTCAATTTATACAAAGTTCAGCTGCTTTTGAGAACAAGCATTATACACTATATAAGAAAGTTCTACTTAAAAGTGCTGTACTCAGTGTTGCTGCAGTAGAGACAGGACTGTTTAAAGGTGATAGATCCACGGCTTCATACATGGATCATTAACTCCTACTGCTTGCAGCAATACATACTAGGACCCTGTCAATTGTCATTTGAGAAATTCCTTTCCTACAAATTGCCACCATTGTATACATACAAGGAACCTCAACTCTTGAATTTAATGTCGGCCCATCATAAGTACATACATACCTGGATTGCCACCTCCTGCCTTGATTCCAGACTCGTCCAAAGGAGGGAAGCCAGCCTTCACTTGTCTCAGAGGTGTGATCAAAGTTGGCACCAACACGATCTGCTGGAAGCTTTTTCAGCTTCTGCTTCTCCTCTAAGAATCATTAGTTCAGAGAGAGTGAAGAGGCTCTATCAAACATTTTAGGTAAAGCAACAAAGTGGCTGGGAGAATACTGGTCTCTTTCTGAATAGGTAGGGTTTTTGGTTTTCCCCCCCTTCTTACTAGAGTCTGATTAACTCGAATTCATCTCCAGGATTATCAGAAAATCATCGTTACCTAGCCTCTATGCAGAGTTTAATGTACCTCATCTACCCTCCACCACTTAGTCTTGTAAACTTATCACAGACTTCGTAGTAGACACTTCATTCGATGTATAGTGATTTTCTTTTTAAATAAAACCAGAGTTTAAAAACTAGACCTCCCCTCAATATATTCAAGTAGTAATATCCAAAGCCACTCACTTTCTTTGAGAAATTCCTCATATGAAGGTCCAATCTGCTGTTTACTTCCAAACTCCTCTTCATCCTGCATCAGCCAGGGAGGTTTGGCCCCTAGAAGGTAAGAGGGAATGTACTTGGCTACTGAAATAACCTTAAATACAGACCTAGGGGTAGAGATGGGGAAAAGAACCCTACAACTTCTGCATACAGACTCCCTAACAAATCAGTGGTGAAAGGGCTTTCTCCTGGAAGTACTATACTTTATGCTTCCTTCATTGTGGAAAAAATAAAGGCCTAAGCATCTTAATTTTCACGGCTAAGAGCCATGACAGTTCATACTTTGCAACCATACAGTTACAGTTTCAAAAGAGTTTCCATTATAAGCCTGATTTTGCTCCACCCAATTCTAATATCTAAAGTCAATCTGAAATAGCAAGATAGTTAACAATTCTCACTTCTGCCACAATTTTGTTTAAGTTACTTTTCAGTCTTCTGGTGGATTCAGCCCAGAAATGTTTGATAAGGTCATAAAAGTGAAACCCTAGCAACAATTAAACATGTACCTGTGTGAACATTTCCCTTCCCTTCAGATGCCTGTTTTCAAAAAATTAAGAAAATTCCAATTAGAATTGGATGATTTAAAAAAGCAACTTTTATTGTAACTTTGTACTACCACAGTAGATAGACACTAAAAAACGGTAACAGTTAAACTTGGATTGCACAGATCTTCAAGTATGGACAAATAGACAAGGGGAACCTGATAACTGAAAATAAGCAGCTCATGGGAGTATGAATTCCATTTGAAATTCCCATCCTCAATGAAACTTTGCAATAAAGATAAAGAAGGTAAGAGTCTTTTTCTCTATCCCAATCTAATAGCCTGTACTAGAGATCCTTGTTTCTGTGCATTTATTTTAAGAAACATTGTTAGTAAAACAAAAGTTCCATGTTTCAGGGCTGAGAGTTTTTCACCCACTCAGTTGCTGAAATCCATGGGGTTGCTTTCTCAGTAGCTATGGCATTGGGGAAGCCTACAAACCATAATTCTGATTTTTACCAAATGCTAAAAGTACAAATTCCATTGGCTATGATCTGAAATACCAGACCCCATCAAAAAAAGGAAAGTCACTCTGTAAGCCCCTCTCTAACCTTACCTGGTGGCCAATAAAAGTCAGAGTATGGTTTCCTTCCATCCAATCTAAATCAGGTGTTATCTGAATCACATTTGGACCAAGCTGCTCTTCTGTGATGATGGTGAAGTCACTAGAACACAGGAACCAAAAGAGCCTGTCAGGTGAGGCATTTGGTATCTAGACAACAGCAAATGTTTTTCAACCTACACCATGGAATTGTTAAACAAGTTCTGGGACACAGGTGAGACAAATACTTCAATTAGTGTGTTCAAGTTTGGAGATTTTTCATGGGGAGGAGGAGAGGAAATTCAGCAGTAGCAGCTAACAATAATTAGCATTTATAAAGCACTCTGTCAGTCTAGCTTTTTGCAAAGTTTAGTCCTTAAAACACTCTTTTTGGAGGCAGGACATTATCCACCTTTTCAGAAAGGGTAACATTAATTGTTTGTGCTAGGATACTGAAGGAAAGATGAATTTACCTACTAGGGCAGGCCTGCACAACTCCTAAAGCAGGGCGGGCCATATTACTCTAAAGAAAACAGCTGAGGGCCAAAATCCCCAACCCCTCCTTCCCCAGCGCTGGGGTGTGGAAGCCTGGCTCACCTGCCACCTCCCGCCCACTGGGCTGGTCATCCTGCCTGGCCACCCGCTCGCCTCCTTCCGTCGCCAGCTCGCCTGTCTGCCCGCTGCTAGCCTCTTACCTTCTGCCGCTGGCTCACCCTCACTCCCCAGCCTGCCACTGGTCTCTTCACCAGCCCGCCGGACGGCCGTTGGCTTACCCCACCTCGCTGCTTGCCTACTCACCCCCCCACAGGCCGCACAGTGAGCCCACATGGGCCGCATGCGGCCCCCAAGCCACATGTTGTGCAGGCCTGCACTAGGGGTTTGCAGATGGCTGAAGGTGCCTGCTGCTGCTCTTGAGAACTGTGTTAACTCAGAAATAGTACAGGTAAGCAATAGATAGTACAGTGATAGCAATAGTCATCAATGCCCTAACTATACTGGCCAGGGAAACAGTGTTAGTAACTCTAGATAATTGCTACTCAGCATTTCACCAAATTCAAAACTCTTAAGCAGAGAGGACACACATGATGATATAAAAGGCAAATTTCTTACCTTTTATGCCCTCCAGGTGTACTGAAGGCAGAGGATTCATCGCAAAATTCTGTCTCTGTTTGAGGCTGAGTTTGATTCAGGAAAAATAAATATTTTTTCTAGTTTTCAACAGTAAGGCCCTTCCTGTTTTATGAAACACCTCACATTTCCATCATACATTCACTGTTTGTGTTCTGGAGGCAAAGAGTGGGAACTTGTAGTGTAGATACTAAAGTTTTGTTTTGTTTGCCCTGGCTCCCGCAGTGCTAGCAAGAGAAAACAAATAAGAGGGGGCGCTCTTTTCAATGGCTTGTGAATCACCAACAGAATTGTAAGCTAGGTTCAAATTGCAGAATATTTATTGTTGAGGAGGATGAAGCCAGACTTAATTGAAGATCCCAGGGTGCTTGCAGCACCTACAGTTATAAAGTGCAATCTTTATCTATAAACAGAGCAATTTGAACTGGAGCCATTGAGTGAATCTACAACACCACAATGCCCTTTCTATGGAGTGAGACAAATTTTTTAAAAAGATAAAAGGGCCAATAACTTTACCTATTCTGTTTGAGTATAGTCAAAAGGCCTAAGATTCCATCCCCTGTAAGTGCAAGACTGAACTCCCAAGCAAGAGGATATATTTGGTTCCAGGTGCTTCTTTAGAGAATGCAATGCATGAAGGTAATATACATACTAGTATCTTATAAACAAGGGTATTTAAGTGTCTAGTTTTCCACAGTGCAGGTATAATAGAACATTTTATTCCAGATTCCTTCTCTTATCACCCACGTCCAACCCTATACTAAAAGAAATAGCAAGGATAAGAAGATTTCAATCACAGCCATCACTCAAACATAAGCACTGCACTATTTGCGAGACTGATAACCACACCTGAATTAAGCCAGAGATTTGCAATCACAGAGCAGCAGCCCTATCAATTGTCACATCAGAACCTCCCCACTGGTTGGTGAGAGAACAAGTTATTAGAAGTAAATTGTATGTACTTTCAACATAAGAATCAATGCAGAAAATAGCCATTTATAAAAACTCAGAGGGCTTGTGGAAACAATCATTTGCTGGATACTGCTCAGGTGCATCCTGGGAAAACAAACCTCTAAGACAGCATGTACCATTTCCTGTCTGCTCTGCTCCACTTCTCGGATATGGGATGCCATCTGGAATCGAACAAAGCAAAAAATAGAATGAGGACAAAAGGCAAAGCAAATAGGTAAGTCAGGCACAGCACACCTAGGGTATCTCTGTTCACCTCTTTAATGACTTCATCCTCTTTTTCTTCGTAAGCATCCAGAGCTTTGACAAGTGATGATTTGAACCTGAAAGAGTATTTGAGGGATTAGTCACTTCTGTGGCATGATTTAGTCTGACTGCTGGGAGCTGGGAACACCTGAATTTCTACCTCAACCTCTGACACTGATTCTCTGTGCCTTGGTTTCCTTATTTGTAAGAGGGATAATAAGGCTTACATTTGCAGCTTTTTTTATAATGATGCTAATAGAGGGTGAGCTAATCTTATGCTCCACAAAGTGAGGTGATCACTTGGGGGAAGTCAGAAAATCATCCTTACCACAAGGTAACTAGCCAGGTGCAGGGGATGATGGTATCAGATATCAGCTGCTGCTCAAAGCAGGCATCTGGGCTAATAATTGATTTATACACCACCACAAATACACACACTAAAACATCTCTGTTCCAAAGAATTTTGAATCAATAGCTGGATCTAATGTAGCAAATCCTATACCCCTAAGCAAAGAAACAGACAAGGTGCCTACACACCGTTGATAGTCCTCAGGGGAAATCAGAAACTGCTGCTTTAATTTGGCTTCTGCTTTGTTCTCCCACCAGAACTTGTTGGCTTCTTTTTTATGCTCCAGGCTTTAAAAGGAAAAAAAGAATAAAACCAAGTTTGATGAAATCACTTAAAGCCTGAGCTCCCAATCTAAATTAAGTAGAGAGCACATGATTAATAACTGGCATACATGTCTCCTTAACAGCTTATATCAAACAGATAGAGCAGCTTTTTGGGTTGCCCATGGCTATGTTACACAAAATACAGAGGTAAGGATACCAAGAGAAACTGATATTGGAAGCAGGTAAGATATGCTGCAGCACTACAGGTATTGGTTTTCATTGCTCATTAAAGCAACATGAAAAAGCAAAGTATAGAATAAAAATTTTGCATTCAAAGGTGTGTTTGGGTGTCACACACCACTAAAATCTGGTGTTTGGTTCTTGCCCTTCTCCGATGTAGAATTTTGGCTGAGTCACAGAAGCCTCGACAGACACAGAGAGCACATCTGCCTCCCTTGATAGTTGTATCATGGTCACCACTGTAGTTATAGAGTGTTGAGCTTTTCTTTTTCCTATATCTCACAAATTAGTCCACACAAAAGCTAATGAAAGCTATCTCTGAGCAGCCACACTTTAGTAAGGAAAGATTTATGGAACAGCAAAGTGTTATCTCACCACAGCTATACAAAGCTTGCACCTCATTTCAGTAAGTTGTTTTTGTTTGTTTTGTTTAAGTGCTATAATATACAGACCTACCACCATTAAAATATTATTGCTGGATAATAATACTGGAAGAGTTAGGAGTCATTTAAGTTACTAGTTTCAAGTTATGTTGTGTTAGGGTAACTGGATTTTAAGCAGTGGGTTTTCTTTAAGATCAACACTTCCATATCTGAATTGTCATCACGTGCTCCCCACGAGGCACTTAATGTAGATTCTGTATGTAAATAAGGTTGTGCACATTTTAGAAATATACACTGACGACCATCTTGGGTGTGTTTTCTTTAGTTATTCACTTCTGGAGTGGACAAATTAAGAAAGCTACACATGTTAAGCAACTTGCATCAAACACTTTACAATTAGTTCTCAGAATCTCCACATAAGATCATGGGAGTAAACAAAAGGGAAGTGACTTGCCCAAAATCACATAGCAAGTCAGTGGCAGGAGAGAAATAAAAGCTAAGGGCTGTCAGAAACTTCAGTAGAACTGGAATTATGTTAATTTATTGTCCTACACAAGCATATCTAATTGGTTACAGCAGGGATCTAGTTACTAACTCCATGGTTTTATTCTCAGCTCTGCCCCGGATTCACTATATGATTTGAAGCATGTCACTTCATCTCTGTGCCTCAGAGTTGAGGGGCTGTGCACATACAAAGTATTATTAAACAATATAACACCCCTCCAGGATGCAGACAGGGCTGTGGACACTCTACCTGGCCATGTGCTGCAGCAGTCCCCCATGCAGCACTGTCAAGCTCCCATGGCTCAGGTGCCTTTTCACCTCCTGCTTGCAGCACAGACACCAGAAAAGTTGCTCATGCTCCCCTGCCTCATACTTCACAACCACTGCATTTTTAATAATCTTCCGAGCCAACTGCACCTGATTGAAGGAGGGAAGAGAGGTGAATTAGCTGCTGTTTACCAACTTTTTGAAAGCGGAGCCTCTTCACAAAAATGAAACTAATCATGGCCCCTACAGTCCCATCATACTTGAAAAGGGCTATGCCTCTTAGTGTATACATCTTTGTCTCATGCTCCTCCACCCAGCTAGTCCTCTGAACTCTAATCTCCCCTTCTCCCATACACTTTAGTAAACACCAATGCAGATTTTTGTAATATTAATTGTCCTCTCCTTTCCCACATGCTTTCATGAGTAGTAAAATAGTTAATGCTGATGTTTAGGCTTTGTCTTCACTGCAGAAAAAGATGTTGTTTATATGGCCATAGCTAATGGGAGATACCTATCTCTATGTAAACAAGTGGTGACAAGGCCCAAGTAGTTTTTACATCAATGTCAACCTTGTATCCTCCATGTGGGATTTACATCAACTAGCTACATCCAGGTAAAAACTTCTGATGACTCCAATAGGCTTTTACACCGACATAGCTATCTCAGCATAAAAATACGCTGTTCACACTGGCGCTTGTCATCTGCAAAACTTCGTCCTTCGAGGGGGGTGTTTTCTTAACACCTCAAAGACAAAAGTTTTATTCACTTGCCAGTGGCATAGCCTTAGCCTTTGACTGGCATTAGTAGCCATTGAAATGAAGAGGGCTGGTCACGCCTCAGTAGGGTGACCAGATGTCCCGATTTTATAGGGACAGTCCTGATTTTGGGGTCTTTTTCTTATATAGGCTCCTATTACCCCCCCCCCCCCCAACCCGACCCGATTTTTCACACTTGCTGTGCAGTCGCCCTACACCTCAGATCTAGTGGTTTGAGTGGCCAAACTCCGCTGGACATCTCTGCATTATTTACACTCGCTTCACAATGTGGACCTTTTCTTCGCGATCAGAAAAAAGTTAGAAGTTAAAGAAAAACCACCTCAGACAGGTGGGCTCAGGGAGAATGGCAGTGTCTGGTTACACCCTTGTGGCGGGTCTCGCACCCAGGAGGCCCACAGCCCATGCTGTGGGAAATGCTGACTTAGTTGCCACCAAAGACATTTCCTGGTGGGGAAGCCGAGACACGGGGAAGGGCCGTGACTCACACAGGTCAAACAGTGAGATGGTGTCGGAGGGGAGGAGAGAACCCAGGCGTCCTGCTCCCCACCCCCTCCAGCTGGAGGGCCCGGCTCCACACCCCGAGCTCCCTTGTATCCCAGTAGGCAGCCCCAAGCGGGGGCAGCAGCTCCCTGCCTCACCTTGGCCTGCAGCCGGCCGAGCGCCTCCCGCAGCCGTCGCTGGTGGCTGCGGCTGTAGAGGTGGCCCCGACCCGCGAAGGCGGTGAGGCGACAAAGGGGGCAGTAAAACACTCCCATGGCGGCCCTAGGAGCCCGGCCCGTCGGCCGCCGCCATCTTACGGCGCCTGCCTCGCCCGACGACTCCGTGCGTAGCGGTCGCAGAGGGAGGAGCAGCGAGCCCGAGCGGCCGCGCGCGCGCGCTGCACGCCTCACGCGCGCGCCCGCCTCAGCGGCTGCTCCCGCCCAGGCCCCAGAGCGCCTCCCCCAGGAGCTGCCCGCGCCACGGGCCGCAGCTCCCACCCACATCGCCGCACTGCCCCCCCACGCGGCACGCGGCCCGGCCGGGCCCCAACCTGCCCGCCTCAGGCAGGCGGCGCTGAGGCTTGGAGCGTTAGGCCAGCTCCGGGCCGGGTGTCAGGGTGGGAGCGAGTGAGGGAAATCCCACAGGTGACCGTTGAGAGATTCGGGGAGCCTCTGGTGAGGCGAGCATTAGATAATGGAGGCTGAGCTCACATGGAATTTCACCCCGTAATTCCCGCCTCCAGCCTATGCAGAGTCTGCTCCAGCTAGAACATATTGTGTAAGAGACACCAGCCTTGATTTAAAGACTTCCAAGTGAAGTAGAATCCACCCCATCTCTTGGTAAGTTGATTCCTGAGATCTTCTCCCTACTCTGCTTGTGGCCTTGGTCAAATCACTTCTCCTCTGGGCACCGCACTGTAGACTAATTTGTGAGAAATAGGAAAAAGAAATGCTCAACACTCTATAACTACAGTGGTGACCATGATACAACTATCAAGGGAGGCAGATGTGCTCTCTGTGTCTTTCGCGGCTTCTGTGACTCAGCCAAAATAATATGAAATTAAGGAAAGATAAAACTAGGTTTGTTAGTATTCAGCCATTCTCTGAGGTGAAGTGTTTTTGGGAGCTTGTTGGAGCTTAGTTCCCTTCAGAGACTAGTAGGTACTCCTTGAGCTCTGATACTTAATGTTGATAAGTTGCTTGCAAGCATTGACCTGTCTGTGACTGTGAGGTACAGCAGGGTGTCCGCAAAGTATAATCCCCAAGAAGCATATTACAGTAGCAATAACAGATGAGCATTGTCTAACCCAGGGGTGGCCAACCTGTGGCTCCGAAGCCACATGCGGCTCTTCAGAAGTTAATATGCGGCTCCTTGTACAGGCACCGACTCCTCGGCTGAAGCTACAGGCGCCAACTTTCCAATGTGCCAGGGTGCTCACTGCTCAACCCCTGGCTGTGCCACAGACCCTGCCCCCACTCCCCCCTTTCCCACCCCCTCCCCTGAGCCTGCAGTGCCCTCGCTACCCCTCCCCCCCCCCCCCCCCCGCCCCCTGCATGCCATGAAACAGCTGATGAGGAGGGAGGGGGAGGCGCTGATTGGTAGGGCTGCCGGTGGGCAGGAGGTGCTGGGAGTGGGGGAGCTGATGGGGGAGCTGCTGACGTATTACTGTGGCTCTTTGGCAATGTACATTGTTAAATTCTGGGTCCTTCTCAGGCTCAGGTTGGCCGCCCCTGGTCTAACCAGTGGCAACCTAGAATTCTCTGTCATAATTGGTAGGCTGACTCCAGGTGGCGCTTCAGCAGAGCTAGTGAGGCTAAGGCATCAAGCAGGTGCAAGTTTCTTTGATGGGTGTGATATGTTGTTGTTTTTTGTCTTTGCCTGTGGACCAGGTACAGAAAAGGATCTTGGCAAATACTTTCTACAGGAGTCATACAAGCATCGTTGGAGCAACTCTGTCACAAGAGAAGCAGTCCAGCCCCCTCTACCCAAGGAGCAAGATGGCAAGTGATGACTATGGGTTGTGTAGAGTAGGAATATTGGCAGAGTTTCCTACACAGCATGGCTCATGTGGTTGGGTTGGCAATGTTAATGAGGGTGGGCAGGATAGAAGGATACTGTGAAGTCATGCACAAGCTAGTGCAGTGATACTCAGACCTGAGGCTTGGGAGCTGCAAGTGTCTCTTGGAGCTCTTTGCAGCACATGATATTAAAATACTGATTTAATTATTAACCAATCGGGATGCTTTTACTGTGTTGTTAACCAGTTGTAGAATACTTGGTTCTTTTGCTGAGAGAAAATATATATATTAAAAATAGCAAATGTAGCTCTTTTCAGTTATGTTGATTGCTAATTTGGGTCCTGAACACTGAAATCTGAGTATCATGGAGCTAGTGCATATGTACACCATGCTCTCTAGTGCACGGAATGTCAGATTCGATTAAGTGTGTGACAGTTGCCTTCTGGTGGCTACACCCTTTTGAGTCAAAGTCCCAGTACTCTAGCTCACAGGGAGTCTCCTCTAGTTTGTGATAGGACTATAGTTTTGGAGTTGGAGATACTGTTGCCTAATGAGCTGGCCAAAGGAGCTAAGCAGCTTACAAAGGAGAGGAGGGGCGAGGGGGGGAACCCCACGCAACTAACTTCAACAAATGCACAGCTTCGCTGGAGTGATCTGTCATCTTTGTTTCCACAGACGCTGATGTGCAGCCACACTTGTGGATGTGGGTGAACCCCAACCTGGTTTGCCCCATAACAGGCTACCCCAATAAGGGAGTCCCAGGAAAACCAGTGCATTCGGTAGCTCCTGCACACAAGGCGGCTGTTAGAAAACCTACTTCAGTAAAACCAAGGCCCCAAGTAGCTGCTGCCCTACAAACTTCCTCTGGACAATGTGTTTCAGTGCCCCCAGTAACTGCTGCACCCAAGGTCTCCTCTAGAAAATATAGTTCATTAAAGGCAGTGGCCCTCGTCACTGCCCTGCAGACTTCTCCTGTAGCCTCTGTTTCCATGCCCCCGTTGGCTACTGGTGCTGTGACCCTGCAGGCTTCAGCAGTCAAGAATGTTCCCAGAAAACCAGTGTTCCCTGTATTATTGGCAACTGTTGCACCCAAGGCTTCTACTCCAGTAAAACCAGTACCTCCAGTAGCTGCTGCATCCAAGGCTTCTAATAGAAAACATGCTTCAGTAAAGACAGTGCCCCCAGTAGCTGACACCATGCAGATTTGCGCACACACAGCGGGAAAAACTGTGTCTCTGGAAACTGCAGCACTTGAGGACTCCTATCAAAAACCAGTCTTAATTGACTCCAAGCAACTCTGTCCCAAGGAGGAGGTGCTACTGTGCTCCAGCAAAGCAAAGGTATGTTAGATGGCTGCATGTGCACTGAATTTCCAGAGCTGTGTGGCCTACTGTTATTTTGGAGGCTGCTGGCTCCTGATCCTCTCACTAGCAGTAGCGTCAGAGGAGCTAGTGGTAGCGCAGCTGTGCAGTTGAGAGGGAGCAAACAATAGGAGACCAAGCTCCTGCAGTAAGAATCTCTTGCTCTTAAAGGTCAGTCTTATTCCAACGTTGTGACAGGCTCTGTCTTGACTGATTTGTGTCACTGTAGTTGCAGCTGCAGAGAATCACACAGTTATTGAGTGAGGAGATGTCTTCCACGTGTAACTATTTCTGAAACTTGTCAGAGTGCTGAGAGCAGAAGATAAGTGGTCTCTTCTGTGGTGCGAGTGTATCAATAGATAAAGGTGCAAATGGAACTCACGCACTAGACCTTGTGATCAAACGCCCAGCCAGCCCTCTACCTGGGAATTTAAGGAGTATGCCAAGAATTGTACAAAGCTCCTAACTCACTGGTCTCCTATGTCATAGACCTAGTACTCCCTATAGTGAATTCATCCTTTGGGTTTAGTTTGACTCTGACAGCCCCCTGCTTTGACAAAGCTGGCTAGCAGTGCAGTACCTTTATGGAGGAGAAGGGGACTAGAGAGGAAATTCCTTCCTGATCCCTGTAGCAATCTCATCTCCTGAAACAGGTATTGGTTACATCTGTCTCATGATTATTTGAAAAGCACTTACTGATCTTACAGGGCCCAAAGATGGATGGGTGGTGAAGTGTGGGCAAGAAATCAGGGAGGGCTCTGCACTTCTTGCAGCTTTCAGAAGGGAGAGGGCAAATTACTGGTAGACTCAGATTCTGATACTTTATCCCAAGCTGGGAAGGTGTGCATGTTTTTGACCTCCACCATTTCATTACTGAGGAATCTCAAATTTAAATGATCATGTAGAAACTGAGGGAAGGGGAGGAACATGTGAGGAACCCTCAGTTAGTAGTTCAAGGGACACAAGCAGCCAATGTCTCTCCCCGTACTGTAGCTGCAGGGTAACATCACTGTTCAACTGCAGGTGTCTATGGTTGGTGAGCTTCTGCCAGCCAACAAGCAGTGTCTAGCTGTCGGTCAGAACACACTATCGGCAACTTACAGTCGGAGTATTTATTTTTGTTATCTTATCCTTCAAGCTGCAGCAGGGTACAGCCATTAGATTCTTGGCCAAAGGGCTGCATTGGAAACTTGCCTTGTCTACACTGGCCTCTTCTCCTCTTGTGCCCCCACCTCCATATCCCATTAAAACTTTCCCCTTGCTAACATAAGTGCTGATGCTAGAGTTGCAGCTCTAGGGTGCCCCAGCTTTCAGGGAAGCTAATCAGCTTGGTGTCTTTATATTCTTGATACTTCCATACTGGCTATGATGGACAATAAAACCTGATCTTCTTGGGTTCAGTCTTCACCACAAAACTACCCACTCTTCCTCTTTCTTTTGCAGCGCTGAGATTGGTATGACCTGTGATTCCCACAGCCCCTGTGACCTGGATGACTTGACACCTGCCCTTCATCTCTTCTTTTGGCTAAATGATGCTGACTTCAAAATAGCCTTTGTCAACAAGAGGCTAGTGAAGATGGGCTTTGTGTGGAAAGCAACCCCAACCTTCTTCTCACTCTCATATGGAGAACAAGTCAAATGCCACTTGAGTGCAGCCATATTATGTCTTAAACAAATCAGGTCTCTATGGCCTGACTTGCCTTGGCCCCGCCCCCCCTCCTCTCCACACACACACCCACCCTGCCCCCTTTTCCACAGAAATACTGGGCTCCTGCTGACTTCAATGGGTATGGGTGGTGCTTGACACCTGTTCCAGACTGTTTTCAAGGCAGGTCTGACTAGTTTTGGTTTTGTTAAATCTGTGCCAATTTAGTTAAAAGGGTTCAACACCCTAATGTGTACACGTCTAAAAATCTATTTGTTTTGACTTAGCTTGCAGTAGTAAAACTTCTAAATTGTGCTGTCCACACTAGGGTGTTGAACTGATCTAACCTGTTTCTTTTTCCCCCTAAGGTGATCTAGTTAAATTGGTGCCAAAACTGATGTAGACAAGCCCCAGGTAGTCCTTCTACCTGTCCTCTCTTAGGGAGGAAAGCTGCCATAGTGCTGGCTGGCACTACAGGTAGGGATCAAATAAAACTTTTTTTAAAACATCACTTTAAAATAAAGCTTACGTCTGTATCAGCTATGAACTTGCCAGGCATCTATTAAAACTTCAGTTTCCTTTTAATGCTGTATTTCTGATTCTTTAAGCATTCCTTTTTGTAGCCTCTGTTCTTGTATCCCTCTCTGGCTCCTTCCAACCAATCACAAAGTGCTTTTGTTACAAATGTCAAGTCTTTCACCTCTGGCACAAGAAAACAGTCACCTCTGTGCCTTATCTGAAAGCTGGTGTAGCCGTGACTTGTCTGACGTCACACATGATGTCGCTGGAAGAGCTAGAAATAGAACCCAAGTGTCCAGATATTTAGTCCTTTGCTTAGCCAACAGGTCCTTATTCTACCTCTTGAAGGGTAGTTGCTTGTGAGGTTGTCAGGCACTAGATCCAATCTAGGCCTGCAGTGACATGAATAGCTAAACAAATCAAACCTCTAGCATCAGCAAAAATGGTCACTGCCAAGGACCTGAAGTAGTCTCTATCCCCCACCCCAGGTAAAGCATTGTACAACTACAAGATGCATTATTAGAATAGGTGAGTTTGACTTCCTTGGCTCCTGCTGGAGGTAGGATATAGGAATAGATGGTGTATTTTAATAGTAAATTCTAAGTTTTCCCTAGTGGAAAGAGGATCAACCTCTGCCTGTTGGCACTCAGAGTAACGTTAACCACTTTCTGCTAAGCAAGCATTTTTGTGAGAAGGGTGCTAAAGGAAGGGAAGAGCTTCTCAACAAACCCTCCCCTCTGACTTCTGCTCTTCCTCTTCCATGGATCTTTGCTGACTACCCTTAATCCGGAATATGTGCAACAGCTCCTTCTGCATCTGACTGGAGTAGAAACCACCCCTCCTGTAGAGACTGCTTGCTAAGTGTGCCCGCAACTCTTGTGCAGATTTAAGAGGCAAAACATTACTTTGAATGGGCTTTCAAGGTCCTGCTGTTCTAGAGCATTGGTCAAGCTCATTCTTATGGCTCAGTCAACTGAAAATCAGCTTCATGCTGACAAGTGTGACAGCATGAGTGCTCTCCCTTGTGGTATGGGTGTGATTTGCTCATGTTCCTCTCTAGTTTGTGAGGTCTGCCTGACTGTTGGAACAGTCTCTTGTTAATGGAACATCCAGTTTCAGCTGTACCGGTAAACTTCTTGCTTGCAAGACCCTACAGCAGGGAATAAGACGGACCTATCCTAGACTAACAACAGTTCACCATTGCTGTCACGTGCTCACTGGGGACTGAAAGCATGATCCTCTCTAGGGACTTGCAGTCAAGTGCTCACTAGACTTCTCAAAGATGAGTGGTGGCAGTGGGAGAACAGAAATCAGTGTCAGTTTATACACAGAGGATTGAGCCTACCGTGGAACTGCTTCTGGTGGAAAGGAATTCATCTGTGGGGCACTAGGAAGTGCAAGTGTCTTGCTCCTGATACCTTAAACCGCTCTAAAAAGCAGGCTCTGTGCAGTTCCCCCCCAAAAGAATTTTTGATATGTAGTTTAATCTCACTTCTTAAGGTTCCAACTCACTGACTACAAATGTTAGCATCTGATGTTAGCCTAACTCTATGAGTAGGTATTACAGGTAAACAACCTAGGCACCTGTCAGACTCTGAACCATTTATTAAAATACATTATAAATGAAGTATTCAAATAAGTGACCAGTTTTCTCTAGTTTAAGTGGCTGCTGTCTGATTAAAAAAATAGTTCCTGCTGTTACTAACAACTGAGATCAAACTAACCCAGTCTTCCTGTCTTGTTTGGTTTCTGCCTTTCTTAATGCAGGCATTTAACACCAGCTGTTTCTAGGCAGTGCCAGTATGTAGACTGGATATATGGCAGAGGGCTGGGGTTTTATGATCCGTTCTGCCCTTGTTAGAGGAAGCAGCAGTTGTCATGTTAAATAAGACAAAAGTTGCCGTATTGACAATGTAAAGAATCAGAGCTGCCAGAGGGGTTTAGTTAAAAGAAAAAAAGTTGTTGCTGCTTTATAATAAAGGCCCGAGTTTATTTTTTTAGCTTTAGAAATACCAGGAATGGAATATCTGGTCCCTGCTGAAAGTAAGGGTGTGTGGCAGGTGATCTGTGTTACAGCTAGCAGCTTGTGGAGTGGGGGAGAGACTTTAACAAAGACATAATTTCTCCCCAGCATTCATTAGGCTTTGGTGTTAAAGAGCTAAACAAGTGACAAACTCCCTTTCCCCTCAATTGCTACAGCTTTTTTTGCTCATGTCACCTAATTGGTTCCCTATGTGAGACAAGATCTGTTTCTCTGTTTAAATAACAGAATTCAGCCTCTATTGTCAAGAGGCAGGAGAACAACAACCCGGTTTTCACCTTATCCCCTCCCATCCCATTTAGGGTCATCTTTGTGTCTCCTAGTACTGGCCTTGAAGAGAAGTTTTGTTGTTGTGGTGTGGTCTTGTTTTGTGTGCATATTTTTAAGAAAAAAAAAGGGGGGCTAGTCAGCTGGAACTTCAGCAAAATAAAATGACCATGTCTTTGGGATCTTTAAGTGGCTGCAGGGGAATGTCTGAACTCTGCGCTAGATTTTACTGTCTGCTTCGTGTTTCATGCTGTTTGGGTTTAATAGTTCAGCAGCCATTAGTGCTTTTTACCTCCAGCATACTTTACACAACATTAAGTGCAGAATGAGAATAAGGAATTGAAAAGATACGAAAATTCAATAGTTTTAACCCCAGTTGTCTTGTACAGGGGAAATGGAACATTTTGCACAGACGCAGCTGAGAAATTGCTGTTAGAGTAAAGGCCCTGAGATTACCAAGATTATGCTAAAGCTTCCTGTAATCTTCCCTCAAACATAACCAACTCTGACCATCCGCAGCCAGTGGGTCATGGACGGGATATAGCCACTCAAACTGCTCAAAAGGGGGAAAACTTAGAAATCAAGAGGACCAGATTTTCCTACTACCCCATACTCTCCAGTGAAAATCCATTACCTGAGACTCCCTCTTAAAGTGTATATGAGAGACAAAGCCTGCCCCGAGCAAGCCATTGAGTGGGGGAGGCAGGTCTGACGCAGCTCTCTCTGGTTAGAGGTCTGAGTCCCTAGAGTTCCCATTCACATATAGGACTCCCTTATGCAATTGCTTGGAAGTGGACTGTAGTAGCTTGGGAGGAAATAAGTTGCTTGAGAGCCACATGGTCCTTATCTCGGAGGCAAGGGGGGCAGCAGGGATCAGAGACTGAACAAACATCGCATCTGTTCTGCAACCAGAGAGAAAGAAAGAGAAGGTAGTTTGATGGCTGAGCCTGGGCCATGATCCAGGCTCTGGATACTGGCTTTGCAGCATAAGAGGGTCAAGCAGCATTCCACCACCATTGCTATCCGTGTCCTGCTCTCAGGATCACTCAGCCACCAATGAGAGCTTGTCCCAACAATTTAATACTTCCATTCTGATTTTTATTGGCCAAGTGTGTTATTTAGTATCAGGTAGACGATAGATTTCTTAAGCAGCCAGCAGAATAACCCTGCTCGTAGTTGAATTTCTCTCAAGTACTTATCTTTTTAATGTGCCTCCAGGCTCCTAAGCTTGTCCCCCCACAGCCATGTGCAGATCTTAGGCATCCCCATTAAAATTGGCTGGCTAGAGCTATAGGGATAGCACCACTTAAGACTGTCTGGGTCTCTTGGTATAAGGCATGGGAATGGTCCCTGGCACTGTTCTGCAGTGATTCCTTTCACTGACCTAGGCAACTGCAGTCCTGGACTCCAAAGTGCAACCCACCCCGTCATCCTCAGCAACCAGTAATACCCTCAGCAGCTTGTGAAGTACCTCACTCAATGTTGGAAATAACTGAGATGTGAGCTTATTAATCTTTCCATGCACAAAGTTTCAATGGGGTGGCTGGTGGGAGGTGGGAGGGGAGGGGAGAAGAGGAATAATTTTCAGGGAGGAGTGACCAGGAGCATGTCTATCATTCAAAAGGGAAAAACATTTCCCCCTCTTCTCCTCTGGCCTACGTTACAGCTAAATGAGGCACAGAGCCACCCTTACTTGTAAGGGCTCCACCCTAGAAGATCCATCTTCTTCAGCCATCCAGTCTAGCCCTCTGTATTTTCTCCTTCCCTTGGTTTGTCCACACACATACTACCTCTACAGCTCCCTTACTAGTGTAACCTCACAACAAAGTCTTGGGAGACCCTGCTTTCCAGCACCACTCGTCCTGACTCCAAAGCCTCAGCGGGGGCTACTGCCTCTTGGTATGTACCTGGTTTGCTCAAGCTCTGGCTCACTAAGTCGAGGGCCTCCTCAGATAGAGCCCGTACCTCTTCCTGGAACTTTCTGCACCCTTCTGGTGTCAGCTTCCACAGGCGTGACTTGCGGTTGCCCTCGTTGCACACGAAGTGGGTGGTTTTTTCAAAGCTGCTACTGAAGCACAGATTGTGACGAATGGTGTTTTTCCAGCCATCTGGGGCCGTCTGGAAAAAGGGAAAGTGCTGCCTGCAGAAAGAGAGAAGGGCACAGAGCTGGGTTCACAAGCAGGGCAAGCCCAGAGCACAGGATTGGCTACACTGGCCACTCTAGTCATGAGGCCAATGTTTCTTGCCACAACCACAGTTCACCTGTTCATTTGTGGAACGTACATGGATGTAGGAGGATGAGAGATTCCTCCCAAGCCCCTGTACCAGTAGGTTATGCCCTGAAGCATTAGGTTTGGCTGGACCAGTTGAACAGAGTAGTGTTAAGTGGCAACAGGCCAGAACTAAAACTCCAAGTCTGAATACTCCTGAACTTGAGCATTTAAATAAAAATCCATGTCATCTCTAATGGGAATAGAAGGGAAGTGACTTGCCTAATGTCTCATGGTGAGTCAGTAGTAGAGCGGAGAATAGAACCCAGGAGTCCTGACTTCCAGGCTCCTGCCCTAGCCATACTTCCTCCCCTAGCAAAAGCTAGGACCGTTTTGTACCCATGCCCCTTTAAACTCCCCCTGTCCCAGCATGGCGGGAGTTAGGAGGGCTGTGGGTACCGTGTAAATTGGTAGATCTGCTGCACAGTCAGGCTCCCTTCTGCACTGTTACGCAGGGCCAGGGTGATGAGGATGCAGTAATTAAGAGGGGGCCGGGGCCAGCCCCCTTTGATTTTGGTGCTCCCCTGCAGGATGTACTTGAGCTTCTTGCTCTGAGATCTGGGGACCTTTGGTTGCCGGGGTGCCAGAACAGCCTTAGATTTGGGAGTCTCCATTTTCTGAGGGAGTGAGATGTCCACCGATGAGGCATCTTCATCCTCAGTGAACTAGGGAGAAGAAGAGGGGTGGAAGAGATGGTTTGGGCCTGCATGGAGTCAACAGTGAGTAGACACAATGTGTGTGGGAAGCTGCACATCAGTAGCCTGTGTGTAATAAGCTTGGGCCTCGGTCCAGTACCCAGTAGTGATGTGTTCCCATCACAAATGAGTGATAACTGACCCATTTCTATCTGTTTCAGCAGAACGGTCACGTACCGAATGGGCGATGGTAAAGGAGCTCCTCCCCACATGACAGGCCTGAGGTACATGCTGCTAACCATGGCTATCCCTGTTCTGTGGATAGGAAGGACTCCAGTTTCCAATCCAGTATCTTGTACCTTCTGCCAGCCATAATTTGGGCTGAATCTATGCATTCACTTCTGCTGCTCATAAAACAGGGCATGAGCAGCAAGCATAGTCCTTCCTATCTTGGGATGCATCAGTCACAGAGACCAAAGCAACTCAAAGCATGTAGTGCCCAGCACTGTCTACACAGCTTCCCTTCTGCCACATACCTTCTCTGCCTCACTGGATGATGACAGCAGATCCTCCTCCGAACAGTCAAGATGGGAGTAATTCAAGGATGGGCTTGGAGAAGAAAACCCTGGAGCAGTAGCTACTGAGAATGCTGGGCTACTGGATCCTGGCATGTCCACACTGGGACAGCTGGCAATCGGGCAAACCAGACTGGGGTTCACCCACATCCACAAATGGGGCTGCACATAAGATTCTGCTGAGAGAGAAGAAGCCAAATCACTGTAATGACACCATCTGAGGGCCTCTGCAACAGGTAAGACTCATGCCTCCTGGGAACAGGGCTGGGCCAAGGCTAAATAGAATGTAGATCCAAAATCTCAGGGCTCTCTTAACCCTAAGACTCCATGCTGTTTTACCTCCCCCCTCTCTTAACCCTAAGACTCCATGCTGTTTTACCTCCCGCCCCCACCAATAGCATTTATCTCCATATCTCACAAAAAATTGATTGTTTTTTCTTCCTGTCCTGTGGCCCCTCACACCTTGTGTGGTCTTGTCCCTTGCTCACCCAGGGAGTTTTAACCTCCCTTCCCCTGCGAGCAGCACCAGAGTTGCCTGCATTCCCACCACCCAGGAATCACCCTGAGCTACTGGTCTGGCAGCATCCAATGGAGAAAGGAGTACATAATACTCCCCTCAGTGCTGACCTAAGCACCTCTGGCACTTGGAGAAGATCAGACTCAGATGTGCACTCCGTCGCTGGTCCATCCCTCTGTAACAGGATGAATGAATGCCCCTTTACCTATGCATCTGCTAATGGCACCATCCCTTCCCCCAGGACAATACCCTGCTCATGGCTCACCACCAGGCTGTGTGGATGGGAGGATCTCGGACGGTTCCCTGGGGAGTGAGTTCCTGCGCACTTGTTGCTCACACTGCCACTTCAGCATGTGATGGTTCAGTTTTTCATCTGCAGCTGGTGGGAAATAAAGTTCAGAGACAATGTGGTGAATTGACAGCACTGACACCCAGCTCCCTCCTCTTCTCCCCCCACCCCACTTTCGCTTCTGAGCATCAAGGCTTTGAGATACATCCTCACTCTAATTTGGGTTGGGAAAAAGGCCCTTTTCTGCAGCATGATGGGTCACCTAGTTTGGGCTACACCAGTTGCTGTCAACCTTTCCAGACTACTGTATCCCTTTCAGAAGTTTGATTTGTCTTGCGTACCCCCCCAGGTTTCACCTCACTTAAAAATGACTTACTTAGAAAATCAGACACAAGAATACAAAAGCATCACCGTACACTATTACTGCACAATTGCTTACTTTCTCATATTTACAACATAATTGGAATATAAACATTGTACTTAATTTCAGTGTATAGTATATAGAGCAGTATAAACAAGTCTGTATGAAATTTTAGTTTTTACTGACTTCACTAGTGCTTAAACCAAAACACCTGGTCAAAAAGAGACCCTCCCCAGCTCGGTGAAAATGAGTGAGTGAGAGTCGGGGAGAGCGAGTGACAGAGCAGAGGGGGAATGGAATGAGCGGGGTGGGGCCTCGGAGAAAGGGTGGGGCAAGGGTGTTCCATTTTGTGCAATTAGAAAGTTGGCAACCCTATAGCCTGTTGTAAAACTAGGGAAATAGCTAAATGAGTTGATGTATGCCCTGGAAGACCTCTGTGTATTCCCAGAGGTACCACTGGGCTACACCCATCAAAACCCTCATGTAGCAGTTGGACCCCTGCAGAATGGGGACCCATGTGGGCCTAAGGGTCAGATTCCAGGCCTAGAGCCTAAGGGCATGGCTACACTGGAAACTTGAAAGCGCTGCCATGGGAGCATTCCCGTGACAGCGCTTTGAGGTGCGACTGTGGTTGCGCACAAGCACTGGGAGAGAGGTCTCCCAGTGCTCCTGGTAATCCAGCTCCACGAGGGGATTAGCACATGCTCAGAGCCTGTCCACACTAGGGCTTTAAAGTGCTCAGACTTGCTGCGCTCAGGTGAGTGATTTTTCACCCCCCTAAGCCAGCAAGTTAGAGCACTATAAAATGTAAGTGTAGACAAGCCCTTAAGATTGTGACTATGAGGTTGTTAAGGAGATGCCAGTCCCAGCATTCCCTTAGCATGGTCCAAAGCCCTAAAATCCATGTATTAAAGTATCATAAGAATTCTTTGAGACTGGCACATCACTGGAGAGATTTAGAATTAGACTGGCCAAAGCAGCAAATCATAGCAACAATGGTGGAGCTGGACATGAATTCGATAGGACATACTAGAGATGTTCTGTTTTTTCTATTCATAGAGTCAGAGGCCAGAGGGGGCACTGTAATCATCTAGTCCCACCTGCATAATTCAAGCCATTGAACTTCCCCCAAATTATTCCTGTTTAAACTAGACTATATATTTTAGCAAAACATTTTCTGTGATAGTTTCAGTGTTGAACTAGAATCATGAACAATCACATGTATCCATAGCATGGCATCTGCTCTAGCCTAGTCAGTGCTGCTAGTTCTGTCACATACCAGTATGTTTTCTGGAGTGGTCTCTGGAGATTTTTATATCGAGCCAGTTCTCTTTAGGATCCTCCCCAATATCAAAGTACTTGTCAGTTATTTACAATTTAATCTCCAGGTTCTCCTAAATTTGCATAAATTTTGAAGTTCATAGAAGAGAAGATTCTAATGTAACAGCATTTAAACTCTTTAATAACAAAACAAGATACGATTTTTAATGAATTTCCAGGCTAGATCAGATTTCTATCTCTAGCCATCAGAGAGTCTTCTTTTCACCTGGAAGTTTCACAGCCAAGAACATACACATAACAAAACCATCCATAACCCAAGGCTCTCAAACCTCCTTACCTTGAGGAAACTGATCAGTGGTGGTGGTTAGCTTGAGCTCCTCCTCCATATCCCAGTCCTCAAGGCCACTTTTTAGATGCAGGCTTTCCCAAAATGTTTTGCTTTTAAAATTCAAATACATTTTTTTATAATCTGCAAAATAACCCACAACTGCTGTATACCCTGAATGTTGGAGGGAGGACACAGAGCTAGCCACAGAGATTTAACCACAGCTAACTTTTAACTCTCCAGTTCTGCTCCATGTGATTTGATCTCACTTTTAAAAAAAAAAAAAAAAAAAAAAGAGAGAGAGAACATGAGAGAGATTTGACCAGGTGAATTAAAGGGTGGCCTCTGTTTCACACTTAAAATACCCATTAAAGACCTTTCTAGGGACTGGATGATTAGTATCAATGAAGCAAGCAATCTATTTGAGAATAAAAGCGGTATCACCTGATGGGCTTTTTTTGTCTGTCCATTTAATCTAAATTCTTGATAAGTGCTCAGCTCCTTAGTTAGGTTAGCAGAGCTTTATCCTAACATTTCTGGGAGAATAAGTGTGAAGGAATAGATTTGCAACTGTTCCGTAATACAGGATCATCCATGGGTTTGTGGCCTTTATGGTCTGAGAAACTCAAATACTTTTTGGAGGACATATAGGGACTTTGAGGTGAGTCAGGTCAGCAGACACAGAGAAGCTGTCTCTCCTTCTTTTTGGACAGTTTAATTTCTTCTCTCCTTCCCCCACCTCTTGTTCTTTTTCATTCTCTTTTTCTCCTCTTCAGTCCCAGTTTCTTCTCTTTTCCATTTCCCCCCCAGTCTCTTATTCTTAACCCAGCTCCTTCCCTTCCAACAACTTGCTGCCCAGCTCCCCCTCTGCCCCTGCCCTTCTCTCCACAGCTCCAAGATAAACTCAACAGACTTCCTTGTAACCTCATTTTTCTGCCAGCCCACCAGCAGATGGAGCACAGCTGTGGAATGAAACTGAGCAGGCTCTTGTCCTGTTCACTTTACTACTCTGCTCCATGCCTGAGCTAGGCAAGAGCTGTGGTTCATGTCAATGTATGGGAGATTTTCCTATCGGCCTCACTTTGCTACAAATGTTTTTCTAGATGAGCAGAGTAAGGCATAAGTATGCTAAGCAATTGCTTAGGGCCCCAAGCAGCTCGGGGGGGATTGTTAATTATTAGTATGTGTTGTGTGGGCAGGGGCAAAAATATTCCTGCTTAGGGGCCCCTGGTGGGCTAGCACCAGCACTGAATTGAGGTGGGTGAGAGAGGAATAAGAATGCTTGGTATATATACATACCTCTACATCTTCAAAGCTCTGCCCAAGAATTAAGGTTCGGGTCCTCAAAAGTATTTAGGTACCTAACTTTAATTGAAATTCTGGAACTTCTGAGAATCTGTGCCTAACACACTAATTTCCTTCAGATCCTATCATCACCGAGTGGGGTCACTTCAGAGTGAGGGGAGTCTTTGTACCCTGTTTATTATAGGGTTGCTCTTGGCCTCTGCACTCTGTTTGCTGTTGTAGGGTTGTTCTTGGTCCTCCCGGGCACCGCTACAAGAGCAGATGTAAAATTACAATCTAGCTTCATTGGTGAAGAATTACACAGACTCTCATTGGGCACATGGGGACCCTTTCTAGTGTCTCTTTGACATGGAGTTTGGATAATATTTTTTTTAAATCTCCCTAACTGGTCACGTAATGCGATGGTGCTGTGTGCCACAGAGGTCAATGGACAGAGGTGGCAACTGGTTCTGGTGGTTACACTGGAAATGTTGACATGTTATTTGCTAGGAGGGATCAGCATAACCAAATTATCTAGGGAGTCCCAGAAAGTAACAACATCAGTACAAAAGGTCCTGCTAAAGAAGACCCGGATGTGCTTGTATTGTGTATCTTTTCCAAACTACCACCAAAAAGTGAAGGATACACTTGAAGCTTCATTCACGCCTTTTGTTCCTTGTAATTGTATCACATACACCTGTCTCCTCACCCAATCTGTGGTCTAAACTATGCAATTCAGATGTTCAGCTTGGTTTAACTTAATCCTCCCCCCACCCATCCATCACCACCAATCTCCTTGTGAGTGTTTTAGCCCCTTGACTGCAGATGGCAGGTCTATGTTCTTGGAAACTAAATAGATTCTGCATTTTGAGAACAAGTGCACACCAGAATCCAAGCCAGTTCACTGCGGCTATACTTAATCTGCTAGGAATAAAGTAGACGAGATCTTGAACATGTGGGGAAGGTGAGGAGAAAGTAGATACAGCCCACATGGCATCTACATTTCATTGTTATGCTTAATAAGATGAGGACAGAATGCATGTTCTTCAGGGAGTGAATGATACAAGGGAAATCCCATACATCCTGTGGCTTCAGGCACCACAAGGGTTAACTTTGGGAGTTGCAGAGGATGAATAACATTTATAACTAGAAATTAAAGTGCCTCTAGCCGGCACACCAGATCAAACCTATCTGGCCTGGAGTCCTGGCCAGTGACAATAGCTTCAGAGGAAATAATTCCCCTTAAAGTGTCTGACAATGAAGAAGTTAGTTATCATGCAGTGCTATCCAATGATGTCCTGAGCGAGGGAATTTATTTTACATCCTAGCTGGTTAGAATGTCATGCCTGGAAGTGCAGGGACTGATCACTCTTGTAACTTTAGTAGCAATTATAATATGAAGCAAATTAAACTGGCGTCCCAGACAGGGCCTGGGAAAAGTTCAGGAGGAGCAAAGCTATTCATTAAACTGAGGTTACCATATTAAAGTGACCTCCAAGGAGGGAGGGGGAAGAAAAGTGGATTTGCGCCCTTGGTTTTGATTCTTTAAGATTCATAAAATAGGCTTGAAAGTTCTGCTTGGTTTTATTGTTCGGAATCTCAGGAATGTCAAGATGGTTAGTCCATGTTTTTGCTGGAGATCTCTTTGGAAGGAGTCAGAGATGTGGCCTGACAGCTATCTCTGCCTTTCACCGAAGGGGTTTAGGGGCTGAAACTTTAACAAAGGCACTTTTTCTCCCAAGTGTCTGAGTCTAAACAGGTTAAGAAAAACAAAAACTGGCGTTTGAATGAGTCTGAATCGAATCCCTTCCCCCCAAATTGAAATTCCTTGACATGTGACTGGTTAAGGCCATGTCTACACACACAAGTTGTATTGCTTTAAATCAGTATAGTTAAAGATGTACAAGGCTTCTTCCAAGTTTCACCAGCTGGGGTCCAGCTGGGATGCATTTATACCAGTATAAGTGCTTATACAATTACAGCTTACTCTCATACTGGAGGGGGAATAAGTTATACCAGTATAAGGCACCTTTATACTGGTAAAACTTAATCCATCTGCGGGCTTGTACCAGTATAACTATTTTAGTTAAAAACCTTAGCTGAATAGTTATACCATTACAAGGTGTAGATGAGGTATCACAATCCTTCTTGATCTGCTGTCATTAACAGAGTCCTCCAGGACAAACAGGGCAGCCAAGACCTGAGCTTCTAATGTAAAAGGAAGAAGGAAAAATTATGTGGGGGGAACTGTCCAGGCCTTTTCTTTCCATCAGAAAGAAGCCAAAAAATCAAAAAGGGCCCAGCCTTTTGTATTCATTTGCATGTCACTGATAGTGTGGTACTGTCTCCACAGGGGAAGCAACTGTCTGTGAGTTTCTGAGCACCATCCAGCTTCACTTGCTCTCAGCTCTCAGCAAATGCTGGAAAGAGCACACTGGAGAAGCTGGAGATGTTGAAATCTGAAAGCACTACAGATGAAACTGTGGATGGATAAGAACCTTCACCTCCCCACAATAGCCCTGCCTGTTGGCCCCCTGCTGCCTCTCCACCCCCAGCCAGGCTCCCGTGCCTGGCCCCAATCAATTCCCCATGCCCACCCAAGACAAACCATGTCTCCTCTCCTTATAGTCTAGGGCCTCTTCCAAAGTGCCAGGGGCCAGGCCGTGTTTATAGAACATCCAGATGCGAGAGCTGTGAAGCTCAGCTTGGGGTTTGGATCCAGCCTACCTCTGAGGTATGTTTTCTCATAAGTTCCCTCAAATGCTTTGACAATGTTGGCCCTGGTGAGGGAGTGGCAACCAGAGCTACAGGGAGAAGGTAACCAAGGGTGGTTGGCCTGGTTATCAGGCACTGCAAGCTGGTGTTTGGCTCTTCCAGGTTGGAGAGCTTCCCCTGCTGACATAGCTACTGCCGCTTGTGGAGGTGGTTTTATTATGTCGACAGGAGAGTTCTCTCCCATCAGCAGAGAGCAGCCCCAAATCTCCATGACATACAAGGGACCTCCAGCAGTTGCATTGACTGGGACTGGAATATAAAGGGTTAATAGCTGCAGTACTGATATGAGGCCAACCATCTGCAGGTGGGTAGATCAGTGGGTGCTGAGTATCAGGTGGCCATAAATAGGAAAGGGGAGGGAGGGAAAGCTTTAGGGCTGAAACTGCAAGAGTAGGTAAATGTACCTTCTCTGTGCTGTAAGAATAAGCGTACTTTGTCCCTGTAGGAGGAGGCCTCGCCTTGGAGGTGCTTCAGGTACTTTAAAGATGTTAATTGAGGGTGCCCCTTCCCAGTACTGCTGGGTATTGGCAGGATCCCCATTGTATAAATGGGGAAAGCAAGACACTGAGAGGAGTACCTGACCTCTCCAGAGTCAACACAATGAGACAGTAACAGAAATGGGAACAGAACCCAGACGTCCTAGCTCCAGTTGCCTGCTCTGTTTGCATTATGGTACAGAGCTGAAATTTCAGAGCCATCTCAGGGAATAGCTGTTGGTGTTTGTTACCTTCTGAACACCTATGAGCATGTTAGAAACAGTTCTAATAATTTTCCCCCTTGATCTTGGGGGCTAATGAGTTTCAAGTTCCCTTGGAGAATTTCAGAGATTCTGTCCATTGTGTCTGATTTTTGTGCTCCTTCTGGGGCCCTCCAATGATGTGCCCTTACCCCATGGCCAAGGAGAACCCCTTGGGATATCCACCTGGACTCACATTCACAAGGAGCTGGTTCCAGAACTAACGCACTGCCTGTTTAGCTTAATAATAATCATTCTTTGCCCTGAGCAGCATCTCCCTACTCTATGATTTCCCAGCCCATTACAGTTTTGCCCAGCCAGGTCAAGATCCTCAACTATCATGTACACATGGGGACATTGAGGCACCAGAGGGGCTGGGACTTGGTCAAGGTCACACAGTGAGTCCGTGACCGTGTTAGTCCTGACTCTCAGTGTAAACCGCAAGCTTTTCCTTCCTCCCTGCAGCCATGTGTTCCCTTCTGGCCACCCTGTAGTTCCAGTGTTAGAAACCTCAAGGAACCAAGCAGCAGCAACAAATGCTATGGACATCACATTTCAGAGAAAACAGAGGGAGGAAGACAGAACCTGCTGCTTTGGACCTCCCGAAGAATGTGCAGACAGTCAGAAAGGTTAGCAGTTGCACTGTGAGTGAACATGAGAGCATAGGGAGGTGACAGTGATGATCTGGAGGCTGCCTGTTATCAGAATGGCTGGAATCTTCACAGCCAGGTGAGTTTTACCTGCTCAGGAGACAGCCAAGGGGAGCAGCCCTGCTAAAAACTGACCAGATACCCTTCCCTCATCACAACCGCCCTGACATTGAGTCATCAATGTAACCCACACCCTGGGAATCCAGAGAGGCTTTATCAGGCTGCAGCTCAGAGGGATGGGGGTCTTCTCCCCCCAGCAAGTGCACTTCCCCCTGTTTCGCCCCATGCAGGCAGCAGGGATATGGGCTTTCAGTACAGCTGGGAAGGGATCACTGGGAAGGGATCCCTAGATTTGACAGTGAAACTCTCTAATTTCTGGGCAACTGCAGATCTTTGCAAAGGCTTCCAGGCGCCTGCAAGCAGAGGCAGTGTTCGCATGCAGGAAGAGAAGAGGGACATGGGCAGCAGCAATTGTTTTGATCCCAGCTATGTCACAGATGCTGGATTCTGCCAGGTTGTGGGGAGAAGATGAGATGGAATTCTGCCTGCCCTGCAGTTCAGCTGGTAGTGAGAGAATGGGAAGGAGGCACTGTGCTTTCTCCATGTGGTAGGTGACTTGTGACTGTAAGATGAATCCTGCTGAGAGTTGAACACCAAGATTCAGGGTGCAGAGGAACTTATCTCACATTTTAGAGCACCAAGGGAAACACTTAATCCTCTTATTTTCTCTCTCTCCTTCCCTCTCTGAGATCTGACATAGAGACTAAGGGGTCAAGTCCATCCCTGGAATATAGGTGGGTGCAGGTCTGAGGGCTGAGTTTGGTCCAAGGACGACTCTGGGCATGATTCCCCTCAATCCCAGAGCCCCAGAGGGATAGCTCAAAACTAGCTGATCTGCTCCCTCCACTCCTGGTTCTATGAGATAGAGAAGACTTGACATAGCAGCAGAGGATATAGTTAAATTCTCTGTGGCCTAGTGAGCTCCATAGCCCAGGACCAGCTTTCATCTATGGTTTGTCTCATGAGCCTCCCTCAATGGTTGCTGTCATGGCTGTGGAGAGAGCTGTCTTCCAGGTAGCCAGTACTAATCCCCCAGAGGGCTTGGAATAACAGGACTCTGTTCCATGGGCACAGTTCAGAGAGCAGAAGACTGAGGTGATGTCTTCAGTGGTCTGAGTGACTGAGCAGGTGGGCTGCTGCCTCTTTTGCAAGTAGGCGCTATTTCAGGGAATGTGGCTTCCATTTAAGATATGAGTTGCAGCGGTGAAGCCGGGAGATAATGAACACATGGATCAGCACAGGCAGGTCTATGTCTGGCCAACAGATTGTGCGCCATCCTGTCAATCATAGATGTAAGGGGCCTATTGGTGACATCCAATAGCAGTGAAGAGTCCAAAAAGAGACTGGGGATGCTGACTGACCTAGTGATTTGAAGGTAAAGGTCCTTGACAGTAAGCACTGTGTTACAGTAAGGAGGGAAGTTCTCCCCTCTTCCTGCCAGTATCGCCTGGGTTCAGCTTTAACAAGGAGCTCTTCATCCCGGTGCTGATTTTGTCCCAGTTTTGAGAGCTGGGAGATGGTGCTGTGTATGTTCAGTACTACTGCTGGCACTGCAGCCCTTGGTGTTTTGCCAGCTTTCCCAAAAGCCTAGTATAGAGGACAGAGCCTTGTGGGACTCTGTAGGTAAATGTCTTGGAGATAGAGGAAATAGCCCTGAGGATCATCTGGACAGAGTCTAAGAAGGAGCTTAGCCATTTCAGGGCATTTCCATGCTCCCTACAGCCTCTGAGAGGCAACACGGTGATATCTAGTGATCAGTGGTATCAGATGCCACAGGCTGTGTGTGAATGGGTCCCCATGTCTGTGGAGAGATGAATGGGCTCACTGAGGGGGATCAAGATCCTGGCAGGTGGTGTTGAAGGCTCTTCTTTTGCTGTCTGCTTGATTAGTTCACAGAGCCAAGATGCTGGGTGCCCTTCAGATCATCGCCAGCTTTAGATTCCCTTCATCACAGGCCCCCTTGCTAGTAGTGGCCCCATGTGTACTCTTCTCTCTACTCATCCAGAATGAACGGGCCAGCATTTCAGGGATGGCCCTGATCTCTGCCTCTGCTTCCACAACTCCTGCTTGTGTGTGTGGCAGGAGGGCAATGTGCTCTTATCCTGGATGTGAATGATTCTTTTCCTAGTGGGTGGGAAACAGGAATCAAATCCCTTTTTCTCAGTTACACAATGTTGGGCCTCCCATGATGACTGTGACTGGAGTTTTGCATCCACACTACCACGGGAGTCAGGGGATCAGAAGTGGGAGGTGATGGGCCCAGTACCTATCCTCATGCTATCCTCTTGGAACAAAGATCTCTTTTTGGCATTGCAGTTGCCTTCCATGAGGAGACATGGAGCCTGATGCTGAGCTGGCCCAGCAACTTCTGTGTGAGGGGAGTTACTAGACAAATCCAGCAGAAAGGGCTATTTCTCTGCTTGCCACCTTCAGTTCTCCTGATCAGCTCTCCCCTTACCAGTCCCTCCATTCCCTGTCTGTCACTTCTTCTCCTCTCTCCAGGTATCCCTGCCTATGTCTTTGTCTTGCTGTGATTCCTGCAAGTATGGGGTGTGGTGAGCAGAGACGGGGACAAGTAGGTGCTAGGGCTTGTCTATGCTTAAAATGCTACCACAGCACAGCTGCACTGCTATAGTGCTTCAGTGTACACCCTACCTAAGCCAATGGGAGAAGAATTCTTCTGTCGACCTAGCACTGTCTACACAAGGACTTAACTGTGGCTTAACTGTGCTGCTCTGGGATGTGGATTTTTCACACCCCTGACCAACATAGTTAAACCGACCTAATTTTCTTGTGTAGACTGGGCCTAAGAGTAGCAGCTCAGCTTACTCCCAAGTTGCTCAGATGTTTGGAGACACTGGGGGAGGGCAGGAGGCCCCTCATTTTACACTCCTCCCCAAAAGCCCCCCATGTATCCAGGACTCCAGTCTCCACGCTGATTGTGCTGCCCCATAATTTCAAACAAAGAGGATGTGACATGCTGTGAAGGGAAGGGCAGGTATAACAAATCTGTGTGCTGCAGGAAGGAGACCAACTCAATAAATCACACATGTAACCTGTCAGGACTAGAGACCAACTCCCAAAACATAGGCCTCTGCCACCTAAGCTAAACAGGATCTTCCTTAGCTGGCACTAACAGTAGGGCCCTTTCCTAGAGGGTGCTGCAGTCATATGCATAAAGCTAAGAGCCTCATCCTGGCTGCTACTTTTTGTGGTTTGAATGAGGCAGAGCTGCTGTCTATGCTGCATTAAAACTGAGTTTTGGTTCGGTTATGCTCCTCTCCAGACCTGGTTCTGTTTTGTACGGGATGGCCTAGCTGTGTTCTGTAACCAGTCTCAGACAAACCCAGTTGAGGTCCTGCCTACATTACATGTTGGGATGTGGTTATCACTGGCTCTCTTGACTCTTGTCACTGTAATGTGGTCAGCCTCAAAGACTACTGCGGTCTGCAGAGAAGCAGTCTGTCAGTGGTGCTCCTGGGCCTGTGGAGTCCTATTGGGCCTGCTTTGGTTATTGCTTGTGTTAGAGCTCCCCAAAAAGCAGTCTACTTCCTTGGCAAAGAAAGGAGTGGTCTTGCCCACATTGTTCTCGTGCATGTTGTACCACAGCTGACTGGCCTGGTTGTAGGGTCATCTCCTGGTTGCCCACATTCCCTTATTATACAGGACGTCCCTTATTTTTTCATGTCTGTACAAGATCCGGAGTTCCTGAGTGCTGTAAAAAGCAGCAAAAGATACTCCTGGTGAATGTGAGTACTGCTTATTATTATTATTATTGATGATGATGCTGATGATATCAGGAGGAGGAGTGGGGCGGAGGTGCTAAGAAAACAGTCCCTTATCTTTGAAATACAATGTTGGCAACTCTACCTCCTGCTCTCATTGGCACTCCTCAGACACTCTGCTGCAGCAGGTGTCTGAGGCTGTGGCTCAGATGCGGAGCTAGCTCCCAGGATTTGTGTCTGTCCTGAAGGCAGGATCCATGATCTGTGTGACAGTTAAGAACAGCCCAGGTGGTTAGGTTACTCAGAAATGGCTCCTTCTTCCTGATTAAACAGTGGGAGAGGGAGTGTTCAGATGAGCAGAGGCAAACTGAGAAAGAAAGAGACCATGAGGCAGCGAGGAAACCAAGACATTGGAGAGATGCTGTGGCCCTGTCAGCACCACAACTGCAGCTGTGTCGGGCACCTGGTTAAACCTCTCTGTGCCTGGGCATGGCTGACACAGAGCTTCATTTGCAGTGCAGATGGGTTCTAATCATTGTAACTATCCAGGGCTTTACCATGATTTGAGGACACAATGAAAACCTGTATAATGTCAAATTCATTGACCTCCATTTCTAAAGTGGAGGTTAAGGACCTTGCCTTAGAGCAAGGCTGGCAGCAGATCTGGGAATAGAATGCCTGAGTCCTAACTCCAGACCATAATGCTTAAGGTCCTGTTTCTAATGGAAGTTGAAACCATGCTTTCAGTGGAACATGAGGATAGCGCTGTTTAAGTAGGTCCCTTGACAGGAGTTATTGTTGCAGCATAGGTAGGACCTGTGTGTTCATTTCCATGCCTATATGAACAGCTCTGCAGAAGCACAGCTGTACCGATACAGGTGCACCACTGCAGCACATCTGGTGAAGACGTTCTATGCCGACAGGAGAATACTGTCCCGTTGGCATAAGAAAACCACCTCCACGAGCGGCATAAGCTATGTCCGCGGGAGAAGCTCTCCCGCTGACAGTGCTGTGCACACACGTGCTTATATCTGTGTAACGTATGTCGCTCAGGTGGTGGAATATTCACACCCCTGAGTGACGTACGTTTTGCCGACATAGGTTAAGTCTACTCTATAGCCAGACAGTGTGTAAGGGGGTGGGTGGGAGGGCAAGTGAAACACACACACATTGTGTGTGTGATAGAGAGCCAAGCAATAGCCAGTTCATTGCAGAATAGCTGCACAAACTCCTAGAATAATCAGTTGTCCTCAGCTTTGTGTCCTGACTTGGAGGTGTCTCGTGTACAGAAACTTTATTTTTCAGGTGGGGGGAAGAGCAAATTTGCACCCCCTATATCCTTAAACTCTGTGAACTTGCAGCAGAAGAGCTGATCTCAGATCTCTGCCCCTCCTCCAAGATTTTCAAAACTACTTCAAAGTCAAGCTGGCAAGAGTATTTGGTGGTTCTGGGTTTGCTGCTCACCTTTTGCACTGCTACCCCACTGAACAAAGCATGGCATTTCCCTTTGATTTCCATGTTTGATAGCAATAGGAGAAAGAGTTTGAAATGTTCTGCAATCTTTATTAAAAAAAAGAAAGAAAGAAATGTGCTCTGATACCTTTCCAGAGTGCTGGTCTCTGATGAGGGAGGATCAGAGAGAGGCTGACTGACTATAGGATGGTGGTTTGAGGAAGCCAGGGAAAAGACCTTAATCACAGGGAAATTAGCTCAGTGACAGGCTGATACTTGGACAGACGCTTCAAACAGCAGAGATGGCAAATATCTTAACATTTTATCTCTCCTCTTATAAAGGGAATAGCAGGTGGACTGCTGCTGAGCAGGACTGAGGGGCTTTGGCAGAGCTGCAAGAGGAGCCCATGCCTGAACTAGCATTGCGGCTCAGTATCGTTAGCAGCCTGAGGATAAGTGGAGTGTAGGACTAGAAGGGAAGTTCAGTTCGCATGGAAATAGAGCAGGATTGAGTGGAATACAAGGAAGCAAGATGCACCTGAACGATCTCTAGCTGTGCCTGGCACATGCAGAATTAAAGTCCTAAAAAGGCATAAAATTCTGTTCCCATGATGGGGAAGTTGTGCTATTGTTTTTAAATTTCCTTGTTCCAATAATTCTGATAATTTTTGAGCCACATGTCATCTCTGGATGTTGCAGCAAGCCTCCCTCCTCACGTTTGTTGTCACTAATGTTTTTTTGTGTGTGTGTCATTGAGGGGGGAAATTGCATTTTACTAAGGAAATAACCGAATACCACAAGCAAAGCAGGTGGTGGGGAAATGGAGAGTCCCTCTACCCTGGCCTAGCTGGGACACACTAGAAAAGCATATCCCCTCCTGCTCTGAGTCCCTGTTGCCAATGCCCCTCAGTCCTGACCCACAGCATGCCCTGCTATCCCACTCAGAGTCATACCTCCACAGTTGTGCTAATGCCCTTCATGACCACAAAGATAGAGCCTGCTGCTGCTTTTCCCTTCGAATAGTATCAGAGGGATAGCCGTGTTAGTGTGGATCTGTAGAAGCGACAAAGGGTCCTGTGGCACCTTCTAGACTAACAGAGGTATTGAAACGAAAATAAGAAAGAAAAACTTGTAGCACCTTAGAGACTAACAAATTTATTTCAGCATAAGCTTTCGTGGGTTAATACCCACTTCATCGGATGCATGGAATGAAACACACTGCAGACAGACATTTATACAGTCAGAGAAACATAAGGTCCAGGTGTATAGACCAATCTTAAGAGGCTAATTAGTTGAGAGGAAACATGACAGCAGGGGAAGAAAAAGCTTTTGAAGTGATAAACAAGATGGTCACACAGGTGTGAATGAGGATCGTTAACTTAAGGGAAATAGATTCAATTAACATAATGGCCGAGCCATTCCAAATCTCGATTTAATCCGGAGGCAACGCAATCTAGTTTGCATATCAATTCGAGTTCAATAGTTTCTCTTTGAAGTCTGCTTTTGGAGTTAATCTGTCGCAACACTGCTGTCCTCAAATCTGTCACTGAGTGATCAGGGAGGTTGAAGTGTTCTCCTACTGGTTTTTGAATGTTATGATTCCTGATGTCAGATTTATGTCCATTTATTCTTTTGCGTAGAGACTGTCCGGTTTGGCCAATGTACATGGCAGAGGGGCATTGCTGGCACATGATGGCATATTGAAGCGTATTGAAGCGTAAGCTTTCGTGGGTGAATACCCACTTCTTCGGATGCAAGCAGTGGAAATGTCCAGAGGCAGATATAAATGTGCAGGGAAGATTCAGGCTAGAGATAACGAGGTATTGTATTCCCTTCGAATACAAACTTGCCAGGTGAGACTCTGCCTAGGTGAGAAACGCAGACCTTCCTCTCACTGGCGCGCTTGGGATCCAGGAGGGGAATTACTTCGCGACTGACGTTGCCTTCCCACCAGAGGGCGCTGCCGGTTGCCTATTGGGAGCCAAGGGGAGCCCAGCCAGCTCGTTCTGGTTACGTACAGTATGTAAATGTGCAGGAGAAGCGCTGAGCCGTTCGCAGCAGTGTCTCACGCTCGCCCAATTAGGCCTCAGCTGTGCGGAGCACTGCACGATAGTAACCACTAATTAAATATGATTAGCCAATGTGAGTGGCTGGGGGGACAGGCAGCCAGTGCTGGTGCATATTTAAAGTGACAGCACCTCCCACATGGCGTAAGTGTGCCTGGTTTTGTCACAGAAGAATTACACTAAACTTAGTGCTGGTTGATGCTCCCTGGGTTCTCTAAGACCCCCTGAGCCAGGGACAGCCTGAGCAATAGCAGGACAAGCTCCCAGCCTGCCTGGCAGGAGGGGACCCCTCTTTGGGGAAGAGGGACAATCCAACTGCATGCACACCAATCCCAGTACTTGTTTAAATGACATCACTGCTTCTGGCCATTCAGCCTTTGTGCTCATTGCTGAGGCTGCCAGAGAAGGGGCCCGTCTAGTGCCAGCTGTGCTGTTGGCTTTTGTGATGTGGGCACCTGTCCTGGACCAAGACCAAATCGTGAATGAAGCTGTGAAACTGACTCAAACAATTCTCTGGAGAGGGACATATATAGAGGGACTGTAAACCCCCCTCCATAACCAGGGAGTAGTGTGGGATGGGTTCTAATCTCTGTGGGATGAATCTATTCTAGTAAATCCACCTGAGAAGCTGCCATATATTCCCTAGCCATTGCCCTTCTGCTCTACTTTGTTCTGCAAAAATAATAGCATGAGCACTGAGGTGGATTCAGGCAGCCTTGCATAAAGGGGTGACTCTCAGGTCCCAGAGTATGACCTAGTGCACTGCGTGGTGACCTTACAAGAAAGGGAATGATAAATGCTGCTCTTGTCAACTAAGCCTTGTAGCTTGCATCCAGCGCCATGTGGATTTATTACAAGGGCAAGTAAATTATCGCAATAGGCATGAAAATACATTCTCCAGAGATTTCAAGAATTCATGGCTTTGACCAGCCCAAGTGTTGCAGACGGGGCTTTCCGGGACCCAAACCAGTCTGACTGCTCCATGCCAAAGTGCATTCGCACTATGCCCTTAGTTGACAACACCTATCTATGGGAAACGCCTATTCTGTAATCAGACTGTCCTCTGTTTTGGATCCCTTTTGTCAAGAAGATGGAGCACATCCGTGCCATCAGCCTTCTCTCAGAGGGGAAAGGGAAAAGCTGGATGATGATTCTCTGTGCTGCAGCAAATGCCAAGGCACTACAACATGTTGTCATGTAGTCTAGGATGGATAGTCCTCCTGTGGCAAGTGGAAGGGATGGATGAGGTGAGGGAGATGGTGAGAGCTGGCCATGGCTATGTGATTTTAAGTTTATGTAGAACCTAGCATGCCAGTGAAGCCTGAGATATTTAAAAAGCTTTATGTTTAGAGATGACCTCACTCTCCACTGAAATGCAGCTACTTCTGAGGTGAAACAAATCAGTGGTCGACCTTGAAAATCCTTGACATCACTACCCAAGAGTTTAAGGCAGGAAATGAAGAAAAATTCCATATCCAAGTGAAACTTCATAGGGAATTTAGGGAGGCAGAATAGAATAATCAGAATTGGAATTGGGCCAGAACATTGGGGTTAAACACCCCTAGTCTTACAGAAGTATACCTTTCATCCCTTACTGACCACAAGTGGCCAGGACCTCAGTTTTACAATACAGTGCCTTTAACACCATAGAGGGACATTGGGTCAGTGAGAAGAACCATCTACTGAATCATCAGCACTTCCTGCAGAACCCTAGAGGTCTCGTATCTAAGTATTGACCAGGTCTGGCTTTGCTTTAACTTATGGGAGATGACAAGATCACAACCTGAAGTGATACAGCTGTACTCTCCGCTTGTGGAGTGTTGTGAGGAAGGAGATATGCAGGCCACGGCTGTAATACAGTATGAAGACATCTGGGACTGGCATAGTACAGGGCGCAGTCAGAAACTGGCACTGGTAGTGATGCACTGGGAGTGTGGTGTGTTAAACAAGAGCTACCTTCATTTGCCATTATTATCATGATGGATTTAGGCGTAGATTCTAAGGCCAGAAGGGACCATTGTGATCATTGTAAATATATTCCGTTAACACTATTACCTTTATCAACCAAACTTGTAATCTCATCCAAAAAATAAATCTGAACTCAACTTTCACTGATGCAGAATTGTTGGCACTTTCCTATATGTTACAGAGCTTGAGGATCTGGATGAAATCACCTCTTGTCCTTTGTTTCAGCAGCACTGAGCTGGATGCCTCTTATCCAGATCCTTAAGAGGCAACATTCAACATCTAGATTTAGAGATTGAGGCCAGAAGGGACCATTGTGATTATCTAGTCCAACCTCCTGTATAACCAGCGTTTCTCAAATGTGACCACCCTGGCTGCATGTGGCCACCAGGGACTTTTCTTGCAGCCACAGCCTCCTGGGCCATGAGGGGAAAAGGGGGGGAAACAGCGGCCCCCTCCCCCAGCGACGCCAGCAATGGTTGAGCCCTGCCCACCTCTGGAAACACAAAAGCTGGAAGAGCAGGCAGCCAGTGAGTTCCCTGCCCAGTAGCAGCCAGGTCCGGAGCGCAGGGGGAGCGGCGCTATAAAAAGGCGCCTCCCCCTGTACTCGCCCGGCGGCGCTCCGGGTCTTCGGCAGCACTTCGGCGGCTCACTCCGGGTCTTTGGTGGTACCCGCCGCCGAAATGCCGCCAAAGACCCGGAGTGCTGCTGGGTGAGTGTAAGAAGCCGTGCTTAAATAGAAGGGGCGCCTTTTTTTAGTGCTGCTAAAAAAAGGCGCCGCTTCCGCTCAGGGGGGAGCGGCCACTCCCCCTGCTCCCCCCGGCTACGCTACTGTCCCTGCCTTCCCAGGGCTGATGGGGTCAAGCTTCAGACCTTGAGTGGCAGGCTCCAGCTGTGGGGCTTCAGGCTCTGTTTCCTGACTATAGAGTGGCGGGCTCTGGCCCCAAGGTTCCCCCCTCCATGCCCCTGGTTCTCGCTGCCTACTCCAATGCCCCTGGCCCCTGCTGTCTCCATACCCATCTCCCCAACCAGGGCCTAATTTGTCTTCAGGCCTGCCAGGACTGAGTAAATTTGCTGTGAAAAGTGATATTTGTATGTTTGTTAATATCATTTTTCACAGCAGACTTCGTAACTAGCAAGTCTTAAAAAACAACACCCCCCCCCCCAAAAAAAGCAAAAGACATGACAAGAATGTGCAAAGCACCTTATTTGTGCTTCTATTCTGTTTAGGTCCAGTAAAGAATAGAGACAACTGTACATTATTTTGATTATTGAGACTGCAAAAAAAAAAAAATCCTACATAAATAAATTACAATGATTTGGACATGTGTATGTGCATATTTATTTGTTTTTCCTAAAGTTAAGTAAGTATTTTAGGAAAAAATTGTCAGAGTGGCCACCAGCAAGAGTTGGTGGCTGCCCTCTGAAGCCACCAAAAAATTTGTTGTGAGAACCTCTGCCCTAGAATAATTCGAAGTGCATATGTTTTATAAAAATATCCAATCTTAATTTTAAAATTCTCAGTGGTGGAGAATCCACCACAACCCTTGGCAGATTGTTCCAATGTTTAATTACTGTCTGACTTTGTCTAGTTTCAACTTCCAGCCATTGGATCATGTTAGACCTCTCTCTGCTAGATTGAAGAGCCCATTATTAAATATTTTCCCCATGTAGATACTTATAGACTGTAATCAAGTCACCTCTTAAAATTCTCTTTTGTTAAGCAAAACAGATTCTTTAGGTCTATCATCAGAAGGTATGTTTTCCAATCCTTTAATCATTTGTGTGAATCATAGAATCTCAGGGTTGGAAGGGACCTCAGGAGGTCATCTAATCCAACCCCCTGCTCAAAGCAGGACCAACCCCAACTAAATCATCCCAGCCAGGGCTTTGTCAAGCCTGACCTTAAAAACCTCTAAAAAAAATAATGATCCTTCCGTGTGGCTTTTCTCTGAATCTCCTCCAATTTATCAACATCTTTCTTGAATTGTGTGCACCGTAACTGGACACAGTATTCCAGCAGAGGTTGTATCAGTTGTAAATACAGAGGTAAAATAATATCTCTCTACTCCCACTCGAGATGCCCCTGTTTATGCATCCAGGATCTCATTAGTTCTTTTGGTCACAGCATCACACTAGTAGCTCATCAGGGACGTCCTTACCCATACGCAAAGTACGCAGCTGCGTAGGGCACCAGGAAATTTGGGGCAAGTGTTTCTCACTGCTTCACAGGCTAGAGTCCCCCATCCTGTAAATATGGCCGATATTCTTTGTTCTTAGGTGTATACGTTTACATTTAGCTGTATTAAAATGCATATTGTTTGACTGGGCCCAGTCTACCAAGCGATCCATATTTCTCTGAATCAGTGACATGTCCTCTTAATTATTTACCGCTCCCCTAATTGTTGTGTCATCTGCAAACTTTATTAGTGATGATTTATGTTTTTTTCCAGGTCACTGATAAAAATGTTAAATAGTGTAGGGCCAAGAACTGATCCCTGGAGGACCCCACTGGAAACACACCCGCTTGATGACGATTCCTGTTTACAATTACATTTTGAGACCTATTGGTTATCCAGTTTAACAATCCATTTAATATGTGGTATGTTAATTTTATATCATTCAAGATTTTTAATCAAAATGTTGTGTGACACCAAGTCAAACACCTTACAGAAGTCTTAAGGATATTATACTAACAGTGTTACTTTTATCAACCAAACTTGTAATATCATCAAAAAAGGTATCAAGTTAGTTTGACAGGATCTATTTTCCAAAATCCCATGTTGATTTGCATTAATTAGATTACCCTCCTTTAATTCTTTATTAATTGAGTCCCATATCAGCCGCTCCATTATCTTGCCCCGGATCGATGTCAGGCTGACAAGCCTATAATTACCCAGGTCATCCTGTTTACCCTTTTTAAAAACTGGCACAACATTAGCTTTCTTCCAGTCTTCTGGAACTTCCCCAGTGCTCCAAGATTTACTGAAAATCAACATTAATAGTCCAGAGAGCTCCTCCTCTTAAATTCACGTTAACTGGACCTGCTGATTTAAAAATGTCTGATTTTAGTAGCTTCTGTTGAACATCCTCTGGTGATACTAGTAAAATGGAAAGAGTGTTATCACCATATGATGAAATTATATCTGTTTTTTTGCCTAATACAGAACAGAAATATTTATTGAATAGTTCTGCCTTTTCTGCATTATTATTGTTGATAATTCTACCATGTCTATCTAGCAATGGACCAAAACCATTGTCAGGATTCTTTTTGCTCCTAATATCTTTAAAAATACTCCTTATTGTCTTTAACTCTGTTGGCCATAGATTCCTCCTTGCGTCCTTTTGCTCCCCTTAGCAATTTTCTATATTCCTAACTTCTGATTTATATCGATTCCTATTAACTTACCCTTTCTTCCATTTGTTATATATTATTTTTCACACCTGCCTTCACTTTCCCCTCTAAATCAGGTCAGTTTTTTAACCAGTATGGCCTTTTCCCTTGATTGTGGCTTTTGGGGCATCTAGGAAGATATTTTTAAGTGATTCATGATCATCATTCACCTTTTTCTGATTTAATTCTTCCTCTCAACTGATTTGGCTCGTAATTGTTCCGAGCTTTATGAAATTGGTCCTATTAAAGAACCAAGTATATAATAACAGTCTGAACTTCATTCCTCACCTAAATGTATTAGTTTGTGGATTCATGTCCCAGCCCCTGTATCCAAGCACTGGAGACAGAATTCACACTCTGAGCCTTCGAGTACAGTAGGATCCACACATCAGGGCACTAGTGTCAGGATTCAAAGCCTTCGGGTGAGGTAGATAGGATCGCACAGATGCACGGCTCTTGCTCCAAGCTGAGGGCTGTCACTCATTGCGGAGTCGCTGAGACTCTGTGGAATGTGTCATTTAAAGCAAAACTTGAAAAATCACATTCCTTTTTATGAAAGAGACAACGTGGGTGAGGTAATATTTTTTTATTGGACCAACTTTTGTTGGTGAAAAAAACAAACTCTTGAGCTACACAGACCTGAAGAAGAGCTCTGTGTAGCTCGAAAGCTTGTCTTTCACCAACAGAAGTTGGTCGAATAAAAGATATTACATTGCCCCCCGTCCTTGTCTTTCTAATGTCCTAGTACCAACATGGCTGCAACAACACTGCAAACAATGACAGAAGATATTCCTTTTTACTATAACTTGAAGCAGGGATATTGTGTCTTTAAGGCACCCCCTTCTCATTCTCCCTAATACCTCAAGGCCTTTGAGTGTTTCTGGAGGAGCAGATCAGTGCGAGAGTTTAAGGCATCTCTCCCAGCCCTGCTGCACTGCTCACTTACTGCTCTGAAGGCTGTGCTTTGCCATTTCCATGGAAACCATTAGTTGCTAAGCAACTGGAGCATCATCTGAGCTGAGCCCTCGCATCTAATTATCCCATCACTGTAGCTGAGAGGGGTTTGGGGAGGGAGTGTGGGGATTAACTCCTCTAACATGGCAGATCCATTGACAACATTTAAAGGTACAGTGTCTGTCTTTCACAGTGTGTATTAATAGGCCCCTGATCAGGTGTGATTGCTTGGCTATCATGCATAATCTCCGCATGAGAAAGTGAACAGGTTTAGGCGAGCTGCAGATACACCCTCAGCTCACAGCATGCTCCTTACCCCTGCTGGGAGCCCTGTTAGGAGCCCTCAGTACCTCTGTCTAGTTGAGTTGTGTGTGCTGTGCTTAGATGTGTGTGGACATTTGTATGTTGTGGACTCTGCCACATTTCTCATGTAGCTGCTTTCATAGAAATGTAGGGCTGGGAGAGACCTCAAGAAGTCAACTAGTCCATTCCCCTGTGCTGAAACATTATTAAGTAAACCTAGAACATGCTTGACATATGTTTGTCAAACCTGTTTTTACAAACCTCCAAGGATGAGGATTCCACAACCTCTCTAGATTAACTGTTCCATTACATGCCTTCTTGCTATCTGTGTTGTGGTCTGCTTGACATTGGTCTGCACATTGGTCTGTGGTCTGCACAGACACTGACATGGAAACTCCCCACGATGTCATCTCTGCCAGGTAGAGTATTGTTAATTCTGCAGTCTTCAGGCATCCTCCTCCTGTTTGCTTTTAGAGATGGATGGAGCAAAGCTGGAACAATACACTACAGGAAAAACACTTTATTGAGCCACTGTGAACCAGCCCAGCTGAACTTCTGACCCACAGACTGTGGTCATTCAAATAAAACAGGACCTGGATGGCACCTGCCTGTGTTCTGGTGTGTGCAAACCCAGAGCCAGATTGAGGTCTTACAAAACTAATTTTAGTCCTCAGTATTGCCAGCCTTCATTTTCTTCCCATTGACATGCTCTGAGCCAGTGGCAGGATGGGGTTGCTGCCAGGCTGACCTGCCCCCGGACTGATGGGTTCCACCACCTTGATTGATGGCCTTCCTGAAAGTCCTGCTGCACCAAAGTACTTGTGTACATGACATCACTTCTTCCAGCCACACTCACTGTCAGCCAGAGTGATACCAGTGTGGAGAATGTTACCTTTCAGAGCCATTGGAACAAGGGGACCTGCCAGGTAGGCAGCAGTCATGCATGTGCATAAACAGTCCTTACCAATCTGAACTCTCCAGATGGTTTTTTCTATCCCACTACTACTTCCCCCCCCCCCCCACCTCCTGCCAATCAAACTCCTATACCAGCTTTTGTCTGTGTATGGAGTGTCTTTCAAAGTCTGTAATAAACACTAGCCTAGAGGAAATGGGAACCTCATGCTCCTTAGCACAAGAACAAAGATCATAGAGTAGCACACAGTCAAAACAGTGACAGGGGAAGGGGAGGCAATGAAGGTGTTGACCAGAGTCTTCAGCTATCAGTGATGTCAGCAAGCAGCCCATAACAATATACTCCATTACATTCTGTAATGAATAAGAACATGCCTTGTAGCAGGTGCTTCTTCTCAGCTTCTTCCCTGTCCTTGCAGCTCAGCCCCAGCTGCCTGTTCATAGTGTCTGTGCAAGAAGATGGCACTTTTCAGAGAACTCCTTTCCTGCTCTCCTCTGGTTGGCCAGATACTGAGGAATTGCTGCTACTTCTCCTGAGAGAAGAGCACGTCTTGGGCTGTTGCTTGGTGATTGGATCCTTGGGGACCTGGCGGTCTGCAAGGGAGCCTCCCAGATGGTGACGTTGCATGGAGACCATGACCGGGAACAGAAGTGCAGAAGTTCCTGGAGTTTGAGGAAAGACTGTTTAATGTAATGGAAGGTTCTGCTCTTATGGCTGAGGCTGGGAGAGGGGACTAGGAATGTGGTGCCCAGCTTTTCTTCTTCAGGCCTTTGGTTTAACTCAGCCAGATCAATAACAAAGGGAAGCTGTTCCTGTCCAATGTCCTTGTCTTGCAAACCTGCAGTACAATTAACTCCCTTGCTCCAGACTCAGCAGAGGGGCAAGGGCTGAATGAGCTATGGAGAATGAACTACCTTCTTCCCCTGAATTCCCCCCCGCAGCTTGCAGCAATGCTGCCCATGCAGGTGCTGTCCTGTGGGTAGAGGGTTTAATTCTCCACAGTTTTAGGCTGGTAGCTTCTTACACTTAAAAAAAAAAATGGATACAACTGCTAAACTCCCCTCAGCTCATTGTATCCATGCAGGGGAGATCTTGGCTAGCTGCAGTCCTCAGAAGACAGTTAATGGGCAGGGCAGCTGCTACCATAGCTCCTTGCTGATCAGGGCACCTGAAATCCTGCTAATCTCCTTCTTTTGGAAATGTGTGAAATTGCTTAATCAGGTTCAGCCCCCAGTGGCTGCAGCTGCCTTTAATAAGGAATTTAACACTTAGGGCTTGTTTAGACTACCACTTTTGTTGGTATAACTTATGTCGCTCAAGGGGTGTGAAAAAACACCCTCTCCTCCCCCGAGTCACATAAATTGCACCAAAAGAAGCACCGATGTGGACAGCACTCTGATAATGGGAGAGCTCTTCCCACTGACATAGCTTCAGTGGCTCGGGGAGGTGACTTTATTATGTCAATGGGAGCACTCTCTCCTGTCGACATAGAGCAGCTACACGAGGGATTTTACAGCGGCACAGCTGCATTGGTACAGCTGCCTGTAATAAACATGACTGTAATTAGCAATGATGACACACTGGGGTGCAAGAGAATGAAGAGAAGTGAATGTTCAAGGGAGAAGGGGCTGCTGGGGGGGGGTGCACAGGAAAATTGGGTGCGGTGAGGGAGTGGGGGCAGCCCTATGGGGGTGTGCGTTCAGGAGAATTGGGTGAGGTGAATGTGCAAGGGAGGAGAGGCTGCCCTGTGGGGGTGTACACTGGAAGAGTGGGTAAAGTAGGACACAGACTGCCCCATGCGTGTTCCTGTGTGCCTGTGTACATGTGAGTGGTACATGAGGGCCCTGAGTCGGGAAGTGGGTAATTTAGAAGGCTGCTTGTGCTGTGTGTTGAATGCTAATGAGGCTGCACAGCTTTCAGACATAGGTGCTGCAGCTCCAGCTCCTGTCACTGAGTCTTACTGCTAGCGAGGTTCAGTCCCTGAGAGAAAGGAGTGGGGATGGGGATGGTAGAATGTGCCTGATGCCGGCATTCCTCAGGTCAGGAGAGCTGGACAGGATCACTTGCCAGCCCTTCCACACTAGAGAGGCTGTGCAAAAATCTTCCCATTGCTGCTCTGGATTTCTGAATGCGGGAAGCCCTCATGCAGAGCTCTGACGAGGGCTCCCCATGTTGCCATGGCTGTTGGACCAGAGTTAACTTGTAGGGGAACTGTTGGCACTATTTCCCTTGTGTTAAAAAAGCTTCTACACCTTATAGGTAGGGAGCACTTGTGTGACAGACATTACTGCGGAAATGTGCAAAACCTGAGCATGCATATTATAGTTCTTTTCATCCAAGGGTCCCAAAAAGCTCAACAAGCTTCACTTACAGAGTTGTTTTCACCCACCCCTTAAATACAGCTACCTCTGAGGTGGCGCACTGCAACCGCTTACACACAGAAACTGCAGGGGGAATTTAGGGAGGCAGAATGTAGTTATTCAAGTTGGAATTTGGCCACGACACTAGGGCTAACAGCCTGACTCCCGCAAAAAATGTCACGGGAGTTATAGTGGCCAGGTCCAAGACCTTGGTTATAGACTTATCTGAAAGATGTGAGGTGGGCCTTCAGAGTACCTCGTACACCACTGATTCAGTGGCAGACTTGTTAGCAATCGAATTGCCAGCGTTACTTTTCATAGCACCTATACAAACCCCCATCCAATTACTAACTAAAGCTAAAACTGCTTAGCTTGTGACATCTGACACCTTCCCAGCCCCTGGTGGCATGGCTGTAGGGAGCAGTGCTCAGATGAGAACATGTCTGACTACACACATTCACTCCTCCTTTAGCTATAGAAATGACGGGACGGTTACTCTCAGCAGACAAAAATATTAATCAGGTCTCCCAACATTTAATGAGGCTGGTGAGTGTCATCATCCCCATTTCCCAGAGCGAAGTGACTTACCCAGGGGGTCTCAGAGCTGGGACTAGAACCCAGGAGTTCCTGGCTCCTGTGCCATGCTGTATCTACCAGACCGCATTGTCTCTCCTTTTTTTCTTTTTGGCATGTTGGTGCTTAAAAAAGTCTCTCTGTAAGGAACCAATGTTATGAGAGCAGCAGTCAATGGAACATTGCCAAATTCTCTCTTTCTCTCTTGGTTTGACAGTGCTGCTCGAAAGCAGATGGTCACTAATTAAAGAGAGTCGAGTGAGTAGTTTGCATTGGCCTCTGCATTCTTATTCCAAAGGAGAAAAACTCTAGTAGCCTTAGAGGAACATCCTCTCCTCCTCCCTTGTGTCTGCAGTGTGCAGTGATGTCAGTGGTGTCTGCTGGGGGTCATTGTGGGGAATTCATTGTGCTCTGGAAATGGAATCTCTAAAAAAGCAGACTCCGAATGTTTGCTAAGAGCCCAGTCTTGCTGCCATTGAAGCCGGAGAAAAACATCTCATTAGGACGAGCCCTAGACGTGTGATGTGAGCATACAGGACATTAACATAAGGATCTTCCAGCTGCAAAGTTGGATGGAAGTGAAAGAAATTGCAGGAGAGAGGCTTGAAAAACCATGAGGAGCCTTCATCCCGCACAGAAGCTAAAACTAAGAGAACAGAAATAAGCCTTTGGGGCACTTTATGTCCCACTGATCTGTGGATTCAAGCTGAGCCATCCCCTGCTTGGCATTCAGAACCCTTTTGTGTTCATCATCACGTTACATCTTCCTTACAGGAGTCAAGTATCAGAGGGGTAGCCGTGTTAGTCTGGATCTGTAGAAGCGACAAAGGGTTCTGTGGCACCTTATAGACTAACAGACGTATTGGAGCATAAGCTTTCGTGGGTGAATCCCCACTTCTTCGGATGTAAGCAGTGTACAGGAGTGTACTTCAATCACAGCCATCATTGGACCTTCTGTATACTGTCTGGGTTACTTCTCGAACCCCGTGTGGCTTTTTCTAATGGCACTGAGAGCTAGATGGCTGGGGTACAAAGGGCAAGCATAGTGTGTTTCTATCTCTTTACTGTCAAGAATACTTGGTTCCTAGAGGCAGTCGTAACAGATGCACTCTCAGTACTTAATGATCCTACCTCATGTGGAAAAGATGCATATGGGGGAAAAAGTATCGGCAGCAGTATATACCTTCTTCTCAACATCCAAGAAATGTGTAGTAGCTGTACCTCAATTAACATCTAGGATCCTGGTCCTCTATGGGTTCCTTTTGTTGAAATCCTGATCATTCCTCCTATCAATGCTATTGCTGAAGGGCTGGATTTCCTGGGGTTTGGACCAGCCCCCAGGGCAGTGAAGCTGAGGGATTGTCACTAACCTATCCTGTCCCCAGTCACACTGCACTGCTGATAAGAAGGACCTTCAGGAACAACATATTGCCCTTTTGGGTCAATGGTGCGCTGCTGAATTCTTCCGCTCCCACTGCAGTGGGTGCTTTGTCATTCCTCACATAAGTCCAGCTTAGGTAGGCCATAGGGAGATTGTTCCAGCTCTGCTGTGGTCTCTCAGTGTGATCCTTTCCCAAGTGCTGACACCAGCTGTAGTGCTTCATGAGCAACAAACATGGCAACTGCCAAAAAGAGATTGATGTGCCCCTCTGAATTGTGGAGTGACTTTACATTTGTATAGCACCTTTTACCCACATGGAACTCAAAGCACCTTAGTAACTGGGCAAATTATATAGACAGTACAGGGACCAACTCATCTGCTGCTGTATTGCAGCTGTCTTTGACGGGGAGTACAGCAGCTGTTGAGACTGCACATTAGCAGTACTGATTTAAGACAGTGCACAAGGTGCCTTTGCTCCAGCCAGATTGCATCCTGCCATGAAGCATACTGCTCATAAGGGTTTTTCTCTCTGCCCTCCCATCACCCCACAGTGCTGTCTTCTGGGTGAGCATAAAAGAACAGGCCTCTACTTTGTCCCCAGTTGCCCATCTCTCTGCACTTTTGTATCCTCACTTGTAGACCTGGCTCTCAACTGCAGGGGGGAGAGGTGATTCCTCTGAGTGCCTCACATATACCCAAGCAATGAGCCCAAAGACTGGAGCTATGGGATGCTTGCCTAGCTTCCACCCCCTTCTCTGCTAGGTCCCTGTTTGACATGCAGATCAGATGCCTTTCTAAATCTGGTATTTGTAGAGGGGAGGGGCAGGATCATCTCTGCTGCTTGCTCCATGATAACGGGCTATTCCAGATCATCTGTGAAATTATGCTGGATGGACAGATCTCCACATTAGGAAATATCAGTGCGCTGCACACTCACATCTACCCATGCATGCTTGCCCACGTGCCTCTTGTGCACGTGGCATGTTGCTGATGAATCCTTCACATTTTTAAGAAAAAGAGACTTGGGACCAAATTCAGCCCTTGTGTCCATTGCTCTGCCCACATGCCCATTGTGCTGCTGTTAATTCTCCCCAGCTCCCTGGATGGATACCAGTGGCCCCCATGTTGCCCTTTCCAGCTTTTTGGAGACTCCTGGATGGGGAAAGAGTATGAAAAATAGAAAAGGACCAAAATAAGAACCTCAAATCCAACTCCACTTTTGAATTTGAGAGATTGAGTTGAATCCCTGGATCTTAGCCTGCCTGCACAGTTTGGGCCTAGGTTAGACCCAGTACCATCAGGAACCTATTGTCTGGTTCCAGTTTGGTTCTCATGGATTTCCACTATTTCAGATATAATCTGATGTGATTTTAGTGCTTTATAGCCTGACATAGCCCTGATTTGGCACCAGGTTTAACACTGAGCTGGAGCACCTTATCCTAAATTAGTTTGAATCCTGACATCCTCAGCCCCTAGCGAACAGGAGAGTTTGAGAGGAATTGCTCCAGGTAAAGCAGGAGCAAATACAGGACCCTTGGGGTAAGTGGCTGTCTGTAGTGTGTGTTTGGGGGTACTTGCTGTGTCATCATTTGTTTGTTTGTTTGTGTCAAGGACTGTGTGCTGTGGCTGCCAGTTGGAAGCTGAGCTTCTACACCAGGCTTGAAACCTAGAAGCCTTAATCAGGGGGCGGGGCTAATCAAGGAGTCCAGGGCTTTATAAAGCAGTGAGCAAGTGACCAGGGAGCTTTGGGACCAGGAGCTGCAAACAGGGGAGTTTGAGAGGAATTGCTCCAGGTAAAGCAGGAGCAAATACAGGACCCTTGGGGTAAGTGGCTGTCTGTAGTGTGTGTTTGGGGTACTTGCTGTGTGATCATTGGACTTTTTGTGTGAAGGACCGTGTGCTGTGGCTGGCGGTTGGAAGCTGAGCTTCTACAGCAGGCTTGAAACCTAGAAGCCTTAATCAGGGGGCGGGGCTAATCAGGGAGTCCCAGGTTTTATAAAGCAGTGCGCAAGGGACCAGGGGAGTTTGAGAGGATTTGCTCCAGGTAAAGCAGGAGCAAATACAGGACCCTTGGGGTAAGTGGCTGTCTGTAGTGTGTGTTTGGGGTACTTGCTGTGTGATCATTGGTCTGTTTGTGTGAAGGGACCGTGTGCTGTGGCTGGCAGTTGGAAGCTGAGCTTCTACACCAGGCTTGAAACCTAGAAGCCTTAATCAGGGGGTGGGGCTAATCAGGGAGTCCAGGGCTTTATAAAGCAGTGAGCAAGAGACTAGGGAGCTTTGCGACCAGGAGCTGCAAACAGGGGAGTTTGAGAGGAATTGCTCCAGGTAAAGCAAGAGCAAATACAGGACCCTTGGGGTAAGTGGCTGTCTGTAGTGTGTGTTTGGGGTACTTGCTGTGTGATCATTGGTCTGTTTGTGTGAAGGACCGTGTGCTGTGGCTGCCAGTTGGAAGCTGAGCTTCTACACCAGGCTTGAAACCTAGAAGCCTTAATCAGGGGGCGAGGGGAGTTTGAGAGGAATTGCTCCAGGTAAAGCAGGAGCAAATACAGGACCCTTGGGGTAAGTGGCTGTCTGTAGTGTGTGTTTGGGGTACTTGCTGTGTGATCATTGGTCTGTTTGTGTGAAGGACGGTGTGCTGTGGCTGGCAGTTGGAAGCTGAGCTTCTACACCAGGCTTGAAACCTAGAAGCCTTAATCAGGGGGTGGGGCTAATCAGGGAGTCCAGGGCTTTATAAAGCAGTGAGCAAGGGACCAGGAGCTGCAAACAGGGGAGTGCGAAGGCGGCAAGCTATCCTTGCCATTCCTAACTCTTTTAACCCAAACTAAAGGCAGAGGCAGAGCAACCAGGTGGCTGCAGGCGGGGGAGTGAGTATCTGTTTAGGGGACAGTTTGGCAGTTTGACTGTGTTCTTGATTGTTTGATTTCCTGTTTGAATAGTGTGAATTGGGAGTGCTTCGTTCCAGGCTCTTCTAAAAAGACAGTTAGTTAGCTGCGAACCAGCTGAGCAGCGCATAGCAGAGAAGCAAACAGGTGGAGTTAGCCTGGGAGTTCGCCTGGAGAGAGCCTACTGCGGCATCCCCCTTGCAGGTTTCCCTGAGTAGCTTCTGCCACAAGTGAGGAAACTCTTCGAAGGAAGGGACTATGGATGCTGAGCGATCCGCTGTCGTGATCTGCACAGGATGTGCCATGTTTGTCTTTCTTCCACAGGAAAGAAGCGACTTTGTCTGTACAAAGTGCAAGCTGATCTCCATATTGGAGGAGAAGATTCAAGGTCTGGAGAAACGAGTATCAACCCTGCGTTCCATAAAAGAAAATGAGGAGTTCCTGGATAGACGTCAGGATCGGCTTCAGCGGGCACAGTGTTCTGAAGATTCAGAGCAGCCCACGCAGCGGGGACAGAAGGCCAGTGAGGATAATTGGCAGCATGTGACCTCCAGAAGAGGTAAGAGTACGAGACAAGTCCATGTACCAGAAATGCATATTCAGATGAGCAACCGTTTTCATGTTCTCTCCACAGGTACTAGTGCAGAGAGTGGAGTGAATGATACATCTGAGGGAACAGAGCAGAAGGAGACTCCACTGATTGGAAGGCATGAGATGCGCAGTCCTAGGGATGGGGGTTCCACGACCACCACTCCCAAGAGGAGAAGGAGGAGGAGGAGGGTGGTGGTGGTCGGGGACTCTCTCCTCAGGGGGACTGAGTCATCTATCTGCCGCCCTGACCGGGAAAACCGAGAGGTGTGCTGCTTGCCAGGGGCTAGGATTCGTGATGTGACGGAGAGACTGCCGAGACTCATCAAGCCCTCAGATCGCTACCCCTTCCTGCTTCTCCACGTGGGCACCAATGATACTGCCAAGAATGACTTTGAGCATATTACTGCAGACTACGTGGCTCTGGGAAGAAGGATAAAGGTGTTTGAGGCGCAAGTGGTGTTCTCGTCCATTCTCCCTGTGGCAGGAAAAGGCCGGGGTAGAGACCGTCGAAGTCAACGAATGGCTACGCAGATAGTGTTGGAGAGAAAGGTTTGGGTTCTTTGACCATGGGATGGTGTTCCAAGAAGGAGTGCTAGGCAGAGATGGGCTCCACCTGACGAAGAGAGGGAAGAGCATCTTTGGAAGCAGGCTGGCTAACCTAGTGAGGAGGGCTTTAAACTAGGTTCACTGGGGGAAGGAGACCAAAGCCCCGAGGTAAGTGGGGAAGTGGGATACCGGGAGGAAGCACAAGTAGGTGAGTGCAAGAGGGGAGGGCTCCTGCCCCATACTGGGACAGCAGGACAATCGCTGAGTTATCTTAAATGCTTATACACAAATGCAAGAAGCCTGGGGAACAAGCAGGGAGAACTGGAATTCCTGGCACAGTCAAGGAATTATGATGTAATTGGAATAACGGAGACTTGGTGGGATAACTCACATGGTTGGAGTACTGTCATGGATGGATATAAACTGTTCAGGAAGGATAGGCAGGGGAGTTGCGTTGTATGTAAGAGAGCAGTATGACTGCTCAGAGCTCCAGTATGAAACTGCAGAAAAACCTGAGAGTCTCTGGATTAAATTTAGAAGTTTGAGCAACAAGGGTAATGTCGTGGTGGGAGTCAGCTACAGACCACCAGACCAGGGGGATGAGGTGGACGAGGCTTTCTTCCAGCAACTAACAGAAGTTACTAGATCACAGGCCCTGGTTCTCATGGGTGACATTAATCACCCCGATATCTGCTGGGAGAGCAATACAGCGGTCCACAGACAATCCAGGAAGTTTTTGGAAAGTGTAGGGGACAATTTCCTGGTGCAAGTGCTGGAGGAACCAACTAGGGGAAAAGCTCTTCTTGACCTGCTGCTCACAAACAGGGAAGAAATAGTAGAGGAAGCAATAGTGGATGGGAACCTGGGAGGCAGTGACCATGAGATGGTCGAGTTTAGGATCCTGACACAAGGAAGAAAGGAGAGCAGTAGAATACAGAGCCTGGACTTCAGAAAAGCAGACTTTGACTCCCTCAGGGAACTGATGGGCAAGGTCCCCTGGGAGAATAACATGAGGGGGAAAGGAGTCAAGGAAAGCTGGCTGTATTTTAAAGAATCCTTATTGAGGTTGCAGGAACAAACCATCCCGATGTGTAGAAAGAAAAGTAAATATGGCAGGCAACCAGCTTGGCCCCAACACTGAAATCCTTGCTCGTCTTAAACACAAAAAAGCAGCTTATAAGAAGTGGAAGATTGGACAAATGACCAGGGAGGAGTATAAAAATATTGTTCAGGCATGCAGGAGTGAAATTAGGAAGGCCAAATCACACTTGGAGTTGCAGCTAGCCGGAGATGTTAAGAGTAACAAGAAGGGTTTCTTCAGGTATGTGAGCAAGAAGAAAGTCAAGGAAAGTGTGGGCCCCTTGCTGAATGAGGGAGGGAACCTAGTGACAGAGGATGTGGAGAAAGCTAGTGTACTCAATGCTTTTTTTGCCTCTGTCTTCACAGACAAGGTCAGCTCCCAGGCGGCTGCACTCCGCAGCACGGTATGGGGAGGAGGTGACCAGCCCTCTGTGGAGAAAGGTAGTTCGGGACTATTTGGAAAAGCTGGACAAACACAAGTCCATGGGGCCGGATGCACTGCATCCGAGGGTGCTAAAGGAGTTGGCCAATGTGATTGCAGAGCCATTGGCCATTATCTTTGACAAATCATGGCAATCGGGGGAGGTCCCGGATGACTGGAAAAAAGCTAATGTAGTGCCCATCTTTAAAAAAGGGAAGAAGGAAGATCCGGGGAACTACAGGCCAGTCAGTCTCACCTCAGTCCCTGGAAAATTAATGCAACAGGTCCTCAAGGAATCAATTCTGAACCACTTAAAGGAGGGGGAAGTGATCAGGAACAGTCAGCATGGATTCACCAAGGGCAAGTCATGCCTAACTAACCTAATTGCCTTCTATGATGAGATAACTGGCTCTGTGGATGAGGGGAAAGCAGTGGATGTGCTATTTCTTGACTTTAGCAAAGCTTTTGATACAGTCTCCCACAGTGTTCTTGCCAGCAAGTTAAAGTATGGGCTGGATGAATGGACAGTAAGGTGGATAGAAAACTGGCTGGATGGTCGTGCTCAACAGGTAGTGATCAACGGCTCCATGTCTAGTTGGCAGCCGGTATCAAGTGGAGTGCCCCAAGGGTCGGTGCTGGGGCCGGTTTTGTTCAATATCTTCATCAACTATCTGGAGGATGGTGTGGACTGCACCCTTAGCAAGTTTGCAGATGACACTAAACTGGGAGGAGTGGTTGATACGCTGGAGGGTAGGGACAGGATACAGAGGGACCTAGACAAATTAGAGGATTGGGCCAAAAGAAATCTGATGAGGTTCAACAAGGACAAGTGCAAAGTCCTGCACTTAGGACGGAAGAATCCCATGCACTGCTACAGACTAGGGACCGAATGGCTGGGCAGCAGTTCTGCAGAAAAGGACCTAGGGGTTACAGTGGACGAAAAGCTGAATGAGTCAACAGTGTGCCCTTGTTGCCAAGAAGGCTAACGGCATTTTGGGCTGTATAAGTAGGGGCATTTCCAGCAGATCGAGGGACGTGATTATTCCCCTCTATTCGGCACTGGTGAGGCCTCATTTGGAGTACTGTGTCCAGTTTTGGGCCCCACACTTCAAGAAGGATGTGGATAAATTGGAAAGAGTCCGACGGAGGGCAACACAAATGATTAGGGGGCTAGAGCACATGACTTATGAGGAGAGGCTGAGGGAACTGGGATTGTTTAGCCTGCAGAAGAGAAGAGTGAGGGGGGATTTGATAGCTGCTTTCAACTACCTAAAAGGGGGTTCCAAAGAGGCTGGATCTAGACGGTTCTCAGTGGTAGAAGATGACAGAACAAGGAGTAATGGTCTCAAGTTGCAGAGGGGGAGGTTTAGGTTGGATATTAGGAAAAACTGGTTCACTAGTAGGGTGGTGAAGCACTGGAATGGGTTACCTAGGGAGGTGGTGGAATCTCCTTCCTTAGAGGTTTTTAAGGTCAGGCTTGACAAAGCCCTGGCTGGGATGATCTAGTTGGGGTTGGTTCTGCTTTGAGCAGGGGGTTGGACTAGATGACCTCCTGAGGTCCCTTCCAACCCTGAGATTCTATGATTCTAAAGAAAAAGTAATTATCTGGCACTGCTGTGGCCACACTGGACACATCCTGTTCTCTTTTGTAATGGAATCAGAGGACTGCAAGTTTGAGAGTGACCTTTGTTTCTATTTTCATGTCCTAGCTTGGGACCAATTAAATTTTCTGGCGGAAGGCTGTCAGCTGTATGGGACTGTACTACACCCTGTTTGTTTGTTTGCTGTGACATGTCACAAGCTGCAGGGTAAAATACTAGTAGATTTTGGCAGGAGTGACTGTAGGCACCTGTGAATCCTCCTAGTGCAGGAGCTTGGAGCAGATGCAGGTGGGTATAGCTCTGTTCACGTTGTATAAGACCCCTGCATTTGGTGTTTTCAGGGCTCTTTATATAGGCCCAAGGAGCCTGGTTTGAGGCCTACTATGGTGAGAGCAGGGAAACCCCAGTCCCTGTGTGTTCCTGACAGGCACAAATCCATGCCTGCTTGGCCTCACTGAAGCATCAATCTCCCTGTCATGAAATATTCATGACTGTTTCCAAATGGGCTCTGGCAAAGCAAATCTACATGTTCCTCCCCTCCCCCTGCCCTCATGTGCATACCTCCCCTCTGCACACAATCACAGAGGCACAGCGTCTGCTGCAGTGAGGGCGGCTGCAGGCTCTGCTGTGAGGTCAAACCGGATTCAGGCAGCTGATCTCTGTCTTTGAGGAAATAAAATAGAAAGAGCAGAAAAAAAGCAGCGAAAGCCCCAGGAGATGGTTGAGAGACTTAACCCTTTCGAGGTCAGGGAGCATCAAGGGAAAATCCAGAGTGCATCAGGCAGTCTGAACGGGGAAAGGGAGAATGAGATCTGGGGAATAGAACAGATTATGCAGGACTCTCTTAGGCTGGAGGGTGACTCTGAACTTTGTGAATCCTGCTGAAGTGCAGATCTGGCTGCACTGAGGCTAAGAATGCATCTCTTCACGCCAGTACCCTGGATGGTGCATCCCGCTGCACTCGGAAGCGCTGGGCCACAAGAATGGCCATACTGGGTCAGATGAATGGTCCTTCTAGCCCAGTATTCTCTTTCAGTAGATGCTTCAGAGGAAGTAAATAGAGCAGGGCAATTTATCAACTATTCATCTTTCAGGCCCAGCTTCTGGCAGTCAGACTCAGGCACACCCAGAGCATGGAGTTGTGTCCCTGACCAAAGGCTAATTGCCATCGATGGACCTATCCTCCATGAAGTTAGCTAATTCTATTTTGAACCCACCCAGTTATACTTTTGGCTTTCACAACATCCCTGGCAACGAGTTCTTTGTGTGAAGAAGTGCTTCCTTTTTTAATTTTAAACCTGCTGCTTCATCAGGTGACCCCTGGCTCTTGTGTGATGTGAAGGGGTAAATAACACTTATTCACTTTCTCCACCCCGTTCATGATTTTACAGGCCTCTATCATATCCCCCACATCAATCGTCTCTTTCCAAGCTGAACAGTTCCAATCTTTTTAATCTCTCCTCCTATGGAAACTATTCCATACCCATTATTATTTTGTTACCCTTTTCTGTACTTTTTCCAATTCTACTTTTTTCTGATGGGGTGACCAGAACTGCATGCAGTATCCAAGGTGTGGGCGTACCATGGATTTTTAGTGACATTATGATATTTTATATTATCTAATTATCTACCCTAGTGGTTCTCAACCTATTTATCATTGTGGTCCGCATATGCACACATATATATACTACTTGTGTGGCCCTGAAGATATCACAGGGGCTGCTGCTTTGTGCTGTTTGGGCTGCAAGCAGCCCATGGGTTGAGAACCACTGATCTCTCTCTTTCTTAATGGTTCCTAGCATTCTGTTAGATTTTTTTGACGGCCTCTGCACATTAAGCAGGTGTTTTCAGAGAACTATCCACAACTAAGATCTTTCTTGAATGGTAGCAGCCAATTTAGACCCCATCATTTTGTGTGTATAGCTGGGATAATTTTTTCTAATGTACATTACTTTGCATTTATCAACATTAAATTTCATCTGCCATTTTGTTGCCTAGTCATCCAGTTTTGTGAGATCCCTTTGTAATTGTAACTCTTTGCAGTCAGCTTTGGACTTAACTATCTTGAGTAATTTGTAACCTCTGCAAACTTTGCCATCTTACTGTTTACTCCTATAGATTATTTATGAATGTGTTGAACAGCACAGGTCCCAGTACACATCTTTGGGGAACCTGCTGTTTACCTCTCTCCATTGTGAAAACTGACGGTTTATTTGTAAACTTTGTTTCCTGTCTTTTAACCAATTACTGATTCACGAGAGGACTTTCCCTCTTATCCCATGTCTGCTCACTCTGCGTAAGAGCCTTTGGTGAGGGACCTAGTCAAAGGCTTTCTGAAAGTCCAAGTACACTGTATCGACTGGATCTCTCTTGTCCATGTGTTTAAGACCTTCAAATAATTCTAATAGATTGGTGAGGCATGATTTCCTTTTACAAAAGTCATCTAGACTCTTTCCCAATATATCGTGTTCATCTAGGTGTCCAGTAATTCTGTTTACTATAGTTTCACCCAGTTTATCTGGTACTGAAGTGAAGCTTACTGGCCTGTAATTGCCAGGATCACCTCTGGAGCCTTTTTTTTTTTTTAAATCCACCTCAGATTAGCTATTCTCCAATCATCTGATACAGAAACTGATATAAGCAATAGTTTACATACCACTGTTAGTTCTGCAATTGCATATTTGATTTATTTCAGAACTTTTGGGTGAATACCATCTTGTCCTGGTGAGTTATTAATGTTTAATTTATCAATTGGTTCCACATCCTCCTCTGACACCTCAGTCTGGGACTATTCCTCAGATTTGTCACCTAAAAAGAATGGCTCGGGTGTGGGAATCTCCCTCAACATTCTCTGCAGTGAAGACCATGCAAAGAATTAATTTAGCTTCTCTTCAACAGCCTTATCTTTCTTGAGTGCTCCTTTAGCACCTCACTAATCCAGTGGTCCCACTGATTGTTAGGCAGGCTTTCTGCTTCTGATGTACTTAAGGTATTTTTGCTGTTAGTTTTTGTGTCTTTTGCTAGTTTCTCGTCAAATTCATTTTTGGCCTGCCTACTTATTCTTTTGTACTACATTTGCCAGAGGTTATGTTCCTTTCCATTTTTCTCCATAGGATTTGACTTCCAATTTTAAAGGATGTCTTTTTGTCTCAACTGCCTTATTTACTCTGTTTAGCCATAGAGGTGTTTTTATCCTCTTATTGTTTGTTTTTTATTTGGGATATGCATCTAGTTTGAGCCTCTATTACGGTGTTTTAAAAAAGTTTCCATGCAGCTTGCAGGCATTTTACTTTTGTGACTGTTCCTTTTAATTTTCATTTAACTAACTTCCTCATTTTTGTGTATTTGCCCTTTTGAAGTTAAATGGTACTACAGTGGGCTTCTCTGGTATTTCCCCCCCCCCCCCCCCCATGATGTTAAATTTAATTATATTATGGTCGCTATTACCAAGTGGTTCATCTATATTCACCTCTTGGTCCACATCCTGTGCACCGCCTAAGACTAAATCAAGACTTGTCTTTTCCCTTGTGGGTGCCAGGACTTTGCTCCAAGAAGCATCCTATTCTGAGGTGACATGTACCCAATCAATATGGGGATAGTTAACATTTCCCATTATTATTGGGTTTTCTGTTTTTTAGCCTCTCTAATGTCTCTGAGCATTTCAGTCATCACCATCCTGATTGGGTGGTCGGTAGTATATTCCTACTGCTATTCTCTTATTATTCAAGCATGGACTTTCTATCCATAGAGATTCTATGGTACAGTTTGAATCATTTCAAGTTTTTACTATATTTGAATCAATGCTTTCACATATAGTGCCACTCCTCCACAAGCACGACCTATTCATTCATTCCTGTATATTTTGTACCCTGGTATCATAGTGTCCCACTAATTATCATCGTTCCATCATGTTTTTGTGATGCCTATTATATCAGTATGCTTATTTAATGCCAGGCACTCAAGTTCACCCTTTAGACTTCTTGCATTTGTATACAAGCACTCATAAAGTTTGTCAGTATTTAGTTGTCTGCCTTCATGTAATGTAATTGATTGGGGCTCTTTTTCCTTTGACTTTTTCTCTTCAGTTCCTATCTGTACTTTATATCAACTTCTGTCCTCTCCTCTTGACTAGGATATAGTGTGTCCCCTTCAATAAGTCCTCCCCTAAAGGATGTCTGTCCCAACCATGTGCTCCTGCACACCTTCAGCTTTCCCCCAGCCCTCAGTTTAAAAACTCCTCTTATGGCCTTTTTCATTTTACATGCCAGCAATCTGGCTCCATTTCGATTTAGGATCCTCCTTTCCCAAAATGTTCCCCAGTCCCTAATAAACCTAAAACCCTCCACCAAACACCATCATCGCATCCATGAATTGAGACCCTGCAGTTTTTCCTGTCTAACTAGCCCTGCGCATGAAACTGGAAGCATTTCAAAAAATGCTACCATGGAGGTCCTGGACTTTAATCTCTTTCCAAGAAGCCTAAATTTGGTCTCCAGGACCTCTCTCCTACCTTTCCCTCTGTCATTGGTTCCTACATGTACCATAACTACCAGCTCCTCCCCAGATCTGCATATAAGTATATTTAAATGTCTCAAGAGGTCCACAACCTTTGTACTTGGCAAGCAATTCACCATGCTGTTCCCCCAGTCATCACAAACCCAACTACTATTTATATTTCTAATAAGCGAATCCCCCTATTACTATTACCTGTCTTTTCCTAATAACTGGGGTTCCCAAATTCATCTATTGTGTAAATGCGTCCATCTCCCATTGGCTTTGAGGGGAACTCTGCTTGCTTACACTGGGCTGCATTTGGTCTGCAAAGTGAGAGTCCTGGGTCTAGTAGGTTTGTGAGGTTTGGATGCTGCTCACTTGAGTGGGAGTGTATGAATTCTGGATCTAGTGTTTTGTTACTTCCCTGGGATTTTTTAAATTCAAGATGTTTTCAAACCTCCCTCTGGATTATAATTAATGCCAGACAGCAAGGATCATATGTTGCACCAATTAAATAGAAATCACTCCAGTCAAAGAGAGGAAGGATAGTTTTGTATCTTAAGTATTGGACTGGAAGTCAGGACTCGGATGGTTCTTTTCCTGGCTCTGCCAAAGACTCCCTGTGTGACCCTGGATAAGTCCCATCCTTTCTCTGTGCCTCAGTTTCCCCTCTGTACAGTGGGTGCAGTGATATTTGCCTCAGTGGGAGATGCAGGGCTAAATGAATTGATGTGTGCAAAGGACTCTGAGCTGTGGCTGGGAGGCACCAGGGATGGCCAGGAGGCAGGTCCATGGTGGGATTCCACTTGTTTGCAGCGCAGGTGGGCCGTTGTGGCTCCTGGGTGCAGGTGGCTCATCCCTCCCCATTTGTCCCCTTGATAATCCAATTTACATTACCCTTTTCTTCCTCTGGATCCTGCTGTTACCATGGGAACTATGTTCTCAGTTGCGTTTCATTGGCTTTCCAGAGAAACCCTTTTCTTTTCTTAACTTAATTTCAAGGCTTAGAGATGGGGCTGTGGCTGTGTGTTTGTTGCAGGGAAAGGGAGCTCTTGGCCACATGTGGGGGCTCTGGGGAACTGAGAGGAATCAGGGATGCCATGGGGTCCTCTGGCCCTGGGAGCAAGGCAAATGGCTGATGTCCCCATTGAGTGGGAGCTGTAGTTCAAGTACCATTGTCAGGAGAAAGTGCAGGCTGGTGATGAGTCCCATAGGGTGCATGGGGCGGAGGCAGGGACTCCTAGGCAGGAATTTTCCTACTTCATTCTGCAGCCTCCAGGTGAGAAATGGGGTTCTGGGTGGTCAGTGTCCTAACAGCTGCCTTTGTCCCAAGGCATGTCCTGGCCTCATGATGATTCCCACTCTGAACTGCAACTAGAGAGCCAGGGCCGGGCTTCTGCAGCATGTACCATGACCCACCCTGGCTTGGCTGTGGCTTTCTCAGCCCTGACCCTGCCAGTGTCAGGCTGGTGCTCTGGCTGCTGGTGTTATGAGAGTGAGGGTAGGGCAGGCAGCTCCAGGGCCCTGCACTGTCACTGTGTGCTTCCCTTGGAAGGAGAGATGTTGGGGTTTTGGGATTAACAAACATATTAACTTGATGTAATTTGTATTTCTCAAGTTGCCAGAGAGAAATCGGGGATAGGGAGGGCTAGATGGGCCTGAGCTGAGAGGTAGCTGAGGGGGTGAACAGGGGGCTACTCCTTCCCTTACCTCTTTCTGTCTCATTTATGGGGGAGGAGAAGGGGGTCTAGAGGTAAGACTATGGCACTCTTTCTCCATCTGGTCCTGACTCCTGCACTTTTACTCCCCTCCTATTCACAATGGTGCTGCTGCCCAGATCATCTTCTCAGCTTGCCCCTTGAGAACCTCTGCTAGCTCCCTCTTCATCTGCATATCAAATAAAAGCTGCTTGTCTTTAACCTTAAGGACCTTCATAATGTAGCCCTGCCCCACCTGGTGGCTTAGTTACTGATCGCAATGTCGACCCCTGTGTTCGCTCTGCCAGAGTTCCCAGCTTTCACTGCCCATCAGGCAGCTTCTCCCTCAGACACCTCTGTACTGCCCGCATGGCTAGGAAAATTCCCACTGCCACTGCCTTGTTTTCTTTATGACACCAGTCTGCTGTGAAGCCTGCAGAACCATCCAGAAGGCATGGCCAACCAAGTGACTATCTGACCCTGTTCCTTGTCCTCTTCTTTGCTTTCCCTCTACTTGAAACTAGCCATCCATCATCTGTGTAACTGACCCAGCCGGGTCCAATTCCTTACCAGGTTAACTAGTTTCTTTGTGTTTTTGCAATCCCGACTGGAGCCTTTGGATGCTACCAGAATATAAATATTGAATAGGAGCATGGGACCGAGTCAAGACTCCTGAGTTCCATTCCCAGCTCTGCCACTGACTTGCTGCATGGCCTTGGGCAAGTCATTCCTCCTCAGTGCCCCACTTGTAAAGTGGGGATAATACCCACCTAGTAGGGAGTTCTGAAGTGCTTTGAGATCCCTGTACTGTAGAGGCTGGGGAAGGGCAATGCCTTATATTTTCCTGACTCAGGATGTCTGTGCCAGAGGGGATGGTTTAATGGTGTAAGCACCAGCTTTAAAGCATTTGCACTTTCTGGAACTTAGGGTTCAAACTCTAGAGTCAGAGAGAGCAGGGTCTGTCAGATGCTACTGAGATCCAGCTCATCTCTTCACTGCCTAGACTTTAAAGTTCAGATGGGGCATTTGCCCAGAGAGCCAAGATTGCTCTTGTTACCTCTGGCTAGAGCATCAGTTCCTGTTGAGCAGTGTGCTGTGCCCTGGCTTTCATGCTTTGCCTCAAGAGTAGCTGCATCTCCTTCATTCTGCCTGGGATGGAAGCGTGTGTGGGGTAGGGATGGGGATTATTATATATCTGGTTCTTTCCTTTCTCTAGCTCTGCTATTATTTCTCTGTTTACATCCCTATTAATCCACCTCTGCAAAAAGGAAGTGCTCCTGTGTTATTGATGGATATGTCGGGAAGGGGAAGGAGCTGTGTGACTCAGCAAGGAGGAGGTAAGGTACAGCAATAAACCTGCTGCTCCTTGATGAGGCCAGGGCTGACCAGCACCGGAAGGATGGGGCTGGTTTGGTACAACAGGCTGATGCAGCAACTAGAGGGTCTTTGTCAGGTTTGACACCTGGGAAGAGCTCACCGCAGGGGACTAAACCTCATTCCCCCCTGGGTATGACCTGGAACTGGGGTGTTGCAGAGGAGTAAGGGGGCAGTGAAGTGTATGTGAGTGAGTGACCCCCAACCCTCTACATTCCTGTATCGGACTCTGCTCTTTGTGTCACTTTGCTGAGACCTGTCCGTATCAAGGAGGGGCCAATTGACTCATTTGGATATGTAGGGATGAAGGATCTGAACTGCACAAAGTAGCACTGGGGGGCTGAACTAGCCCCCCAGCTCCATGTATCCTGAGTCCCGTGGCTTCAGTGGGCCCTTGAATCGAAGTGTCGCTGGGAGGTGAAGCCCACCCAGCCCTGTGGGGGCAGGACTTTGCAGAGCAGCTTGGGGCCTCCACTCGTGGTCCCACCCCCTAGTTTCCAAAGGCTGTTAGTTTTATTTCCTGGGAGTCATCTGGGTTCCCCCGCTGCCCCACCCCAGTTGGGAAGGCCATCCCTGCCCCCTTCTGCTCCACACTGGGGAAGACGGGAGCTATATCTGCCTCTCCTGACCCTTACATCCCGCCCTGTTAAGTGAAACATTCCATTCTTGGATGCCTCAGTGGATTCTTTCCATCCCACATGAGCCACCACTTTCCAGAGATGCTGCCAGCAGGCCTTGTGGCAACTCCAGCGGGGGATAAACACATCTTGCATTTTGCTTTCATAGGGATGGACTGCAAGCCCCCAGGCTGTCTGTACCAGGGACAGGGATGCCTCCCAGTTTGCTGCATGAGCTTTGGTGATGGGCCAAGGCTTGCTGGCAGGGAAGGGGGGAAGCCTTTTTCTCTGCAGACAGGATGATGGATCCTTTACCAAATAGAACTGTCCTTGGAGTCACTCACCTTTCTGCTATCTGGAGTCTGCGTCCTCTGTCTCTTCCTGTGACTGGTAATGACTCAAGGGCCCTCTCCCTTCACAGCTGCCAGTCTGAATCCAGATCAGGCTGACAGAGACCCATCTGATGGCTGTGCAGTGGCACCCTGGATGAGATTACTTTGGTGTGTCTCCTTTCAGTTCTCAGGGAACCAATGCCCACATTACAAAAGCCATTGATACTAACCTCCACCTGGTCGAGGGAGAGACCAAGAACTGAACTGGCTGTGGTTCCAGTACTCCCATCTCACTCGTAAGTTCTGCATCCCAGGCACGGCTGAGGCACATTGATGGGGGAAACCATTCTGTTCCTGCTCTGCAGAAGCAGAAGGGCATGTGTCTCCAGGGTTTCATGGATATTAGACAGTAAAATAACCAGGATGCAGGTTTCTGGCAGCTGGAAAGAAATGACAGCAACAGAGAAAACTTGCTCCTCTTCACTCAACAAAGAGAGCAGTGTCCAGTGTGTGCTTTGCCAAGGGAACCTTGGGAGCAGAGATATCATCCCCATCTGGGGAGCAGAGCATCCCCCTCCCACCTAGTAATTGTCTCCAACCTTAGGGTAGCACCTGAGCTTGTGTTTACATTGGAAACAGGACTGAGCCTCAGAGTTTGGATCCAGAGAAGGCTCTGTGCACCCCAAAGGTTGTATCCTTGCAGAGATGAGGCTGGGCCACTGAGGTCAAACCTGGATCCACGTATGTCCCTGAGGATTACTCTAATTTGCATATTTTAGCTACAGAAGTTCTCAAAACAAAATAGAACAGAAATCAAAGTTCTTAATTACCAGGCCTAGTGCCCCCTTTCCCAGGCTGCCAGGAGCTGGCAGAAGGGCAAAAATACTCAGTCCTTAGGGAGGTGCAGGGTAGGGGAAAGTGCCTTACATTGCTTTCCTTTGCCTCCTTAGCAAATTAAAACAATTCATTAAGGGGCTGTGATGAAAACTTGACGTGGATGGAGAGATGGTGCCTGTCTTGGGGATGGGGAATGAATGGACAGCCCCTCCAGCTTGGCTGCAGGTGTGAGTCTGTATGCAGGACCAGCTTTAGGAAGTGCAGGGCCCGACTCGAACAGTTTCGATGGAGCCCCTGCCCCTCTGCCAAAATGCGGCCAGAGACAGCGGCAGCAATTGAGCTGCTGCCGAAGTGCCGCCGAAGGCAGTGGTGCGGGCCCTCTTAGGCGTGGTGCGGGGCCCGATTCTGGGGAATCGGCCTAAAGCTGGCCCTGTCTGTATGGCCGTAGGCTGGTGCAGGGTGATGTGATTTATCCAGGGCCTGCTCGTAGTTTTCAGCAATGGGGATCCAGGCCTGTCTTTAACCGGATTAGGAGTGGCTTTGTGGTGGGATTAACCTTCCTGACAAGCTGATTCCAGCATCTCCCCCTCCCAATTCTCTGACCTGGAAGCTCACTGGAGCATCCCATTCCCTCAGACTGCAATATGGGAATGTCCGGAGGAGCTCTTCTGGCAGAATGGGGTATCCAGCATGGTGTGACCCCCTGCACTGACCACCATGGTGCAATTTGTACTACAAATCATTTGCCCTCCCATCCTATCTCTGACCCTCTCCTTTACTGCAGCCAGGGGACCAGAGAAGCCAAAGGTTAAAACTCCTGTGTGAGGAGCTGTTTTGGGGCAGCCATAATCTGAGTAGAAGCAGGAAATACCAGAAATTACCTGGGTGAGCCAGAATTTTGGAGGCTTCAAGGCCAGCTCTGCAAACCTAGGAGGTTCAGAGAGTTCAGTACTGGGCAATCCTGCAAGCCCATCATGTGTAGATCCAAGGTCAATGGGAGTTCTTTCAGGGGGCAGTTCTCCAAATTGTTTGTTGCAACTTGACAAAGAGGTGCAGGAGAGAGATCAACTTCTTCCGCCCACTATGGACTGAGAACCACGGGGCTGAAACGCACCAACCTACTAGTGTCCCAGTGCATCTCTTCAGAGAGAGGGTAGAACAGAAGTATGTGAGGGAGCAGAAGCAGATGAAGTAAGCATGGGAGGGGTGGATGAAAGGAACAGGGGAAATGGAGGAGAGAAAGGGGAAAAAAAGGATCTTGAGAGGAGATGAGAAAAGAGTAAACCAGGAGGTGAAAGAAGAGGAGAATCCAGATGAGGAGAGTGGGAGGTGAGACCGCAGGAGTGAGAGGACACTGGTGCAGGGAGGATGCTGAGGACAGCTCATCTTCATTGAAGGTGTGAGCCCCAGGGCTGGGGACCATAGGTCAGTGGGTCAGTCAGTATGTGAAGGGTTATGCTCCTTCCTCCCCAGCCTGATGCTCCTAATGCTGCTTCTCGGTCTTTCCCTAAAGGCTTCACACATGCAGAGATGCTGAGTTTGAACAGGGCAGGGGCCAAAGAAAAGGTGAAAGCTGAGTGCATGGGGCAGGGCTGAGAACAACAGAAAGGAAGAGTGGCCCTTTGCTAGCTACAAATGTCTCCAAGCGCTTCTCTGAAGGTAATGAATCTGGCTGCTCAGCACCCTCCTGAGGCAAGAAAGTCTCATTATTCCCAGTGTACAGATGGGGAAGCTAAGGCACAGGGTGGGAGAGGGACTGACCTAAAGCCACAGTGGCAGAACTGGGACTAGAGCCCAGAATCCCTGATGTCCAGTCCCTTGCTCTAATCATGAGTCAGACAAACCTTCCTCAGAGCATCCAGGGGAGCTGGCACCATCTGGGCAGCCAGGGCCAGGTTGGGATCCCCTTTAGCTTCAGGCAAGTGCTGTATTCCTTGCTTTGTTTTAGAGTCCCTGCCTGGCACACAAAACTAGTCGCATGCAGGGCCAGGACCTTCTCGCAGCTGGTGACTGTGGCCACATTATTAAGATGTTGTATATAGTTGAGTAAATTGTTATCTTGGAACCTGGGCCAGATAAGTCCATTGGGCCCTGGGCACAAGCAGCACTCAGAGTTTAGACCATCAGTGATGGGTGGCCTAGTAATGCCTGAGAGAGTGAGAGCAGGAAGTCAATTGCCTGCGATGTCCAAGCCTCAGAACTCCACTAATGGTGAAGAAACAGGGACTGGGAGTGTGTGTAATGGAGGAAGGGAATTTGGAGTCAGGCCTTCTGTGTGCAGTTATCAGCTCTGTGACCTTGGGCAAGTTCCATAACTTGGCTGTTGGTGTCCCCATCAGTACAGTGGGGATAATGAAACCAACCCACCTCTCCAGAGTTAATTATTCTTACTAAAGCACTTTGTGATCCTCAGATAAAAGGCACAACAGAAGCGCAACACTGTCGTGTATGTCTGAGTACACAGGATCCATGTCTTCATCCATGCCCTGTGTGTGTATTATACTTTGTGTGTGCAGTAGTACATGTGTATGTATATAGAATGTCCATGTACTGTGTGTCTATTACACTGTGTTTAGTTACATGTTCAGCGTGTGTATTTACCTACATACCCTGTATATGTTTGGGGTGCTCTCCCTATCAGGTTTGTTGTCAGAGGAGCTTCAGAGGTGCAGAGTGCTTGCAGGAGCAGAGCCAGGTGCTTGTGCGGGAGCTCAGGAATGCAATAGCAGCCAGCCAACAGCAGAGCCAACTACCTATCTGTGTGTACTAACCTGAAATCCCCTGCAGCCTGTGCAGGGCCTGTTCACGCCTGCGCAGCCAACCAGGAATGTCGTAGGAAAATCTCACTCCTTGGGGGTGGAATGGTGTCTTTCTCCATCCGTCCACCCACCCACCCACTCCAAGATTTGTCTGTCTCTCCCCCCCACCCCGAAATGTGCACATCCCTTGCCCCATGGCCTGTAGCATCCACTGAAGCTAGCAGGGTGCATGTCTGCCTGTCCCTGGCCCACACCAGCGCCTAACTCTCCTTTATTTCAGAGGGGAGATGTGGCTGGCTTTGTGTCACTGAGGCGCTGCGATTTCAGAGCCAGCCCTGCCTGCTCAGTTTTTCCAAACCCTCACTTGGAAGGAAGGAGCCCTATCAGGATAAGAGTCCTCCCAACCCACCCCTTTCACTGCCACCTTCCCTGCTCCCCAGCCAGCCCTAGCCCTAAGTGGCGGTGGGAGGGCTGTCTCTGCTGATTGCTACATTTATCACACTGGTGGCCTTGCTAAATGGTTTAACCCTTTGGTCCCTGCCATCCTCATTGCACTGTGTGGCTGTCTGTGCTGACAGCAGATCAGGTCGTTAGTTCTGCTGGTGGCTGCTCCAGCAGCCTCCCTTGCTGCACTAGGCTCCAGGTCTTACTCCTTAGGCTGGGCTTTTAGTCTCTGGCTCCCAATGGTGCATTTGTTGTCTGCCTAGGATGGGAGACGAGGTAGCTGTGTTTGTCCCCGGATATTAGAGAGACAAGCTAGATGAGGTAATATCTGTTATTGGACCAACTTCTGTTGGTGAAAGAGACAAACTTTCAAGCTACACAGAGCTCTTCTTCAGATCTGGGCAGCCCTGAAGCTCTGTGTGGCTCGAAAGCTTGTCCCTTTTTACCCACAGAAGCTAGTTCAATTAAAGATGTTAGCTCACCCACCTTGTCTCTGTGTGGGAGAGCCAGCTCCCACTCTCAGCTGGCTCCAGGGCTACACCAGCTCTCTCCTGACTTGGAGCACAGGGATCCCAAGATTCCAGATGGCTGGTTTGTATTTGCCCATGTCTTGGACTGCCAACCAGACACCACATTGGACATCACCAGTGTGACAAGTCTATTGGCAGCAAAGCAGAGGTCTGTGTGGGGCCCTGTGCAACAAACACACCAGCCCTGGGACCAACAGAATAGGAACCTTTCACCACTTGGCCCTACCCCTCTTTGACAGGAGGATCAGAGTGAGAGGCAGCTGATAGCCTGATTTCCAAACTAATTCTCTCCTTCCAGCATTTGGGTGCCCTAGGACAGGCCTGAATTGCTGCATGAGTCATGCATGCTACCACAGTCAAAGCACATAGCAAGTCCAGTGGGAGCTGTGCTGATCTCCCTGGCCAGGGGTTGTCCAGGTTCACAGCAGTGTCAGGGCTTTGCAGACACCATGATGGATCTGGGTTTAGGGCATCCTCTGAGATGCAGTAGGCATGTAAGATTGCAACAACACTGGAACTGTGAAGGCATACAGTGGGCATGGGAATGACAGTGCTGGGGCAGTGCAGGTAGGATTGTAGCAGCCCTGGGACTGCACAGGTATGCAGGGTACATCTGGCATTACAGGGATACTGAGGCTACACAAGCATCCAGAGTCTTGGCAACCCAGTAATGCTTCTGGAATTGTGTCAGCCCTAGATCTCTGCAGGAAAGTGGTGCAGTAGCCGCACTGTGCCGGTAGTATGTTTGTTACTTGGGGGTGGGGGAAGACCTGCTTTGCTGAATGGGGTTCTCCTCTCTGCCACCCCAAACCAGGCCCAGACCTGTGCCTTTAGAACTGCAGTATGCATGAAGGTCTCAAGAACCCAGACTTGGCGGTTAGAGCAGGAGGCTGGGAGTCAGGACTCCGGAGATTTATGCCCAGCTTTGCGAGGCAAACGTTGAGCAAGAGCCTGGAATTCCCAGGCTCCATTCCTAGCTCATACATTAAGTCACTGGGTGGTCTTTGCCAGGACACTGCTCTGTGCCTCAGTTTCCCCTCAGTGCAGTGGGGCAATGATCCGGTGCTGATGGGGCTGTGATGGTTAATGAGTTAGGGTTTGTGAAGCAGGCTGAGGTCCTACTATGAAAGGCGCTATAAAAGTGAAGATCCTCACCATGGTCCTCTTCAGATCCATCTGACCAATGAGCACATGCTGCCCAGGCAGCTGCAGAGGTGGGATAGGTAGTGCTGCTGCCTTGCTGCTCAGACTCTAATGAGCTTGTAATGAGGGAACCCATTCTTCCCTAGCCAGCCTGGAGACTTCTGCGCTGGGCACAGACCTACCTTTATTTGGAGCCCATGTTGTTGGGTGGGGTTTTTGGTTTTGTATTTTTTTGACATAGCAGCTTGTGGTACAATAAAAAAATGAGACTGAGGCGCATGAGAGGCTGGCAGGATCTGAGGGGAGAGTCAAGAGGAGCTGGTGGGCAAAACAGCTTCATGGCGGTAATGGCATCATCTGCCCTTCCCAGCATGGGTGCAGCCTTCATCCCTTCTCCCTTTCTGGCTTATGCCTTCTGTGCAGCAGTTTCCTGTGAGGGTAGGACATGGATGAGTCCAGCCCCACCTGTACCAGAGTGTAGCGTAGCCCAAATGCCAGAGCCACGTGTGCTGCATGTATAGGAGCAGGAGGATCCAGCACTTGAGCGCACACAGCCACCCTGGGCTGGATCCTCGCAGCTGATGTCCTCACTGTAGAGCAAAGGGCCTTGCCTTTCCTGCTTGACCCTAGTGTAGTCTGGAACTGGTGCACTCTGTGTCTTCATGTACGCAGTGCGAGTGAGTGCAGAGCAGTGCCAAGTCAGACTGGTCACATTTCACAGCAATTGCTTGCAGGGGCTGCCGCACAAGGCAGGGACTTACCCTCACCGCACCTCACCTGCTCTCTGTTCTCCAGTGGCTCTGCTGCATAGTGCTGGAATGAGACACACGCTGAGGAAACACTTCACTGAGACATGGCTCCAGCTAACTGAGAGTCATGTAATTAACTCTGGTATGGTGAATTGATCCTAATTCATGGATGTGATGAAGGGCTTTACCCAAATGGGTCTCCCTGCATATGTCTACACTGCAATTAAAAACTCATGGCTGGCCTATGCCAGCTGACTTGGGCTAAGGGGCTGTTTAATTGCAGTGTAGACATTTGGGACCTTTCCACCTGTCAGGGTCCTAAAGCCCAGGCTCCAGCCCGAGCACAAATGTCTACACAGCAATTGAACAGGGGTCCATTGAGGGCAATGGGGTGGCACGTTGTTGGGGCAGCATGGAGGAGCCTGCCCTGCCATTGTGTGTGCTGGTGATGGAGAGAGGGCTTTGATCTACTGAGTTGTCAAGACCGCACCTTTTGCTAATGCTGAATTTACTGGGGAAAAAAATTACAAGAGGAAAAAACCCAAATGGCCCGAAGTCAGGAAAGCTCCGTGTGTGGCAGAAGCAGGTAGCAACCAGTCTGGGCTGCTCAGCCTTGGACTCATTAACATACTGATGTACCAGGCAGCTCCTGGAATCAGCTGCTGGGATTTTGTTGTCTTTGGCATAGGGAGGTTGTGAGACGCTCCAGGGACTCTGCTTCCCCCATCGCCTCTCCTTCCTGTCTCTCCTGGTGTGGGCGTAATGACAGAGGAGGGGAAGGGGAGATGGGGAGTAAGAGTCAAGTGCAGGGAGGATGGCTTGCCCAGCAGATGTTAATTAAAGACAGAGGCTCAGCACTGAGCCGGCAGGGCCTGCTCCTCCCGCTGACCTTTCCCAGTCTCACTCTATTGCTTTCATGCGCGCAGCCTGGGAGAGACATGACGTGCTGTGATGTAGGGAGCCCAGGAGGCCAAGGAAAAAGAAAAAGAGGACAAGGGAAAGGTGGCTGGAGGGCCTGGCGAACAGGGGGCTTGGTATGCTCCTTCTGGATCAGACGCAGCTGGAGAAAGGTGCTGCCAGCATCTATACCCCTTCCACAAAGAGTGTTGGGTGCCACCATGCCAAACGGCAGCAGTTGGGTGCTTTTATTAACCCTTTGTGTGCCGTGGTTGGCTACACTCATGGGGCATTAGATATATTAGTGACTTTACATTGCTATGGGGAGACAAGGAAGGGTGAAGCCATGAAAATCCCCAGCCCCATGCAGACTGGGGGTGCAGACCTGAATCCCGAGTGCTAGGGAAGTTTAGATCTAGAAGGTGCCCAGCAGGGCAGAGCATTGCATTATCTCACCACTTGCTGGCACCTGGGGCCAGGATGTGAGAGTAGGGCTAGGCAACCTGCTGGAGGCCGTATGAAAATGCCTGCCCGATAAGCTTTGAAAACATTTGGGTCTGACCCACACGCAGGACCCCAGGGCAGGTGCTCAGATATACTTCAAAGAAGCATCCAAAACATGTGCTGTTCCAGGGTGTGGCCTATTCAGAGCAGGGACCTTTGTGAGGCTCCCACATCTTCTAGGAATTTCATAGATGAACACTGGGCATGCTGGAGACTTGCCTGGTGTTCTGAGACAATAGTGAGAGCCAGTGTGGTCTAGGAGTGAGAGCAGAAGGTGAGGGGTGAAAAGACTTGGAACCTGCCATGCATTCATTATGGGAGCTTGGGCTTCACCTGTCTGTGCCTTTGTTTCCCTGTCTATAAGAAGGAGGGTCCATGTGTGGCTGTGTGAAGCAAGATGAGATCCTCTTCCAAGGAAGGGCCAGTGTTGCTGTTATACAGGGGTGAATAGAGATGTCTGTATTATTTTGCACTGTGGCCAGATTGTCCCCTTTCTCTACTCCAGCCTGTTTGCTGGTCTCCTCGGGGGCAAAGCCACTCAGTGCCTTGGGGAAAATACCTTCAAAAGAGAATTCTCATTCCTTCTCTTTGGGTTTTGGGAATAGTGAGTGTGTTTCTCTCTTCCTTTGGCTGCAATATCTGAAGTTTGCTTTGGTAAATTCTGCAGAATTTCATGCATATTGTGTTTATTCATGCCACCCTAGCTTGCTCTGTACCAAAAATGCAAACAACCAAAGGGACAACGTGGCCTCAATAAATATGATTTGTCAAATGAATTACATCATTTCCTGCTCCTGTCTGGGGAGCACAGGCTATGGTTTGTTCACTTGTTAGAGTACAATATGAATGTTAACGATGCCACCTCCCTGTCCACACACATTCACATGGATTCTCTTTGTCAGTTTATTATTTTATAGTCCAAATTAAAAACAACACCATAGCTGTAGGAAGATTGTGGGGTCTAGTGGTGAGATTGGGGAGCCAAGACTCATGGGTTCTTTTCCCAGCTCTATCTGTAACTCACTTTTCCTCGTGCCTCAGTTTCCCAGGCTGTAAAGTAAGCTTAATACTGACAGCTACTTCAAGGGAGGCTTCATTACTAACATCCCAAAATGGCCTGAGATTTTTCACATGGCAAGTGCTAAAAAAGAGGAAAAGCATCATTACTAGTAGACGCAGCTGTTCCATCCTCCGATCCCAAGCTGGGTGCAAAGCCAGGGGGGCTGGAACAGTTTGTTTGTATAGGGGGGGGTGCTGAGAGCCATTGAACCAAACTGTAAATCCTGTATATAATGGAAACCACTTCAAGCCAGGGGATGTGACAGCACCCCTAGTTTTAGCACCTATGTGCAAAGCCTACTGGGAAGGCAAAGTTGCCCTTGTTTCCACTCTTTCCTTAGCAGATTCGCTAACCTGTGACATGTAGGACTTCAGGCAGGGAAAGATGTTTCCTCAAGGAGAGGCAACGACATTCCAACTGCCTGCCTGGCACCTCTTCAGCCAAGCAGAGAGAGCTGTTGTGAATCAGCAGTTTAGGCACACTCCACAAGGGGGCAGTGGTGCACAAACCCTCAGTTGCAGTTCATAGATTCATAGATTCTAGGGCTGGAAGGGACCTCGAGAGGTCATCGAGTCCAGACCCCTGCCCTCATGGCAGGACCGATTACTGTCTAGACCATCCCTGATAGACATTTATCTAACCCACTCTTAAATATCTCCACAGATGGAGATTCCACAACCGCCCTGGGCAGTTTATTCAACTGTTTAACCACCCTGACAGTTAGGAACTTTTTCCTAATGTCCAACTTAAACCTCCCTTGCTGCAGTTTAAGCCCATTGCTTCTTGTTCTATCCTCAGATGCTAAGATGAACAAGTTTTCTCCCTCCTCCTTATGACGCCCTTTTAGATACCTGAAGACCATCATGTCCCCTCTCAGTCTTCTCTTTTCCAAACTAAACAAACCCAATTCCTTCAGCCTTCCTTCATAGGTCATGTTCTCTAGACCCTTAATCGTTCTTGTTGCTCTTCTCTGGACCCTCTCCAATTTCTCCACATCTTTCTTGAAATGCGGTGCCCAGAACTGGACACAGTACTCCAGTTGAGGCCTAACCAGCGCAGAGTAGAGCGGAAGAATGACTTCTCGTGTCTTGCTCACCACACACCTGTTAATGCAGCCCAGAATCATGTTTGCTTTTTTTGCAACAGCATCACACTGTTGACTCATATTTAGCTTGTGGTCCACTATAACCCCTAGATCCCTTTCTGCCGTACTCTTTCCTAGACAGTCTCCTCCCATTCTGTACGTGTGAAACGGATTGTTCCTACCTAAGTGGAGCACTTTGCATTTGTCCTTATTAAACTTCATCCTGTTTACCTCTGACCATTTCTCCAATTTGTCCAGATCATTTTGAATTATGACCCTATCCTCCAAAGCAGTTGCAATCCCTCCCAGTTTGGTATCATCTGCAAACTTAATAAGCGTACTTTCTATGCCAATATCCAGGTTGTTGATGAAGATATTGAACAGAGCCGGTCCCAAAACAGACCCTTGCGGAACCCCACTCGTTATACCTTTCCAGCAGGATTGGGAACCATTTATAACTACTCTTTGAGTACGGTTATCCAGCCAGTTGCGGACCCACCTTATAGTAGTCCCATCTAAGTTGTATTTCCCAAGTTTATTGATAAGAATATCATGTGAGACCGTATAAAATGCCTTACTGAAGTCTAGGTATACCACATCCACCGCTTCTCCCTTATCCACAAGACTCGTTATCCTATCAAAGAAAGCTATCAGATCGGTTTGACATGATTTGTTCTTTACAAATCCATGCTGGTTATTCCCTATCACCTTACCACCTTCCAAGTGTTTGCAGATGATTTCCTTAATTACTTGCTCCATTATTTTCCCTGGCACAGAAGTTAAACTAACTGGTCTGTAGTTTCCTGGGTTGTGTTTATTTCCCTTTTTATAGATGGGCACTATATTTGCCCTTTTCCAGTCTTCTGGAATCTCTCCTGTCTCCCATGATTTACCAAAGATAATAGCTAGAGGCTCAGATACCTCCTCTATTAGCTCCTGGAGTATTCTAGGATGCATTTCATCAGGTCCTGGTGACTTGCAGGCATCTAACTTATCTAAGTGATTTTCAGTCAGCAGAGTCCCAGTTCTCTCCCAGTACAGGCTGGGGGACAGAGAGAGCCTGTAGCTCAGAGAGTGCTTTGCACACATGAAATCCCTGAGCCTCCCAATCTCTGCCAGGTCAGAAAAGTCATGCCACTCACTCACTGTCCTTAGTATGGGTAGCCCCAAACCTCCAAAAATCATGTCAGACTGCCCCCCAAAAATATCACAAGATTTAAGATCTGAAAAAGTTGAGGGTCATTTTCTTTTCTTTCTGGTTTCTGAGACTTTAGAGTGTGCTTGGGCCACCATTCATTGCTACTTCCTACTGGGGATCTCAGAGGGAGCACCGTCTCCCCTTCTAAAGCTGCCCACCTTGCCTGCTCTCAGGTGGAGGAGGAGGGAGGGTTGCTGAGGAATGCTGTGAATAAGGCTGCTGCATGCTGCACTTTTATGTCTTCCACAAAAGATGGCACTTGCCACAACATGGTACCCTGTAGCGTCAGGCTGGGACACGGGGGTGAGTGCTAACTTGTTGGAAGAGCATGCCCTGCTGTGTTACCCATATACTTCCCTGTAGTGCAGCAATGACTTTGTGGGGCGTGTCCCCAAGTAAGCTATCCACACTGCTCCCTGCAATACAGTGCCCCCAATGTCATGCTTTCACGTTGGTTCTATATGACTGAAAACAAAGAACAGTATCTATCTAAGATACCAGCACAGCTCCCTGCAACTCTTGGGTATTCCTTTGAGGTCTATCAAATATTTTTTTACCTAGGCCATACCTGCTTAGCTTGTGAGATCTGAAAGGTCATAGATGTTGACATGACAGCTGCAAGGCTAGACCTGACTCCTGAATCTTTGCTTGCCAGAGGCCACATTTGCTTTCTTGCTGTGACATTCCTCCCTGCTGGCCATGGGAGGGTTAATAATATAGGGTGTCTCTCTCTCTCTGTCTGTGGCCACTCCTGTATTGCACATGGAGCAGGAGGGAAAGGTGTATTTTCATTTCCAATTAGAGCTGCTGCTTCCCATCGGCTGAGATTGATTGTTTGTCCCTGGATTCCCTTTAGCTTTGCAATGCTTTAAGAGGCTGCCAAGTGGTCCCTGCCTCCAGCCTTCTCCACTCTCCCCAACCCACCCCTGAACAGTTACTGTGCTGCAGACAGGAAGGTGACACATTCTGGTTAGGATGCTGCGGGCATCAGCCGAAAGTGGGTGGACTGGTTTAATAGCCTAATATGCGTGCGTGTGTGTGTGTGTGTGTGTGTGTGTGTGTTGTACAGCTCCCTTCTGCTTGCAGGAGGCAGAGCAGGGGCATGCAAAGAGCCCAGGCAGCCAGCTGTGTCCTTTCTCAGCTGTATGTGTCATGCCTTTACCAACAGCAGGCTCCCACTTGGAATACATTTCCTGAGGTGCATGCCATCCGCTGCTTGGAAGTCTCTATTCCTGCCACCCAGCCAAAGCAAATTGTGCATTTGAAATAGATGTTATTTCCATCTGAGCATATGCCAAACTGTAACTAAGCTCCTTTTCCCCCTCCATTCCTCTGTCCTTCTCCATTCCTTTAGTTCCTAACCTGACCATCTCCTCTCCCAGGTTCAAGCCTGCAGAGAGACTCCTTCTGTGCCGGGATGCTGCAAGTTTCAATTAGATGTTTTACAATCTTGCTTATACTTTTTTGAACTCTTCCTTGTTCAAACTGTCCTAGCTTGACAGCCCTGCAGGGTTGTTCCTGCACTTATCAGAAAAATGGGCAAGGATGCACTGTTTAGATCTTGGGGTGAGAGGCACTCTAAAATACCTCCACTAGATCCTGTATACAGTGTAGTTGTAACCATGAAAGATGCAAGTGGTGAGGGATTTGGATTGAATATGCGGTTTAGTGGAGTTTCATTCAGGGATGAAGCCTGGACAGTTTGGGGTGAGGATGGCACAGAGGGGACTAGAGTTTGTGCTGAGAAGCCTCTTCTTGCCACTTAGCAGGGCATCAGTTTGGGATTTGTTAAGTTGAATTAAATGGTTGGAGCCAGGCCCTGGTGGTGCAGACATGCTTAGTGACTAAAGGACAGAAGCTGTGACAAGGGTATAGTCTGAGGTTCATGCAGGTGTACACCACTCCCACGTGTGTACATTCACAAACATGTACATGCAAATAGAGACTAAACTTCACTGATACTGGTGTTAGCTAAACATGGAAACATACTCCTGAGTAATCATAGTCACACACACTTCATGCGTAGCCACATGCCTGAAAAGCCACTTCGTGACCATGGTGAGCATCTAGACTCTGCCATTCCCTTAAGGGATGTGAACTCCCAATGCAATCATGCATGGTTTTAAACTGAGCAGCAGGTGATAACCAGGGTTGACTGCCAGAAGCTGGGACTGGACGACAGGGGATGGATCACTCGATAATTTTCCTGTTCTGTTTATTCCCTCTGAAACATCTGGCATTGGCCATTGTTGGAAGACAGGATACTGGGCTCGATGGACCATGGGTCTGACCCAGGATGGCTGTTCTTAGGTTGTTCTCTGATCTTCCTGCATATTGAAGGGAGAAAGACCTCTGGAGATGTGGGTGCCCACAACAGCAGCTTCTGACACATCTGCTGGTTTTAGGTAAAGTACTCAATAATCCCATTAGTTCTAATAGCCAGTAATTTGCCACTTCCCTCCCCGCATACACACACAAAGTTTACTAAGTTCCCATGATGGAGGTGGTTGGTCGGACAGATGACCCAGCCCTCTTATTAACTGTACAGAATCATAGAATCATAGAATCTCAGGGTTGGAAGGGACCTCAGGAGGTCATCTAGTCCAACCCCCTGCTCAAAGCAGGACCAACCCCAACTAAATCATTCCAGCCAGGGCTTTGTCAAGCCTGACCTTAAAAACCTCTAAGGAAGGAGATTCCACCACCTCCCTAAGTAACCCATTCCAGTGCTTCACCACCCTACAGCACTCAGCTCACCCTGGGTCTGCTTGGGTGTATGGCAAAGCCTAGCTCATGAGCATTAGTATAACATAACTGAGTGTATGGAGCTTGAAACTGTGAGGCCTTTGTTTTGTGTGTATTGTACCTTTACATTTCTGCTACTTCTCCGAGACGGCAAAGACAGCGGCCATTCTCTTCTGAGGTGGTGCACCTATTGTTGAGATAACACATGCTGCACTCTCTCCTGAAACTTTACTTTTGTTTTTAGCATTTTCCTCATTCTAAAATGAGTGGCTTTAAGCTGAACATTTCTGTTTTGCTGCTACTGCATGGAAATGTAACTCTTGTTTGCATAGTTACAGCCCCCCTAGTGAAGCAACACTGTACCTTTCCATGCAGTAGCAGAATGTTTCAGGCCAAAAGCATCATAGAGCCAGTGCTCTGGATGACCCAGTAGGTACCGTCCTTTAAGAACCTTCCTTTGCTGAAAAATCAAAGTCAAGAACTTTTCCTCCTTGTTGAGAAAAATGCTGGCATTTGGTGACATCCATGAGCTATGTGGAAAGGACTGTGAATGTGTAAAGGACTAACCATTGCTTTAAACTGGAATAGGCCACAACCTGCTAGAAGTCATACCAGGAGAGAACAATTCTGCATTGGTGGGGAGATGGACCTGAATAGGGATTTTGGTGACCCCACTGTAATAAAACACTCAGAAAAGGAAAGATTTAAGCTTTCACAGCCAACAGTTCAAAAGCAAATAAAGGATTTAAGACCTGATCCTAAGAGATGTTGAGTACCCCCAGTCTCCACTAAAGTCAGTGGCAGGATTGGTCTCTTAACCAAAGGAGGGATCCTGCCCTTTACTAGAATCCTGTGAAGAGTTTTAATAGGATCTGATCATTAGTAGATCAATGAGTGAGTCAGATCCACAAGAGCAACAAGGAACCTCCCTCTTCATTGTCAGAGTTTAATTCACTCCAAGTGAGTGGAGGAGCTGGTATGGGCTAGGGCTCTCTGGGGGCTGCTTTTAATTACTGTGCCAACCAAGCAGGAGGCTCAGGTGCAGACATTTAGCTGATTTGCTAAGCCTGCCTACGTGGGGGCTGTCTGTCCTCTGCCATTAGCTTGGGCAGCTTTCCTTATGTCTGAAAAAAACCTCATTCCTCTTCTTTTACTCCTCGGAACAAGCAAGAGCACCAGTCCTGAGTGTGTAACTTTGTAAGTGCTCTTTTGGAGTTTCCTTGATTGAAAAAAATAATAATTAATGTATTTTTAATGCTTCTCATCAATGTCCTTCAAAAACTTTTCCTCTCCTGCCATTATTTCTCTGGGCCATAAGTGCAGGTGAGGCATTTAGCAATGGGGGTTAATTGTTTCCCACCATCTCTTTTTGCAAGGTGTTCCTCTCAGTCAGGCCACTGGGAGGCCAGAGGAGGAGACCTAGATTAGGAAGCAGTTAATCAGTGGAAGAGGCAAACTGGGGCTTTTATTTTGACAGGGCACTGCTTGGCTTCTTGTATGAAGGCAAAGTGAATGATCCTGTTTCTCTAAATGATTATTCAGACTCAGGAAGAGAAAGAGGGAGAGAAAGGAGCACTCCATACACAGAGCTTTGCCCACTTTATAACAGCATCCTTTCAAATATACAGAGATTCTTAGCTGGAGGGATCTAACAGACAGTTAAACAATAATAAGGATCAAGAGTGGGGAAAAAGAAAATTGTGGAGAAGGTTCCTGTAACTTCAGGGGAGCAAGAGGGAAGTTGCTGCTAAAAATCAAGCAACCAACAACCTCCCCCACCAGAAACTGAGTCTGAATTCTTCTCAAGTGAAAGTGAAACAACTAAAGGAGTGAAAGTGTGTGCGAGAGGCAGAGTGTTTGCAATGTGTGTGTGTGTGCTGTGCATGTAGGTGAGACTCCAGTGCGTGTGGAAAGAGCATGATCCACTCCCCAGAGCCCCCTGCAGCTGGCTGGAAAGCTGTTGGTGAAGAAGACCATGAGCCCTGACTGCATGGCTGTCCCCCAGCAGCTTCCAGATCCTCAGCTCCTCTCTAACAAGCTTCACCGTGCGCACAGCTGCTGAAAAGCCCAAAGGAAAAAAGCACAGGATCACTATGGGAAATACCTCTGGCCTTTCTTGAGACCCGGAGCAAGAGAAAGGTAAGTAGTCTCCCAACCACTTTCTTTCAGTGCCTGAGTGTTTTGAAATGAGAGGACTGTCCTACAGGCAGGTCCATTTTGTTCGGTGTAGTGATAAGTCTGGGGCTGGGCAGAGGGAGTATTTTTTTTCCAGCATGCTGCAGACTTCCTAGGTGTTTTTCTGAAAAGATTAGTCAGAGTCCTAATCTTTATTTTCCCCTGGAGACTGCAAGGGTCCTTATGGGGAACTCCAGTTTTGCCTTCCTCTTAGATTTGGGAGGAATGTGGTGTGTCTTGTGCTTAGGATTCCTGATAGCAAATGAAGACCTATAGTTGCAAATGTTTAATTGTTTTGAGTTTAAAATTAAAGGTCGTCTTGCTTTTTTGTTCTTGTTTGTGAGGAAGTAAGTGCCCTCCCTTGCTGCCTGTCGGTATGCAGGGCTGCTTTGGGAGCTCAGCTTGGGCTGCTGACTTGGAGTACAATTCTATGTGTCTTGTGTGTTATTTTCGTGAGAAATTGACAGTTTCTTTTTAACATCACCTCAAAGCCCAGATCTTTGATTATGGCTGTCATTTTCAGTCAGCCTAGCTGGCAATAGGCAGGGGGTGATGGACAGCACAGGCATCCAGTGACTGGGTAGAAGTCACTGAATTGAATCAAAGTACAGCCAGTGTGAAGAGAGCAGGCAGGCCCTTTGGCAACTGAAGGTTGGCTGCGTGGCCCCAAAGGCTTCTGGTAGCTGTAGTCTTTTCCTTTCTCTTGTTTGTCTGGCTGCTCAAGCAGAAGTCTTTGCTTTTTCTCATTTTTTTCATGTGCTCAGAAGTCATGGTGGGTTATAGGCTGCTGTGCATAGAGACTGAACACAGGCCAGTCTGCAAATGCAGCATGGCAAAGTAATAGATTAGTGCCTGCAGCTGGCTGTACAGAGGAGTAATCAGACATTGTACTACAACTCCCGTGGGGCTGTTTGTTTTTAGGGGGTGAAGGTGGCTGCATTGAGAGGTTCCTATACAGAGGTGACAAGAACTTCTTGTGGAAAGGGCACTAGCCTCGGAGGAGCCTGTATGTATTGGGTGGTTTTCCCAGTATCTCACTTCTGTCCCTTCTGCTCAGTTTGCAATGTGCAGAGGGCACTTGCCTACAGCTTTGGAGCAATGATGCAGGGGATCCAGCCCTCTAAACGTTCCTTCTCACTCCTCACTGCATGGAGAGTTTTCTGACTTGGGGATGTGTGGGACAGAGGCCCTATCTGCACCTCCCTCTCTCTGGGCATGTGATGAGCCTCATCTTCATTCTCTTTGGCCCTTGGTGCTTAGTTTTTATGTCTGGAGACTCATTCTCTTAGGCTGCAGTGCTTCCCCTTTGCGGGGCACTGTCACTGGCAGCAGTTCCAAGAGCGGGACAGAGTACTCTCATTGATGGCTCTGCTACAGGTGTGACAGGTTTACCTGCCGTGCCTCCAGCTTCCCCCACATGCTCCAGGCCTGGCTTGCTCTGTCTGGGACAGATCTGGGTTTCACAAGTCGGCGCCAGTTGGGTCCAAGCCCCGGGGTGGCTTGGAACTGGGGCCCATTTTATCTGAAACTATCAAAGTTCAGGTAGAGTCTGGATAAATGGCTCCAATTTTGGCCAATCTCTTAACAGTGAACTAGACAACAGGGAAAAGCTCTCCCCATTCCCCGGAATATCATACCAGGTTCTGCTCACTGTTCTCACTTGGGAAGGAAGGATGCCTGGTCAGTTTGCAAAGAGCAAAACCTCCTTTTTTGTTTCTTCTGCATGAACCTTACCTCCCCCATCCAAATCCACATTAATGTGCCATTTACTGTTTTGTGTTGAGGAGGTGGTGAAGTTACCCCAGCGCTGCTTTGTGCTAGCAGCCACTTGCTGGGGTAGAAACACGAGAGGGCTGCATTTCTGTACATATAAGTAATGCTACATGACAGGGCATGCTGTTGTGGTGTAGTATGCAGCGTCTGTATGCCTTGGGGCAGTGCTACATGACATGGTGTTCCGCTGTGTGTCATACACCTGCGTCCTGGGCACGTAAGGCAGAGCATTGCCAACACTGAAGGCACAAACAACTGCACACCTAGGACTGCGTTGCTGCCTTTGCAGAATGGAATATGAGGGGTTTAGCTGCTTACTCTTGACCTGTGGACTCTAGCCTCCTGTGAACACAGCCCTGATTTCTCGCCACCCTTTCCAAATGCTACTTCATGCCAAGCAGGAAATAATGACATGCCATCAATCGCAAAGTTCTTTGCAAAGGAGGGTGTGCATTGTTTTCCCTACTTTTACAAAGCGAGGGAGAACAAAACTGAGGCACAGAGTGGAGAAGTGATTTGCCCAAGGTCACATGGTGAGTCGATGTCAAAACTGAGCATCCAAACGCTTAATACTATAGAAATATTTTTTTACATCTAATCTACCATTTCTGCTGGACATAAATATCCTGTGATGCCCTCTCCTTCCTCTCTAGCTGTATTGCATCATGAACTGAGGAGAAGTCTATTGTGTTTTTCACAGTTTTCGTGCCTTAATCATGTTTCAGTTTTCTCTAAATCCAAAACCAGAACTTAATCTTTTTTTGGGTGAGGATTTTTAGGAAGAATATCAAAAATACACTTAAAAGAATACAGGCTTAAAACCAAGATTTTTTTGTTGGTTTGTTTTGTTGTTAACCCTGTTGCAGGAGGCTAATAATGATGTATACTCGTCGACTTTAAGTCCAGAAGGGACCATCATGATCATCTAGGCTGACCCCATGCACATTGCACAAAATATTACTTTAAAGCTTTCTATCTATTAACTCATCTCCTGTAAGATGGGTCCTATTGCCCCGTTTTACAGATGGGGAGGAAAGTGAGGTCCAGTAATTTAAGTGACTTATCCAAAATCACACAAGGCAGTGTCAGAGCTGAGATTAAAACTCAGGCATTACCGGGGGTGCTGGAACAATTTGTACAGTGGAGGTGCTGAGAGCCATTGAACCAAAATGTAAACCCTGCATATAATGGAAGCCACTTCAAGTCAGGGAGTGTGGCAGCATGCCTAGTTCCAGCACCTATGCGAGTTAGTGGCTCGCAGTCCTCTGCTCTAATTGCTAGGCAATGCTGTCTCAGTGTAGCTGCTGACTGCCTGGAATGCATTGGGGCTAAACTCTGCTTTGATTCCACTGGTGTAAATCTGGAGTAACTCTTGACTGGGCCTGGGGCCACACACTGGACTTCTACTTGTTTGGGACCTCTAAGACTTTGTCAGCTGTCTGTCTCTTTTGCGGACTAATCAACCCAGTTTGCACAAACTTCTCAAAGTTTGGTATTCTGGGAAGGGATCTTTGCCTTCTCTTCCCCCCCAGGAGTCCACCTTCCTGCCAGCATCCCCTGGGTTCTCACCCTTCCAACTCTACTTCTTGAGTGAGGAGACCTGAGGGGGTATTCCCCTTTTACCACTGCTGCTTCTTACCTAGACAGAAGGCTCTCCCTTACCTCACCAAGGTACCTCAGCTGCATTGCTGGCCCATGCAGCCTGGAGGCCAAGGGATTTTTCTGCAGTTATATTGTCTGGGCCCCACCCACCCCAGGCCTGATGCATCTTCCCCTGTCAGGTACCACAGTTGCAAAGTCCAAGTCACTGCCAGTCTCATCAGCATTTCTTGTGCCTGGTATGTTACTTATGGCCAATACCATGCCTTAGTAGGGATTGACACCATGATATGTTTCCCTTTGCTGCCTTAGCTGGTGGATTCAGGCTCATCTGCTCTGGTGAGTGAGGCTTTACCCATCCCTGTGCTGCTGTCTGCTTGTTTGCTCTCTTAAGTGGCTGTCCTTGTGGGGATCTAGAAGTAGAAATGAACTCTACAGGTGGGGAAGACTGGTTGGACCCAACCCCGGTGGGCACGGCAGACTGGCTTCCGGCTCTCCATTCCCCTGATGTCCGTCCATTTCAGTTTGGAATGTCTTGAGTAATGGACACCTAGTCCCTTAGAGAAATGATTCCTCCATGGAATGAGTCTTCTGACAGAATCTTCCCCTCCTTTGCTTGTGCTCTTGGACCTATCCAAGAATCGCAACCTTGTGGGCAGCAATTGCATTCCACTGCCAGTCATCCGGTGGCCAGGTCAGACATACATAGCTCTCTTTGGCTCTTTGCTGCTGACTTACCGTTTCCAGACCCTTCACTGTCACCGTTGCTCTTCTGTAAAAACATTTTCCAGTTTGGCACAAAGTTGGGGCTCATTTTCTACCCATCCCACATGCTGTGGGGACCATGTGAAGCTTTGCTTATCCATTCTCCTGCTCTTTTGTTCAGGTAATTCTAAGATCACAGAGCCGTGATGGCATAAGATGACCGTGTTGGTCACCTTGGATGTCTGCCCAGAAATACCCACAGCCCCCGATCTCAACTGAACAGGACCCTGGAGGTTGCCCTACAGCTGTGGTTTTCCACATGGTGGTTGTGGTCTGGCAAAGACCCAGAGTTATATCAGCCACTGCATCCTCTTCCCCAGGGTGCTGGACCCTGCCCTTGCAGGGGTAGAGACTCAGGACAGGTCTGTAATTAAAGGTGTTGCTGGGATAGTAATCTCTGTTAGGAGTGTGTGTGTGTGTGGGGATGGGGGTTTATGACATTTTTATACCAGCAAAAGCTCTAGTGTAGATGCAGTGATGGGGGGGAAATGCTTTTGTAGATATAGCTTAGTTTGTTTGGGAAAATGCGGTAAGCTATATTGGCAAACACACTCTTTTCTGGCATAGAGTAGGCCTTGGTCCCCTCCAGTTTTCATCCTACTGCAACCTGATTTCTTTCCCTCCCGTGGAAGGTGCTGACTGGCCAGTGCAAGTTCCCTGAGCTGTTTGTGTCTCACTTCTCCACAGGGTTGAACTTGTGAATCTGTGGATAAAAATGACCCCAGCAGTCACTGGTTCAGACTGCCCAGGGAAACACACACATCTCGGAGCAAAGGACCTGGGAGTTTGGCTGCTGCTTTTCCTTCTCCATTTCTGATAGTAACCACAAGATATATTCATGTGGGCTGGGGGTGAGGAGTGGGGAAGCAGGGAAGGCTGTAAATCAGGATTCCTAGAACCAAGAATTGAATCCATCTATGGCTGCTGGTGTGACCCTTGGACAAGTCATTCCTGCTCTTGGTACCTCAGTTTCCCATCTGTAAATACCTCCTAGGGAGTTGTGTATGGAAAGTGCCTTGGGTTCCTATCTGAGAAATGCTGGAGGAGGGCAGGGTGTCAGTCTCTGTGCTGATCTCTGTTGTGCTTGCCCAGCCTTCCCTTGTGAACCAGAGCTGGCCAAGTCACAAGGGCCTCATTGGAGACTCTTTCGCAGATGGTGTGTTTCCACAAGACAATTTCCAGGACACCTGCTTGGCACCAGGCAGCTCCCGTGGATATCCATTTCTTTCCTGTCCTCTGTCAGACCCAGTTACCAATTGTGGGTTTGGGTACTGAATTATCTCTATCTGGGGTCACCTCTTTTTGGAGCCTGTACCTGCTGTAGGCTATTCCCTGTCAGGAGTTGGCGCAGAGGAAGCAGTTAATGTCACTGGCACCTGCTTTTGATTTAAGGGAGAGCCACGTAATCAAGGGGCGGGTTGCCAGGAACCGTGCACGTATCCAACTTCCTTGGAAAGCAGGGTTGTGTTTGTGAGTGCAGCAGGCATTCTGTTCTCCAGGGCAGGAGGAGAAGGGGGCTTGTGCAATGCCAGCTGGGCTTTGTCATGACTAACCAAGGCCTGTGCTGATTCCCAGATATCAGGACAGTCAGATTCCATCTCCCCATCAGGTCCAAGCAGGGCTCCCTGCTCCCCTTCTGCTTGCCATCCGGCTCCCTCCTGTGTATGGGTGGGAGTAGGTGATTGTTGAGACCTGCCACGTACGTGCTGCTCCCTGAGTTATGATGTGGGCTGTGAAACACGCTTGGGACTTGAGTAGTTATGAGTGCCCCCGCAGCCAGTACTCCTGCCCTACTCCCTACAGCATGCCGTGCTGGGAGAGGCCAGCACTGGAGACTCCTTTGGGAAGGGGCCACAGCCATGGCCAGTAGGGTTCTTCAGTGCTAGTGTCAATTACAAGGAAGCAAGGCAGAGGAGAGACAGGAGACTCCTGTGTAGGGCAGGGAGGAAGTGACATCCCATTCTTTTCACAGCATGGAGCTGGTCACTGGAGGTGTGAAAGTCTGTTGAGGCTGCTCATACTGTGAACGGTGGGGGATCAGGTGCCTCCTTCGTATACTTATCTGTTGCCTCCTTCTGGAGGAGGACAAGGGGGGCTTTTCCTCCTCAGCTGATAGGGTCTGGAGGTGGATAATAGAATGGCTCCTCTCTGAGCCCTGATTACCCCCCACTCCCCCACACAAATCCAATGGAACCATCCAGGGTGCTGTAAATTGGGGAAATTGGGCCAGGGACTGCCTCCCTCCATATCAGGCCTGCTGCTGGAGGGGAAGGGTGTTCTCTTGGGGAGTCAGCTCCCCTCTGCCCTTCCTGGCAGAGTGGGAAGGCAGGCCAGGCTGTGGTTCCAGCATTTCTGGCTCTGCTGCTGTTGAATGGGAGCAGAGTGGGGAGGACCTGTGAGGTGTGGGGTGTGATGGTTTGGGGCTGGCACACAGTGAAAATGGCCCAGGGATCTTGCAGCACTGGTACTTGTGAGCAATGAGACGTGGTAGCCATGCCCAGGAAGCAGTGGTATTGGCTGTAGCTATAGAAGTCTGAGCAGGATCTCTGTGGTAGGGATGGGGCTCTGTCTGTTAGTCCCTCCTGTGGCTCATTCCCTTCCTCCCATCCCCACATCCCTACACACACTTTCCTGGGGACACACATCTCACCCCTGGCTGTCTGGCTCCATCTGGCTTCTTTCCTTCTGCAGTCTCTGAGAAGCTCAGGCCTCTGTCTGGCCCATGGGATCTGCTCCATGCTAAATCTATCAGGGCTGGGAAAAGTGAGTCTGTTCCTCGGTATATGAGGTTCCAGAAGGCAGTGCTGGGACCTTCTTGTCTTCATGCAGAACAATAACAATACTCAGTTCTTCGGAAGCGCCTCTCAGTTGTGGAGCTCCATGTGCTTCACAAACCTGAATCCTCTCAGCACTCCTGGGAAGGGAGCTGCAGTGCTCCCTCAGTCTTCCAGGTGGGAAAATCAGAAGTACTGAGAGTACAGAGAGATTCTTCAGGCTCTCACAGAGTCAGTGACAGAGCAGGGATCAGAACACAAGAGCCCCAGCTCCTCCCGCTAACTCCCACAGCCTCCCAGAACAGGGGATAAAACCCAGGAGTTTGGGCTCCCTGGCTCTTACTGCTAGATCCCACTTCCTCCCAGAGCAGAAATAGAGCTGAGGCCTCCTAATCACGTGCTCTAACCCTGACACCAAGGTGTCTTGAACCCCAGTACGCGTTCGTGAAAGTCAGGGGGCAGTGAGGAGCCTGCTCTGGGGTTTTTGGCTCTGGGGCTATGGCTGATGCTCCCCAAGGTGATAAGCAGCTCCAGGAATTGGCTGCATTCTGTGCCTGGGTACGGGGTGTCTCCGTGGTTGATGAGAAGCCTCACTGGAGCCGAATCCTGGGCCAGGAGCCAGGTTGGCGTCCTGTGCCAGAGAGAGGGCGAGACTTGGAAAGTGGAGCCAAACTCCTCCTGTGTGAGAGATGGCCTGAAATACCGAGTGAAACCACAGAGTGCTCCTTGTCCTGCCTCTGCCTGCTGGTCTTCCCTTGGCTGATGAGTGTGGGAGGCCACAGCAAGCAGAGCCCAGCAGAACATATGGGCCTTTCTGCAGTCTCCCAACTCTCAAAGGTGCTTGTTGGGTTGATTTTGTTTTTAACCTTGTTCCTCCTGTCTTTCTGTCCCTTGCTACTACTAGAGCAAGAGCCTTATCCTGTGTATCTCCTGCTGTCTGGAACAGCCCATGCACAGTTGCTCTGTTATCGCTCAGCTGAAAACCTCTCTTTCTTGCCTCTGCCTCTTTAAATAATTAAACAAAGGGAGAGGAATTAGCTGGGAAGTGTCTTGAAGACATAGTTTGTATAAAGATGCTGCACAAAATATTGAATGGTTACAGACTTTATGCTCCTTAAAATGTAAGCAAAGGAAATGCCAGGTTTTGTTTGGGTTTGTGAGAGTACATTGTAGCTTCCTATATGTTACTGGGCTTCCAGAGACTGGCAGTGTTAACATTCGGCACTGTCATGATCCAGCAGAGAATCCTGAGTAAGCTACAGAAGTAGGCAAGTGTAGTCTCTGTTTTACAGATGGAAAATTGAGGCAAGGAGAGAGGAAGTGACATTGCCAAGGCCATAGAGTAAGTGGCAAAGTTGGGGATAGGCCTTAGGAGTCCTAGCTCCTGATTTCTCTGCAGTGCTGCTTCCCACATGTCCCTCAGGGTCTGAAATAGGCACTTGTAACTAGGGGTAGAGTAGGGGTCTCTTTGCCAGCGCTCTGAGTGATTCAGCCCAATTACTACTTCTGGGAAATGTCGCAATTGCTGTGAGGCTGCCTGGCAGATCTCTGCACTTGAGGGCTGGTCCTGCTGTGTGCAGTGTGGACCTTGGTCTGGAAAACCAGCTGTGGTGCTGCTGCAAGGGAGTGCTCATTAACTATGTTCCCTATTGGCAGCAAAAAGCTTTCAGTTCTCCCCAGGGTGTGTGCAGAGGCTTCCACATCCCATATGTGGCAGGCAGGGACGTGGCTACGTTGGCTCAAGGGGTTGCAGTGCCATTGGCAATGAAGGGAAACATGAGATCCTGACTGCAGAGCTCACCAGGAGTACTAGTGCAGGGTGGTGTTCTGTTCAGTTAGGCTTAATGACCGTGGATTCTGGGATCCAAATATCTAGGTGTGTTCAAAGCGTCCCAGCGGATGGCTTTGCTTTGTAAGTGGTGTGCCATGGGTAGGAATTGGGTAGTATGTCTTGAAATAGTTTTCAGAGTGGTAGCCGTGTTAGTCTGTATCCACAAAAAGAAGGAGGAGTACTTGTGGCACCTTAGAGACTAACAAATTTATTTGGGCATAAGCTTTTGTGGGCTAAAACCCGCTTCATCAGATGCATAGAGTGGAACATACAGTAGGAAGATATCTAGATAGATAGATAGATATACAGAGAACATGGGGATTGCCATACCAGCTCTAAGAGACCAATCAATTAAGGTGAGCTATTATCAGCAGGAGGAAAAAAAACACCTTTGTACTGATAGTCAGGATGGCCCATTTCAAACAGTTGACAAGAAGGTGTGAGTAACAGTAGGGAGAAACTTAGCATGGGGAAATAGATATCCTGAAAGTGGCAATTTTTCAACAAAAAAAACTTCAAAACCAGACTCCAACGAGAAACTGGAATTGAATGGGAATTAATTTGCAAACTGGATACCATTAAATTAGGCTTGAATAAAGACTGGGAGTGGCTGGGTCATTACACAAACTGATATCTATTTCCCCATGCTAATTTCCCCCTACTGTTACTCACACCTTCTTATCAACTGTTTGAAATGGGCCACCCTGATTATCCCTATAAAATTTTTTGTTTTTGTTTTTGTTTTCTCCTGCTGCTAATAGCTCACCTTAATTGATTGGTCTCTTAGAGTTGGTATGGCAACCCCCACCTTTTCGTGTGTGTATGTGTATCTTCCTACTGTATGTTCCATTCTATGCATCTGATGAAGTGGGTTTTAGCCCACAAAAGCTTATGCCTAAATAAATGTGTTAGTCTCTAAGGTGCCACAAGTACTCCTCGTTCTTTTTTTGAAATGGTTTGTGAGCCTTCTCATGGTGCTTTCTGTGTTTAGCACCCTGTCAGGGAAGCAGTGTGTATGTGTGGCTAGGACCTGTATGTTGTGTAGTTAGTAAACAGTGATTTGGACCTCGCTGTGTCTGTGTCATTTCTTCATGTTACATTTGTTGTCCATGGAGCCAAAGACACGAGGGTGTTTGTTGCACTGCATTCTCTTGCTGCAGAGAGGGCTCGCCATGCTCCAGCAAAATGCCAGTCCCTGTCTCCAAATAAGGCTGCATCCTTGTTTGGGGGAGGAATCTGAGTGGCTGGACTTTGCCCCGGAGCATGGTGTTTGTGGATCTGAATGTTGGCAAGCTTGTCAACTGAGCGCCATCCTCATATCTGCGTTGAGTTCCTGCTGATTTCACCCACAGGTCTAGTCATCGCATTTTTGTTTTTCTCATACGAACGTAACACCGGTGAAAGGCTCCAAACCCACAGTCTTAGAGATTGGTGTCTTCTCTATCTGTGCAGAGCAGGAGCAGCCTGGGCAGAGGCAGGGCAAGTTTCCCCCACACTAGCCCTGCCAACATAACTCATCCCAACCTGCCAGGGACATGATGTTTCCTCTAAGAATCTGCCTGATCTATCGAGCTTCAACCCCTAGAGCCAAATTCAGCCCTTTTGTAAGGGAGTGTAACTCCACTGAAACCAATGGAGGCTGCACCTGCCTGCAGTCAAGATGTATGTGGCCTGTCCTGGCTGTGGTAGATGCCCATGTGGTAGGTTCCCCCACCTCACTTATATCCAGGAGTGATAGCTGCCCTGCTAGGCCTGTGTCAATCAGCACGATAAAGACTTGACTGAGCATTTCAGTCTTCTTTAAAAGCAAATACTGGTTTAACTTGCTCAGTGGATACAATGGTCGCCTTCTCTTTCTGACCTAAATGATTGTGTGGTGTTTTTATGCAGTGGTAAACAGCTGTCATGCTCCATGCCAGAGATGGCTGCATTTCAACAGTGGGTAAAGTGATCTCTGCCTCATGCAGTTGGGTATTAAAGCGTTCTAGGCTCCTTAGGGATGATATAATGTGAGGCTCTTGTCATTAGTGGGCTTGGGGTTTTGAACTTGGACTAGGCAGGGCCCTAATTATGCATAGTTTGAGGCTTTGGGAGACCCAAATGTCTGAGTGTTCTGAGAGTATAAATGGCTGGGATGAGGAGGAATTGCTTGGGGTGCTCCAAGGGAGAATGACTAGGAGCCAGGGGATGAAACTCCAGGTGACTTTCTGGCATGAGCTGTGTAATGCCCTATAGTGTAGCTGTTTTCACTCCTTCCCTTGGTAGGAGACAATCCTGCATTGGTTCCCAATGGGGATTGGGTCAGACGAGACATGAGTGGAGCTAGTCTGGCCACAGCTTAGGCTCAAGCATGGGTGGTTTGACTGAGCTGAAAGCTGCTTGTGTCCAGTGTCTGCACAGCCATGTTTGAACTTCTCTCTGCCAAGGAGAGAAAGGAACTGGGGAGAGAAACAGGGCTGGGCTGAGCAAGTTTCTTCTGCCCTCCCTGTCCCTTGGACATAAATGGAGCAGCAGCTCCAAACTCCAGCACTGTCACTGAGGACAGCTTGGGGGCCTTGGTGGTGGTGGTGGGTGTTCAAAAAATAAGTTTTGCTTCCAGAACTCTCTGCCTCTCAGGCTGTGATGTTTTCGAGGGGGGTGAAGCTGTGGTTTAGAATGAGCCCTCTGGATGGCAAGAAAATTGCTGAGTAGCCGGTTTCCAGGCAGCCGAGGACCAAGCCAGGGCCCAGCTTGGCTGCCAGAAGCAACAGGCTTGGAATTTCCTCTGCCTGGTGCCAGGTCCTCTCGGGCTGGCCACTGCACTTCTGGTGGGGCCCAGGCTCCTCCAGAGCCCCACGGAGGGGGGTGCTCCCAGAGCAGGGTGGGTTACACTTGGAGCTGAGAACCTCCCCCCATTCTTGGGGCTTGGGAGAACCTCCTCCCATTTTTGGGGCCTGGTTTCTATTTTCTTTTCCAGGGTCCAAGCTGTTTTGAATTATGCAGCCTGCACCTCCCGCGGGGCTCCCGGAGCAGCCGCATAATGAGCTGAGCTCCTGACAAACTTAACTCTGGCTCTGGCTGCGCTCGGAAAATTTTACAGCCTTTTTAGAGAAAGGAAATGCCAGTAACGTCTGTCTCTTCTTATTTTTATGAGGGGGTCCCAGTTGAGTGGGGGATGGGAGGCTTGGAAAAGAAGACAGGAAGGATTTTGTATAGCACTTATGGCTGTATCCCGCTCTCCCCCACCCCCCCACCCCCAATCCAATGTGCATTGGAGTGGGGATGCTAGTGATTGGTGCATGGTAGAGTGAAACTGTCATGGCTGCACCCTTTCAGAGTTGTGTACAATATGGGGTAAGACCTGCAAAGGGCATGGGGGTGGGGAGCATAGTGGAGCAAAGGAGATTTCAGACTTGTGCAGTGGGAATAGGAGGAACCTACCAAGCAGTGACAGGCCCTGGGGAGGCAGGAGTGTGAATTATAGTGGCGTGGGACCAGGCCACCAGCCTGGATTCCATGAAGTACTGAGCCCCTTTGTACCTGAGCATCTGGCTTCCTAGTGGGAAATAGTTCTGTGGGGACAGGCCCAACAGCTCCCCTTCTCCCCTGCAGTCCACAAACCACCTGTCATCTGTTGCTGTGTGCTTAGCAGAGCTGGAAGGGCTGGGGAAGAACAGGGAAAGTTTGCCCCCAGCTGGCATACTGCTGACTCAGTGGGAGGGAAGGGGAGGGGAGGAAAGTCTCAGGTGCTAGGAATTGGGGACCACATATGGGTGGATAATTTTGCATTGATGCATGAACTTGTCCAAATGCTCCTCACACAGACAGTGGGGAACTCCCACTGCCAGGATAGTTATTAGTCATTTAATCGTTGCTAATTATGTATTTCAATGAAAGATAAAAAACAGAATTTTATTATTTCTAATGTGGCAATACCCAGAGGCCCGACCTGGGGTCAGGGCCCCATCCTGCAGATTAGACAGTCCCTCCCCAGAATGCATTAGTGACATAGTGCCTGGGCAATAATCTCATGGGGGAAAAAGGGGTTAGGAGCAGCATGGCCCTTCTTACACAAGGAAGTCCAGGAGCCTGGTCTGTTCACAGATTGAATCTGCTCCCCAGGTGGCTCAAAGTCACTTCAGAGCCCGGGGTGGTTAGGATATAGCATGTCTGAGTGCACTGGTGGTGAAAGGTACCAGAATTTTATCCCTGGAGACTGGCATCCTCTCTATTCTCAGAACATGGGCAGAGCAGGCTGCCCTGTGTTGTCCTGGGAATGGGCCTCTCCTTGTTATGGAGTGGTCTGGACTAGAATGAAAGGGGAATGCAGACTCCCTGGGACCTCTGTTGATACTGCCAGCCAAGGGATCAATTGTGGCATGGTCACTACCTCCTGAAAGCCACCAGTTTGCTTATAGGTAACAATTCAACCGCTGCCAGTTGGTCATATTGGTGTTGTGCTGGGCTGGATTGGAGGTGGCAGCCAGGAGTTGAAAGTCTCCTGTTAAGGAGGCAGAACTTGTGAACTCACTCACTCCTCTGTGAGGGGCCCTTTGGGCTAGGATTTAGAATGGCCAGAGTGTCTGGGCAGGGGGTTGCCCAGCTCCTACCTTGTGTGTGTTCGTGGTGTCGCCGGTTCCTTTCTCACGGCCCATAGGGATCTGTGGGGAGGGGATGGTAGGTGGAATATATAAAAATGCAGCTGCCTGGGGAGATGCACAGCCTCTTCTCTGGGTGGGGAGGGGTTTCTGCATGATCCGTAGGCATCAGCTGTTGCCGGTCAGAGTGAATGAGCGTCAGATGTGGGCAGTGCATTGCCCTGGGTGGATGAAGGCTTGTGTTGGTCCTGCTCTGAGGGCTTTGTTTGTTATTTGTGTCAGGAGCGTGGCTCTGGATGGCTATTTGATGTGGCAGCCTCAGCAAGCCTGGCAGCCTCGAAAGCAAGTTGAGGAGTGGGGAGCACGCACCCGAACCCTAACCCATTGCTCCCTGCTTTCTGCTGCACAGGGGCTGGAGAACACATCTCCCCAGGGCAGTGAGTGATGGGCCACCTCCCCTCCCCAACCTGAGAAGTGAGCAACAGACCCCCACTTTCTCTAACAGACTTTATGGGTGGGATCTGGATTTTATTGGGCTAAAGCCTGGAGGCCGGGTGCTCTGACCTCCCCAGCTGCAGAGTAGGAATCCAGCCATCCCAATGTTTCCTCACTTAGAACCAGCACTGGACCTCCCTGTTCAAACTTGCTGCTGCCACTTGTGTCTGGTTTCAGGGGAATAGCAGGGTGAGATGGGATGGGAGCTGCACGGGGTCCCAGGTGCTTCTGGAATATGATGCATTTGTGTTTCTGCAATGTACCATTTGACATCAAAACTAGCGTGGTCTGGGGCCTGATTCTAGGAGCAGCTGAGTACTTGTAGCCCCTGTTGATGTCTGCACTTCCAGAACTAAGGCCTCTAATGCCCAAGTGACTCTCTCTGGTCATGCCCGAGTTTGGGCTGAAGCTCAATACCTCCCAGTGCCACCTGATGAAGGAGTATTGAGTCTGTACTGGGTTATCTCCACATCAGAGTGATAGGGCTGATGCCCAGTAATTGAAAACCAGGCTAGATAGCGGCGAAGTGGAAAAGTTTGGATCTGACAAAAGAGGGAAGCAGCCACTCTCTCAGCAATGTAGGTGCTTTGTTATAAAGCACAGAGCTGGAGGTGTGTTTGAGAGGACTGACTGTGTGTATGTGCGCACGTGGGCAGGGAGAAGTTTCTGCATGCATGTACATACAGTCGGGGTTGGGTTTTTTGTGTGTTTGGTTTTTTTGTTGTTGTTTTGCATGCCATGTTGGCTTCAGGCAGTCTCTGGAAGGACAGTCTAAATGACCTGCATTAAAGCCCAGACTCATAGACGGACATTATCTGCTCTCTTGGGCAGAGCTGTGTTCACCATGGTTTTGCTGGTTTCAGGATTCCCTTGAGCATGGTGCACAGGAGTTGGTTTTTGGATAGGAAAAGGATGGGTTAGTCTATATCCTGGTCTTCATGGAGAAATCCTCCCTCTGCACCAGACCAAAAATCCCAGACTGATGACCTCATAGAATCTCAGGGTTGGGAAACCTCCCCCTCTGCAACTTGAGACCATTACTCCTTGTTCTGTCATCTTCTACCACTGAGAACAGTCTAGATCCATCCTCTTTGGAATCCCCTTTCGGGTAGTTTAAAGCAGCTATCAAATCCCCCCTCATTCTTCTCTTCTGCAGGCTAAACAATCCCAGTTCCTTCAGCCTCTCCTCATAAGTCATGTGCTCCAGCCCCCTAATCATTTTTGTTGCCCTCCGCTGGACTCTTTCCAATTTATCCACATCCTTCTTGTAGTGTGGGGCCCAAAACTGGACACAGTACTCCAAATGAGGCCTCACCAGTGCCGAATAGAGGGGAATAATCACGTCCCTCGATCTGCTGGAAATGCCCCTACTTATACAGCCCAAAATGCCGTTAGCCTTCTTGGCAACAAGGGCACACTGTTGGCTCATATTCAACTTTTCGTCCACTGTAACCCCTAGGTCCTTTTCCGCAGAACCGCTGCCCAGCCGTTCGGTCCCTAGTCTATAGCAGTGCATGGGATTCTTCCGTCCTAAGTGCAGGACTCTGCACTTGTCCTTGTTGAACCTCATCATATTTCTTTTGGCCCAATCCTCTAATTTGTCTAGGTCCCTCTGTATCCTGTCCCTACCCTCCAGCGTATCAACCACTCCTCCCAGTTTAATGTCATCCGCAAACTTGCTAAGGGTGCAGTCCACACCATCCTCCAGATCGTTGATGAAGATATTGAACAAAACCGGCCCCAGCACCGACCCTTGGGGATTGTCGGCGCCTATGCTAGCAGGACCAAGTACTGTCCCCTGACAGATTTTTGCCCAGATCCCTAAGTGGCCCCCTCAAGGATTGAACTCTCAACCCTGGGTTTAGCAGGCCAATGCTCAAACCACTGAGCTATCCCTCCCCCGTGGGATAGCCAAATTCTGAACCTTGTTGTAGAAAAGGCCTTGGAGGGGTTTAAAGGACTCTCTCATGGTCAGTTACTTATAGAACGAAGTCTGCCACCTGAGTTGGTTGCTGCTGGGTTTACAGAGACAAGCAAACGCCTCACTTTCCCCACATTGGCCTGCTTCTAGCTTATGCTCCTTGGGCAGCTACCACTGAATGTGTGAAGGGAGCTGCTAGGGTTGTGAGCCGCCACACCTCTTCCAGAATGGAAGCCTTGGTGGGATGGGCACGAAATGGCTGTTGGTGTGTGTACCCCAGGCCTCAGAACATGCAGCCCATGTGGTTTCAAATGGCTGTATCTGTGTGCTACAGTGTCAGTAACTGCCTCGGAGACTGGGAGTTTAAACTTCTCCAGATTGACAAATATCATGCTTTAAAACAAACAAACTCAAAATTTCAGCAGATTTTTTTTATTTGCATGATTCCAGCAATGGCTTCCCATTTTATAGTCTTAAATTGCTGAAGTGGGTGTTTTGTACTTATTTAATTAGTTTCCTAATTGTTAGTAGAGTTTCAGTTTTTACATAGCATTTTTTTTCTACTAAGAAGTTTCACATTTAAAATGCTTTTCTATGCTGAAAAACATAAGTCCAGGCCTTTCATTAGTATCCTTGCTGTGAGAAGAACACAAACTCAAATGCAAAACAGATAAGCAAATAGCTTGTGCTATATTTACAGCTCATAACACTTTCTGATGTATCGAAGTTCCACAAGTCTGTAAAGTTGCAGTGCTTTGACCAGGCTATGCTCCTCCATCAACGTTTGCATGCTGACATCAATGGGACCTGTGCTCCTATGTCACTTCAGGTGCTTTTGAAAATCTCAAGGTACTGTAGGTACCTAAATATGGAGTTAGAAACCTATTATTGAAAATTTGAGCCTAAGTATAAGAAAAGTCACAATAATTTTGTTAATGTATTGAAAGTCTAAACTTTTCTTTGATAACGCTGGAGGTATTTTGTTTTGAAGTAACAAAGATTTTATGCCACTTTAAGAGAAGTGTCTAATAATAATGTTAGCTCTTGATTGCTGCTAATGCTTACACATGAAAGTCACTGGGACTCTTCCTGAGAGTAGTTCCTACTTAAACGTTTGCAGGGTCAGGACCTTACGTTTCAATATTTTTGTTTAGCCAGTTTTGTAAAATTAAAATAAAAGTCCCTGTGAGCTGTGGCATTTAAAATCCCAGCATAGATCATTCAGTTTATTAGACATTTTAATCTACAGTTGCAATAGCACAATTTTTAGATTAATTTCACAAAACCTCAACCACATTTGAACAAATCTACTCTGGGACTTCTGGCTTCTTCTGCGGACTGTCACTGCCTTGCTATGAGCCCTCTCTGTGCACCAGTTTCTCCATCTGTCCAAGGGGAGAATACTTGCCTCTCTCATGTGTTTGCAAGTCCTAGAAGGTGTTTGGTGAGATGGATACACACTGCAGTGTCTGTACTGCACTGTGTATCCATCTCACCAAAACCAGCTGGAATAGTAAGTTGCGTTATTTGGTATCTGGCTGTGATTGGAGCATGGATGAAGGTGGGCTGAGGCTCAAATTGGGTAGGGCTGCAGTGATGATTGGTTGCTTGGAAGCAGCAGGAAAAGGTGGTAGGGGTAATAGCAGCCCTCCCCCTGCCCAGGGAATGTCCGCCTCTTGCTTAGGTTTGCAACACCCAAGGCCATTGTTGGCTGGGGCCCAGTGGAATGGCTGGGTCATAGAATCATAGAATCATAGAATCTCAGGGTTGGAAGGGACCTTAGTAGGTCATCTAGTCCAACCCCCTGCTCAAAGCAGGAAAAATCCCCAATTTTTGCCCCAGATCCCCAAATGGCCCCCTCAAGGATTGAACTCACAACCCTGGGTTTAGCAGGCCAATGCTCAAACCACTGTAGTTGCTGTTTGCAGCTTTATTTATGAATGATTTCAGGGCACTCGGTGACTCATATTTTCCTTCTTGTATAAAGAGGAAGAAGAATTAAGCTAATAAACACACCTGGAGAATGACCTGGAGGTGCCTGTTGCTCTCATCGTTTCTTCTACCCTTCCATCACTTTATGGGCAACAGGCCTTTGCCTCCTCACGCGCGCATCAGGCTGGCTATAGTGTCTGATTTGTTAAACTCCGCATTCAGCTCAGTCTTGTTTTTCATCCGTCCCAACATTAGGGTCAGATGGATATGACCATGGCCCAGCCCTGCCCCCACAGCAGAATTATGGTTGTCCAAACTCTGTTTTGCATCTTGGTCTTATGTCAGTTGGAACATTTCAGTTCACAAGGCTAGTTCCAAATGCATGATTCTTGAGTTGAGGTCTGAGGAGGAGAGAGATTGGGATCATAGCTCAGAGCAGGGGGGAGCCCATGCTTTGCCCCTGACCCCAAAGGTACCCTGGCAACTTGTTAGGAATCACAAGTCCCAATTTAATTTTCATATAATTAACTTTTTAATAAGGATCCACACCTGCCCTGATACTTGCTGATTCCTCCATCTACCCCAGGAAAAGACCAGGAATTGTTTGATATGAAGAGCAGTGGAAACAAGCTGAAGGAGGCCACACAATCAGTGATTGGGAAATGGGTCTGGGAGTCCAGACTCCTGGGTTTCATTTCAGGTTTTACTATGGAGTCCACCCTGTGGCCTTGGCCAAGTCTTGCCCTCTGTAAATGGGCAGCTATACTTGTACTTGGGGTTTTAAGGTCCTTGGGAATAATAAGCCATGAGAGGGGAATCTGGCCTTTTTGGGCTGTTTAGTCTCTGCATCTATGGGAGCACATGGGCTAGGTTCAAGATTTCCATCATTAATGGGGGCTCTGGTGCCATGGAGCGGGCTCTCTGCCCTGGTGCTATCTCAGCTTCTTATCCCCTCTCCACATTCTCTTCCCCTGGGACTCTACATCCCAGGTGGCACAAAACAGAGTCTAAAGGTAAAGTGGGGGCTGAGGTCTAGAAGCTTTTCTCTGCCACTGTGCCCAGCAGGATGTGTTACTAGGGAGAGCCTCAGTGCAAAGCTTCCCCGGGTTGCCTCATACTGCAGCAAGGGAGCAAACCTTCTCTACCCAGAGACAGGAAACCAGAACCACGTGGGCTGCCTAGAGCCCAGCTGATACCTCAGGTCTGCAGAGAAGGGACTTGGCTTGGTCTAGGTTCTCTGGCTGCCTGCCAAGGAGCTGACTGCTGCATTCTGTATCGTCTGTTTGAAAAATGAAGGGGGGAAATACAGGCCTTCACTCCCAAGTGTGTGGGGGAGGGGGGGAACTGTAAACCTGAATACTCCCTGACAGAGGTTAGAATTGTCTAGTGCTTAAAGTTGGGGACTGGGAGTCAGAACTCCTGGGGTCTATTCCTGTTTCTCCTAGTGACATACTGTCACTACGTCAGGCATCTATGCCACACCACTGCGAGGTGCGGAGGGGTTTCAGTAACTGTCTGTTGGTTACGTTGAGACTGGGCAGAGTATTATCTACCAGGTTTGGGGGGCTAGGGCCCAAGTGCAGCCCTGGCACAAGGGCCTGCAGCTCCACTGAATACACTGAGAGAGCCACTTGCGCTGTGTCTGCCTGTGATTTTTGGTGCAGGGACTGCTGGGTTTTATTGTGGGGCTCGTCCCTCCTTGGATCCAGGTTCTCCAATCACTGTCCAGAATGATCTCTTTCCCTGACCCTGAGTTCAGGGTCCTGGGATTTCTGCTTCACATCTTGCACAGCAGTGGTTATTGGACGAAAAAGGCACCAGCCCCTGCCTCCTTCCTATTGCTGGGCTGGAGCACGGTGGGCCCTTGGTGTACATCTGCTGCCTCCTCCCCCAACCACCTCTTGGTAGGCAGGCCGCAATGGCTTCCCATTGAACTGAGTTGCTCTTTACATCACTCCCCCACCCCAACCAAAGCTTCCGTCTGCTCTGATAGGCTCCTTCACTGGACCTTGAAATGGTGGTTTCCCTGGAGCTGGCTAATATCCAAGCAGCTTTCATTCTCACTGAATGGTAGGTTAAAAATCCAGGGAGGAGGATGGAAGCAAAAGGCTTAAGGGAGCCTGGGTGTCACTTGCTCCAATCTGGCTAGTGACAGGCAAACCTCCTCCAGGCTAGTCTCCAGTTGGAGCCCGGGACCCCAGACATACATGGTCTGGGACATTTGGCGCCTGGATTGGTTTGGCTGGAGTAGATACAGGTGGGGGTCAGCTGTGAATTTAAGGCCACATACCAGAGTATGGTGTCTGGCTCAAATGTATCCCATGTAGGTATGGAGGGTGTGGTTGCCAGTACAGTGTGTTGCTGCGGCTGCGCAACTGTCCCCTTTCTCCAAGAATGAGTGTCTGTTTCCTCCTACTGTGTTTAACTGGGGCAAGAAACTCTCTCTCATCCCCGCCCTTCTGGCCTCCGGTGGGCTGGAGAAAGGCAGTTAATGGATCTCTTCCTTTGTGACAGTGACCTGAAGACTGAGTGCCTTCCCAAGTCACAGAAGCAACTCCAGTCCTCCCAGCCTTGGAGTGCTTTTGATTATTGTTATTATTATTATTTGGGCCTCTTGCTGCACTGGGTCCCTGTGTGCGAACATGCGAACGCTCCAGAATGGTGGCATTCTGTGAGTATGTACGTGGGGCACCAAAGGAGGCGAAGATGGTGGTAGTCTGAAATCCAACTTTTGCTTTCTCCCCAACCTTCTCATTCCCTGACGCACATTCTCTGAAGCCCATTAGCTATAGGGTTTGTGCTTTTAGCCTCAAAGCTCCTTTGGAGATGGGTATGTGCCTGTTGGGGTGTGGTCTACGATGCCATCCCATGTGCAGCTACAACAGAGACAAAATGTGAGGGAGAAATGGAAAATCTCCTTGAATTCAAGTTCCCATCTCCCTGCAGGAATTTTAATGACAGGTGGGAGGAGGGGGAGTATGACCTGGAGCTAGGGCCGACTTTAGGCCGATTCCCCCAATTCTGCTGAATCGGGCCCCGCGCCACCCGCTTGTACTCACCCGGCGGTGCTCCGGGTCTTCGGTGGCAGTTTGGCTGCGGGTCCTTCACTCACTTCGGGTCTTCAGCAGCACTGAAGGACCTGCCGCCGAAGACCTGGAGCGCCGTCAGGTGAGTAAAAATTAAAAAGGTGAATCGGGCCCCGCACTTCCTAAAGCCGGCCCTACCTGGAGCACTGTCACTAATCACCATTATGTAACCTCTCATCCCAGGAGAGGGTAGGGAAGAGCAAATGGCAACATCAAGTGGCAGCTGGCCTGGAAGTTGTGGGACAGCCCAGGGGTGAGATGCATGGATTGCTACTCAGAAGAAATGGTAGAGGATAAAAGAGCGTGCAGCAGTGGTGACTGTAAAGGCAGGTTTGGAAAGAAGGAGCTAGAGGGATTGCAGGTGAGGCAGAAACATGAGAGTTTGGAAATGAGGAGTGAATGGATGTGGTGGGGGATTTGCTGCTTTGTGGCGGGAGCAGCATGATGTGTGTGAGAGAGATTCAACAGGGCTTTTACAAGAAGACACAAGACTGAGGGGGGATTTGATAGCTGCTTTCAACTACCTAAAAGGGGGTTCCAAAGAGGATGGATCTAGACTGTTCTCAGTGGTAGAAGATGACAGAACAAGGAGTAATGGTCTCTGGTTGCAGAGGGGGAGGTTTAGGTTGGATATTAGGAAAAACTTTTTCACTAGTAGGGTGGTGAAGCCCTGGAATGGGTTACCTAGGGAGGTGATGGAATCTCCTTCCTTAAAGGTTTTTAAGGTCAGGCTTGACAAAGCCCTGGCTGGGATGATCTAGTTGGGGTTGGTCCTGCTTTGAGCAGGGGGTTGGACTAGGTGACCTCCTGAGGTCCCTTCCAACCCTGAGATTCTATGATTCCAGGTGGAGGGAGATGGAGTTAATTTTGCTCACAGTTACCGTCGTCTTTTCAATTGGTGCCAAGGAGGTAGAAGAGCCCAACAAGAGCCCCCCTCTGAGCTCAGAGAATCCACTGCTGACATACAGAGTACAGTAACCGCCCCTGGCACATGAGTTATCAAGGACATGTCACACAACAGGCTCCTCAGTTTGTCTAGCAAAAAGCCTGTGTGAGGAAACAGTGCCACCCCTTGCCAGTGTTGGGCACCCGAGCAGTAGCAGAGGGTGCACTTAGAGGCGCAAGTGAATAGTTAAATCGTACAGGAACATACTTAGCTTGGCACTAGAATGAGACCAATGGGTGGGGCCATTTGGGGGAACAAGGAAGTGATGAGGTAATTAGATCCATGGGACTGACCTAGGCAGCAGCTAGGGACTCAGTGTGGGAACAGTCTGAGAGAAGGGGGTGTTTCTGGGCTGGCAGCAGAGGCTTTTCAAGGGAAGGGCCATCTTCAGACATGTTGCTGGGCCGTGGCACTTAATTACCAGGCACCAACAATGAGTGTGGTCATGTACAAAACCAAGAAGGAGGTGCTGCCGCAAGGAGCCTTTTTTCATTTTGACAGGGATTAGCAGGGCAAGGATGGAGCCCTGGGGGAGGGGGAGACATCTGGGCAGTTGGTGGGGCCAGGGCCTGGAGGAATCTCTTTGCAGCTGGCAAGGGCACTTCAGGGAGTCCCATGCAGCTTGCAGGATGAGAACAGGTTGAGGTGTATTTTTATATTAACTAAGGTGCTAAACTGCAATGATTGCGATCAGCCCCATTGCATCAAGGGGGAAGTGAGTGGGCCATGGTCATGCAGCAAGAGCTGGGATTAGAACCCAGGTCTCTTGGCGGGGTATTACCACAAGCCCATCCTTCTTGTTGTCACAACAAGCCTTTGTATGTAAGGAAGATGAGGTGAGTGAAAGAGCCTGAGACCCCTAGGAGATGGGGCTGTGTGTGAGTTCATGCGACACATGAGGGATGCTGCCGAAAACGGTAACGGAACTCTCTGTCTCATTGTTTGTTGGCAGATACTTGGCAGGGGTGGGGGCGGCAGGACTGGGATGGAGGCCAGAAACGCACGCACATGTCCCTGGGAAAGGAAGTTGAAAGGCTTCAGGAAGCCAGGCTCTTGCCTGCACAGGTGATCCAGGACTACAGCATTGGAGGAGTGAGATGGCAAAGCCCTTCCCACACTCAGTTAGCTGAGCTCTGTCCCAGAACCTGGAAGGAAGGGGCTAAAGAGATAAGGGAACCTAGGCAGATGGTGTTTAAAACCGCCCCTTGGAAATGGGAGTGGCATCAGCAGCCTGAGGAGAGGCTAACAGACTTGTGCTTACCTGTGGGGAGGGATAGCTCAGTGGTTTGAGCACTGGCCTGCTAAACCCAGGGTTTTGAGTTCAATCCTTGAGGGGGCCATTTAGGGATGTGGTGCAAAAATTGGGGATTGGTCCTGCTTTGAGCAGGGGGTTGGACTAGATGACCTCCTAAGGTCCCTTCCAACCCTGAGATTCTATGAGATGCTGGGGAGAACCAGAAAGTCTATGTAAAGACCTGTTGCTGGTCCAAAGGGGAGCACAATGGAGCAGAGAAAAAGCCATCAAGCCAACTTGATATTGAAGTCACTGTGGGGGGAAGATGGCTGGTGTGGAGACACCAGGGTTAGTGCCAAGATGGCTGCTGATGTTGGCATCCTTATCTCCAAGCTGGAGGAAAGAGGGCTTGAAAGCTAGAAGCCAGGACTCCTGAGTTCTCTCTCCCGCTCTGTCTGTGCCGCCTTGGCCCATTTGAGATGCAGGAGTAGGATTACATGGGAGTTATGATTCTAAAGGTCTTTGAGATCTGGGGTAGAAGGCACTGGACAGAGCAGAGTGTTGTTCATACTGATGTTAGGAACCCAGTGCAGAAGGGAAGATGAGTGAGTGCACAGAGTGTGGCTGAGCTCAGAGTCCTGGGACATCAAGGGCCAGAGGCCTGTAAGGGAGTGACTGGTGAAAATCGGGGACCTGTGGGAAGAGGACTGTAACTTGTGGCACACTACCTGCAGTGGGAGAGGGAATGCTCTGTGTCAAGGCCTAGGAGAAACAAACCAGGAACCAAGCTTTTCCCAAAAAGGCTGGTGACTCAGCTGTGTTCCCATGAATGGAAGTACAGGCCACCATTTCCAAGGGGGACTGAAACTATTTGAGCTGGTGTGAAACGGGGGTGAAGGAGGTGCCAGCCAATGTTCGCTCTAATTTTTGACAGGCCGTGTGCGCAAAAAAATTCTTCTATGCAAATTGTTGTGCTTCTGTGCAAATTTTTGTGCGTGCAGTGTTTCTCCCTGTGCACGGGGTTTAGGATCTGTGTGCGCGCGCACAGCTCAGAGGGAACAGTGGTGCCAGCTCAAGTCCTGGGAGAAGGATCGTCCCTGGCAGGGATTTCCTTATGCAGGAGCATAGGACAAGCCTCCCTGAGCCACCGGGAGGAAGCACCGCCTCTACTAATTACACTGCAGGGTTCTCTGCTGTCCTGGAACAATGGGTCCTGACCCAGATGGGGCCTCCAGGTGCTGCTGTGATCTAATGTGTGGGAGGTGGGGCTTTCAGGGAGGGCCAGACCCACTGGGCTGCCTTGTTCTTCTTTGAGTTGATGCAGCCATGTATTCTACTCAGCCAGTGCACCGGAGCCAGAGAATTTTCCTAGAAGTACCTGTAATAGGCAGTGCTTGCGCCTCATCTCATATCCCTGCAGCATCGCCTTGATCCTCCTCAGTTTCTTCTTACCATCTGTGACCAGAGTCAGAGCTCGGTCTGGTTCCTAACCTCACAACCTCTCTCTTCCTTGGTCATTTTTTTCTAACTGTATTTAGTTAAGTAGTACTCTTAGTATAATTTTAGTTAGACTTAGCACTAGTTAGATTTAGTTTAAATATTTCACCAGTGATGCCCTCACCAGGGTTTAAACATTGTCCGTCGTATGAGGGAATCAATAACAACAATCCTCACACACGATACTTGCTGTGCTTAGGCAAAGCCCACATCAAGGAGTGGTGGTCAATTTGCAAATCATTCACGATTTGTCTAAATCTTTGTCTAAAGCACTACCTGCTCAAACAGGCTATGTGACCTGCTTTGGCAGGGTTCTGAGTGCTGACATTTCATGCTCTAGAGCCAGCGCGTCTCTGAAGAGATGATGGAGGTGTTGCCCATCAAGTGCACCAGGGAAAAGGTCACATAAGACCTATGGAGACCTCTCCAGGTTGCATGGGGACTTGTGCCTCCTCCAGAAGGCGCGCAGGCCAGCATGGTGTGAATGCTGGAATACGGGACAGAGCAGGTCCTGTTAACCGCTACCCGGTACTGTGCAAGGACACCAGGAGGTCAGAGACCCCATACCGTCAACTCCAGTTCTGGCGCTGGAGTGTCTGTTGAGTCTTGTTGAAGGTGATACCAGCACTGCCTGTTTCCACGCTGGTGGTGTATCAGGTGGCAGTGGACCTCCTCTGCCTTTCTGTCCCAACCTCTCCCTTGTTCCAATACTTTGCAAGAGCTCTGTCATTTATAGCCTCATTGGCTGAATGGGCTGCTAAACCTGTCAGTTTGCACCACATCCTTATGTTTCCTTTCCACAGTCAGTGGAAGTGGGACTAGTGCCGGGCTCTGCACAAGGGATCTCTGTGGCACCAGGAACTTTATCAGCACCCTTGCTGTCGGCGCTGCTGATGTTAGTATGGCAGCACTCACCACCCTCTACTTCAGCAGCGTCAGTCTCCTCAGTGCTGTTTTCAGGGTGGACACTGCTTCTGACACCAGAAACAACGGACGTGTACTTGGTGCCGGCAATACTGTTTCCACCGTCGGTGCTAGTTCTCTCTTCGTTCTGGGCTACCGATGAGCCAGTCTGATTGCTCACATGCTTAGGGCTGGCTCCACCTTTGTCCCCTCAAGTTAGGGATTCCTCAGCATCCAGGTTGGGATCACCCGCCTCCTGCTCTCCATTGCTTGACCTGTATCGGGGGCCAGGCTGTTCATGCAGCATTATGGGTACCAGGATTGGTGCTTGTGTCGTGGTCGGGACAGGGACAGCCCTTGCCTGGGGCCTACTGGCCACCGATGCCCTCCCTATCTATGCCAGGAGCCTCCACGGAATCCATGGGATGCTCCTTGGTTGTGGAGGTCCCACTCCTCATCAAGCTCTAAGGAGAGATCATCAAGTATGTCTGGCAGTGACCATCGACCCACTGCAGGCCCAGGCACTGGTGAACCTTCCCCTCAGGGAGCCTCTAGAATCATCCTTCCAAGTACATCATTCCTGGAACAGAGTCTGAGTCTGGCACAGCTAAATGCTTTGTCTTCATCCCTGGATGATTCTACTGTGCCTGGCTCTTCCTCTCCTTCGATATCAGAGGATTTCAAGGCATACCAGGACCTTTTGCAGCATGTGACTCCTTCCCTGGGTATTCAAGCAGAGTTTCTGCAGGAGAATACCCATAAGTTTTTGGTGTCAGAGGGGTAGCTGTGTTAGTCTGGATCTGTAGAAGTGACAAAGGGTCCTGTGGCACCTTATAGACTAACAGAGGTATTGGAGCATAAGCTTTCGTGGGTGAATACCCACTTCGTCGGATGCAAGCAGTGGAAATGTCAAGGGGCAGATAAGTTTTACTTAAGTTTTCCATAAGTTTTTGGATATCGTGCGTGCATCCTTCTGCCTGTGGAGTGTCACCCTCCCTATTAATGATTGCTAATGGAGCCTGCTACAGTTCTTTGGAGAAGGTCTGCTTCAGTACCGCCTACTGCAAAGAGCTTGGAGAAACACCATTTTGTCCTGGTGCAAGCATTTGAAGGATTTTACTCTCGCCCAGCCCCAAATTCCCTGATCGCAACCACAGTGAACAATAGGACTCTGCAGGGCAGTTTTAAGGCCACTCTAAATGGATGGGTAGGAAGATTTACACCTTCTCTTCCTTGCAGATGTGCACTGCTAACTTGCAGGCATTGCTATCCAAATATGATTTTGTGAACTGGATGGCTATGTCTAAGTTTTCAGACCAGCTGCCCAAAGCCTCCAGGGAGGAATTTCGGGCACTTATCTCTTAAGGCTGCTTGATAGCTAAGACTTAATTGCAGTCTATGCTGGATGTCGCAGATACTTCGGGCAGAGTGATGGCCTTGGTGGTGACCATGAGAACGGCATCCTGGCTGCAGAATTTGGGCATTGATCCCGATGTGCAGCAGGCTGTAGAGGATTTGCCCTTTGACAGCCAAGTGCTTTTTTTGGACAAGACTCTGAATTCCTTCGAGGACTCCAGGGCTAACCTACAGTCCTTGGGGGTGTACATCTCGACAGTGCAGAGGCGCCACTACGGTGATCAGCAGAAGCAACAGCAGCAGTATCATCTGCAGCACATAGCTGGGCAGACTGTCCCTCCCTTGAGAGGGCAGGACTACCCCCAGAAAGAGGCATAGGTCCCAAAGGAGGAGGCATTCAGGTCCAGGGTTTGGCCAATCAACAAACTTTCCCCTGGTGCCCACAAAACACCCATTTTGACTCCTTTGTCGAGAGCAGTTCTCTAGCCATTGCTCCCTTTTCCCCAGCAAGACTGGATTGCTTTCACAATGCTTGATGCTCGATCACCACTGACAGCTGGGTCCTAAGCAATGTCAGATTGGACTATGCCATACAGTTCCTTTCCAACCCTCCTACCCATCTTCCTTCCGAGTCCCTCTTCACGGACCCCTCTGATTTGATTTGTCTTGGCGGAGTGCCATTTTCAGTACATGGTTCTTCCTTTCAGCCTCTCTTCTGCCCCTCATGTTTTTAGCACATGCATGGTTGTGGTGAGGATGTACCTCAGGAAGAAAGGAATCCACATCTTCCCGTAACTGGATGACCGGTTACTGAGGGACTTGTCCAGAGAGGAAGTCTTTTCTCACAACAACACTACACTGCCCTTACTTGACCGCCTGGGTCTCATCCTAAACACTGAGAAGTCAACTCTGGTTCCTGCTCAGAAAATGGAGTTCGTTGAGCCCCTAATAGACTCTACGAGTTTGAGAGCTTTTGGCAACTGACTGTTTTCAGGTGATTTACCACCTTTGCCTCAGTCTGCAGTCTCAGCCTTCCATGACACTTCGGATGTGCCTGGGGTTCTTGGGCCACATGTACACTTCCATGCAGGTGGTACAATTTCCAAGGTTGCTTCTTTGCTCCCATTGAATGTGGCACAGGACCGTTTACTGTCTGACTCTTCGCTCGTTGGACAGATTGGTCTGTCTCCCTCCACAGGTCCTGGACTCCTTCCAGTGATGGATGGTTCCAGAGAATGTTTGTTGGGGCATTCCCTTCATTCGGCCTTTACCAACCAGGTTCCTTGTCACCGACACTTCCATGATGAGCTGGGGAGCACATCTGGGGTTGCTGAAAGTTCAGGATCTATGGTCTGAGCAGGAGGCCTCACTGCATATCAACATGCTGGAGCTCCAGGCTGTCTACGATGCCTGTCACGTTTTTCTGGACCGTATCAGGAGATCAGTGGTTCACATACTTAATGACAATACCGCTATGATGTATTATGTGAACAGGCAAGGGGGAGCAAGCTCCAGGGTGCTCTGTCAAGGCCATAAGGTTGTGGCAGTTCTGTATTAAGGAGAGTATCACTCCCATAACTGATCACTTGCCCAGGGTACAGAATCATCTTGCAGACCATCTAATCAGGATTTTTCCCCCTGAGTTACAAGTGGTCCCTGAAGAAGTGTCCTCTGGGTCATCTTGACAGCCTTGGGCATTCCAGTGATTAACCTGTTTGCTACAAAGGACAACAAGAAATGTCGTCTGTTCTGCTCTCGCGGGGCCCTCAGTCTGGGCTCCCTTCTTCTTTCATATGGCTGGTGTAGAGCAGCAATTACAATTTCATCTGAAGTTGATTGAGCCAAATGGCTACATCAGGAGTAGCAGAATTTATTGCAGTAATGCCTCCTTCATATTTAAAAATTGGGCAGTATGTAGTGATATGTTCGATGGTCTGTTGTGGGCAACTACGCTTGCATGCCAAGAAGTCCTTGATTTTCCATTTGTGGATTAGATGTCCACATTTACTGTGGTTGGTTCAGATTTGGTTCAGAGTTGACCAAGATGACCATGGAAGGTCAAACCCAGGAACCTTCTGCATGGGATCTGGCACAAGATGCTGATTTTTTTATGTCTTGTTTAGCCCAATCTGCTTCCCAAGCCTCCTCCTGATTGTAGCTTGATTGCATGAAGCTAAATGAATGTTCCCAGAAAGGCTTGTGGGACTTAAGACATTGTGGGGGGCATTGTCAAGATCTTGGTGAACAGGAAGACATCTGTTTTCCTGGATTTGCTGAGCTTCGTGGAATGTCACTGCAGTTCAGCAAATTGGCGGGGGAGCGATGTTAGAACAGGTAGTCATGGTGTTGGAGTAGATCTAAGGGTTCCTGTAATGCACTGCATTACTATATTCAGCTGGGTGTCGAATGGCAAGGTAGCAAGATTCTTAAAAGGGCCCCTTCATCTCCATCCTCTGGTCTGAGGGCCGGTTTCTCTGTGGGACCTTAACCTGGTCCTAGTGGCTTTGATGGGACCTCCGTTTGAGCCCCTGACATCTTGTCCCCTTTTGCTTTTGTGTCAGAAGACTGCATTCCTGGTAGCGATAACATCAGCAAAGAGAGTGTGAGTGGCAGGCTCTGTTGGCAGAGCCTCCTTGTACACAATTCTCCAAGGACAAAGTGACTTTACTACCGCACCCAAAATTTTTGTCTAAAGTGGTTTCTCAGTTTCGTTTGAACCGGGCAGTTTATTTACTTGTGTTCTCGGAGGAGCAATGTTTCTGTGCAATAGCTGTCAGTCAGTACCTACCCTTGTGTCTGAACAGACTAAACTGTTTCATCCTTCACCTTGTCTGTTTGTGTCATATGCAGATTGCATGAAGGAACAAGGGGTTTCCTCACAGATGATCTCTAAATGAATGACGTTCTGTATCAAGACTGTATATGAAATCGCTTCAGTTGTACCCCTCAGCAGGTGTGAGCTCATTCTACAAGAGCGCAAGCAATGTCAATAGCATTCTTCAGTGACATCTCCATATTGGACATTTGCAGACTGCTATGCGGTCATCGACATGTATGTTTACAAACTATTATGCCATTGCCACATCATCAACCGCAGATGCAAGTTTTGGTAGGGCGGTCCTGCAATCCTTTTTTAGGTAGACTTTGAGCCTCAGCTCCTGGGGTTGGTAGTGTTTGTGAGTCACCTAAGTGGAATATGTGGCTGCATCTACTTGAAGAAGAAGAAATGGTTGCTTACTGTAATGATGGCTCTTCAAGATGTGATGTAGACGTGTATTCCACAACCCACCCTCCATTCGCTCTACATTGGAGTCTGGTCTCTGGGCATTTGGTGCAAAGAAACTGAGGGAGGTCAAGGCGCTGCCACCTCATGTAGCCAGAAGAGGGGCTATGTGCACGAGGCGCAAGCGCCACCACCTACAGATACTGCTAGGAAAAATTCTCTGGCTCCGCAGCACTAAGTACAGACTACACACTTGCATCACGTCTTGAAGAACCAGTTACAGTCAGTAACGGTTTCTTCTTTCACATCCTAAAATGGCCTATGTCCCCTGTGGTCTGTAATTGTCATTCTTTCCTATTCCTAGTGCTCGGACCTGAGCGTGACTAGTGCTGGAATAGGGCTAGGTTCTGGGTACAGCTTGATCCCTCACTACAAAGCGGATAGCTCTGGCTGTGCTCTGCTCCAGTCTTTCCCCAGCTCGGGGCCGGGCACTGCAGCCCTAACATGTCATGCGCTCTTGGCGCCTCTGATCCTTGCCGGTAGTTATCGTTGTTGGTGAGCTGGGAAGCAGTTGAGATTTATATGCTGGTGTTTTGACTCCAGGCCATGGGTGCAACTGACGCACTGGCTCCCACACCTGGGGAGGTGCACCTCTGCTTCTGTTCTGCTGATGTCTGCTTCTGAGCTGTCTCTCCTATCCCCAGGCTTGGGCCTGACTGAAATGCAAGCCAAGCAAGCAGCTGTTTGGGGTCCCCTACCACATCCTCCATAAGGGGGAGAACAACTCATTGCTAGTCCTCCTCCATCTCCTCCCCCGGTCAAGGGAAAGAACTCTCAGACCATTCCCCACCACCTTCCTGGTGTTTTGAGGGGAGCATGTTCTAAGGCTTCCCCTATTGAGGATCATCCTCCATTTTTTTTATCCCAGCGAGCAGCGTTGTGCTTACTGGGACACAGACAGCAGAGCAGTTGCCATGCAAAGGGTTAATTCTGTGCAGCAGCTTGCTCTGTGCTGCAGGACTGGTGTTTAGCAGCTTGCTCCAGTTGGCTTCTTTCCCAGAATGCTTTGGAAAAGCACTGACCTCTGACCCCCAGTACAAACTGAGCCCAGCACGTGGGAGGGAGAAATTACTCCCAGACCTTCAGGCTCCAGAGTTTACAAGCTGCCTGCAATAAAGCAGCCATTTTTCCCCGACAGTCACTAAATCTCCTCTTTTAGTTCCACTGCTAACCCCAGCCCCACCCCGCCCCCCTCCAATCCCAAATTATTTTTCCTGGAACTTCTCCTCCAAAGGGGACACCAACCCAGTAGCCCAAGGGCTTGTAGCTCTGCAGATCTTCAGGGCTGCTGGTTCTAAGCTGTGAACCATGTATCTCATTGTGGAAGATTTTGTTAGACTTGGCGGTCAGCCTCTTGTTGACTCGTCCGGCTGCTTTCTGTATAGTGCTGTGCTCACTGGGATGCCTGCGTGCTTTGTCAGGGCTTCTCCAGAATGGTTGCTCCAGAGAGTGTCTGCACCTACCAGTTTTCTCCTCGATCCCTACCCAGTGTGTGCACATGTAGAATCCTGTGCTTGCTCTAACTATGGACTGAGACTCCTCCCAAAACATGGAGGCGTGAGGATCAGTGCTTGTGTTGCAGAAGTACCTTGATAGAGAGGAGCATTGTCTACAACAGCCCACAAAATGCCAATTGAAAGGGCTGGGTTACAGTAGCTCATTGAGTGGCAATAGTGGTCATATCAGGAAATAGGGAGTCAGGACTCCTGGGTTCCATTCCTGGCTCTGCCACTGACTTGTGCAATTCCTTAGCTTCTCTGTACCTCAATTTTATCATCTACAAATGGGAATAAAAATACAGTGGCCACACTTAACTCTTTCCAATTCCTTAGGTAATGCATCTCCCTCCACATTCCCTGCAGTGAGTCTAGAATTAATTTCCAGCCAAACTGGCCACTTACTGTGAATTACTGCTGTGCAGGAGACTTCACCAACTAGTATTTGTAAAGCATGCAATCTGTGCACAAGAAATCAGGGAGGTGCCAGCTGGTGCTTTTTCCCTTATGACTTCACTGATAGCTCCAGGTGAGACTGTAAGCTGTGTGTTGTCTGGTACTGCGCTGAGTACATCAGTGCTTAGCATTGCTGTACAGGTAGTTCCTGCAGCAGAGGGTGTGGGGAGTTATTCATGTTTGAACGGCACTTAGAGAACACTGTGCACTCATTATGAAAGGCTGCCCTGCCATGGGCACTACAGGATCCAGATAAATAAAACTAGAAGTCAATATTTAAAAACCATTACTTCCCTGCTCCTACAGCTTCTTATATGCAGATTCCTCAGACAGACTGTGGGTCTCCCTGAAGGTGGAGAAACACCCGCAGTGTGCAAGTTTTGGAGCTGCAGACCTGGGACCTGTGGATCATTGCATTGGCAAGAAAGAAACCAAGTCATTCTCACTTCTAGACACATGCACAAAGCCAAACACACTTCTCAGGAACAGCTCTCCCACTGCATATTGCTTTGGCTTGGCTATTTTTCCATTATAAGAAAAACATTACCAGGGTTAGGGGAGCAAGTATCAAACAAGTAGTACTTTCTCCCAGGCTTTTTCAGGATCTTGAGGGATCTGCAGAGGGAGCAGACCTTAGTTTAGCCTTGGGCTTTTATTTTACTTATTTTCAAACCAAGGCATTTTCAGAGGGCAGTGTGGTGGCCGGAGACCTGTGCTGTGCTGCCTGAGACCCTACTGACAAAGTGTGATAGAGAAACCATTTTCCTAAATACATATTGGGCTGGTCTAGAATCCATTTGCAGTCAACAAAAAAGCACATTCATCTGAATCCCCTGCTCTCCCCTCTCTGAGAGCTGGGTTTTGTTTTTAAATCTATATGGCAGGAGACCAAACTGGCTGAGTCAGTCGGCTGGCTGGCCACCAGAAATAAAAATGTGGTTTCTGTCCCCTCCTTCCTTCTCCCCTCAGTATTTTTTTTCTTCTTCTTCACTTAGCGACAGTTTCATGTATTCATAACAAACCTCTTTCTGCCTCACTCCTTCTCAGGACTGGGACCAGTGGAAGCTGGTTTTTGTTCTGAGAATCAGTCTAAAAGGAAAAGGTGCTATGTGGCAGCTTGTTTTTGTTGCACTCTCTCTAACCCACAGTGATGGAGTTTCTGAAGTGGTGGGAGGCTGTGAGCTGAACTCCCGGCCCCAAAGGGACTCTGGACATTTCAAATTCTAAAACTAATGCGCTGCACTGTTCTAGAACCTTATCTGCCAGTCTCCAATTGTGCAGCTTGGGGTGCCTCTCCACACCCATGTGAGGCAGCTATTACCCCCATTTTACTGACAGTTAATGGAGGCACAGAGAGGTTGCCTGAGGCCACACTAGCTGGTTGGTGTTAATCCCTTTCTTCCTGTTGTACCACAGGAGGTCCCCTGGCATGGGGTTGCTACACCAGCCACAGGGCAGGTGTTTGGGGAATGAGAAGAGGTGAGAGGTGAAAACTGTGATTTCTAAATGTTTACAGTGCAAGTGTTCTGAATGGCACAGAACTGGGGAGTCTGTTCGAAAAGAAACTTGGGGTCAGTGTTCACACTTGGGTGTCCAAAATTAGCAGCCTAAAATACATGAGGCCTGATTTTCAGGGGTCCTGCATACCTACCACTTGTTCCAAGTGGCTGAATGGCAGGCGTGGATGCTTAGCACTTCGGAAAATCAACCATTTGCTTCTGGAGGTGCCTGGCTTTGGGCATGTTAGTGTGAAACTCTTCTGACCTTGATGTCCCTGTGCCTGGCTTTCCCCGCCAAAGCTGAGTTTTGCATCTGGATGGCAGAGGGGAGAGTTCACGTGCCGGTGGCTGTCCACCTGGTCAGTGGGTGGGGCTCAGTGGCAGTGCTTGTGTCTATGCCTACCCATCCTTGAGGTGCTGCGAGGAGCCATTAGTTAATGTTTGTGTACTGGGAAGCACTCCGAATACTAGGTGTTATTACTGTCTCCCACAGAGGTGAGATTGCATCACTCTCTCCCAGGCCATCGTGCCAACTCCCAGGGCAAAGTACATGAATCTGAGACATGCGCACACACACACCCAGCTCGTCCGGGGGTGGGGGGTGCGCATTTTGGGTTGTATGTGAACAGCAGCAGGAGGGTTTAAGAGCCTCTTCCTGCTACTGATGGCGTTCATAGATCTCCCCTGGGGTCTGCTAATTACCAGGGGAGAGCACCCAGCTTTGGAAGTGCAGCTTTCCCCCAGGGCTTTCAGAAAGGCTGCCAGCCTCTGCACTTGTTGCATGCCCCCACGTTCCCTCAGAGGAGCATTCCTGCCCAAAAGGTTGCTGTTCTAGTAGGAATGGCTCTAGGCCTCAGGCTGGTTGGGTCAGACGTGCACAGCCTGCTGATGGCTTGGAGGGAGCTACCTCCTATAGGTCCCAAAATCCCACACGTCTCTCCTGCTTCTCTGGCACCCTAGGGGAAAGATTCCACCTTTGGCTCACTTTAGGGAGGAATAGTAACATTCAGGATGGGGCTTTAGAGCAGTGGTGGGCAACCCACGGGCTGCATGTGGCCCATCAGGGTAAGCCTATTGCGGGCCGCAAGACATTTTGCGGATGTTGACCGTCCGCAAGCATGGCCCCCCGCAGCTCCCGGATGCCTGGATGGGGTGCTGGAAGGCAGTGCTTTGACCTTCTGTAGCTTGCAGGGAGAGGGTGCTCAGGTCCTGTCCTCATTGACCCAGTCACTAATCCACCCAAACTGGAGATGCCCTTTGAAAATAACAAGGCAGCTCTTGGATGCTCTCTGATTGCAGTGGAGTTTTGGGTTTGATTCTGGGACTTGCCCACTCTTGTGTGGCTCTGTTGGGGAGGCTCCCTGTGCTGAGTAACTAGCCAGGACACTTCTGATCACTTTGGAAATTTCTTAACAAGTCACAGTCCCTTCTCTTTTCTGTGTGTCTTGCCGGAGGAGGCGCCAGCCAGGCCCATGTGCCAACATGATTGTGTGTCAAGTATCAGAGGGGTAGCCGTGTTAGTCTGGATCTGTAGAAGTGACAAAGAGTTCTGTAGCACCTTATAGACTAACAGACGTATTGGAGCATAAGCTTTCGTGGGTGAATACATCTGAAGAAGTGGGTATTCACCCACGAAAGCTTATCCTCCAATACGTCTGTTAGTCTATAAGGTGCCACAGAACTCTTTGTCGCTTCTACATGATTGTGTGTGTGCATGCAGTGGACTGTGGCAAATGGGAATGGAGAAGCACTCTAGTGATCTGAGTGTCCACGTGGAGTGAACAGTTGCAGCAGGGAGGGGAGTGTGATTTCCTTTTCAGAGCATGGAGCCAGGACAGTCTCTCGCCCTGGGCCAACATGCTCTGGCCATGTAAATATTCCTACCCTCACCACCCAGCTACATCTAAACATGGGGAAAAGCAGGGTGCATGTGAGGGAGGGAGCATTTGGTTCCTTGTGGGCTGTGGTTTGGCTGTTGCTGGTTTGGCTCTTGCCTGTCTAACTTTAGTAGTGCTTCTGTGGGCAGCCCAGTGATATGTTCCGGGGTAGTGGGGAGACAGTGGGTGGCATTGAAGCAGGTGACTGACATTTCTTGTTGCTGCCAAGTCAGCTCCTTGCTACACTGAGTGTTCATGGCTGCCCTACGTCTCCATTTTTCACCCTGTGCTGTACCAAGAGCGATGTTGCGTGCAATCAGACTCCCATTGGGGTACACAGGAATTGTGGTGCACAGCACCTCACAGTAGCAATGCTTATTTAACAAGCCAAGGAGACTCCTTGGGGTGAGATTAATTTTCGAATGCAAATTGGCCAGTCGGTTTCTGAGGCAGATTTTCTTCATTTGTGTGTTTGGATTTTATTATTACAAATGCTTCAGCCTTACTCTGGCTTCTGTGTGCTTGAGTGCGGGGCCTGCATAAATGCAAGGAGCTGGTTGGCTGCTGTGAGCCATGTGGGTATTTGAGGATATTCACACTGGTCTGAACTAGTTTGCTGCTTTCTCACGTAATATATCACCACTCAATTGCAATCCGTACTTCCAAGGCAAGGAAGGAGAGAAATTGATTTACTGTTTTTATTTTAGCAGAAGAGGATGTGATGGGCTAAGAAATGAAAAAGGGGAAATAAATCCTCTTGTAAAGAGAATGGACTGTAGTATATTTCACTCCATTGAAATGAAGTGAACTTAAGACGTGTAAAGAAGGTTGGGAATGCAATGAAGAGAAGTTGCTGGGGGCTCTCATAGGTCTAAGCCGTAGCTTTCACCTCAGCCCCCTGCCCTGCACAAGGGAAGCTGGACACTAGGGAAATGGCTCTCCTCGTCCCTAAAGGTGACATAAACCATTTTCCTATTTTGATTCAGTGGCCATGGCCTGTGTGCACTATGCAGTGTTCTTCTTTGAGTGGTTGTTCTTGTCAATTCTAGTCAGGTGTGTGCATGCGCACGTGCACGTTAGCTGGAAGATTTTTTCCCATAGCAGAATCCGTCGGGTCGGTCCGGGCGCTCCCTGGAGTCGCACCTTCATGGTGCTCAATATAGAGCCCTGCTGACCCGCCACCTCCTCAGTTCCTTCTTAGCGCCAGTGATGGTAGGCTGGAACTTCCCGTAGCCCTTGCTTTAGAAAGCGCGTTCAACTCCAGTTGTTTGTATATAGTTGTTTTATCTTAGTGATTACAGTTTTGGGGGTCTCCACCCACCCTCCAACTCCCCGGAGGTGTGGTATGCCACGGTCCCCGGTGTTTAAAAACTGTGTGGTCATGCCACAGTGTGATCCACACTTCCCCGTGTTTACAATGCCTAGGGCGGGTCACCAAAAGGATCGCTGTAAGATCTGCTGCGGGTTCTGCCCTAGAACTCTGAAAGAAAGAGCAGTGGCTTAAAGTGATCCTCATGGAGGCAGCTCTACATCCACATTCAGACCCGGGCTCAGGGGACCCGGCTCCTAACACTTCCTCGTTGATGCGAAGTGCCCCAGCGCCGTCATTGAGTTTGGGGCAGAGAAAGGACTCGTCCCGGGATGCTCGGTGCCGGCATGGCACTTCCCGAGGCCCAGCGGAGAGCAGTCACCAATCTCACTTGCCCATTAGCGTCGTGTTGACTCCTGCCCAGGCAAGGCAGTTGAGTCCATGCCCGCCACGTTTACTGGTCCCTCTGTGGGCTAGCAGCTGTCGGTTCCTTTGACGCTGGAAGCTTTCAAAGCTGCTCGGGATCTGCTGCGCCTTACGGCACCGTTCTCTACCCATAGGAGGGAGGAACCTCCGGCACTGTCAATCCCATCCCTCCCCCAGGTGCAGTCGAGGGAAGCCAGCAATGATGTCCAGGCATTCCCGCTCTACACGTCCTTCGGCACCGGCCCACTTGGACAGAGAGCTTAGTCGCTCCCCAAGCTCTTGACGCTCGAGGCACTGAAGCTTGGCTCCCCCACAGTCTTCAGTCTCCGAGACCTCAGAGTCTGACTCCTACCGCTCTCAGAGGAGTGGAAGTCGATGATCGAGGTCTGGGGGGGGGGAGAGGCAAGAACTCCAGGCGTGGCCACCACAGTGGCCATTCTCGACCCCCTGGGACTTTCACCAAAGCCAGGGAGGGATCCAAGGGCCATGTTTGTCCCACTGTCAACCACGCAGCTCGCCTCGGTGCCTATCCACATGCCAACGGCATCGATTGCAGCGCCATCGCCGGCACCGGTGACTCTTTTGACCTCTGCGCCGGCGCAGACAGCATTTTTGGCACCGATGACGACCTTGGCACCGATAGCAGCACAGCCAACAGCCCCGCCACCTTTGTCAGCTCAGGCAGCTGGTTTGGCACCAGCTCCACCAGTGTCTCCGGTGCCCATACCAACTCTGAGTTCACCATTGACAGCCCGGTGCCAACAGGCGCTCCATCAGCACTGACATTCCCCCAAGAGTCGCAGGACCCCATAGGAGCTGATGGCAGGGAGCATCCGCTGCTTATCGGGGCTTCCTCCTCGTCCTCTCTGGATGAGGCATTGGCAGGCACATCCAGAGTCCCAGCGCTTGAAGACAATATGGTGCTACGACAGTTGCTGCGAAGGGCTGCTCAGGTCTGGGCATTAAGGCTGAGGAGATGATCGAGAAGGCTGATCCCATGGTGGATATCCTTGCCCCCTCAGGCCCTTCTTCTATTGCCCTACCACTGATTAAAACTATTGTGGAGACCACCAAGACCCTGTGGCAGATCACAGATTCCTTGCCGCCCACTGCCAAGTGCAACGAGAGGTGTTATTTCGTGCCTTCCAAGGGGTACGAACATTTGTATTCCCACCCACCTCCCAACTCTCGTCGTGGATGTTGCTAATCAGCGTGAGTGGCAGGGTTTCCAGGGGCCCTCCCCTAAAAACGGAGGCTAAGCAACTCGACCTTGTCAGGAGAAACGTCTACTCTATAGGGGGTCTTCAGCGACATTTGTCAAATCAGCAGGCCATCATTTTATAACACCTGTGCGGCAATGGCCAAATTTGCAGAGCTCCTCCCTTCAGACTCCCAAGTCAAGTTCTTGGCCTTGGTGGAGGAGGGAAAGCTCCTCCCGTGCTTCCCTCCAGGCCATGTTGGACAGTGCTGATTCCGCCAGTTGGGTCATGGCTATTGGGGTGGCCATGAGAAGGAGCTCCTGACTCCAAGTCTCAGGGCTCCCTTATGAGATCCAACAGACCATTCAGAACCTCCCATTGAGGGAGTGACTCTTTTCTCTGAAAAGACAGACAAGAGCCTGCATAGCCTGAAAGACTCACGAGCCACCCTCAGGTCTTTGGGCCTGCACACTCCTGCCACACAGTTGAAACGGTTCTCGGAGGAGGAACAGGAGTGGCAAGAAAAGACAACACTCGTACTCAGGCCACGGCTCTGGCCAACCCAAACCACCTTCCAGCCCCAAACCAGCCTTTTGAAGGTGCAGTCAAGGATGGCACACCAGAACAGAAACTGGATCTACCCCGCCTTACCTTTTCCTCCCGACTGTCCCCTTTCTACCGTGCATGGTCCCGTATCACTTCGGACCACTGAGTGCTCTGCACAGTAGAGAAGGGATACTCCATCCAATTCTGTGCCCTCCCGCCCTTGCACCCTCCTTCCCCATCCCTCTTCAGGAACCCTTCTCACGAGCAGCTCCTTATCCAGGAGATGCAGTCGCTCCTATCTCTAGGGTCAATGGAGGAGGTTCCTCAGGAGCACAGGGGTGAGAGCTTTTATTCCCAGTATTTCCTAGTACTGAAAGCCAAAGGCTGCCTCAGGCCTATCTTGGACCTGCAAGAACTCAACAAGTTCGTGAAGAAACTCAGGTTCCGCCTGGTCTCCTTGGCCTCCATCATCCCCTCACTGGATCCAGCAGACTGGTATGCCGCCCTTGACTTGAAGGATGCATATTTTCATATCGCAATCAGTCAGCCCCACAGGAAATACCTCAGGTTTGTGGTCAAGTACCCACCACCAATTTACCATCCTCCTATTCGGCCTGTCAGCAGCACCTCAAGTCTTCACCAAGTGCATGGCAGTCGCCACTGCATTCTTGCGCAGGCACCAGGTACAGGTGTTTCCGTACCTCGACGACTGGCTGATCAGAGGCTGCACCAGGACCCAAGTGGAAGCTCAGGTCAGATTCATCAGAGCCACCTTCGACAACCTGGGTCTCCTTCTTAAAAAAAAAGCAAAATCGACTCTGTCCCCCATCCAGAGGATAGAGTTCATAAGGGTAGTACTGGACTCGACCCAAGCCAGGGCATACCTGTCAGAAGCAAGGTTTCAGGCCCTGACTGATATAATTCGAGCCCTCAGTTTCCCACCACCACAGCGAGAAACTGCCTGAAGCTGTACACTCCTCTCCCCTGTGCCAGGAAGTCCTCATGCTGTGGGACTTAGGTGTAGAACATTCAATACACCTGCAAGCGTTGTACTTCCCTGGGTGCAGAACAAGCTGGCGGACCACCTCAGCAGGTCGTTTCACAGCCACAAGTGGTCCCTTTGCCCGGACGTCACGATTTCAATCTTCCAGAGGTGGGCCTTTCCCCAGATAGACCTATTCGCCACGTGACACGACAGGAAGTGCCAGCAGTTCTGCTCCTTCCAAAATCACAGCCCAGGCTCCAGCGCAGACGCGTTCTTCCTCCACTGGGGAGGCTGTCTCCTATACGCCTTTCCGCCCATACCCCTCGTTCACAAGGTACTTCTCAAGATCCAGAGGGAACAAGCTCAGGTCATATTGATAGCACCAGCCTGGCCCTATCAGCACTGGTACACATCTCTCCTAGACATGTCCGTGGAAGCCCCGATCGCCCTGCCGCTCTTCCCGGACCACCTGACACAAGATCATGGCTGACTTAAACATTTGAACCTCGAGTCGCTTCACCTCACGGCATAGAAGCTCCATGGTTGAACCCAATGGAGCTTTCCTGTTCAGACCAGGTTAGACAGGTCCTCGTTGGCAGCAGAAAACCCTCTACGAGAGCCACATACCTTGCCAAGTGGAAGAGATTTTCAATCTGGTCAGCACAGTGCCATTCGTCCCCGATGCTGGCCTCGGTGCCGCTTACTCTGGACTACGTTCTCCATCTGAAAGAGCAAGGGCTTTCGTTGTCATCAATAAGAGTGCACTTAGCCGTCATCTCGGCCTTCCACCCTGGCACAAAGGGCCGCTCTGTGTTTGCTAACCCTGTGGTCTGCTGGTTTTTTAAAGGGCTCAACAGGCTAGCCGCTATACCCTAACATCTGTCAGCCTGTCCCTGCCTGGGACCTCAACCTGGTCCTTTCTAGGCTCATGGGACCCCTCTTTGAACTGTTATCGACATGCTCCCTGCTCTACCTCTCTTACAAAGTGGTGTTCCTAGTAGCGATAACCTAGGCCAAGAGCCTCCCTACACCGTGTTCTATAAGGACAAGGTTCAGCGCAGGCCTCACCCTACTTTCCTCCCGAAGGTTGTGTTGCAGTTTCACATCAACCAGGACATCTTTCCCCCCGGTGTTCTACCCTAATTCTCGTTCCAGTGGCCATGAGCAGAGACTACACTCTCTGGATGTCTGCAGGGCACTGGTCTTTTACATTGAGAGAATGAAGCCGTTCAGAAAATCAGTCATTATTCGTGTCAGTGGTAGACAGAATGAAAGGACTGCCTGTGTTGTCACAATGAAGTTCTTCATGGATAGCGCCCTGTATTTGTGAGTGCTACAACCTCACAGGTGTTCCTGCACCTTCAATAGCTGCGCACTCCACCAGGGCGCAGGCTTCGTCAACAGCGTTCCTGGCTCAGGTTCCCACTCAGGAAATCTGCAGGGTGGCGACGTGGTCCTCCATCCATGCTTTCACCGCACACGGTGTGGCCTTTGGACAAGCAGTGCTCCAATCAGTGGACAACTGCAACCCTGCCTCCTGAACTTGGACTTGAGTCACCTGATTGGAATTGACATGAGCAAGCACTTGAAGAAAAAACGGTTACTCACCTTCTCGTAACTGTTGTTCTTCAAGATGTGTTGTTCATATCCATTCCAATACCCACTCTCCTACTCCTCTGGTGGAGTAGCCGGCAAGAAGGAACTGAGGGGGTGGCGGGTTGGCAGGGCTCTATATTGAGCACCATGAGGGCGTGACTCCAGAAGGCGGCCGGACCGACCCGGCGGATGCTGCTATGGGAAAAATCTTCCAGCTACTGTGCACATGCACGCACACACCTGGTTGGAATGGACATGAACAACACCTCTCAAACAACAACAGTTACGAGAAGGTGAGTAACTTTTTTTTTTTTTTTTTAACCATGGCTGAGCATTGCTGTAAACATGTTGTAGCGTAGGCAAGGCTAGAGTTTGCTCAGGAACTGGGATAACCTGCTGGGGGTGAACAGTGGAGGAGGCGGGAGGGCAAGTGATGCAGGTGACACCTGGAATGTGTTGGCAGAGCTTTGTGGAGACTCTAGGACTGGAATCACACAGGGTAGTGGAGATCAAGAGTGAGGGGTATTGGCAGAGCTGTGAAGGGCCTGGACCCCTGGAGCTGGGACAGTAGGAGGTGAGAATCCACTAGCACAGCTGCTTGGGGAAATATATACTGTACTGCACCTGCTTGTGCCTAGCCCTGGGCCCCTGCTACCTTCTGTTTTGTTTCGGTCTCTAAGACACAGTTCCTCCGGCTTTGGAAGGTGTAGGGAGAAAGAAAGGTTAATGCCTGTGGCCGTATGTCTCTGTGGTCAGAAAGCCCAGTCCTGTCTAGCGCCAGATTTCCTTAAACATATTTAATGGTCTTCAAATAATTCCCCTTTTTATCAATACCTGAAAAGGCCCCCTAACAGAGTGTGGCTAATCTGCTAATCCGATACATTCTGCAACCAATGAGATGAATTGATCTTCTCTCCAGGGTGTTATGACTGCTGGCCCAAGATGCATTGGCAGAGCTGTGTGGTGTGGGATCGTGTCTGTAGTATGCCTGGCAATGCTCAGTGCCTTTAGTTTGTTGTTTTCCTAAACACCAAAGTCCCCCAATGAACAAAATTTTGGATTTTTTTTTTAATTGCATCTGGCTGCAGAAATCCACCCCTCAGTGTTGTGTTAGTGACTCACTGAGCTTACATCAGTAGAGCCTGGGGGAGAAGGTGAACCGGGGGCCAGGAGCTCTGTTAAGGACTGGAGGCGGAGACATTAATTAAGTCAGAATGACCTGCAGGTTGCTCAGACACATCACAGTGCTTTAGAAGTGTAGACCAACAGTTCCAGCCCTGGGCACCTAATGCTTCTGACTTCAGTGGGAGCTGTGTGTACTCAAGCTCTGAGAACTGGCACCTTTATCTGGGTGCTTAATAGGAGGCACCCCAGTGTGAAAACTGCAGTCTGCTGGCTTTGGTGCAAACGTGAGCTTGGCTAGTCACAGCGCTGAGAATGCATGTTCAACATGATAATTACAATAATTACTGACGTTGGCAGTAACCCCAGAGATTGTTCTGAAAACCAGCTTCCTCCTCCACTATTCCTGTGTTTTACTTTTTGCCATTCTCTTGGAAGATTGGTTAGTTCCATGATTTTCTGGTCAGTTTCCCTTTCTGGCTCTCCTATCCTAGTCTTGTGCTGCAATGGTTGGGTTACAAATGCTGCAGAAATCTTTAAATCCCAGTCATTCTTCCTGAAATGAAGGAAAAGAACCATGAACATGGATTTGTTATTGGCAGGGTTATTTAAACCCCTCCACCCAAACCTCTCCCGCCCCCAACCAAACTGAAATCCCTTCTAAACTTCATGGCAATCAGTCCCCCTTTGACATTTTGCACTGTAAGCAGTTGTTGCACTGCCTGATCCACTCTTTTCCACAGGGCACACACTGCTTTGTGGCCACACTACAGCTGTTTGTGATGTTCTTCCATCCTAGCAATTGTTTTGAATGGTGAGGGAGTGGGAGGTGGAAGCGTCCCTGAGGGACTATTTAACTTCCACACCTGCCTTCATGTTTCTCCCCAGGCAGGTGACCGGAGCTTGGCACAGCCTGTTTCTAACGTAATCACCAGGAAAGACGTTTGTAACAAGGTCTGACCCATGGGCAAACTTTAAAACAAACACAAACAAACTCCTGCATCCAATCGATACCTGGATCAATGGGTTATTTTTTTTCTCTCTCAGGGAAGATTCTAGGACTGTGTTGACTCGGTCTGTCGAGGTAGCTGTGCTTGTGTGGCTATTTCCCAGCATATCCCCCGGCCAGAAGGCTGAAACTTAAGGGCCAGAATTTCAAATGCTTAGTGCCCACAATTGGGGCCAGAGTTTGGGTGCATGTTGGATGTTAGGTTCTTGGGGAAAATCTGGTCCGTAATGTCCGTTGCTGGATCCCATGTTTATCTGGTCCTGTCTTGGGCATATAAAAAACTTGAAGGTGAGTGAGACCACTCAGTTTTAGAGCTAGAGGAGTCCTTTCAGGGGGCGGGCAATGGGAAGAAGTGTGTGTGTGTGTGGGGGGTGTTCCTGAGCTTTTGGGCAGCCTGTAAATTTGGATCTGGGCCTTGTTCTACTTTGAATCTACTTCTGCTCCTTCTGCTACTACTGTCCCCCTGATTCTGTAGGGCCAAGTAACACATTAGTGCAGTGGCTGTTAAGCCTGTGAAGCATGTGGCAAATCCCATGGGAAGTTGTGGGATAATGTATTTTCTACTATTTGACCATCCCTGGCAGTCATTTTCATCTCTTTTAAAACGTGTTAAATGGAAAGCTGATTGACAGCATGTTGTAGTGAAATGCAGTGTCCCCGGGCTGGAGGGGTGGCAGCATCCTCCATAGCTAGTAAATTTAGTCCTGTTACATCTTGGTAATAAAGAGCTAGAAAAGATTCCCCCAGGTTGTATAACCCAGCACACTTCCCAGACACCACAACAGTGTGTCTGAAAGGCAGGTCCAGTCCCACATGTGCTGTGCTGTGGCTGATCCACTCTATGGTGCTACTTGTGACCAAGGTTGCTATCCTGGAGATCCCTTCTGGGGCCATAATCTGAATAAAAGAGAAGACTGAGAGGGGACAGGATAGCGGTCTTCAGGTATCTAAAAGGGTGTCATAAGGAGGAGGGAGAAAACTTGTTCATCTTAGCCTCTAAGGATAGAACAAGAAGCAATGGGCTTAAACTGCAGCAAGGGAGGTTTAGGTTGGACATTAGGAAAAAGTTCCTAACTGTCAGGGTGGTTAAACAGTTGAATAAACTGCCCAGGGCGGTTGTGGAATCTCCATCTCTGGAGATATTTAAGAGTAGGTTAGATAAAGTCTATCAGGGATGGTCTAGACAGTATTTGGTCCTGCCATGAGGGCAGGGGGCTGGACTCGATGACCTCTCGAAGTCCCTTCCAGCCCTAGAATCTATGAATCTAAAAGAGGAACCCTCAGGCCCCGTGACCCGATCCCCTACCCTGCTGCTTTTGTAGTTTCACTGTATATGACCCTGGCCAAATTGTTGGGGAAGACATCTTCAACCTGGAGATGGCTGGAAGCAAAATCTGAGTATTCGCTAATCCTTGATTAGCCTTTCACTATGAAGAAATGGGCTCCTGCTGACTGGCCTTCATTTTTCCCTTCAGTGCTTTGTGGCCAAGTGCTCTGTGTTTTTATCCTGGGGTGTTGGGTTAGCCAAGAGCAAGGCATGGCATGGTCTTGTTATGGTCCCTCAATGTGAATTCTGGTCAGGGTGATTTTTTTTTAACCTGGAGATTAAACTTGTTTAAAATGAGACTGGAAAAAAAGTCTCCTTAGGAGCAAGGAGGGGGTCATTCCAAAACACAGGCCCTAGCCGGGCTGCAAGCACAGCTGCACGGAGTCTTCTTAACCAGCATGGGTTGGGGAGGAACTGTCTGGCCTCTGGCAGAGCCATGTGACAAGCTAGTGGAGGGTGTTTAGAAAGGAAACATGGGCTTGTGGTAAGGCAGTGGGCTGGAACTCAGGAGATCTCTAGTCAGTTTCCAGCTCCACTGAAAATCCTGTCTGACCTCAGGCAAGTTGCTGAATCTCTCTGTGCTGCTGCCCCTTTAGTAGAATGGGTTTAGTAACTCAGGGGGTTGTGAAGGTAAATCCCCTGATATTTATGAGGCTCAGACACTACAGTTGAGGGGGCTGTATGAAGTCCCTAAAGAGAGAGAGAGGACCCGACAGAGTGTGTGGGAGTTCGATCCGGTGCAATGTGCGTAATACAAGACTTGCTTCCATAATCTATGTCCGCATTGGTTGGGGAAACCCTGCAGCCACCAGCCATGCCTGAGTGTGATGTGCTGTGGTGGTAGCTAGCATGGCTCTGGATGCAGCCCTACCACGATAGGACCTCAGTCACCTTTCTAGCCAGGTTCTGATGTCCAAGACTGATTCTGTTGAGTTTACAGGGCTTGGCAGCCAGGAGACAGAATACCCTAGATACCTCCCCCTCCACCCCCATTTTGGTGAATGGAACCCCCATGTACTCACTGCCTGCACTCATTGTCTGGGTGGGCCCTTGTGAGGGCTTGGGCACAGTAGGAGGGTATAAGGCTCTCTCAGAAGTATCCAGGTAATGCTCAAAATGAACAGTGGCTGTTTACCTGACTGCCATGGCAGTGTAGCTTCAACAGGAGGGAAAGTGATACAAAGAAGACTTCAGCCTGGGTCTCTGGTTTCTACCATGCCTCCCCTTGCCACGAGAGAATGCAGCATGGCAAGAGTTACACATTCCCCATGGGCCTCTTCTGCATACAGACAGACATGCTTATGTGGGCACATTCACGTCCACACATGCTGGTGTGGGCACGCTCACACATGCACATTCATGTGCACGCAAATACACACTCCCACTGGCATGGGCATGCTTGTACAGGTTCACACAGATATGCTCAAGCAGGCATTCCCAATTTCCCATGCATACAGACTCCCACTGACATGGGTACACTTGCTCACTCACATGCTTGAGCAGTCTTGGTCACATGCACATGGATGCAAGCTCACGCTGGCGCAGGCGCGCACACAATGACACGCTCAGGCACGCGGCAGAGCTAAGCCACAGCTCTGGTCTATTTTTGGGAGGACTCCTAAGAGTTTGGAAGTATTTCAGATGTTACAATCTTAGAGGGGGGAATGCAAGAACAGATGGCTGGAGGGTTCAGAGCAGCAGCCCTGCTGGGAACTGATATTTATAGGTGGATTTAACCCCTGTGTGGTCTTTGGAACCACCTTTAAAGTCACAGGCACAGAATCTCTTTCCCAGAAGTGAGCTGCCAGGACCCACACAACGGAACCAAATCCAAATCTGGGTAGTCCTTTCCCTTCTGTCTCTGCGAGTCACACTGCTGTCCAGATGAATTAGTGAGCCAGATTGGAATTCTAGGGTAACATGCTCCTCCTGGTTCCTTGAGTGTGGGGACGTGACTGTCTCTGCGCTGTTGGCTTAGCTGTGCTCATTTTTCAGTTTGTCTTGTTTAAATTGAGGCCGGTTTGTCTCTTCTGAGCTGCCTCCAGGAATTAGGGCTCGGATGAGCCTACAGTTGCTGGACTAGAGATATCCAAACAAAGGCAGGGCTAGCTTCCTTGCCCTATTTATGCCAATGGCCACCCAGCCTCTTGCTTTGTCTTCTGAGGGGGGAGACATTGCAGCCTAGAGAAACATTTGCTCCTGGGCAGACTCCCCTGTGAAGGAGCTTGGGCCTCTCCATAAAAAAATCCTTTTATCTGACCTCTTCTTGTGGCCTGTGCCTGATGTTTTAGATGAAGAATATACTAAGTTAGTTGAGCAAAGCTGGCCATGGAGCATGGAATATAACCTGTCAGTGCTTTGCCAGTGGCTGCAGACTCATCCCTAACCCTTCCCCTAAGGGCAGTGAGCTCCCCATTTGGGACCTGACGTTATACTGTACTATTGATCTTGTATAGTGCGTCTTACACAGTATCCCAAAGGGCTTTGCTGAGATGTGTAACTTCAGAGGAAGAGAGCAATTAAGAGGCAAGGGAGGAAAGTGATGTCTTCACCTGAGACTAGGCGTGACACAGGAGCTGCAGTGGAGAAGGCTCTTAGACCAACAGGTGAAAAGTGGAGAGGGGAGGCAGGGCTGTGAGATGCTGGGCAAATCTACTTAGGCCGCCAAACATAAGAAATTGAATGATCAGCTTTGGTCTGGCAATGAATGGGAAGCCAGCAGAACTCCTGAGCCAGAGCAGGAGGCTGAACTAGTCCGAGTGAAGGGACAGTAGAGACACTGGCCACTCTTGCAAAGTTAGTGCTGCCAGATTAGTGGGTGGCACTGGACTGTAGTTGCTGACGGGAGAGGGCCTGGTCACTTAGCCTGTGTGGGAGATGAGAGGGGAGGCCCAGGCTTGAGGTGGAGATGGACATGCATCAAAATGTCTAGCTATCCAGTAACCCATTAGGTTTTCTACTGCACTGTAGCCAGCATGGTATGGTTGTGTCTCCTGTCTGCACTGCGTGAAACATCCATAGTGACTCGGGGAGGCCAACCCTAGCACATTTCAGTGATATGCACCAATGTAGGGTCTGGGAATCAGGACTCCTGGGTTCTATTCCTAGCTCAGCTGCTGACTCACTGTGTAACCATGGGCACGTCACTTCCCTTTTCTGTGCGTCCATCTGAAACCTGGGATGTGCTCTTCTGCCCTCGCTGAAGGGGTTGAGAGGGTGGGTTAATGTTGGTAAAGAGCCTGGCCATGCAGGGGACAGAGTGCCATTGGTACCTAAAATCCTCACTCACCCCAGAGGGGACTTTCCACCATATGAACTTAAAGGGCAGGAGCTGCTCCCTGGATCCTGCCCTGCTTCTTTTCTTTCCTGTCTGAGATTGAGATTTGTGTCCTTGGAGCTTGCATGTGTGCTGTTCGGCAATTCCCAGCACTTCCCTGGAGCCTTGGCTGGGCTGCTGGAAGCTCTAGTGTACTTCAGGCAACAATGTTATGGTTTCTAAGGCCTGGCTCGCTCCCTCTCATTGTCCCCATCTTTCTGCCGTCTCAATCTTTCTTGTCCTCCCTCCTTTCCAGTTTAGCAGCAGTAATAAATTTAACTGATGATATCTCCCCTATTAAACGCCTGGTAATTGCTGCTATGTGCCCCTCACTGTTTAACATGATGATTGTCTCCTCTTCCACACACACCCAACCTGTGCTGCTTTATCTTTCTCCTAATTATGCAGTAGATTCTTTACTGGCCAAGGTGGCAGCCGAATGTTCTCTTACAGTTGTGCCCTGCTGGCAGCATAGAGTTGGGGAGAGGGGAAGTGAGAGTTTTTTGGCTTCTGTGGCCAACCACCTTTGCCCCAGGTTTGGAATCCTGCCTTGGAATATGCCTGTGGGGTAAAGGGAGAGCCTTGTACCTCCTGCCACCAATCCCCCGACTTCAGAATAGCTCCAATTATGTTGCTAGCCATGCTCTGCAGCTAGCAGGCAATGGCTTAGAGAACATAGCAAGGAACCATCCTGCTGCACTCTAGAAGCTTTGAATGCATCTGTCTCTATTCGGATGTGGCACTGGCTCCCTTAATAAATGAGCATTGAGGCAGCAGAAACCAGGTTGCTCAGCAGCACGATGCCTCTTCTGGGGCTGGCTGGGCCACCTTTGGCAGCAGATTGCTGCGTCCTGTGTGGCTCTGACCACATCTAGATCTGTGTGCAGGGCCGGGGAAATGTACTCACTCTCTTCCTGTACCTGACCATGGAGGAGGAGAGTGCATGGCAAGAACAATACACCCATTTGGTAACTCCCAGTGCCAGAAATCTGCCCACACTTGTCTGCCCTCCCACAATAGCCCCATTGTTCCTGCCAACAGCAAGGGGACTTCCTGCAGTTCCCTGGGCATTGTTAACCCTCTAGTTACCATCTGCAGAACCAGAAGTGTGCTCCTGGGCAAGTGCAGAGTGGAAGGTGTAGGGGGGAAATGGGGAGAGCTTCTGTTGCCCTTGGGCTGGTGGTGCAGCTTGGGAAGCAGGAGCCCCAATTCTAGTGCTTCCCCACAAACTTCTGTTGATTGTTCCCATTTCAGAAGCTGGGTAGTAGACGTCATTGTTGAAAATGCCATCCCAGCATCCTCCAAGGAGTGCTGTGTCCGAGGGGATGCAAGCTGGGAAAAAGGGGTCCAGCTGAGCTTCTACATCCTCTCCCCAAATGAGAGCAGGGGGAGAGTTTTCTGCATATTTCTAGGGTGCTGCTTCCTGTGCTATCTAGACAAGGTGACTTGCTATGCTGGGGGCAGCCCCAGCCTGCGCCTCTGCACACAAAGAAGGGTCCATCCCCTTTTACTGTGGCACTGTGTCTGGGACTGGAAGTGCTTCTGGGTGTGGGGAGATATATTTGGGATGTTGGGGCGCTAATTCCAGTGGCTTAGATATCGGCATGGAAACCATTTAAAGCAATCCCAGCTTGATCAAAGTGCCCTCTTCCTTCCTGTGCTGTAATGTGATTGTGAGCCCAGGAGCTGCTCTTGGCCTTCTCTGGTTTCCGACTTCTGTGGATTTAAAGACAGCCCTGGAAGGAACAGACATGCTTTGCCAGTGCACTCTCACAGCCTGGATACAGGCTTGCTGTCTGGAGGGGGACATGGATAGAAACAGGGGTGTGTGTGCGCGTGCCCTTGTGTGTGTGCTTGTGGTGATAGAGAGCAGGGCTCAGCAGCCCTGGGGCTCACTTCCAGGTTACACCTTGTGTTCCTAAAATCTCATGCTTCAAGGTTTCAGCTGGCCACCTGCAGAGGTCAAGAAATGTATTCTGGGTTTTGTTTTCTTTTTTTAATCTCCTTACACAGAAGCATCCGGGATGTCTGTGGCTGGAGATAGGCTATAGGAGGGGTGGGCCAGGACTGAGCATTCTCTATCTCAGGTGCTTGGCTGGCACGTTCTTGCTCACATGCACATGGTCTACCTGATTGCCATATGTGGGGTTGGGAGGGAATTTTCCCCTAGGCCAGGTGGGCAGGGACCTTATTGAGGGTTTTTTCAGCTTCCTCTTCAGTGTGTGGGTGTAAGTCACTTACTAGGATTATCTGGGTGTATCTCAATCATTTCCCTGCCATTGTGGGGGCCTCCTGCACTGGTGCACTTCAGTCCCTCCTATTCGCTGCCTGTGGTATGCAATAATCTAGTTTCTTGAGGCTGTAATACCTTGGTCTCATTTCAGTTGTTGGGTTCAGTGTGCAGGTGCTGGATGGTGCGGGTGGCCTGTGATGTACAGGCGGTCAGACTAGATGATCTGGTGGTCTCTTCTGACTCTTTATGTCTCAGGGAGGAAGAGTCAGGGGCGTCATCTGTAAAATGAGGCTCATTCCCTGGCCTGTCCTTTGGGATTGTGTCCCTGGAGGGAAGGGGCAAGGGGGGCTGCTTGAGGTGTTGCTGTTGGGTGCGTTAGCACAGAGTTTAGGTGGTTTTTTTTCCTCCCGTGCATGTTGATTTATTGTGACTCCTCTGTGAAGACTCTGTAGCTAAGGGTCTGGCTGAGTTTCAATTATCAACATTATAAATCCATTCAGAGTTGAAACTTGGCACAAACTCTCAGGCCCAGAGGTGACTATTTCCCCCTTCCAACTGCAGAGACTCAGCCCAGCTGAGGTGGGGCCTCAAGCTGCAGGCATCTCTTTGGAACAGGCTGGTACCCTCAATTCTTCATAGACCCAATCTCTGTCCTTGCCCACTCAGCGCCAACCTGTGATGCATGACAGCAGGACCTTTCTCAGGGTCACATGAAGGCAGAGCCCTGTGGAGTTGCCACAGCATTCCTTCTGTTACAGAATTATGCTTCAGAATGGTGAGGGTTGGGGTGAGGAAAGGGAAGAGGTGCTGCACTATTTGTTCTAGAATCCTGGGCGTGCGGGGAGTCTCTCCAGCTCTGAGTTGTGAAGCCTTTAAAATGTGGAGGCTCTTCTGAAACAACAGCTCTGAGAAGTGTGAATTGGCCCATTTCTCCAAACAGGCTGTGAACTTTGAAACCTACTGAAAACCATTTAAATATTAATGTCATTAACTATTGCACTGACTATCATTTAACTAATGTGTTTATTTCACAGTGACTGTCAGTAAGCTGCCATCCCACTGCCAGATGCCCCGATTCCCCCTATGCACCTACCAAACAATGTCTAGCTTCCTCCCACACACACATTTGCAGTGCAGTAACAGGTCACTATAAAAATCAGCCACATGTTGAATACAGAATGTATTAGGCAGAGCAAAATAAATGGAAATGACCATCATAGTAATGAGCCCCAACCTTTGTCTGAGTGTGGTTAACTCCTGGAGTTATTGCACTAAACATAACTGAAGCTGCCACAGAATTTTTGTCTGACTGCACCATAGCTGCAGAATCCAGGCACCTGGCCACAGAGCACAGGGCCTGTTGGCTGCAAGAGCCACTGCATACCTTGAAATGGGCCCCCAGTGAGCCCTAAACACTTGGGACTAGGAGCTCTGTGGTTGGAAAGCCATGGGGTATCTGCATGCAGCCTGCCCCCTGCTTGCCTGTCTGCAATCCTGTGATCCTAATGGCTCTTTCCGTTCGGTGACCTGGCTGAAGTGGTGACACTGAAACGGCAATAACCTCTGTTGTTTGGAGCACCTTGCTTCCTGCCTGTGGGGTCCAGACACTCCGGTATCATCTGGCCTCTCTGGTCTTTTCTTCTTTGTGAGGTGAGTGTCCAGGTAGCTTCTTGTGGCACCTTAGCGATTAACAACTTTATTTGGGCGTAAACTTTTGTGGGCTAGAACCCACTTCATCAGATGCCTGGAGTGGAAAATACAGGAGCAGGTATAAATACATGATAGGATGGGAGTTGCCTTACCAAGTGTGAGGTCAGTCTAACGAGACAATTCACTTAACAGCAGGATACCAAGGGAGGAAAAATAACTTTTGAAGTAGTAAAGAGAGTGGCCCATTTCAGACAGTTGACAAGAAGGTGTGAGTAACAGTAGGGGGAAATTAGTATTGGGGAAATTAGGTTTAGGCTTTGTAATGACCCAACCACTCCCAGTCTTTATTTGTGCCTATCTGATGGTGTCCAGTTTTCAAATTAATTCCAGTTCTGCAGTTTCACATTGGAGTCTGTTTTTGAAGTTTTTTTTGTTGAAGAATTGCCACTTTTAGGTCTGTTGAGTGACCAGAGAGATTGAAGTGTTCTCCTACTGGTTTTTGAACGTTATGATTCCTGATGTCAGATTTGTGTCCATTTATTCTTTTGTGTAAAGACTGTCCAGTTTGGCCAGTGTACATGGCAGAGGGGCATTGCTGGCACATGATGGCATGCTGATACAGACTAACACAGCTACCACTCTGAAACAGGTAGCTTCTGTCAGGCTGACTGACTCAGCATCCCCACCTACATCACCCACTGACTCCCAGGGACTGGCTTAGTGGTAAAATATCCCCCTCCACTCCTTCCCCTCCCCATACACACAGCATTGTCAGTGAAGGACTGGAAAGGTCTTAAGAATACTCATACCTAGGGTTGCCAACCCTCCAGGATTCTCCTGGAGGATCCAGGAATTAAAGATTAATCTTTAATTAGAGATTGTCATGGGATGAAACCTCCAGGAATACATCCAACCAAACTCGGCAACCCTACTCATATCCCCAAAAGACACACTCACTCACTCATACACCCTCTCTCTCTCTCTCACCTCCTTTCCAGCTTTGTGGATGTTATAAATTAACAAGGCATCTTTCCCTTCTGTGCAGAAGGAGTCTCTGTAGGCAGCACTAGGAAAAGTTGTTTGTTGGGCCTGCCCCCTAAAAAGTAAGCTGTTGTGTGGCATCACTGTGCTGCTGTTAAATTTCTGCCATGTCTCACCCGAGCAGGGGTGCATTTCAGTGCTGGGGGAGTGATTCCTGTCCTTAGTCTGCTGTACCTCGTAGGGTGATGACAGAATTAGGAAAGTAGGGCACCTAAAGGGCTTGGAGACACTGGTATGATGTGCTATAGAAAAGCAGAATAACCTGAGACTTGGGCCAGTGCGGAGTGCGTCTCACTTATGTGCGCCCACCAGGATGGGAAAGCCTGAGAAACTTCATGTGAAGGTGGGAAGAAGGCTTTTGGGACAGAAAGCACAGGGGAGCTGGTGGAGCTGATGCCCTTTCAGGAGGCTAGGTGGGGAAACCCCCAGTGGTGTCCAAACCCCCCTCAGCAGTGCAAAACCCAAACTCTGATACAGTGATGAAGGGGGAAGTTCTCTGTGCCTGCTCATCCTTCTCTGGGCTTTTCTTTCCCCTTCCCCTATCTCCCCCACCCCCAATCCAGAGGCCCCTGTGCTGAAGTTTCGACACCCTCAGACAGTCCCTGCTCCTTCCGCTCTGGCAATCTCTTACAGGCAGCTGCCACTGCTTTGCTAGCAGGATTCTAGCTGCCTGCTCTGACGCTGCACTGTAAAAGGTGAAAGGTCGCCCAGGGTGGAATTTCCTGCCAGGCAGATGCATGGCTATTTCCCCTTTAACCTTAAACCCCATTGCGCCTTAGTCATGATTGCATGCAAATAAGAGCAAACGGGGGTGGGGGGAGCTGCCGGGAAAAGGAAGCGACCTCAGTCAAGGTTTAAATATAGAGCCAAGGCTTTTCAGTGCATGCCGGGCCTGTTATTTATACTCGTGGAGGAGTGTTTGGTGGCTTCTCACGTCTCATCTGCAGCCCAGGCTTACGAGGCAGCACAGTTAGAAAGTGCATTCTGTGCACAGAGAGAGCAGTACAGGGCAACCACCCCTGCACTCCCAACTGTCTCCATCATTTCCCTGAATGCCAGTGCCTCCCGTTGGTGGTCGTGTTATATACACGTATGTCTGTGATTTACGCTGCTCACTAGGGTGTAAGTGGTCCAGCCTGCGTCCCCTGACGCTACTCAGAGATGATCATACCCTTTGTGCAAAGCCCTTGGGGCTCAGAGTGGGCCATCAGGTCAGAGCAGGGGAACCTAAATCTTTTCCAAACAGGAGCACTTTAGAGGCTACCCAGGAAAGTCAGGGCTGCAGCTGATGTGTGGGGTATGTAGAGAAGGTCCAGAGCACACTTATGTAATTCAAATTCCCCCTGCCCTTGGGTTAAAATTAGTCTTGTTCACTGCCCTGTAAGGCTCCTCGGAGCCAAACCTTTGCTAGTCACTAATAAAGCAGAATGAACACAGCAGCTACCCTGCTCTTCGATAGGGAGATGCGGACTGTTTGGACTACAGGAGCATTGCATGATGGGAGTTGTAGTCCACATGGGCTGCACCCCTGTTCAAAGCAGGAGGTGATGGCAGTTGGCATGGCTTAGAGCCTCTGTTTCTGGGAGGATTTTGTGCAGATTGTTGGGGAGCCTTCAGCTTCTCTAGGATGGCGTGGAGCTTTGAGATTTCCCTGACAGTTTACAGCAGAATTTTCCATGCACTGTTTATCTGAGTTGGCTTCAGCTGGGTTCCTGCCAGTGGCGCATCAGGGCTACATGGCTCTACTCGCCCATGCCGTCTACAGCACTTGCAGTAACTGCTCCCCGGAATGCTGCTGTTCCCAGATGCAGGACTTGGGGCCAAGGGAAAGGGTCCAAATTGCAGGTAAAACCACTGCTGTGCTATGTCAGGGTTGTCTGCCTTGCTGGAGGTGAGCGAGTTTGCCAGTTCTCAGTCCCAGCTGTTGTAAGGCCTGGGAGTTTAGCTGAATCCTCTGGGCAACGGTGACACCTAGTGGCACAAGATCATAGTCCACGGGCCAGGTTTAGAGACCGGCTACTCGCCAAGACGCCACTGAAAATCTCCTCATTGCAATCTCAGGCGTGCTGAGGTTGGGCTGAGCTGGCCGACCGCTCCTCCATGTTGGGAGCTGAAGGACAATTTCCTCCATTTGCTCCAAGTTTCTGGAGTGGCCCGTGGGTTTAATCCCAGGAGGGACTAACCATCCCCACGCAGGCAGATCCAAGAAGACAGGGTAGGCAACTGGTGAGGATTAACTCTGTGTGAGCACCTCGCTGGCGTGGAATGTACCTTGGGGGCAGACAGTGAGTGGCCTGTCTGATCCCCTGGGCACAGGGTTCCCGCTGGAACCGTATGCCATACCTGCAAAGGGAGAGTTTGGTCAAAAGGGCAGGAGCCCCCTGGGCTTTGCTGCTCACTGAGGTGTAAGTGGCCTGGCCTGCATTCTCTGACACTATGCAGACACTGTAATGCCCCGTGTGTGAGCCCTGGGAGAACTGAGCTTAGTAGCCTGCTCTGAGACTCCTGACCTTTGGGAGGTGGGATTGTTGTGGGAGAGACTGGCCTTAGTTTTAGAGCAGGGAGAGGCTCAGGGAAGGGAGTCAGGACTCCTGAGTATTACAGGCTTGGCACTGGCTTAAGCCCTTCTCCTCTGTCCGAAGGGGATGATAGCTGCTTCCCTCATGAGTGCAGCACCGTGAGACTCTCTGCTGAAAAGGAGCTACAAAAATGTAGAGTGTGATTGTTCCCTTCCCTTCTTGGGGCTGAGGGAAGTGATGTATGTGCCCTTGAAGAGCCCTGTGCCCTGTGTGGGAGCCCTGCCCGGCCCCAGGCACACTGGGCTGGAGGCTAGGTGCTGGGAGCTCTGCATTTTATGTTACTAGGTAATACGTGAGCTAGACTGTATCCTATCCCCCTGCCCGTAGGGGATGAGGCTGAGTCTCCGGTGAGTCACTAGCACTTGAATATGGCAATCCCTTCCTGAACCCTTCTGATTCTCAGGTGATGGAGTGATGGCAGCTAGCAGTGCTGTAGACCCAGTGGAGCCCGCTGTGCCCAGGGGCCAGGCTGCCTGCAGGAGAGGGGTGTGGAGAGGAGGAATGTTAGAAGGAGACACTGAGGAAGCAAGTTCACTTATAAAGCAGCTGACCCACTCCATTGACTGCTGCTAGTGGTGGTGATTCAGTCAGAGCTGCCTCTAGGAGAAACTAGAGAGACCAGGTGGGTGAGGTAATATCTTTTATTGGGCTAACTTCTGTTGGTGAGAGACACAAGCTTTTGAGTTTACACAGAGTTCTTCAGGTCTGGGAGACAAGAGTGTCATAGCAAATTACAAAGTGGAATAGATTGTTTAGCATAAGTAGTTAACACACATTTCAAGGGACCATTCAAGGTGAAATGTCTGTACACTGGTCCTCCCCACCTCCCAAATCAGGTGAGCAGCCTGGGCTACAATAGCATTAACCCTTGAGCTGCTGGCACTAAGAGATGGCTGTGATGCCGTGATATGGGCTGTTGGTGTTGTATTGTACCGAGGCCTGCTGTCCACACTACCCGCCCGATTCGGTGGGTAGCGATCGATGTTCTGGGATCGATTTATCGTGTCTCATCTAGATGCGATAAATCGATCCCAGAGCCGCTCCCCGTGGACTCCGGCTCCGCACGAGGAGTAAGCGGACTCGATGGGGGAGCCTCCCTGCTGCGGTGTGGACCAGCGGTAAGTACTTTTGAAATGGATCTAAGATATTCGACTTTGCGTACCTTAGATCAATCCCCCTCCCCCCCCCCCGCCCCGCCTAGTGTGGACCAGCCCTGAGATACCCAGGAACTCCTTTGGAAAGCCACGTGGGGTATGTAGGGGCTGCAGGGCATGGTGCCAGGTACCGAATGTGTGTTACTTTGGCATGGGGAGTGAAGTACTGGGTGGAGCTCCTCTTGAATAGGGAGTCAGGTGTGATCTTGGGGGGAGAGGGGAATTGGGGGCTGGGTACCATGTGTGAATTGGGGAGGGGGTGGATTTGCTGAGGGCAGGAGCCCTCAGGGATGAGGGGAGCCCAGCACTCCCATCTCATGCAGTGCAGACACCTGCTGGGCACCACAGGTCTGCACTGTCTTGGTAACACATGGCCTGGCCCAACCTCGAGCAGCTGGACTGAAAGGGCCTCTCCATTGCCGTCTTTCTCATCCCATCCTTGGCAGTGCATAGCCTTGTCACAAAATGCCCAGGCCTTTCCCCATTCCTTGCCTGGTAATGCGGGGCCTGGGCTGCCTGCAGGTGAGGCGTGTGGAGAGGAGGAACTTCCTCTGCCCTCAACAGGCCCCTTTTAGGACTCAGAGCACCGTGGCACATTCAGTCATTGCCATCTCTGCTGAAAAGGATCAGTTAGTGCCAAGTGTAGTGCTGTGTGACAAAGTCCACTCACCAGGGTGGCGCCTCCTGCTATCCGTTACAGGGATTAGCTCCGCCAGCTAGCGTGCCCTCTCCAGGTGGTGCCTCTCCCATCGATGTCTCCACTTGCAAACCAGGCTCAGTCCAATTACCGCAGCATTCTCTTCATGATTCGGCCCTCCAGCTATATCACCATCTGTTTCTTCACACTTCTGGAGGGGGGCGGGCGCATGGGAGGGAGGGAGAAGTATCTTACTTCAACAGTCCAGCCACTTCCCCGGTGGCAGGGGTGTGTGACCCAAGCCCATTTAGTACTCTGGGTCCCAACCTAGGGACCCTATAGATAGCAGCCTCCTGCTGCATCTCCTTAACTTCGCTCGATGTTGCTTCTATTCTCCAGGCCACTTCCCTGTGACCCCAGCACCTTCTTCACCCTCTTCTCAGGCTTTCAACCAGCCAGAAGCTCCCTCTTGCTCCCTCAGTCCCTGCCAGCAACTGCTCTGTCCAAGGTGCTACCCTTTCTGCAGCCCACTAGGAACACAATCCTTACTCCTTAGGCTCCCTGCAGCAGCTGACTGTCTCTGTCCCTGCAGCTCTCTTGTATGTGGGCCCTGATTGACTGTTCTCTGCAGCCTTTCTCCGATTGGCTGATCCCTGCACGGCCTCCCTAGGCTGCTTTTAACCGCTCCCTTTCTGGTGTGGGATGAACGTCTCATCACATGGTGTGTTTGAACAGAGGTCACCAAATAGCCATGAGATGATAATGACTTCCATTCTCCTACTGGGTTTAGATCTAGAGGCTCCACAGCCCAGGACCTGCTCTCCTCAGCTGCCCTTCCTGCTCTCCAGCTGGAATTTCTCTCCCGGCCCCCGCAAGACCAATCCTTTGGCTCTACCAGCTGCAGTTGGTAAATGTGGCTAAAAGCACCTGTGTGAGCACTCATGCTTTCAAGGGCCAGTGCACAATGGGCATGTAGAAAGAAAATTGCTGCCACAGAAAGGGACAGTGGTTAAGGTGTTAAAGCAACAGGTAGGGAGTTGGCAGTATTAGTGGCCCATCAGCGTCCATGCCTGGATCCTGATCCAGGTAAATGTGGGTCTGCAGACTGCTCCTGATGCCCACCCTCTGCATGGGAATCTGACCTGCCTTCTCCTGCCTGTGGCCCCTCCCACTGGCCACTCCCTAGAGCCCCGGGATCATAGTCTTTTGTTTAACCCTGAAGGATACCAAAGTGTTTAATAAACTCTATATGCAGCTCTGCTGAAATACTCTCCACCCCAGAGGTGAGTGCATCAGGCATGTGCACTGCACACAGACCAAGCCCAGCCTTGGCTTTCCCATAGCACCCATAGGTGAGCAACAGTGAGCTGGAGTTTCAAGGTCTTGCCCAAGAGCCCTGCATCCTTGGGATGGTTAGAGCGGGGGTGGGGGTGGGGGGAGAGGGAGGAGGGGTCCGCACCCAGAGCAAAAGCCAGAGGCTGCAGAATTCCACACAGGTCACTGCTCCAGCAGCAGCAATGACATCAGTACACAAGCATGGTGAAAATTGCATAAGGGGATCCTGTTATCTTAGGTAGTGGCTGGGCCAAGGGGGGCTGGACTGCAGAGCTGTGCCAGGGCTGGCAACATCACATGGAAGAGTGGTTCAAATAGGGAATCTGCAGCTTTCCCCTTATATGCTGTAGTCCAGATCTCATCAATGCTCTTGCCCCCACAAAGGAGCTGCGTGTCATGGCGACTCAGGGAGTCCCCAGGAATCGTCTAGGTAACAGAGAATGAGGACTAGGCTGAGGTCCTGGGATCTTTTGGGTCGCAGAATAGGGTGCTGGGGGAAGGACAAGGTCTCAGGAGATTCTGCGTAACAGGATCTGGGGCTGGGAATGTTCATCGGGCATCTCCCCTACCAGCACCTGCTCTGCCTGAGCCCATCTGTGCTAGGGCTCTGTTCTCTGCGAGGCCCAGCTCCAACTGAGCAGTGCCAGCACCTCCCCTTGCAATCTAAGAACTCTGAGATGTTTACGAGATGCTGGGTATGGGCAGCCGACTCCCAACAGCAGCTTGTGACTCTGTCCTGTTCTCTCACAATGCAGGAGAGCTCCTGCCTCAAAGGAAATCAAAGCTCCCCAGACCTGAATAGCCAGCAAGTGCTTTAGATATTCTTGGCTTTTTTCCTGAGCTCCCTATCACTGCAGGCCTGCAGTGCTGGGAAGTGGGTAGCTGCAACACCTCATACATGGGGCAACGGGATCACTACAGCTCTCTTACTGGCTTCTCCTCCCTTTTGGGAATCAGGTTATCTGATCTCTGCATGACCCCCTGTAAAAGTCCCATTGAACAGCTGGGCTATGTGTGTGAGAATAGCATGCAGCACTGACTCTCTTCCTTGTACATCTTACATGTGTGGGGTGGCTAGGGAGGATTTGCCAAATGGGCTGAGACCCCAAAGCAATCAGCAAACCAGGTAACTGATTTTGGGAATCACTGGGAAGGGGAGCTACTTGCATGGGGGTCAGAGCCATGCTCTAGCAGGGAAGTAGCATTTCCTATAGTCAGAGAACCACAGAGGGGAGTTTCCTTTGCTGACTGGCCATTGCTGGGGGAAGATGGCATGAGCAGCCTGCAGTGAAATGGGGAAGGTGCAAAGCAGTATTTAGGCTGGGGGAGGTTCTGTCCCTTTTCTGTCCTGATTCCCTCTGTTCTTAGACAAATCTGTCAGTTTCTCTGGGCCTTGGTTTCCAAACCTATCACGTGGGGGATATATATCCCTAGTCAGGGGATGGAAGAGGGAGTTTAAGTGTTAATCCTTTTTAAAATGGTTTGAGATCCTTGGCCAAATAACACTGTGGAAAAGTAAAGTATTGTTCCTGCCCTTTGAAAAAGCCCTGGTAAGTATAATAGGATTCCGTCAAAATTACTCTAAAAACCTGTCGGATCCAACAGAGCATCAGGTTCTTTCTGAAGGGCTGTGTAAATCCTGCTATAGAGCTTGAGTCCAATATACTTTCATTATTCTGTCAGATTTAGAAATGAATGGATAGTGAAGGGAGGTCAGTCTCTTCTATTCCCCTTGTCTTGCAATATAGGAATGAAGGACATCAGTGACACTGATAAGGTAGCACATTTAAAACTGATGCCCTTTTTTTACACAGCACACAATCAGTCTGTGGAACTCTCTGCCACATGGTATATTGAAGCCAAGAGCTCTGCAGGGTTCAATAACATTTCGGACACTTATGTGGATAACGAAAGTCAATAACATTGGCTTGGATTACATTTGATTTTTAGCAGTCATATAAACCCTCGTGATTCAGAAAAGTGGCCACTAACTTTGGAGGTAGGGGGGTGAGAAAAACACAATCTGGTCTTATGTGTATGCCTGCTTTGAGCAGGCAGTGCCTATCATTCTCTTAGCTAGAGCTGGCTGGAGAATAACCATTCCATTTTGTGACAACTTTCAAGGTTTTGACATTTGTTTTTGTTCCACATTGGAATGGAAACAAAACATTTTGAGTGTTTTCATCAAAAATAAATAAATCAGAAGTGACCAGAGAACCCTGGACCTCAGAAACATTCCTGTTGAAAACTTTGGTGACATCAGTAAGTCTCAATAAAACCTTTTGGTGTCCACAGAACAGCATATTCCAACAAAACTACATCACTGAAAATATTCCGACCATCTCTACTCTTAACCTCTGTAGGATTTTCCATACGAGATGTTATTGGCCAGTACTAGTGACTCCCAAGGGACATCTGTAGGCAGGGGGTCCTGTTATCTGGTGTGGAGCAGTCTTTGGGGTCACTCACTTTGTTGACCCATGTAGGGTGCCTAAAGGGCTTTCTGTGGGAAACAATGGTTCTGTCCTGGGCCCCTCATTTCAAAGTGAGGACTTCCTGGTTGAAGGTTGGGGGTATCCATGAGGTACTTTAAATCAGGGCCTCTTGTGGCATGATGGGGGCAGGTTTAGCAGCATGTGAGAGAGTGGGTATTTGCAGTAGGAACCTGTCTGTTACCAAAAGGACTTTCTGGAGGAGAGGGGTAGGGATGAATATTTCTGCTTGCTGCATTTCTTTGTCATGCCCCATCTCTCCATGTATCAGAGGGGTAACCGTGTTAGTTTGTATCCACAAAAACAACAAGGAGTCGGGTGGCACCTTAGAGACTAACATTTATTTGGGCATAAGTTTTCGTGGGTAAAAAACCCACTTCTTTAGATGTGCGTGTGCATCTGAAGAAGTGGGTTTTTCACCCACAAAAGCTTATCCCAAATAAATCCGTTAGTCTTTAAGGTGCCACCGGACTCCTCGTTATCTCTCCACATGTGCACTCATTGAGCATTTGCATTCTATGGAGCATCACAGCACATAGAGAGGCCAAATCTGGTTTCACCTGTGCCCATGTAACTCCGGATTTACTCTGGCCTGTTATGAGCTCTTGACCAAGTGTCTCCTTGCTGACAGGTAGAGAGGTGTCACTGACATGGTCAGTCTCCTTCCTTCTCTAATTGTCTTGATTCTGGTTTTCCCTGCTTCCTTTCTCGCTGTTGCTCTGTCAGTGCGCCATGCGCTCCCCTCTTGCTGGCTGGTGTGACTGAAGGATTGCACTGCAGTGGTGTCAGTCTGCACTGAAATGGGGAAGTAGCAGGGCAGGCGGATTGGCTGCTGGGTGGCTTCCCTGCTCCTTCCGGAGGCGGAGGGGCGGGGGGTGCGGGGCCGGGGAGCTTCTGCGTTCTTGTGGCTGCATCGGGAATCTGTGTGTTATCGTCCTTTCAGTATAAGCAGGAGCATGATTCACCAGAAATTCCTCCGAGAACGCACCAGGGTTTCAAGTTGCTTGAAATACCAGCTAGCAATTCCAGGACTGTGAGTGTGTCAGGTTCACTCAGCTTGGAGTTTCCTCCTCCTCCATCGATCAGACTGAGACTGCAAGAGACTTATTGAAACAAGCTTTTTTTTTTTTCCTGTCTAAAGGTCTTTTGATTTAAGTCTGCGGCTTGTTGAATGTGCAGAGCACCAAATACTTGCCTGTAACGTTTTGCGTTTAGCATCTCAAAAGGCTGTAGAGGCATTTATTAACCTTCACTTATCCCTTAGTACACTAGGTTATCATCTCCATTTACTGATGATGACAACACTGAGGCACAAGACATGAAGTGTCTTGGTCAAGGTCACTCAACGAGACAGTGGCAGAGCAAGGAATAGAACCCAGGAGTCCTGGCTCCTTGCTTTAAGGACTAGGAATCAAAAGTTGCTGCTGTCTTTAAAGCTTCCAGGTAAGGGTAAGGTTTCTGCTAAGCCCACTGTCTTGTCACTAATTGTCAAGGGAGCCACATTTCTGTGCAGCCTCGTTCTCTTTGGAAAGGACACATCCGGGATATTTTGGGTAATTTGTCACCCTGGGTCCATGTAGGCACTTCTCAGTGTATTTTCCATGGCCCAGATGTTTGACATGTCTGCTGGACGATTTCCCTAAGCTCCTCATCTGCCCCTTCACCCAGAAGTCCATCATCTCGCTGCAGAGAGACTGATGGGGGAAGCGGCTTATCTTTCTATGTATCTTCAACAGGATGCAACTGTTGCTACTGCCTAAGGCGCTGTAAAAACTTGCAGGCAGTCACTTCTGTCTGCAATTCTGTTGGATCTCACAAGCTAAGGGAGGCCAGATTTAGTTAGAATGGGTGTAGGAGAACCTCCCCAGAGAAACCCTGGATTAGTAGGGGGTCTTAAATCAGGATTGGGGATTGGCAGTGTTGAGGGAGGGAGGAGCCATGGGCTGAAATAACAGGGGCTGCTGATTGCTATCGAGGGGCACTGACAGAGGGGAGCCCAGGGCTGGAATTGGTAGGGGGCTGCTGGTCAGGATTGAGGAGGCACCAGAGGGGGGTGTGTGGCTATCTGTACTGTGTTTGGCTGAGGGAGATGGTGATAACCTTTCATGAGCACCAAACTCACCTGACTCTGTAACTAAGTGGGAGAGAACTGAGGCAAATGTCTCATCTAAAGAGAAATCTTCTGAAGCCATGGCTTGACTAGGCAAATGGGGGCAGCTCACTGGCAATGGTGGTCACTAGGCCCCCCCAGGGTTGTTCCATCCTAGTCTACACTAATGTTAACACGTTAGCTAACGTTTTTGAATATGACCTCTTTTCCAAGTTCAGACATGGCCTGGAAGGGGCTTTGCTAATTGCCCTAGAATGGAGCTGGGCTGGGAGGAACCAGGATTCTGCTCTGGACAATCCCTTGCAATGGGGAACTTTTATTTACAGGGCACCTCATATCCAAAGGCTTCTCAATGCCAGTGAGATCTGAGAGAAGCCAGCCCCAAAGGCAGCATGTCCTAACAAACAACAGAAAACAGTCTTCTCTAACTCCTCTGCCAAATACAGCAGATAGGTCCCCTCCAAGCACGCAGTCCAAGCTGTGGGAGACTCGGAAGGAAACCATGGCTACTGCTCAGACAATTTCCGTGTCTTAGTATGGTACGGACACTGAGTGTGGGGAATGTCTTTGTGCCTGGCTGGGGTGCCTCTGGTTGGGTCGAAGGGGACGGGGGGGGCGCATGGTATGTGGATCTCTGTTGTGCATGCAGGATGTAAACAGTTTTTGTTAACTTTTTAATTTAAACATTACCTTGCCCCTTCACTATTTTAATGATTTATTATTGCTAAAAGTGCTGTCTGTATAGCAGGTTCACTGCATCGCCCACAGAAGCCCTGTAACCACTGTGATGTAGTGCTGATGTGTCTCCATTCTTTGCGAGCGGCTCTGTCCCCCTTTTGTCTGTGCTTGGCAGAGCTGGCTCTTGCCCGGACCATGCGCGCACTGTCTTGGTGCTGTGCAGTTCAGAGGGGCAGCAGAGGGTTAATGACTGACGTGAGAACAGTGGGCATTTCTCTAGTCAGCTGTGCCCTTGAGCTGACAGCACAGGCCCCAGCCCCTGTGGAGCCTGTCAGCAGAATCCATAGTGCTCAGGTCAGTCTGCTCACTGGGTTTGTCACCCATGGACAATGGAAATGTTCCAAGCATTGGGGCTTTTATGAGAGAATCTCCCAGTCTGATGTGTTCTTTGTCTTGTCTCTAGGGACTTTCAAGCCTGCCTGGATGGGATGGCTAATGGGTCTCAAACACCTTCACTCAGACCTCCCCCCCCCCCCCCCAAAAAAAAAGTACTAGCGGTTTAGTGGATATGTGCAATTTGTGTACTCAGCCTTAAACCCAAAGGCCTCTTGTCTGCCCTGGATGGTCATGAAGTGTCCCCTGCCTGGGCACATTTCCTAGGTGTAGGAGTTTACACTCCAGTCCTTGGCCATGATTCCTCCATCACTGACGCATATAGTACTGTGCCCTCCCACCTCCCTGAACTGGCAGCATCCTGGTGCTGCTGGATGTGTACTTGGTGAAGCACTTTGAGATCCATTTCAATGATGTGCTGTGTCTGTGTGAAACTTCAGACACCCTGCTGATCTCAAAGCATCCTGCATGCTGTGCACAAGGGGATGGCTACTGAGAGGAAGGATGGCATCATCTCTCTGCCTGCCAGTGGAGCCCCAGCCTCAAGTCCAGTGTGTGACCCTCAGGGCCGTAGTGCAATGTGCTGCATAGACTGCTGGCTTCTCTGGGATCTCACAGCAGCAGGCAAAGGCTCCAGGCCACCAGCAGCAGGAACTGCTGCCGGGCTTGCTTTCTGGAATGCTGTCTGACAGCAACAGCAGCTTCCAGAGGGGCCGAGGGCTCCCTGCAGGCAGCCTGTGTGCTTAATGCTGCAGTTTGCACCATATGGACCTTCTCCTCCTCTTTGCTCATCCTCCCAGTGTCTCCTTCCCTGTTCTGCTCCCCTCCCCCTGCAAGCAGTTAGATAGAGCAATTGGCCAGGCACTGGGACAGAGCACTGACATAAATCTCTCCTGGTGTGGAATGAGGGGTATAAATATCCAGAGAGTGATGTGATCTTTCCAGCTGCTATTAATAGGTCCCTAGAGAGAGAGAGAGCAAGCAAGCGAGACTGGCTGACACTTAAAGGGCTAGCTACTCCCTTATGTGCTGTGAAAATTAATCAGCACCATGGCTCACCATCTTCCTCTAGGCTAAAGCAGAGTCCTCTGCTAGGTGTGTGGGGATAAGGAGGAGGAGGGAGCCACTAATGACTTGCTAGTTAGGAAGCAGTGATAGGCCAAGTGGTGCTGGAGGGATCCCACTTCACTAACTAGAAATGCTTGGGCGGGCTGTGTGGCAGCACTGCGCTTGCAGGCCTCTCTCTGCTGTGCGCCGTCCCATCCGGCTTGGTCTCACACCCACTGGCGAGGCAGGTGCTATGATCCCACATTTTACAGTTGGGGAAATCGAGGCATAATACTGTGAAGGGACTTGCAGGGGTTATGGGGAAACTGGTGCAGGTTGCCTGAGTTCAGGTCCCGGCTGACCTGACCCTGAGGCTGTTGCTGTCTCTTGGACAGCACAGATCTGCAGCAGGCCGACTGGCTGCTCTGTTGCATCTTCTTCAAGGTCCAACATCCTGTTGCAATGGAGTGGGACTTGGCTTTTCCCCATTGCGTGTCCCCAGGTCCACTCTGAGCAGGTCAGAAAGGGCATCCATCCCACTGCTGAGTTGATTCAGTTCTAATTAGAGCCCTGGGGTTTGGGTTGGTGCCCAGCACTTCTGGTCCCTGGCTGGCAGAAATAGCTGTGTTCAGTGTATGGGTAGGGCAACCTGGCGTCATGCAGCAGAGCCCAGGCAGAAGGGCTGGTACCCTTTGTGTGGTGTGGTGGGGTGATCTCTTTGCCTGTGCACGGGAGGAGGCGCCTGTGTGGGCAGGGTGGTATCTATAGGGTAGCGAGTTTAACAGAGCTGAACAAGCTGAGAACAACACAGCAGCTTCCACAAACAGCTGTCTGGAGGCTCCCCCCAGGAAGTGAAAAGGGAGTGAAGTGGAGTGTCGGTATCTTTAGGGCCAACACAGCAGAGGGACGTGAGGTGTGTCTCTGGAAGATCCTGCAGGGTACTTCTCAGAGAGAGTTTGGATACCCTTTGCCCTGTTCCTTTCTCAAGTGCAGGAGCCATCTCACACTGCTGGTGGTTTGTCAGGAGCACAGGGCAGGGGAAGACAGCGCTCCCCTACACTTGCTTCCCCTGCCTCTGCCCGGGTGACTCTGGGTGCACTTGCCTCTTCCTCTCCTCCCATTGTGGTACTGCATTTACTCTGGGATGGCTGATGTGCTTCTTTGGGGTTATTGCTCCCTGCTAAAGTGAGCTGCTTGTTGCATGCAGGGAACAGTGACAAGCCATGAGGGATGCAGGCTGCAGCTGCCCAGGCAGCCCAGCCTCCCATATGTGCCCTTCGTTCCCGTCTTCCCTCTGAACACCCTGTGGGGCTATCTAGAGAACTGTGCCCAAGGTCTGGTATGGTGAAGACCTCACCCCATTATCCCTGGCAGCCCCATGCTGCACCACAACATCCAGCTGGAAGTTCTGGCTGGTATGGAGCTTTCCCCATCCATCAAGCAGCCCTGTCTCAGGCCATTGTAGCAGGTGCTAAAGCTACCCGTTTGCCCCCTACAAGAGCAGTGACTGTTGCTTGGCTGGCTGGTTCCACTGCCTGCTCTCACTTCTGCCTCTCATCTCTCTGCCCCCGACTCCTCCATCCATCCCACTGCCTCCATCCCCTCCTTCCCTCAGCCTTGTTCATTATTTCCAGCTCAGAACAGCCCTCTCTCATCTCCTGCTCCCTCAACCCTCCGTGGATTTCTCCGACACTGCATCCCTCCCCTCAGTGGGCTGGGTTGTCAGACCTTGTCCATCAGGTTGAACTACATGCTGACTGGTAGGCACCATGTCTCCTGTGTTTTGCAAAGCACCGGAAAGGCTCTTTCACTACTAGCAACAGCTGGGACTGGCTGAGAAATGGGCAGTAGGATTTGGGGTGCTAAGGCCCTGAGGACTCTGTATTTCTGTTCACTGCACAAAGTTGTTCTGTACTCTGGGAAACACCTGCAAAATCTTAGAAACGTAGGATTGGAAGGGACATCAATAGGTTGTCCAGTCCAGTTCCCTGCACTGAGGCAGGACTAAGTATTATCTAGACCATCCCTGACAGGTGTTTGTCTAACCTACTCTTAAAAACCTCCAAAGACGAGATTGCACAGCCTCCCTAGGTAACTTGTTACAGTGCTTAACTACCCTGACAGAAAGTTTTTCCTAATGTCTAACCTAAATCTCCCTTGGTGCAATTTAAACCCATTGCTTCTTGTTCTGTCCTCAGTGGTTAAGGAGAACAATTTATCACCCTGCTCTTTATAACAACCTGTTACCTACTTGAAGACTGTAATCATGTCCCCCCTCAGTCTTGTCTTCTCCAGATTAAATAAAGCTTTTTTTTTTTTTCCCCCAATCCTTCCTTGTAGGGCATGTTTTCTAGAGACCTTTAATAATTTTTGTTGCTCTCCTCTGGACTTTCTCCCATTTGTCCACACCTGTCTGAAAGTGTGGAAGAATTGTGCTGGGTGTCCTTCCATTCAAGAGAGGACAACCTTTGAGTGAAAATAGCTCCATTTTGTTCATACCATATTGAACTGGTGTGTATATATACATGCCTGCATGTTTTTGTGTACATGCCTCTACTTGGTGGAATTGCTTTTCTGTGTGTCATAGATCTTATATTGCTTCTAGCAAAGGAGGCTTCTCGCTTAGCTCAAGTGGTCAGGGCCTGATTTTTGCCTTTGGGAAGTCTGGTTCTGTCCTGCTGCCACCTTGAAGTTCCACACAGCCAGATATGCGGCACAGTGACAGCTGTGATCTCCTTAGCATTTAAATATGCAACTTAGAAAATATTGCTGTGAATCCCATTATTCCTGGCAAAAAGGCCTGCAAAGCTTATTTTTTGGGGGGGTGAAGAGGTGGTGTCATGGGATGACCCAGAATGTAGAAATTTTGTGTCCAGTCTCCCCCATTTGTCTATCCCTAGCAATGTATAGTGTGCCAGGACTACTGAACTGAGCATGCTGGGCTTTGCTAATAGTTAGAACCCTGCAAATCTGTGGGGATGTGGATATCCATGGACCATGTTTGTGGATTGTAGATCAGATATGGATACAAACTTTGTATCCGCACATGGCTCCTCATACTGGTAGGTGTGGGTGTAGGCACTTTCCATCAGGGTGGGGGACAGGCACAAGGGGGGCAAGCGCCCTCGATGGAGGGAGGAGAGGAGGCACTTGGGCTGTGGGCACCCTGGATGGCTTGTGGGGAGGCCCATGGGCACTCCTGGTGGGGGAGGCATGTGGGGCACAGAGGTTGATTGGTTGCTTTCTCTTTTTGCAGGTGTTTTGACCAAAGGGAAGCAGCAGCAGCAGGGACTTGGAGCTCCCTCCACTGTCACTGCCAGAAGTTTTAGCCAATCAAATGCACCCTGACAATAAATTGACCAATCATGGGAAGACAGGTAACAGCGGCACCCAGTCTCAGCACCATAATGTGAGCCAAGGACCCACCTGCAACCTGGGGTCTAAGGGCGTGGGGGCGGGAAATCATGGCAGCAAAGCCAATCAGATTTCTCCTGGCAACTCTGGACTGAAAAACAGCCAGAACGCTGTCCCAAACTTTGGGTCCTTGAAGGGCAAAGTGAAACGGGAACGAAGCATCTCGGTGGACTCAGGAGAGCAGCGGGAAGCCAGCACCCCCTCCCTGGACACAGAATCGAAAGGTAATGCTCAAAAACCTTTGCCTTGGAAAGATTTTCTCTGAACTGCCCCATGCATCCTAGTGGGAACTGGGTGTGGAGCAGCTAAGAGCCTTCACTGCAGCCTGTGATCCTGCAGTGCCCCTGGTGGGCTAGCTAGGAGCTCCCCAACTCAGCCGGTGCTCCTGCACCATTGGGCTGCCCTCTCCTTGCAGGTGGTGCTGGGACTGGAATAACTGTGAGCTCACTCATGGCCTGTGTTCCTACACTACTCCTCACAGCACCTTCTGCTGGGGAATTCTTGGATTGCTCTGTTTGGCAGCGTCACCCCAGACACCCTACATACCCCATACTGGGCTTTGTTTTGAATTAGCTTCTGGGGCCCTAGTGAGCGGCAGCATGTCATCAGGAGTTGTGGTGAAAATCCCCTCATAGTGCAGGTTCCAAGCATAGAACTGAGACAATTTTTTTAATTGTCTAATTGCTGTTGCCAAAGATCTGAGTCTTTGTGGTACCCTCACAGCTGTCTTGTTTCTGCCCAGCCATGGTTAGAGGGAGTTGGTGTGAGGGTCGCTTGTTGGAGATTTGTTTGCAGTGGATGACTTCGGAGTCAAATCACATGGTTTCTGGAAAAGGGCTGAGTCAGCACTTCCTGACTGTTGGCTTCCCTGTTCTAACCAGCCTCCCACAGCCTGTTGGGCCCTGCAGAGCACTGAGCCAAAGGGCTGCATGTGGGACTCACTGCAGGAGACATGGGGGGATTTCGCCAGTGAGTTGCAAAGTTAGAACCTCAGGCAGTATCCTTGGTTCTTCTTAGGGGCCATCTTTACACCTGGTAGCCTGGAGCTGCTCTTCCCAGGAGTAGTACTGCTGCCTGACCCATTTTCCTGCACATCTCATTATCAAAGGTCTGTTTAGGCTTCTGTAGGAACATAGAAACTGGCAGGCTGGCTTGGACCAGAGCTGCATCCAGCCCAGTGTCTTATCCCTGACCATAGCCAGTGCCAGCAACACTATTATAGACTATGTCCTGCCTAAAAGGAAGGTTTCTTCCTCAGTGACCATGGGAGGTTGGCTAATGCCTTGGAATGTGAGCGTTCATAGCCTGGCTCATGGGATGGGGATGTTCTATTATCCATGTAAATGTTCAGTCCTTTATTGAATCCAACTATGCTTTTGGCTCCGTATACTGTAGCATTGAGTTTAACAGGTGAATTATTAAAATAATTCAGTCTAGAATGTCTGAATCTCCTATGTAAATTATTTGGCCTCCCAATTCAACTACAGCTCACTGATGTCTACCTTGAATCTGGCCTCTAAACACTGTTCTGTGTAAGAGGCTCAATGAGGGAGTGATGTCTTGGGGGTTACAGCAGAGGACTGGAAGTCACCACTCCTGGGTTCTATTCCCGGCTCTGACACCAACACCCTGTGTGATTTTAGGCAAGTATTTTCCCCGTCTCTGAGCCTCAGTCTATCCCTCTGTATAATGGGAACAATAGCCAGTCTTGCAAAGTGTTTTGAGATCCTCAGGTGACAAGTGTCATAAAATGGCAGGGTATTATGGCATCAAACCCACAAATGGCCCTAAACTTCCCTTCCATTTTCACCCCTGAAAATCTCTGCCCCACAGCCTTGGACTTAGTGCTAAAGCCTTCCCTCGCTCACAGCAGGAGCCAGGTAGCATTTGAGTATATTTAGGGCCCTACCAAATTCATGGTCCATTTTGGTCAATTTCACGGTCATAGGATTTTAAAATCACTATTTCAGCTATTAAATTTGAAATGTCAGTGTTGTAATTGTAGGGGTCCTGACCCAAAAAGGAGTTGTGTGTGTGTGTGAGGGGGTGTCGCAAGGTTATTGTAGGGGGATGTGGTTTTGCTACTTTTCTGCGCTGCTGCTGGTGGCGGTGTTGCCTTCAGAGCTGAGCAGCTGGAGAGCGGCAGCAGCTGGCCGGGAGCCCACTCTGAAGGCAGCGCCACCGCCAGCAGCAGCACAGAAGTAAGTACGGTATGGTGTTGCCGCCCTTATTTCTGCACTGCTGCCTGCAGAGCTGGGCCCTCAGTCAGCAGCTGCCACTCTCCAGCCACCCGGCTCTGAAGGCAGCAGCACTTCATAATATGGTATTGCCACCTTTACTTCTGTGCTGCTGCTGGCGGGGCGCTGCCTTCAGAGCTGGGCGCCCGGCCAACAGCCTCTGTGCTCTGGCCGCCCAGCTCTGAAGGCAGCGCAGAAGTAAGGGTGGCAATACCGCGACACCCCCTCCTCCCCGCAACTCCCTTTTAGGTCAGACCCTCAACTTGAGAAACGTCGGTCACCCTGTGAAATCTGTATAGTATAGAAGCACATAAAAGACCAGATTTCGCGGTCTGTGATGCGTTTTTTATGGCTGTGAATTTGGTAGGGCCCTAGGTATATGGATTCCTTTAAAATAATAATAAAATATCTCGTATTCCAAGCTGCTTGTGTTTATAGAGCTGCAGCTTGAGATTCATCCTCTGAGGCAGTTGGTGAGGATGCTTACTAGCAAAGACATGTACAGAGCTCTCTCTCCTTGTCGCACACCATGGATACAAGGCGCTCGCTCCCCCCACCCCCAAAATAACACCACCACCGCAAAAAACATGGATGCTGGGTTGGCAATGCTGATCCTTGCTGTGTGTTACTCTTTCCTCCTGCATGCTGGGTGGTCCTGGACACCTGTGGAACTGATTTCCAGGGATGCTGTGAAGGCCAAAGGTATAACTGGGTTCAAAAAAATAATTAGATACGTTCATAGAGAATAGGTCCAAAACTGGCTATTAGCCAAGATGGTCAGGGTCACAGCCCCACGCTCTGGGTATCCCTAACTCTCTGACTCCCAGAAGCTGGGACTGGACGACAGGGGTATGGATAATTGCCTATTCTGTTCATTCTGTGCCTCTGAAGCACCTGACACTAGCCATTGTTGGATTACAGGATACTGGGCTAGATGGACTTGATCTGACCCAGTATGGCCATTCTTATGTTCTGATGATGGTGAGACCGAACAGGCCAGGTTCTGAACATGACAAAGACCTGGGAGGGGGATGCACTCCTCTCTTGCCTTATTGAGAGACCATTGAATCCATGGGGCAGGAAGCCATCTCTGGGGCAAAAGCTACATCCCTGCCCCAGTGCAGCATGTGCCTGTTACTTTGGCCTAGTTGAGCTTCTATGGTTGTTTTTTGCAGACATGCCCCTAGGTCCCCCCCCCCCCCCCCACCCTTCCCCTTTAGTTCTGCTGTGATTGGAACTAGTTACCATTTTCTGGGGGCAGGAAGGGGTGGTTGGTAATTTTTCTTGTATGAAAAGCAATGATGCATCTCTCCCCGCCAGTCGCCATCCACAGCTGCAGATTCAGGCCTCTGGGGAGCGAGTCTAAATGCTGAGGCCAAGATGTCAAAGGAGAGCGCTCATTGTGTCTGGCTGGGAGGAGAGCTGGGGAATGTGAACCCCATGCAGGGAGGGGAGTTAGTGCAGGAGCAATGAGGGAGAAGAACTTGGCTGAGACTGAGAGGGGAAAATTTGAGCTGGATGCCAGGAAAGCTGCCTGGCAGTGTGATGGCTCAGGCTGGGGAATTGTCTCCCAAATGGAGGGTAGGAGCCCCATTGCTACTCAGGGCAAACTTCTGGGTGGGACCCTATTGGGAACAATCCTGCTGCAGCCAGCAGGGAGATGGGAGTTGACAGGCCTCTAATGAGCCCCCATGTCAGTCTGTTGCGCCAGACTGAGCTCTTGTGAATGGCAGAGACGGCTGGTATTGACTGAGCTTTCCCGCTCAGCACTCCAGCAGCAGCTTTGCCTCCCCCGGCTAACGTCTGGGTTGCAGCTCCGGGATGGTGCTGGGGCTCCAGCAAAAGCTTCTGGATCCCTGACAAACAATCTCATGCTGTTGTAAACACGTCTGTGGTGGCTGTTTGGACCCAGCTCAGGCTGTGATCCCATCCCCCCATAGGTGAGGAATGACTGCATTGGAGAAGGGGCCCAGGAGCAGGCTCCCAGCCTGGGCTCTGACTGCTAAATGCCTCTTTGCAAAGTCATGCTAGCAGGGCCTCACCCACAGCACAACCAGGGCCTTGCTGTAGGCACACCACAGTTCAGCCAATGGTCTCGGGGAATGCTGCTTCCAAGTTGTACACTGTAGGAGGGAGACTCGATGCAGGTCCTGCACTATTTGGGGATAGCAGGGCTTCTGACCCACAGTAGGGCAGTTCAGCCATTGGGCAGGAGTCCACATGGCTCCGTGCTGAGTGGGATTGCTGTGGTTTAGTGCAGGAAGCCGACTGAGGCTGGTTGTCAAGGCCAGGGTGAGGCCTGTCGAAGGGAGCTGAACCCTTGTACCTCTGCCCCTCTGTTCATTGGACTCTCCTGGCTGGTTTTGCTAGCATACTCTAAGTGTCAGGAGGTGGTGGGGCGGAGCCCCAGCCTACTCAGTCCATGGCTGGGCCGTGGCACTTCCCACTTTCTGACAGGTTCTGTCCCATTGCAGGTGAGGTGGCTCCCCGCAGCAAGCGTCGGTGTGTGTTGGAGAGGAAACAGCCATACAGCGGGGACGAATGGTGCTCAGGCCCAGACAGCGAGGAGGACGACAAACCCATCAGCAGCACACACAGTGAGTATCCCCTCCCCAAACAGCTCCGAGATCACTGCATGCCCGGTTCCTGCCCTGGAGTCCATCAGAGAAGGCAGCAATGGCAACCAAAGGTTCCCAGAAGAAGCTGTCTGCTGGCTTATCAGGGCACTTGGAGAGGCATGTGCTGGTGCTGCAGGGTTGTGGTATTGCACACAGTGTGTGTGTATTGTGAGAGAGGTGTGGTGTGGTGCTCTGCAGGTGGATTTTGTGAAGTGTGGTTTAGGCGGTGTTGTGCTGGAGGATTGTTGAGTGCGGTGTGAGGGTAGGAGGGGTCGGTGTGTGATAAGGGACTGGATCAGTCCCCCAGCCCTCTTGGCCTCATCTCCATGAGGGGACATTCCCCCCTAACCCCCATAACAGGTGGGCTGGCCATGCTGGGCTCTTGTGCATGGCTGTCACTGACTTGGCTTCAGTGCTGTTTTGCAGGCCAGTGGGCATACACAGAGTTCATCATGTTCCGTGAGCGCTGTGCTGCAGAGAGTGTCTCCCACATGGATTTAGATCCCTGTTCACACTGTACTGTCAGACCATCCACTCTGGAGTCACTACAACCCCGCCTGGAGGCGGTTGTGCTCTGGCATCGAGGGAAATGCTCAGGGCCTGCCAAGAATCTGGACAGAGCTGAGTTAACCAGAGTGCACTGCACACTGCCTTAATTTCTGATCAAGGCTTTAAATCAAGTTAAATGCTTGCTCTGAGGCCCTGACTGTTTTTATTGTACGTCTCTGGGGAATGGTGACGTTTTATCAATAGGTTTCATGTGATGCTTAAGCTTCCGCTCCCTCATTCCCTCATCTCAGTCCTTCCTCCCCACCCTTTGGAATCTCATATGTTAAAAGAGTGTCACTTTGTGTTTAGCTGAGGCACTTCCCTCGGCCTAATAAATAGCACAGTGATCTGACATGTCTGTCTGGGGGGTGGCTTGTGAACAAACTGATGGTCCCTCCTGCCTTCCAGAAACAGCAAAATCCTTTGATTTGTTGCATCTTGAATTCAACTATTTTCAAACTGTGGAAGTAAAAATATTTTTGAGGTAGCTGGGTCAGGTCCATTTGGGTCCATCCTTCATATTCTCACTCCTCTTCATGCTGCCAATGGCTTTCCCAACAGACAAGTTCCCCAGCTTCTGGAAGAAAAAGCTAGATTTGTTTCCCTGGATCTATCCATTTGCTTCCCTTTCTCTCCAGAGTTGTGGTTTTTTTAATTATGTTCACAACAAATGGAACATGATAAAGTCATTTAAAAAAAAAGGATGAAGCTAAGAATTTGTGAATCAGAGCAATTGGCCCCAAAATAATAGAGATTTTCCTATATCAGTATTTATGATGGTTTGTATTTCTTAAAACTCCAGACGCTTTTAGCCATGAGCACCTCCCCCACACCCTCTCCGACTCAGGCTCCCAATTTGACATAAGGGACTCACGTTGTTATCTTCTCCATCCACATAGCTGCAACCTTAGCTTTCGGTAAAAAGACTGTACAGGATAAAGACTGGTTTGCCACATAACCTGAAGTATGCTTCCAGTTACTGAAGCAAAATGCATGCCATATATCCACTACAACATGAACCCCTCTCCTGAAATATGTGCTAACCTTAGAATGGCTAAGAGCACATTGCAACAAACAACAAGGCAACGTGCTCAATCGTACTGGCTCTCTCTCTGTGCAAAAAGATACAAATGTCCTTTGAGAAAGGAAGTCTAAGAGGATGACGGACTCAAGAAAGCAGTAGTACCTTCAGCCAGGAAGACTGCCCCACTCAAATCTCTTAATGGAGATGACATCATCAACAGAAGTAAATAGATGCAGTATCACAAGCTCTAGTCACATGAAACCACTCTTTCTGAAGCAGCGCTAAATGCAGTTCCCACGCTTCAGACTATCAAAGTTTGATATAGAACCGTCTATAAATGAGCTTGAAAAGGCAATCACCTCCCTAGCACCAGGAAAGGCTACAGGAAAAGGAGGAATTTCAGCTGAAGTACTGGAATAAGACGTAAACATCTGTCCAATGTCTTGTTTGCCTGGTGGAGGGAAGGAGGGGTATTGCAAGATATGAATGATGCCAACATCATAATGCTGTATAAAAACAAAGGAGAATGGAGTGATTGCAACAACTACAGAGGAATCTCTTTCCGTAGGATTGCTAGTAAGGTATTCGCACAGGTCAACCTCAAAAGACTCCAAGTTCTTGTTGAACTCATATATTCAGAGAGTCGCTGTATCTTCCGTGCCAGTAGATCAACTATCCACATAGACTTCACTAAGGGAGCTACAAGAAAAGTGTCAAGAACAAGGAAAACCTCTCTATGTGGCCTTCATGGATCTTACAAAGGCTGTTGACCTGGTCAGCAGAATAGGTCTTTTCCAATTGCAAGAGAATTGGTTGCGCGCCTCCCACCCCGCATCCTCTTCAGTCTAATTCAATCCTTCCACAATGGCATGAAGGCTACAGTCCAATATGATGATGATCAAGCTGACTGCTTTGTAATCCACAGTGGTATCAAACAGAGATGTGTTTTGGCACTAACACTTTTCAATATATTCTTCTCTCTGCTGTTTTGTCATGCTTTCTCATCTAGCACTGAGGGTGTACGGAAAACACTTCAACATTGCACATATTAGAGCTAACAGCAAAGTCAAACACACCTGCTGATAAGGGAACTTCTTTGTGCTGATGGCGCACTGTTTGTTGCACACAGTGAAGAGGACCTTTAGCAACTTGGCAGTAGCTTTGCACTAGCTTGTGACAAATTTGGACTAATCATTGCTCTAAAGAAGACCATGATTATGGCACAAGTGTGTGGACTGCACCAGAAGTTTCAATAGCTAGTACCATGCCAGTATTTGTCACAAGCTCTGCTATCTAGGATCAACTGTTCCGGATAACCTACCTCTAGATCAGGGGTAGGCAACCTATGGCACGGGTGCCAAAGGCGGCACGCGAGCTGATTTTCAGTGGCACTCACGCTGCTCAGGTCCTGGCCCCTGGTCCGGCCGGCTCTGCATTTTAATTTAATTTTAAGTGAAGTTTGTTAAACATTTTAAAAACCTCATTTACTTTACATACAACAATAGTTTAGTTATATATTAAAGACTTACAGAAAGAGACCTTCTAAAAACGTTAAAATGTATTACCAGGACGCGAAACCTTAAATTAGAGTGACTAAATGAAGACTCGGCACACCACTTCTGAAAGGTTGCTGACCCCTGCTCTAGATGATGAGCTTAATGCTCACATTGGAAAGGCAGCCACCAGACCCACACCAAGGTATGGGTCTACCAGCTGTGCATTTTGACTACACTGCTTTATAGTGGCAAGATTTGGACCACCTACAGTGGAAATGAGTAGGCTAAACACCTTCCACACCATGTTCTAAATATCAAGTGAGAAACCAAAGTAGCTGAGAAAGCAAAATTGCCAAATCTAATCACGATACTTAAACACAGTTGCTGGCTTCGTCATCTGCAATGGATAGATGATGGACGCATTCTGAAAGATCTCCTGTAAGGAGAATTTGTGGATGCTCCAAGGCCACTGTGCCAACCCTAGGCTCAGTTTCCAGGAGTGACTTCAAAACTTTTAATATAGACACTACAGGGTGGGACGATGCAGATAACGGGCCACACTGGGGGGCTGCCTTGCACCGGAGAGTCAAAGAGGCTGAAGAGATGTGGTTGAGGGAGAGGAAAGTGAAGTCAGCCAAGCACAGCAGGCCTCAGAGTCTTAGTAGTGCACTAGCTTCCTCTTCTGGCCTTGCATCTTCTGCCTGCATTATTTATGGCAAAGACTGTTGCTCAAGAATTGGATGTTTTAGCCACTTGCAATGTTGCAGCACAACACACAGTAACTGAACTTATATGGCTGTTTCACTGTCATCTTTCAAGGCTGCCATTCCATGTTAAAGCTTCATAAAGTTGTATGGGAGTCTGGCTGTGTTTGCTGCAGGGAAGTTGCCAGTTGGAAATGCGTATTTCTGCATCACCCTAGAGAGAGGATCCTCCCCTCTGCTGTGCAGGCCTCCAGCTGGGTGCAGAGCAAGGCAGGCAGTATAAAGAAAATGGACAAGCCTACAAGGAGCTGCAGAGTTGCCCTTGCGTCTGACTCAGTGCAGTGCAAACAGACAAGGGCTTACAGCAAGTTGCTGTTCAAGCCTCCTCCCTTTAGATCACTGGGTTTGAGGCAGTATAGCCCAGGGCACTAGGCTGGGAGTCAGGACTACTGAGTGCTCTTCTTGGCTCTGCCACAAATTCACTGAGTGACCTTTGGCAAGTCACTTCTCCTCTGTGCCTCAATAGAACGGGATAATGCTGCCCTGCCCTTTACAAAACACTCAGTCCTACCTTCACCTTTCACCCATGGATCACAAACTCTTATTTCTGAGGCTGGCTGTGAGCAGATTGTCAGGATGCTGCCATATGTGACAAGAGAGCATCCAGTTGGAGAACAAATGGCCATTCTCCAGTTTAAAATGGCTGGATTTTAACAGTTCTGCATAGAGTTTTGCCAACTCGGGCACCATGATCCCCATGACTTGGCGAGGAGTGAGCCTTCCTCAGACTGCCCCCCATGACAGAGACAAGAGCCTGGTTCCCCTCCCAGCACGGGGACTCTAGGGAGTCTTGCTTAGAGACACATAGTCTGGATAGTGCACAGAGGAAGCTCTGGGTGAATCCTGGCCTTGCCCTGTATTTAATGCCAGAGACTCGTAGTTCACATGAAGGTGCAGTAGCTTTGCACTCTCAGTCAAGTTCAGGGCCTGGGGGGATGTGTGTGGCTCTGGCTTCAAGGGGGCTTTGTCCAGGTGGAAGTGCTAATGCAGAATATCTACTAATTACCCTCCAGCTGTCCATAGGGCGCTGTGCAAATGCAAAGCATTAAGTGGTGTTGTTAATTACAATTATTATTAATATTAAGTAGGAGTATTATTAAATAATTGATAGTGATTAATTATTATCGCTGCAGTGTGCAGTGTTCCCTGAGTGTGTCTGTGGAAATGGCCCTGGAAGGGGAAGGCTGGGGGTGTTTGGGGCCGATCACTCACCAGGAGGGAAAATGAAGGGGAGGAACTAAGCCACTCCCTGCTCCTCACATCTCTCTGGGAGGCTGTAGCCATCCAGGCCCAGAAAAATCGCTGTTGTGTGCTGCCATCTGCTGGAGGCTGGGGGAATGCATAGCCCTGCCCGGCTGGTGGGAAGGTGCAGGAGAGATGCCCCGCTCCCCAACACGTGTTTTTTGTTCTTTCCTGTGTTTTGTAAGGGGATAAACTTTAGGGTAGAATGTTGGGCTAAAGACACTGAATCCTCTCCTCACACGCACCTGACACTGCCCCACAATCCTGTCTCTCAGACTCCCTGCTACTTCAGTCCTGGGGCTCCCCCGACACACACACTGCCTCTCATTCCCAGCTTGCAGATCCCACTAGCCCAGCCCCACGCTCCCCCACACCATAGGCAGCTTTGCCGGTTCCCCTCAAATCCTGACCTCCCCCAGACTCCTGTTATTCCAGCCCTGATCTCCTCTGTTATACCCACCCCAGTCTGTAATTGCCCTTAGTCCAGACACTCAATGTGTGCTGTTTAGCTCTGGTGCGCGGTGCTTCCCAGCCGTTTATGTTGTGCTGATTGTTGGTAACAGCTGCTCTCTCCTGTGCCCTCTGCAGACTGTAATGTAGCAGATCCTGCAATGTCCACAGCCCCGCAGCTTGGTCCTGGGTCCAACCCGCTGCCTAGCCTGAATGAGACCAGTTCTTCCAATGCACCACATGGCGCTGCTCCTGGCCTGCGGCCCGATGCTGGGGGCAGTGGAGGTGGTGGTGCCGGAAAGCAGCCCTCCCAGTTTGTTTACGTCTTCACCACTCACCTTGCTAACACGTAAGCGGTAAACCCCTGTGTCCTTCCCAATCCTCCCCATTGGCTCTGGCCACGTGGGTTGGTCTACCACAGCTGCCTCCTACATGTTGCAGTTAGCTCTGCAGCCTCTGGAGAAGATGGGGACTGGAGGTTCCCTGGGTTGTCAGGTGCTGGTGGAGAGACTTCATCTTAAATGCAAGCTGCCTCCTGGTAGTGCCCTAGCGCTGCCAGCTGCACCAGGAGCCACAGAGTGCATTTGGCCAGATGTATACTAAAGGGTCGTAGGAACACTGAAACATGTGTTGGCTGCTGCCAGAGGCAGGATACTTGGTAAGATGGTTTAGTGGTGTGATCTGGCAGGGCCCCGGGAGAACAGATTGCAGTGGGAGGCACTAGGTGCTAACACTTCAGTTCATTGGGTGCCCTCGACTTGTTCTCTTGATTCTTTTGCAGTATCTCAGCCACCGATTCTCGGGGAACATGTAGCCTTAGAGTGCCTGCTTAGGTCACAGCTAGAGTCCTGTGAAATTCTTTTTATTTTTTTCAGAGTAGCAGCCGTGTTAGTCTGTGTCAGCAAAAAGAACAGGATTACTTGTGGCACCTTAGAGACTAACACATTTATTTCAGCTTTCGTGGGTTAGAACCCACTTCACGAAAGCTTATGCTGAAATAAATGTGTTAGTCTCTAAGGTGCCACAAGTAATCCTGTTCGTTTTTATCTTTTATAATTTTTGGGGAACTTTATGCTGTTTTATCCATGTGGGTGGGGCCAGGTCCTGCCCCCAGGAGAAGTGGGAGGCCCTGAGGGAGCGCAGAGCGAGCCTGCCCCCAAACTCACCCCATTACAGCAGCTCCTGTCCCGCAGAACCTCCCCACTCTGAGTGTTGAGACCTGGCACACACAGTCACAGTGCTGCTCAGGTTTGTCCCGGCTTCCCCTCCATCAGGAGGACCAGGGTGTAGCTGGGCCAAATTTGAGTGAGTGGTGCTGCAACACCATCTGCCAGGTCACAATGCTACTCACTCAGATTTGGCCCGTCTGTACTCCCCCATCCCTTCCTGTTATGATGGCAGAGGGATCGCCAGGCTAAACCTGAGCAGCATTGTCACCCTGTGCGCCAGGTCACAAAGCCCAGTGCAAGGAGCTGGGTCCAGCCCCCTGCGGGACGGGAGCCACTGCTGTATGGTGAGTTTTCATTTTATAGTTGTTGTTTTTTTTTGCTTTTATTTTGTGTTATTTCACATTTGCAAAGAACATGGGGTTCTAGTCCTAGCGTATCCCAAATTGTCTCCCTCCCATGCTATATCCCTCAGGGGCAGCACACAGCAACCAGTGCAGAGCCCAGCGCAGTGCACAATACTGGATGTGGGGAAGGGGAAATGGCAAGGCAGATGTTTTCCCGTCAGAGAGATGCCCTGTGATCTGTACAGAACAGGTGGAAGTTCAGTGCCAGCTCTCCTCTGAGATTCCCACGATGAGCCCAGGGCGCTTGGGCATTCCCCTAGGGGGCCAACGGGCAGAGGTAGCCTTGCTGGGAGTTCTGAACCTGTGGACCCAGGGAGTTGCTAAGTATTTCTGGCTTGACACTTTGCTGTTCTTGACTGGCTGCTCTCTTTCTTAGTGCCGCAGAAGCCGTCTTGCAGGGGCGAGCAGACTCCATCCTGATCTATCATCAGCAGAATGTTCCCCGGGCAAAGCTAGACCAGGTATGGCTGGGTGTGAGCCAGACACTCCTGTCTGTGCATGCTGCTGGCTAATGTCCTCATGGCCAGTGACACCCTGACCCCGCTTGCAGCTCACATTCTTTCAAGGGAGATGGGTTCAGTTGGCTCTTGTGGGGATTCAGAGCTCGAAGCCCACCCAAGGTCTGGGGCTACACACCTGCCTTACGTGTTTCTTGCTGACTTTGGCTTCCCCTTTCTCTTCCAGGCTCCAGCTCCCAAGGTGCTGGGAGTCGCCGAGCAACAGCCAATTAACCCACCTGCCTCCAGCACTCCGCAGTCCCAGCCCCCAGCATCGCAGGGCAACCAGGCACAGCCTCAGCCCCCCCCAGCACAGCCCCCGCCACCCCAGAGCATCAGTCAGCAAGCTCCGCCTGCACCAAGCACCCTACCCCAGGAAGGGACGGGAGAGGACATTCGGCGGGACCTGACTCCCAACTCTGTGGGAAATAGCGGCAGCACCCAGCCAGGAAGCAACCATCCCAACACACCCAACGCCTCCACCAACCCGATGCAGCCCGGGCAGGTGGACTCCTCTAGTGCTTCCAGCTCTAACTTACTGGGAGATGGTGCCAGTGCTGGGGCAGCTGGAAATGGGCAGGTAGGGCTGGGCCCCAGGAACCCCATGAACTCCGAGGGACTCTCTAAGGAGCAGCTAGAGCACCGGGAACGCTCCCTGCAGACCCTGCGGGACATTGAGCGCCTGCTGTTGCGCAGCGGTGAGGCCGAGCCCTTCATGAAGTCCAACCAAAGTGCTGGTGAGGGTGGCCCCGTTCCCCAGCCGCAACCCCCACCCACCCAGCCACCCCTCCCGCCTGCGGGCATGAAGAAGTACGAAGAGCCCCTGCAGTCCATGATTTCACAGACGCAGAATCTGGGGGGGCCCAACTTAGAGCACGAGGTCCCCCACCACCCAGGCTCTGACATGGGGCAGCAGATGAACATCATGATGCAGCGGCTGAACCAGGACAGCCTGACGCCAGAGCAAGTGGCCTGGAGGAAGCTGCAGGAGGAGTATTATGAGGAAAAGCGGCGGAAGGAGGAGCAGATCAGCATCCATGGTCGACCCATGCAGGAGATGATGATCCCCCAGTCCCTGGGTGGCATGATGATCCGGGGGCCACCACCGCCCTATCACAGCAAACCTGGGGAGCCGTGGCCTCCAGGGATGGGCAACCAGCTAAGGGGGCCCATAGAGGTGCAGGACCCCATGCAGCTGAGGGGAGCGCCCCCCTTCCCAGGGCCAAGGTTCCCTGGAAATCAGATGCAGAGGGTCTCTGGCTTTGGGGGGATGCAGAATGTGCCCATGGATGCCCTTGGGCCCATGAATGCTATGCAGCGGTCAGTCAGGCCTGGCATGGGATGGAATGATGATATGTCTCCAATAGGAGGCCCAGGGAACTTTCCACAAGGGAGCCTGCCCTACCCTTCGGGGCAAGGGGACTCAGAGCGGTTCATGAATCCCCGAGCCAGGGAGGAGATCCTGAGGCACCAGCTGATGGAGAAGCGTCCAGTGGTGATGCAGAGGCCCATGGGGATGTCTGGCAGCTCCATGAGCCAAGGTTTGGAAATGGAAAGGATGATACAGGCTCACAGGCAGATCGACCCGTCCATGTTCCCTGGACAGATGCCAGGAGAGAGCCTAGGTGGCGCACCCATAGGTATGGACTTCACGGGTACCCGGGGGATGTTGAGCCCACCCATGAGCCAGTCGAGCCTCCGAGACATGGATGCACCCATGGGACCTGGGAACCTCAACATGAACATGAATGTCAACATGAACATGAACATGAACCTCAATGTCCAGATGACCCCACAACAACAGATGATGATGTCGCAGAAAATGAGGGGCCCTGACATGATAGGCCATCAGGGCATCAGCCCTGAGGATCTGGCCAGGGTGAGGGCTCAGAATGGCAGTGGTGGCACAATGATGGGGGGGCCACAGAAGATGATGATCCCCTCACAGTTCCCCAGCCAAGGGCAGCAAGGCTTCTCAGGCGGGCAGGGCCCGTATCCCAGCATGCCCCAGGAGATGGGCAGTGCCCCAGACATGTTCAGCCCTGAACAGGGTGCCATGTCCATTGGGAACATAGGCGGCACCACAAGGCTCAGCCACATCCCTTTGCCGCCAGCTTCCAATCCCCCTCCCGCCCAAGGGGGCAACCTAGCCAACATGCACCCAGCACCCTCACGTGGGCTGGGCCGCAGGCCCTCCGACCTCACCATCAACATCACCCAGATGAACTCCCCTGGCATGGCCCACCTCAAGTCCCCGACGCTCAGCCAGGTTCACTCACCGCTTGTCCCCTCCCCATCTGCCAACCTGAAGTCCCCACAGACGCCCTCGCAGATGGTCAACATGCCACCTTCCAACCAGTCCGGGCCCCTGAAGTCGCCCCAGGTGATGAGCTCCTCCCTCAATGTCCGGTCTCCCACCAGCTCACCAAGCCGCCTGAAGTCCCCTTCCATGGCTGTTCCTTCGCCCGGGTGGGTGCCTTCTCCTAAAACCACTTTGCCAAGTCCAGGAGTCAGCCAGAGCAAGCAGCCTATCAGCATGAATTCGTCAGCTTCCATGGGAGGGCTGGATCAGGGTAAGCTGCTACAGTGTTCCTGTGCGTGGGATAGGGCCAAAGCCTGGTGCTCTGAAGGTCTCTGCACATTGCTGGTCGCTCTCATGGGGCCCAATAATTCTGTGGCTTCCAGACCCATATTTTCCATATACTCAGACTAGTAGTGATTACGTGGCTATTTCCCTGTAGAGCTGTGGTGGGCTATTTCCCTGCCTGCCCATAGCCAGCTCTTCCTGTGCTGGGATTTGGGGCCCAAATCTCTTTGATTTTGGGGTTGGCAAGTGGGCATCTAGGGCCCAGCACTGAAAGTGCTGTGAGAGCAGCCCAATTCCTTTTCCAAAGGGATAGAACACACCATCTCCCTTTCTGTGCCATGCACCAGGCCTCAAGGCAATGTGTCTCAGCATTGGGAAGAAGGGAGCAAGAGCCTAGATTAGGAGGAATGCATACAGCCTGGAGAGGGACTGCTCTTTCCTGGTGGGCTAAATGAGCCTGGCCTGCCGGACACATGCAAGCCTGCACTCGCTTCTTCTGGGGATGAATGCCAGTGATTTGCTGTGCCCCACCCCACCCCCTGATGCTGTGCTCTCTGATTCACAAGGAGGAAAACCGAGTAGGCAGCCTAACATGCACTGTAGAGATTTGGAGGGAGACCTTCGACCAAATTAGAAATGGGGAGCCAGGGCGCCAGCATTCCCAAATCCCTATGCTGAGCGGCTCATGCTCTCCAGGGTTGGGTAGGGATGGACAAATGGATTGATGGAATACAGAGTCCTTAAACGTGTCCTGACTTGGGGAAGTGCACTGAAAGGAGGGAACAGTGGGTGTGTGTCTGTCACTGAGCAAACCTGTCTTGGTGCATTCCAAGGGTTGGGGAGATTGCAAGATATGTCTGGCCAATGCCCAGCTCCCTGCATTTCCTTGTGTTTCTTTTCTCAGGCCCCAGGTCCTGTTGTTTGGGGAGACTTTTTGCAGGTAGATCAGAATTTACTCCAGTTATTTATGCAGGCAGCATTGTCTAATGGTAAAAGCAAAGTCTGAGAGTCAGGACTCCCGAACTCTAAGCCATGCTCTGCCACTGTCACCTTGGGCAAGTCCCTTCACCTCTTGATACTTCAGTTTCCCTGGCCCTGACTTGAGTCTTTCATTGTCCCTCTGGTGTTGACAAGGATTCCTCATTCCCACTTTCTTTCTTCTATGTCCACTCATATAGGGGTAACAGGACGGGCTAGAAAGCAGGGTTCCTTCCTAGGTACTAGGGATCTGGTTTCCCCCCCCCCCCCCCCATGCCTTCTAGCAAGGTTAACACCCCTCCCCAGCAAACACCCACCCCATTCCCCTGTACAAACAGGCTGTTCCCATCCATGCCTGCTTGGTTGAGGAGGCCTTGAGTGAATGCAGAGCCATTGCCCACCAGGGTAATTTGCATCCTCACAAGACACACTGGGTGCCAGAAACCTGCCCATGGCTACATCCAGGGAAGGGATGTCAGGGTGAGGCTCCTGAGGTATCTAGTGCTGGAAGAATGGTTCCAGTTAGCCCTGCATGGTGCAGGCAGCATGTGCTCAGAGCTACTTAGCGTGGTGGCGTGTCAGTCCCATCTCATACTCCCATCCAGAGCGGATTGTCGGCCAGGCCAGGCCACCAACCGCTGCATTTTTCTTACTCTCGGCCCCTGCACACACACACGTGCCCCAGGTTTCCACTCTCTGACTTCTCTGTGTTAGTTCTTGAAGTTAGTGTGTATTTTGCCCCCCAGGCATCCAGCAGGGACTTTAAAAAGAAGCAGGTAGGGGAAAGGGGCTAAGTTTTCTGTATCCAGGTCTAAAAAAAGGCCTCAAACTCAGTGCCTTCCCCTCAGCACCCGCCCCTCCCCTACTTCAGTTCATAAGGGATGGGCCAGAGCTCGGAAGTTGGGACTAGATCAGATCTAACTCCTCCATAGTTTGGGGTGTCTGGCTCTGGTGCCAACCACAGCAGGTGGTCCCAGCACAGAACTTTCCCAGAGTCCATAGAGGGTTTTGGTTGGGGGCCAGCCTGGTTTGGTGTCACGGAGTGTAGGGGAGTCCACGCCTGCACCCCTCTTCCTGGGATTCACTGTGACTCTCAGCCAGCCAGTAGAACAGAAGGTTTGTTAGGGACTCCAGGAACACAATCCAAACAGAGCTTGTCAGTACAAACAGGACCCCTCAGTCGGGCCCTTCTGGGGGGCAGGGAGCTTAGACCCCAGCCTGGGGGCTCGCTGCGTTTCACCACCCAGCTCCAAACGGGGCAGGGAGGCCAGACCCTGTCTGCACCTCTCCCCTCCTCCCCAGCCGGCTCCCAACTGAAACTCTCCAGCAGTCTCCCCCCTCCGTGGCTCCAGGAGGTCACCTGACTCCTTTGTTCTCCAACCCTTTAGCTCTCACCTTGGAGTGGGGGAGGGCCCAGGCCATCAGTTGCCAGGAAACAGGGAGTCGGCCATTCTCTGTGTCCAGACACCTGCCTTCTAGGGCTCTGTAACAATCATGCACCCTTGTCCCACCACCTGGATACACCAGCACTGCATAGGGGAAACCGAGGCACCCACACAGTACTCAGGGCAAACATTAACAACAGTCCTATTTCGTCACATTTGGGTCTATTGCTGTTTCAAGCAGAGAATTGGGGTTGCTGCCCGATGGGAGCAGGCTGCAGCTTGCAGGGAGCACTAAGCTGGTCTCTCTCTCTCTCTTGCTTGCAGGTTCACTCCCTCCTGGGCCTAGGAGCAGTTCCTCCGCGCCAGCCAGTAATCCCTCTAGCACCATGAATCCCAACATACCTTTTACTTCCTCTCCAGATCCATCCCCCTCCCAGAACCCCCTCTCGCTGATGATGTCACAGATGTCCAAGTATGCCATGCCCAGCTCCACACCACTCTACCACAATGCCATCAAAACCATCGCCACCTCTGATGATGAGCTGCTCCCAGACAGGCCTATGCTCCCACCAGGAAGCATGCCAGGTACGTTCTTCTGGGACTGTGTCTGCACCAGCAGGGAGAGCAAGCTGGAGCTGGGCTTTATAGGGGTAAGACTGGTCTTGTGGCTCACACACCAGCCTGGGAGGCAGGACACCTGGGTGTGGTTCTGATGCTCAGAGTGCGGGGTCAGGAATTCTTTTCCCAGCTCTGCCACTGACTTCTTCTGTGGCTTTGGACAAGTCAGTTAACTTGTCTGTTCCTTGTTTCCCTGTCCCTCCCTGCCTCTGTTGGAGCATGGGGCTCAGTGCTTTGATGACTGGCAAGTACCTGGGAGGCATGGCTGGAGGCGTGTTGTAGAAAAGTACGCCAATTGAGAACCGGAATAGGAGCAGACACATTTGGAGTTGCAAAGCAAGGAGAACGAAGGGGTTAATTGAGTCAGATGAGAGCATTTATCCTGTGGGGAAGAGAAGAGTTGGTTCCAGGCACAGGGAGAAGCCTGGGGAAGAAGTTGAACAAGGGAGAAGACTCAGTGAGCTCTCTGCAGGGACAGGACAGGGTGTAATCCTTGTTGTGCACCATGCTGTGGAAGGATCACTCCTTTCCAGACGTATGACTTAATATAGTAGAGACTCCATGGCTGTATCCTTGCTGTGGCCTTTCAGAATGTCCTAGAGGCAGCAGGTTAGAACCCAGGATCGCCCACTCCAAAAGCATTGGCCTGACCAACCGAGCTCAAGGAAAATTACTGTCTGTTTGCAGTATGTGGCCTTGACACACAGCAAGCAATTCTGATTCCAGCCAACGGGGCAACCATGCCATAGATACACCAGCCAGTTAACTGCAGCATAATACAGTTGGGTTATTAATGGTAACGGTGGACACTGTAAGTCCACCAGCATGCGGAGTACAGGTTATTGCAAGGGTTACATCTCCTTAGGTGAGACATAGGGATGTCAGGTCTGAGGCGTGGGTGTCTTAGCCTGTCCTGAGTGTCTTGGGCTCTCAGTGTTCTCACTAGCACAAGTAAAAGCAATGGAGCCCGTTCAGCTGTCCCATGTTCAGCATTCAGGTGCAACCAAAGGCCTTGGGGAAGCTCTAGCTCCCTGGATACTATTGACTAAACTCCTTAAATGGAACTGTGGAGCTGGCGTCCCAGGCTGGTTTCCCCGCTTGCCGCAGCTTTGCAAAGGCATTGGGTGCTTCCAGAACCTGGTGCGAAGCTGGCAAGTGTTTGTTTGCTTGGCATTGGCAGGCGCAGTGCTTTTCTGCCATCTGCTTCTTACTCACTGGCCAGGGCCAGCTGCTGCCTTCTCCATGTGCCATTGATCTGTCTGGCAAACACAGAGAGCCCAGGAGACACTAGTTTCTAGCCCAGCACACAGCCAAGATCAGCTGGAGGTAAAACAGATTATGGGAGATGCAGCGTGCATGTCGGTGACACGTACATCTCCATGCCCAGTAGGGATGATGTGACACCCCCTAGATCTTACTTATCTCTCTATCCTCTTTGTCATCTCCTCTCTGCCTCCACATGTCCAGCGTTCCTCCCTCAACCATCTGCCTGAGTGTTGTCTCTGGGATGGCAGAGCCATGTTCTATTATTTGGCCACTCCTCTTGTTAGAGCTAGGTTTCCAGGAACCATGTTTGCCCTGCATGGAGGAGGGAGGGGGCTGTGACCTTTAGGATTCCCTTGAATTTCCCCCTCCCACCAGAGATGTCCTGTCACTACTATCTCCAGCCCAGAGCTCTGCTGTGTAGGAAACCTCAGATCAGTGGTCCCCAACATGGTGCCCGCGGGCGCCATGGTGGCCGCCTACTGACAAGGGAGCCTTTTCCCCGGACAACCCGCCACTTAGGAGCGCGACCGCTGGACAACCAGCCGCCGAAATGCCTCCGAGAAGCTGCTTGTCGGCGGCGACACTTCTCGATGATGCCGCTTGTTGGTGGCATTTCAGCGGCGACGCTTCTCAATGCTGCTGCTTGTTGGCGGCTGGTTGTCCGGCGCCCGCCACACTCTTCTAGGAACATGAATATGCTACTGCAACAGAAAGGTTGGGGACCACTGCCTCAGATGGTCTCAGCAGGGTATGTCCCAGTGGGATGGGTAAGCCTGAGTGGGGACTGGGCTATCCAGTCCATGCAGGGTCCCAGTGTCTGCACAGTCAGAACTGTGAGAGAGAGAGGCATAATCTGAGAAGTCCTGAGTTCTGATTTCAGAAAGTCTTTCTGACCTCCACAGCGAGGGGCCACACCTCCCTCCCATGCTGGCTGTGAGCATTGTGTAAGCCAGGCAGTGCTGTAGGCTAGGTGGGTAGCTGGGCTGTCCTTCTCAGTATCCACCACTGGGGGGCACGTTGGAGCTGCACAGAGGTTGCCAACTAATGGCTGTGCTGAGGGTGTTTATTTGGCAATCCTTCCTTGTGCTCAACACAGAAAAGAGGTTGCTGTGCTGTACTGCCCCAGCCTGCGTAGCAACAGAGGGGCACAGGATTGGCTGGGCTGGTAAGAGTCACATGCCCCATGCATGGCCAGTGACCCACTGAGTCTTGTGGTAACATCCCTTGAACCCCAGCTATTCCCTGCCTGCACTAGGCCAGCTCTGAGGTCTGGAGCAGCTCTTGCCAGCAGAAGCAGCAGCACTACCAGCTGGCCCTCTGAAGGCATGTCTACACTGCATCTGGAAGTGAGCCTTCCAGCCCAGGTCCACAGACTCACGCTAGCTGTGTGGACGTTACAGCTTGGGCCAGTGGCGTAGCCAGGTTCTAACACCAGGGGGAGCGAACACACAAAAAAAGGTGCCACCCGACCCAACCTGGGTGAAAGAACCCAGGCCAGCAGCGGGACCCCTGCTGGTAGGAGCCCGCAGGGGGAATCCTAGACTGGCGGCTGGCTGAGCCGCTCAGCCTGCCCTGCTCTGGGATTTCCCCCGCGGGCTCCTGCCAGCCGGGGTCTCTCAGCCCGCTGCCAGTCTGGTTTCTTTCACCCAGGCCAGCAGCGGGCTCTTGGTAGGGCCAGCGGCGGGAACTCTGCGTTATTTTGTCACTCCACCTCCGTCTCCACCCTTTCGAAAATTAAAAAGGCGCTTTTGGAAAATGTGCTCGGGGGAGCGGCCGCTCCCCCTGCTCCCCCCTAGCTACGCTCCTGGCGTGGGCTGGAGCTCGAGCTCTGATGCCTGAGGTGGGCTTGAGAGCCCAAGCTCCAGCCACAGCTGCAACGTGGAAGCACCATCTCCACCGCTAGTTTTAGAATGTTAGCACCAGTCTGTGGCTCTGGGCTGGAGGCTGACTCCCAGCTGCAGTGCTGATGTGCCTTGACTGTCTCAGTGAGAGAGGGAGGGGCTGGGCTCCCAAGCATGTGCTCTGTGGTGCTCACCTCTCCCCTGTACAGCCTAGCACTTGGCTGGTACGGGGCAGGGTGTGATGCTGTCATGGCAGTGAGGTGCTGGGTGAGGGTACTGAGCAGGTATCGGGTCTGACAGCAGCCTGCAAGCAGAGTCCCCTGGGTTTAGGGTGTATTAGATTACTGGACTGGTCCCTGCCTACTCTCTGCAGTGCTCTCCCCTTCTGTGCTGCTGACAGGCTTGGTGATCGTAGGCTGTGATGGGGACATCTGTCTTTTGCTGACCTTACTGCCCTGATGGACCCTCCATGGCAGACCCTCTCCATGGGTCTAGCAGTGAGAGCAAAGGTGGGCCAGGTTTGAACCCTCCAGGGAATCTGGCTGGAGCTGATCTCTGCTGATTTCAATGGAGAGAGCTGCTAGCACCAGGGGCATACTCTGCATGCAGTGGGAGGAAGTGCATGGGCTTTGAGTGAACTCTCCTTCTCCCCTTCATTAGGTATCGCAGGAAATCAGCCAAATCAGCTGCACTTGAACTCAGTGGGGGCTGCATCCTCGCAAAGTCCCATGGGGATGAACTTGCCTGGCCAGCAACCACTCTCCCATGAACCCCCCACTTCCATGATGTCCTCGCCGAATCCCCTGGGCTCCAACATTCCGATGCACCCTGGTGCGCAGGGGCCGGGTGTGCCCCCCCAAAACCCCATGATGCTGCCTCCGGGGCCCCAGGATTCCTTGAACCAGCCCTGTGGCCCTGTGCCAAACAATTCTCAGATGATCCCTTCCAACCAGCTGGTGTTCCCCCGCATGCAGCAGCCTCACAATGCCATGCAGTCTCCAGTTGCGGGTATGCCCATGACACCGGGAGGTGGGGGAGGGGCTGGGATGCAGCAACATTACCCGCCCGGGATGCCCTTGCCACCAGAGGACCTTCCCTCCCAGCAGCCTGGCCAGATGGCCCCCCAGCAGCACATGATGGGCAAGAACATCCCTCCTCGGATTGGAGATCCCTACCCCCCTGTGCTTCCAGGTGTGGCTTCAGTGCTGAATGACCCTGAGCTCAGTGAGGTCATCCGCCCCACACCCACGGGCATCCCTGAGTTTGACCTCTCCAGGATCATCCCCTCAGAGAAGCCGAGCAGCACCTTGCAGTATTTCCCCAAGAGTGACAGCCAAGCACCGAAATCACAGCCTTCCAACCTCCACCTTATGAACCTGCAGAACATGATGGCTGAGCAGCCACCCACACGGCCAGGCATGAGTGCCCCCAGCCTTCCAGGGCAGCAGGGCGTGCAGCGGGGACTCAACATGTCTCTGTGCCACCCTGGACAGGTGTCCATGCTGGGCAGGACAGGTATGCCACCCCAGCAAGCCATGATGGGGAACAGCATGCACCAGGGCATGATGTCCCCCCAGCAGAGTCTGATGGCCCAGCAGAATTTCATGCTGATGCAGGCTAAGCAGAGGAGCATGTCTGTGTCAGGGGAAATGTACGCCCAGACGGGACATATGATGTCACCTCAGGGCTCCCTCATGGGGCCCCCACCTCAGCAGAACCTTATGGTCACACACCAGATGAGGCAGAGGAGTGTTTCACTGGACAGCCAAATGAGCTACATCTCCGGGCCTGGTAACATGGCGAACCTGCCTTTCTAATCATGTCCTGAGGGGCTGGGGCTGATTGTAGAAACTTGTTTTTAAACCTTGATTTGGGGTAGGGTCGGGAGGCTGGGGCCTATGGGGGTGCGGAGGGGGGATGTTTTTCATATTGGATTTGCCTCTATAAGGAAAACCAGATGTGCAGTAAAATTGATGTGAATCCTTTTTGGGGGGCGGGGGTATTATTATTATTTTTGAAACCCAAGTGGTGACCGGGGGCTTCCAGACCCTACGGCAGTTTGTAAAATCTTCCTTTATTTTTTCCTCGTAGTGTGGGTTTTCTTTGTTTTTTGTTTTGTTTTAAAGAACAACCAAAATTTACAAGATTTTGAATGAGCTGTAAATAGGGCTGGGAAAGGCAGAAACTTGTGCTGGTTTTAAATTGTTCTGTATTTCTGTGTTTTAATAGAAGCCTCAATTTTCTGTTTTAAAACAACAACAAAACTTGTAAAACAATCAATGTTGAAGGGTTTAAAACTCTGGCAGAGGGGTTCTAGGGCAGCGGGAGGAGGTGTGAGTGGGCATTGAGAGAGCCCTCTGCAAAAGAGCCTCTTTGCCAGCCCCACATCATTCATAAATCAGAGCAGCTTGTGTGTGCTTTTGAACAGAGACCTCTGTACACATCTTAGATCCTGATTCTGCAGTCAGACCCTCTGGGCCTGTACTGGGTTGAGGGGTGCACCCTGTCACGTGGATCCACATGCAGGATTGGGACTGCTGAGAAGTCTCTCAAACAGTGTTGGTTGTGGGAGTTGCTGTTTGGTTGTACGGATTGATAGTGGTCTCTGTCTCTGCTACTGAACGTGCTGGCAGCATGAGCAAGGAGAGTGCCCAGTTTAGTTTAGGGAAGGCTGGGGGTGTGATCCCTCTCTGCAAGTAACAAGTAACTGGACCATGAGGCCTCCATCCAATCATGACGCTCCCCTCTCCACCCTCAGATGCTCTGTGTGATGTGTGCATGCTGCTCTGGAGTGGAGATAGCAGAACGAACGCTGGGATTTCTGACTGGCTGATTCCATCCTGTGCTTCCTGGGTGTGTTGTGCAGAGGCCAGGAGAGAGAGACAGACACCGCTCCCCCCTCTCCCCCCCGGAGCATTTCCTACCCCTTGTTGGCTCTGCTCCCACTTACCCCCTACATGAGTTCACACATCTCACCCTACTCGACTATGCCCCTTGCCCTCTTTACACTCCTTTGCCTGCTAAGTGCGCACATTTCTGTGGGAGAGCTCGCCTGATGCATAAAAGCAGTCATTTTATGGTAGAGAGACTCCATTTTCTCTATCTGGGAATCCCAGGCTCCTCCATGAAAGGCCCTATAGGCAGTTGGCCAGCAGTTGTAAGGCCACCTTTATACCCTGAAACCACCTGCAGCAGCCCTGCTCTCTACTATGGATGTGCAGCCTGTAGAGACATCAGGTCCTTACATGCAATACTCCATCTGGATACAAGAGGGCTCCTGCTTGGCCTGAGCTGATGGTTTTTCTAAACGAAGCTCTAGTTCAAACAGTAATTTATTCAGGGAAGTTCCATAGCTCGTGTTATCTAGTCTGGGAGATGTCTTCTCCACAGGTCATTCCATGTTTCTCATAGGAGCAGCTGGGACTTCATTTCCACCACCACTCTAGGCTGCTTAAAGCATGCACTGCAAGCACAAGTTTGTGGGGGAGTGTGCCCATGCCTGGCACCCCCTTCCTGCAGAGAGTTCTCCTTGCAGTGTGCTATGAAGGCTTTTTGGAGGGAGATTGGAGATAACCCATGTGTGCATGCAGTCTCTGTGGATTGCAGGAAAATATTCTAAAGAGAGGGTCATTTGGATCCAAACCTACCACCAATTTGAGGATTATCTCCGAAAAGCCAGCCTTTTTGTTGCCCCTCTCATAGCAAAGGGGCCCCTTCCCTAAGCACCACCATGGAGGAGAAATAAAGCTGCTGCACTGAGAAGTTGTGAAGCTGTGCGTGAAAGGTGAACCTTTTCTTTGTGGTTCCAATAGTGAATCTGTTAGCAAAGGTTGCTGAACTGCACCAGCCCAACAGTCTCTTGGGCCATATCCCAATGGGCTGAAACCAAAAAGTTTAGACAGAAACATTCCCAAGTTTGAGCGTGTTTTGTAGGGAGTGGGGCTGGCTGGGAAGTCTGGATCCAAACCAGGTACAGGGGTGTTGAGCTCTGGTCTTTTGCTTTGGGCCTGTGTCTAGGGACCATGAGTGTGGCTCTCAGAACAGCAATGGGCTAAAACCAGAGCCACTTCTCCAGCTCTGTCCCATTTGGTAAAATGGGAACAACTCAGTGCTTTGCCCATCTCTGCCTGAGACAGTGCCCTGTCGAAGGGCCAAGCAGGCTGTCCCCTCCACCTCCCACTCTGCTTAAGTGCACTCAGGCACCTTGCTTTTTAACTGGGGTGGTTGTTTACCCATTCAGAGCCTAGAGGGGTAAAACAAACCTTCCCTATTTCTGTTTGAACTGCCTGAGAGGCCGCATCCATGTTGCCCTCTGGCAGTGCTGTTGTGGGTGACGCCTGCTAGCATTTCCCTTGTAAACACCTTTGGGAGTTGCTCAGGACCAGCACAAGCCCCATGCACCACAAAATCCCCTGGCCCTGTACGCTCAGGGGCATTTCACCCCCCACCATCAAGTCTGTCTATTTGAAGCCATACTATTCTTTAAAATAAAATTCATCTTTGTCTCCAGGCAACCATTGCTTTGGCCCCTGAGTGATTAAAAGCTCCAGTGTGTAGACCTCCCACAATTCCCTCTACCCACCTGGTCTAGCTGAGAAATGTCCTGAGGTGTTGGATCTCTGTTCTGTCAGCATTGTCCCCACCATGAGTCAGAGCCTGCAAGTTGCAATATGTCTTTGTGAGGAAAGCCAGTGCAGCTGTGTAGAAGAGAGAGAGAGAGAGCTGGCAGATGCAGGTGGGAGTGATGGCATTCCAGGTATGAGAAAGGGAGGGTGACAGCGATGATGTTATTTATCCCACATTAGATTGCATGGCAGTTGGGAAAGAGCAAGGCCTACAGCCCAACCACCCTGAATACAAAAGGGAAATTCTGGTACTTTGCAAGGCTGTTGGCCCCCTGAGGCACTTTTTATTTGGTCTTCAGAGCAGCCAACTGGGATGTCATCATCAACCCCCACTGCCCTAGCAGCCAGTCTTCATGAGTTCTGAATCTGGAGGCCGGAAATGCTGAGTGGTGCCTTTTTTTGCTTCGAGTACCATCTCCCAAACAGGTCTAGTTCATCCGCAATATGAACAGTAGCCACCCCTTGTTAGGCCTCGGCAGAGCATTTGCTCTCAGTCACCCTCTGCTGTGCGCTAGGTCTCATCTTGTGTCTTGTGGTTTATTGCTTGATTTATTGGCTTGAGTTTTGTGTGCTGAATTCTACCCTATCATGGTTATGGATGCCCCTGTGTCTCTAACTACGATATGTCAATGTTTTTTCCTGCTCCAAACAAAGGAAAACATGTCGTTCCAATGCAATTTTAAGCAATCACATGTCCAGAATTAGCTTTCACGTCAAGGTAACAGTGACTGACCCCCTTTCTCTGTCATCCCATGGAGAAACTTCCCCAGTCATTTTGTACCATTATATAAATATATATATATAAATATAAATATATAAATACAATATGTGAAGACATCTTATTGGTTTTTATTTTGAAACAATTTTTAGGCTTGTTTTTGGGGTATCTGTGCTGCCTGTAATGTATTGACCTGTTTTATAGGTGCCTTTTTATTAAAAAGAGAAATTTCAAAACCTGATCTTTGGAGCCTGTCTTCACTCGTCTGAGTTTCTTCAATATTAGCTAGTGTGGCCTATTGTACTTGGGGGCTCACATCAAATCACAGATAGCTGGCGGTTGCTGTTTGGTAGAGCCCCAGTGAAGAACTGGCTTGGACACATGCTTTTCTTCTGGTTGTTTTCTCCGAATTATGTTTGAGGAATGAGGAGAGTTGTTGCTGTGTGAAGGGCAGAGATGATGTTAATGCCCAGATTATCCGAACTACAAGTCAAATCTGGGCTTTTAACTGCAAACCTTTCCAATGACGTCAACTGCAGTCTTCTGCTCCTAGCAGGAGCTGATGCTGTAGTAGCACCTATGATCAAAAGTGTCCTGCTGAGCTCGGCCACTGGCTAACCCTCTGTTGCTGCTTTTTGGGTAGTTCATCCTCTCCATTCAGTTGGAAACAGCTACCGTGAGGCAATAAAAGAGCCCATTCCCTCCCTGGCCCAGCTCTCTGCACCAGGGATTTCCCAACACCCCTCCTGAATTTTCCCAACACCCTCCCTCCCTCCGCCCCCCCCCCCCCCCCAGTTTTGTGAACTAGTTACATGCAGTGTTGCCACTTTAGTGATTGTTCGGGAATTTGAATTGAAATTGATAGAAATATTAATACACACTTTAAAAGCATATAAAGTATATGATAAAATATGTGTATCTGAAAAAGTATAATAGATTTGAAAAGTATGAACACAGATTAGCTTCCTTATACAGCTTTTGTCTTTTGTGACTGTCAGTGCATTCATTTCGGTGATGTTGGCCAACCTAATAATTTCAAATTATGATTTGTAAGCAAAGTTTAAATGAGCTCTCCCTGACAGATAGTGATGAGCTGGGGACTGGGGGGAAAGGCTTCAGGACCAGATTGTATTTACATTCACACCTAATCTACCTAGGTATCCAGCAAACAGAGCTGTGTTGCCCAAGTGATAGATTTTGGCTGGGGTTGGGTTACAAATCACTTGAATGCGGGGGGGTAATGAAATGTTGTTGTTTTTATTGTACAAGTAAAGGGCAGTAGAACTGTCCTTAGCCTGTGCTGATTGAGGGCCTCAAGAGAGAGGGTGGGGACAGGTGTTTTGCTTGATGGTCTGCCTGAGTCACAAGTACTATTTGACCTGTGCCTCTCCACTGTTTAAAGACAGAGCTGATTAGGCTTCATAGAGAGTCTTTTGGTTTGGTAAGTGTTAAGCGGAAATCTCTGATAATCAGGTCTAAGTGCTTAGACCTGCTGTGGGACAGTGTTTCTGTGGAAGAGATGCCCCTGTCTGCACTAACACCGAGGTTCCCCCCACCCTGAAGAGCTGAAATCACTGAGAGTTGGGTGGAACTGCGAGACACCAACTCAGAGGTCACAGTGGCAGGTGGCAGCAGAAGATGACAGTATAGGGCTATTGGGACAGAGCAATAGAGTGAACGGTGGCATGACAAACAACAGCGGCCAGAGCATTGGATTTAGGGTGACCAGATGTCCCGATTTTATAGGGACAGTCCCGATTTTGGGGTCTTTTTCTTATATAGGCTCCTATTATTCCCCACTCCCGTCCCGATTTTTCACACTTGCTTTCTGGTCACCTTAATTGGACTATGTTTTAGTGACTTTTCTCCAGAAGCTATATTTGTGACTGGGAAACTTATATAAATCTGTTTCCTAGTAGGCCAAGATTTAAAAAATGCATTATTTGCCAAGATCATTATCTCACATCATCGCTTTCTCAAGAGGTCATTATCTTGGGGAGTTTCTGGACTAAACTTTTTTATTATAATAATTATTTTTTATGTAAGAATGGCTATATTGGGTCAGATCAATGGTCCATCTATCTCAGTATCCTGTCTTCCGACAGTGAATGTTCCAGGTGCTTCAGAGGGAATGAACAGAACAAGGAATAATGGCTTGATCCATCCCGTGGTCCACTCCCAGCTTCTGGCGAACAGAGGCTAGGGACACCATCCCTGCCCAGCCTGGCTAATAGCCATTGATGGACCGATCCTTCATGAACTTATCTAGTTCTTTTGTTAACCCTATTATAATTTTGGCCTTCACAACATCCCTGGCAAAAAGTTCCACTGGTTACCGTGCGTTGTGTGAAGAAATACTTCCTTTAAAACTTTGTTTTAAACTTACTGCCTATTAATTTCATTGGGTGACCCCTGGTTCTTGTGTTAAGTGAAGGGATAAATAACACTTCCTTATGCATTTTCTCCTCACCAATCAAGATTTTATAAGACTCTATCATATCCACTCTTAGTCGTCTCTTTTCGAAGCTGAAAAGGCCCAGTCTTCTCTCCTCAAATGGAATCTGCTCCATACCCCTAATCATTTTTGTTGCCCTTCTCTGTACCTTTTTCAATTCCAATATATCTTTTTTGAGATGGTGTGGCCAGAACTACACGCAGTATTTAAGATGTGGGCATGTCATGGATTTATATAGTAAAAGTGGAGGAGCTTGGTTTGCCAGACTGATCAGCTAAGCCAATACTGACAACCTATACGAAAAGGCTGAAAAACACCATGCTTCTGGACTGCATCGACATGCAGAAAGCTTTATAAGCCAGTCACTGTCACAGCCAATTTTAGAAGAACTTAATGAGGCTGTTAAGAATGCTGGAGACAGAACTCAGTTTATGTGAACCAACATGGCTATTGCATCATACTTTCTATTTAAGCAAGAGATGCCACACACTACAAACTAGAGGCCTACGTTAAGTGCGTTGTCATTTGTTAATCCTGAAGTTGGACACTGGTTCCGAATAAGACTGGCAAATGCTCACTATCTTTCCGCAAAAAACTCAGTTGACTCTCTCGAAACGTGGTGCAACAGTGAAAGACTCAGGAGTTGAAAAAATGAAGAATTCTCTCACTATATTCAAAATATGTGCATACGTGGCCGACAAATGCACCAATGCAAATAGGCATCAAGTATTAAGTAATTACGTATGTTATCTTGATGTCCATGGTAGGCCAGTAGATGCATTCGAGATGTTCAGGTTATAGAAGACACATCAGCTGCATCTGACACATTTTAGAAGAGTTAAATGCTTGTAAATTGAACCCCAAACAGATGGTTGCTTGTGCATTTGATGGAGCTACAAACTTCTCTGGAAGACATAGTGGAGTACAAGCTTTGCTCAGAGAAAAGTGTAACCCTAATCTTTCCTATACACACTGTAGAGGCCATCTATTCCAGCTAGTACTAGTACAAGCTGCAGAATCTTCAAAAGACATTAAAAAGCCACAAATGTAATGGCTTTTTTTATACTCTCTTTTCAGCAAGAGTCCAAAAGGACTGAACATTTTGGAAACAAATAGAAGATACACTGGGATTGAAGTTCAAATGAGTCCAACATGGGAAAACCTGCTGGCTTTCTCATGAGTGATTCTTGGCAGTTGTCTTAAAATTACTGCAACAGTTATTACTGGCTTTAGAAAGTATCCACCAAGATAGGACAGACCTAAGTAGTGAGGCTGATGGACTACTTTTTTTACTAAATTCAGAGAAGACTATCGCCATTCTCTCTCTTGTAAGTCTACTATTGAAACCACTTGGGTCATTAAACAATGTAATCCAGGCATCTGCTACAACAGCAGTAGATCTCTGTCCAGAAATAGAAGCTATCCTTGGATCAATCAGAGATCCATTGAAAATGTACTGGGAGAAGCAAAGACTTCAGTCCAGAAGTTGACTAATGAAGGTACTTATATTGACTCCATAAGTGAAGAGGACAAGAAGTGTTTGTTAAGCCAGCTGAAAAAGTACAAAGACTTGATTCTTACAAATATACAATAGAGATTTCTGGATTCTATTCAACCTCCACGCAGCTTTTACAGATGCCTGTCTTACAAAACACCTACAGTTCAGTGGAGTGAGGCACTACCAGCAATGGGGCTGCTATGAGATCAGGGAAGAATAGAGAATTTTGAACACAGAGTGGAATATCATACGATGAACGAATGAAGATGTAACTTCAACTTCCTTATCATTACTAATGGTTTGACCCAAGCTTTGTGCTATGTTTCCAGGGATGAAAGTAGGAATTCATCTCTACCTAATCCCAGTCACAACAGCTACATTGAACATATTTTTTCCTCATTGAATAGAATTTTGTGTTCTGAAAGAAGTCACCTTCTGCATAATCATATCATGAAGGACTGGAAGTAACGGACACACAAGAAGACACCAAAGAGTGCAAAATTACAAGAAACCAAGACTGATGTAGCGCTTCATGGTAGGTTTGAGACACAACTTTAATTTTTGTGATAGATTTAACCCATGATTTAAAACCAATAAAATGATTGTGAAACATTTTTCAGTTTTTACTATGGTGCCATACAGCCCGCCTTTCCCCTCATGGTTTCAGCCCTCACCCCAACCTCCCATTTCAATTCCTGGGGAAAACACTGCGTGCACCATAAAACATGTGTGTCTAAGCTCTCTGCTCTTTCAGAACTGCAGAGAGCCATGAACGCTCATGACCCAGTCTCTCTCATGCTCCTGCTGCACAGAAGCAGTGAAGGAAAGGAGCAATGTTGATGCCTTGATTGCAAATGATGTCAGTCGGCGTACGTGTGTGTTCTTTCCATGTGCTGTCCCAACCCTGCACAGAGAGCTATTGCAGCAGACTTCGATATATTGAGACACACATGTTACAGGCGAGGCGCCCCCTGGTAGTCTCCTGGCTTAGCACGCTGCCCAGCATGTGGCAGGTTGGGGTTCAAATCCCCTTCTTTCTTCTGGAAGGGATTTGAGCCTTGCTGACTTCTCCCTCCACTGAAGGGCCTAAGTGCCTGGCTAGGAGGTAGTGGGATGTGGAGTCTCCCTCAGTCTTTTCTGTTGAAGGTAAATATTGAATGATAATTGGGGCACCGTCTGACTCTTCCCTCAGACTGGTTTAAAGTGGTATGTGCAATAACATTTAAAAAGAGAGAAGGAATACTGCTTTATGGAAGCAATATAGAGCTATGCGCCGTGCCCTTTATGACCATCTAATACGCGTTATCTAATAGTGTTCCTCCTAGGGTGACCAGGTGTCCTTGCAGTGCCGCTGACTGGGAGCCACCAGAGGTATGCCTGAGCCCCAGCCCTGAGGGCCCCCCCCAACTCCCCATCCCCCCCCCTGAACCCCTCTGTCCCACCCCCAGCCTGGAGCCCCCTCCTGCACCCCAAGCCCCTCAGCCCTGAGGGCCCCCCCAACTCCCCATCCCCCCCCACCCTGAACCCCTCTGCCCCACCCCCAGCCTGGAGACCCCTCCTGCACCCCAAGCCCCTCAGCCCTGAGGGCCCCCCAACTCCCCATCCCCCCCACCCTGAACCCCTCTGCCCCACCCCCCAGCCTGGCGCCCCCTCCTGCACCCCAAGCCCCTCAGCCCTGACGGCCCCCCCCAACTCCCCATCCCCCCCCACCCCGAACCCCTCTGCCCCACCCCCCAGCCTGGAGCCCCCTCCTGCACCCCAAGCCCCTCAGCCCTGACGGCCCCCCCCAACTCCCCATCCCCCCCACCCCCCCACCCTGAACCCCTCTGCCCCACCCCCCAGCCTGGAGCCCCCTCCTGCACCCCAAGCCCCTCAGCCCTGACTCCCCAGTTGGAGCCCTCACCTTCCTCCTGCACCCCAGCCTCTGCCCCATCCCACACCGCTCACCCCTCCCACGCACCAGCCCCGTGGGGGGAGAGCAAGCCACTGAGGGATGGGGAATGGAGGGGGGGGGGGCAGGGTCTCTTACGCGCACGTTTAACTTCCCCCGCGCGCTCAGCCCTGCTCACGTCGCCGGCCTTACCCGAGCGGAGGGAGGCGGGGACACGCCTCGGAAACTACAGCTCCCAGCAGCGCCCGCGCCCCACGTGACAGGGTCTCGGCCCGCCGTCCGTCACGTGCGCAGGAGAGGCGGCCCTACGGCGGCCCGGTCACCTGAGCCCTGCCAGATCGGGCCTGCTCGCCAAGATGGCTGCTTACCTGCAGTGGCGCCGCTTCGTGTTCTTTGACAGGGAGACGGTGAAGGAGCCGGGCGGGCCCGACGGGGGCGGAGCCGGAGCTGCAGCCGGCGGCGCGAAGCCCTTTGCCCTCCCGCCGGGCGTCACCGTCTGCGACTCGGGCAGAGGCAGCCTGGTGTTTGGGGATATCCTTGCCCGGGGCTCCCTCAGGAGGACGCCGTCGGGCGGCCTCCCCCACCTTGGATGTTAGCGGGGGTCCCCACCCCCTTGTCATGCTCGCGGGTAGGAAAGAGGTTGGGCGCCTTTCCCCCTCCTGGGGCGCCAGTGCGGCGGGATGAGATTTAGGAGTGGCCACGTCCAGGGCGGGCAGCTTAGTGACAAGGTTGCTCCCTGCGCCTGGCTGGTGCTGCCATGTTCAAATATTGGCATGTCTGCTTCATGTCACAAAACTGTCCAGCGCAATTGACACCAAATCTCCCCCCCCGCCCCCCCATCTCAGCCCACGGGTCCAGGGCTGGATGAGCTGTGTAGGCTGATCTCCACTTACTGTTAGAGGAGGGTGCTTCTGAGTGGGGCTGAGGCACATTGATGGTGTGGAGTGGAAGAAACTTGCTCTCCCACCACCTGTGCTTTACCTGTTTTGTGGAGAAATGAAATGGAAAGTGTGAGAGTGATGCATAATGCAGTCAAACTTCAGAATGTTTCTCCTTTATAGAAAGAGAGTTTGGGGTAGTTAATTGGGGTATGGTAAGCATTCCCTGAAGCCACAAGAAGTGGTTTTGCTGACCTAATGTGTGTTTTTGGAATCCATCAGGCTTTAGGAAGGGTAGTCCATTTTCTTCTATTGTTGCATGATGCATGTGAAGACTCTCGTGAATGTGTTCTGCGTGGCTGAGAATCACTGCTGGTAAGAACTAGAAAGAGTACAAGGGGCAAAAATATTTAATCTCTGCCCTAGAAACAAAGTGACCACCCTCATCTTGAAATACACTATGGGTTCAATACAAGAAGGTTCTGAAAGCCTCCCGTGAGGCGCTTCTCATTGGGAGTCAAAAGTGTTTAGTACCTCGCAGCATTGGGCCCTAAACTAATAGTAGGATGTCTGTAAGGTGTGCGCAGAGCTGTTGCTTTGTTTTTTAGTTGCCCTTTGGCATATAGAAAATGTCTGCCTCTTCCAACTCCCGGTCACCTGTACGTTAAAATGTTCACTAAATGTTTTGATGTCCTGTGATCACCTCATTGTCTGGAACAAGAGCTAGTATAAGTATATTTGGCCAGCTGTCAAGAATAAGGGTAGCTTAAGACGGGTTTGGTTGTGATATGTGTAGTTTCATTTTTTTTCTTATGAGTACCTTGACTATCATCTACATATGGAAGGTCAGATCTGGTTCTTATCACGCTCCCTTCAGCTTAGCAGTTTCCAGGCGTACAAGCTGAGGGTGACTCACTTGTACCAGCTGAAGCAGCATGGCATCTTGGCTTCGGTTGGTGAAGATGAAGAAGGCATTAACCCGCTGGTAAGTCAAATGACAGAGGACGTGAGCCCATCTTGTGTGCATTCTGAGGAAGAGCAATATATTGGGATTAGTTTTGGAATATCTTTGGTGTAAAAACTGTGCTAAATTTGGTGTAAAAACAGTGTGCTAAATTCTAGCCCTATGAACTTAAAGGGGACCAGGTTTTGGCCCCATTATACCTTAAGACCATATCTACTCACATTCTGTCTGCGTTGTTTGCAGGTTAAAGTCTGGAATTTAGAGAAACAAGATGGTGGGAATCCCCTTTGCACAAGGAGTTTCTCGGCAATACCGGGTAACAAACCTACAGTTGTGTCCTGCCTAACTGTCCATGAGAATCTCAACTTCATGGCTGTTGGTAAGTGAAAAGCAAATACCTCCTGAAGGTGCTGAACAAACGCTGACGTTAATAAAGAAACCATAGTCAAATAAGGTGCCAATCTGAAATGAAACAAACTACCATAGACTCTCTATGGATAGAAATTGCATGCAGGGCCGGATTTATACCTTATGCGCCCCTAGGCACAGCATCTTCAGCATTCCACCCACCCACCTACCTACAGCTGACAATCACATAGGTAGCAGGTCGGTGCTACTTTACTGCACAGGTTTCTTCCTTGATTTGTGCTTCACAAACGCGCTAATTATATCCTTGAAATCCATATCTTTTTAAAAGTTCTCCTTCAATAGTTAGAGGGGTTCAGGCTTCTGACCCTCAGGAGCACCAGGCTCAGGGCTTTAGACCCGGACTGAGTGCTGAGGCTCGGGGCTTCAGCTCCGCGGTTCTGTTCCTGGCTTCAGCCCTGGAGGGCGGGGTGCTGGGGCTTGGGGCTTTAGCTACAAGGGGAGTGCTGGTCTCAGCCCCAGCGCACCCCCCATGGCTAAAGCCTTGAGCCCTGGCGCACCCCTCACCTTCTGAAACTAGGAGTGGAGCTGTACAAGCACTGGCGCTCCCGAGCCAAAGCCGGGAATGGAGCCATAGGGCTGAAGCCCCGAGCCCCAGCACTCCCCCCAGATCAAAAGTCCTGAGCCCTGGTGCTCCTGAGGATCAGAAGCCCTGATACCCGCAAAACCCTGATTTCCCCCACCTGCGGCAGCAGTCCCACCCCCCCCACAGTGTCTGAAGTCCGTAAGGTTTTGTTCGGAGTTGTGGACATTTCAGAGTTATGGACAACCTCCGTTCCCAAGGTGTCCGTAACTCTGAGGTTCTACTGCATCATTGGGTTGTTTATAATTTTTAAAATAAGCTTATGCTAACCACTTTTAACTGCATATGCTTTAACTTTCAACCCACTTTTAATTTTTAGGTGACCCTAGAACGCCGGTGCCCCTAGGCACGTGCCTAATTGGAAATCCGGCCCTGATTGCATGCTTGACTAAAAAAAGTATAGCAGTAGGCATAGGTTACCAACCACCTGACAAGGATGGTGACAGCGATTCTGAAATGATAAGGTTGGTTGGAGAGAGGCTTCAGAAGCAGAAAGCGCAGTTATAATGGGTGATTTCAGCTAGCCTTATAATGACTGGGTAAATGTCGCATTGGGGCGTGACGCAGAGATAAAATTTCGAAACAGCATGAGTGACTGCTTCTTGGAGCAGCTAGCTCTGGAACCCACAAGGGACAGATGAGCAGGATTTGTTGGGGGAAGAATCAACATGGCTTCTTGTAAAGGAAAGTCACGCCTCACCAACTTATTTGGATTCTTTGAGGGTGTCAACAAGCACTTGGATAAAGGTGATCCAGGGGATATATTGTACTAGGACTTTCAGGAAGCCTTTGACAAGGTCCATCACCAAAGGCTCTTATGCAAACTAAATAGTCATGGGATAAGAGAGAAGGTTTTCTCGTGGATCAGTAACTTGTTCAGAGACTTGTTCTAAAAATGTGACTTTTGACCAACTGGTTTCCTTCCATTTTACAATGTTGACTTTTATAGTGGTAATTATGTACATGTGGCGTGCAGTGTGATTTAAAACAACTGTTACACAAAACTGGTTCCAGTGAGTTAGGCATCTGTTGTAGCAAAGCAAAACAAAAAAGAGCAATGGGAGAAAATAACCCATAAAGAAAGCATGTGTGTAAGAAACAGAGATTAAACTTTCTCAGACAGGAAGGCTTTGCACTGGGCCAGGAGATGGCCGCGAAGAGGTCCTAGTAGGCCCTACTCAGGAATGGAGTATGATACGTGTGTCCGTGAAGTGAGAAGACCGTGGGATCATCCCAGTACGCATATCTGTCTGGGAAACAACAAGGAGGATCCAGCGGACTGCAGCTGCCTTGGACTTAATACTAGTAAATGTTTGGAAAGTGCCATAGACATAAACAGTGTAGTCCTTTTCCTTCAACAGGTTTTGCAGATGGAAGCGTTGTGCTTACAAAAGGGGACATCACACGAGACCGACACAGTAAGACCCAGATCTTACATGAAGGCAATTACCCGGTCACTGGCCTTGCCTTCCGCCAGTCTGGGAAAATCACCCACCTTTTTGTTGTCACCACTGAGAACATCCAGGTAAGATATTGGCTTGACAAAGCTGTAATGGAGGTCAGACTCTGGCCCACTGATTGTAACAGCTCCTGGTTATTTATCACCAATCTGCGGTTCGATGTAATCTCTGAAAAATCATATTTCTTTCACAGTCCTATATGCTGTCGGTGAAGGATTATCCTCGTCTGGAGCTGGACACGCATGGTTGCGGTTTACGTTGCTCCACGCTCAGCGACCCCTCCCAGGATCTCCAGTTCATTGTGGCAGGAAACGAATGTGTGTATCTGTACCAGCCAGATGAGCGTGGCCCCTGCTTTGCCTTTGAGGGACAGAAATTGATCGTTCACTGGTATCGGGGGTACCTCATCATTGTTTCCAAGGACCGAAAGATCTCTCCAAAGTAAGACTCCTGGAAGCAGATGAGTCAATTTTACATGTACTGACTGTGCAGTTTTTGTTCTTTGCAGCTCTCCTGGCGCTTTGTTGTGCAAGGCTGTTGTGACACAGATCCCCATTGCTCTCAGCTGGCAGAGGGCTCGGTGGTCTGTAACAGCAACTCCTAACAGGCCTGCCGCTTTCATTGTATTCGTTCATAAAGAGTACCAGATGAGGTTTTTAAATGGTTATGATTATCATTGTAGAATGTAGGTACGGGCTGCTATGTAAGCAGTTATGTGTATATCCACTGGAAATATGTTCTGAAAGTTTGTATCAAGGTGTTAATCCCCAGCAGCTGTGAAGAACTGATTTCCTGCCAGAACAAAGATATTTATCCGCCTGTCTGTTGACTTGTATTGTCTCATTCACAATCCCCAGTCTGAGCTAAATGCAGAGGATGAATTGTGAGATTTAACAGGAAGAGAAGAACAGCAAGGGGCTCAGAACCTTATCTGGGGATGCACTTCAGCAGTTTACTAGACTATATCTGGGGACAAGGAAACCACCCTGTATTCCTTTGCCAAGGAAGTAATCGGGTGGTGTGATTACATTCATGAAAATAGGGTCTCAACCAGGTTTGGCTGAAAAACCCAAAGCCTTTTTGCAGTGAAGATAATCTTATCTGGACAGAAGGTCAGACAGTTCAGGTTAGTCTCTAGGAATGGTTTTGTTTGATAGGTAACCCTTCTGTTTCCATTATCCTTACTCACTATCTCATAAATCTTGATCGTTGATGATAAACTTATGATTGTTTTCACTATAAGTATAATTCAGTGCTGTAGTATTGTACGAGATGCTGCTCCTGAGCGGAATCATTCAAGATGGTGTGTACGTTGTTGCCTTAGGGACAGCGAACCTCTTGTTACTGTGAGTGTTCAGTGATTAAGGAGCTGAACACTACAGGGGAATGGTTCAAAGGGGTTTGGGGACCGGAGTGCACCTGTCGTTAACCTGCAAGGCAGAGTAAGGGGTTGACATAGCCCAGAGGAGATGGTTTGGGGGCTAACAGGCTGGAAGTGTCAGGGAGCTGACACCCAGTTAAACAGCAGCAAGTCTCTCTCTAGCTGGAGGCAGAGTGGGTAATCATCCCAGGTGTTGACTGACATTACTGTGGCATGTGATTGGTATTAGAGCCCTGGCAAAAGCTGCTATGAATTCAGCTGAATCTACAGAATCCAGTCATTGCTCCCGGGATAGCAGCATGCACCACCATCCAGATCCAGTGGGATCCGTCACCACCCTTTTATAACTCAGATATGATTTCTCCCATCTAGTATATGGACTAACAACATAGTCACATGGTTGTTCAGAGATTTGTATCCCGGCTCTAAGTGTGTTAAGGAGACGCTATTGAGAATGTGACTCAGAAATCGAGGCGCACGTATGTTAAACTCTTCCTCTTTCTTCTGGTATCCAGATCAGAGTTTGCTGGGAGTGATCCACAGAACTCCGACAAGCAAATCTTGAATGTCTACGACCTGTGTAACAAGTTCATCGCGTACAGCTCGGTCTTCGATGACGTGGTGGATGTTTTAGCAGAGTGGGGGTCTCTCTACGTGCTGACTAGAGATGGGAAGATCCATGCGCTTCAGGAGAAGGATACTCAGACTAAACTTGAGGCAAGCCACCTTCTTAATCTGTGTTTTATGGCTTCAGAATTGTAAAAGCTCCACAGATTAGAGGTTGAGAAGCCAGCACTTTGGACAAGTGAGTTATATGTTGGCAGCGTCATTGTTGCTGCCGGGTTGATCCCAGGATATTGGAGAGAGAAGGTGGGTGAGGGACCAATAGAAGATGTGACTTCACTGATCTTGTCTGTAAGTGAGTTATATAGCCGATGAGCTAACAGCTTCTCTGCACAACCAAGGCATTGCAGACAACTTAGTATCTTATGCAAACCTGTATAGGGCTTTGGACAGCATTGACTGCAAGGAACTAGCCTTGCGGGCACTTATGACATTTACCTGGTGAGGAGCGTAGCAGGTGAAATATGTCACTGTCTAGAGCAGAGGGGTCAAACACCTTGTTCCCTGGGTTGAATTTATTTTCAGATGTGGTAGAATCTAAGATTTTATTTTTAAAAAAAGTTTCTAGTCCTCGTGGCTGTGAAGGAAACTTCTCAAATATGAACCAACAAGAATGCATCTGTTTATAATCTTCCTGAATCTGCAGACAGTCTGAGACACACTAGCTTTGAGAGGTGTGAACTCTCCCATTAATCTCAATGGAGTATTAATGTTTAAGCCTTATTATGACACTTGAGTGTAAGCATTAATTATGTAATCGATGACCAGTTAGTGAGTGGTATGGGGAAGGAGGTGAGAATGAAACCGAAGGAGGTGAGAATTGCTGCTAAGAAGGAAATGCATAGGGAAGAGAGGAGGAAATACCTGAAGACCGGGTTGAGGGATGGAAACAGAAAGGAGGATAAGGCGAGAAGGGAAACAAAGGGCAGTAATAACGGTGTAGCTGAAGGAGAGCAGATTTCCCTGTTGGTTGAGGCTGAATGCGACAATAAGGGACTGAACAAATAATTCCTGACAGTTCTGTTACTACGTAAAAGCCGGATTACTGCTACTGATCTCTGTGGTAACCTGCCATTGATCTCAGTGGAAGGTCTGTGCATCGAGGGGAGCGTGTTGTCCTGAACGTGTTCTTCGGCCTGTGGACTGTAATTAAAAATTAAATTTGGCCCTTGCCACAGAATGAAGTTGACATCTCCTTCCAGAGATTTACCTTTTCCAGTTTGTGAGGCTTGCGGGGCTGAGGAGAGGGCCGTATGTGGTGTAGGGAAAGGAGGCACAAGGACAGAGATGGTTATTGTGGTTAAATGTAAGAGTGGCCATACTGGGTGAGACCAATGGTCCATCAGGTGCGTTATCCTGTCTTCTGATTGTGGTTGATGCTTCAGAAGGAATGACAGAATAGGGCAGTTACTGAGTGATTCATCCCCTGTCATCCAGTCCCAGCTTCTGGCAGTCAGAGGTTTAGGGACATCCAGTATTGCATCCCTGACCATCTTGGCTAATAGGCATTGATGGACCTATCCTCTATGAACTTATCTTATTCCTATTTGAAACCATTTATTGTTTTGGCCTTGACTATATCCCCTGACAACAAGTTCCACAGGTAAACTATGCATTTTTTGAAGAAGTACTTATGTTTCTTTTAAATCTGCTGCCTGTTAATTTTATCGGGTGACCCCTGGTTCTTGTGTTATGTGAAGTGGTAAATAACACTTCCTTATTTACTCTCTACATCATTCATGATTTTATAGACTTCAGCGTATCTCCACTGCGTCCTTTACTTTCTACGTTGAATAACAGTCCCAGTCTTTTTAATCTCTACTCATATTAAAGCTGTTACATTCCCCTAATCATTGTTGCCCTTCTCTGTACTTTTTTGAGTTCTAATGTATCTTTTATATTTAATGTATATTTTATATCTAATATATTTAATATATCAATACAGATCCTTGGTGTAACCCACCATTTACCTTTTTCTGCTGCAAAAACGAACCATTTATTCCTAACCTTTGTTTCCTGTTCTTTCATCAGTTACTGATCCATGAGAGGATCTTCCTTCTTATCCCATGACTGCCTACATTGCTTAAAAGCCTTTGGTGAGGGACATTGTCAAAGGCTTTTTCAAAGTCCAAGTACACTGTATCCACTCAATCACCCTTGTCCACATATTTGTCGACCCCTACAAAGAATTCTAATAGATTGGTCAGATGTGATTGCTCTTTACAAAAGCAGCGTTGCCTCTTTTCCAACAAATTGTGTTTGTGTGTGTCAGATAATCATTTTGTTTACTGTAGTTTCACCCAATTTACCTGGTATTGAAGGCAGGCTTACCGGCCTGTAATTGCCAGGAAATTGCCAGGATCACCTCTAGGGATATAAATACAGTTTAAAAAATTTACTGTTTAAACTAATAAAATGATATAGTTTCATCGGTTAACCGATGAAAGGGAGAGGGGCTGGGGTCGCTGGGGCTGACCGGCTGGGGCTCCTCCGGGCCGGCTGTTGCTTACCGGTTAACCATTTAACCTTTTACATCCCTAATCACCTCTAGAGCTTTTTTTAAAAAATTGGCATTTTATATTAGCTACCTTCCAGTTATCTGGTACAGAGGCTGATTTAAGCAATAGGTTACATACAACACGTAGTAGTTCTGAAATTTCATATTTGAATTTCTTTAGAACTCTTGGGTGAATACCATCTGGCCCTGACAATTTATTACTGTTTAATTTATCAGTTTGTTCCAAACCCTTGTCCACTGACACCACAATCTGGGACAGTTCCTCATATTTGTATGGCTCATGTGTGGCCCTCTGCAATGAAGAGGGATGCAAAGAATTCATTGATCTTCCCCTCAATGGCCTTGTCTTCTTTGAGTGTTCCTTTAGCACAGGGGGTGGGCAAACATTTTGGCCCAAGGGCCACATCGGGGTTGCGAAACTGTATGGAGGGCTGTGCCGGGAAGGCTGTGCCTCCCCAAACAGCCTAGTCCCTGCCCCCTATCCACCCCTCCCACTTCCTGCCCCCTGATTGCCCCCCTCAGAACTCCCGACCCATCCAGCCCTCCCTGTCCCCTGACTGCCCCCTGGGACTCCCTGCCCCTTATTCAACTCCCCCTGACTGCCCTGACCCCTATCCATGCCCCTGCCCTGACAGGCCCCCCAGACTCCCACACTTATCCAACAGCCCCCCGTCCCCTGACCTCCGCCCCATCCAACTGCTCCCTCGGACCCTCTGCCCCTTTCCCCACCACCTTACCATGCCGCTCAGATCAGCAGGAGCTCGCCACCCGGCCTGAGCCAGCCGTCGTGTGACTGCGAGGGAAGGGGGACAGCACGGGAGGGGCCGGGGGCTAGCCTTCCCGGCCGGAAGCTCAAGGGCCGGGCAGGACGGTCCCGTGGGCCAGATATGGCCCGTGGGCCATAGTTTGCCCACCTCTGCTTTAGCACCTTATTCGTTCAGGGGCCTCACTCGTGGTTTGGCAGGCTTCCTGCTTCTGATGTACTTTAAAAAAATTGACTCTTAGTTTTCTGTCTCTTGCTAACTGCAAATTAGGCATGCCAAATTATACTTTTATACTGGACTTGCCCGAGTTTGTTCTTTTCTGTTTTCCTCAGTAGGATTTGACTTCCAATTTTTGAAGGATGCCTTTTTGTCTCTAACTGCCTCTTTCACTCCATTTAGCCATGGTGGCATTTTTTTTTTGCTCCTGTTACAGGTTTATTTTTTCCTTTGGGATATACATTTAGTTTGAACCTCTATTATGGTGGTTTTTAAAAAGTTTCCATGCACTCGCAGTCATTTCACTCTTGTGATTGTTCCTTTTAACTTCCATTTATCTAGCTTCCCCATTTTTGTGTAGTTCCCCTTTTTGAAGTTAAATGCTACTGTGGTGGGCTTCTTTTGTATTTCCTCCTTATAAGGATGTTATGGTCACTATTATTGAGTGGTTCAGCTATATTCACCTCTTGGACCAGATCCTGTGCTCCGCTTAGGACTAAACCAAGAATTACCTCTTTACCTTGTGGGTGCCAGGACTAGCTGCCTCAAGTAGCAGTCACTAATGGTGTCTAGAAAGTTTATTTCTGAATCCCTTCTGGGGTGACATGAACCCAGTCAATATGGGGATATTTGAAATCCCCCATTATTATTGAGTTTTCTATTTTTATAGCCTCTCTAATCTCCCTGAGCATTTCACAATTACAGTCATCAACATTCTGGTCAGGTGGTCGGTAGTACATTCGTACTGCTATACTCTTATTATTCCAGCATGGCATTTCTATCCATAGAGATTCTATGGTACAATTTGGTTCATTTAAGGTTTTTATTATATTTGATTCTGTGCTTTCTTTTACATACAGTGCCACTCTCCCACCAGCACAACCTACTCTCATTCCTGTATATTTTGTATCCTGGTGTTAGTATCCCATTGATTGTCATCATTCCACCAAGTTTCTGTGATGCCGCTTACATCAATATTCTTGTTTAACACCAGGCACTCAAGTTCACTCATTTTAGCATTTAGACTTCTTGCATTTGTATGCAAGCACCTATAAAACTTGTCAGTATTTAGTTATTTGTCTTCATGTGATGTGATCAAATAGGAATCTTTTTTTCTACTGACTGTTTCTCTTCAGGTGTATAACCATACACCTGCTAAAATGAACACTGTTCATGGTACTTGGGAGTAGACTGAGCCAACTATGAAAACTAAAGATTTTACATAGTTTAATAATTGTCATCTGTGAACATATGGCTGTATTCAAAATCCTAGATTAAGGTAGTAATAGGTCCCAAATTATTGATGTTGAAACCAAATTAGGTAATGCTCTGACGGTACAGTTTTGTGTAAGGGTTGAGTATTTTTATTAACCCTGCTATCAGTCAAAGGTTTCAATACAAGTGTTTTTCCACTGGGCTGATACCACTTCTGAGCTTAGAGATAAGAATGAGTGTTGAACCCTGCCCATTAGTACATGAGGCCTTATTTAATACGAGTCCAATTTAAAAAAATCAAATGCACTTTACAAGGAGCTATTTTATAGAAAGGGAGACTGAGTTACAAGGCGAATCAGTGGCCGAGTTCTGGGTAAAGCCCATGTCTCTTGGCTTACTGCCCTTTGTCAATCCACATAGCTTGTGATAGTTGCAAAGAAATTGTGCTCCGTTGCCTCCAGGATGGGTGATAGAGCTGGAGTCTCTACGAAGCCACATGTTATGTCCCTCTCCCACGAAAGAATATCTTGGTGAAAATGATCATTGTTCACTTATGAAAATAGCCACCTTGTTACTGTTCTGATGGGTAATGCATTAGCTGCCATACACAGATCTGGGGGTATAGCAGGCAGCAAAGGGCTTGGGGGGGTGTCATTGAGGGGGAGATGGTCTCCTTCTGCCATCCCTTCTTCCTAGTGATTCAGCACCATTTTTTTTTTCCATACAGAAGCTGGATAGCTCTGCAGAGGCAGTTCCTGCAGCTGAATTTCCTTCTCTGCAGAACTGGTAACCTCCATTCCTAAGTGCTGGTCACACCCATCCCTGCTTTCTGAAGGCCTTTCCCTCCCAATCTCCTAGTGCAGCACATACTGTAATGTGCCTGTTACCTCTTATCTGTGTGTCCATGCTACACCAGAAGGGTCTGGGTCACAAACGGAACAGCCCTTCTCTCTAGCACATGGTCTGGCACACACTGTGCTAGGCAGCAGAGCAATAACTTCCCTCCTCTCCTCTTTCCCAGTTCAAGGAGCGTCTTCTTCTCTTTCACATAACAGGCATTGGGGTTGGAAAAGTCCATAGCGATGGAGAACAAGACACTGAGGAACACTCAGGTAAAGGAACCAACTTTGCATTCTTCAGGGCTTAGATTGTTCATGTAATTGTATATCTCATAATAAAATAATGTGTATATCTCAGCTCTGCAAATCTGTCGTGATAATTTAATAGGCCAGGCTTAAAATCTACTCACCTGCCCTTTACAGTTTTATTGGGGTGGGAGAAAACAACAATCAATATTACTTTCCTATTTTTAGAAAACAGTTACAAGTAAAATGTTCCTAAGGTGGTGGTCTGTGCACTGTTTGTCTTAGTTAAAATATAGTGCTTAAATCAAAAGGAGAGGATGAGAGAGTAAAGGGATTATACCACTTTCCCCTCTAATTCTGCCATTTACTTAATAGATCAGTCCTAGCTGGGTATTAATTAAGTTAAAAGTTTCATCATTTTGTAAAGTCGTCCATAAATATGCAGATGTTAGTTAACGTTTGCACAGCATTTTGAAAGTGAAAAGTTCTATATAAGGACTAAGTGTTATTCTTAATGACTTTTTGTGAATAGGTGAACATTTAAGAACTTAATAATACAATACACATGATTTCCATCCTGCAAACGCTTACTACAAAAGTCAATAGGACTGTTCACAGTAGTGTGTGCTATGTCTGGTAGTGTTTACAGAATTGAGCTCTAGGGCCCATTACTGCAAGACAGTGAGTGCCTTCTGGGAGGTGCTGCACATTTCCCAACAGGAATTTATACTCTTTGCAAACCTACTCTTGTGTTAGTTTAAATATTTGATATTTTGCTCAGGTTAGGAAGATGTGGTTGCCACTTGGGGAACACGTTTAGCTGCGGTGGAATGGGCTCTGAGTTGGCAGAGAGCACTGGAAAGAAAATCTGCATAATTATGGATTTGGGGGATTTGCTTTAATTTTTAAAATACGTGAAACACATTGTTCATAGGATGAAAATGGCCTGAAAAACAGAGTTATCCGAGTGGGCACCAGGAAGAGTCAGGTGAGTTTTTGCTTATTGCATTAGCTTCTGTTCTGGTATGGCCATATTGCTGAGTCTCTATTCAGTGGGGACAATAGTGACTTGAGACCCTGTAGCTGCATCTCCTAAAAGTAGAAAATCTGGGTGGCTAATTTTAACTTTAAAAATATGATGTACAGCAGTTACACACTAATTTCCAGAGGGTATCTATTATTTATAGATAAACCCAAATGAAGTCCAGCATCTATCAGGTTTCCTGTTCAATAGGGAAGTGTTGTCTAGTGGTCAGAGTGAAAGACTAGGAATCAGTATTCCCTTCTGTTCCCATCTCTACCACTGACTCACTGTGTGATTTATGGCAAGTCTCTTAGGGCCACATCTTCAAAAGTGGCCTCTAGCTTTGGGTGGCCAACCGTATGTACCTAGCACCTGATTTTCAGAGGTGCTGAGTTCTCTCAACTCAAGTTACTAGAAGGTGCAGATGCAAATTGGGATCCAGATGTTTCAAGTTTGGGCACCCAAAGTAGTGGACACTCTTGAAAATTTTGCTCTTTATTTATCTGTGCTGCCATTTTCTCATCTGTAAAATGGAGACCATTTGGGGATACTTCACAGAAGGTTTGGGGCATGAGGCTTCATTCATTCATATTAGTAAAGCACCTTAAAATCCTTGGATTAAGCGCAAAGTATTATTCGATGGAAATAAAAGTCCTTATATTTGTTTATGCAGATGAGCTATCTTTCTCAAACCAAAAAGCCCAAGTCCTCCTCAGAAAGTGACCCTAGACTGGAGTAATGATATCTTTGCCGAAGAGTGACCTCTGTGAATTAGAAATAACTCTATTCTGTCATCAGAGTTGCACTATAATTGGCCTCCTTGTTGGCACACCCTGTAGAGAGGCCAGAGATTCAATGGGCCATGAGACTGAGCTCTCCTGCAGGGGATCCATCCATGTCGGGGCTGAGGCATGTTGTTACAGCTATGTGGGAGAAGCTTGCCTTGATGCCACCTGGACTGTATCCATTCTGAATAAACAGAACTTTAGTCCCAATGGCTGTCAGTTGGCACATTCCATCAGCACCAAGCTCATGGAGTAGCTCAAGAAACAGGGAGGTGATTGCACTCCTCTTTCAGTCAAATCCCTTTGTGTCTTCATTTTGCTATATCCAACAACCAAATATCTTATATGGAGGCAAAACTTAGGCTGTGTTGATGCTCACAGAGGCCTGGGAGGGAGAATATAGGAAATACATTGGGTCTTTCTTGCTATCTAGCTGCAGCTGGGAGGAGCAAATTTGCAAAGAGAGATAAATGTGCTGTGGGCCTTTGTTTTGAGACAATCTTGCATACTCTGGAAGTCAGGTGCAGACATGGCTCTGTACTTTGCGGGAGGGTAGAAGATGAGACAGATGGGCATTGAAGGGTGGGACGTTGCTTTTTTCCACCATGTGCAATCTCCTAATCTATTAAGAATTATCATTATCAACACTTATAGCCTTTCACTGTGCCTTTCACCCAGAATCTCACAGCACCTTACAAAGGGAAAGTTTGTTGGACTCATTTTACATGTGTGGAAACCCATGACTTGCCCAGGGCCACTCAGAACATCAGTAGCAGAGAAAGATTAGAAACTAGGCTTCCTGGTTCATCTTCAGCTGTGACTACTAGACTACATTGCCTAGGGATCTATGGAGGGATCCTCTGCCTTCTGCTTGAGTAGGATAGTGTTGGTGGACTATTTTATGTGATCCTCCCCCTTCCAAAATGTAAATTAAATGTGTCCCATCTACAGGTACCTGGGCCTTTTGCAGCCTCCAAACCCTGCGGCTTGCTCTGTCTGTTGTATGGAGCTGCTGCTCTCCTTCTGCACAACTTTCTGACATACCTCTGCTCATATAGAACATAATTCCTGTAGACAAATCTTAATCCTGGCTCCTTGCAGAATCACACAGCAATGGTAAAGTTCAGCATTCATTAAAAGCACAGAGCAGATATGGTGCATTTTAGCTCATCACTTATTGAGGTGGGAATCGCCAGGCTATTTAGTCTGCCTTTGTTATAACAATGGGTGCCCCTTAATGCAAGACCTATTCTCTAGCACTGTGCACAATGGTCAGTCTGACTCACTTTAAAAATTACAAAAGCACATCATTGTGTTTCTCTAGTTCCATTGACCCAATGATGGCACTTCACAGATAGTAAGCCACAGCCCTCCCAGTTAGGTGGGTAAGTACTGTCTCCACTTTAAACATCATGTCGCTGAGGCACAAAGAGCTGAAATGACTGGCCACAGAAAATAGCAAGTCAGTGGCAGAGCTGAAAATAGAACCCAGGAATTCTGACTTCCAGTCCCCTGTTTGAACCACTACTTCTAACTGAAGAAATTTTGTCTGCTATGTCTTTACAGTGCTCTAATTCTGACCCTACCACTGACTCACTGTCTGACCGGGGACAGGTCACTCCAACTCTGTTTCTGTTTCTCCATCTGTAAAGCAGGGATGGTAATACTTTCTTCAGTTGGGTGTTGTGATCATTATGCAGGGGTAGGATTTGTGTTTGTGTAGCACTGAGCTAAGACTTCTATGTATTTGCATTAATGCTTGTGTTTTGGAGGCTTTGGTGGGTGCATTTGACTATGTCTAAGAATAGAAAAGCTTCCTTTAGTTGATGTACTGAACACATGCCATCTCACATGGGACTTTGCCTTCTGTTTTTAAACTGCAGCTGGCCCGGATTCAGACAGACAGTGTAGTGGAAATGCTCCGCAAGCGATACCTCAACCTTCATTTTGAGATTGGTAGGTGTTCAAATGCTGCTCAGAGGCAGGGAGCAGCTGGAGTGGGATGGTTTGATGTGTAATATCTGTTATGCAAGAAGCCCTTGGCCCAAGGAAGAGCGATTGTGGCTTTGCATAAGTGGAGAATCCGAATCAGTTCCATCCATTGAGGATCACGTGACTGGGCAAGAGATGCTAATGTCTGCAGAGCAAGGAGAGGATGGATTCCATGTACTGCTGAGCACTGAGTTTCTATACAGATTGATACTGTCACTCCATAGTGTAACCATGTATTAGTCTGGCTCCGAGCCAGATGCACCATATGTTCATGTTCAAGTGAAAGGAAAAAAATACATAAACCAAATAGGGAGCAGTCAAGAGCCCAATGCTACATTGATTGGACGGCTGCTGAGCACCTGCCTAGTAGCAGGAGTGAGGCCAGAGAAGGTGCTCAAAGCAAAGTGTCTTGTTAGTGTGATGAGGATCTTGCTTAAAACGACTGTCCTCAGACACACGCTTATGGCCTTCCGTTTCTGTGCTCTTGGGAATAAGGCAGCACACTTCCAGAAGACTTAATCTTTACTCCTGCTTAGTGCAGAGTACTCCTAGAATACTCCTGCTACATGGAGCCAGCATTCACACGTGCACTAGAATGCAGCAGCCATTTACCCCTTTGCTGCATACCTCACAGAGACTTACAGAGTCTGGGCCTATCTGATCTCTCTGTATTGCTGCTCTTAAAAAGCTCTCTCTTTGAACAGTTGCCATGTCAACAACTGGAGACAAGATCCTGGACACCGCTCTTTCCAAGGTAAATGACCTCTTCCTCCTTTGAATTGAGTGAGGCTATATGTGACTACATTGGTAATATGCTTCCTGTTCCTCCCTCCCTATTTAGATTGGAGAGAAGAGCCTCTTTACCAAGGAGCTGGAAAATGCACTGGAAAGAAATGAGTAAGAGCTCTGAACTTTCTCTTGCTTACCGCAGGCCATGGAATGGCCCGGGCAGTGCTGCAGATTCTGTCTGCATCTGAAATCAAGACAAACATTCACACCCTAGTGGCTTGTTTGTAATTCAAACTTCTTTGCCTTGCAACCTGTGGTATTTTTAGAGCAACAGTATTATATGTTACATACACATCACTGAGTGGCCACATACAGTTTGAATACAAAAATTTCAGTAGATGCCTCAGATTCAGTTAGCATTAAACAGTCTCCGAAGCCCAGACAGCAAATGTGAAAAATCGGGACGCGGGTGGGGGGTAATAAGAGACTATATAACAAAAAGACCCAAAAATCAGGACTGTCCCTATAAGATCGGGACATCTCGTCATCCTACCGAAGCCTCCCTCCCGCCTGTTAATTGTACTGATTTTTTTTTTTTTTTTTTTTTTTTTAAACTAACAGTGCAGGTGAACCAGAAGCATTAGGGTTAAGCCTCTTTTGGAGTAACTTATTTCTGTGGGAAACCTTGGTTCAGATTGCTGTTTTTTACCTCATGTTCCCGCTAGGGTATGGGATGCACGTGGATCAAGGGACTTGTCTCAATTTGGATTAAAATTAAAGATTCCCCTTTGGGTCCTTCTCATCTAAGGGCCTGGTCTAACTCCCGCTGAAGTCAGTAGAAAGACTCCCAGTGAGTTCAGGTTCTAAGGATTCAAGCCCTTTTTTGATGGCCATGTCAGTGGTCTGAAGTGATGCAGGCAGCTTGAGCTCTGGGTTGCTGCCTACTGAACAGTAGTTATATAAATCTTACTGGGATATCTGATCCCACTGAGATCTGTGTACTGCAAGGTTGATGGGTGTCTGTGCAATCTGCGTATGGGTCTTCGGCACACACACCAGGCTCTTCAAATCACTTTGCAAATATTTATGTTGTGGCACCCCTGGGAGAGGTTTATCATAATGTTACAGATGGAAAAGCTGAGGCACAGAGAGATGAAGTGTCATGTCTAAAGTTGCACAGTGAATCAGTAGAGGAACTGGGAATAGAACCCAGAATTCCTTACTTCCAGCCCCCCTTTCTGCACTAAAGCCCAGTGTGGAATTTTTATTTCTCAGATCATCTGCAGGCGCCCCATGGGCTCCTTCACCCACACCATGCTTTGACTTTTGTCTCCTCTAACTTGTAGAGTTGACCTGGTTGTTCACTCCTTGAAGGACCTGCCAACTTCACTCCCGCCTGGCTTCACCATTGGGGCCATCTGCAAGTAAGTGTGCATTGAGAGGCCTGACTTCCTGAGGGGTTTTTAAATCCCTAGAGGGACCATATTTACTGTTGGCATCCAGTGTGATGAGTTTGATCGGTCTCAATCTATTTCCCATTGTGTAGGTAACTGTATTGCACAACTTGCCACTGTGTGTGTCATCTTGTTGCCTGCCTCAGGGGAGAGAGAGAGAGAGCCCAAATACCATGGGCTATGAAGACTGAACCCCTCTCTCTCTTTCTTAAAGAGGGGTTGGGTGGGCTCCAGGTCAGGATTAATCATGTTGACTGAGGGTGGTGCCTGTGGGAAGCTTGCCCTTCCGCTGCCTGTGCTGTGCCTACTCTATGGATGAGTAGAAAGCCGACTGTCTAGAATTGTCAAACCAGCACCTTCACCAGCTCTAGATTGATTAGAAGGAAAAATGGAAAAGGAAAACAAAGTGTTCCTTGTATTGGAATAAGGATAAGGAAATTAGAGGCACCTCCACTTAGAACCATGAGCAGAACTGTTTCCATTTAGCCACATCCTATGGAATGATGTCTTGTCTACATTGTATTTCTTTGCAGAAGGGAAAACCCCCATGATGCTGTCGTTTTTCATCCCAAGAACTATGGGAAAACCCTCAACAGCCTTCCTGAAAAAAGGTGAGTGGATGGGAGAGTTGTTATTGAACAAATGGGGTGGTGAAAAGGGATAGGCTTAGACTTCTCAATACCAAAACCGCCTGCTCTTCACTATTCATTGTAAACTCTCTGTGTTAACACAGTTAATATCCAGACTCTCATCTGTCCCTTGCCCTTTGCACAGATTAAGAGGTGTTTTCAGTGTGTCATCTTTTATTTTTTCCCCCTCATTCATTTAAGTTAAATTGAACCATTTGTAGAAATGAGCAATAAAGGAATAAAAACTTAATAAGAATCTCAGGAACCATAATTATCACTATGACTTGGGAAAGAATTGCTGCTGTTGAACAAATGAGCGAGACCTGACCTCTCATCTCTCCAGTCATCCTTTGAGATCTGACGTTTTCTAAATCCTCCACAACCCTCAAAATGAATTCTTAGCACTTAATATCTTCAAAGCACCGTGCACGCTAAATTCCTCCTCCCTCTCCTGACTGACACAGAGGACCTTCAGCTTTGTTGCATCTCCATTGAGGTCAAGGGACTTAAAGCAGGTATGAACTTGGCCCAGTGTTTTTGTGACCCACACCATAGCCAACTCCCTCAACTCCTTGGTCTTTTGGGTTTTCCTGTTGCATTCACCTACTCCGCCCTGATGGTAACACAACTCCGTGGGCGCAGACTTTTCTGTCCATTCTTCTTGACTCGGACTAGTCTACACTAGAATCACTACAGCAGCACAGGTCTACTGATGTAGCTGCGCCGCTATAGCGCTGCTAGTGCAGACAGTCTATGCCAACGGGAGAGAGCTCTCCCGTCGGCATAATTACTTCACTTTCCCAAGTGGCAGTAGCTATGTCGGTGGGAGAGTGTCTCCCACTGACCTAGCGCTGTCCACACCGGCGCTTAGGTCAGTGTAACTCACGTCGCTCAGTGGGGTGGCTTTTTCACACCCCTGAGTGACTTAAGTTATACCAATACAAGCACTAGTGTGTACAAGCCCTGAGATGGGGGGCAAGTTCCAGAAATTACTTAGTTTTTCAGTCCCTCTCCTTAGAGGTTACAAGGTTCCTTTCTCTTTGGGGAGGTCTGTGTTGAAATTACCCAGACAGTAATCTTATTTAAAACACAGAAAATAGAAATAAAACAAAAGAAATTGTTTGCTTCACAGATGTAGATTTACACAGATGTAGATTTACACTTATCACAGGCTAACCTAGAGATGGCTTGTCATCTTTTTTATGGGATAAAAAGAAAAGTGAGTAGCATACATCGCTTGAAAGTAGTCCTCTCTCTGGTGAGACTGGCAGCCCCCCTTCCTGTCCAGATACACACGGTGCTGTCCAGAGAGCTCTCCCACTGCACTCTCCAGGACCTGTTTATCACACCTCACCTTGCACACCCAGGCATGTGTTCCGTGATCCAGGACTGCTATCCCTGCTTTCCAAACCAGTTTATTCCTGTTATCTAAACAGAAGAAAGGGCTTGGGGATTGCTGCCTTCTGTAAATGGTGGCTCACTGCGGATTCAGAGATCCTTAACAAGGATTAATGGCTGCTTTGCAAAGGCCTAACAACCTACCACAGAGACTGTGTTTCACAGACCAGGTAGTCTGGTTACATCTAGATTAAGGCTACATCCACACTACCCGCCCGATTCGGCGGGTAGCGATCGATATTCTGGGATCGATTTATCACGTCTCATGTAGACGCGATAAATCGATCCCAGAAGCGCTCCCCGTCGACTCCGGAACTCCAGCTCGGCGCGAGGAGTAAGCGGAGTCGACGGGGGAGCCCGCCTGCGCTGCGTGGACCCGAGGTAAGTAGTTTGTAATGCGATCTAAGATACTTCGACTTCAGCTACGCTATTCACTTCGATCCCGCACCCTAGTGTGGACCAGCCCTTAGTCAGGCCTCATGTTAAATATCTCTGTTTTTCCTTCTGCCAATATGAATGATGGATAGATTCCCAAATGCTTTGTGACTAGTTTAAAAAGGTAGTGTTTTTCCCTGGAAGCTCCTAACCTGTCCCCAGCTAAAAGTGAGTGAATGAATCTAATTCTGTTTCACTGGGTTGTTTTTTTGTTTGTTTTGTTCTGAAGCGTGATTGGAACCAGTTCACTTCGGCGAGCAGCTCAGCTTAAAAGGCGGTTCCCTCAGCTGGAATTCAGAGATATTGTATCCTTTCCTGGCAGCGTGCGGGAGTGGTATCTCAATAAATAACAGTTGGCTTTTCTCTAGCACTTTGGTGCTATGATTAGAGCCCAGGCTTCCTGTCCTCTGCTCAAACTAACTTCATGCTGCCTTCCTAAACTACTATGAGAGGAGTTTACTCTCCCTGGCCCATTCAATCTCTGTATTTTCTGCTGAGAAAGGGCCCAATATTAGTCTAGTTTCTGAGAGGTAGATACACTTCACAAGAGGAACTGGCATAAGACATGCAACTCATTCCAATTCAGTCATTAATGGCTTGGGTGGGATTCAGACCAGCAGTGAAAGGCTCTGTTGTTCCAGTCTCTTTTAATTATGCACAATTATTATTTGTCAGCTGCTGACATTCAGTGCTACATGAGACATATCCACAGTCCCAGCCCCAAAGAGCCAGTGTCCAAATGATTACTTCACAACTCTCAACAAAATTCCATTCTTTTCTTACGGTAATGGTTGCCATCATCTGAACAAGTTTTCCAGGATTGTTCCTCAACTATGCAAGTGTCTTGAGACAGCTAGGGCTCCACAAGGGCTGTTGGCATGTTCTGGTGAATGGTACTATTTTCAGGCTGTTCTTAGAGGTCAACTCTCCTTTGGCTCCTGCCTTCCTCGTCCCATTTTGTTAAGTCTCCAGTCGACGCCCTGCAGTGTAGATCCAGGGGTAACTCGACCTAAGGTATGTCGACTCCAGCTACATTATTCACATAGCTGGAGTTGCGTAGCGTAGGTCGACTTACTGCAGTGGTGTAGACCGCCTCAGAGAAGGAAGCTCTGTAGTTGATCTATGTTTGATCCAGAAGCCTGACCTGCTTGTATATGACACTGCATACCCCCTCCCCTGTGGGGAGTAACTGCTGCTGCTGGGGGATGAAAGATAAGTGAGGAAAGGCCCAAGCAGAGAGGAAGGGAGCAGGCTGACTAGCTGCAGGAGTGAGAGCCCTTGGTGATTGCAGCAGTAGCAGCCTCTAGTGGCTGAGTTAAGATCTGCAAGCAAAGTGTCGGTTTCTGTGGTTCTCACTTAACCCTTTATATAGAGAGGAAATTTAAACACCCGCTTGAAAAAACTGGATGAAAAGGAGGACTTTAGTGCCATAATTCTGGCTGCTGCTGGACTGAGGAGGATGGGCTGGGAGAATCGTATTGGCCAGGTGAGGAGAGAAGCACAGTGGGAAATTCCATTCTCTTCCAGACCCTTAACCCATTCAGCCGCCCTGTCATGGATCGGCATAACATCTGTTCTGAATCCATACATGCATTATTTTGAAATTAGGCTGCATTGGAGTAAGGTTCCACTCACTGCATTTCCCTTCCAAAGACGCATTCAGCACACATCTTTCCATGTGTCAATAACATTTGTCCATCTGAAAACTTCAGAGGCCTTTATAGTGCCCAAATCCTTCACAAACAGGCACTTTAGAAACATCTGATAATTTTGATAAAACATTACAACCTCCAATGAAATAAGTACCATTATACCCATTTTATGGATGGGAAAATTGAGACACAGAGCTGGGGCATGACCATCCCCAGGTAGTATATACAATGGCAGAGTTTGGAATAGAACCCAGGAGTTGTTACTTCCCAGTTGCTTGCTATAACCATTCTACTGCACTTCCTTTATGGAAATCATTTCAATCTCATCCTGAATTGCTGCTCTTTGGAGTTTTTTTAAATAAAAAAATTGTACATAATCTTGGATTTAGCACTGCCACATATTAACTAATCTTTGCTTTTTCTCCAGATACTAAACCCTGAAGATTGCCTTTATGCTGTTGGGCAGGTATGCTATGAAAAGCCAGCTGAGTAGCCAATTGCTGTGTAACAACCAAACATTTGAACTGTTTTCAACTCTGCACCTTTTCTGGCTGCTGTTCTGTTAGGGTGACCAGATGTCCCAATATTATAGGGATATTCCCGATGTTTGGGTCTTTTTGTTATATAGGCTCCTATTATGCCCCCACTCCCATCCCGATTTTTCACACTTGCTATCTGGGCACCCTATGTTCTGTATGCATGCTGCATTTGAGAAGTGTACTACAGTTGTTAATTAAAAGCTAGCACCTCATCACTGTGATAAGTGATCATTCTACTCTTGAGATGTGGCCTTTCAAGAGTATACTAATGCAAGTAGGAGTCAGCATCTATATAGAACAAGCTGATAAGAATCTATCTGAAGCTGTGATCTTGCAGCTCACTTGTTTAGTAATGTACAACTTTTTCTTTCTGCTCTCATCTTGTTGCCGTGTGTAGGGGGTGGAGCCCTACAGTGGAAATGGTTTGGGACTAACAGAGTGCAGACTAGAGAGGCATGACAACTGAGGACAGTGTTTCGCTCTTCCTTTAGGGTGCCTTAGCAGTAGAGGTCCGAGCTAGAGACGAAGAGATACTGCATATGGTATCTGCCTTGCATGATGCGGAAACGGTGCTGTGCTGCATTGCTGAGAGAGCCTTTATGAGACACTTGGTAGGTTTGATACCATCACTTTTCTGTCCACTTCCTTCCTGGGAGAAGAAGTAAATGCTTACGTCGTATTGTTACATCAGCAGCATGGTATCAGAAACCTGTTAGTTTTCATTGCCACAACTGCTAAATACAGACTAGTTTCAAGTGTCTGTTAACTGGTTATGTGTGTATGGATGTTCTTATGTACATGGCTGACAGCTGAGCCTGTGTTCTACAGGCTTTTCAGAGGGTCCTGACATGGTGGGTCACATAGGAACCTTGACATCAACTTTTACCTGTTTGCTGTGCTTTTTGTTTCAGGAGGGTGGATGTAGCGTTCCTGTAGCAGTCAGTACCATGCTGAAAGACTCCCAGGTGAGCAGAACTTAATGTATTTTATTTGGGTTCCTCACTGAGCATTTTTCCAACATGCACTTTTTCCCTGCCACCTCAGAATAGTTCCAGCAAGCATACTTGGCAGCTGAGGAGGATAGCCTTGCCATCTCCACGCTGAATCCACCAGAACAACATTGTGTAGGGCGGTGTCAAACAACCAAGGCCAACACAAGTGTAGCAATAACACAGCTAAGAAAAAAAAATCCCTGTGTCAGGGAAAACATGATGGAACTTTGTGGACAGGGCTTGGCTTAGTCTTCTAATTTATCCTCAGTAATTGAGTGGTGATTCTCATCCCCTCTGTAGATAAGTCTTTTTCTGGAGCTAGAAAGCCTATTCCTTTGATAAATAATAGATAAAATTTCCCCAAGATTAAATACAAACACTACCCTACAGAAAGTAAGCCTGACTGAAATAGAGGTTGCTGTCGTGCAGGAAAAAACAGTTACTCACCTTCTCGTAACTGTTGTTCGTGTCCATTCCAATCAGGTGTGTGCGTGCATGGAAGATTTTCCCCTAGCAGCAATCGTAGGGTCAGCCTGGGCCTCTCTTGGAGTTGCGCCTTCATGGCGCCCAATACAGAGCCCTGCCGACCCGCCACCCCCTCAGTTCCTTATTACCGGCTACTCTCACAGAGGGGAAGGAGGGTGGGTATTGGAATGGACATGAACACCACATCTCGAAGAGCAACAGTTATGGAGAAGGTGAGCAACTGTTTTTTTCTTCTTCGAGTGCTTGTTCATGTTGATTCCAATCATGTGACTCTCAAGCCCAAATTCAAGAGGCGGGGTCGGAGTCATCCACTGATTGGAGCACTGCTTATTTGGAGGCAGCATCGTCTCTCACCTGCTGAGGAATCACAGATTGTGTGGTGAAAGTGTGGATAGAGGACCACGTCGCTGCTCTGCAGATTTCCTCAGTTTGGACCTGCGCCAGGAAGGCTATTGATGAAGCCTGCGCCCTGGTGGAGTGCACACTGATTGGGGGTGCGGGAACCCCCGTCAGGTTGTAGCACTCATGAATACAGGACGCTATACATGACTAAATGCATTGTGACGACAGTCCTTTCATTCCATCCGCCATTGCCACGAATAACTGGATTGATTTTCTGGATGGCTTCGTTCTCTTGATGTAAAAGACTAGCGTCCTGCGGACATCCAGAGGGTGTAGTCTCTGCTCCCTGCTGCTGGAATGCGGCTTAGGGTAGAATACTGGGAGAAAGATGTCCTGGTTGATGTGAAACTGTAAGACAATCTTCCAGAGGAAAGCAGGATGACGTCTGAGCTGCACCTTGTCCTTATAGAACAGGATATAAGGGGGCTCTGAGGTTAGGGCCCTGAGTTCAGACACCCTTCTAGCCGAGGTAACACCACCAGGAATGCCAGCTTGTAAGAGAGCGAGGGAGCATGTTGACAAGGGCTCAAAGGGCAGTCCCATTAGCCTGGAAAGGACCAGGTTGAGGTCCCAGCAGGGATAGGCTAACGGATGTGAGGATATAGCCTATCGAGCCCTTTTAAAAACCAGCTGACCATAGGGTTAGCAAACAGAGCAGCCCTCCTCACCCGGGTGAAAGGCCAAGATGGTAGCTAAGTGAACCCTTATCGATGACAATGAAAGCCCCTGCTTTTTCAGATGGAGGTGGTAGTCCAGAATAAACGGCACTGGGGCCAGCATCGGGGATGAATGGCACTGTGCCTACCAGATTAAAAATCTCTTCCACTTGGCAAAGTAGGTGGCTCTCATAGAGGGTTTTCTACTGCCACGGAGGACCTGTCTAACCTGGTCTGAACAGGAAAGCTCCATTGGGTTCAACCATGGAGCTTCCATGCCGTGAGGTGAAGCAGGTCGAGGCTCGGATGTTGAAGACGGCCGTGATCTTGTGTCACAAGGTCCGGGAAAAGTGGCAGGGTGACTGGGGCTTCCACAGACATGTCTAGCAGTGCTGTTGGGTGCATACTGGAGCTATCAGTATAACCTCAGCTCGTTCCCTCTGGATCTTGAGGAGCACCTTGTGAACCAGCGGAAAGGCGTATAGGAGACAACATCCCCAGTGGAGAAGAAGTGCGTCCTCTCTGGAGCCCAGGCTGTGGTTGTGGAAGAATCAGAACTGCTGGCACCTCCTGTTGTGTTGCATGGGGAATAGGTCTATCTGGGGAAAGGCCCACCTCTGGAAGATTGAAATCGCGATGTCCTGGTGAAGGGACCACTTGTGGCTGTGAAACAACCTGCTGAGGTGGTCCGCCAGCTTGTTCTGTACCCCGGAAAGGTGCGATGCTTGCAGGGGTATCAAATGTTCTACACAAGTCCCACAGCATGAGGGCTTCCTGGCACAGGGGAGAAGAGCATGCAGCCCCCCTGTGTGTTGATATAGAACATTGCGGTGGTGTTGTCCGTCATGATTGATGCACATTGTCCTGTTAAGTATGCCTGGAAGGCCTGGCATGCCAGGCGCACCACTCTGAGCTCTTTGACATTGATGTAGAGAGCCAGATCCACCTGAGACCAAAGACGTTGAGTCCTGCGGTCTCCTAGACTTGCTCCACAGCCCACGTCTGATGCATCCGTCACTACAAACAGGGCTGGCTGTGGACTGGCGAAGGTGACCTCCGAGCATACCTCCTGAGGGTTGAGCCACCGGCGAGGTAGGGTCACTATCCTAGCCAAGCTGTCCCAGGCTGGGCGATACACTGACACCAGCCACGACTGAAGAGGTCAAAGTCTGAGTCTGGCATGCTACACCACATAGGTACAAGCTACCATGTGACCCAGAAGCTTCAGGCAGTTTCTTGCCGTGGTTGTGGAAAACTGTCTGAAGCCTCGAATGGCATCGGTCAGGGCCTGAAACCTTGCTTGCAGCAGGTATGCCCTGGCCTAGGTCAAGTCCAATTTTGCACCTATAAACTGTATCCTCTGGATGGGGGACAGAGTGGACTTTGCTTCATTTAAAAGGAGACTCAGGTTGACAGAGGTGGCTCTGATAAACTTGACCTGAGCCTCCACTTAGGTCTTGGCGTGGCCCTTGATCAGGCAGTCGTCGCATTAAGGAATAACCTGAAACCGGTGCCCGAGTAGAAATGCAGCGATGACTGCTATACACTTGGTGAGAACCTGAGGTGCTGTTGATAGGCAGAACAGGAGGACTGTAAATTGGTAGTGGGTGATGTTCACCACGAACCTGAGGTACTTCCTATGGGCTGAGTGACTGCGATATGAAAGTACGCGTCCTTCAAGTCGAGGGTGGCATACCAGTCTGCTGGATCCAGTGAGGGAATAATGGAGGCCAGAGAGACCATACGGAACTTGAGGTTCTTTGTTAGCTTGAGTTCCTGCAAGTCCAAGATGGGCCTGAGGCAGTCTTTGGCTTTTGGTATGAGGAAATACCAGGAATAAAAGCTCATTCCTGTGCTCCTGAGGAACCTCTTCCACTTCCCCTAAAGATAGGAGCAACTGCACCTCCTGGATAAGGAATTGCTCGTGAGCAGTGTTACGAATTATTCCTGTTAGGACACGTACAGTTGGTACGAATTACTCCTGTTAGGACACGTACGGTTCGTTCTAGGCTGAGGCTCCCAAATAAAGACCAATCTGCAGAGTGTTTCCAAAACTACTAGATTTATTACATTTGCAAATGTGGTATCGTCTGTTAAGCAGCACGAGACCCTGATTACAGAATACACAAAGGTTATATACTATTGGCAAAGCATGTTGCCTGCGTGCATCGGGTGTTCACACCAATAAACGAGCCTTCCCCTTATCTATGGCCAATCCCTTATGGTCACGACCCCGTGCACCCATGCTGAAGCAGCAACATCCTTAGGCAGGCAGCAACAGGCTGACACAGCAAAGTAAGAGACAAGCAATACATTCTTATATCCAGTGTCCATTGTTCCCCTTATCGTAGACTGACTCCAGATGTCCCCTCTGGAGGCGTTGCCCCCCCCTCCTCCTTAGTACATGGTGTGCTCGCCTTTGGCTAATGGCGGCAGGAGCCTCAAAATGGAGTCACATATGCTAACTTCCCTTAACAGCAGGGTCCCTGAAGAGGGACAGGGAATGGGGGTGGAAGGGCGGGAGGGCACAGAATTGGATGGAGTATCCTATCTCTCCCGTGTGGAGCACTCATCAGTCTGAGGTAATAAGGGACCATGCACAGTAGACAGGGGATAGTCGGGACAAGAAGGTATGGGGGGGAGGGGGTGGATCCATTTCCAAGTGTGCTACACCGTCCTTAACCGTGCCTTAAAAAGGCAGGCTTGGTTGTCCCGAGCTCTGGCCAGAAGGTTGATGCCACCTTCTCCTGCCGCTTCTGTTCCGCCTTCTGTAGCCAACTAGGCGGTTCTGCTGACCAAACCTCTGAGTGGGCTGCAGCCGGAAGTGTCTCCATTGAGTGGAAGGCGTGTAGAGGCCCAGGGACCTGAAGGTGGCTCTGGAGTCCTTCAGGCTGTTTAGCCTTCTGTCAGTCTTTTCTGAAAACAGAATCTCATCCTCGAAAGGCAGGTCCTGTATGGTCTGTTGGACCTCAAAGGGGAGACCTGGAGCCATGAGTCCCTTCTCATGGCTACACCTGTGCCCATGACTCTCTAGTGGCAGCGTCTGCCCTATCAAGTACTACTTGCAGGGGTGCCCTGGAGATCAATCTCCCCTCCTCGACCAAAGCTGAGAATTCAGTTCGGGAGTCCAAGGGAAGTAACTCTAAACTTAGCCCTCGCTGAGCAAGTAGTGTCGGCGTGCCTGTTGGTTGGAAATGCAAAGTTGCAGTCCCCGCAGTGGCGTAAACCTTCCGGCCGAATAGGTCCAGTTTTTTTGCATCCCTATTCTTGGGGGAAGGGCCCTGGAAACCCTGCTCTCTTGCTGGTTAGCAGCATCCACCACCAGAGTCAGGTTGTAGATGAGTGTATAGATGTTTGTAGCCCTTGGAGGGCACAAAGTACCGCCGTTCATTGCGCTTGGTGCCACTGATGGCTGGTCTCTGGATCTAGGCAAAGGGGTCGGACCCTTTTGATCCTCTTCTTCTGCACCAGCGATTGGGACCAGTGCCGAAGGCTGGAGTGTCCCCAAGACGCTTCATGACGGTGCCTAGAGTCCTTGGCCACGTCTTTCTTTGGCACGTGGCCTCTTGAAGAGGGCACCGGTGCGCTTTACACCAAAGAAGACGTGCTGGTGGTGGGATCCCCGGCACCAGGGTCCAATTGTGGTCGAAGAGCTGCCTCCCTGAGCAGGATTTTAAGCCGCTGCTCTCTCTCTTTCCGGGTTCTTGGTCGGAATTCCTGATAGATTTTTACAGCGGTCTTTTTGGTGACCCTCGCCCAGACACCTTAAACAGGAGGCGTGGGAGTCTCTTTTGCCATGCGTTTCGCACAGTCCTTGCAGGTCTTTAAGCCACGGCATGCCCCGCAGGCAACAAATAAAGGAGGGAAACGGGGGTGGGGGAACCCCCATAAATGAAACTTACAACTAACTATACTGAACTATGCTACACTATCTGAATAAACAAGGTGAATACAACAGGAATCGAACTGCTAGGTCACTTGCCAGAGCAAGGGAAGTTGCAGTTACTGTCATTGGCAGTAAGAAGGAACTGAAGGGGTGGCGGGTCGGCAGGGCTCTATGTTGGGCACCTTGAAGGCGTGACTCCAGGGGGCTCCCAAGCTGACCCTACAGTTGCTCCTAGGGAAAAATTTTCCAGCTACTGTGCATGTGCGCGTGCACACACCTGATTGGAATCGACATGAACAAGCACTGGAAGAAGAAATCATGGTTTCAAACAAATGGTACTTGTTTCCGACCTTTTGGGCAAGGAAGGTTGTGGAAGCAACATGCTTGCAAGCTTCCCCCATGACAGAACTAGGGTCACCAGATGTCCTGATTTTATAGGGACAGTCCTGTTTTTTGGGTCTTTTTCTTACACAGGCTCCTATTACCCCCCCCACCCCCATCCCTGTTTTTTGGGTCTTTTTCTTACATAGGCTCCTATTACCCCCCACCCCCATCCCAATTGTTCATACTTGCTGTCTGGTCACCCTAGACAGAACAGCAAGCCTTTTCGGCCCATTAAGGAATGGTAACAGTTGGATTACATCCATGCTTGTGCCTTGTACCTTTCTTAAAGCACATGGATTGCTCTCTCATGATAATCAATAAGGTGACATGACTAGCCCCTTTAATCATAGGATCTTGGTAAGCCCCAAAATACACCTGTAAGCCTAAACTGAGCCAGAAAGGAAGCAATTTGTCTAACAGCACATGGGAGTCAATGGCAGAATGGTTTCCCTAACTCTTATTAGTTTCCTCCTCAGACCAGAAATCTTAATTTTAGAAAGGGGATGCTTTGGTTGGTCATCAGAGATGCCACGTACCTTTATTGTGTTTTGCCCAGTTGTATTTGACAGGAGCTGTCTACAGCTTGGATGGATCAGATAGCCTGAAGGACACTATGCAGACTGGTGTTAACTACCCACAGCAGGTAAATAAATGAATGCCTCTTAATTTCAGTTGGTTTTAACCTTCAACCTTCAAGTCAAATGAAAGACAAAAACAGGCCTTTTTACCATATTTCTTTGTCCAGTCCTTAAAATCTTTAGTTTTCTTTACAATGTTCTCTGATGAGGCTTACAGAAATGTATATGGCAACCTACTGTTTAACACTCACTATTTTTTTATTTTATTTTTAGAATGAAGAAGGACCCAATGATGATAAACAGTATGTTGGCATCACAGCCAAGAAGATTCCTTGTCATGCTCAAGAGGCTGCAGAGAATCTGGGTGTCGAACTAGCCAGCTTACTGCTGAGCAAGGGTGCTAAGCGTATCCTCAGTGTTGCAAGGCAGCTCAATGATGCCAGATAGACACATCATTCCCACCCACCAGCAGCTCTTGCAGTTGGCATGATTCCTGCACCGTCAGAAGTTTGACAGAAAAAAACATGGACTCAGCTGCTGCATTGTCATCCTTCCTTAGGCAGTCTCTTAATTTACACTCACAATCCATTTTCCTTTACTTGTGGGTCTGAAAACAAAACTTAAAATATTAAACTCTGTATTTTGAGAAGTTATGCCTGTTTAGAGGATACAATCCTATTTGCAGTTTCTCCTGTGAGCTATCTTTTTGGGTCAGCAACAAAGGGTCCTGTGGCACCTTAGAGATGGTCTACACTTACCGGCTGGATCGGAGGCGTCAGATCGATGTTCTGGGTTCAATTTATCGCGTCTTGTCTAGATGTGATAAATCGAACCAGGAAGTGCTCCCCCGTCGACGCTGGTAATCCAGCTCGACGAATGGAGTAGGCGGAGTCGACGGGGGAGCCTGCGTGCCACGTGTGGACCCTGGGTAAGTACGTTTTTATTCGAACTAAGATAGTTCAAGTTCAGCTACGTTATTCAGGTAGCTGAAGTTGCATATCTTAGTTTGAATTGGGGGTTTAGTGTAGACCAGCCCTAACAGAGGTATTGGAGCATAAGCTTTCGTGGGTGAATACCCACTTCTTCAAATGCAAGCAGTTCAATTGCAAAGTTGACACCATCAACTCAGGTTTAAACAAAGATTATGAATGGCTAGCCAGCTACAAAAGCAGTTTCTCCTCCCTTGGTATTCACACCTCAGCTGCTAGAAGAGGGCCTCACCTTCCCTGACCGAGCTAACCTCATTATCTGTAGTCTAAATTTTCCCTACACATTTATATCTGCCTCTGGACATTTCCACTGCTTGCATCCGAAGAAGTGGGTATTCACCCCCGAAAACTTATGCTGCAATACCTCTGTTAGTCTATAAGGTATCTGGACCCTTTGTCGCTTCTACAAATCCAGACTAACACGGCTACCCCTCTGATATTATTCATATAGCTGAAGTTGCGTAATTTAAATCAATCACCCTCTCTAGAGTGGACAAGGCCTGAGTGTAGTCTATCCTACATGTACCTCCTTTGGGCTTAAATCCTGAGTCCTTCACTAATTGGCAACTGATTAATTGGTGCCAAATAAGGCCTTTAGTGACCTCCATTGTACTTATGTTTCCGTTCATAAGGCATCTGTTATGGATGACGCTTGGACAAATGTTTGATTCACTGCCATATAAATCAATACTAATTGAACTTATTTAAAAAACCATGAGTGTATTCATTGCCAGACTGAATTAACCATAACCGAACACAGGTGTCTACAAGTGCAACATAGCATAAGCGAAGCTCATAAGTATCAACTTAGACTTTTTAAAATAGGTTTGAAATAAGACATGTTCCCTTACAGCAGGGTGGGCAAACTTTTTGGCCCAAGGGCCACATATGGGTATGGAAATTGTATGGCAGGCCCTGAATGCTCACAAAATTGGGATGGGGGTGTCAGGGCTCTGACTAGCCTTGTGGCCAGAAATGAGTTCAGGGAGCGGGCTGGAGTGTGTGTGTGTGTGGGGGGGGGGGAGAGCTCTGGGGTGGGGCTGAGGAATTTGGGGTGTAGGAGGGTGCTCTGGGCTGGAACTGAGGGGTTTGCAAGGTGGGAGGGGGGATCAGGGTTGGCTCAGGTGTGCAGGCCTCAGGTAGCACTTACCTCAAGCAGCTCCCTGAAGCAGTGGCATGTTCCCACTCTAGCTCCAATGTGGAGATGCAGCCAGGCGGCTCAGCTGTGCACTGCCCTGTCCCTGCAGATCCCATTGGCCACGGTTCCTGGCCAGTAAGAGCTGCAGGGAGGGACAGTGGCAGAGAAGACCCCCCCTTTGCCCCGACCTTGCTTAAGCACCGAAGCAAGGCAGACCTGGGTGGGCAAACTTTTTGGCCTGGGGGCCACATCAGGGTTCTGAAACTGCAGAGTGCCAGGTCAGGTAGGCTGTACCTCCCCAAACAGCTCCCCACATATATCAAACCCCCTCATTCCCTATCCTGTGACAACCACCCTCCCCATCAGCTCACCAGGGCAGGCTGATGGCTCTCACCACCCCACTGCCCCAGCTGCTGGGGGAGGGAGGACAGCCTTCCCAGCTGGGAATTCAAAGGCGAGGCAGGATGGTTCCACAGGCTGGGTGGGGCCAGTAGGCTGTAGTTTGCCCCCCTCTGCCCCAGACCCTGCTGCCCAGCAGGAACTGGAGGGCTGAATTAAAACGGCTGGCAGGTTGGATGCAGCCTGTAGTTTACCCACCCTTGCCTTACACTCTAATCTTTTCAAGCTCAATAGCCCATTCCTTTTACATTAGTATAATATGCATTTCAACTCGCGATTCGTCACCATCTTACTAGCCAATACTAGTGTCCTCTAGAGCCCTTTTAAATTGTAAGATGCAAAGATGGTGTTTTGTAAATGAAACAATGGGTTTTAATGTGTATGCACCACCCATTAACTATAATTTACTTATGAAAGGAATTGTTTCCATGCCCATTTAAATCCTAATTTTTCTTTAGGCATGTACATATTAACACAATTTCTGGCCACTGAACTACCAGTGCATGGAAGATGCTACAGAAATAGGTCACCCTATATTTCGTTATACAATATCTACATTTTCTTGGATGTACAGGAAGTTATGAAGGCTACAACAACAGATTTAGCACTGTCCATGTGAAAAGAGAGAGCTGAAAGAGAAAGGGTTGCTAGTTTAACTAAAAGTTTGTACTAACTCTATAATTTTCTCTGGTTTGATCCTGCAGTGGCTGTACTGAGCTTCTGGCTGCAGATGCTGCCTGTTGAAACAGGTCAAACACAGTATGGCTTCACTGCAGAATCAAACTAGTAAATAGTTGTAACATTTCAGACAAAGAATTTTACAGCATATCAGTAAAGAGTCACACCCACCACTGCTGAGATAAGTGAAAGCCTTCTTCCATTGAAGAGGCTAAGGGCTTGCTCGTTTACAATGTTTTGGATTGTTATAGCGCTTGAGCTAATGCAGAAGATGCCCTCAGCCTTAAAGCTAAAAGAAAAACGAGATCTGCAGAGACACATCTTTCAGAACAGTAGCACTTTAAAAGTAGTAATTAAACAGCAAATACGGGCGCCTTAGAAAAACACTTTTCAGGAAATGCATATAGTGGTGCAGTTCTACAGCTACATTCTGACTTTTGTTTTTCAGTCCTTTGTCGGTACTAAATACGGGATCCAGGAGCAGTTTTTAAGCTTCCCCAGCAAAGCTCCGGGGGCGACACTTCAAGCTGTAAAGGGGGAGAGCGCTTGTCCCGTGCGAGTCTTTACACGGCGAATGTTGAAGGATCTCAGGTAGGCAGGAGACAAGTGGGTATCAGCGGCGGGCCATGACATTGCAGAGCACGAACCCCCCCGGAGCAGCTTCCTCCGCCGCTGGGGCTTGGCACCACGGCAGCTTCAGGCGAAGGGGACGGAACAATAGGTTCCGGGTAGCAGCGGAGTTTACCACTCAGGCAGGCGCTATGCGCTGCCCTAGCCCGGGCAGCCGGACCCCACGCAGCTTCCCCACTCGAACCCAAGGAAGTCTTCCAACCCCCACCCTGCCGCGGCTGCTGCGCCCCCAATCCTCCCTCTCCCCCCCCGTGCGGGGGCCCGTCCCCCTCCCTCAACCCCGCTTAAGGCGCCGGGGGCCTCGCTCTCCCCCCGCCCAGGAGCCCGCTGATGGCTCGAGCAGTCTCCGGATCCGCAGCTCTTTCGGCTGAGCCCTGTGACGGGCCTTTAGGGGGGAGGGGGGCGAGTCTCCGCCGGCGGCGCGGGGCCGGCCCTAGTATTCCTGCGATTGCTGGCTGCTGCCCTTCTTGCCGCCCTTGGCCGGCCCCGCTCCGCCGCCGCCCGCCTTCTTGGGCAGCAGCACGGCCTGGATGTTGGGCAGGACGCCGCCCTGCGCGATGGTGACGCCGCCCAGCAGCTTGTTGAGCTCTTCGTCGTTGCGCACCGCGAGCTGCAGGTGCCGCGGGATAATCCGCGTCTTCTTGTTATCCCGCGCCGCGTTCCCCGCCAGCTCCAGGATCTCCGCCGTCAGGTACTCGAGCACGGCGGCCAGGTACACGGGCGCGCCCGCGCCAACTCGCTCCGCGTAGTGCCCGCGCCGGAGCAGCCGGTGCACGCGCCCCACTGGGAACTGCAGCCCAGCGCGGGACGAGCGGGATTTAGCCTTAGCCCGGGCCTTGCCGCCGCTCTTGCCGCGGCCGGACATGGCGCGGGGGGGTGGGAGCGACGCACGCGACTCCAATAGCACCGGGCTGAGGCGCCAAAGCTCAAACTGCTGCCAGGAGACACTCCGACGCGCCGCGCGCTTGCCAGGGACCGACCCCCCCACGCGCTTTTTTATATATATAGGCTCCGGCAGAGATCCGGACCCAGCCCCCTGGACAGTGACGCTGCGCTCTGCCATTGGTTGGCTGCCCAGACGAATTTCCCTGCAGGATTGGTTAGCTTCACGATCCGGCCAAGTTTTAGAAGTTTATTGGCTGCTGAAATAAGCCAATCAGAAGGCAGGGCGCCAAATTCAAAGGGCACAGAGGCCAAGGCGCCAATAACGGAACGGAGGAGCGTCGTTCTCCTTGCTTCCCCAGTCCCTTTCCCCTAGGCTGGGTAGTAGCAGCCTTAGCGCTTCGCTGCTGAAGCGGACGGTGCGGAGACCTGCCTCCCCTCAGAGCAGACACCCCCACGCTATTTCTCTGCCGTGTGAACAGCCGCTGGCTATCGCCACAGCTCCTAGCTAAACACCCAGCTTAGGCACAAGAGCCAGCAGGGACAGCTAGACTAGGGTTTGAACCCCAGCTCGTAAATCCATTCCCCTGCTCACCCTTCCCCTCAGACCCTGCACAGGGCTCATGGGCTGGAACTGTTGGTGTACCTGCTCTGTGAGCAAAATAATGGCAATGGATAGACGGTAATTATATAAAGCTGGACGCTGGGAGAAAACATGCTATATCCCAATAATAAATCATTTGAATGAGAAACAGTGCCAGCGCTACAGTTTTTGCCACCCCAAGCAGTGAAAAAAACTGCCGCCGCAGATGGCAAAAGGGAGAAGCTGCTGCCAAATTGCCGCCACGGCCGGCGGAACAGAGAAGCTGCTGCGAAAATGCTGCCGCCCCAAGCACCTGCTTGGAAGACGTGCCTGGAGCCGGCCTTGATGAGAAAACAAAAATATGTTAGGGGCAAGGTATGGCTTGCTCCTGTCTCCCTGTCCTATTCCTCCCTTGGCCCCTTTCCCAGCTCCCTGGACAAAAGATTCAAGTCATATTTGCGAATCTTCCTTGTGCTGGTTATTCCCAGTAATGCTAATGTCTACAGGTCTGTGATGCTCATGGAACATTAACACCAGTATCAGACAAATTACCTCTGTGCCCAACCAAAGCACAGAAAAAAAAATTCAGTAGAGGAAGGCCAGTGTAAGAGTCTTTACTCACATCGGGAAAGGAGTCTTGTGATTCACAGAGACAAAGCAGGATCCCTGCAGCCAGTTGGAGGGGAACCAAAGAAGGCAAAAGGTGGATCAGGAGGTGCTGGCATTTCCTTTACCCCTGGCAGCGCAGTCAAACATCATAGAACAAGCGTACTAGCTGGTACCGGATCAAAAATGCAATGGTGCTGCCCATTACCTACAGAGGGAAAAACAAGGAAGAGAATTGGAATCCAGCAGTGCTAAATGCTTTACAGAGTGGTATGAAGACAAGGTCCCTGTATCAAAAGCTTACAGGTATTTCTGCATATGACCAACCTCCGTAAGTAACAGAAGTTAAATTTAAAATATTTCCATGTCTTTATTTACAAGGGAGGTGGGGTGGAAATGAGAAGACTGGGCAAGATTATTCTCTGAGGAGCATAGAATCATAGAAGATTAGGGTTGGAAGAGATCTCAGGGAGGTCATCTAATCCAATCCCCTGGTCAAAGCAGGACCAACCCCAACTAAATCATCTCAGCCAGAGTTTTGTCAAGCTGGGTGTTAAAAACCTCTAAGTATGGAGGTTTCACCCCCTCCCTAGCAGTATGGTTCTTTATAGCAGAGCCATAGCTACCCTGGGGAGGTAAGAATCAACCCAGGCAATAGCAAGCTAGTTGGTGTGATAGAAGAGAAGACGTGAAGATAAGTACAGGGGTGGAATCAAATGTTCCCAAAGCCTGAGAATTTTAGTGTGGATCCACATCCACTGCGGAGTAGGTCCTCCTCCTCCTCCTCCCTGAGGGTGTTTTTGCCTGACCTGGATGAGCAGCAGCAAGACAGTGAGGGTTTGCTCTGGAGCTGGTCCAATAAGCTTTATAACAAAGTTAATGAGTGTCATGTTATTGCACTCTGTGTATTCTTCATCTTCATCCAATTCCTGTCTCACATCCACTATATTCAAGGTCTTTGATACCTGGGGAAGAGAAGTGTGTTAAGCACCATTTAATTAGATGCATTAGTTGTTTACTATTTAGAGCCTAGTATGGTGCAGGCAGATGTACTGAAAGCTTCTTCCACAAAACCCTGCCAACAATGCCTTCTGTTGTTCCACTCCTAAGTTCTGCTCCAAAACTCAGTGAAATCAATGGAAAGACAGATCAGGCCCCTGGCAATCACTGCTAGTCATGCTTCATTTTGCAAGCTTTTAGTAATGTGGACAAATGTCCAGCAGAGATTGGGATGAGACTATACTGAACTTGTTTCCTTTTACTCAGGACTTGACCCCAGATGCCCAGAGCAGAGGTATGGGGGGGAGGGGGTTTTGCACTGCCACCAATTCCCGAGTGTGTGGTTGCTATCCAAAGGCACATTTTACTTGTCTTTCTCAGGTTACCTTTAGAATATACTTTCCCAGTGCTGAAAGACTTTTGGTTCTGAATTTGGAGTAGCTCATCTCCAGCTTCCCTGTACCATGATTGAGCCTGAAAAGAACATTGAAATATTAGTCCAATTGCAGCAAAGAGGCAGCTTAATCCCTCTATAAAAGAGACAGGGTTGTTTAAAAAGTGGATGGTGGAAACAGCTGGAGTAATCCTATGCACGTAATAGTCCCAGTAATGTTAGGACTCTCAGGTGTGTAGCCACTCAAGTAAGGTAGGAGCAGGAGATTTTGGGTGGGAGAGTGGTAAGGGAGGGTTAGTTGGTTGTATTTAAATTGCCACAACATTCTGCAAAGTAGAAAACCCCCCACCCCCACACTACAAAAACTATCAGGAACTTCTGATAGCACCTCAGGGATGGTATATTAAACACTTCAATCTGACCTGTGCAGTTAGGAACAATCATTTTATAACATTGTTAAGGAACAGTGTTACAGCTCTGATCTTTACAGGGCTATAACATTATTTGTTAACATGGTTATAACTCAGTCTGCAAACCATTACCCAAGCATATTAGGGACAGGTGCACTGTAACTAGATCCTCCAGTATGGTTGATTTTACATCACAGACATAAACTTGGTCTGCATTAAGCCATGTTAGTACTAAAATGCCCCATCAGGGCTTTGCAGTTTCTACCTTCTGGGAAGGACATTACTGTTGCTGTTTGGCGGGAGACAATTTTCTGCTCGGCTGAATTTACAGGGCAGCAGCTCCTCTCTTTACACCCAGCTGTTTGCAACAGTAAAGGTTAGATTTTTTTGTTAAGTTTAAATGTTGTGGAAAATACTGGAAACCATAAAATCATGACATCCACAATCTGTCTAGGTCCACAGTTTTCTCCTGTCCTTGGGCAAGAAGAGGGCAGTTGTTGCTAAGTGAAATTCCCCACACAGTCCTGGGAAAGCCCTTGTCCCTAGGTGATGACTAAGGTCTACATTTCACTTCTCATTCCCTCCTCCAGCCACAGCAGATGAGGCATGTATTTTATCCTTTAGGGAAATCTGCAGGCACCCCCACCCCCATTTCAGACCCAAAACAAAGCCAGAGCAAAGGCATCTCCTTGTTCCAAATACATTGCATCTCACAGTCACTTACACACTTGTTACCTGGGCAGCCGATGACGGGGACAAGGAATGATGTGAAAGAGCTGAGGCAAAGAGTAGAGGAAGTTGAGCACTTGTGGGATGAAGAAGAGCAGCATTGTTTTACTGAAGTGCCCAAGGATCCCCACCACAGCAAACGTCATACCAGCAAAATAGCAGAAGGTGTCACCTACAAACACACTGGAGGGATACCTGCAACCCACAGACAGAGAGAATGGGGATGGGGCATAGTATTAGTGTTGAAGATCAAGTGTAGGAAAGTATGGTATTCACAATCTTACTGCAAGATTTTAAATCTAGTGCCTGAGCTATTTGTTGGAGAGAGTATTAGTGAGTAGGGGATGGGAAGACAGATTGTCTTGTGATCAGAACCTGGAGTCCAGAAGTCCCCTGTTATTGTGCAGTTCTCTGGTGCAGGCAAAGGCTTCCAATGGATCAATGCACCAGAATCTTTGTGCTCCAGCCAGAATATAGAATACTTTTATCAGCCATCCGTTGTTCTATTTCTGAGAGCTTGTGAATCCAGCAGTGCTAAATGCTTTACAGAGTGGTATGAAGACAAGGTCCCTGTATCAAAAGCTTGTCTCCTCTCTAAGTATAAGGGGGAGGGAGCTTTATGATACTATGTACACTTGTTTATTCCATGCAGTCTCTTACCAGTTGTGGTAAAGCAGCCCCAGAGTAGTAAAGAAAAAGGGAATCATGAAGTAGAGAGAAAAAATGTGATCATCTCTATAGTCTCCTGTAGAAAAGACAGAGAACAAATTACTGACAATTTAGCATCAGCCACAGTGGTCTAGAAGTATGTCCTGCAGTCAGGGTGTGGATCTGGCCATCTTAGGTTTGTATACAGGGCCTGACAAGAAGGTCTCTCAGGAGAGTCCTCAAGAGGATTACACTAATACACTGGGCCAGATACAAATGGGTGTCATGGCCCCATTTGGTACATAAGCATTATCCTCATCTGAAGATCTGCTCATCTTTCTAGACATCAAACATTTCCAAGTACAGGCACCTAGCACTGATTTAGAGCCCCAAAAAGACGCATACATTTTCCTTACCATTTAATTCAACAACATTGAATGTGATGATGGAAGCAGCTATCACCAGAGACTGTCCTGCCTCAAGCCCATTAATTCCAGCAAGAATGTTGATGGCGTTGGTGCAAAATACTGCTAGCATACCCATGTACACATAGTACAGGATACCTGCAGATCAGACAGAGAGAAGGGCTTTCACATCCAAGTTTTAAAGGGGTCTAGATTCAATTTAGTAATATGTACCACTTTGCCTTAATGATCACGGCACATTTCACAACAGTTTAATAACAAACATCTCCTGCTCACAAGAAGTTGGCATTATATACACACACATGCACCAAACACAGATATGGAAACAGAGGATGGGGCAGAGGTCACAAAAACAAGTCAATGACAACACTGGGAACAGAATCCAGGCCTTCAGATTCCTAGTTCTGCACTTTGGTCAATTTGCCATCCACATTTAAGCACCAACAGCATTTGGCACTCCATGAACTTAGAGCCTGATCCTGTAAAAGTGTTGAGTGCTTCTCTGGGCAAAGCTGAGAAAATTATAAATTGCTTAACTAATAACTTGATAAGGCTATCAACCCCGTTCTCTGGTACCACAATCTATGTTCCAAATAATGATCTGCATTGAGAGGAAACCCCCAACTGTGCACAAATTGCCACGTGCCATCCTCAGGAACTGTGGCTTTGGATCACCTTTTTACCCTTGTGGCTAGCGTTAAGCTGATGATCTTCTTGTGCTCCATCACTCACCCAGGTCCAAGTGCATCCCCAACAACACCCGGAAGGGCTTGGGCACCACAATCGTTGTGTTCCCAAAGTTAGTGAAGTAGACCATAAGCAGAGGAAGGGAGGCCATGGTAGGAAGTAGCAGCTTGTGTCGCCAGCGCAGGTTCAGAACATCATCTGCAAAGCCCAGGAAGATCATGCAGCAGATGGCAAGAAGGGAGCCAATGAACTCCACAAACTGCAAGACAGAGAGATGACAGGCCCATGGTTATTAGATACATAGCCACCAGTCCTCCTTTTCACATGCCGCAGGAAATCACATTTGGCTTTGAGATATGAGACACTCGTATTTTGTTGGGGGGGTCTTCAAATGTATTTCACTCCAAGTCTTAACTACACACAAGCTATCCTCACTGAGACTTGCAGGTCCTCATCCCATGATGGAGAGCAATACAGACTTTAAAGAGCATCATGGAGGGAGACACTTACCTCATGGTGTGGAAATGCCTTGCACTCTTCCTCTACAAAACAGCTCAGAAAGGGCACGGGAATAAAGCAGAAAAGGATGATCAAGAATACAGCCCCACTGATCACACCTTGGGATTCAGGACTGCAACACAGAAGGGTGGGGAGATTTAAAAAGACAATCACTTTATACCCAAGTATTGACAACTTAACAGCTAGTCCTGCATTCTCACTGCTTCTCCACTGGAATGTCATAACACAGGGAATATCCAGCTGTAACAGTGCAATGTTTGAGCGCAATACTCCTGATATACAACAGCAACAAAGCTGTTAAACCTCACAATACATTTTTTAGCCTCTTAAAATTCATTATATAGTAGCCCAGAATGAAGGTAAGCCCATACCCAACAAGATAGCATTCAGGTACTGACCTAGCAGTTTCCCTTTACCATACATCTGCATTTACTAAATCTCTCCTATTGATTAGAATATAAATTCTCTTGGTAAATGCCAGTGCCCATACTGCTGCTTAGCCAAGCAGCTTGTAAGTGACAGTAAAACAAATAAGATTATAAACAGAGATTGGGTTGAACCAGAATTTCAGATGCTAACTCTGAACTCTCACAATATATGAGGAAGGTCAGAGGTCCAGAGTAAGAGAATCCATTGGCATAGGTAGTGACGCTGTAGTGGTTTATGAGTACACAAGCCCAATGTAGTGCCTGGATTGGTTTATGTTTACAGAACAATTAAAGGGAAGATAGAAGTGATTAATCAACACCGGAACATAAGACAATCACACCAGCTACTGAATATAAAGCAGAGGATTTCACACAGTGGTATGAGATCAGTGATTAGATTTGAGAGAAGTATCCTGTACAAAGCAGGATCCACTTCTGACAGGTCTGAATGTTGTTACTAGAAAACAGAGGGACCCAAATACCACTTAATAAATAATATGCGTAGCTTTGATTATTCTGGCACCTTCCAGCAAATAATTTCAAGGTACTTTATTGTTTCAAACTGAATTAGTTAAGTCTCACTACAACCCTATGAGATACAGAAATATCATCCTAATTAAATGGAAGGAGAGACAGAGGCAGATATGTGTGTAAGATCATACATCAAAATCAATTCCCTTTTCCATGCTTTAATCAGTAGATTATGCTTTTTCTTTATTTTAGTCATTTTAAAATGTCAAGCAATTTGTAACTACCATGATTATCACCACACAATAAAACGTAACGAATCAGTAGCTGTTACTCACATGGGCTGTTTAGAAGTTTTGTTCAAGTCTATCCCGAAGAGCTTGGCAGCAATGAAATGATCCTTGAAGGCTGGGATCAGTGTCAGGGTAGCCACGAACCCCAGGAGACCACCACAAAAGTTAATCAGCAAGGGGATCACTGGTAAACCCCACATAGCAGAGACACCCCCGAGGAACAAGAGGACTTTTAGAGGGGTGGAAAAGCAGCAGCAAAACTGATTATAAGAGTCACTCAGTTGTCAACGTACTCACTCTGTGTACATGTATTTATATACTGGTTACAGTATGCTTGTCTAGATATATGTTCCACTGTTTGTATGTGGGTGTACAGCTCCAGGATCAGCTGCATTCAAGTCTGATTCCGATTACTGATCCTCATAGCTTTTAAAAAATGTAAATAAAAATTGCCTCCCCTCCTTCAGGAGTGCGGCGCTTCTCAGAGAAGGGCGTGGGTGGATCTTCTCCTTCAGGTTGGGCTAATCCAAGCTCTTTGCTTTCTGATAAAATATACAAATAATAAACCACAAAATAAAATAACATTAAAATACTGAGCTTCTTCCCTTACCCGGTTGGCTTTAAAAAACAACAACAAATCCGGAAGCTTTTTCCTCTCAGGGTCTTCACTTCCCAGAAGATGTTTCCGGTCGGACTCTATAGAACATGACACCAACCCCTGCCCTTTCACTATGCGCTCTCGCAGAGAGCCGGCTGAGTGCCTGACCGCCATTTTTGATACTGGCAAGGGAGACTAAACGCCACTTTAGGACTCTGACTAGCGCAGTTGTGGATCTGTGCCCGAACTGCCTCCGCCGTCGTAGACGTTCAGGGACTGGGACTGGCTCGAACTAATCTAGGGCAAGGAAGGAGTGAATCCGAATGTCCCCGCTCGGCTCTGGGAGTTAGTTCATCAGGGCCTCTCCAGATGCAGCTGGGTTGGGGTTTACAGTGAGAACAGCTGCACGAGGTAAGTGCCAAATTTGGGGGTTAATATAAATTAATTGCAATCTAATGGCTGCCCGGACTCCTATTACCCACATCAAAGATGGTTACCTGCAAGCGTCATGTGGTGCTTGGCTTGGCCTTGCTCCTGCTTTTAACTACGCGTCATCTTCTTCTGATTGGACCCAATCTAGGTGCATCGACCCCAATGCCAATTCAGTGTCAGTGAAGTGCTGATGAAATGCAGAGGAGGATTCTGGTCTGTTAGGTGCAGTATTACAGGGGTTGATCTTCAGTCCCCTTTTTATGAGCCGTCCCTAGTTTTCTCCAACGTGGTTTGTAGAGACTTTCATGATCACTCTGTGGGAGTCAACGAAGTGGCTCTTTGCTGCACTGTAGCATTATGATGAGTTGCTTCCTCCTGTTGCAACAGCCAGGGTAATCCTGTAGTGCTGCAGGGAGTAACTAGTGCAATTGTTATTGTTACTGTAGAAATATTTAATTATGGTACTTTTTTTTGCAAGAGATCAGCAATGTATTTGTGTTTAATTATTGTCATGTTGCCAGTCAGTATTACCTATTGTCTGCCTAACTGAAGGGCTTTGCCTAGACACACTTGTTTCTCTGCAAGATAGGTCTGTTTTTCCTAGTCCTTTCCTGAGAAGAGAGATGGTGATTGATAGGGGAGATATGTCAAATGAGGGTTGGATGGGTAAAGTTGTTTAGGAACTTTGGGGGTATTATCTTTAAGACCTATTAGTATATTCCTTTTTCCTCTCTTTCTGATTTGTTCTGTAGTGGAGTGTGTTTTATATAAACTACACTATGCTTTTATCATGAAGTTTTTAAATCCATAAATATGCTAACAATGAAAGATGGTATTTTCAAATATACTAAGAGTTAAAGCTTCCTCCTTTGAAAACCCTAGTAAAAATTAGTGCATATTGTACTTATTTTCAGTTCTCCGCTAATTCTTTCAACTCCTGGCTAGGAGTTGCCACCTTTGAGTTCATTCCACCAGAATAAGCCATTCCCTTAAGAGACCATGATGCATCACAATTACATCAGCACTGTGTGATGACTTTGTATTAAAACTTCAAGATGCCCTGACAGTGCATCATGCATTAAGTCCCAGAAATGACTTCAGGATCAAGAAATTCCTGCAAAGGGGACATGTGATTGTCCTGGTAATATTTATTAAACTCCCTATTACAGGAAAACGGAGCAGGATCACTACATGGTTTGTGACAAAGTATTTCCTTCATTGGTTTAAAATGTACCTACTATTATTGTCACTGAATGACCCTTTTTCTCTTATCATAGGACAGTGTATAAAAGAGTATAGCATCTTCTTTATTTGTACAGTACCTAGCACAGTGGTGTCCGGGTTCATGACTAGGTGCTATGATAAATAATAAAACAACCAATGTGACCCTACTCCATGATTTTGTTTGTGATTCTAGCAATTGGCAGAATCACTGAGCCCTGCTGCAGCAGGTGCAAGGCAATGTTCTGTGTAGTGAAGAGTAATAGAGGCTGAATTTGATATTGACACATTGCACAAATCCAGAGATTTAGATTTGGGCATTTTATAGGCTTACCCCTTTCCGCCCAAAGAAAACCCCAACTATGGGCTGTGTGAAAGGCAATCTTGCCACCTCTAGTATCTGGACTGGAATGACAGTCATGATTTGGGTGCATCTCCTAAGTGGGAGTTTGTGGCTACTCAATCTCTGGAGAACCAAGTGCTGAACTGGAGGAGCTAAGGGAGAGAAAAAGGTACATAAATCAGACTTTCCGGGACACAGTAGAGTGGTACCACCCCAGTCTGACAGCCTATGTGTTGTTGAGGAGGCTGAAAGTCTCAGGGAAAGAGAACATCAAACTGGAGCGGAGGGAAACAATCACAAAGGTGGGACCCTCCTTCCAAATGATGTTGTGGTATCCTCTCGCACCGAGGATACCTCTTTGGAGGAGAGAATCCCAGTTATTAGGAAGAAACAGGTAATAGTAATGGGAGATTCGATCATTAGAAATATAGCTAGCTGGATTTGTGATGACAGGGAGAACAGGATGGTGAATTGCCTGCCAAGTACAAAGGTTACGGATCTCTCGAGACATCTAGCTAGATTTATATACAATGATGGGGGAGGAGCCAGTGAACATGGTACATGTAGGTACCAGTGACATAGGAGAGAGATCCATGTGCAGGGCCAGTTAGACAGGCAGAACTGCAGGGTCTCAATGCATGGATGAGACAATAGGGTGGGTAGGTAGGAGGGTTTTAGGTTTATTAGGAAGTGGGGAACCTTTTGGGAAAGGAGGAGCCTATGCAGGAAGGTTGTGCTCCACCCAAACCAAAACAGAACCGAATTGCTGACATGTAAAATTAAAAAAGTCATACAGGAGTTTTTAAACTAAGGGCTGAGAGAAAGGAGACAGGTGTGGAGGGACACACGGTTCTAACAGAGACATCCCATAGAGGAGGATAAGTTAACAGGGATTTTCTATCTCTTGAGTTCCTACCAGTACTTCTATCCTCTCCTCTCTACTAAGATAAACAGTCAAATGAAAAAGAGTCCCATTCAATTATATCACATGAGGGCTGGCAACTAACAAGTGAGAGCTTTTATAAGTGCTTGCATACAAATGCTAGAAGTCTAAATACTAAAATGGGTGAACTTGAGTGCCTGGTATTAAACGGGGATATTGATATCATATGCATCACAGAAACTTGGTGGAATAATGACAATCAATGAGACACTACAATACCAGGATACCAAATACATAGGAATGACAGAATAGGTCATACTGGTGGGGAAGTGGCACTATATGTAAAAGAAACCATAGAATCAAATGTAGTAAAAATCTTAAATGAATCAAACTGTAGCATAGAATCTCTCTGGATAGAAATTCCATGTTTGAATTTAAGGGTATAGCAGTAGGAATATATTACCGACCATCTCACCAGGATGGTAATTATAGTCATTGTAAAATGCTCAGGGAGATTAGAGAGGCTATAAAAGTAGAAAACTCAATAATAATGGGGGATTTCAACTATCCCTATATTGACTGGGTTCATGTCACCCCAGAAGGGATTCAGAAATAAAGTTTCTAGACACCATTAATGACTGCTTCTTGGAGCAGCTAGTCCTGGCACCCACAAGGGGAGAGGCAATTATTGATTTACTCCTAGGGGGAGCACAGGATCTGGGCTAAGAGGTGAATATAGCTGACTAGACCATTATCTAATTAAATTTAACATCATTATAGGGAGGGGGGATACCAAAGAAGCCCACTGCAGTAGCATTTAACTTCAGAAAGGGGAACTACACAAAAATGAGGAAGCTAGTTAAACAGAAGTTAAAAGGAACAGTCACAAGAGTGAGATACCTGCAAGCTGCATGGAAACTTAACCCCCGCCCCCACCATAATAGAGGCTCAAACTAAATGTATACCCCAAATTCAAAAGAATAATAAGCAGTCCCAAAATGCCACAATGGCTAAATGGAGTAAAAGAAACAGAGGCAAAAAGAGACCCTTTCAAAACAAGCATAAACTCTGGCAAGTCAAGTGTAAAAGTGTCATTAGGCAGGCCTAAAAAGAATTAAGAGCAACTAGTAAAAGACACAAAAGCTAACAGCAAAAAATATTTTAAGTACATCAGAAGCAGGAACATTGCTAAACAATGACTGGGGCTACTGGATGAGCGATGGGCTAAAGGAGCACTCAAGGAAGATAAGGCCATTAAGGAGAAGCTCAATACAATTTTTGCATCGGTCATCACTGCAGAGGATGTGAGGGAGACTCCCACACCCGAGCCATTCCTTGTAGGTTGAGTCTTCCCCAAACTATCCCACCCAACATGAGACACAAAGAAAAGGAGGAAATCAGGACCTGAGGATTTGTCTGTTCTAAAAGACCACTGAAGATATTGTACATAATAATACTTTATACTTTGTTTATTTGAGGGTCTGAAAGGCTCAATATACATCATTCATTCAAACCTCACCCTTCACCTCTTCTCTCCATGAAGAAAGCCATAATAATTTGTTTTACAGATGGGAAAATTTAGGTGCAGACAAGTGAAATTATTTGCCCAAGGTCACACAGTGAACAATGGTAGAGTTGGTATTAGAACTCAGAGGTTGTAACTCTCAGCCTTCTGTTCTAACCATGAAACTATCCCTGTGAGCCTGAGCTGGCACACCCTTATGTATGTGCTTAATTCAAATTACATGGGTAATCAATCCCATTTATCAGAGGGGTAGCCGTGTTAGTCTGGATCTGTAGAAGCGACAAAGGGTCCTGTGGCACCTTATAGACTAACAGAGGTAGTGGAGCATAAGCTTTCGTGGGTCAATACCCACTTCGTCGGATGAGCATATACATACTTGTACATTCAGTGCCCGTGTCTCCTTTTTTAAGAACAGGGGTTTGCCATTTTCCAGAATTTCCCCTCCCCATGTACCTGCATGTTAGATAAATGACACCCAGCACAGACGTGATTGCACTTCAGTGGCGCTGTCTTTATATTGGTCCTGCTTATCTACACTTGGGTATCTTCTGAAGGGGCTTACAGCTAATTGGGTGTAAAATGCCTCCCACTCGCATCGCAATAGCATTTTACATCCATAGTAAATGACTATACAAAATGCAAGGCTTGGGAGAATCAGACTCTACAGAACTGTTGTATGGAAGCTCCTATATAAATATAAAATCTTATTTCTCTCACTACCACCGTACCACTACCTGTATGAATTTGAGCAGTTCCCCCTCTCAGCACTTCAGTTTCCGCATCTGTATAACACAGGGATAATCAAGTCTGACTACAGCAATCCAACACGCCGGTATCTGAACCTCCCAGAGGAAGGAGACCGTCTCCTTACCTATCTACGCCAACTTGTACCAACCCCTGATTATTCGAACACATCAGCTGGGATAGTGACACCCATCCGCCCTTCTCTGGCTGTCCGTGCTGCAGGGACTGCAAGATCCTGCCAGGGTCGAGGCTTCTTTCTCATTTGGCCTCAAGTGAATGAGGGGCTGGGTTTGCAGTTTTGCAACAACAAAAACAAACCCTGCTGCGGGTAGGGTGGCCAGACAGCAAGGGTGAAAAATCGGGACGGGGGGGGGTCATAGGAGCCTATATAAGAAAAAGACCCCCAAATCGGGACATCTGGTCCCCCTAGCTGCGGGGGCGGTAGGCATCTGCTGCTGTTGAGCCGGGATCCATGCTCTCCGTGGCTTGCGGCGCTGTGGGGTCGAGCGCAGAGCCAAGGTACTCATTTCCTCTAGAGGAGGCGGAGCGGCCCCTTGAAAGAGTCAGCCCAGCAGGAGGCGGGGCGCCCCAGCTCCCTTGTCGGGATTAGCTCTGCGCACGCAGCCCCGGTTGTTTTTTCCCGGCACAAGCTCGGTTCCGCCAGGGAGAACCAGCCCCAGGCAGAGTGCAGATCCGGGGAGTATATGGAGCCGCGCAACATCGACTCGGCTACCGTAGAACGCGGAGCAGATACAATGTAGCGAGTGGAGGAGCTGGGCAGAGACCGGGAGCCACCCGCCCCCTTCCCCTATCACAAGGAAGACCGGTAGCGTCCTTCCATCCGCCCTTTTCCCGGGAAAGCAGTGTTTATCCTGGCAGTAGCGACTGAGATTTGGGCAGGCCCCGGCCCTTGAGATGCTCCCGTACAACTGCCGGAGCTCGGGGTGAGGCCCTGGGCGGCTCCCTTCCCCCAATCATGCCCCCCGGACCCCCGTGAAACCCTAACTGGCCTCCCCGAAGTTTCTGAGCAGAGAGCACCATGGATCTGGAGCTGGGCTGGGCGGCTCTGGTGCTGCTCTTCGCCGTCTCCCTGCTCACCGTCTCGGCCTGGCTGTTGCAGTATTCCCGGGGCGTGTGGAGCGGCCGGGGAAAGCCGGAGACCTCGGGAGGAGGTTTAAGGGAAGCAGGCATATGGAAGTCCTTACTGAGGCTGCGGGTGGTCCCGGACGGAGCTCCCGAGGAGGCGGTAGCGGGGGCCAGAGGGCTCCTTGCTTCGCTCTTTGCCTTCAGGTCCTTCCGGGAGAACTGGCAGCGAGCTTGGGTGCGAGCCCTCAACGAGCAGGCCTGCAGGCACGGGGTAAGAGGCAGGGAGGGGGTGCTGGGCCGGAGCCGGGCATGGGGCAGTAACTCCAACTGGATTATGGGATCCGCGTTTAGGGGGTCGGGTGTCTGGGCACCTTGCAGAAATGCCACTTGAATAGCTGCTAATAGTAACCCCATTCTCTTCCTCCCCCAGCTTGTGTGAAATTGGCCCCCAAAGAACAAAATCGGGGTTGCCTATAAAGTGGCAAGTGGAATGAAAGGGAGAGGCTTTCATCCCTCCTCAGATTAACCTTAAAGTGCTCTGGAGAACAGAAATTGCTGTGGATTTCCCTGACTCCTGTCCAAATAATATTTGAATGGACAAAGGGGGTGGACCCTTCAGTAGCCCGAATAAACTGAGACATTGGGAGCTGGGGTCTTGGCTTGTCCTTAATCATGCAATGTTAATCATGAGAATTTAAATGCACTGAAACCAGAAATGGAAAGTAAAGTTCTCTCAATCACTGTAATAGAAGTTAGAGATGGAAAAGACCTTACAGATCATCCCCACATTGTGTCTCTTCCTTGCGGGACATCTGACCACTTGCATATATGAAGTTTTTTGTGCATCATATGTAATCTGTTAAATGTAGTGGGATATGTCAGACTAAAATAATATACAATAGTCACTTTCCTACTAATCCCCGTAATTACTAAAACTGAGCATACTTTAAAAATGAGACTTGTTACCCTTAACCTTTCTGTTTTTAGGTTCTACCTTTTGCTCATCTGGAACAATGATAATAGACTAGACAATTGTATTTTCTGGCTTTCATGCACTAGCCTAATACTATAATGCTGTGGTTGTAAGAACTGAAAGTATTTTAAGAATAAAAATATAAACTATTTTTGTTCTAAAAAATACCAAGATTTCTATTTAACAGTAAGTTTTGTAAAACTATTTTTCTAGCCCCCAACTCTAGGTAATGTAAAACTATCTGACATTGCCACTAGAAGGCTGACACAGTAATCTTAACTTCTGAATTTCCTGGCCAATGTTCACTTTCATCTCTAAGCCTTAATGTTGCATTATCATAGGTTTTCGTATTCAATTTCCTGAAAAAGAGTTTTTCTAACCGATTCCTTATGGAAACAAAAGTAGTATCCCACAGTACCTGCAAAGTGATGACTTCCATCCTTCTCCCAAAGAGAGTACAGGTATAGTGGGTCCAGTATTTGAGGTTGCCTCCTGTAGTAGAAAGGTTCATGAACTTCCCGGCCTTTCTAGAGTGTTAAGAGGTTGCTATAGGCTTCTAAAAGTCTGAGACAAGAGTTCCTGAAGGCTAGTTTGAACACCAAAAAAGGAGATGGACAAATGTATTATCTTTGTCACATCCAGGACTTTGCTGCCTCAATGAGAGGAGAAGATGGATATAAAATTGTGTGTATTTTTGGGGAGGGAGGGAATGTTTTATACAAGGGGAAAGCCCCATGTTGTTGCTGATTGTATTTGAAACGATAGTGCATAACGATGCTCTGTGGAAGTGTAGCCTGATCAGTGGAGGCTTGCAGCCTAAACTCACGTTTCCATAATTATCTTCCATAGCATAAAGCAAGTAACTTTCCCCTGTAATTCTGTTATTAATTCACTTGCTTCAGTGTAGATCTCAGGCGATTAACCTGCTGACATACACAAAACAGACTTGGGGGAAGGCAAGTTAGTAACACTGAATGTAGCAAATCCTGCACAGCACAGGAAGAAACACTTGTCTTGTAATGTCTCATTTACATATAAAATTACGGTAATATACCACTGATTTTTCAAATACAAAGCGAAACACAGAAATTCAGTGTTCAGAAAGACAATCTCCTGATAGGATAATGAGGCTGACTGTAGACTTTGTATATGTTTTAGCTTATTATTTATGTATACTGTGTATGAGGGGGCTACACAAATGTGGCATTTTTTTTCATGGAGGAAATGTTACAGGAAGTGATTAAAATGACTTTGTTGTCCAAACAGTAACAGTTAGCCGAACAGGGCTACCAAATTCAGTACTGACTGCCTTCCACAGTTTGTTGCTGAAGTAGGGTTTAACCTGGCCAAGAAGCAGAATGGAATAAATAAGAAAGCAATGTTATGAAATAAGGAATATGATGCAAGTTCAGACCACATAAGTCTCTCTCAGCCTAACCACACAAGATGTTGTCAAAGTTGCTATCCAAATTCAGGGTTTGTGAAGTCTAGCTTTCACAAATACTAAGTTGAATAGAAACATTTTAAAAAAATAACTCCATTGAAAGTGTGTTGAGTAAATATTTCCTGATGTTTTTTCAATCTAAGCATTGCACTTTTTAGTGCAGTGATGCACAACCACTGGCAAGGAAAACTTACTAGCAACTACTACTCTTGCTTGCCTTGTCCAAGCTGAAAGAAACACAGAACCTAAACAAGCAGCACGACTAAAAATTATTTGTTTTAATAATCTCAAGTGTTACTAGGTAAGGAATGTTAAAAATATATTTAACCCAGCAGTGCCCCAGAAGAGATGGTAAAAAGCATTTTATAAAGGTTAACCGTCTTAAAGCAGTGTGTTCCTGCCCAATAAGTGCCCTACTGGGGATTTGGACTCTGCATCACAAAGGATGCAAGTACCTGGTGTGGATACCCATTCTGTTGCTGTGTTGTGGGTTCCTGATATGGTTGCGTGGCCTGTCATATGATTCTCTCACCCTTTGGATATAGCGAAGATATAATCTGTCAGGGGAATTGTATGTTTCAATGTCTTCAGCACTAGTTTTAATCTTGTAAGATATCTGTAGAAATGTAACTAAAAGTGCCTGGCCTCCTCCCTTTAGGTTTAGGGATCTTTCCAGCCCTTCCTCTTGGGCTGGGGATTGTCCGTCAAGCTGCTTCCTCCTTGGTGCAGAGGCCCAGGGCTCCTCTTGTGGTTTTCAACCAGCTTCTCCAGTTAGTCCCCAGGCTCTGAGGGGTCAGCAGGGAGGCAGCCTTCTCCTGCTAATGTGTGTGTCTGCTCTAGGGAAGAGGCAGAATATATATAGCTCTCATTCCCAGACTAACTCTACAAGACTCCTGCTCATCATGGGCCCTTGAAAGAACAGCAGCACGTTTTCCCCAACCGCAGACTATTTCTCAGGACCACTTCCTCTCTTCCCATATCTGCCTTTGTGACTTTCCTATATCCTTGGGTACCCTTTCTTAAAGAGGCCACACCATAGGACAGGAGTGGGATACCTCTAGACCCTACTACCTTTAAGAGGATGGACTACCCCTGTCAAAGAGGGGTTTCGATGGGAGGGTGGATTAGCTAAACAGAGACAAAGGGTGGAAGAGGAGACACAAAAAGGCCTCCATTATGCAAAAGGGATAAAGCACCAGCTTTTCACTTCAGGACACCTCAGTTCAAAATTAGGTCTCAAGCGAAAATTACTTTTTCACTTCTTGTCTTAAACACTTGTTCATGTTTCAGATCAGCCATTTGCATCACAGCTATAGCTCTTGCTTGGATTTACTCAGAGCCCGAATTGTAGGGCAGCTGCAGGTTAGGACAGAGATGTGTCAGCAGACTAGTGTGTCGGGAGCCCATCACTGAAAGAGCAGAGGGGGACTCTGGGTCAGGATGGAGGAACATTGGCAGAATGTTGCCTGAGATCCGAGGACTGTTGTAGCAGATGGTCTGCCGATGGGAACTCGGAGAGCATTTGGATTATGCTCAGGTACCTTTATAACTGGTGAGATTCTGCTGAGTGTGAAGGTTGCATCATGATTAGGTAGCTGCAGCTGGAATCATTTTTTTTCTGAAGCTGCAGGGAAAGCTGCAGTTTGGCTCTTGTACTCTCTCCAGGTTTTTCATTCCCCTTATGGAGGGACATGTCAAGCCTCATGCTGACCTCTGATAAGGAGCAGCATCTCAACCTGCCTCCCAGCAGGTGAGCTTCCCATGACACTGTAATTCCCAGTGTTTTATCTGCTGTGCTGTGAAATAGAAGCACAGCTCTAGGCATCTTGCTTTCTGTCTGTCCTCTACTCAACCCTAGTCATCTCTGCAGGCCCAGAGGGGGATCACTCCAAAAGCACAGAGCAGCTCGCCTCTCTCTCCCCCCCAGATTGGCTGTGGATGGATATCAAAGTGAGGCATCTTTCTGAGTGGCAAAAACAAATGCAAGAACAGGGATGCTCAGGTTTCTCCTGAGAGGGCAGAAATTAAGGTCCAGAGTCCCCTGTTCTGCAACAAGCTGGGGGGTGCCATAGCTTGAGGTGCTGAAATAGTGGGATGTTGGTTCTCTGGGGAGACGGGAAGCAGAACTTGAGGGTGGTGGCTGCCATATTTACTGAATGCGGTGAGATGTCAGACATCCTGAGGGTATGCTGCAAAATGCAAATACACGTCTAGCAGCTGTGCTTGTGTGACAGCCTGCTTCCCAGAAGCAGGTTGCAGTTGTGGAGAGGGAGGTACTTGCCTACTGCCACCTGGAGGCAAAAGCTCTGGGAGTGGTGCCCATTTTGTTATCTCAGTACCAGACCCCCACCACCCCGTGTCTACTCCTCCATATTTCACAGTTTTCCCTTGTGGTTGGAGTATCGTTTACATTAAATGAACTGGGTTCATGAACTTAAAGCTTTATCAGGACCCCCCATCCCTTTTGCACTTTTCCAAATCTGGAGACAGGCAACTAAACTAGAATTGATGCGGGGGGAGGGCGGGTAGAATCAAACCCAGCTTGAAAGAATTTGGCCCCAAAACCAAATTGATAAAGCAGATTGATATTGCCATATCTGTCATTGCAGTCCCTCTGCCTTTGACACAGGTTTCTTCACATGATTTGTGTATTCAGGGGGCTCATTTCTCTCTGCCTTCTGCCACTTGGAACCGGTCTGTCTTAGTGCTTTGACCAAAACCCTCCTAGTGTGAATGCAGCTCCTATCTGTTTGTTTCTTTTTCTTTCCCCTCTCTTTCCCTAAACAAATCTTTGCTGCTGCCCTTAGTGAGTTCATGGGGTAACAAGCAAAGAACTGAGCAGATGCTCTTGTTGATGCTATTTCTTGAAAGCCACTTTGCCATGTGAGATGTTTTGGGATTCTAAAGTGTCTCTGGCCCCAAGGAGAACTATGTGGGGTAACTTTGTAGCTGCGACTGGCTTGCCAGACTTTATTCTGAAATATTGGTTTTGGGGATACAGCAGCCATGGATGCTTGGGTTCAGATATCATGGGTTGCTATAATCCCTGCTGAAATCTGTGTTTAATGGATACCTCCTGAGTGATACCTTTTTGTAACACCCTAGGGCTGAATGCATAAGGAGCTGTTCATAAACAAAGCCTTTGAGCTACAGCGCATTGGCAAGGAAGAGTTCCTCTCCCTATGCTGTGTGCGCGACGGGGTAGTGATTCCTATATGAGCCTCCAATGGTGAACTTGTACCCCTCAGCATGACGCTGGCATAGCTACAGATATTATTTGTCATGGAATCCTCCAGCCCTTGTTTAACTCTCCCAGGGCCCCCTCAGGCTGGGAATTTCACAAGCCAACTCCATGCCATGCAAGGAAGGCTTTCCTCTTATTCATTGTGAATGTGCCTACTCTCACTGTCACCCACTTGTCCTCTTGTATGGATGCTGCTCTGCGCTCACACTGTTCTCACGTGACTGCCATGTAACATTTCTGGAGGCCCCTTGTTGGAATTTCTAACATTCCTTGAAATGGTTTTTAGATAAATTGACCTTGTTTGGGGACTAACTAGATTCTCTTACCCCAGAGTTCAGTCCAAATCACGTTTGAAGAGAGTCCTCAGCTACCACCAGCGGTGAATATAAGTCACGTGACCTGCACAGGCCAGGCAGATCACAGTATGGTAAGGCACTGCCGTTCTCCGTTTTGCTGTTCTCTGTATCTTTTCACTGAGTGCTAGTGTGTGTGTTCTACAAGGATTACCTTGGCCTTTAAGATTGGGACAGTGGATCGGGGAATGGGGCTGCAGGCCAGGATTGAGATGTCAGAGCTATGAGGAGGGGGCCACTCAATACTGGAATAGCTGTAGGGGCAAGCTCCGTTCTGGGATAGTAGTGGGAGTGCCGGTCAGGAGTTGACCAAGCTGGCTGGGGAAATTGACCCAGTGCTTGCATCTTGCACTATTCTTGGCTCTGATCAGTGCTGTTGGACTCTCAACATCACGGCCTTACAATTCAAAACAGAGGGGACCTTGTAAAACTGAGGCGATTCAGTAAGAGGACATCAAAGATTTAAGCAACAAATTCTTGAGGTAACTATGGTCACACCATGAGCACCCCTTGACACTCCTCTCCAGTCATGAGTATTTGCATTCCCCTGACTTCTGTCTGTTTCCCCTTCATCTCTGGGAGGTTGCTGCAGACTGTCTCCTCTTTCTTCTGTCTAGGTGTTGCACTGCCATCTGTCAGCTGATGCTGTGAAGTTCCCAGTCTCTGTCACTCAGCAGTCTCCAGCTGCTGTTTCCATGGATACCTATCATGTCACCTTAGCTCTGCTGCAGGCCCAGGTAATGAATGCTAAATTGCTGGGTTAAAGACTTCCTCTTCCCCTGTCCCCAACCATTCTTCCAGTCTGCAGGCGGAAAGGGCTGGCATGAGAGTCATGATAACAATCCTCCTGTCAAAACTGTGGGGTTAGCAGATTTCCCTGAGCTGTGCGTTCAGGGAGCTGCTTTCTGAGAATCATGCTATAAAACTTCGTATAGATCAGGGGTGGCCAGCCTGAGCCTGAGAAGGAGCCAGCATTTACCATTGTACATTGCCAAAGAGTCTCGGTAATACATCAGCAGCCCCCCACGAGCTCCTCCCAGTGCCTCCAACCCACCGATCAGCACCTCCACCTCCCTCCCCACGCCTCTGGATTAGCTGTTTCCTGGCTGCAGGAGGCTTGGAGGGGGAGGAGCGAGGGCAGGGTGGGAAGGGGTGGAATAGGGGCAGGGCCTGTGGCAGACCCAGGAGTTGAGCAGTGAGCACCCTCCGGCACATTGGCAAGTTGGCACCTGTAGCTCCAGCCTTGAAGTCGGTGCCTATACAAGGAGCCGCATATTAACTTCTGAAGAGCCGCATGTGGCTCCGGAGCCACAGGTTGGCCACCCCTGCTATAGATCCTGTCTACGTAGGCATAACAAAATCCAGTGACTGAATTTCCGAGGCGTGGTAATGGCCTATTTGTGTTTTTGTAACATGCTGGACAGGAAGCATGGAGTCCACATAGTCAGGCTCTACTGCAAAATCTGAAAGAGCTCTGTGACCCATCTGTATTATAAACAAAGGATTTTCTTGTCCACGTGAAAATAAATCCATAATTGGGAAACTGTGTGTTTAGCTCTGTTGATCCAGGGTTCCTTACAATGTCTGGGCTCCTTCTGAAGAAAGCATTGTTGGAAATGCATTTTCACTGAAACTGTGTTTCTCAGTGGGATTGTGGAATGGAGCAATAGAGCCTTCTACATTGAAGTTAAAGGTTCAAATCCAGCCCAGGTTGTATTTGCCCATTTCCAGGCTATTTGGTGGCCCAGTTGGTTCTCCGTCCAGTTCCTCCTAAAAAGTTATTACTGTAAATGTCCATGCTCAGAACTGGCAATGGTTGGTTGATTGGTCTCAATGGAAGTCCTCTATTAATAGCCAATTTGTTCTTCATTGTGTCACCTTCCAGACTTTCTGTTCAATCTGTGAAATAATGAAACATGTTATAGTCTTATTCTCCTCTTGCCAGTCTCTGTGCTTCACGTAGAGGTGAGAAATCAGGATGGCTATTATTGATCTTTCTTTGCCACAGTGAGTTTTTCTGGGCTGGTTCTTACCTCTCCGGACTCTGGATATGTTGGCATACCATAAGCAAGCCTTCTGTTTACAAACTATTTGGCGCAGATTGGTTTGTGATGGTCCTCTTTGCCTTTTCACTGTACTAGGTTACATGAGGCCCTGTTGGTGATTTAATCCCGAATCAATGAACAGGGCATCTATTAACAAGTTGATTCCTAATGGTCCTCTTTTGACCTGAGCCAGGTGGAGATCCGTTTGGAGGAGATGCAGAATGAGGGCCTGCTGGTGTCATGGACATTCAAGGACAGACCAGACTTGAACCTTTCAGTTGTTCCGAAACTTCAGCCTCGTGAAGTGAGCAAACTGGAGGAGCAAGGAAGTGGGGCTGGGGCTGAGAACAGGCATGGTGGGCTGAACCCAGTACTGGGCTGTAACTTGGGAAAGGCAAGGGGCAGTCAGCCTTTCCTCTCTATAGCCTTGTCTATATTAGTATCTATTGATTGTTTGATTAAAGGGTGATGAGTGGGATCTTCCACTCTTGAACTAGCGTTGGTGCAGCACCACCAGTGGCTCAGACAGTGGAAGCACTAGTGTAGACCAGGTGCTAGCAGCTACAGCTGTTTTAGCTGCTCTCTCTGAGCAGGGTGAGATGCTTGTGTACACAAGTTCTCCCAGCATTGCTGCCAGTGGTGGAGCTGCTATAGGAGAGAGTTCCTGAAAAACATTAGCGCAGGCACATCCTACAATATTAACCGCTTAATGAAGTGGACCCTGGTGCACTTGTGCCCCCTACAGCATTTCCTGTTTAGCCCCTCCAATCCCATAAGTCTTAATTGTGTGGTATGTGTGTATTGAGAATCTGGCTTCCCCCGGCTTCTTCTTTCTGACTCAGTGTAGTAATCCAGCTGCTGTCTCCAAAGTGCAGCAGGTTGGTCACCCATCTGTCTCACACACTTGTGATGGTTTCGGGAGGTCTAATGACCGTTGTCATGATTTGGAGTGAATGCAGCTCTTTGGGAAATTGCAGGCACTTGGCCTTAACCCATTTGCTTTGAAACTATGTGAGAGTGTGGATGTATGTGTATGTACTCTGTGTATATAAGCTGTGAGTGACACACCTGGTTATCCCATTTTAGTTTAGGAACCCTAGAGGGAATGCAATATAGACAAATGGAATGAGCTGAGTATGACCCTATGGGAGGTGGACTGGGGCCATCTTAATGGGGCTTTGATAAGAAATCAGGACAGCAAATTATCTTCTAAAGAGGAAACTGTTCCAGTAACTTGGCTTGTTTGGTTTTTTGGGGGGTCTTTTTCATTTTGGTTTGCTGGGAAGAAGAATGATGGGAAAGTGGATCTTTCCACCATAAAGGACCTGATTGAGGACTCAATTGTCAGCACCCAGCCTGCCATGATGGTGAATCTGAAGGCATGCACTGCTGGTAGTAATGTGGTAAGGCTCTCCTCATTTTCAGCCTAATTAGCCCGTGGAAGTCACTGCGACAAGATTGCCAAGGTTGAGAGCATGGCAAAAATCAAAAAGCGTTAGATGTGTTTGGGGAGGTTAATACTCTCCATTATACTACCGGGATTAAAACTACATGGCTGTTAACTCATTTTTCAGGACATAAAATGGCTATTAACTGCCAGGAATTAGGAAGAAACTTCCCCTATGGGTGAAATCCATAACTGTCTATTATAGGCTTTTTCTACCTTCTTCTGCAATAGTGGGTGCTGGCCACTTTGAGATGGGAAACCAGACTAGATAAGAACATTAGTCTGATGTCTGGTAATCCTCTTTTTCTTCCCTGTATGTCTTGAAAGCAGTGGGGATTGGGGAGGATCACTGGCGCAGGCTCACAGATCTCTGTTAGAGCAGGGGTGGGCAAACTATGGCCCGTGGGCTGCATCTGGCCCGCCAGTCATTTTAATCCAGCCCATAGTCACTTTCCTGCACAGACTCCTCCACAGATTAATAGGCTGTGGGCTGCTGTGGGACCAGCTCAAATTCATGAGTGGCTTCTCTGCTGTATTCATGCCGAATACCGTGAATTGCCACAGGCCAATCAGGGATGTATATCATAACCGTCAGCACTGCATTTTGTTGATTGGGGTTATTCAGCCGCCTCCTTCTCACTGGGCTATGTCCTCTCTTTTAATGTTCTCGTCTGGCCTACTCTGGCCCCTTACTCCAATCTGTTGGTTGGGGAAAGGGATTAGTGGGGGTGTTTCAGTTGGGCATCGTTGATCTGTCTACCTCCCATTTTGTTCCTCAGATGTCCTGTGAAAAACTGTCCCGAGAGTCCCCATCTAATGTAGTGGCCCCTACGGTGTCCAAGTTGCTTCTCCGGCATATGCAGGTGCTCAACTTGAGCTGTGAGGAGGAAGGAGGTAAGAAGGGAGAAACCAGTCAACATTCGGGGGAGGAGGTGTAAGTGTGTTTGACTTCAGAGGATGAAAAAAACACTTTGCTCTGATGATCTTCAGGGTTTGGGCTGGAGGGATGCCAGCATGCTGAGCAATATCCTCATAATTCACTCTGTAGAACTCTGATCATCTCATCCTCATTTCCATTTCCTCTGATCCGTTCTCTCTATCCCAGGAGGTGGGAAACTATGCTGTGTAGCCGAGCTAGACAGTCCTCTGCAGCAGAAATGGACAAAGCCAGCGAGAGCAAGCATCTCCAGCGCTGCAGCAGCAGTGGAGTGGAATGAGGAGCTCATGCTGTAAGGAGCTGGTGTTTGCTTTTTCAGCTAAGGGAGGGTTGCAGCCAGTGTGCCAGGTCCCTGGGGTTCATTAGGGATGGGTATATTTCAGATGCCAACTATCCTAGATGCGAATTCCTTTATATTGGCAGACGTTAGTGTTCATATCCCTGCTGTTCCCATGCTGAGTACCCATGCAGTTTTCCTAGTGCACCCCAATCCAGATGATAATTTCACTTCTGATTTGTAGCACTGCAGTTGCACCTCCTCATGTGTTCTTTGCAGCTATGTGAGTGCACCTCACATTTGGAGCAGGAGCTTTCTTCTATCGCCACCCACCCCAAAAAAAAAAAGTGTGCGGTAAATTCTGGGCCTTGTGAAGAGGTTGAGGTCGGTGAAAAATAGGGTCAGTCAGAGGAAAGGAGTTCTTGGATGGAAGTCTTTTGACATGTGCTGAGCACCAATCCTTCTGTTTCTATCTTGACAGGGAGCTGGGGCCACGAAGTAAAGAGTTGAAGCTGAGAGTACTGGGAAACAGCAGTGGTGGGGAGAGTGAGTATGATCAGCCATAAACAGGACCCAGTAAGGCTCAAAATCACAGGATTCAAGAGTGTCATTCCTGGTGTTAGAACAGCCCCTGAGATCTTTACAAGTGAAATCTTCTCCTTGGAAAATGGCTGGTCAGTTCATAAGACCCACATATCAAAAACAGAGTGTCTTAGTGCAGTGCCACAATGTTTGGGTTGCAAATTCCACAGGGAATGTTAACATACCAACCCAAACTGGACCTTTGACTTCATGAAAAACACTTACTACAGTTCTCAGGTTTGACGTCTTCAAACCTAGATTTTTGGGCCAGAATCTTTCCTTTTCATCCTTCTGATGCTCAGAAACCACCAAGCCATTGCATGATCTGGCTGAAAGAGGGAGGAGAGTATGCTACTCGATGCCAGATAAGCATTACAGAGAGCAGTCGGATTTCGGTTCAGTTGCACTAGTTGCAGGACCTGAGTTTGAAGGAACTTGCAAAACTCCACCTTATTGTCACAGAACAAGGAGACTCAATTGGTTTGTGGCGTAGTACAAGCATAAGGCCCCATTGAACCCTCCTGTGGTTAAGGAGTTACTGCAACTCTAAAAGGCTGCCTCTTGGGGGCATGAAGTTAGGTCCCCAAAGGTAAAAAGGGGCTTTTGGAGGGTGTCTGGGCTGATTTTGTTCTCTCTCTCACAGATGTGCTTCTGGGACATACTGCTGTTTCACTTGACTCCTGCAGCAAACAACCATCTGGGAGGATGGTCTATTCCCTGACCCCAGGAGCGGGGCAGTTGCTGACACCTGCAGCTACCCTTACACTGGAGGTAAACATATGACCTATGAAGAGCTGTGAAGTGTTCTGCCAGGGAAGCGTTGTCTAGATTACAGACCATTCCCCAGGGAACTGGAATTCAGGATCTGGAAATGATACAGTGGCAGCAAACAAAGCTTCTAGAGCAGGGGTCGGCAACCTTTCAGAAGAGGTGTGCCGAGTCTTCATTTATTCACTCTCATTTAAGGTTTCGCGTGCCAGTAATACATTTTAACGTTTTTAGAAGGTCTCTTTCTATAAGTCTTTAAAATATAACTAAACTATTGTTGTGTGTAAAGTAAATAAGGTTTTTAAAATGTTTAAAATTAAATTTAAAATGGAAAGCTCCCCCAGACCGGTGGCCAGGACCCAGGTAGTGTGAGTGCCGCTGAATATCAGCTCGCGTGCCGCCTTTGGCACCCGTGCCATAGGTTGCCTACCCCTGTTCTAGAGTGAAGAATGGTATTGCCTTCTCCCTCACTCTCTAGCTTCCCTACAGCTGACTGAAGGAGTAGTGGTAATGGATGGCAGATGGATGGCCTTCCTGGTTCGAGGACAGTGTGATATAACAAGGGGCATATGTCTTCCTGGCCTGATGAAGCTGCTTATGCAGCTATCCCTTCCCTGATAGTGATTTTAGTTAGGGCCTTCAGTGCACAGCAATGGGATCCAGGCTCATTCTATCAGATTTCGATACTGTAGTTTTAGCAGATAAAAGATGAGGCCTGGAAGCTGCTTGTGTGACCGGGGATGAAGGAAAAGATGCCACTTCTGGAAGTGGGTGGGTGGGGAAGGGATAGTGGGCTGTGCCTCTCGGTTAGTAACCCAAGAGCAGTCTAAAGCTCTGGGGTCATACATTGCTGCTCTGTACAAGCTGTGATACAGCATGGCCAGAAGGCAGCAGGAGAGTGATCTAGGATGAGGAGAAGCCTTATTCCCTGTAGATTAATTAAAAGCACCTGAAACCCATTAGAGCACCTGAAGCCAGTCACCTGATAAAATCCCCCTGCTTCAATCAGCCAGAGGAGGAGTTGGAGCAGTTTGGAGGAGCTAAAGGAGAGTGATTTGGTGGTGGAGCAGAGAGCAGTTTGGAGGAGTGAAGCAGAGTGGTTTGGTGGTGGAGCAGAGAGCAGTTTGGAGGAGAGTTTTGAGAAGTGCTGCGGTGAGCTAAGAAGACCAAGTTCCTAGGTAAAGGGACACCTGGCTTGTGCAGAGGGAAGGCAGGAAGCCCCACAAGCTGAAGGTCAGGAGAGGGAAGTAGCCCAGGGGGAAGAATCACTGATACAAGTGGTTCACCTGCTATCATAGGACCCTTGGGCTGGGACCCGGAGTAGAGGGCGGGCCCGGGTCCCTCCCTCTCCACTCCCCTTCCCTGGGATACTAGTAGGATAGCTGTTACCCCAGTTCAGGGGCAAGAAATGGCACCCTGAAACACCCCCACAAGAAGAGAGAGTGCGGGACCCATCATAGTAGTGCCGGCCATTTGCCACAAAGCTCACTCACTTAGTCCTCTTACCACGCGAGCTCTGAGTGGAAGTCAGGCCTTCACAGCCTTTCTCTCTTGGGGTGTCACCAGAGGTAGACTGTCCGTGACTTATTTTCATCCTGTTCTCTTTTAAGCTGCTCTACCACGAGTCTCCTTTGTCCCCGCATCCCCAGTATGCTGCATCACTGCGCACCAGCATCACCCCCACCAAAAAAATCGAGATGGACCGTACCATCATGCCTGATGGCACCATTGTCACCACTGTCACCACTGTCCAGTCAAGGCCCAAGGTGGACTGTAAGCTAGGTAAGGATTGATTAGGACTTCATACAGGGGCAGGTGTCTAAAACTTTGCTGTTGGCTGCTTTAGCAATATGAAGTTAACTCTTATCTTGCCAGGCCTATCTCTGTGGTACATAGCTAAATTTTGTAGCAGTCAGATCCAGCAATCCCTGCAATGTGCTCCTTTTACAGCAGGGAGATGGTGGTGCAAGTGGAGATGATGGTGGTAGCTCTGCTATTTCACTTCCTACGAGCTACTTAATGTATGAACAGCCATACTGGGTCAGACCAAAGGTCCATTTAGCACAGTATCCTGTGTTCTGACAGTGGCCAATGCCAGGTGCCCCACAGGGAATGATCAGAACAGGAAATCATCAAGTGATCCACCCCCTGTCGCCCATTCCCAGCTTCTGGCAAACAGAGGCTAGGGACGCTTGGGGAATCTCACTGTACCCTTGGAGGACGCTGTTGGCACTTGGCTAACACTGGCGAGATAAATGTAAAATGATATGGCTCTTCAACCACACTTGATAGAGGCGGTCTGGAGATGTGGGTTTTAATCCTTGCTTTGTTTTTTGGCTTTGGGTATGACTTTGGTCAAATCACTTCCCCGTCTCTCCTTCAATTTCCTTATCAGTAAAATGGGGATAATACTGAACGCATGTGTTTTGGGATGTTAATTTGTCAGCACAGAGTGCTACATATTATTATTATTATTATTATTTGACAGACCCAAATCCCCTTCCACCCTGCGGTGGGATGGTAAGAATCCCTTTGTTTGGCACAATTTTCAGGTGGAGTGAAGAGGAGATTTACAGTTTGCTCCCCTAGTGTCACTGTTAAAAACTGTTTCATGGGGAAGCAGGGTATGCTAGGTCCAGTGTCTGGGATGCTACTCAATACATTTGCCCCATCTCTGGTGGAGATCACCTCTCAGTGTGTGTTTTGTAAACAAGTCCTGCTGGATGTAAGGGGTCCAGTGGAAAGAGTCCCCCAAAGAGTTCACCTTCCTGTGTCTGTATGGGGAAATGGTGAGTTAATTTCGTTGTCCTCAAAAGGCAGGTGACCTCAGCTGAGGCCCAGCTCTTCTCCTTAATTTTGTGCCTCTTTCCTTTTTGAGTCTAGATTCACCCTCGAGGTCCCCATCCAAAGTGGAAGTGACAGAGAAGACGACGACAAGGCTTTCAGAGAGCAGCTGTCCCAGCAGTGCCTCACCCAGCAACAGCTGTAAGTGCACAAGAAACAGATGTTAATCTGGAGCAAAGGAGCTCTCTCCTCCTTCACAGTGAAAAGCTGAGGATTGAGTTGGTGAGACTCATCAGCAGTGGCCAAATGCAGCTCATCCTCATGGTCCCACTGTAGGAGGTGCCTCTTGGATTAGAATGTTGCATATGGTTCTAAATTCCAAACCTAGAATATTTTCATGATCATTGAAGCAAATTTCCTGAGTTACTCTAAAGGTGAAGAGTGGGTTAGTTAAAAACCCAACCCTTTACTCCTTGTTGGCTGCGTGTGTGCGGGCGCTTGGTTTATGCTGTCCCAGCTCTGCACAGATGGCTGACACAGCAGACCTCGATCGAACTGCCCAAAAAGACAGACTCTGTTCTGTAGCAAAGACGTTCAGCCAGGTTTATTGTTGACGAAGCACAGTCCTAGTATCCCATACACTCTACATGACCACAAATGCATGTATGCCCGTTACAATGGACTAGCTGAGTGAATGGCAGGACTTGCCATTCCCTCTCCTCAGCCAGACAAAGACACCCCTTCTGAGACCCCCTCTTTATACACTGATACAAATAAGTTACCTATTACCCTTCTGATGTGGTTAGTTATCACCCTTTACTTTGTACGTGTTGGGTAGATCAAAGCATCTCTGTCGATCACTGCTGTCCTCCCGTTTAAGAGGGCGAGTGTGTCCCTGTACCATCTTCGAGGAATGTGTTTACACCATATCTTGGTATTGGGGTGTTCTGGCACTAATCTTCTAGAATATGTTTACGTGAATACTTAGTGCCAAGAAGTGCTTGTGGTTTTTGCAATACCAGCCCTATTTCTGCCAGTTTCTGTGAACTTGCAAATAGGCATGTTTTGTAACAGGGCCTGACTTCTGCTCATAGCTTGACTCTTGCAAACTTTGTGTTCTTTGAGTGATTGCTCATGTCAATTACAAGTAGTGTGTGTATGCAGGGCGCACACATCGTCGGAAGCTTTTTCCCCTAGCGGGAACTCGTCGGGTCAACCCTGGAGTGGCACTCTTATGGCGGTGAATATAGGTTCCTGCTGACACGCCGCCTCTTCAGTTCCTTCTTATCGCCAGTGATGGTGGTTGGAGCTGCTTTGTTCTCTTGCCTTGGGAAAGCTCTTCTAGCAAACAGTTGTTCTTGTATCCTATATAATTTAGTTAGTTCGTAGATAAGTTTCTGTTTGGGGTTACTCTCCACCCCCTATTTTCCTACTCCTGTCTGTGGACCAGGGCATGGCTCGGTCTCAAGGCTTCAAATCCTGCGGGTCTTGCCAGAAGCCTATGCCCAGGGGAGATCCTCACGACTCCTGCTTAAAGTGCTTGGGGGAAGCCCACCAGATCTACAAGTGCAAGATCTTCAGGAGCTTCCCCGCAAGGACTGAGGAGAGGGATTTCAGACTTAAGCTTCTACTTATGGAATCGGCTGTCCATCCCCAGCTGTCTCAGACCCCGTTGGGATCCAAGCCCAGCACTTCAGTGTGGAGAGCACCGGTCCAGAGACCTGTGGTACTGACACCGAAGACAAGTTTGGCAAATTCTCAGCACAGATCTCACTTACTGGTGCCGCATAAGAAGCAGAGAAAAGCTAAAAGAGGGCCCTCGCTGACAGTCTGAGCAGGGGAGCGCGAGGTTGCCTACAGAGTGCATCCCACATCGGGACACTCAGAGCCTGCTCAGGGGCAGCTGGTACCATTGACTCCGGCCACCCAGGCGGAACCATTGAGTCCATTTCCTTTGGACTCCCTGGGATGCAAGAGCCAAATCGGGGAGTTGGACATGCCATCCATTCCTGACACATTTGAGGCTGCCAGGGACCTCACAGAGATGGTAACCCAGCGCCAGCAGAGCCGGTCATCCTTCCCTCAGCACCGATCACCAGCACTGTCCCACCGATCACCGCCGAGATCAGACTCTGAGCCTGAGTCATAGGTCTCCAGATGCAGCTGGCACTGGTCTCGTCGCTCCAGGCATAATGAGACGCAGCAATTTCCGATGATGCCCTGGCCACCACAGTGGCAGGCACTCGCTCAGTGGCCATTCTGGACACCATGGGTGTGTCATCAAGCCCAGGGGCCAAGCTCCAGGCCCCATTCGGTCGCCTCAGACAGACCAGGACCGCCATCGGCCTCCATGGTGAGGGAACCTCCAAGGGGTTTCGAGACCAGCACCTGGGCTGGCACCAAATTTGGCACCAAGTTTGTGTCCGGCATCGCATCTGGCACTGCGCAGGAAGTACCTGCACGGGAGGACCTCTGTGAGTTGGAAGGTCAGGAGGACCCCGTGCTGATGAGGGCTTCTTAATCCTCCTCCCTGGACAAGGCAGTAGCGGGCTCGTCTGCCTCCTTACCGGCTTTGGCCGATAGAGCCCATCAGGAGCTGCTCAGAAAAGTAGCCTTGGAAAATGGACCCTATGGTGGACATTCTGATGCCAGAAGGTCCTTCCAGGATGGCCTTGCCATTGATCAGGACCATCCACCGTACTACCAAGACCTTCTGGCACACTCCTGTTTCCATTCCTCCCACAGCTAAAGGGGTGAAGAGGAAGTACTTTGTACCCTCTAAGGGGTACGAATACCTTTTTACACACCCTCAGCTGGGCACACTGGTCGTAGATGCGGCCAACGCCAAGGAAAGGCAGGGTCACCAGGGCCCCATTCCAAAGTCTAAAGAGGCAACGAAGCTGGATCTCTTTGGCCGTAAGGTCTTTTCCATCGGGGGGCTCCAGCTTCAAATAGCTAATGAGCAGGTGGTTCTTAGCTGCTATAGTTTTAACTCTTGGAACTCCCTGTCCAAGTTTAAGGAGCTACTTCCATCTTATGCCTGCTCTGACTTTGGGGAGGTCCTGGAGGAAGGCAAGATGATTGCAAGGACTTCCTTGCAGGCTGCATTAGAATCAGTGGACTCGGCCACCCATACAGTGTCCACAGCCATTGTCATCCGGCGCAGCTCGTGGCTACGAGTCTCGGGCCTCCCCCTGGAGGTCCAACAGACTATACAGGACCTGCCTATACAGGACCAGTCCTTCGATGGTGCGGGTCTCTTCGCTGAGCAGACAGACTCTAAGCTCCGTAGACTCAAGGACTCTAGAGCAGGGGTGGGCAAACATTTTGGCCCGAGGGCCACATCTGGCAATAGAAATTGTATGGTGGGCCATGAATGCTCACAAATTGGGGTTGGGATGCAGGAGGGGATGAGGGCTCTGGTTGGGGGTGCGGGCTCTGAGGTGGGGCCAGCAATGAGAAGTTCAGGGTGTGGGAAGGGGCTCCGGGCGGAGGAGTAGGGGGTGGGGTGGGGAGATGAGGGCTCCAGCTGGGGGTGCGGTCTCTGGGGTGGGGCTGGAGATGAGGGGTTTGGGGTGCAGGAGGGTGCTCCAGGCTGGGATCACGGGGTTTGGAGGGCAGGAGGGGTATCAGGACTGGGGTTGGGGTGCAGGGAGAGGCTATGGGGTGCAGGCTCCGGGCGGCGCTTACCTCAAGCAGCTCCCGGAAGCAGCGGCCATGTCCCCACTCTGGCTCCTATACGGAGCCACTGCGCACTGCCCTGTCCGCAAGTGCCATCCCTGCAGCTCCAGTTGTCCGCAGTTCCCGGCCAATGGGAGCTGTGCGGGCGACGGCATCGTGCAGAGCGGAGCCTCCTAGCTGCCCCTACACATAGGAGCTAGAGTGGGGCCATGCTGCTGCTTTTGGGAGCCGTGTGGAGTGACCCCTGACCCTGCTCACTAGCTGGAGCACCACAGCGCTGGAGTGGGGCAAGCCCCAGACTCCACTCCCCAGAGGGAGATCGAGGACCGGCTTAAAATGGCTGGCGGGTCGGATTCGGCCCGCGGGACATAGTTTGCCCACCCCTGCTCTAGAGTGATCTTAAAGTCCATGCCGGCCCCGCAAAGGAAGCATTTCAAGCCTCAGCCCCTGCCTCGCTTCTATCCCTCTCAGCCAAGGCAAGACTACAACAGGAGATGGGGTAGGAGTAACAGGAGAAGGCCTCCGCAGTCCTCCTTTATCCAGGGCCAAGGCTTGGTGAGACAGTTGCCGGCTCCTAAGAATTTTCTCAAAGAACATGTCCATTCCAAGACCCACTTGCCTCCCATCTGTCTGAGTATCCGTCAAGAAAGAACTGAATAGGTGGCAGGTTGGCAGGGACCTATATTCACCGCCATAGCGGCGCCACTCCAGGGGGCTCCACAGATGACCTGACTGGTACCGCTAGGGGGAAAATCTTCTGACAATCGTGCACGCGGCGCGCACACACCTACTTGGAATGAACATGAGTAACATCTCTCGAAGAACCACAGTTACGATAGGTAGGTAACCGTTTTTTATCTCTGCAGGGCCTGACTTTAGTTCAGGCTTTAGACCTTACACCAAGCCCCTCATACCAGGCCTCATGTCTCAGGCTCTATTTCTACTACACTCCCTAATTTCCTTCCACACATCCAGACACCGTGTCATCCATCTTGTATGTCTGTAAGGCATCTCATCCCAAAGTGCTTCATGGGTTGTATACACATGGATTGCTTCTCACCTCTAAGATAGAACACACCAGCTGTTTAACAGTATACAACAAATCTTCACTACAGTTTAGGACAGGAAGTGAAGCAGAATCTCATATCCATTTGAAACGGCATGGTGGATTTAAGGAGGCAAAGTGGAATGACCAGAGTCAGTAATTTGTGCCAGGACACAAGCAGCCAAACTCCTAATAATTTACAAAAAGTTCTTGGGGAACTTTGATGCCCATGAGTGGCTGGAACTCTGAATTTTTAAGTCTTTCGGTTCAGCTGTCGACTCTTCCAAGACTTCCTTCTCCAGCGTCATGCAGGTCATTCAGGAAAGGCTGTGGTAACTCCTCTTTTTGGGCCTGTTGCCTCCCCACCCACCCACAGATACACACTTGGTCCACTGGTAATGCATCTCAGTCTGGAGGTGACTTATCTCTGGTCAGGAGTGCTGCAATCGTGTCCGGGGGTTGTTTCCTTTTTGTGTTCAGGGGACAGTCACATGTCCAATGGCTTGGATCCTGTGGCCGAAACAGCAATCAGGCAGTTGACTGAAACGAATAACAAATCTGCCAAGAAGACCCCTACAAAACGCAGCACACTTATCATCTCGGGAGTTTCCAAGGTAACTGGTGATCTGGGAACTCTCCTCTGAAGTTGTGTACTGAGGGTTGTTAATAGGGGTATGGGTGTCATGATGCTTGGCCCTGCAGGGGACCTCATCTACAAAGGAATCTATTTGTGCTGAATAATTACCTGCAGTCATGTAGTATCACCCCACAAAGGATCTCAAAGCACATTGCCAGCACTGAAATGCAACTGTCTCTGGGGATTCAATAGGTCACAGCAGTAGGATAGGAAGTTAGTGAAGATGATGCAGTGTCTGGTTGAAACTTCATGGGGGATTTAGAGAAGGGGCATGGGATTTCGTCAGATGTCTCTGGCTGGAGGACAGAGGAGGAGAACCATGCTGTGTTATGAGATGCACGCACTTCAAATATCTCTCGCCAAATAATGGCAACTATACAAACATACACTGTCCTAGCAGTACACTGGGGCCTTGGCTCCTCTGAGGAAACAGAATTTGAAGGCTTGAGCATCAAAACAGGGGATTTCACAGTGCTTAAGAACATGTGCAAAGCCCATCCGTCCTGAGCCTCAGAGTTCCACTTGATGTTCCTCTCATGGGGCAGTTTAGTGTTTTGAAATACAACTGTGTAGCTTGTCCTCTCCATCCAGGCCTCAGAAGCTCATTTTCCTCTAGATGGGAGAATTAGTAAGAACAGCTTGAGCTCTTTATTTTTAAGGAGGGGAGGAGTTGGCCCAATGGAGACGAAGGTAATTTGTGAACTTTAACTCTCAACTTCTGTCTGTTTGACCTTTGCATCCTCTTCAGGTACCAATTGCCCAAGATGAAATGGCACTTTCTCTTGGTTATGCTGCATCTATGGAGGCCACCATGCATGGATACTCCATAATGGCAGGCATGTGTGACCACCTGCAGAGCTCCACTGAGCCATCTCAGCTGCTGGAAGCATCATTCTCAGGACAGAGAGCTAGTCAGGAGCTGGATGAGACAACACGATCAGACATCTCTGAGAGACCCTCAGTGGAGGACGTGGAATCTGAAACTGGCTCCACAGGAGCCCTCGAGACCAGGAGCTTAAAGGATCACAAAGGTGAGGCTGAGTGAGCAATGTTCAGCACAGCAAGGCCCGGGGGATGACATGGTAGTCTCACACTTTGGCATGCAACATTCTTCCTCTAGCATCCAACGTGTGGGTCACGTCAAGTTCACTCGTGTTCTGTTACTGCTTTTATAATGGGGGGCGGGAGGGAAATGTTTTGAATGAGTAGTTGTGGCTACTTCCATAAGGTTTTTGGTTGTGTTTTTTTTTTTTTTTTTTTTTCTTCAAGGCAGTCACTTCTTGTGAGCAAATCAAGGTGAACTGTGTACTGTAATTCATGCTGCTAGCTAGGAGATCTTGCTAATTACTCAACTAAGTAAGTGAGCAGGATACATTACAAAATACCAGAAAAGTATACTGTAGTTTTTAAGACTAACTCACTAGTAAGTATTTGGCAGGTATCACTCATAAGTTAGAATGGCTCTATCATGGGAGACCTTGCTATAGTGCAGGGGTGGCCAACCTGTGGCTCCGGAGCCACATGCGGCTCTTCAGACGTTAATATGCGGCTCCTTGTATAGACACCGACTCCGGGGATGGAACTAGAGGCGCCAACTTTCCAATGTGCCGGGGGATGCTCACTGCCCAACCCTGGCTCCGCCACAGGCCCTGCCCCCACTCCACCTCTTCCTGCCCCCTCCCCTGAGCCTGCTATGCCCTCTCTCCTCCGAGCTTCCTGCATGCCACAAAACAGCTGATGGGGAGGTGCTGATCAGCTGGGCTGCCAGTGAGAGGGAGGCGGAGTGAGGTGGGGGAGCTTGGAGGGCGGGGGGAGGGGAGCGCTGCTGACGTATTACTGTGGCTCTTTGGCAATGTACATTGGTAAATTCTGGCTCCTTCTCAGGCTCAGGTTGACCACCCCTGCTATAGTGTCTGTTCAAGCTTTGATGAGAGTTGGAGCTGGTGTTAGGTGTATGTGTGTGAATTATGTGATGGAGGTTCTGCTGTAGTTAAGGTAAAAGACTCAAACACTTCAGCCTAGGCTATTGATTGGCGGTCTGAAAATGAGGCAGGAAAATTGTGCTGGAGTCCCAGTTTAGACGTAAGAAAATGGTCCTGAACTCATCCCTAACTTCCCCAGACCCATTGTCATCGATGGAAGATTAATGAGTTGAAATTCAGCAAAATATGAACCATGGAAAAGTTTTTTTTATTAGGAGAGAATCTTGTACCCATATTGATGAGCCTGAGAGAGAGAGAGATGCAGGATTGCATTGTGGTCACTAGCAAAGAGCTAGCTCCAGTGATCACCAATAAGGAAATGGAGACAGAAGGGTGAAAAAGATAAGAAAGAAATGGCACATTAAATCATTGAGCTGATCTCTTTCCCACTCCCCCTTGCTCAGAGGTAGGCTAGTGCAGTGGTTCTTAACCTGGAGTCTGGGGTCCCCTGGGGGGCCACGAGAAGGTTTCAGGGGGTCCACCAAGCAGGGCCTATGTTAGACTTGCTGGAGCCCAGGGCAGAAAGCTGAAGCCCCACCGCATGGGGCTGAAACCCGAGGCCTTGAACCCTGTCACCTGGGCCTGAAGATGAAGCCTGAGCAACTTAGCTTTGCGGGAGTGCCCAGTGGTGTGTGGCCCCGGGCAATTGCCCTATTTGCTGCCCCCTAATGCCAGCCCTGGCTTTTATATGCAAAAAAATAGTTGTTGTGGCACAGGTGTGCCGTGGAGTTTTTATAGTGTGTGGGGATGGGCCCAAAAAGAAAAAGGTTGAGAACCCGTGGGCTAGTGTATCCCTAGAGCTCAGACTGGAAACAAATCGGTGGTACTCTCCCAAGCCGCAGACACAAGGCAAGTTCTACCCACTTGAGGTGCTGCTCAAAGCCTATTGTGTGGATGATCAAAATACAGTACAATCACATGTACTCTGCTGGTCTTCTTGGGCCTCATTCCCCTTTAAATTAGGTTTGAAAACAACCTTGGGACTGGATTAAGGCATAAGCACAGTAGACACATACCTGGGGCCTGTGGTCTATCATGAGATTTTGATGCATTTCATTTTTAAATGAAAGCTGTTTCTAGCCCTTGTGGTGGTTAAGGAAAAACTTGAAAATGTGAACTGAGTGTAACTGCTGGGCCTAACCCTGCCCAAGTCAGACTGTCTCCAGCAGAGAAAGGAGCAGCAGCCTCTAGAGCAGTGGTTCTCAAACTTTTGTATTGGTGACCCCTTTCACACAGCAAGTGTGACCCCCCCCCTTTATAAATTAAAAACACTTAAAATATATATAAATATATATAACACTATTATAAATGCTGGAAGCAAAGCGGGGTTTGGGGGTGGAGGCTGACAGCTCGCAACTCCCACATCATAACCTCATGACCCCTGGAGGGGTCACGACTTGTGTTCCCTCTAGGCTGCGCGGTTGGGTGGCTGCCCAGGAGTGATTCAAATGCTGTGCACTTGATTAGCAGAGCCATGCACATCTGGCAGTGTGTGTTCAGGTGCCTCTCCCCCTCACTGCTTTGCCGCCATGTTGCTCCTGGAACTAGGGTGACCAGATGTCCCGATTTTATAGGGACAGTCCCGCTTTTTGGGTCTTTTTCTTAAATAGGCTCCTATTACCTCCCCCCCACACACACACTTGCTGTCTGGTCACCCTACCTGGAACCCTCCTGCTGGCTGTGCAGAGCAGACTCTGTCTGACTGTCTCTCTCCCTCTCTTCCCTCCCCCGCCCATGTACCCCATCTCCGCAGAGCTGGGAGTGGGAGACAGGGCTTAGGACAGAGCAGGAGAGTTTTCAGTGAGTGCTTTTAAAGAGACAGTGCACGGCATCTCTCAGAAACTTCCCCAGCAGCCAGGGCGCACACAAGTCTGTCTCTTACAAACACTCTCTCTTTCACCCTCCCCTCCAAACACATACTTATGTTGATACTGATGTCACTTCTTGATTCTTCCTGCAATGCACATATATTCTCTGTAATTTTATTCTTTCAAAGTGTGTTGTTTTAGTTTTTTGACTGGTCTCTGCATTTCATAATTTTTATTTCTCTTACACTTAAACTTAATTATTTTGAGTAGTGAGTTCTAAAATACCATAGGCCCAGACAGGTTAGGCAACTTTTAAAAAAATATATATTATATCTAGGTTTTTTGTTTCTACTCATGGCACACATCCGCACATATCTTGGTGCACATAATAAAATTTATTACGCACATGGATGGAAAAAATTAGAAGGAACGTTGGTCTTGACCCCCAGTTTGACGACTCCTGCTCTAGAGCCAGGGAAGAATCCACCTAGCTCCCCAAACCCATCATTGGAGCAGATCTGGCTACGAGGGTTGGGGGCTGGCTGATGAAAAGACTTGGATGCCCTGCTGTTCTCTCTGAGACCGGATCCCTTTTGGACCAGAGCTTCATTCTTATTGTCTCTGGACATTTGGCTTCTCAGGTCATATTATGGAGTAGGGTGATCAGATAGCAAGTGTGAAAAATTGGTGGACTTTTTTTCAGGGCTGGGGGTGTATATAGTCACATATACAAGACAGCCCCTAATATCGGGACAATTCTGATGTTATCGAGATGTTTGGTCACCCTAGGGGGAGTAATGATCCTTCTCCCAAATGCCACCAAAATACATGTCACTCAGAATAGCTTGTGTACAGATCTTGATAACATGATCCTCCCTCTCATTCCTTAAATGCTTTGTGATACTAGCAAAATAGCTAATATTTACTTAAATACTGAATCAAAAGTATTGTCTGAGTTCACCACCCTTTTGACAAGAGTAGGGCAGTTCACATTTCTCTGAGCTATTGTTTGAGACTCTGTGTAGATACAGACATTTCAAGTTCCTCTCTGCAACACTGAAAGTCTTTTCTACCAACTTATTAGCCCAGGTCTACACCAGGAAATTAGATCATTTAGGAATGTGAAAAATCCACACCCTTGGGCTTGTCTACGCCACCGGCTGGATCAACAGGCAGCAATCGATTCAGTGGGAGGGGTCGATTTTAACGTGTCTAGTATAGACGTGATAAGTCGACCACCGATCGCTCTAGCGTTGACTCCGGTACTCCACCTCAACAAGAACCGCCAGGGGAATCCCATCGACACACCGCAGTGAAGACACCGCGGTATGTAGATCTAAGTACGTCGACTTAAGCTACATTATTCACGTAGCTGAAGTTGCGTAATTTAGATCAATCTTCTCCCCCACAGTGTAGACCTGCCCCTTGAGTGAAACAGCAATACCAGTCTAACCCCTGGCGAAGACCACGCTAAGCTGATGGGATAATTTTCCTGTCGACATAGCTACCACCTCTGGGAGGTGGAGTACCTACGCTGACAGGAGAAACTCTTCTGTAGACATAGATAGCGTATTCAGTGAAGTGCTGCAGTGTTTGAAGTGTAGACCTGCCATTACTTTAAAAAAAGAAAAAGGAAATCTGAGTGTTGTCAGTTGTTGGCTGTGTGTGTTCTCAGCGTATACTGTCCCAGCTCTTTGCAGGTAGCTGACAGCAGACCTCGATCGAACTGCCCAAAAAGACCACAGACTCTGTCCCGTTGCAAAGTTGCCTGACCAGGTTTATTGTTGAAGCATGGTACTAATATCCCATAGACCCTACAGGACCACTAACAAATGTATGCTCGTTACAATGGACCAGCTCAGTGAATGGCAGGAGTTGCCATTCCCCTCTTGGCCAGACAAAGACATCTCTTCTGAGACCCCTCTTTATACACTGATAACAACAAGTTCTGTATTGCCCTTCTGACACGGTCAGTTACCACCCTTTACCTTGTACATGTTGGTTAGATAAAAGCATCTCTGTCCATCACTGCTGTCATCCTGACCTTATCTTTAAGAGGGCCAGTGTGTCCCTATACCATCTTCGGGGAATGTGTTTACACTATATCTTGGTATTGGGATGTTCTGGCACTAACTTTCTGGAATGTGTTTACATGAATACTTAGTGCCACAGAGTGCTTGTGTTTTTGCAGTACCAGCCCTATTTTTGCCAGGTTCTGTAAACTTGCAAATAGACATGTTTTGTAACAGGGCCTGACTTCTGCTCATAGCTTGAATCTTGCAAACTTTGCTTTATTTTAGCAGGGTCAGGCCTTAGGCCTAACACCAGACCCCTTATACTGGGTCTCATGTCTCAGGCGCTCCTTTCTATTACACTGAGATTGTGCAAAACTAGAAGTCAGTCTTTAAAAAGTGCTGGATCACTGACCCTCCCTAATTCAAACGTAGGCCATCCATCTCATCTCCGATATGGAGAAGGGGTATGGCACGAATTACCACAAGAACTTCCAGGGAGGGGCAAGATCTGCCTTGTATGTTTGGAAGCTCAAGGATAGTAGGAAATAGGTGACTAGCTCCTAGCTAAGTTGTGACTCTTCTGCTGGCCTGTGAATGTCTCATTCTTTCTCCAGAGAGGAGACTTTGTAGTCTAGTGGTTAGAGCAGAGGACTAACTTGAGAGTCCCTGGTTCTAGTCACAGCTCAGGCACTAACTCTCTGCATGTCCCTTTTCTGCTGTACTTCATAAACCTGTAAAATGGGATTAATGATGGTCCTTCACAGGAAGGTGTTTGTAAAGTACATAACCACTTGGTTGAAAGCTCCCAAGGCAGGGCATCTTTATGTCTGTCTTCCTCTTCATTTTGTCTTTCTCCAGTCAGCTTTCTCCGGAGCGGCACCAAGCTCATCTTCCGGAGGAAGAACAAGCAGAAGGAAGCAGGCCTGAGCCAGTCGCATGATGACCTGTCCAATTGCAGCACCAGCTCTGCTACCAGGAAGAAACCCAGCAGCTTCTCCCGGCGCCTCATCAAGCGCTTCTCCTTTAAGTCTAAATCAAAACCCAAGACCAATGGCAGCACAACATCAATGGGCGAGAACTAAGGGTGGGATGAGCCAGTCCGAAAGATTGCATTGAAGCCCCCTTTGTCTCTGTGTCTTTCCCACCCCAGGTATCTGCGAACTACAATCCAATTCTTTCCTCCCTCAGCTGAGGGGGACACCTCCCCTCCCCGGTGCTTTATATTGGTTGAGGAGGTAAGGGAGTTATGAACCCAAATGCTAGGTTGATTAGCCACCCTGTTTCTGTGTCTTCTGGATATCATGACCCATTTGCTCTTGCAGAAGCTCAGATCGCTTGCTAAGCAGTCATTCTGGCTGCTCCAGGCACTGGTGGAATGATTCCATGTCCTCCAGATTTCCTTGCACCTTTGACTTCTCCAGATGATCTCCTAGAAAGGGGATGGGGTCTCTGAGGTGTCTGCTCCAGGGTTAAGACTTAACCCCTTAGTTCCTGAAATCTTTAACTGTATGGCAAAAGAGACCGTTGATGAACTTTTTTGGGGAAAAGGAGTTAATTTATGGAAGATGAAGGCTCCTCCACTGTACTTCTGCATGGTGCAAAGGTCACGGCCTGACTGAGGAGTAACACCTGTTTGCTGCAGCCTACCAATTGGGGTAAATTTTCAGGGGAAAGAGAAACGCCATAAACCAGTTATGATATTTGAATAGTTCCCCCCTGTTTTATAGAGAATGTTGGGGATTTCTCTTTTAAATGAAAAGACTTAAAAGAAGAAGGGAACACTAGGTGAGACTCTGCAAGACAACTGGGTCCTTGCAAAAGTCATCTTATCACTACTGCAGCAACTGCTAGCCAGACATGAGGCTCCCCTCTATGGCCACGGTATTATAGAAAGATGAACTGATCCATAGATGTAACTCCCCCAAATGTGGTGTCCACCACATTTAGCTGTCTGGACCAGCAGCTAGTCTTTGTACATATGGCCTTCTTTCCCTACAGAGATGGTTGGGGCCACTGGAGGAGCAGATCTTGTTTGGTCTTGTAGAATGCAGGGTCCTTGCACTCTGCACAGCTGTTGTGGTCCATGGGTGCTCTACTCTGAAGACAAACATGATGCTCGGAAAATGAGGGGTAGATTTGTGCTAGAGGAGTGTTTGCTATGTAGCTTGACGTTTATTTTAGTGGCCCACATGCCCCATTCTTTAGTGGAAAGAATGAAGGTAAAGTCCACAGAAAAGATTTGACTTGTTAAAATGGATCTTTCCCTAGTGGCTCCTGATGGCACTGACTCCTCCTGCAAATATGATTCTGACTGTGTATCTTTGTTTCAAGTAATATGAATGTCCTCGATTTTGTCTTGTATTGGCAGAGGAAATGATGCTAAGACATGCAGAGGCCTTCAATTTCATTGCATGGAAGAGAATCAAGTAGACAGCTAGGTGGACTCTTTGCCCTGAATGTGGCAGGGGTTAGAAGCTTCTGAATTTACTTGTATTGTGAACTTCCCTTCAGGCAAACCAAGTATGTTTTGAAAGGAACCAGTGTCCTATGAGAATATCATGTGGGGATAAATGGTTTGAAAAGGAGCATCTGCTCTTCAGCAGGATGTAGAAGTGGGAAGAAGAGAGACCAGAGAAGAAATCAGGCTAAAAAATGAGGTTACCTGGGACTAGTCATATGTCCCTCCTTCTGAAGTTACTAGGGTGGCTACTAGGATGGGAAATCATTTCTGCATAGAAAGGCGATGTTGTGGGGTGGTGGTGGTGGATTTTTTTTATTTTATTTTTTAAAGGCAGCTTGTATGTGGAAAAAATTATTCCTGGGTGATTGCAGGAGGACAATTATTAGGTTTTGCAAACATTACAGATGAAGTCGGGTCTATAGGAAAATCCTTGAACAGTTATTGTGGAGCACATCAAGAGACTAGAAGGGGGTTAGCAGTGTATAACTGTGAAGAGTTTAGGGCCAGGAACTATTCATGTTTCTCGGCTCAAGGAAGCACTCGGTTCTGGGTAGGATCCAGAGTACACAGCTATGATTTGAAAGCTAACGAGTGGGGCACCTAAATTTAGAGGTGCTCTTTAGCGTTGTCCCGCTCATCCCAGCTAGACTGGGGTGTGCACAGTGTAAAACAACTGGTTCAGCTGGCTGACCAGTAGCCTCCTCTTTCCCCAGCTTTTGGTCCTGAACAGTCTGTTCAGTCTCAACAACCTTTCTATTTTTCTCCCTTTTCCTTCCTTACTGAGAGAACCATTATGCTTATGCCACTCCTTCCCAGCACCTGCTATCTGTCACTGAAACGTGAGCTCCTTGATGGAGACTGTGCCAAGATCTCAATTGGGGCATGTTGGCAGTTTTGGATGACTCCTAGAAACTTACAACCCACTTTTCTGTCACAGCTCACCTTCCTCTGTGGTCTCAAAGCTGTAGCCTTTTCTGACTGGAAATCCTCCACCTGCCTCATTCTTGGTTTTGTTTGTTTTTATTTCTCTCAACTTTCGGGAGGTAGTTTGAGACCAAAAGTGGTTAAATGTCATGAGGCCAGATGACATCAAGATTTCTCCAATAGCTACCTGTGAAACCCAGCAGTAGACACTATAGTAGCTTCCCTGGAAGGCTGAAGATGGTGAAATACCCATGTTTGAGGTTAGACTGAACATAAACTGAGCTGAACATGACTTTGAATAACAGAAACAAGCAACTTCTGAGCTGCAACTTAACTGTTTCATATATTTTGATTCTAGCGTAAATTTCTTCTTAAACAACAAATGGAATGAGCTGGCTCTGCTGGAGCATACCTGGCTGTGAAAATGCCAGTGCAGCTCATTATATAATTCTTGAAATGTAAAAATCCAGACTCTTCAGTACACTCAGATAGCCCTTTGCAGATGGCTGCAGGGCATGGTGGATGTTTCCTTAGTAGGGTTAAAGTAGGAGTCACGTCTTTACTTTCTTATGAACTTTTATTTAAAGTATCTGATAATTGGGTGATCATATTCTTAGAGCAGGGTTGCTCAGTTTTATGGGGGGTCTTGGTTAAATGACTCATTCTGCTCCATAGCTGCTACCATGCACAAGCAGTAGACTGGGACTTTTGCCCCTGCCTTTTGTGTACTTCTGATTACTTGATATATAAGGAATGGTGATGCTTCAGCCTCACAATTAGGTGGGATTAGGTCAAGTAACTGATCTACCTTTGGCATAATTTGATGTGTTTAAGGAGCAGGTCCTACAGGATTTTATTTTCAAAACTGGTCCTTAAGTCTTAAAAGATCTAACTTTTTCTTTCTCTACTTGTACTTACTGCTTTGAAATGTTTGCTGTGTAAACTACCTTTCACAGAGGCAGCAGTACCCTCAATGGGTTATTTATTCCCTCAACCACTTCACTGCTCATCTTAGTGCTATCACAGTAATTGTGGTATAACCACCAGGATCCACAAGGATGAAGATGGCAGATTTTTTGGCACTCTTTTGATTAAAGCTGCAGAGCATCTCCTTAAAGGGTCACTGGGGTCAAACACAAATGTAATAAAAACTGGTTCTTTACCAAATAGCAGTGTTTTGATGTGTGTGGGAGGAAAACTGAATGTAAAGTTTTAGGGTATGCTTCTTCTTCCCCCCCCCCCCCCCCCCACCCCAGTTGGAAGAATTGCACTCTTTTGGCACATCTGCTGTGCATAGAGTGCAACATTCTGCTGGCCATTTGAGAACCAAAAAGTGAAAGTGATTCTAAACAAAATGAAACTGCAGTGTCATTGTTAGTCTCTAATGTGATGATAACACACAGTTAAAGAAATGCATTTTAAAAATAGCTTTTGAGTGTCCTTTTCTAATTGGCTGGCAGGGCTGTTCTTTAAGCCTATAGATGAAAAATTGAAGTCCATTTTCTGTCATTGGTCTACAGGCAATCCCATCTCATGTCAATAGAAACTGCATGCATAGATAAGAAATGCTGTGCAGCTTTAAATGTTAAGGGACACACACATACAGGCTTAAGTATGACAGGCAGGGTTATGGACATCTTTTTTTTTAAGGCTATTTCAAAAAGCCGCTTGTTGATGGAACCAAATTCTCTGTGTGTGTGTGTGTGTGTGTGTGTGTGTGTAGGGGAGAGGTTTTTGTAAACAACCTTTATTGTTTGGCTATCTTTTTACAGGCTATGATATGAACTGATTGAAAAGGAGAGGTATGATGAGTAGGTCTGGTTACTAGCCATTACACACTTTGTGGTGTCCCATACTGGCAATCCTCCCCATTCCCATAGGCATTTCTTGTACTGTGGTATATTTTAAAAAAACCTCTGCTTCTTACAACTATCTGTTGAATTCATGGTCAGATGAGTAGAGGTAATGGAAGGAGGACTACAGCCAGGCAGAGAATGGGACAAATAACAGTGTGGTGAAGTTGGGGATATTGAAAAGCTTTATACAGAACTCTGCAAATTGTTCACTCTTTACTCAGCTAAATTAAATACTACTTTTCAAATTAGAATATGCTTGTACATATATACAGCATATACATATACGTGTGTGTGTATGGAGGTTTTCTTCTGTTTCCTCTGAGTTAATCATTACTTAGGAACATGTTTCCTGTGAAAACATCTTTCTTTGGGTTAGATTTCAAATCCATAGAGCTGGGGGCTTGTGGGCAACTAGCAAGCCAATCTGATCCCAGATGGGACATCAGCTGTAACTTAGATCTTATTTGTTCCTTTCAGCTGTCTTTTTCTTCCCTTCCTGTGTATAACAAATATACAGTGACGGTGTCATATCCTTGGTAGCAGAGATTCAGTGAAACCACCTCTGCTTTAAAAATTAACACAAAATAAAAAGCTGGTGTGTACCCTGTGATATTGTAGCTCCTCTACACGAGTGCCCCTCCACCAGGACTCCTTTCACAGGTATCTGCTTGCTTTGCTCACTTGTACAGGTTCTGGAGCAAACACCCACACTGAGCCTGAGCTAGTGCCCCCCACTTGTGCTCTTTTGTACTTTGATGCCTTCTTTGTGGGTGGATTCTTTTCACTCCAGATTTCAATACAAAGAAAACTAGGAACTGTTTAGCTATTTAAGAGATTTGAGTACAATGATTTATTTAAAGATTAAATGAATGAAACTCTGCACCTTTGTAAATGTTTAAGAAGAGTTCCATTGCTGTGTAATGGCCTGAACTTGTTAACTTATTAAACTAAATGGGAGTTGTAAACAGTATCTTGTGTCTTCACTTCACATGTCTTGGAGTTTGTTGAAAGGGTTTGAATAGCCAGAAATCCCTGGATTTTTCTTAAATTAAAAAATTAAACAAACCCCAACTGTTACACTTAACATCTTATGGAATTTGCAATATACTGTAGTGGTGGAATAATAGTTAATGAGAGATGAAGCCTTCAGCAGTTGCTGTATGACTAGACTAGTCCTATACCACTTTTCAGAGAGAAGCAAGGGGTGGCGGGGAATGCACCTGTCAGGGTTCCCTCCCCACTCTAAACTCTAGGGTAAAGACGTGGGGACCCGCATTAAGAGCCCCTAAGCTTATTTTTACCAGCTTAGGTTAAAACCCCCAAGGTACAAAATTCCCTGCACCCTGAGAAATGCTTCTTTCGCTGCCACCATCAAGTGTCTAACAGGAATCCAGGAAAGGAATCACTTGAACTTCCCTCCCCCCCCAAAATACCCCCTCAAGCCGTACACCCCCTTTCCGGGAAGCTTGAGAACAATCTCCCAACCAATTGGTTACACAGTGATCTAAAAACCCACCCCCTAGGTTTTAACACCATAGAAAACAGTCAGCTTCTTAAAAGAAGGATTTTATTAAAACAAAGAAGGTAAAATCATCTCTGTAAAATCAGGATGGTAACTAATTACAGGGCACTGAATTTCCAAACTCAGAGAGATTTCCCCCCCCTCTGGACAAAACCTTAAAGTTACAGAAAAACAGGAATAACCCTTCCTTCTCCCACAGGGAATGCATCACCAAGCAAAATAAACAGAAATCTACTCGTGGTGCTGACTACACTTACTTTAGAAAAGTGAGGTTTGGTGAGGAGACTGGTTTTCTGTAGTTTCTTTCTGTCTTCCAAGATCACTCTGACTCAGACAAAGCCACACACACAGCTTTCCCCCTCCCAAGATTTGAGAGTATCTTGTCCCCCCATTGGTCAGATACCAGCCAGGTCAGGTGTCAGTCTGGCTACCTGCATTTCTTAACCCTTTACTGGAAAGAGGATTTTATAGCACTGCATCAGATCCTCTCCCCCTTCCCTTTATATTTATGACAGCACCCATACAAGTTTGCGGTGTGGGTGATGTAACATTCCAGCAGCATTAGTTGCCTCAGTGAAATAGTTAGCTATGCTCCTTATTTACTTTCTCTGGTGTATACCTTGTGGTCTTGGCTCCTTCTTTCCACCTGCCTCTGCAACAGCTTTGGTAGACATTTTAACCGGTTAAGTGATGCAACTCATTGGACCTCCTTGTGTGGAAACGTAGTTCTGCTGGATATAGGACGTAGCCTATGCTGAGGCATGTCTTATTTCTAAGCTAGTGTCCCATTTCCTGTATCAAGTCTACATAGGATACATTGCATCCTTGATTCCACTAATACTATGGTAAAGAATCCTACACTTCCAGCATGGTTATGATTATACATAATAAATGGTACTCTTAATCTTTGTATGGTTGTTTCTACATATCTGCCCTTCATTGCATGGAAAAAATAAAAAACTAGCCTCTTGTACGGTGAGCAGGCCACCAGCAGCTGCGTGGCCTTATGTAAAAATGTCTTGTATAGTGATAGCTATATAGCAAACGCCACTTGCACATCCTGCAACAACCTAGAAACCGTAGGAACAATGCTACATATTCTTGAGCCTCATCCAGTGGCCCATTATCTTTTAACCAACTACTTATGTATGAATAGATTGGGGGCGGGGGGGGAGAAAGTGCTGTATAAAAAGTAATATTGTTATCCCCTGGAACACGAAGGATGTCTGGGTTGGGATCATTCATGAACAACTGAAGGGAATGTGGGAGTGTTTAGGGCATCTAAGGAGCTGTCTATAGGGGGAGCACAAGGAGAATAGTTTAGGGAGTGTTAAGGAGACAGACACAACTGGAGATATTTGCAAGAGCAGGCATGGTGGCAGATTGGAGGGGGTTGCAAATGGAAATGGCTAAGATGAGTTGAGGGTAGCGCATAAGGAAATGATTAAGGGAAGCCCTAAGTTGTTCTTCGAGTGCTTGCTCATATGTATTCCAGTTAGGTGTGTGCGCGCGGCGTGCACGATCGTCAGAAGATTTTTACCCTAGCAACACTCGGTGGGCCGGCTGGTGCCCCCTGGAGTGGCGCCGTTAGGTGTCCCGATATATACCCCAGCCGGCCCATCGCCCTCTCAGTTCCTTCTTACCGCCCGTGTCGGTCGTTGGAACAGTGGAGAGCAGCCCGCTGACCTCCACAGCCCTAGCTTCATTAGCACTCGTTTATCTTCTAGATAGTTTAAGTACTGTTTAATTAGTTGTTAATAGTTGTTGATCGTTATCTTTGTTAGTGTCAATAGTAGCTGGAGATAAGGGGCTCCTCCCCTATCCCCACCCCGGTACCGGGCCAATGCCTGGCTCTCCGGGATTCAAACTTTGCTCGGCATGCCAGAAGCCGATGCCCACAGGAGATCCACACGCCTCCTGTCTCAAGTGCCTCAGGGAATCTCACCTTCCGGACAAGTGCCGCATTTGTAAGTCATTCAAGCCGCGGACCAAAAAGGAGCGGGACTTTCGCTTAAAGCAGCTCCTTTTAGAGGCATCGCTTAGCCCGATGTCGGCGCCGCAACGAACCCCGGCACCGACCCCGGCAGCCTCAACGTCTGCGGCACCGGAACGCCCGAGCTCCGGAAAAGAACCCCGGCACCGTCCTTCTCTGCCTGGGACCTCGCAGAGCCGCCCTCTGTCCCCGAGGGCGAAGAAGTCGGGAGGACCGACTAAGGCGCCGCTGCATGCGCAGCCAGCTCCAGATCTCCCTAGGTCTGTTGAGGCGCCCGCACCGCCAACTCCGGTACCGCAAGGACCATTGAGTTCGGTGCCAGTGGCCTCTGTGCCACTTACTCCGGCCCACCATAGGCCGTTGAGTCCGGCGCCGCCGTCAACACCGGCGCCGGCCCTGCCAACTCCGGCACCCGAGAGGCCGTTGAGTGCAGGTCAGCCTCTGCAGGCTCCGGTACCGACGACTCCGGTCCCGCGAGGGCCGTTGAGCTCGGTAGCCGCCAGCTCCCCGGCACGCTCCGTGGTTGAGCTTACGCTGCCGTCCACGCCGGACACCTTCGCAGCGGCGCGGGACCTGATTCAGATGACCGCTCCGGCACCGACCCCGTCTACGGTACCGCCGGTGCGGATCATTACTTCACGCGGCAAACCGGCCATCTTCCACCCGGTGCCGCAGGCGGAGACCAGCCAGCAGCCACCGGCGTCTCCAAGATACCGCTCGCAGTCCCGGCACCGATCTCAATCCCGGCGCCGTTCGTACTCGCGGTACCGCTCCAGGTCCCCCTCCACGCGGAGGTACCCTGACTCTCGACGCCGCTCCCGGTCCCGCAGCCGGTCGACGCGCAGATCACCGAGACGTTCAAGGTCCAGATCTGTGTCACGGTACCGAGATCATCGCCGGTACCGCTCCAGGTCTCGTCTCCGATCCGGCTCTCGACACCGGTCTCCATCCCGGCGCCGATCCGGCTCTCGGCGCCGATCAGACTCCCGGCACCGGACACCATCCCGGTACCGATCAGACTCCCGGCACCGGACACCATCCCGGCACCGGTCCCCACCAAGGAGGCAGACCCTGGCCACGCAGACGTCACTGCATGGCTACTCTGCCCCACCCTGGCCTTCGCGCTCTGGATCCCGCTCTTCCAGAGCTGGCAGCGACCTCTATGCTGAGGACCGCACCATCAGTGAACAGGGCCACCTGCCAGAGACCGGGCAGGCTCAAGAGCGATGGCCATTTTGGACCCCTATGGCCTACTACGAAGCCCAGAGGGTACCACCCAGAGCTCCCACCTCGACCACTTTGGAGCGTAGAGCGCCAGAGGCTACAGTCTCCCGACCTCCAGAGGCTACAGTCTCCCGGCCTCCGCCAGAGGTAGAGCATGCAGACCCGGAGCCCCCAGTCCTGGGCTCCGCAGCGGTACCCGTCGAGGACCCGCTCGCCCAAGGCCTGTCCTCCTCCTCCTCTCCTGACGAGGCAGTGGCAGGAGCATCATCGTCTGGCCCGCCTCCCATTGATCTCAGGGACCATCAAGACCTGCTCCGCAGATTGGCCCTCAACATGGACCTCCAGATAGAGGAGGTTCCTGAACTGGAGGACCCGGTGGTGGACATCCTGACGACCGATGCCCCCACCAGGGTTGCCTTACCATTCGTACGCACCATACTGGCCAACGCCACATCCATCTGGCAGACACCAGCCTCAATACCCCCCACTGCCAGGGGTGTAGAGAGAAAGTACATGGCACCCCCGAGAGACTTTCAATATCTCTACACGCACCCCCCTCCGTGTTCACTGGTGGTCCAATCAGTCAACGAGAGGGAGAGGAATGGCCAACAAGCCCCAGCCCCAAAGTCAAAGGACGCCAAGCGCCTAGACTTGTTTGGCAGGAAGATCTATTCAGGGGGGGGCCTACAGCTTCGTGCGGCAAACCAGCAGGCACTCCTGAGCCGCTACGGCTATAACACCTGGGTCTCTATGGAGAAATTCAAAGAACTTATACCTCCAGAGTCCAGGCAGGAGTACAAGGCTTTCGTAGAGGAGGGCAAAAAGCTGGCCAGGACGTCGTTGCGGGCCTCTCTGGACATCGCCGACTCCGCTGCCAGAACTATCGCCTCGGGAGTCGCCATGCGGCGCATCTCCTGGCTGCAATCCTCCACCCTCCCAGCAGAGGTCCAGCATACGATCCAGGACCTACCCTTTGATGGACAGGGTCTGTTTTCCGAAAAAACTGACCCAAAGCTGCAGACCCTGAAAGACGGTCGTACCATCATCCGTACGCTGGGGATGCATACCCCTGCGACGCAGCGCAGGCCCTTCCGGCCTTTCGTACGACGCACCTACTTCCCCCCCCGCACCACGACAGGACTTCTACAGGAGGCCGCGTGGTCGAGGGGGTAGGAGACAGCAGCCCGGCCGACAGACTGGCCAGAGGCAGGGCCCCCACAAGCCATCGTCGGGGCCCAAACAAAATTTTTGAAGGGGCGCTCGAGGCCGGAGTACCAGTTCCAACCGATCCTGCCCTCCTATTCCTGAACCGCCTCTCCCCCTTCTCCCCGGCGTGGTCAAATATCACCACGGACCGCTGGGTCTTACATACCATCCAAAGAGGATACCAATTGCAGTTCGTCTCCCCGCCTTCATCCCACCCTCCCACCCCGTCCCTCTTCAGGGATCCTTCTCACGAGCAACTCCTTATCCAGGAGGTGCACGAACTCCTCACTGTAGGAGCGGTGGAGGAGGTTCCAAGAGATTTCAGAGGCAAGGGATTCTACTCCCGTTATTTCCTAATCCCAAAGGCAAAGGGGGGCTACGTCCTATCTTGGACTTACGGGGTCTCAACAAATTTATGGTAAAGTTGAAATTCCGTATGCTCTCCCTGGGCACTATTATCCCCTCTATGGATCAGGGAGACTGGTACGCCGCCCTCGACATGAAGGACGTGTATTTCCATATTGCCATCTACCCACCTCACAGACGCTTCCTGCGCTTCGTAGTGGGCCAGAGACACTTCCAGTTTGCGGTCCTGCCATTCGGCCTCTCAACAGCACCGAGGGTCTTTACGAAGTGTATGGCAGTGGTAGCAGCCGCCCTTCGGCGTCAAAGAGTTCAGGTATTCCCCTACCTCGACGACTGGCTTATCCGTGGCAACTCCGCCAACCAGGTCCAGTCTCACATTCGCAAGGCCATGGACATGTTCAAGCGTCTGGGCCTCCTACTGAACGTAGAAAAGTCCACTTTGGTGCCAACACAGAGAATAGACTTCATAGGGGCAATACTGGACTCTACTCTCGCCAGGGCGTTCCTCCCAGAGGCTCGCTTTCAAACACTTGCAGCCGCCATACGCAGCCTCCAAGCCTTCCCAACTTCAACAGCCCGCTGCTGCCTCAGCCTCATGGGTCATATGGCATCATGCACCTTCGTGACAGCTCACGCCAGGTTACGCCTACGGCCCCTCCAAGCATGGCTGGCCTCCGCATACCGGCCACACAGGGACAACCTCGATATGATTCTGACGGTCCCACCGCAAGTCCTAGCCTCCCTCAACTGGTGGCTGGACCCCGCACATGTGATGTCAGGTGTTCCCTTTCATCCACCTCAGCCTTCCCGTGCCTTGACTACGGATGCATCATCCCTCGGCTGGGGGGCTCACCTGCAGAACTTCCAAACGCAGGGCCTGTGGTCAGAACAGGAGCTGACATTACACATCAATGTCAGAGAACTCCGAGCGGTACGTCTTGCCTGCCAAGCCTTCGCTCAACACTTACAGGGCCGTTGTGTCTCCATCCTTACAGACAACACGACGGCCATGCATTACATCAACAGACAGGGAGGGGCACACTCCCTCCCCCTCTGCCGAGAGGAAACTCAGCTCTGGGACTTTTGCATAGCCCGCTCCATTCACCTGGTAGCCTCGTTTCTCCCAGGAGTCCAGAACACCTTGGCGGACCGCCTGAGCAGGTCCTTTCAAACTCACGAGTGGTCCATTCGACCGGACGTCATCCACTCTGTCTTCCAGAAGTGGGGGTTTCCCCAGATAGATCTCTTCGCGACTCGCGAGAACAGGAAATGCCACGTGTTCTGCTCATTCCAGGGTCGCTCCCCGGGCTCCCTGACAGACGCTTTTCTCCATCCTTGGACGAACCACCTGGCCTATGCCTTCCCGCCAGTTCCACTGGTCCACAGAGTCCTCCTCAAACTACGCAGGGACAAGGCCCGAGTAATCCTGATTGCTCCAGCGTGGCCCAGGCAACACTGGTATACCACGCTCCTGGAACTATCCGTGGCCGACCCGATTACTCTACCGCTGTGGCCGGACCTGATCACACAGCAGCACGGCAGGATCCAGCATCCCGACCTGCGGTCCCTTCACCTCACGGCGTGGCTGCTGCATGGCTGAACCCGTCGGAGCTACTTTGTTCCAGCCCGGTCCAGCACGTTCTGCTGAGCAGTAGGAAACCCTCCACCAGGTCCACCTACTCAGCTAAGTGGAAACGTTTTTCTCTGTGGTGTGGCACTCGGGGTCTCAACCCCCTGCAGGTGCCAGTTCACACCATCCTGGACTACCTCCTCTCACTAAAGGAGCAGGGTCTGGCTCTCTCGTCGCTAAAAGTCCACCTAGCGGCAATCTCAGCCTTTCACCCCTGGGACGGGGCGGGTTCTGTTTTCTCCAACCCCATGGTTACCAGGTTCCTTAAGGGGTTAGAACGGCTACACCCGCTGGTGCGCCGCCCGGTCCCTACATGGGACCTCAACCTAGTCATTACCAGGCTCATGGGTGCCCCATTCGAGCCCATGGCCACTTGCTCCATGCTGTATCTCTCATGGAAAACGGCCTTTCTAGTAGCCATCACCTCGGCTAGACGCGTCTCTGAGCTGAGAGCGCTTACTTCGGAACCACCGTATACGGTGTTCCATAAGGATAAAGTTCAGCTCAGGCCACACCCGGCCTTCCTGCCCAAGGTAGTGTCGGCTTTCCATATTAACCAAGACATTTTTCTACCTGTCTTTTTTCCTAAGCCCCATGCCTCCAGGAAGGAGCAGCAACTCCATTCCTTGGATGTCCGGAGAGCCCTCGCCTTCTACATCGAGAGGACAAAGCCGTTCCGGAAATCGACCCAGCTGTTCATCGCCGTGGCGGACCGGATGAAAGGCCTTCCCGTCTCTTCCCAGCGCATCTCGTCATGGATCACCTCGTGCATCTGCACATGCTATGACTTGGCAGGTGTCCCCACCATGCACACTACGGCCCACTCTACCCGAGCTCAGGCCTCGTCGTCTGCCTTCCTGGCACACATACCTATCCAAGAGATTTGTAGGGCCGCGACATGGTCGTCAGTACACACTTTTGCCTCGCACTATGCCATAGTGCAACATTCTAGAGACGCCGCCGCTTTTGGTTCGGCGGTCCTAAACTCTGCTGTATCACAATCCGACCCCGCCTCCTAGGAATGGCTTGGGAGTCACCTAACTGGAACACATATGAGCAAGCACTCGAAGAAGAAAACACGGTTACTCACCGTAGTAGATAGTGTTCTTTGAGATGTGTTGCTCATATGTATTCCAAACCCGCCCTCCTTCCCCACTGTCGGAATAGCCGGCAAGAAGGAACTGAGAGGGCGATGGGCCGGCTGGGGTATATATCGGGACACCTAACGGCGCCACTCCAGGGGGCGCCAGCCGGCCCACCGAGTGTTGCTAGGGTAAAAATCTTCCGACGATCGTGCACGCCGCGCGCGCACACCTAACTGGAATACATATGAGCAACACATCTCGAAGAACACCAGTTACTACGGTGAGTAACCGTCTTTTCCTATGTTGGGGGTTGAGCTCCGGAAGATTAGTGGTGGAGGGGGGAGCTATCTAGTACAGCAGATCAAGGGAAGAGGACACTTGGATATGTATGGGGAGACCCTTTTAAAAGGTTCAGCAGGGGTACATGAGGGAGACTTGGTTAGGGAAGGCTTGAAGGATGACTTTTTTTAGGGGGGAGCATGCAGTGATGAGTATAAGATGCTGACAGAGACTTGTAAGGGGGAGAAGTTTGCAAATGTACTCAATAGGGACTTGCTTTTGGGTAAGCAGACAGGGAGAAGTTTAGAGTTTTCAGTAAATCACTGGGACAAGAATAGGTACAGTTGGTGTTAAGGATGCAATCAGAGATGGGGAGAAGGCAAGCATGTAGTTTGAATGCACGTGGGAGACTGGATGTGCAGAGGTAGTTTCAAGGAATATGAGCAAATGGGGTATAGTAAAGGACACACAAAGGGGATGTGTTTATGTTTGGAGGGAGAATTATGTGGAAAGGTGATTGGAGTAACACACCAGGGGCCTGTTTAGGGGAAGGATATGAAGTAATTAGTGGTGCATTCAGGAAACGTTAATAGAGTAGGAAGCTGATTAGGATGTCTGACAGGGATGTGGTTAGAGAGATTGTGCAGTTAGTTTGGTTTTCTGAGGAAGGGAGGGAGACTGGAGAATACCATTCTTAGGCAGGTGAGAGCAGCCAAATTATGTGAAAAATGGTTTTATTGCTACTAAACCAATCCAGATTGAACCCTGTGCTTCAGTTTCACCTGGGCTAAGATCTGAATAGAACACAAACAGGAAACACTTTTTTCAGATTTTGAAAAAAATGTGCTGACATGATTAGAACTGACCTGGAGGATATTTTTTGAAGCCATCATTGCACAATCAAAAGTGTCCCTTTTAAAAATATTTTAAAATTAAAGCTAGCTTAAACTTTCCATGCTCCTTAAAGCGAGAGAAAAGTACAATTTATAAACTGGACTCTAGGACCAAGTTTTGCTAAACTAAGCAGGTGCAGCAGAAACCCACACAAGTGAAAATGACCTATCGGAATGAAAAAATGTAACCAATGACTGTCGGCCTATACCTCCCATCAGCCATGATGGGCCCCAGGGCACCATGGGAAACGTAGTGTCCTCTGACCTCTAGCTCCCATTGGTCATTGCAGAACCCAGCGAGCTGGGACTTCCCCATTCTGGGGCGGTGCCCTTGTGAGGCCGGAAGCGGTCAGACTGTGCTGCCATCGGGCCAAGGTCTGAGAGGAGCGGGCGGCATCGGCCGTGCGTCGGTCCCTGTAGGAAGCAGTCTGGGGAAGGAGCAGTAAGGGTTGGGAGATTAAAGACCCGAGATGCAGTGTGGAGGGTCCCTGATCTGGAGCCCAGTGTAGAAGTTTGGCCCAGGTTCACTTACAAGCCACTGTGAGAGTGTCATACTAGGGGTGGCCTATTTGGGGACTGATAATACCCTGGCTAGGGGGAAACCTGAGTGCTCTATAGAGCAGGGGTGGGCAAACTACGGCCTGTAGGCCGGATGCAGCCCACGGGATTGCCACTCCTGTGGCACTGCGGGCCCTACGCCGCTCCCAGAAGCGGCCAGCACCACGTCTCTGCCCGCTGGGGGAGGAGGGGAACAGAGGTCTCCATGTGCTGCCCTCACCTGCAGGCACCGCCCCTTGCAGCTCCCATTGGCCAGGAACGGGGACCTGCGGCCAATAGGAGCTTCGGGAGAAATGCCTGCAGGCGAGGTCAGCGCATGGACCCCTCTGTCCCCCCAGGGGCCGCAGGGAGGTGGTGCCGGCAGCTTCCGGGAGTGGTGCGGGGCCAGGGCAGGCGAGCAGGAAACCTGCCATGGCCCCGCTGCGTGCCGCTGCTACTGCAGAGCCGCTGCAGGTAATCCGGGCCGGAGCCCGCACCCCAACCCCCCTGCCGCACCCCTGCACCCCTCCTTGCACCTCTGCCCTGAGCCCTTCACACACTCCGCACCCCCTCCTGCACCCCAACCATCTTCCCTGTGCCCCCTTGTGCACCCCTCCTCTGCCCTAATCCCTTGCCCTGCACCACACCCCACGCTCCCTCCTGCACCCCAGTCCCGTGCCCCAGCCCCACATTCATGGCCCTGCAAGCAATTTCCCCACCCAGATGTGGCCCTCGGGCCAAAAAGTTTGACCACCCGTGTTCTGGGGTGTTTTCTGTCATCAGTGAGACTGCGCCGGCGTGGGCGGGTGCTACATTTCTGCTGAAGCATGCTTTATGTGAAATAAAATTACCCTGTGACGTGAAATAGCAACCGGGGTCGCGGGGGGAGGACGCACGCACACAGCACTGTCCCACCTGTGACACCCCAACACCTTGAGTCCCCAAATCCTTGTACCTGCGATCACTCATTAATGGTGCCTCCCTCCACTCCGTGCAACAATCCAAGCTGCCGGAAGCTGACGGGCTGGAGATCACGGTCTGGCACATGGAGAGCCTGCACCAGAGCCACACCCCAGGTCATGACTCCCTGGCACCCTGTAGTTTCCCATGGACTTTTTCCCCCTTCAGTGAGCTGTTGGTTGGATGTGAGCAGGGGTGTCATTGCGCGTGTGTTGCCCGCTGTCGTGAGGGGGCCCTTGGGTAGCTACCCGCGGGGAAGCAGCTGGAGCGCGCGGCGGTGCCTGGCAGCACGAGGCCGGGCGGTTAGCGGCTGCTGGTGAGTGTGGAACGACGGGCCTGGGGCGCTCCAGCGGTGCCGGCCTGCTCGGCGTTTTCTGAAAGCTGATCTCCCATTGGACCTAGCGAGGGAGGTTTTTCTGAAAGCTGATCTCCCATTGGATACTCACTAAGAGACGTTTTCTGACAGCTGGGCTCTCGGGGTCAGGCTCAGCGGGGCAGGGGTCAGAGCGGGGAGCTGGGCTCTCGGGGTCAGGCTCAGCGGGGCTGGGGTCAGAGCGGGGGATGGGGAGCTGGGCTCTCGGGGTCAGGCTCAGGGGGGCTGGGCTCAGAGCGGGGGATGGGGAGCTGGGCTCTCGGGGTCAGGCTCAGCGGGGCTGGGGTCAGAGCGGGGGATGGGGAGCTAGGCTCTCGGGGTCAGGCTTAGCGGGGCTGGGGTCAGAGCGGGGGATGGGGAGCTGGGCTCTCGGGGTCAGGCTCAGCTGGGCTGGGCTCAGAGCTGGGGATGGGGAGCTGGGCTCTCGGGGTCAGGCTTAGCAGGGCTGGGGTCAGAGCGGGGGAGTGGGGAGCTGGGCTCTCGGGGTCAGGCTCAGCGGGGCTGGGGTCAGAGCGGGGAGCTGGCCTCTCGGGGTCAGGCTTAGCGGGGCTGGGGTCAGAGCGGGGGATGGGGAGCTGGGCTCTCGGGGTCAGGCTCAGCGGGGCTAGGCTGAGAGCTGGGGATGGGGAGCTGGGCTCTCGGGGTCAGGCTTAGCAGGGCTGGGGTCAGAGCAGGGGAGTGGGGAGCTGGGCTCTCGGGGTCAGGCTCAGCGGGGCTGGGCTCAGAGCAGGGGAGTGGGGAGCTGGGCTCTCGGGGTCAGGCTCAGCGGGGCAGGGGTCAGAGCGGGGAGCTGGGCTCTCGGGGTCAGGCTTAGCGGGGCTGGGGTCAGAGCAGGGGAGTGGGGAGCTGGGCTCTCGGGGTCAGGCTTAGCGGGGCTGGGGTCAGAGCGGGGGATGGGGAGCTGGGCTCTCGGGGTCAGGCTCAGCGGGGCAGGGGTCAGAGCGGGGGATGGGGAGCTGGGCTCTCGGGGTCAGGCTCAGCGGGGCTGGGCTCAGAGCGGGGGATGGGGAGCTGGGCTCTCGGGGTCAGGCTCAGCGGGGCAGGGGTCAGAGCAGGGAGCTGGCCTCTCGGGGTCAGGCTTAGCAGGGCTGGGGTCAGACCGGGGGATGGGGAGCTGGGCTCTCGGGGTCAGGCTCAGCGGGGCTGGGGTCAGAGCGGGGGATGGGGAGCTGGGCTCTCGGGGTCAGGCTCAGCGGGGCTGGGCTCAGAGCTGGGGATGGGGAGCTGGGCTCTCGGGGTCAGGCTTAGCAGGGCTGGGCTCAGAGCGGGGGATGGGGAACTGGGCTCTCGGGGTCAGGCTCAGCAGGGCAGGGGTCAGAGCGGGGAGCTGGGCTCTCGGGGTCAGGCTCAGCGGGGCTGGGCTCAGAGCGGGGGATGGGGAGCTGGGCTCTCGGGGTCAGGCTCAGCGGGGCTGGGCTCAGAGTGGGGAGCTGGGCTCTCGGGGTCAGGCTTAGCGGAGCTGGGGTCAGAGCGGGGGAGTGGGGAGCTGGGCTCTCGGGGTCAGGCTCAGCGGGGCTGGGCTCAGAGTGGGGGATGGGGAGCTGGGCTCTCGGGGTCAGGCTCAGCGGGGCAGGGGTCAGAGCGGGGGATGGGGAGCTGGGCTCTCGGGGTCAGGCTCAGCGGGGCTGGGGTCAGAGCGGGGGATGGGGAGCTGGGCTCTCGGGGTCAGGCTCAGCGGGGCTGGGGTCAGAGCGGGGGATGGGGAGCTGGGCTCTCGGGGTCAGGCTCAGCGGGGCAGGGGTCAGAGCGGGGAGCTGGGCTCTCGGGGTCAGGCTCAGCGGGGCTGGGGTCAGAGCAGGGGAGTGGGGAGCTGGGCTCTCGGGGTCAGGCTTAGCGGGGCTGGGGTCAGAGCAGGGGAGTGGGGAGCTGGGCTCTCGGGGTCAGGCTTAGCGGGGCTGGGGTCAGAGCGGGGGATGGGGAGCTGGGCTCTCGGGGTCAGGCTCAGCGGGGCTGGGGTCAGAGCAGGGGATGGGGAGCTGGGCTCTCGGGGTCAGGCTTAGCAGGGCTGGGGTCAGAGCGGGGGATGGGGAACTGGGCTCTCGGGGTCAGGCTCAGCGGGGCAGGGGTCAGAGCGGGGAGCTGGGCTCTCGGGGTCAGGCTCAGCGGGGCTGGGCTCAGAGCGGGAGATGGGGAGCTGGGCTCTCGGGGTCAGGCTCAGCGGGGCTGGGCTCAGAGCGGGGGATGGGGAGCTGGGCTCTCGGGGTAAGGCTCAGCGGGGCTGGGCTCAGAGCGGAGGATGGGGAGCTGGGCTCTCGGGGTCAGGCTCAGCGGGGCTGGGCTCAGAGCGGAGGATGGGGAGCTGGGCTCTCGGGGTCAGGCTCAGCGGGGCAGGGGTCAGAGCGGGGAGCTGGGCTCTCGGGGTCAGGCTTAACAGGGCTGGGCTCAGAGCAGGGGATGGGGAGCTGGGCTCTCGGGGTCAGGCTCAGCGGGGCTGGGCTCAGAGCTGGGGATGGGGAGCTGGGCTCTCGGGGTCAGGCTTAGCAGGGCTGGGCTCAGAGCGGAGGAGTGGGGAGCTGGGCTCTCGGGGTCAGGCTCAGCGGGGCTGGGTTCAGAGCGGAGGATGGGGAGCTGGGCTCTCGGGGTCAGGCTCAGCGGGGCAGGGGTCAGAGCGGGGAGCTGGGCTCTCGGGGTCAGGCTCAGCGGGGCTGGGCTCAGAGCGGGGGATGGGGAGCTGGGCTCTCGGGGTCAGGCTCAGCGGGGCTGGGCTCAGAGCGGGGGGAGTGGGGAGCTGGGCTCTCGGGGTCAGGCTTAGCGTGGCTGGGCTCAGAGCGGGGGAGTGGGAGCTGGGCTCTCGGGGTCAGGCTTAGCGGGGCTAGGCTCAGAGCAGCGGATGGGGAGCTGGGCTCTCGGGGTCAGGCTTAGCAGGGCTGCGGTCAGAGCGGGGGATGGGGAGCTGGGCTCTCGGGGTCAGGCTTAGCAGGGCTGGGGTCAGAGCGGGGGATGGGGAGCTGGGCTCTCTGGGTCAGGCTCAGCGGGGCTGGGCTCAGAGCTGGGGATGGGGAGCTGGGCTCTCGGGGTCAGGCTTAGCAGGGCTTGGGTCAGAGCGGGGGATGGGGAGCTGGGCTCTCGGGGTCAGGCTCAGCGGGGCAGGGGTCAGAGCGGGGAGCTGGGCTCTCGGGGTCAGGCTCAGCGGGGCTGGGGTCAGAGCAGAGGATGGGGAGCTGGGCTCTCGGGGTCAGGCTCAGCGGGGCAGGGGTCAGAGCGGGGAGCTGTCCTCTCGGGGTCAGGCTTAGCAGGGCTGGGGTCAGAGCGGGGGATGGGGAGCTGGGCTCTCGGGGTCAGGCTTAGCAGGGCTGGGGTCAGAGCGGGGGATGGGGAACTGGGCTCTCGGGGTCAGGCTCAGCAGGGCAGGGGTCAGAGAGGGGAGCTGGGCTCTCGGGGTCAGGCTTAGCAGGGCTGGGGTCAGAGCGGGGGATGGGGAGCTGGGCTTTCGGGATCAGGCTCAGCGGGGCTGGGCTCAGAGCTGGGGATGGGGAGCTGGGCTCTCGGGGTCAGGCTTAGCAGGGCTGGGGTCAGAGCAGGGGAGTGGGGAGCTGGGCTCTCGGGGTCAGGCTCAGCGGGGCTGGGCTCAGAGCAAGGGAGTGGGGAGCTGGGCTCTCGGGGTCAGGCTCAGCGGGGCTGGGGTCAGAGCGGGGAGCTTGGCTCTCGGGGTCAGGCTTAGCGGGGCTGGGGTCAGAGCAGGGGAGTGGGGAGCTGGGCTCTCGGGGTCAGGCTTAGCGGGGCTGGGGTCAGAGCGGGGGATGGGGAGCTGGGCTCTCGGGGTCAGGCTCAGCGGGGCTGGGCTCAGAGCTGGGGATGGGGAGCTGGGCTCTCGGGGTCAGGCTTAGCAGGCCTGGGGTCAGAGCGGGGGAGTGGGGAGCTGGGCTCTCGGGGTCAGGCTCAGCGGGGCAGGGGTCAGAGCGGGGAGCTGGGCTCTCGGGGTCAGGCTCAGCAGGGCTGGGGTCAGAGCGGGGGATGGGGAGCTGGGCTCTCGGGGTCAGGCTCAGCCGGGCAGGGGTCAGAGCGGGGAGCTGGCCTCTCGGGGTCGGGCTTAGCAGGGCTGGGGTCAGAGCGGGGGATGGGAAGCTGGGCTCTCGGGGTCAGGCTCAGCGGGGCTGGGCTCAGAGCTGGGGATGGGGAGCTGGGCTCTCGGGGGTCAGGCTTAGCAGGGCTGGGGTCAGAGCAGGGGAGTGGGGAGCTGGGCTCTCGGGGTCAGGCTCAGCGGGGCTGGGCTCAGAGCAGGGGAGTGGGGAGCTGGGCTCTCGGGGTCAGGCTCAGCGGGGCAGGGGTCAGAGCGGGGAGCTTGGCTCTCGGGGTCAGGCTTAGCGGGGCTGGGCTCAGAGCAGGGGAGTGGGGAGCTGGGCTCTCGGGGTCAGGCTTAGCGGGGCTGGGGTCAGAGCGGGGGATGGGGAGCTGGGCTCTCGGGGTCAGGCTTAGCGGGGCTGGGGTCAGAGCGGGGGATGGGGAGCTGGGCTCTCTGGGTCAGGCTCAGCGGGGCTGGGCTCAGAGCTGGGGATGGGGAGCTGGGCTCTCGGGGTCAGGCTTAGCAGGCCTGGGGTCAGAGCGGGGGAGTGGGGAGCTGGGCTCTCGGGGTCGGGCTCAGCGGGGCAGGGGTCAGAGCGGGGAGCTGGGCTCTCGGGGTCAGGCTCAGCGGGGCTGGGGTCAGAGCGGAGGATGGGGCGCTGGGCTCTCGGGGTCAGGCTCAGCGGGGCAGGGGTCAGAGCGGGGAGCTGGCCTCTCGGGGTCAGGCTTAGCAGGGCTGGGGTCAGAGCGGGGGATGGGAAGCTGGGCTCTCGGGGTCAGGCTCAGCGGGGCTGGGCTCAGAGCTGGGGATGGGGAGCTGGGCTCTCGGGGTCAGGCTCTGCGGGGCAGGGGTCAGCGGGGAGCTGGGCTCTCGGGGTCAGGCTTAGCGGGGCTGGGGTCAGAGCAGGGGAGTGGGGAGCTGGGCTCTCGGGGTCAGGCTTAGCGGGGCTGGGGTCAGAGCGGGGGATGGGGAGCTGGGCTCTCGGGGTCAGGCTCAGCGGGGCAGGGGTCAGAGCGGGGGATGGGGAGCTGGGCTCTCGGGGTCAGGCTCAGCGGGGCTGGGGTCAGAGCGGGGGATGGGGAGCTGGGCTCTCGGGGTCAGGCTCAGCGGGGCTGGGGTCAGAGCGGGTGATGGGGAGCTGGGCTCTCGGGGTCAGGCTCAGCGGGGCTGGGCTCAGAGCGGGGGATGGGGAGCTAGGCTCTCGGGGTCAGGCTCAGCGGGGCAGGGGTCAGAGCTGGGAGCTGGCCTCTCGGGGTCAGGCTTAGCAGGGATGGGGTCAGAGCGGGGGATGGGGAGCTGGGCTCTCGGGGTCAGGCTCAGGGGGGCTGGGCTCAGAGCGGGGGATGGGGAGCTGGGCTCTCGGGGTCAGGCTCAGCGGGGCAGGGGTCAGAGCGGGGAGCTGGGCTCTCGGGGTCAGGCTTAGCAGGGCTGGGGTCAGAGCGGGGGATGGGGAGCTGGGCTCTCGGGGTCAGGGTCAGCGGGGCTGGGCTCAGAGCGGGGGATGGGGAGCTGGGCTCTCGGGGTCAGGCTCAGTGGGGCAGGAGTCAGAGCGGGGAGCTGGGCTCTCGGGGTCAGGCTTAGCGGGGCTGGGGTCAGAGCAGGGGAGTGGGGAGCTGCGCTCTCGGGGTCAGGCTTAGCGGGGCTGGGGTCAGAGCGGGGGATGGGGAGCTGGGCTCTCGGGGTCAGGCTCAGCGGGGCTGGGCTCAGAGCGGGGGATGGGGAACTGGGCTCTCGGGGTCAGGCTCAGCGGGGCAGGGGTCAGAGCGGGGAGCTGGGCTCTCGGGGTCAGGCTTAGCAGGGCTGGGGTCAGAGCGGGGGATGGGGAGCTGGGCTTTCGGGATCAGGCTCAGCGGGGCTGGGCTCAGAGCTGGGGATGGGGAGCTGGGCTCTCGGGGTCAGGATTAGCAGGGCTGGGGTCAGAGCAGGGGAGTGGGGAGCTGGGCTCTCGGGGTCAGGCTCAGCGGGGCTGGGCTCAGAGCAAGGGAGTGGGGAGCTGGGCTCTCGGGGTCAGGCTCAGCGGGGCAGGGGTCAGAGCGGGGAGCTTGGCTCTCGGGGTCAGGCTTAGCGGGGCTGGGGTCAGAGCAGGGGAGTGGGGAGCTGGGCTCTCGGGGTCAGGCTTAGCGGGGCTGGGGTCAGAGCGGGGGATGGGGAGCTGGGCACTCGGGGTCAGGCTCAGCGGGGCTGGGCTCAGAGCTGGGGATGGGGAGCTGGGCTCTCGGGGTCAGGCTTAGCAGGCCTGGGGTCAGAGCGGGGGAGTGGGGAGCTGGGCTCTCGGGGTCAGGCTCAGCGGGGCAGGGGTCAGAGCGGGGAGCTGGGCTCTCGGGGTCAGGCTCAGCGGGGCTGGGGTCAGAGCGGAGGATGGGGAGCTGGGCTCTCGGGGTCAGGCTCAGCCGGGCAGGGGTCAGAGCGGGGAGCTGGCCTCTCGGGGTCAGGCTTAGCAGGGCTGGGGTCAGAGTGGGGGATGGGAAGCTGGGCTCTCGGGGTCAGGCTCAGCGGGGCTGGGCTCAGAGCTGGGGATGGGGAGCTGGGCTCTCGGGGTCAGGCTCAGCGGGGCTCGGCTCAGAGCAGGGGAGTGGGGAGCTGGGCTCTCGGGGTCAGGCTCAGCGGGGCTCGGCTCAGAGCAGGGGAGTGGGGAGCTGGGCTCTCGGGGCCCGGCTCAGCGGGGCAGGGGTCAGCGGGGAGCTGGGCTCTCGGGGTCAGGCTTAGCGGGGCTGGGGTCAGAGCAGGGGAGTGGGGAGCTGGGCTCTCGGGGTCAGGCTCAGCGGGGCAGGGGTCAGAGCGGGGGATGGGGAGCTGGGCTCTCGGGGTCAGGCTCAGCGGGGCTGGGGTCAGAGCGGGGGATGGGGAGCTGGGCTCTCGGGGTCAGGCTCAGCGGGGCTGGGGTCAGAGCGGGGGATGGGGAGCTGGGCTCTCGGGGTCAGGCTCAGCGGGGCTGGGCTCAGAGCGGGGGATGGGGAGCTAGGCTCTCGGGGTCAGGCTCAGCGGGGCAGGGGTCAGAGCTGGGAGCTGGCCTCTCGGGGTCAGGCTTAGCAGGGATGGGGTCAGAGCGGGGAATGGGGAGCTGGGCTCTCGGGGTCAGGCTCAGGGGGGCTGGGCTCAGAGCGGGGGATGGGGAGCTGGGCTCTCGGGGTCAGGCTCAGCGGGGCAGGGGTCAGAGCGGGGAGCTGGGCTCTCGGGGTCAGGCTTAGCAGGGCTGGGGTCAGAGCGGGGGATGGGGAGCTGGGCTCTCGGGGTCAGGGTCAGCGGGGCTGGGCTCAGAGCGGGGGATGGGGAGCTGGGCTCTCGGGGTCAGGCTCAGTGGGGCAGGGGTCAGAGCGGGGAGCTGGGCTCTCGGGGTCAGGCTTAGCGGGGCTGGGGTCAGAGCAGGGGAGTGGGGAGCTGCGCTCTCGGGGTCAGGCTCAGCGGGGCTGGGGTCAGAGCGGGGGAGTGGGAGCTGGGCTCTCGGGGTCAGGCTCAGCGGGGCTGGGCTCAGAGCGGAGGATGGGGAGCTGGGCTCTCGGGGTCAGGCTCAGGGGGGCTGGGCTCAGAGCGGGGGATGGGGAGATGGGCTCTCGGGGTCAGGCTCAGCGGGGCAGGGGTCAGAGCGGGGGAGTGGGGAGCTGGGCTCTCGGGGTCAGGCTTAGCGGGGCTAGGCTCAGAGCAGGGGATGGGGAGCTGGGCTCTCGGGGTCAGGCTTAGCAGGGCTGGGGTCAGAGCGGGGGATGGGGAGCTGGGCTCTCGGGGTCAGGCTTAGCGGGGCTGGGGTCAGAGCAGGGGAGTGGGGAGCTGGGCTCTCGGGGTCAGGCTTAGCGGGGCAGGGTCAGAGCGGGGGATGGGGAGCTGGGCTCTCGGGGTCAGGCTCAGCGGGGCTGGGCTCAGAGCTGGGGATGGGGAGCTGGGCTCTCGGGGTGAGGCTTAGCAGGCCTGGGGTCAGAGCGGGGGAGTGGGGAGCTGGGCTCTCGGGGTCAGGCTCAGCGGGGCAGGGGTCAGAGCGGGGAGCTGGGCTCTCGGGGTCAGGCTCAGCGGGGCTGGGGTCAGAGCGGAGGATGGGGAGCTGGGCTCTCGGGGTCAGGCTCAGCCGGGCAGGGGTCAGAGCGGGGAGCTGGCCTCTCGGGGTCAGGCTTAGCAGGGCTGGGGTCAGAGCGGGGGATGGGAAGCTGGGCTCTCGGGGTCAGGCTCAGCGGGGCTGGGCTCAGAGCTGGGGATGGGGAGCTGGGCTCTCGGGGTCAGGCTTAGCAGGGCTGGGGTCAGAGCAGGGGAGTGGGGAGCTGGGCTCTCGGGGTCAGGCTCAGCGGGGCTGGGCTCAGAGCAGGGGAGTGGGGAGCTGGGCTCTCGGGGTCAGGCTCCGCGGGGCAGGGGTCAGAGCGGGGAGCTTGGCTCTCGGGGTCAGGCTTAGCGGGGCTGGGGTCAGAGCAGGGGAGTGGGGAGCTGGGCTCTCGGGGTCAGGCTTAGCAGGGCTGGGGTCAGAGCGGGGGATGGGGAGCTGGGCTCTCGGGGTCAGGCTTAGCGGGGCTGGGGTCAGAGCGGGGGATGGGGAGCTGGGCTCTCTGGGTCAGGCTCAGCGGGGCTGGGCTCAGAGCTGGGGATGGGGAGCTGGGCTCTCGGGGTAAGGCTTAGCAGGCCTGGGGTCAGAGCGGGGGAGTGGGGAGCTGGGCTCTCGGGGTCGGGCTCAGCGGGGCAGGGGTCAGAGCGGGGAGCTGGGCTCTCGGGGTCAGGCTCAGCGGGGCTGGGGTCAGAGCGGAGGATGGGGAGCTGGGCTCTCGGGGTCAGGCTTAGCAGGGCTGGGGTCAGAGCGGGGGATGGGAAGCTGGGCTCTCGGGGTCAGGCTCAGCGGGGCTGGGCTCAGAGCTGGGGATGGGGAGCTGGGCTCTCGGGGTCAGGCTTAGCAGGGCTGGGGTCAGAGCAGGGGAGTGGGGAGCTGGGCTCTCGGGGTCAGGCTCAGCGGGGCTGGGCTCAGAGCAGGGGAGTGGGGAGCTGGGCTCTCGGGGTCAGGCTCAGCGGGGCAGGGGTCAGAGCGGGGAGCTTGGCTCTCGGGGTCAGGCTTAGCGGGGCTGGGGTCAGAGCAGGGGAGTGGGGAGCTGGGCTCTCGGGGTCAGGCTTAGCGGGGCTGGGGTCAGAGCGGGGGATGGGGAGCTGGGCTCTCGGGGTCAGGCTCCGCGGGGCAGGGGTCAGAGCGGGGAGCTTGGCTCTCGGGGTCAGGCTTAGCGGGGCTGGGGTCAGAGCAGGGGAGTGGGGAGCTGGGCTCTCGGGGTCAGGCTTAGCAGGGCTGGGGTCAGAGCGGGGGATGGGGAACTGGGCTCTCGGGGTCAGGCTTAGCGGGGCTGGGGTCAGAGCGGGGGATGGGGAGCTGGGCTCTCTGGGTCAGGCTCAGCGGGGCTGGGCTCAGAGCTGGGGATGGGGAGCTGGGCTCTCGGGGTAAGGCTTAGCAGGCCTGGGGTCAGAGCGGGGGAGTGGGGAGCTGGGCTCTCGGGGTCGGGCTCAGCGGGGCAGGGGTCAGAGCGGGGAGCTGGGCTCTCGGGGTCAGGCTCAGCGGGGCTGGGGTCAGAGCGGAGGATGGGGAGCTGGGCTCTCGGGGTCAGGCTTAGCAGGGCTGGGGTCAGAGCAGGGGAGTGGGGAGCTGGGCTCTCGGGGTCAGGCTCAGCGGGGCTGGGCTCAGAGCAGGGGAGTGGGGAGCTGGGCTCTCGGGGTCAGGCTCAGCGGGGCAGGGGTCAGAGCGGGGAGCTTGGCTCTCGGGGTCAGGCTTAGCGGGGCTGGGGTCAGAGCAGGGGAGTGGGGAGCTGGGCTCTCGGGGTCAGGCTGAGCGGGGCTGGGGTCAGAGCGGGGGATGGGGAGCTGGGCTCTCGGGGTCAGGCTTAGCGGGGCTGGGGTCAGAGCGGGGGATGGGGAGCTGGGCTCTCTGGGTCAGGCTCAGCGGGGCTGGGCTCAGAGCTGGGGATGGGGAGCTGGGCTCTCGGGGTCAGGCTTAGCAGGCCTGGGGTCAGAGCGGGGGAGTGGGGAGCTGGGCTCTCGGGGTCGGGCTCAGCGGTCAGGGGTCAGAGCGGGGAGCTGGGCTCTCGGGGTCAGGCTCAGCGGGGCTGGGGTCAGAGCGGAGGATGGGGAGCTGGGCTCTCGGGGTCAGGCTCAGCGGGGCAGGGGTCAGAGCGGGGAGCTGGCCTCTCGGGGTCAGGCTTAGCAGGGCTGCGGTCAGAGCGGGGGATGGGAAGCTGGGCTCTCGGGGTCATTCTCAGCGGGGCTGGGCTCAGAGCGGGGGATGGGGAGCTGGGCTCTCGGGGTCAGGCTTAGCAGGGCTGGGGTCAGAGCAGGGGAGTGGGGAGCTGGGCTCTCGGGGTCAGGCTCAGCGGGGCTGGGCTCAGAGCAGGGGAGTGGGGAGCTGGGCTCTCGGGGTCAGGCTCCGCGGGGCAGGGGTCAGCGGGGAGCTGGGCTCTCGGGGTCAGGCTTAGCGGGGCTGGGGTCAGAGCAGGGGAGTGGGGAGCTGGGCTCTCGGGGTCAGGCTTAGCGGGGCTGGGGTCAGAGCGGGGGATGGGGAGCTGGGCTCTCGGGGTCAGGCTCAGCGGGGCAGGGGTCAGAGCGGGGGATGGGGAGCTGGGCTCTCGGGGTCAGGCTCAGCGGGGCTGGGGTCAGAGCGGGGGATGGGGAGCTGGGCTCTCGGGGTCAGGCTCAGCGGGGCTGGGGTCAGAGCGGGTGATGGGGAGCTGGGCTCTCGGGGTCAGGCTCAGCGGGGCTGGGCTCAGAGCGGGGGATGGGGAGCTAGGCTCTCGGGGTCAGGCGCAGCGGGGCAGGGGTCAGAGCTGGGAGCTGGCCTCTCGGGGTCAGGCTTAGCAGGGATGGGGTCAGAGCGGGGGATGGGGAGCTGGGCTCTCGGGGTCAGGCTCAGGGGGGCTGGGCTCAATGCGGGGGATGGGGAGCTGGGCTCTCGGGGTCAGGCTCAGCGGGGCAGGGGTCAGAGCGGGGAGCTGGGCTCTCGGGGTCAGGCTCAGCGGGGCTGGGCTCAGAGCGGGGGATGGGGAGCTAGGCTCTCGGGGTCAGGCGCAGCGGGGCAGGGGTCAGAGCTGGGAGCTGGCCTCTCGGGGTCAGGCTTAGCAGGGCTGGGGTCAGAGCGGGGGATGGGGAGCTGGGCTCTCGGGGTCAGGGTCAGCGGGGCTGGGCTAAGAGCGGGGGATGGGGAGCTGGGCTCTCGGGTTCAGGCTCAGTGGGGCAGGAGTCAGAGCGGGGAGATGGGCTCTCGGGGTCAGGCTTAGCGGGGCTGGGGTCAGAGCAGGGGAGTGGGGAGCTGCGCTCTCGGGGTCAGGCTTCGCGGGGCTGGGGTCAGAGCGGGGGATGGGGAGCTGGGCTCTCGGGGTCAGGCTCAGCGGGGCTGGGCTCAGAGCGGGGGATGGGGAACTGGGCTCTCGGGGTCAGGCTCAGCGGGGCAGGGGTCAGAGCGGGGAGCTGGGCTCTCGGGGTCAGGCTTAGCAGGGCTGGGGTCAGAGCGGGGGATGGGGAGCTGGGCTTTCGGGATCAGGCTCAGCGGGGCTGGGCTCAGAGCTGGGGATGGGGAGCTGGGCTCTCGGGGTCAGGCTTAGCAGGCCTGGGGTCAGAGCGGGGGAGTGGGGAGCTGGGCTCTCGGGGTCAGGCTCAGCGGGGCAGGGGTCAGAGCGGGGAGCTGGGCTCTCGGGGTCAGGCTCAGCGGGGCTGGGGTCAGAGCGGAGGATGGGGAGCTGGGCTCTCGGGGTCAGGCTCAGCCGGGCAGGGGTCAGAGCGGGGAGCTGGCCTCTCGGGGTCAGGCTTAGCAGGGCTGGGGTCAGAGTGGGGGATGGGAAGCTGGGCTCTCGGGGTCAGGCTCAGCGGGGCTGGGCTCAGAGCTGGGGATGGGTAGCTGGGCTCTCGGGGTCAGGCTTAGCAGGGCTGGGGTCAGAGCAGGGGAGTGGGGAGCTGGGCTTTCGGGGTCAGGCTCAGCGGGGCTCGGCTCAGAGCAGGGGAGTGGGGAGCTGGGCTCTCGGGGTCAGGCTCAGCGGGGCAGGGGTCAGCGGGGAGCTGGGCTCTCGGGGTCAGGCTTAGCGGGGCTGGGGTCAGAGCAGGGGAGTGGGGAGCTCGACTCTCGGGGTCAGGCTCAGCGGGGCAGGGGTCAGAGCGGGGGATGGGGAGCTGGGCTCTCGGGGTCAGGCTCAGCGGGGCTGGGGTCAGAGCGGGGGATGGGGAGCTGGGCTCTCGGGGTCAGGCTCAGCGGGGCTGGGGTCAGAGTGGGGGATGGGGAGCTGGGCTCTCGGGGTCAGGCTCAGCGGGGCTGGGCTCAGAGCGGGGGATGGGGAGCTAGGCTCTCGGGGTCAGGCTCAGCGGGGCAGGGGTCAGAGCTGGGAGCTGGCCTCTCGGGGTCAGGCTTAGCAGGGATGGGGTCAGAGCGGGGGATGGGGAGCTGGGCTCTCGGGGTCAGGCTCAGGGGGGCTCGGCTCAGAGCCGGGGATAGGGAGCTGGGCTCTCGGGGTCAGGCTCAGCGGGGCAGGGGTCAGAGCGGGGAGCTGGGCTCTCGGGGTCAGGCTTAGCAGGGCTGGGGTCAGAGCGGGGGATGGGGAGCTGGGCTCTCAGGGTCAGGGTCAGCGGGGCTGGGGTCAGAGCGGGGGATGGGGAGCTGGGCTCTCGGGGTCAGGCTCAGCGGGGCTGCGCTCAGAGCGGGGGATGGGGAACTGGGCTCTCGGGGTCAGGCTCAGCGGGGCTGGGGTCAGAGCGGGGGAGTGGGGAGCTGGGCTCTCGGGGTCAGGCTCAGCGGGGCTGGGCTCAGAGCTGGGGATGGGGAGCTGGGCTCTCGGGGTCAGGCTTAGCAGGGCTGGGCTCAGAGCGGAGGAGTGGGGAGCTGGGCTCTCGGGGTCAGGCTCAGCGGGGCTGCGCTCAGAGCGGGGGATGGGGAGCTGGGCTCTCGGGGTCAGGCTCAGCGGGGCTGGGCTCAGAGCGGGGGATGGGGAGCTGGGCTCTCGGGGTCAGGCTCAGCGGGGCTGGGCTCAGAGCGGGGGATGGGGAGCTGGGCTCTCGGGGTCAGGCTCAGCGGGGCAGGGGTCAGAGCGGGGAGCTGGACTCTCGGGGTCAGGATTAGCGGGGCTGGGGTTAGAGCAGGGGAGTGGGGAGCTGGGCTCTCGGGGTCAGGCTTAGCGGGGCTGGGGTCAGAGCGGAGGATGGGGAACTGGGCTCTCGGGGTCACGCTCAGCGGGGCTGGGCTCAGAGCCTGGGATGGGGAGCTGGGCTCTCGGGGTCAGGCTCAGCGGGGCTGGGCTCAGAGCGGGGGATGGGGCGCTGGGCTCTCGGGGTCAGGCTCAGCGGGGCTGGGCTCAGAGCGGGGGAGTGCGGAGCTGGGCTCTCGGGGTCAGGCTTAGCGTGGCTGGGCTCAGAGCGGGGGATGGGGAGCTGGGCTCTCGGGGTCAGGCTCAGCGGGGCTGGGCTCAGAGCGGGGGAGTGGGGAGCTGGGCTCTCGGGGTCAGGCTTAGCAGGGCTGGGCTCTGAGCGGAGGATGGGGAGCTGGGCTCTCGGGGTCAGGCTCAGCGGGGCAGGGGTCAGAGCGGGGAGCTGGGCTCTCGGGGTCAGGCTTAGCGGGGCTGGGGTCAGAGCAGGGGAGTGGGGAGCTGGGCTCTCGGGGTCAGGCTTAGCGGGGCTGGGGTCAGAGCGGGGGATGGGGAGCTGGGCTCTCGGGGTCAGGCTCAGCGGGGCAGGGGTCAGAGCGGGGGATGGGGAGCTGGGCTCTCGGGGTCAGGCTCAGCGGGGCTGGGCTCAGAGCTGGGGATGGGGAGCTGGGCTCTCGGGGTCAGGCTTAGCAGGCCTGGGGTCAGAGCGGGGGAGTGGGGAGCTGGGCTCTCGGGGTCAGGCTCAGCGGGGCAGGAGTCAGAGCGGGGAGCTGGGCTCTCGGGATCAGGCTCAGCGGGGCTGGGGTCAGAGCGGAGGATGGGGAGCTGGGCTCTCGGGGTCAGGCTTAGCAGGGCTGGGGTCAGAGCGGGGGATGGGGAGCTGGGCTCTCGGGGTCAGGCTCAGCGGGGCTGGGCTCAGAGCTGGGGATGGGGAGCTGGGCTCTCGGGGTCAGGCTTAGCAGGGCTGGGGTCAGAGCAGGGGAGTGGGGAGCTGGGCTCTCGGGGTCAGGCTCAGCGGGGCAGGGGTCAGAGCGGGGAGCTGGGCTCTCGGGGTCAGGCTTAGCGGGGCTGGGGTCAGAGCAGGGGAGTGGGGAGCTGGGCTCTCGGGGTCAGGCTTAGCGGGGCTGGGGTCTGAGCGGGGGATGGGGAGCTGGGCTCTCGTGGTCAGGCTCATCGGGGCAGGGGTCAGAGCGGGGGATGGGGAGCTGGGCTCTCGGGGTCAGGCTCAGCGGGGCTGGGGTCAGAGCGGGGGATGGGGAGCTGGGCTCTCGGGGTCAGGCTCAGCGGGGCTGGGGTCAGAGCGGGGGCTGGGGAGCTGGGCTCTCGGGGTCAGGCTCAGCGGGGCTGTTGTCAGAGCGGGGGATGGGGAGCTGGGCTCTCGGGGTCAGGCTCAGCGGGGCTGGGTTCAGAGCAGGGAGCTGGCCTCTCGGGGTCAGGCTTAGCAGGGCTGGGGTCAGAGCGGGGGATGGGGAGCTGGGCTCTCGGGGTCAGGCTCAGGGGGGCTGGGCTCAGAGCGGGGGATGGGGAGATGGGCTCTCGGGGTCAGGCTCAGCGGGGCAGGGGTCAGAGCGGGGAGCTGGCCTCTCGGGGTCAGGCTTAGCAGGGCTGGGGTCAGAGCGGGGGATGGGGAGCTGGGCTCTCGGGGTCAGGCTCAGCGGGGCTGGGCTCAGAGCTGGGGATGGGGAGCTGGGCTCTCGGGGTCAGGCTCAGCGGCGCAGGGGTCAGAGCGGGGAGCTGGGCTCTCGGGGTCAGGCTTAGCGGGGCTGTGGTCAGCAGGGGAGTGGGGAGCTGGGCTCTCGGGGTCAGGCTTAGCGGGGCTGGGGTCAGAGCGGGGGATGGGGAGCTGGGCTCTCGGGGTCAGGCTCAGCGGGGCTGGGGTCAGAGCGGGGGATGGGGAGCTGGGCTCTCGGGGTCAGGCTCAGCGGGGCTGGGGTCAGAGCGGGGGATGGGGAGCTGGGCTCTCGGGGTCAGGCTCAGCGGGGCTGGGGTCAGAGCGGGGGATGGGGAGCTGGGCTCTCGGGGTCAGGCTCAGCGGGGCTGGGGTCAGAGCGGGGGATGGGGAGCTGGGCTCTCGGGGTCAGGCTCAGCGGGGCAGGGCTCAGAGCGGGGGATGGGGAGCTGGGCTCTCGGGGTCAGGCTCAGCGGGGCAGGGGTCAGAGCGGGGAGCTGGCCTCTCGGGGTCAGGCTCAGCAGGGCTGGGGTCAGAGCGGGGGATGGGGAGCTGGGCTCTCGGGGTCAGGCTCAGCGGGGCTGGGCTCAGAGAGGGGGATGGGGAGCTGGGCTCTCGGGGTCAGGCTTAGCAGGGCTGGGGTCAGAGCGGGGGATGGGGAACTGGGCTCTCGGGGTCAGGCTCAGCGGGGCAGGGGTCAGAGCGGGGACCTGGGCTCTCGGGGTCAGGCTCAGCGGGGCTGGGCTCAGAGCGGGGGATGGGGAGCTGGGCTCTCGGGGTCAGGCTCAGCGGGGCTGGGCTCAGAGTGGGGAGCTGGGCTCTCGGGGTCAGGCTCAGCGGGGCTGGGGTCAGAGCGGGGGATGGGGAGCTGGGCTCTCGGGGTCAGGCTCAGCGGGGCAGGGGTCAGAGCGGGGAGCTGGGCTCTCGGGGTCAGGCTTAGCGGGGCTGGGGTCAGAGCAGGGGAGTGGGGAGCTGGGCTCTCGGGGTCAGGCTTAGCGGGGCTGGGGTCAGAGCGGGGGATGGGGAGCTGGGCTCTCGGGGTCAGGCTCAGCGGGGCTGGGCTCAGAGCGGGGGATGGGGAGCTGGGTTCTCGGGGTCAGGCTCGGCTCGAGCAGGGGATGGGGAGCTGCGTTCTCGGGGTCATGCTCAGCGGGGCTGGGGTCAGAGCGGGGGATGGGGAGCTGGGCTCTCGGGGTCAGGCTCAGCAGGGCTGGGGTCAGAGCGGGGGATGGGGAGCTGGGCTCTCGGGGTCAGGCTCAGCGGGGCTGGGCTCAGAGCAGGGGATGGGGAGCTGGGCTCTCGGGGTCAGGCTCAGCGGGGCAGGGGTCAGAGCGGGGAGCTGGACTCTCGGGGTCAGCATTAGCGGGGCTGGGGTTAGAGCAGGGGAGTGGGGAGCTGGGCTCTCGGGGTCAGGCTTAGCGGGGCTGGGGTCAGAGCGGAGGATGGGGAACTGGGCTCTCGGGGTCAGGCTCAGCGGGGCTGGGCTCAGAGCCTGGGATGGGGAGCTGGGCTCTCGGGGTCAGGCTCAGCGGGGCTGGGGTCAGAGCAGGGGATGGGGAGCTGGGCTCTCGGGGTCAGGCTTAGCAGGGCTGGGGTCAGAGCGGGGGATGGGGAACTGGGCTCTCGGGGTCAGGCTCAGCGGGGCAGGGGTCAGAGCGGGGAGCTGGGCTCTCGGGGTCAGGCTCAGCGGGGCTGGGCTCAGAGCGGGGGATGGGGAGCTGGGCTCTCGGGGTCAGGCTCAGCGGGGCTGGGGTCAGAGCAGGGGATGGGGACCTGGGCTCTCGGGGTCAGGCTCAGCGGGGCTGGGCTCAGAGCGGAGGATGGGGAGCTGGGCTCTCGGGGTCAGGCTCAGCGGGGCAGGGGTCAGAGCGGGGAGCTGGGCTCTCGGGGTCAGGCTCCGCGGGGCTGGGCTCAGAGCAGGGGATGGGGAGCTGGGCTCTCGGGGTCAGGCTCCGCGGGGCTGGGCTCAGAGCAGGGGATGGGGAGCTGGGCTCTCGGGGTCAGGCTCAGCGGGGCTGGGGTCAGAGCGGGGGATGGGGAGCTGGGCTCTCTGGGTCAGGCTCAGCGGGGCTGGGCTCAGAGCGGAGGATGGGGAGCTGGGCTCTCGGGGTCAGGCTCAGCGGGGCTCCGCTCAGAGCGGAGGATGGGGAGCTGGGCTCTCGGGGTCAGGCTCAGCGAGGCAGGGGTCAGAGCGGGGAGCTGGGCTCTCAGGGTCAGGCTTAGCGGGGCTGGGCTCAGAGCAGGGGATGGGGAGCTGGGCTCTCGGGGTCAGGCTCAACGGGGCTGGGCTCAGAGCAGGGGATGGGGAGCTGGGCTCTCGGGGTCAGGCTCAGCGGGGCTGGGCTCAGAGCGGGGGATGGGGAGCTGGGCTCTCGGGGTCAGGCTCAGCGGGGCTGGGCTCAGAGCGGGGGATGGGGAGCTGGGTTCTCGGGGTCAGGCTCAGCTCAGAGCAGGGGATGGGGAGCTGGGTTCTCGGGGTCAGGCTTAGCGGGGCAGGGGTCAGAGCGGGGGATGGGGAGCTGGGCTCTCGGGGTCAGGCTAAGCGGGGCTGGGGTCAGAGCGGGGATGGGGAGCTGGGCTCTCGGGGTCAGGCTCAGCGGGGCTGGGGTCAGAGCGGGGGATGGGGAGCTGGGCTCTCTGGGTCAGGCTCAGCGGGGCTGGGGTCAGAGCGGGGGATGGGGAGCTGGGCTCTCGGGGTCAGGCTCAGCGGGGCTGGGCTCAGAGCGGGGATGGGGAGCTGGGCTCTCGAGGTCAGGCTCAGCGAGGCAGGGGTCAGAGCGGGGAGCTGGGCTCTCAGGGTCAGGCTTAGCGGGGCTGGCTCAGAGCAGGGGATGGGGAGCTGGGCTCTCGGGGTCAGGCTCAACGGGGCTGGGCTCAGAGCAGGGGATGGGGAGCTGGGCTCTCGGGGTCAGGCTCAGCGGGGCTGGGCTCAGAGCGGGGGATGGGGAGCTGGGCTCTCGGGGTCAGGCTCAGCGGGGCTGGGGTCAGAGCGGGGGATGGGGAGCTGGGTTCTCGGGGTCAGGCTCAGCTCAGAGCAGGGGATGGGGAGCTGGGTTCTCGGGGTCAGGCTTAGCGGGGCAGGGGTCAGAGCGGGGGATGGGGAGCTGGGCTCTCGGGGTCAGGCTAAGCGGGGCTGGGGTCAGTGCGGGGGATGGGGAGCTGGGCTCTCGGGGTCAGGCTCAGCGGGGCTGGGGTCAGAGCGGGGGATGGGGAGCTGGGCTCTCTGGGTCAGGCTCAGCGGGGCTGGGGTCAGAGCGGGGGATGGGGAGCTGGGCTCTCGGGGTCAGGCTCAGCGGGGCTGGGCTCAGAGCGGGGATGGGGAGCTGGGCTCTCGGGGTCAGGCTTAGCAGGGCTGGGGTCAGAGCCGGGAATGGGGAGCTGGGGCTCTCGGGGTCAGGCTCAGCGGGGCTGGGCTCAGAGCTGGGGATGGGGAGCTGGGCTCTCGGGGTCAGGCTTAGCAGGGCTGGGGTCAGAGCGGGGGATGGGGAACTGGGCTCTCGGGGTCAGGCTGAGCGGGGCAGGGGTCAGAGCGGGGAGCTGGGCTCTCGGGGTCAGGCTCAGCGGGGCTGGGCTCAGAGCGGGGGATGGGGAGCTGGGTTCTCGGGGTCAGGCTCAGCGGGGCTGGGCTCAGAGTGGGGAGCTGGGCTCTCGGGGTGAGGCTCAGCGGGGCTGGGGTCAGAGCGGGGGATGGGGAGCTGGGCTCTCGGGGTCAGGCTCAGTGGGGCAGGGGTCAGAGCGGGGGATGGGGAGCTGGGCTCTCGGGGTCAGGCTCAGCGGGGCTGGGGTCAGAGCGGGGGATGGGGAGCTGGGCTCTCGGGGTCAGGCTCAGCGGGGCTGGGGTCAGAGCGGGGGATGGGGAGCTGGGCTCTCGGGGTCAGGCTCAGCGGGGCAGGGGTCAGAGCGGGGAGCTGGGCTCTCGGGGTCAGGCTTAGCGGGGCTGGGGTCAGAGCAGGGGAGTGGGGAGCTGGGCTCTCGGGGTCAGGCTTAGCGGGGCTGGGGTCAGAGCGGGGGATGGGGAGCTGGGCTCTCGGGGTCAGGCTCAGCGGGGCTGGGGTCAGAGCAGGGGATGGGGAGCTGGGCTCTCGGGCTCAGGCTTAGCAGGGCTGGGGTCAGAGCGGGGGATGGGGAACTGGGCTCTCGGTGTCAGGCTCAGCGGGGCAGGGGTCAGAGCGGGGAGCTGGGCTCTCGGGGTCAGGCTCAGCGGGGCTGGGCTCAGAGCGGGGGATGGGGAGCTGGGCTCTCGGGGTCAGGCTCAGCGGGGCTGGGGTCAGAGCGGGGGATGGGGAGCTGGGCTCTCGGGGTCAGGCTCAGCGGGGCTGGGCTCAGAGCGGAGGATGGGGAGCTGGGCTCTCGGGGTCAGGCTCAGAGCGGGGGATGGGGAGCTGGGCTCTCGGGGTCAGGCTCAGCGGGGCTGGGCTCAGAGCGGAGGATGGGGAGCTGGGCTCTCGGGGTCAGGGTCAGCGAGGCAGGGGTCAGAGTGGGGAGCTGGGCTCTCGGGGTCAGGCTCAGCGGGGCTGGGCTCAGAGCGGGGGATGGGGAGCTGGGCTCTCGGGGTCAGGGTCAGCGAGGCAGGGGTCAGAGTGGGGAGCTGGGCTCTCGGGGTCAGGCTCAGCGGGGCTGGGCTCAGAGCGGGGGATGGGGAGCTGGGCTCTCGGGGTCAGGCTCAGCGGGGCTGGGGTCAGAGCGGGGGATGGGGAGCTGGGATCTCGGGGTAAGGCTCAGCGGGGCTGGGCTCAGAGCGGAGGATGGGGAGCTGGGCTCTCGGGGTCAGGCTCAGCGGGGCTGGGCTCAGAGCGGAGGATGGGGATCTGGGCTCTCGGGGTCAGGCTCAGCGGGGCTGGGCTCAGAGCAGGGGATGGTGAGCTGGGCTCTCGGGGTCAGGCTCAGCGGGGCTGGGCTCAGAGCCTGGGATGGGGAGCTGGGCTCTCGGGGTCAGGCTCAGCGGGGCTGGGGTCAGAGCGGGGATGGGGAGCTGGGCTCTCGGGGTCAGGCTCAGCGGGGCTGGGCTCAGAGCGGAGGATGGGGAGCTGGGCTATCGGGGTCAGGCTCAGCGGGGCTGGGCTCAGAGCGGAGGATGGGGAGCTGGGCTCTCGGGGTCAGGCTCAGCGGGGCAGGGGTCAGAGCGGGGAGCTGGGCTCTCGGGGTCAGGCTTAGCGGGGCTGGGCTCAGAGTAGGGGATGGGGAGCTGGGCTCTCGGGGTCAGGCTCAGCGGGGCTGGGGTCAGAGCGGGGGATGGGGAGCTGGGCTTTCGGGGTCAGGCTCAGCGGGGCTGGGCTCAGAGCGGGGGATGGGGAGCTGGGTTCTCGGGGTCAGGCTCAGCGGGGCTGGGCTCAGAGTGGGGGTTGGGGAGCTGGGCTCTCGGGGTCAGGCTCAGCGGGGCTGGGGTCAGAGCGGGGGATGGGGAGCTGGGCTCTCGGGGTCAGGCTCAGCGGGGCTGGGCTCAGAGCAGAGGATGGGGAGCTGGGCTCTCGGGGTCAGGCTCAACGGGGCTGGGCTCAGAGCGGGGGATGGGGAGCTGGGCTTTCGGGGTCAGGCTCAGCGGGGCTGGGCTCAGAGTGGGGGATGGGGTGCTGGGCTCTCGGGGTCAGGCTCAGCGAGGCAGGGGTCAGAGCGGGGAGCTGGGCTCTCGGGGTCAGGCTTAGCGGGACTGGGCTCAGAGCAGGGGATGGGGAGCTGGGTTCTCGGGGTCAGGCTCAGCAGGGCTGGGCTCAGAGCGGGGGATGGGGAGCTGGGCTCTCGGGGTCAGGCTTAGCGGGGCTGGGGTCAGAGTGGGGGATGGGGAGCTGGGCTCTCGGGGTCAGGCTCAGCGGGGCAGGGGTCAGAGCGGGGAGCTGGGCTCTCGGGGTCTGGCTTAGCGCGAGGGCTTGGTCGGGGGATTAGGCTGCGGTTTTGCTGTAATGGGGTTGGTGTTGGGGACCAGGCGATAGGGTAAAAGTTAGGAATTTGGGGTTCAAGTTGGATTCCCGGTAGGGGGTGGGTTTCAGATTTAGGGGGGAGGATTTGGCAGCAGTAGCATGGAAGTGTGGGTGGCAATAGGGTGCCAACCAATAGTGATTTATAAGTGGGGGTTTTAGGTCGTTTTAGTGTCATTAGCACCCTAGAGAGGGGGTAGAGTCATGTTTGCTACAGGGGGCTAAAATGTTGGGGAAGGGGGTTGCAAGTTGACTCTGGAGCCTATCGTCTGACTTTGAGTTCTTTTTTGAACCCTGTTATAGTCTTGGCCTTCACAACATTCCTCTACCACATGTGGCAGCTGAGAGCTGTGGTGTCCATGATCTACGGGTTCCATCTGCAATGGCATGAGGCTGCTGCGGCTTTTCCCGCTACCCATGATGACTGGGAACTCCAGGGTCTGCCTGCAGTGACTGGGAGCTCCCTCTGTTGCCTGCAGTGGCTCAGGGCTGCCTGTGGCGTCTGGGAGCTCTTGGGTCCACCCATGGTGGCAGGGAGCACTGGGGGCTGATTGCAGCAGCTGGGAGCTTGGGGTCCATCCACAGTGGCATGGGCCTGTGGGGGCTCCCCCACCACCCATGGCTGCTGGGAGCTCCAGGGTCTGCAAAGCTTTGGGGTCTAGTTATAATGACACGGGGCTGCGGGGTCCCCAAGCCATCAATGGCAGTTTGGAACTCCTGGGTCCACCCGCAGCGGCTGTGCGCTCTGGGGTCCACTTGCTGCAAGCTGCAGGGTCCATATGCAGTAGTGTGGGCCTTGAGGGGCTCCCCCACCATCCATGGCTGCTGGGAGCTCCAGGGTCTGCCTGTGGGAGCTGTGGGGTTCCCCTGTTGTCTGCAGGAGCTGAAGCTGTGGGGCCCTACCCCCGCTCACAGTGGCTAGGTGCTCCTGGGTCCTTCTGTAACATGTGGTAAATGTGAGCTCGGGGGTCCTCCTGTGATGGCTAGGGATTATAGGGGCTGCAATTTGCAATGGCATGGGGCTGCGGAACTCCAGAGTCTGCCCGTGTTGGCTGGGAGGTGCGGGGTTCCCCTGCTGTGGCAGTTGAGAGCTGCACCCCCCCTCCTGCATTTGGGGTCCCTCTGCCACATGCAGCGGCTGGGAGCTATGAGGGTGCATCTGCAATGGCATGGGTCTACGGGGTCCTCCTGCCACCCGTGGCTGCTGGGAATTCCAGGGTCTTCCTGTCTCCCAGCTGCGCCAAGGTCCCCCTCTCACATGTGGCTGGGAGCTCGGTGGGGGGGGGGGGGGTGCCCAGTGCTCACAGTAGCTGGGAGATATGGGATCCATCTGTTGTGGCATGGGCCTGTGGGAGCTCCCCTGTCACCCATGGCTGCCACCGGTGGCTGATAGCTACGGGGCCCCCACTGGCTGACTGTTCCAGTCTCGCTGACCCAGGGCTGAGGTGGAAAATTTCACTGAGATCTTTGGAAGTCACTAATTCTGTGATCTCTGTGACATAATCTTAGACTTAGTAATTGTTGACTTTCTCTCTTAATCTAGGTCTGCTCTAGTGTGGATGAGACAGGGAAGAAGCAGCTCACACCCCAGCACACGTTTGGGCAGCGATGGCTCTTGGGTTATTTGCTGTGCTTGCAGAGGACTTGTCCAGGCCAGTGGAGCAGCCCAGCCAGTTGAGGCTCTGAAAAAGGAGGACCTGAGTAGCCCAGACCTCCAACTTGGTAGGAGCTGAGGAGCCCAAGAGTTCTGTCTGGTGAAGGAGGAGGACCAGCTGTGTATTTTGCTGAAATGATGTCTCTCTCTATCCAGTGTCTGAGTAGCAAGGTGCCTCTCTGCGAGCAGAGAGATGCTTCTTGTTGGTATGGGATGGGTCCTGGGGAGGTGGGAGCCCTGTATTTGACTGTTAATGGGCTAGGAGCATCACCCTGCTCCCCAAGACTGAATGTGAAGGAGGAAAACCTGCCTGCAACTAGGGACGCTCTGTTATTCCTGGTCTGTCCTTCCAAGTCACTGGGTGTGAGTCACTGGACACAGTATCAAGTACAGCCAAAGAAAACCATCCTCTGGTCCTTCAGAGGACCTGAGCATCCTGGCCAGGCATGGGATGGGATGGGGGTAGGGAGAGACCTGCAGGACTGTAGTCCCTTACCAGAGCTGATCACTTCAAGCGCTGGCTAGGCTGGAGGGGACATGGGTAGGGGGCTCCAGGAAGCAGAAGCCAGGTGACCCGACTGCCCGTGTCTGTCCTCCACATGCCAGTGCTGGCCTACATTCTGTTTTCAGTTCCTAAGAACCTTGGGCAGATGAGAGAATGGCCAACCTGGAGGAGAGACCAGGAGAAGGAACAGCCACCCTGAGCCCATTCAGTGGGATGGAAACCAGACAGCAAGCTGTGGAGTAGGTGCAAATGGAAATTTGCTCAAGTTAAGTATTGAAAGAGTGCTGCCAACACTCTTGTCTATGGAGAGAAGCATGTTATGTTAGCATGGGGTGGGTCCATGAGAAAAAAGACCTTGAATCTAACTGGGGCATGTGAAGGTTGGGGGAGCTCTGGCTTCCCACTCAGGGAGTTGTCGTGGCCCAGGGAAGGGAAAGTATTAGTTTTCCTGAATTATGGTTATCTTCCAGGAGGGCAAATTGCCTGTAATCAGAGTTGCTCGGGCCTCAACTCTGCCTTCCACATCACTGGGTTTGAATAACTGGTCACTGAACTCTGTTCCTTGTCTGTACTGACTCTAGCTTCCTTTAGAGGATGTGAGCATTCTGGTTAGGTACAGACCTCTTTGGGATAAAGGCAAGGGGAAGGGACGATAGTCTGCTGTGTAGTGTGATTGCTTTGGGTGCAGGAGCAGCTTCTTCAGTTACTGTCTCGAGGGGTGTAGGAAAAATCCCTCTGGAATAGCAAGAGCCAGAGCTAAATACTATTGCTGTCTCTGCCACTAACTTTTTCTTCTTGAGTTGTATTTTCTGCAAGGGAACACTTGTGGAGGATTAGTTCAGCTCCGTCCTGAGGTGGAGAGCAAAACTAGCCTGGCCAGACCAGCGGGGAGCAAAGCAGCTGTTGTTGTCACTGAGATAAGTGTTTGTTTCCTAAAGGGTCTGGTGACAGCCCTGATGATTACCGTGCTTCCCTTTGGCTAGGGCTAATTTCCAGTAAAAGGTTCCCAACTAGCTCTGGGGGCAGGTGGAGAATTTCTCCGTCTGAGAGCTGCTGATCTTCCCTGACAACATCCGTGTATTTCTAGTGCTGTTCCCCACCGGGCCCTGATACCTCATGGGAGTTGTAGTCTTCTCTGGCCTGTGTTTCTAGATTGTGGTGACCTGGGCATTGGTTGGTGCAGCTGGATGTCTGTTCAGTGATTGATCAGCAGGGTGTTTTTATTTATTTGTTTTTATTTTTTGTACTTTTGGTTTTGCAAAGACCCCGGTCAGGCCTAAAAATTTGTTCCCTCCAGGCTCCTCCCATCCCATCCCTGTTGCAGCAGCCTGGTCCCCAGTAGGAAAAATTAGCTTAATGAATACTTCACTTTAAGTTAATTTTGTGTGATGGCTACAGTAGAACCTCTAAAGCAGGGGTCGGCAACCTTTCAGAAGTGGTGTGCTGAGTCTTCATTTATTCACTCTAATTTAAGGTTTTGCATGCCAGTAATACATTTTAATGTTTTTAGAAGGTCTCTCCCTATAAGTCTTTAACATATAACTAAACTATTGTTTTATATATAGTAAATAAGGTTTTAAAAATGTTTAAGAAGCTTCACTTAAAATTAAATTAAAATGGGAACCCCCCCCGCCCCCCCCCCCCCCGACCGGTGGCCAGGACCCAGGTAGTGTGAGTGCCACTGAAAATCAGCTCGTGGGCCACCTTTGGCACCCATGCCATAGGTTGCCTACCCCTGCTCTAGAGTTACAAACATCAGAGTTACATACTGACATGTTCAAACACACACCTCATTTGGAACAGGAAATATGTAATCTGGCAGCAGAGATAAGAAGAAAAAAAAGGCAAATAGAGTACAGTAGTGTATTAAATGTAAACTATTCTTTTAAAAAAAGGGAACATTTAAAAAAAAGATTTGACAAGGTAAGGAAACTGTTTCTGTGCTTGTTTCATTTAAATTAAGATGGTTAAAAACAGCATTTTTCTTCTGTATAGTAAAGTTTTAAAGCTGTATTCAATTTGTTCAGTTGTAAACTTTTGAAAAAACAACCATAATGTTTTGTTCAGAGTTATGAACAACCTCCATTCTTGGGTGTTTTGTAATGCTGAGGTTCTACTGTAATTGCTGGGGATGGTCCTGTGCCTGCAAACATTCAAAGGATATGCATCTAATGTTACGCATGTGCATAAGTGTCTGCAGGATTCGGGCCAGTCCCTCCATGGATTCAGTTACATAAAGGACAGACCTTTGCTCCAGAGTTAGACTTTCTCTTCAAGCTCATTTTTTAGAAACTCCAGTTGATAAAGTCTGCAGTATAAACAAGTTTTCCAGTGAAATGTTGTTAAATTAGTATTTGATGCTTTTAAGAGCTTCAAGAGCAGTAGCGCTGAAAGTATGAGGAGTGACATTCACTGCCCCAATGGGGGTCATTATATGTTATAAGTCCGGCTACATTTGCTGCTCTGAAGGGTTTTTCATGCAGAGATTGAAAGGAAAGAGGCTATAGTCCTCAGCATTTTACAGATGTGGAGAGAAACACATCACAGTTGCAGTCTTTCTCCCGGTAGTAACGATGTGGTTGTATTTGTGTCAAAACAAAACCACAAAAACCAAAAAAAAGTTTGCATTGGTGGACTATGGAGTCTAGCCACTCCTTATTCACTTTCTCCACACACTTGATGATTTTATAGACCTCTATCATATGCCCCCTTAGTCATCTCTTTTCTAAACTGAACAGTGCCGGTAATTTTACTCTCTCCTCGTATGGAACGTTTTCCATACCCATAATCATTACTGTTGCCCTTCTCTGCACCTTTTCCAATTCTAATACATCTGTTTTGAGATAGGGCGACCAAAACTTTATGCAGTAGTCCAATGTATGGGTGTACCATGGAATCATATAGTGGCAGTATGATATTTTCTGTCTCATCTATCCCTTTACTAATGGTTCCTAACCTTCTGTTAGATCATTGTGCAGTGGAAGTCCAAAAAGCATGTAAGGGCCTTCTGTTATGTACCTCAGTTAGCAGTTAGGCACTTTTGTATATGAGTTCCTTTAGAACTCTTCAGTGAATAGCATCAGATCCTGGTGACTTACGACTATTTAATCAATTTGTTCCAAAACATCCCCTATTGGCCCCTCAGTCTGGGCCAGTTCCTCAGATTTGTCACCTAGCAGGAATGGCTCAGATGAGGGTGTGACGGGTTGGGTCACAGAAACCCCCTTGGGACTGCCACCTGATAGGCTGAGAGGTAGTTTTCCCTGGCAGCTTGGGACTTCAGTACCGTGCTTTCTTGTGCCAGACACAGTAGCCTGCTACAAACGTAGACCCAGGTCTCAACCACGTCCCGCAAAAGCTGCAGGCTTAAGTGAAAATAGTGTAAGAAGTGCTCCTGTCTCCAGCACCTAGTTCCCAATGGGCTCCAAACCCCAAATCCATTTTACTCTGTATAAAGCTTATTATACAGGGTAAACTCATAAATTGTTTGCCCTCTTTAACACTGAGAGAGAGATGCACAGCTGTTTGCTCCTCCAGGAATTACTTACTTGCTTTGGGTTAATTAATAGGGAAAAAGTGATTTTCTTAAATATAAAAAGTAGGATTTAAGTGGTTCCAAGTAATAACTAAATGCAGGTAAATCTTACCCTTGGAGATCTTCCAATAAGCTTCTTTGACAGACTAGACTCCTTCCTAGTCTGGGTCCAGCAATCACTCACACCCCTGTAATTACTGTTCTTTGTTCCAGTTTCTTTCAGGCATCTCCTTGGGGTGAGGAAGTTATCTTTTTGAGCCATCTGAAGACCAAATGGAGGGGTTTCCAGGGCCTTATATAGTCTTTCTCTTGTGGGTGGAAACCCCTCTGTTCTCCAGTGTGAAATCCCCTCCACAAGATGGATTTTTGCAGTCACCTGGGCAAGTCACATGTCTATGAATGATTCAGCTTTTTGCAGGTTGACGCCATTGTTTACATGTTAGTTTGAACATTCCCAGGAAAGCTTAGATGTGGATTGGCATCTCCCAAAGTCCATTGTTAGTTAAGTACTCCAAATTACTTGAATAGCCCCTTCACACTATGTTGAACAAATCTGCCCTAGGTGCTTCCTATAGCAAACACTTTTTAAATACAAGCATAGAGCCAAGGCACATAACTTCAGATATAAAAATGATACATGAATACAAATAGGATGAATACATTCAGTAGAACATAACCTTTGCGAAGATATGTTACATGGCATATCTAGCTGTCACGGAGTATAAGGGAGTCCGGCCCTGCACCCCTCTTCCCCGGATTCACTGGGAGTCTCAGCCAGCCAGTAGAACAGGAGGTTTATTAGAGATGCCAGGAACACAGCCCAACCAGAGCTTGTCAGTACATCCAGGACCCCTCAGTCGGGTCCTTCCGGGGGGCAGGGAGCTTAGACCCCAGCCTGGGGCTCCCTGCATTTCGCCCCACAGCTCCAAATGGGGCAGGGAGGCCAGACCCTGTCTGCCCCCCTCCCTTCCTCTTCCCAAGCCAGTGCCAAACTCAAAACTCTCCAGCCCCTCCTCCCCCTTTGTCTGCTTCCCGGGCCAGGAGGTCACCTGATCCCTTTGTTCCCCCACCTTCAGCTCTCACCTTTGCCGGGGAAGGGGCCGGGCCATCTGTTGCCAGGAGACAGAGCCATTCTCTGTGTCCAGGCCTCTGCCTTCTAGGGCTTTGTAACAATCATGCACCGTTGTCCCACCACCTAGATACTCAAGCACCGCATAGGGGAAACTGAGGCACTCACACAGTACTCAGGGAAACCTTAACGACAGTCCTAGTTCGTCACATCTCTCCCCCCTTCGAGAACGAACCGAGCGGGGTCACTTTAGCCAGTGACCCGGGGAAGTTCGAACCTGGTCACACCAGGCCGTTCCAGTTCCACGTGCTCCCTTAGGTTGGGTGGGCTTGATGGCACCCGCAGGCCGCATGTGGGAAGGTTTATGCGGCCCGTGCCCTCTTCCCATCCCAAAACCCCTGGGGTTCAAGTTGAGATCAGGTCTTTTCCCAGCACTCCAGTCTGGAGGGCTGTAATTCGGGCTCTCTTGGTTAAGAGCCTCCCTCTTGATCTGGTCCCCTCTCTGCCCACGTGTCTCTGTCACCAGCCGCTCGGCATCGGCCCCTTTTCCTGGATGCAGCCACGTTGGGGCGGAATGGTGACTATACCCCGTAAAGCGCCACCCAAATAGATCCGGCTGCTGCTGCTTAAGGGCCTGCCCCATGGCCAGGCATTCCCTCTCTATGGCCGGACCGTTCTGCCTCCAGGGCAGCAGCTCCTTGCTCAGATACCCGATGGGGTGTCTCCCCCGCTTCGCATAGGCCTGCATCAGCACCGCGCCCAGCCCTGCGTCTGAGGCTTCGGTGAACACTGTACAGGGCTTGGCCCGGTCTGGGTTTACTCGATCTATTGGGCCCTGGATTAGAGCCTCCTTCAGCGCACAGAGAGCCCTCTGGCCCTGCTCGGTCCAGACTGCCTCGTCTGGCTTCCCCTTCTTACCTAGCTCTGTGATGGGGGCAGCTAGGGAGCTAAAGGGGGGTACAAACCTCTGGTAGTACCCCACCATCCCGCTAAAGGCCTGGACCTGTTTCTTGGTCTGGGGAACAGGCCAAACTCTGATCGCCTCCACCTTGGCCAGCCCTGGGCTGTTGAATGACTGGTTCACCTCTAAAGCCAGCCTGTCCTTGGCCTCTCTCTCCAGGTTCTGGGCTCTTTTCCCAGTTACTCTGACTGGGGGACACCTGATGGGAGGATGGGCTCCCATCTCAGGGGAGAGATCCATCAGGGGGTCTTCCCCCTTCTCCTCCCAATCGTCCCTTACCGGTTCTAGGGGTCCCCTTACTCTCCTCCCATACCACAGCTTGAAAGGGAAGCCCCCTGGTGATTCCTGGGGCACTTCCTTGTGCCATCGGTGGGGCAGGTACTTGTCCCAGTCCTGTGGATGCTGATTTATGCAAGTCTTCAGCATCAGCCTCACGGTCCCCTGAACTCTCTCCACCAGCCCATTGCACTGGGGATAATATGCTGAGGCCCAACTGTGCCGGACCCCACATTTCTCCCACAAGCACCGGAGCAGGGCCGACATGAAGTTGGACCCTTGGTCTGTCAGGACTTCCTTGGGGAACCCCACTCGGCTGAAAATGGTCAGCAGCGCATCCGCCACGGTGTCTGCTTCAATGGAGGATAAGGGCACCGCCTCGGGGTAGCGGGTGGCGAAATCTACCACCACCCGAATGTACTTCTTCCCCGACTGGGTTGCCCTGCTGAGGGGGCCCACCCTATTCATAGACACCTTCTGGAAAGGTTCCTCCCTGATGGGCAGGGACCTCCAGGGATCTTCTCCCTTACCCTGGACCAGGTACAATAGCCGGTGATGATACTTCGGGTGCCCCACCGGCTGCCTCCTGATTCCCCGCAGTTCTACTTCCCCTTGGGAAGCCCATTCCCGGCACAGGAATCCCTTCTCCCACAGGGATCTGTCTCTGCAGTCTTCCCCAAGGGGGTTTGCAGCGCTGTGGCCAGCAAGTTCCCTTAGCTTCTCCAAAGCGGGATCCCTCTGCAGCTCACTGGCCAGGCCTGGGGTCACCGCCCCACTGAGCCCTGTCCCTGGTGGCCCCCTCCCTGCCGTGGAATCACTTCCCGGCAGCACCTCTGGACCAGGCAAGCCTGGTTGGCAGCCGTCCTGCCCTGCCTGTGTGTCCCCCGACTCAGCTGGGGTCTCTGCTCCCCTGGTGCTCAGCGCTGCCCTGGCTGTCCCTGTGGGGCCAGGCAGCGAGCTCGCTGCTTTGGTAACAGCATCAGAGCCAGCGTGAGCCACCTCTCCAGTGTGCAGGGGGGTGGGGAGCATCTCTCTGACCCACCCCGCCCTAGGGGTCTGGTTACAGGCAGGCAGGTAACCGGGGCCTGGCAGCTCCTCCCCCCTGCCAGCCAGGTCATTTGCATTTTCACTGACCATTTCCCTCTTAGCCAATTGGTTTCCTGAGTTCAAATTCAAATCCTCGGCCGTTACAGGGCCAGGGCCTGGATCCTGTCCCAAAGATACACAGTCACCCCCCAACAGCACCTCACCGCTGATATCCTGGAGACCCCCAACCACCAGCCAGCCCGACCCCTCCTGGGTCTGCACAGGGATCTGGGCCATAGGCAGGGCGAATGGGTCCGTCCCTGGGACCCTCACCCAGGTCACACAGCCCCTCAGCATCTGGTGGGGGTGCACCACCCGGGGCCTGACCACAATTCTCTCTGTCCCGGGGTCTTGCCACCCCCCGAATGTCTCTCCATTGACCATCACCTTCCGCTCCCACTGGGGGTCCATAGGGCTTGAGTCCAGGGCCAGGAGTGGAAATCCGTCCACCATCCCACCCATCTGGCTGGTGGAGTTTATGGCCTTGGGACCCAGCAAGGGGGTTAGATCCCGGGGCTTTTCCGCAGGGTCTCCCTGGTTCCAATCACCAGCCTGCTCCAAGGCAGTGAGGTGGGCCTCCACATCCCCACCCTCCTTAACCAGGGGCAGCAATTTAGGATCGAGGTTCCCTGCGGAGCTGGCACCCCGGGATCTGTCCCCACTTACCCCTGGCCAGTCCCCTATGCCTCTCCGTTCCACCACCGAAAGTTCACGCTGCTGCTGCTGCTTCTTCTGTAGGTCTTTCTCGGGCTCTTGCTGTCTCTCACTGTCCTCTTGCTCTCTCGGACTCCGCTCCAGTCCCATCCGTCTCCGATCCCCTGCCGGGGAACCCGATCGTGAAGACCCCCGTCTGGTTGGGGACCAGACTCTTGGGGATGCCAGGCTATCACTCCGGCTGCTCCCAGATCCTGCTGTAGCCCCATTGGGGTCAGGAATCTGCTCCCTGGAATGGTCATCCTCCTCCAGCCGCGTGATTAATTGGGCTTTAGTGAGCTTTCCAATGTGTATCCCTCTCTTTTTGCACAGGGTTACAATGCTTTTCTTAAGGAGAAGGCGATAGGCCATCACTTCACTGCTCCCAAGTTTGCTGTGGACTCGCAGGCCTGTGTGCTCTTAGCTCCCCACGGTTTCCAGGAAGAACCCCAAGTGTGCCAGCCCTTCTCCAGGTCACCGCCTCTTTGCCAGGGTTGAGCTGCAGCTCCTCCACCCCTGGGTCCACTCACGGCACCCCCAGGGGAACCCTGTCACTGCAAAAATCCTTCTCTCTCCCAGGGCCAAGCCGTAGGCTCCTCCGCCCCTGGGACTACTCACTGCAGCCCCCAGGGGGACCCCCTCATTGCACAGTCCTTCTCGCTGGTCACACACTCCCAGGGGTTAAGCGTAGCTCCTCCGCTCCCCGAAACCGCTCCTCCGTGAGCCTTCAGCACGCCTGGTCCTCGTTAGCCCCCCTTCGTTCTACTGCTCCCCAGTTACTTACTGCAGGAAGCGCCGTTCACGGGGTGCAGAACGTCCCGCCGCTGCCACCAGTTGTCACGGAGTATAAGGGAGTCCGGCCCTGCACCCCTCTTCCCCGGATTCACTGGGAGTCTCAGCCAGCCAGTAGAACAGGAGGTTTATTAGAGATGCCAGGAACACAGCCCAACCAGAGCTTGTCAGTACATCCAGGACCCCTCAGTCGGGTCCTTCCGGGGGGCAGGGAGCTTAGACCCCAGCCTGGGGGCTCCCTGCATTTCGCCCCACAGCTCCAAATGGGGCGATCCTGTCTGCCCCCCTCCCTTCCTCTTCCCAAGCCAGCGCCAAACTCAAAACTCTCCAGCCCCTCCTCCCCCTTTGTCTGCTTCCCGGGCCAGGAGGTCACCTGATCCCTTTGTTCCCCCACCTTCAGCTCTCACCTTTGCCGGGGAAGGGGCCGGGCCATCTGTTGCCAGGAGACAGAGCCATTCTCTGTGTCCAGGCCTCTGCCTTCTAGGGCTTTGTAACAATCATGCACCGTTGTCCCACCACCTAGATACTCAAGCACCACATAGGGGAAACTGAGGCACTCACACAGTACTCAGGGAAACCTTAACGACAGTCCTAGTTCGTCACACTAGCATAAAACATATTCCAGTTATGTCATATTTACACTCATAAGCATATTTCTATAAAGTATTATGGGGTGCAACGTCACACCCTCTTGAACTTACTGCGAGACTTGGACACTGTCCATGGCGGAGGCAGTAAATGTAAAATCCTTGTTTGTTTCTGGTCACACTCCCTTCCAGTACCTTTAAACCTTATGATGTCATTCATAGGTGTTTTAGCAAAGTTCTGGGTTCTTGGTCCCTGAAAACATGTTGGGGTGTAATACTGTTAACAGAATGCCAATAGCAACATCGGTTAAAGCAGGGGTCTCAAATACACGGCCCGCGGGCCACATGCGGCCCATGGAGTTATTTCCTGCGGCCTGCCATAGGTGCCAACTCCACTGGCAGCCAAGCTGTACACATTACTGTGTGTTTATATTTTATTAAAACCCCTCTTTGCATTACAGTTTTTAAAAAGATAATACATTGACTTTTAATAGAATACTATATTACTATTTTTTTTCATTTTTGACTATGCTTTTGTATCATTGTATGAAAAGGTTTCAGTGATGCGGCCCTCATGGTTATTTGAGTTTGAGATCCCTGGGTTAAAGTGTAGGAGTCTTGGCATTTAGCCACCAATGCCATGAGGCGGTTGTGACGGTGTTCCCCATAAAACTTTATGGGGAGATGCTTATAAATGTATATATGTAACTAAAATATGTTTTATGCTACATGTGCCATGTAACATATCTCTGTGAAAGTTATGACCTACTGAATTTACTCCTCCTGTTTGTATGCATGTATCATTGTTGTAGTGGGAGTTATGAAGATTGGTTTTATATTTGCTGGTTTTGCACATAGCCTTTGTAAGTGCATGGGATCATCTTTGGAGCAAAGAATGCCTGTTAAATGCGAGCACTTGACAGACAAAAGACGTTGCAGACCCCAATCCACATTGGGGCTGGGTCTGGAATGCAACTGGTTAGACTGGTTAGGGCGCATGGGCAGGTGACTTGCCCATGTGATCCCAAAACTCCAGGGCAGCTGGATCCTACGCAGGGAGAGGAAGAAAGGCAATAAAAGCCCTTGCAAGACCCTTCCATGAGGTCTTCAGCTGGCTAAAGGGAGAGGCTCTCCACCCCCGCAAGGACATTCCTGAGGGGAACTGAATAAAGGACAAAGACACTAGGGGGTGTGAGAGTCTGCTGGGCTCAGCTGCACCCAGGCGAATTGTACAGCCTGTAAAAAGGAAAATATCCGAATCTGGTGAGGCTTTTATCTGTGTTAACTTTGAATAGACATAGACATGCGTATTTTATTTTACTAAGTAACTTGCTTTGTTCCATCTGTCACTAATTGAACTCACTTAAATCCTATTTTCTGTACTTATTAAAATCACTTTTTACTTATTAAGTTTCCTTGAGTACGAGTTAGTGCCTTGGGAGAGCGATCAGTGGTGTATATCTTTCTATCTTTGAAATAGAAAGCGAACGATTTATGAGTTTACCCTGTATAAGCTTTATACAGGGTAAAACGGATTTATTAAGGGTTTGAGCCTCCTTGGAGTTGAGCAGCTGGGTGTCAAAGGCAAGAGCGCTTCCAGGGGCCTTACAGGGGTGAGTGGACTTGGTTCGGACCTGGGTCTGTGTTGGCAGCAGATCAGTGGAATCTGACTCAAAACAGACAGTATTCGGGAGTCCCAAGCTGGAAAAGGCCTGGAAGCAGGGGCAGAAGCAGCCTTGGCACACCAGGTGGCAGCACCAAGCAGGTCTCTGTGGCCCCAACCCGTCACAGCGGTGTGTCTCAGTTTCCCCTTCCACACAGCAGCATAGGCCTGTTCTGTTTTTGCTGCTGTGCCAAGTTTCCAGCCTGTTGACGGGAATAAGCTGAAAGGCAACATTCTTATGGGACTGTTTGGTCACCATCGTTCGCATGGACAAAAGTTTTTTTCCACAAATCAGGTATGTCACACATCTTTAAAGGGTTTCCCATAAGTATTAACTCCTTTTGCTACTTCATCTATGGATCAAGACAAAGACACAAGATAAACAGCAAATCTATGGTGGACTGGCTTTGTTCACACAATTTAGCTTCTATTGCATTTCCTAATTCCTTTGTCTACTATGGTATGTGCTCTGATACATATTTGTCTGCCGGTTTGGAAAAGGCTTTCAATTCAGGCATGTGTTTGAGGCTTTGGCAAAGAAAGGGTACACTGTAACCCTACCTGCTAATTTTAAACCTACAACAAAATGGTGACCCCAAAGGTCTATTACTGCCTTGAAATCAGCTTCAGACACAAGATTCTGGCTGGGAGGAGGAGGTAATCCTTAACCTACAGATGGTGAAACAAGCACGGTTGAGGCTGGAGGGTCAGGCCATGGCACAATACAGAACATTTTAATTATATCTAACTCTGAGTTTTTTAGTATCTGCTTATCATGCTCGTAGCCTACTCTAAGGAGTAAGGATGTATTCTGATAGGTTGATAGTGGATTTTTTTAAAATAAAAATGTGTAGTGGTGGACTATGCATTCTAGCATCTCTAACTCCAACACACCTTTGTACAACAGTGCTACTTGATCTCTGTAACAATATATAGAAAGATCTGTTTCTCCATTTGTCACAGCAGGTTTTTTTACACCACAAACTACGAAACATAGGGCAAGAGGGGGCAGGCTCCATTCCTTTCCCTTCAGTCTGAACCACATATACCATGGGGGAGGGGAAATATCCCAGGATTTTTGCAGGTACGCTTTTGCCTCATTTCTACATTGAGATGTCACAGCAGGGGGAAGGCACTAAGCAGGGGATTGGACAGAGAAGAAAAAGATATGGAGGTGACATGGGAGAGGGAGTGTCTTGTGCTTTCTCCCCACCATTGAGTAAGGAGCCAGAAACTTATAGCTGCCAGGGTGTGGTGAGAAGCACAAGCTGCTATGAAATGTGCCCTCTATATGTGAAACAGCAAGTCACAGAAAAGCATCCCTGAGCTCTGCTGCCAGTGGAAGCAGCCAACCTCACAGTGTTAGGGGAGGGGTGTCTCCTCCCATGACTGGGGACAGTAGATTACAATGGGGCACCATTAGCCATTCTCTCCCCCTCCACCCACATCAACTTTGCTTTTTCTCCTTTTGCTTATGTGCCTCAGTTTCCTCTTCTGAAACCATTTCATCTCTTGTTCCTATCTGGCCAGGCACTCATACCCTCCTCCACTCACCTAGATAAAGCCCCCCAATCCCTCTCATTACCTCCCCCGGGAGCACCTGCACTCCAATCCTCATCCAAAATCTTCTAATAGCCCCTGCATCGCTCCTGCCCATTCCCATGACCTGAGAGCAGGTCCTAAAGCAACCTGCCCCTACTACAACCCAGATGGGCCTAGCCACAACCCGACATCCCAAAACTGTCAGGAGCCTTAATCCTTCTGCTTATCCCCCATCTCCCACCTCTCCCCTCCCCATTGCCCGCCAGCCTCAATCAGGGCCCCCTGACCGTCAGCGCCCATCCACAGCCCCCACCATTACCATGGGCCCAGCCAAAGCCGCTGGCGGTGGGAAGGAATGAAGCAGGGGCTTGTGGGAAACGTAATGTGCCCCTGCCTACACCTCCCATGAGCCACCGCAGAGCCCGCGGCACTATGGGAGAGGCAGTGTCCGGTGCCCGTTTCTCGCAGCGGCCCGGGCGGCTGCCAGCACCTTCCGTTTGGGCGGGAGTCGCATCTGGCATTACAGCTTCCGGTTGCCGAGCCGGAAACGGAAGTTGTTAGAAGAGGAAGTGATAACTGCGGTACACTAGAGAACTTGGCTTCGTTCTGCAGAGTCGCTTCCGGCATAAGCGATGTCTCCTGGAAATTGTAGTTTTTAAAGTGCTGCCTTCTCGGGTATGTTTGGTAGCAGCACCTCTGAGCCAGAGCCCCCAGCCCGCCGCCGCCTCCTCATACCCCCCCCCCACGCCTCCAGCCCCCCACCACCTTCCCCAACCCGCCCCCCCAACGCCTCCACCCCCCCCAACCCGCACCCCCCCACGCCTCCAGCCCCCCACCACCTTCCCCAACCCGTCCCCACCAGCCTGCCGCAGCCTTCTCCCCCTACCCCCCACGCTTCCAGTCCGCCGCGATCTTCTCCAACCCGTCCCCACCAACGCCTCCAGCCCCCCACCACCTTCCCCAACCCGCACCCCCCCACGCCTCCAGCCCCCCCCAACCCGCACCCCCCCACGCCTCCAGCCCCCCACCACCTTCCCCAACCCGCACCCCCCCACGCCTCCAGCCCCCCACCACCTTCCCCAACCCGTCCCCACCAGCCTGCCGCAGCCTTCTCCCCCTACCCCCCACGCTTCCAGTCCGCCGCGACCTTCCCCAACCCGCACCCCCCCCACGCCTCCAGCCCCCCCCAACCCGCACCCCCCCACGCCTCCAGCCCCCCACCACCTTCCCCAACCCAACCTGCCCCCGTCTATCCCCCGCATCTGTTGGGCCCCTCAGTCCTAGTTTCTTCTTCCTCCAATACTCCCTAGTAGGGTTCCCAGCTTCCGGATTCTCCCGGCCGTGTCCGGCTTTCGGGGTTATAAATGCGGGCGGGAGGGGAGAGAATTTGTAAAACTCTCAGAAGGTCCAGGATTTCCCTCCCCATGCAGAGCGCAGGGCCGGGGCTGGCAGGGCGGCCCGGCGGGACTGAGCTATTCGCATTGGGGCCTCCGCCAGCCAGAGCCGCCCCCCCCCCCGCTTCCATGCAGCCTCAAATCGCCGGCCCGCCGCTCGCATCGGGGCCTCCGGCAGCGCTAGAACCCCGCCTCCTCCCCTGCAGCCCAGCGCGCCTGCGCCGGCAGCGCTCTGCGGGGGTGGGGGCCGGGCTGTGCGCTCCGTGGGGGAGCGCGGTAATGTGTCTGTGGTAGCGCGCCGGGGGTCTCTGGAGGGGGCAGTCAAGGGACAGGGAGCAGAGAGGGTTGGATGGGTCAGGGGGCGGGGGTGTGAAGAGGGGTTGGGGGGCAGTCAAGGGATGGCGCAGGGGGTGTTAGATGGGTTGGGGATTTTATGGGGGGCAGTCAGGACAGGCAGCGGTTGGATAGGCGTGGAAGTCCCCGGGGTCTGTCAGGGGCGGGGTGTGTGGATAGGGATCGGGACAGGTAGGGGATGGGGTCCTAGGGGAGAAGTTAGGGTGGGGGGGTCTCAGTAGGGATCAGTGGGGGACAAGGAGAAGGGAGGCTTAGATAGGGGGTGGGGTCCCGGGGGGTGGTTAGCGGATGGGGTCCAAGGAGGGGGTGATCAGGGGACAAGGAGCAGGGGGGTTGGATGGGTTGGGGGTGTCACGGAGTATAGGGGAGTCCGGCCCTGCACCCCTCTTCCCCGGATTCACTGGGAGTCTCAGCCAGTCAGTAGAACAGAAGGTTTATTAGAGATGCCAGGAACACAGTCCAACCAGAGCTTGTCAGTACATCCAGGACCCCTCAGTCGGGTCCTTCCGGGGGACAGGGAGCTTAGACCCCAGCCTGGGGCTCCCTGCATTTCGCCCCACAGCTCCAACCGGGGCAGGGAGGCCAGACCCTGTCTGCCTCCCTCGCCTCTTCTCCGGCCAGCTCAAAAAAAACTGAAACTCTCCAGCCCCTCCTCCGCCTTTGTCTGCTTCCCGGGCCAGGAGGTCACCTGATCCCTTTGTTCTCACACCTTCAGCTCTCACCTTTGCCGGGCAAGGGGCCGGGCCATCTGTAGCCAGGAGACAGAGCCCTTCTCTGTGTCCAGGCCTCTGCCTTCTAGGGCTTTGTAACAATCATGCACCGTTGTCCCACCACCTAGATACTCAAGCACCGCATAGGGGAAACTGAGGCACCCACACAGTACTCAGGGAAACCTTAACTACAGTCCTAGTTCGTCACAGGGGGTTCTATGGGGGGGCAGCCAGTGGGAGGGAGTGGATAGGGGATGGGGCTACCCTCACCCCCCATGGAGTGTCCTCTTTTTTTGAAAGTTCAAATATGGTAACCCTACCCCCTAGTCCACCCCAACCTGCACCCCTATCCCTACCTTTCTCCCATCCACGCCTCCTCCCGTAGGGCCCCTCAGCCCCCATCTCTTTACAACACCCTCCCAGCTCACCCCAACCTGAACCTCCATCCATGCCTCCACCCATAGGGACTGCTCAGCCCCTGCTTTTTCCTCAACAGCTCCCCCACCAGTTCCCCCCCCCCCATTTGTAGGGCCCTTCAGCTCCCCTTTCTCCTCCCTTCCAATACCCGCAGCCCAACCCAACTTGCACCCCAGTCTGTCCCTCGATCTGTGGGCCCCCCCAGTGCCCTTCTCTCCTCCCTCCAATACTACAACCTGCACCCCATCCCTACTCTTTTCCCCCACCTACTCCCAGTTCCTCTCTCCACCCATGGGCGCCTTAGTCCTATTTCTCCATTGCTGGGCCCCACTTTCCCAGCACTACACTACCCCATGGGTGTTTACTCGGTCTATGTTCATCGAGTGGGCCCGATGTAGATGGGGTGCACAAGGGAGGCAGGGAGGAGGTCAAGATTTCACGCACCAGTAGAGCTTTGTGTAGTGATGGTTCATGCTTGGCTTTTCAGCTGGTCTTGCAGAGGAATTGTCCAGGACGCCTAGCCGGAGGAGAAAGTGGCAGAGGTGGACCCGAGCAGTTTGGGCATCCTTCTAAGCAGACGTGAGCATTCCTCCGCTTTCTGGCTGCCGCATAACTGGCTGTGAGTACGCGGTGAGTGCTTTTGAATTCCTCGCTGTAGTATTCTTCACAGGCCGTGTGCTTTGTCGTTTGGCCCGGGGCTCTGTGGGGATTAGGCTGAGGAAGGGACCAGAGTTCCGCTGTGCACAGTGACCATGTCAGGTGCCGTTGCAAGGGGTGTTTTTGGTTGTAAATGTTAAAGGTGGAATGGGAAATGGAGGGCGGAGCCCCGCCGTGTGGGAGAGGCGGAAAGAAGTGCCTACGCTGCTTGGCCCATTGAGATAGTAACTGCTTTGTTTTCCCCCCTTGTGCTGCGTTTAGTCTGAAGGGAGAAGTCGCCACACATCAGAGTCTACTGCCCTGAGGCGGTGGAAAGCGAGCGAGAGCGAAGGGACCGCAACCGTGGTTGATACCGCAACCGTGGTTGATGCCGCCACTCTCAGTGAGCTAAGTGTCGGTTTTGGTGATTTCTCTGCTCACGGCCCACCTTGCTCCTCTTAGGGCGGCCCTGTTAGGTGGGGGCTAAGTCTGTAAGAAAATGTTCCTGACTGTCTCTGGTTACGAGGGAGACACGGTCCCCGTTTTGTGGGGCTGATGATTTCTCTGGCCAGGAGCAGTGTGTCCTCCGCAGCAGAAGGTTGCCTCTAGTAGGATGATTCCAGGTGGTAAGTTGCTCGCCTTCCTCCCGTGTGTTTCTCTCTCTTTCTCTCTCTTTTTCTCTCTCTCTCTCTCTCTCTCTAGTGTGTTGGCCAACACATTCTCTCTCTCTCCGTGTCCTTGTCTTTTCTTGTGCTGTTTCCCTTTGTAAGACATAGGCAGACGTGTTAAGATTTGCATCCCCACAGGCTATGTCTCGGGAGCCCTGAGAAGTAGGAGGGGACGAAAATCATGCAGGGAAAGTGGGTGCGAGAGTAGAGCCGTGACTGTCGGTGTTAACTCGGTCTCTGTTCGTCGAGTGGGCCCGATGTAGATGGGACGGAAGAGGTCGGCAGGGCTGGGGGCAAGATTTCAAGCACTAACTGAGCTTTGTGTAGTGATGGTTCATTCGTGGTTTTTGCAGCTGCTCTTGCAGAGGAATCGTCCAGGATCCGTACCCGAGGAGAAGGTGGCAGAAGTGGAGCTGAGCAGCCTGGACATCCTTCTAAGCAGACATGAACAGTCCTCCGTTTTCTGCCTCCCGCATCAGTTGCCGTGAGAAAGCTTTGAATTTCTCATCTTGACTCACTGTAGTATTCTTCACAGGCCGTGTGCATCCTCATTGAGTACGGGGCTCTGTGGGATTAAGGCTGGGGACGGGCCAAAGTCTGCTGTGCAGAGCAACTACGTCGGGTGCTGTTGCAAGGGGTGCTTTTGATTGTAATGTTAAAGGAGCAATGGGAAGAGGGTGGAGGGCTGAGCCCCGCCGTGTGGGAGAGGCGGAAAGAAGTGCCTACGCTGCTTGGCCCACTGAGATGGTAACTGCTTTGTTTTCCCACCTTGTGTTCCGTTTAGTCTGAAGGGAGAAGTCGTGACGCCTCAGAGTCTACTGCCCTGAGGCGATGGAAAGCGAGAGAGCGCGACGAGACGGCGAGCGTTGTTGGCCAACACACAGGAGACCGCGAGCGTTGTTAATGCCCCGCAAAAGCCGTCCATCTGGGAGCGGAACAGCAGCGACTTTAAGTGAGAGAAGTGTCTGGTTTGGGGACGGCTCTGTTCTCGGCGCACCTTGCTCCTGGTAGGGACGCCCCATTAGCTGCGGGCTGAGTTTGCAAGAAAATGTTCCTCACTAGCTGGTTACGAGGGAGACAAGGTCCCCATTTTCAGGGGCTGATCATTTCTCTTTCCCGGAGCAGTGTGTCTTCTGCAGCTGAAGGTTGCCTCTAGCAGGATGACTCCAGGTGGTAAGTTGCTCGCCTCCCTCCCATATTTTTCTCTTTCTTTCTCTCTCCCTTTTCTCTAGTATGTTGGCGAATACACACTGTCTCTCCCTCTCTCTCCTCTAGTATGTTGTCCAACACACACACTCTCTCTCCCTCTCTCTCTTTCTTCCCTCGTGCTGTCTCCCTTCGTAGGACACAGGTAGGTGTGCATCCCCATAGATTAGGTCTGGGGAGCCATGGAGAAGTAGGAGGGGGCAAAAATCATGCAGGGAAGTGGGTGCGAGAGTGGAGCGGTGACTGTCGGTGTTAACTCGGTCTCTGTACATCGAGTGGGGCTGATGTAGATGGGAGGGACGAGGGAGGCAGGGAGGAGGGTAAGATTTCAAGCACCAGTAGAGCTTTGTGTAGTGATGGTTCATGCTTGGCTTTTCAGCTGGTCTTGCAGAGCAATTGTCCAGGACGCCTAGCCGGAGGAGAAAGTGGCAGAGGTGGACCCGAGCAGTTTGGGCATCCTTCTAAGCAGACGTGAGCATTCCTCCGCTTTCTGGCTGCCGCATAACTGGCTGTGAGTACGCGGTGAGTGCTTTTGAATTCCTCGCTGTAGTATTCTTCACAGGCCGTGTGCTTTGTCGTTTGGCCCGGGGCTCTGTGGGGATTAGGCTGAGGAAGGGACCAGAGTTCCGCTGTGCACAGTGACCATGTCAGGTGCCGTTGCAAGGGGTGTTTTTGGTTGTAAATGTTAAAGGTGGAATGGGAAATGGAGGGCGGAGCCCCGCCGTGTGGGAGAGGCGGAAAGAAGTGCCTACGCTGCTTGGCCCACTGAGATGGTAACTGCTTTGTTTTCCCCCCTTGTGCTGCGTTTAGTCTGAAGGGAGAAGTCGCCACACATCAGAGTCTACTGCCCTGAGGCGGTGGAAAGCGAGCGAGAGCGAAGGGACCGCAACCGTGGTTGATACCGCAACCGTGGTTGATGCCGCCACTCTCAGTGAGCTAAGTGTCGGTTTTGGTGATTTCTCTGCTCACGGCCCACCTTGCTCCTCTTAGGGCGGCCCTGTTAGGTGGGGGCTAAGTCTGTAAGAAAATGTTCCTGACTGTCTCTGGTTACGAGGGAGACACGGTCCCCGTTTTGTGGGGCTGATGATTTCTCTGGCCAGGAGCAGTGTGTCCTCCGCAGCAGAAGGTTGCCTCTAGTAGGATGATTCCAGGTGGTAAGTTGCTCGCCTTCCTCCCGTGTGTTTCTCTCTCTTTCTCTCTCTTTTTCTCTCTCTCTCTCTCTCTCTCTCTCTCTCTCTAGTGTGTTGGCCAACACATTCTCTCTCTCTCCGTGTCCTTGTCTTTTCTTGTGCTGTTTCCCTTTGTAAGACATAGGCAGACGTGTTAAGATTTGCATCCCCACAGGCTATGTCTCGGGAGCCCTGAGAAGTAGGAGGGGACGAAAATCATGCAGGGAAAGTGGGTGCGAGAGTAGAGCCGTGACTGTCGGTGTTAACTCGGTCTCTGTTCGTCGAGTGGGCCCGATGTAGATGGGACGGAAGAGGTCGGCAGGGCTGGGGGCAAGATTTCAAGCACTAACTGAGCTTTGTGTAGTGATAGTTCATTCGTGGTTTTTGCAGCTGCTCTTGCAGAGGAATCGTCCAGGATCCGTACCCGAGGAGAAGGTGGCAGAAGTGGAGCTGAGCAGCCTGGACATCCTTCTAAGCAGACATGAACAGTCCTCCGTTTTCTGCCTCCCGCATCAGTTGCCGTGAGAAAGCTTTGAATTTCTCATCTTGACTCACTGTAGTATTCTTCACAGGCCGTGTGCATCCTCATTGAGTACGGGGCTCTGTGGGATTAAGGCTGGGGACGGGCCAAAGTCTGCTGTGCAGAGCAACTACGTCGGGTGCTGTTGCAAGGGGTGCTTTTGATTGTAATGTTAAAGGAGCAATGGGAAGAGGGTGGAGGGCTGAGCCCCGCCGTGTGGGAGAGGCGGAAAGAAGTGCCTACGCTGCTTGGCCCACTGAGATGGTAACTGCTTTGTTTTCCCACCTTGTGTTCCGTTTAGTCTGAAGGGAGAAGTCGTGACGCCTCAGAGTCTACTGCCCTGAGGCGATGGAAAGCGAGAGAGCGCGACGAGACGGCGAGCGTTGTTGGCCAACACACACGAGACCGCGAGCGTTGTTAATGCCCCGCAAAAGCCGTCCATCTGGGAGCGGAACAGCAGCGACTTTAAGTGAGAGAAGTGTCTGGTTTGGGGACGGCTCTGTTCTCGGCGCACCTTGCTCTTGGTAGGGACGCCCCATTAGCTGCGGGCTGAGTTTGCAAGAAAATGTTCCTCACTAGCTGGTTACGAGGGAGACAAGGTCCCCATTTTCAGGGGCTGATCATTTCTCTTTCCAGGAGCAGTGTGTCTTCTGCAGCTGAAGGTTGCCTCTAGCAGGATGACTCCAGGTGGTAAGTTGCTCGCCTCCCTCCCATATTTTTCTCTTTCTCTCTCCCTTTTCTCTAGTATGTTGGTGAATACACACTGTCTCTCCCTCTCTCTCCTCTAGTATGTTGTCCAACACACACACTCTCTCTCCCTCTCTCTCTTTCTTCCCTCGTGCTGTCTCCCTTCGTAGGACACAGGTAGGTGTGCATCCCCATAGATTAGGTCTGGGGAGCCATGGAGAAGTAGGAGGGGGCAAAAATCATGCAGGGAAGTGGGTGCGAGAGTGGAGCGGTGACTGTCGGTGTTAACTCGGTCTCTGTACATCGAGTGGGGCTGATGTAGATGGGAGGGACGAGGGAGGCAGGGAGGAGGGTAAGATTTCAAGCACCAGTAGAGCTTTGTGTAGTGATGGTTCATGCTTGGCTTTTCAGCTGGTCTTGCAGAGCAATTGTCCAGGACGCCTAGCCGGAGGAGAAAGTGGCAGAGGTGGACCCGAGCAGTTTGGGCATCCTTCTAAGCAGACGTGCGCATTCCTCCGCTTTCTGGCTGCCGCATAACTGGCTGAGAGTACGCGGTGAGTACTTTTGAATTCCTCGCTGTAGTATTCTTCACAGGCCGTGTGCTTTGTCGTTTGGCCCGGGGCTCTGTGGGGATTAGGCTGAGGAAGGGACCAGAGTTCCGCTGTGCACAGTGACCATGTCAGGTGCCGTTGCAAGGGGTGTTTTTGGTTGTAATGTTAAAGGTGGAATGGGAAATGGAGGGCGGAGCCCCGCCGTGTGGGAGAGGCGGAAAGAAGTGCCTACGCTGCTTGGCCCACTGAGATGGTAACTGCTTTGTTTTCCCCCCTTGTGCTGCGTTTAGTCTGAAGGGAGAAGTCGCCACACATCAGAGTCTACTGCCCTGAGGCGATGGAAAGCGAGCGAGCGCGACGGGACCGCAACCGTGGTTGATGCCGCCACTCTCAGTGAGCTAAGAGTCGGTTTTGGTGATTTCTCTGCTCACGGCCCACCTTGCTCCTCTTAGGGCGGCCCCGTTAGGTGGGGGCTGAGTCTGTAAGAAAATGTTCCTGACTGGCTCTGGTTACGAGGGAGACACGGTCTCCGTTTTGTGGGGCTGATGATTTCTCTGGCCAGGAGCAGTGTGTCCTCCGCAGCAGAAGGTTGCCTCTAGTAGGATGATTCCAGGTGGTAAGTTGCTCGCCTTCCTCCGGTGTTTCTCTCTCTTTCTCTCTCTCTCTCTCTCTCTCTAGTGTGTTGGCCAACACATTCTCTCTCTCTCCGTGTCCTTGTCTTTTCTTGTGCTGTTTCCCTTTGTAAGACATAGGCAGACGTGTTAAGATTTGCATCCCCACAGGCTATGTCTCGGGAGCCCTGAGAAGTAGGAGGGGACGAAAATCATGCAGGGAAAGTGGGTGCGAGAGTAGAGCCGTGACTGTCGGTGTTAACTCGGTCTCTGTTCGTCGAGTGGGCCCGATGTAGATGGGACGGAAGAGGTCGGCAGGGCTGGGGGCAAGATTTCAAGCACTAACTGAGCTTTGTGTAGTGATGGTTCATTCGTGGTTTTTGCAGCTGCTCTTGCAGAGGAATCGTCCAGGATCCGTACCCGAGGAGAAGGTGGCAGAAGTGGAGCTGAGCAGCCTGGACATCCTTCTAAGCAGACATGAACAGTCCTCCGTTTTCTGCCTCCCGCATCAGTTGCCGTGAGAAAGCTTTGAATTTCTCATCTTGACTCACTGTAGTATTCTTCACAGGCCGTGTGCATCCTCATTGAGTACGGGGCTCTGTGGGATTAAGGCTGGGGACGGGCCAAAGTCTGCTGTGCAGAGCAACTACGTCGGGTGCTGTTGCAAGGGGTGCTTTTGATTGTAATGTTAAAGGAGCAATGGGAAGAGGGTGGAGGGCTGAGCCCCGCCGTGTGGGAGAGGCGGAAAGAAGTGCCTACGCTGCTTGGCCCACTGAGATGGTAACTGCTTTGTTTTCCCCCCTTGTGTTCCGTTTAGTCTGAAGGGAGAAGTCGTGACGCCTCAGAGTCTACTGCCCTGAGGCGATGGAAAGCGAGAGAGCGCGACGAGACGGCGAGCGTTGTTGGCCAACACACACGAGACCGCGAGCGTTGTTAATGCCCCGCAAAAGCCGTCCATCTGGGAGCGGAACAGCAGCGACTTTAAGTGAGAGAAGTGTCTGGTTTGGGGACGGCTCTGTTCTCGGCGCACCTTGCTCCTGGTAGGGACGCCCCATTAGCTCCGGGGGGTGAGTTTGCAAGAAAATGTTCCTCACTAGCTGGTTACGAGGGAGACAAGGTCCCCATTTTCAGGGGCTGATCATTTCTCTTTCCAGGAGCAGTGTGTCTTCTGCAGCTGAAGGTTGCCTCTAGCAGGATGACTCCAGGTGGTAAGTTGCTGGCCTCCCTCCCATATTTTTCTTTCTTTCTTTCTCTCTCCCTTTTCTCTAGTATGTTGGCGAATACACACTGTCTCTCTCTCTCTCTCCTCTAGTATGTTGTCCAACACACACACTCTCTCTCCCTCTCTCTCTTTCTTCCCTCGTGCTGTCTCCCTTCGTAGGACACAGGTAGGTGTGCATCCCCATAGATTAGGTCTGGGGAGCCATGGAGAAGTAGGAGGGGGCAAAAATCATGCAGGGAAGTGGGTGCGAGAGTGGAGCGGTGACTGTCGGTGTTAACTCGGTCTCTGTACATCGAGTGGGGCCGATTGTAGATGGGGTGGACGAGGGAGGCAGGGAGGAGGGCAAGATTTCAAGCACCAGTAGAGCTTTGTGTAGTGATGGTTCATGCTTGGCTTTTCAGCTGGTCTTGCAGAGCAATTGTCCAGGACGCCTAGCCGGAGGAGAAAGTGGCAGAGGTGGACCCGAGCAGTTTGGGCATCCTTCTAAGCAGACGTGAGCATTCCTCTGCTTTCTGGCTGCCGCATAACTGGCTGTGAGTACGCGGTGAGTGCTTTTGAATTCCTCGCTGTAGTATTCTTCACAGGCCGTGTGCTTTGTCGTTTGGCCCGGCGCTCTGTGGGGATTAGGCTGAGGAAGGGACCAGAGTTCCGCTGTGCACAGTGACCATGTCAGGTGCCGTTGCAAGGGGTGTTTTTGGTTGTAATGTTAAAGGTGGAATGGGAAATGGAGGGCGGAGCCCCGCCGTGTGGGAGAGGCGGAAAGAAGTGCCTACGCTGCTTGGCCCACTGAGATGGTAACTGCTTTGTTTTCCCCCCTTGTGCTGCGTTTAGTCTGAAGGGAGAAGTCGCCACACATCAGAGTCTACTGCCCTGAGGCGATGGAAAGCGAGCGAGCGCGACGGGACCGCAACCGTGGTTGATGCCGCCACTCTCAGTGAGCTAAGAGTCGGTTTTGGTGATTTCTCTGCTCACGGCCCACCTTGCTCCTCTTAGGGCGGCCCCGTTAGGTGGGGGCTGAGTCTGTAAGAAAATGTTCCTGACGGGCTGAGTCTGTAAGAAAATGTTCCTGACTGGCTCTGGTTACGAGGGAGACACGGTCCCCGTTTTGTGGGGCTGATGATTTCTCTGGCCAGGAGCAGTGTGTCCTCCGCAGCAGAAGGTTGCCTCTAGTAGGATGATTCCAGGTGGTAAGTTGCTCGCCTTCCTCCGGTGTTTCTCTCTCTTTCTCTCTCTCTCTCTCTCTCTCTAGTGTGTTGGCCAACACATTCTCTCTCTCTCCGTGTCCTTGTCTTTTCTTGTGCTGTTTCCCTTTGTAAGACATAGGCAGACGTGTTAAGATTTGCATCCCCACAGGCTATGTCTCGGGAGCCCTGAGAAGTAGGAGGGGACGAAAATCATGCAGGGAAAGTGGGTGCGAGAGTAGAGCCGTGACTGTCGGTGTTAACTCGGTCTCTGTTCGTCGAGTGGGCCCGATGTAGATGGGACGGAAGAGGTCGGCAGGGCTGGGGGCAAGATTTCAAGCACTAACTGAGCTTTGTGTAGTGATGGTTCATTCGTGGTTTTTGCAGCTGCTCTTGCAGAGGAATCGTCCAGGATCCGTACCCGAGGAGAAGGTGGCAGAAGTGGAGCTGAGCAGCCTGGACATCCTTCTAAGCAGACATGAACAGTCCTCCGTTTTCTGCCTCCCGCATCAGTTGCCGTGAGAAAGCTTTGAATTTCTCATCTTGACTCACTGTAGTATTCTTCACAGGCCGTGTGCATCCTCATTGAGTACGGGGCTCTGTGGGATTAAGGCTGGGGACGGGCCAAAGTCTGCTGTGCAGAGCAACTACGTCGGGTGCTGTTGCAAGGGGTGCTTTTGATTGTAATGTTAAAGGAGCAATGGGAAGAGGGTGGAGGGCGGAGCCCCGCCGTGTGGGAGAGGCGGAAAGAAGTGCCTACGCTGCTTGGCCCACTGAGATGGTAACTGCTTTGTTTTCCCCCCTTGTGTTCCGTTTAGTCTGAAGGGAGAAGTCGTGACGCCTCAGAGTCTACTGCCCTGAGGCGATGGAAAGCGAGAGAGCGCGACGAGACGGCGAGCGTTGTTGGCCAACACACACGAGACCGCGAGCGTTGTTAATGCCCCGCAAAAGCCGTCCATCTGGGAGCGGAACAGCAGCGACTTTAAGTGAGAGAAGTGTCTGGTTTGGGGACGGCTCTGTTCTCGGCGCACCTTGCTCCTGGTAGGGACGCCCCATTAGCTGCGGGCTGAGTTTGCAAGAAAATGTTCCTCACTAGCTGGTTACGAGGGAGACAAGGTCCCCATTTTCAGGGGCTGATCATTTCTCTTTCCCGGAGCAGTGTGTCTTCTGCAGCTGAAGGTTGCCTCTAGCAGGATGACTCCAGGTGGTAAGTTGCTCGCCTCCCTCCCATATTTTTCTCTTTCTCTCTCCCTTTTCTCTAGTATGTTGGTGAATACACACTGTCTCTCCCTCTCTCTCCTCTAGTATGTTGTCCAACACACACACTCTCTCTCCCTCTCTCTCTTTCTTCCCTCGTGCTGTCTCCCTTCGTAGGACACAGGTAGGTGTGCATCCCCATAGATTAGGTCTGGGGAGCCATGGAGAAGTAGGAGGGGGCAAAAATCATGCAGGGAAGTGGGTGCGAGAGTGGAGCGGTGACTGTCGGTGTTAACTCGGTCTCTGTACATCGAGTGGGGCTGATGTAGATGGGAGGGACGAGGGAGGCAGGGAGGAGGGTAAGATTTCAAGCACCAGTAGAGTTTTGTGTAGTGATGGTTCATGCTTGGCTTTTCAGCTGGTCTTGCAGAGCAATTGTCCAGGACGCCTAGCCGGAGGAGAAAGTGTCAGAGGTGGACCCGAGCAGTTTGGGCATCCTTCTAAGCAGACGTGCGCATTCCTCCGCTTTCTGGCTGCCGCATAACTGGCTGAGAGTACGCGGTGAGTACTTTTGAATTCCTCGCTGTAGTATTCTTCACAGGCCGTGTGCTTTGTCGTTTGGCCCGGGGCTCTGTGGGGATTAGGCTGAGGAAGGGACCAGAGTTCCGCTGTGCACAGTGACCATGTCAGGTGCCGTTGCAAGGGGTGTTTTTGGTTGTAATGTTAAAGGTGGAATGGGAAATGGAGGGCGGAGCCCCGCCGTGTGGGAGAGGCGGAAAGAAGTGCCTACGCTGCTTGGCCCACTGAGATGGTAACTGCTTTGTTTTCCCCCCTTGTGCTGCGTTTAGTCTGAAGGGAGAAGTCGCCACACATCAGAGTCTACTGCCCTGAGGCGATGGAAAGCGAGCGAGCGCGACGGGACCGCAACCGTGGTTGATGCCGCCACTCTCAGTGAGCTAAGAGTCGGTTTTGGTGATTTCTCTGCTCACGGCCCACCTTGCTCCTCTTAGGGCGGCCCCGTTAGGTGGGGGCTGAGTCTGTAAGAAAATGTTCCTGACGGGCTGAGTCTGTAAGAAAATGTTCCTGACTGGCTCTGGTTACGAGGGAGACACGGTCCCCGTTTTGTGGGGCTGATGATTTCTCTGGCCAGGAGCAGTGTGTCCTCCGCAGCAGAAGGTTGCCTCTAGTAGGATGATTCCAGGTGGTAAGTTGCTCGCCTTCCTCCGGTGTTTCTCTCTCTTTCTCTCAATCTCTCTCTCTCTCTCTAGTGTGTTGGCCAACACATTCTCTCTCTCTCCGTGTCCTTGTCTTTTCTTGTGCTGTTTCCCTTTGTAAGACATAGGCAGACGTGTTAAGATTTGCATCCCCACAGGCTATGTCTCGGGAGCCCTGAGAAGTAGGAGGGGACGAAAATCATGCAGGGAAAGTGGGTGCGAGAGTAGAGCCGTGACTGTCGGTGTTAACTCGGTCTCTGTTCGTCGAGTGGGCCCGATGTAGATGGGACGGAAGAGGTCGGCAGGGCTGGGGGCAAGATTTCAAGCACTAACTGAGCTTTGTGTAGTGATGGTTCATTCGTGGTTTTTGCAGCTGCTCTTGCAGAGGAATCGTCCAGGATCCGTACCCGAGGAGAAGGTGGCAGAAGTGGAGCTGAGCAGCCTGGACATCCTTCTAAGCAGACATGAACAGTCCTCCGTTTTCTGCCTCCCGCATCAGTTGCCGTGAGAAAGCTTTGAATTTCTCATCTTGACTCACTGTAGTATTCTTCACAGGCCGTGTGCATCCTCATTGAGTACGGGGCTCTGTGGGATTAAGGCTGGGGACGGGCCAAAGTCTGCTGTGCAGAGCAACTACGTCGGGTGCTGTTGCAAGGGGTGCTTTTGATTGTAATGTTAAAGGAGCAATGGGAAGAGGGTGGAGGGCTGAGCCCCGCCGTGTGGGAGAGGCGGAAAGAAGTGCCTACGCAGCTTGGCCCACTGAGATGGTAACTGCTTTGTTTTCCCCCCTTGTGCTCCGTTTAGTCTGAAGGGAGAAGTCGTGACGCCTCAGAGTCTACTGCCCTGAGGCGATGGAAAGCGAGAGAGCGCGACGAGACGGCGAGCGTTGTTGGCCAACACACACGAGACCGCGAGCGTTGTTAATGCCCCGCAAAAGCCGTCCATCTGGGAGCGGAACAGCAGCGACTTTAAGTGAGAGAAGTGTCTGGTTTGGGGACGGCTCTGTTCTCGGCGCACCTTGCTCCTGGTAGGGACGCCCCATTAGCTGCGGGCTGAGTTTGCAAGAAAATGTTCCTCACTAGCTGGTTACGAGGGAGACAAGGTCCCCATTTTCAGGGGCTGATCATTTCTCTTTCCCGGAGCAGTGTGTCTTCTGCAGCTGAAGGTTGCCTCTAGCAGGATGACTCCAGGTGGTAAGTTGCTCGCCTCCCTCCCATATTTTTCTCTTTCTCTCTCCCTTTTCTCTAGTATGTTGGTGAATACACACTGTCTCTCCCTCTCTCTCCTCTAGTATGTTGTCCAACACACACACTCTCTCTCCCTCTCTCTCTTTCTTCCCTCGTGCTGTCTCCCTTCGTAGGACACAGGTAGGTGTGCATCCCCATAGATTAGGTCTGGGGAGCCATGGAGAAGTAGGAGGGGGCAAAAATCATGCAGGGAAGTGGGTGCGAGAGTGGAGCGGTGACTGTCGGTGTTAACTCGGTCTCTGTACATCGAGTGGGGCTGATGTAGATGGGAGGGACGAGGGAGGCAGGGAGGAGGGCAAGATTTCAAGCACCACTAGAGCTTTGTGTAGTGATGGTTCATGCTTGGCTTTTCAGCTGGTCTTGCAGAGGAATTGTCCAGGACGCCTAGCCGGAGGAGAAAGTGGCAGAGGTGGACCCGAGCAGTTTGGGCATCCTTCTAAGCAGACGTGAGCATTCCTCCGCTTTCTGGCTGCCGCATAACTGGCTGTGAGTACGCGGTGAGTGCTTTTGAATTCCTCGCTGTAGTATTCTTCACAGGCCGTGTGCTTTGTCGTTTGGCCCGGCGCTCTGTGGGGATTAGGCTGAGGAAGGGACCAGAGTTCCGCTGTGCACAGTGACCATGTCAGGTGCCGTTGCAAGGGGTGTTTTTGGTTGTAATGTTAAAGGTGGAATGGGAAATGGAGGGCGGAGCCCCGCCGTGTGGGAGAGGCGGAAAGAAGTGCCTACGCTGCTTGGCCCACTGAGATGGTAACTGCTTTGTTTTCCCCCCTTGTGCTGCGTTTAGTCTGAAGGGAGAAGTCGCCACACATCAGAGTCTACTGCCCTGAGGCGATGGAAAGCGAGCGAGAGCGACGGGAGCGCAACCGTGGTTGATGCCGCCACTCTCAGTGAGCGAAGAGTCGGTTTTGGTGATTTCTCTGCTCACGGCCCACCTTGCTCCTCTTAGGGCGGCCCCGTTAGGTGGGGGCTGAGTCTGTAAGAAAATGTTCCTGACTGGCTCTGGTTACGAGGGAGACACGGTCTCCGTTTTGTGGGGCTGATGATTTCTCTGGCCAGGAGCAGTGTGTCCTCCGCAGCAGAAGGTTGCCTCTAGTAGGATGATTCCAGGTGGTAAGTTGCTCGCCTTCCTCCGGTGTTTCTCTCTCTTTCTCTCTCTCTCTCTCTCTCTCTAGTGTGTTGGCCAACACATTCTCTCTCTCTCCGTGTCCTTGTCTTTTCTTGTGCTGTTTCCCTTTGTAAGACATAGGCAGACGTGTTAAGATTTGCATCCCCACAGGCTATGTCTCGGGAGCCCTGAGAAGTAGGAGGGGACGAAAATCATGCAGGGAAAGTGGGTGCGAGAGTAGAGCCGTGACTGTCGGTGTTAACTCGGTCTCTGTTCGTCGAGTGGGCCCGATGTAGATGGGACGGAAGAGGTCGGCAGGGCTGGGGGCAAGATTTCAAGCACTAACTGAGCTTTGTGTAGTGATGGTTCATTCGTGGTTTTTGCAGCTGCTCTTGCAGAGGAATCGTCCAGGATCCGTACCCGAGGAGAAGGTGGCAGAAGTGGAGCTGAGCAGCCTGGACATCCTTCTAAGCAGACATGAACAGTCCTCCGTTTTCTGCCTCCCGCATCAGTTGCCGTGAGAAAGCTTTGAATTTCTCATCTTGACTCACTGTAGTATTCTTCACAGGCCGTGTGCATCCTCATTGAGTACGGGGCTCTGTGGGATTAAGGCTGGGGACGGGCCAAAGTCTGCTGTGCAGAGCAACTACGTCGGGTGCTGTTGCAAGGGGTGCTTTTGATTGTAATGTTAAAGGAGCAATGGGAAGAGGGTGGAGGGCTGAGCCCCGCCGTGTGGGAGAGGCGGAAAGAAGTGCCTACGCTGCTTGGCCCACTGAGATGGTAACTGCTTTGTTTTCCCCCCTTGTGTTCCGTTTAGTCTGAAGGGAGAAGTCGTGACGCCTCAGAGTCTACTGCCCTGAGGCGATGGAAAGCGAGAGAGCGCGACGAGACGGCGAGCGTTGTTGGCCAACACACACGAGACCGCGAGCGTTGTTAATGCCCCGCAAAAGCCGTCCATCTGGGAGCGGAACAGCAGCGACTTTAAGTGAGAGAAGTGTCTGGTTTGGGGACGGCTCTGTTCTCGGCGCACCTTGCTCCTGGTAGGGACGCCCCATTAGCTCCGGGGGGTGAGTTTGCAAGAAAATGTTCCTCACTAGCTGGTTACGAGGGAGACAAGGTCCCCATTTTCCGGGGCTGATCATTTCTCTTTCCAGGAGCAGTGTGTCTTCTGCAGCTGAAGGTTGCCTCTAGCAGGATGACTCCAGGTGGTAAGTTGCTCGCCTCCCTCCCATATTTTTCTCTTTCTTTCTCTCTCCCTTTTCTCTAGTATGTTGGCGAATACACACTGTCTCTCTCTCTCTCTCCTCTAGTATGTTGTCCAACACACACACTCTCTCTCCCTCTCTCTCTTTCTTCCCTCGTGCTGTCTCCCTTCGTAGGACACAGGTAGGTGTGCATCCCCATAGATTAGGTCTGGGGAGCCATGGAGAAGTAGGAGGGGGCAAAAATCATGCAGGGAAGTGGGTGCGAGAGTGGAGCGGTGACTGTCGGTGTTAACTCGGTCTCTGTACATCGAGTGGGGCCGATTGTAGATGGGGTGGACGAGGGAGGCAGGGAGGAGGGCAAGATTTCAAGCACCAGTAGAGCTTTGTGTAGTGATGGTTCATGCTTGGCTTTTCAGCTGGTCTTGCAGAGCAATTGTCCAGGACGCCTAGCCGGAGGAGAAAGTGGCAGAGGTGGACCCGAGCAGTTTGGGCATCCTTCTAAGCAGACGTGAGCATTCCTCTGCTTTCTGGCTGCCGCATAACTGGCTGTGAGTACGCGGTGAGTGCTTTTGAATTCCTCGCTGTAGTATTCTTCACAGGCCGTGTGCTTTGTCGTTTGGCCCGGCGCTCTGTGGGGATTAGGCTGAGGAAGGGACCAGAGTTCCGCTGTGCACAGTGACCATGTCAGGTGCCGTTGCAAGGGGTGTTTTTGGTTGTAATGTTAAAGGTGGAATGGGAAATGGAGGGCGGAGCCCCGCCGTGTGGGAGAGGCGGAAAGAAGTGCCTACGCTGCTTGGCCCACTGAGATGGTAACTGCTTTGTTTTCCCCCCTTGTGCTGCGTTTAGTCTGAAGGGAGAAGTCGCCACACATCAGAGTCTACTGCCCTGAGGCGATGGAAAGCGAGCGAGCGCGACGGGACCGCAACCGTGGTTGATGCCGCCACTCTCAGTGAGCTAAGAGTCGGTTTTGGTGATTTCTCTGCTCACGGCCCACCTTGCTCCTCTTAGGGCGGCCCCGTTAGGTGGGGGCTGAGTCTGTAAGAAAATGTTCCTGACGGGCTGAGTCTGTAAGAAAATGTTCCTGACTGGCTCTGGTTACGAGGGAGACACGGTCCCCGTTTTGTGGGGCTGATGATTTCTCTGGCCAGGAGCAGTGTGTCCTCCGCAGCAGAAGGTTGCCTCTAGTAGGATGATTCCAGGTGGTAAGTTGCTCGCCTTCCTCCGGTGTTTCTCTCTCTTTCTCTCTCTCTCTCTCTCTCTCTCTAGTGTGTTGGCCAACACATTCTCTCTCTCTCCGTGTCCTTGTCTTTTCTTGTGCTGTTTCCCTTTGTAAGACATAGGCAGACGTGTTAAGATTTGCATCCCCACAGGCTATGTCTCGGGAGCCCTGAGAAGTAGGAGGGGACGAAAATCATGCAGGGAAAGTGGGTGCGAGAGTAGAGCCGTGACTGTCGGTGTTAACTCGGTCTCTGTTCGTCGAGTGGGCCCGATGTAGATGGGACGGAAGAGGTCGGCAGGGCTGGGGGCAAGATTTCAAGCACTAACTGAGCTTTGTGTAGTGATGGTTCATTCGTGGTTTTTGCAGCTGCTCTTGCAGAGGAATCGTCCAGGATCCGTACCCGAGGAGAAGGTGGCAGAAGTGGAGCTGAGCAGCCTGGACATCCTTCTAAGCAGACATGAACAGTCCTCCGTTTTCTGCCTCCCGCATCAGTTGCCGTGAGAAAGCTTTGAATTTCTCATCTTGACTCTCTGTAGTATTCTTCACAGGCCGTGTGCATCCTCATTGAGTTCGGTGCTCTGTGGGATTAAGGCTGGGGACGGGCCAAAGTCTGCTGTGCAGAGCAACTACGTCGGGTGCTGTTGCAAGGGGTGCTTTTGATTGTAATGTTAAAGGAGCAATGGGAAGAGGGTGGAGGGCGGAGCCCCGCCGTGTGGGAGAGGCGGAAAGAAGTGCCTACGCTGCTTGGCCCACTGAGATGGTAACTGCTTTGTTTTCCCCCCTTGTGTTCCGTTTAGTCTGAAGGGAGAAGTCGTGACGCCTCAGAGTCTACTGCCCTGAGGCGATGGAAAGCGAGAGAGCGCGACGAGACGGCGAGCGTTGTTGGCCAACACACACGAGACCGCGAGCGTTGTTAATGCCCCGCAAAAGCCGTCCATCTGGGAGCGGAACAGCAGCGACTTTAAGTGAGAGAAGTGTCTGGTTTGGGGACGGCTCTGTTCTCGGCGCACCTTGCTCCTGGTAGGGACGCCCCATTAGCTGCGGGCTGAGTTTGCAAGAAAATGTTCCTCACTAGCTGGTTACGAGGGAGACAAGGTCCCCATTTTCAGGGGCTGATCATTTCTCTTTCCCGGAGCAGTGTGTCTTCTGCAGCTGAAGGTTGCCTCTAGCAGGATGACTCCAGGTGGTAAGTTGCTCGCCTCCCTCCCATATTTTTCTCTTTCTCTCTCCCTTTTCTCTAGTATGTTGGTGAATACACACTGTCTCTCCCTCTCTCTCCTCTAGTATGTTGTCCAACACACACACTCTCTCTCCCTCTCTCTCTTTCTTCCCTCGTGCTGTCTCCCTTCGTAGGACACAGGTAGGTGTGCATCCCCATAGATTAGGTCTGGGGAGCCATGGAGAAGTAGGAGGGGGCAAAAATCATGCAGGGAAGTGGGTGCGAGAGTGGAGCGGTGACTGTCGGTGTTAACTCGGTCTCTGTACATCGAGTGGGGCTGATGTAGATGGGAGGGACGAGGGAGGCAGGGAGGAGGGTAAGATTTCAAGCACCAGTAGAGTTTTGTGTAGTGATGGTTCATGCTTGGCTTTTCAGCTGGTCTTGCAGAGCAATTGTCCAGGACGCCTAGCCGGAGGAGAAAGTGTCAGAGGTGGACCCGAGCAGTTTGGGCATCCTTCTAAGCAGACGTGCGCATTCCTCCGCTTTCTGGCTGCCGCATAACTGGCTGAGAGTACGCGGTGAGTACTTTTGAATTCCTCGCTGTAGTATTCTTCACAGGCCGTGTGCTTTGTCGTTTGGCCCGGGGCTCTGTGGGGATTAGGCTGAGGAAGGGACCAGAGTTCCGCTGTGCACAGTGACCATGTCAGGTGCCGTTGCAAGGGGTGTTTTTGGTTGTAATGTTAAAGGTGGAATGGGAAATGGAGGGCGGAGCCCCGCCGTGTGGGAGAGGCGGAAAGAAGTGCCTACGCTGCTTGGCCCACTGAGATGGTAACTGCTTTGTTTTCCCCCCTTGTGCTGCGTTTAGTCTGAAGGGAGAAGTCGCCACACATCAGAGTCTACTGCCCTGAGGCGATGGAAAGCGAGCGAGCGCGACGGGACCGCAACCGTGGTTGATGCCGCCACTCTCAGTGAGCTAAGAGTCGGTTTTGGTGATTTCTCTGCTCACGGCCCACCTTGCTCCTCTTAGGGCGGCCCCGTTAGGTGGGGGCTGAGTCTGTAAGAAAATGTTCCTGACTGGCTCTGGTTACGAGGGAGACACGGTCCCCGTTTTGTGGGGCTGATGATTTCTCTGGCCAGGAGCAGTGTGTCCTCCGCAGCAGAAGGTTGCCTCTAGTAGGATGATTCCAGGTGGTAAGTTGCTCGCCTTCCTCCGGTGTTTCTCTCTCTTTCTCTCTCTCTCTCTCTCTCTCTAGTGTGTTGGCCAACACATTCTCTCTCTCTCCGTGTCCTTGTCTTTTCTTGTGCTGTTTCCCTTTGTAAGACATAGGCAGACGTGTTAAGATTTGCATCCCCACAGGCTATGTCTCGGGAGCCCTGAGAAGTAGGAGGGGACGAAAATCATGCAGGGAAAGTGGGTGCGAGAGTAGAGCCGTGACTGTCGGTGTTAACTCGGTCTCTGTTCGTCGAGTGGGCCCGATGTAGATGGGACGGAAGAGGTCGGCAGGGCTGGGGGCAAGATTTCAAGCACTAACTGAGCTTTGTGTAGTGATGGTTCATTCGTGGTTTTTGCAGCTGCTCTTGCAGAGGAATCGTCCAGGATCCGTACCCGAGGAGAAGGTGGCAGAAGTGGAGCTGAGCAGCCTGGACATCCTTCTAAGCAGACATGAACAGTCCTCCGTTTTCTGCCTCCCGCATCAGTTGCCGTGAGAAAGCTTTGAATTTCTCATCTTGACTCACTGTAGTATTCTTCACAGGCCGTGTGCATCCTCATTGAGTACGGGGCTCTGTGGGATTAAGGCTGGGGACGGGCCAAAGTCTGCTGTGCAGAGCAACTACGTCGGGTGCTGTTGCAAGGGGTGCTTTTGATTGTAATGTTAAAGGAGCAATGGGAAGAGGGTGGAGGGCTGAGCCCCGCCGTGTGGGAGAGGCGGAAAGAAGTGCCTACGCTGCTTGGCCCACTGAGATGGTAACTGCTTTGTTTTCCCCCCTTGTGTTCCGTTTAGTCTGAAGGGAGAAGTCGTGACGCCTCAGAGTCTACTGCCCTGAGGCGATGGAAAGCGAGAGAGCGCGACGAGACGGCGAGCGTTGTTGGCCAACACACACGAGACCGCGAGCGTTGTTAATGCCCCGCAAAAGCCGTCCATCTGGGAGCGGAACAGCAGCGACTTTAAGTGAGAGAAGTGTCTGGTTTGGGGACGGCTCTGTTCTCGGCGCACCTTGCTCCTGGTAGGGACGCCCCATTAGCTGCGGGCTGAGTTTGCAAGAAAATGTTCCTCACTAGCTGGTTACGAGGGAGACAAGGTCCCCATTTTCCGGGGCTGATCATTTCTCTTTCCAGGAGCAGTGTGTCTTCTGCAGCTGAAGGTTGCCTCTAGCAGGATGACTCCAGGTGGTAAGTTGCTCGCCTCCCTCCCATATTTTTCTCTTTCTCTCTCTCTCCCTTTTCTCTAGTATGTTGGTGAATACACACTGTCTCTCCCTCTCTCTCCTCTAGTATGTTGTCCAACACACACACTCTCTCTCCCTCTCTCTCTTTCTTCCCTCGTGCTGTCTCCCTTCGTAGGACACAGGTAGGTGTGCATCCCCATAGATTAGGTCTGGGGAGCCATGGAGAAGTAGGAGGGGGCAAAAATCATGCAGGGAAGTGGGTGCGAGAGTGGAGCGGTGACTGTCGGTGTTAACTCGGTCTCTGTACATCGAGTGGGGCTGATGTAGATGGGAGGGACGAGGGAGGCAGGGAGGAGGGTAAGATTTCAAGCACCAGTAGAGTTTTGTGTAGTGATGGTTCATGCTTGGCTTTTCAGCTGGTCTTGCAGAGCAATTGTCCAGGACGCCTAGCCGGAGGAGAAAGTGTCAGAGGTGGACCCGAGCAGTTTGGGCATCCTTCTAAGCAGACGTGCGCATTCCTCCGCTTTCTGGCTGCCGCATAACTGGCTGAGAGTACGCGGTGAGTACTTTTGAATTCCTCGCTGTAGTATTCTTCACAGGCCGTGTGCTTTGTCGTTTGGCCCGGGGCTCTGTGGGGATTAGGCTGAGGAAGGGACCAGAGTTCCGCTGTGCACAGTGACCATGTCAGGTGCCGTTGCAAGGGGTGTTTTTGGTTGTAATGTTAAAGGTGGAATGGGAAATGGAGGGCGGAGCCCCGCCGTGTGGAAGAGGCGGAAAGAAGTGCCTACGCTGCTTGGCCCACTGAGATGGTAACTGCTTTGTTTTCCCCCCTTGTGCTGCGTTTAGTCTGAAGGGAGAAGTCGCCACACATCAGAGTCTACTGCCCTGAGGCGATGGAAAGCGAGCGAGCGCGACGGGACCGCAACCGTGGTTGATGCCGCCACTCTCAGTGAGCTAAGAGTCGGTTTTGGTGATTTCTCTGCTCACGGCCCACCTTGCTCCTCTTAGGGCGGCCCCGTTAGGTGGGGGCTGAGTCTGTAAGAAAATGTTCCTGACTGTCTCTGGTTACGAGGGAGACACGGTCCCCGTTTTGTGGGGCTGATGATTTCTCTGGCCAGGAGCAGTGTGTCCTCCGCAGCAGAAGGTTGCCTCTAGTAGGATGATTCCAGGTGGTAAGTTGCTCGCCTTCCTCCGGTGTTTCTCTCTCTTTCTCTCAATCTCTCTCTCTCTAGTGTGTTGGCCAACACATTCTCTCTCTCTCCGTGTCCTTGTCTTTTCTTGTGCTGTTTCCCTTTGTAAGACATAGGCAGACGTGTTAAGATTTGCATCCCCACAGGCTATGTCTCGGGAGCCCTGAGAAGTAGGAGGGGACGAAAATCATGCAGGGAAAGTGGGTGCGAGAGTAGAGCCGTGACTGTCGGTGTTAACTCGGTCTCTGTTCGTCGAGTGGGCCCGATGTAGATGGGACGGAAGAGGTCGGCAGGGCTGGGGGCAAGATTTCAAGCACTAACTGAGCTTTGTGTAGTGATGGTTCATTCGTGGTTTTTGCAGCTGCTCTTGCAGAGGAATCGTCCAGGATCCGTACCCGAGGAGAAGGTGGCAGAAGTGGAGCTGAGCAGCCTGGACATCCTTCTAAGCAGACATGAACAGTCCTCCGTTTTCTGCCTCCCGCATCAGTTGCCGTGAGAAAGCTTTGAATTTCTCATCTTGACTCACTGTAGTATTCTTCACAGGCCGTGTGCATCCTCATTGAGTACGGGGCTCTGTGGGATTAAGGCTGGGGACGGGCCAAAGTCTGCTGTGCAGAGCAACTACGTCGGGTGCTGTTGCAAGGGGTGCTTTTGATTGTAATGTTAAAGGAGCAATGGGAAGAGGGTGGAGGGCTGAGCCCCGCCGTGTGGGAGAGGCGGAAAGAAGTGCCTACGCTGCTTGGCCCACTGAGATGGTAACTGCTTTGTTTTCCCCCCTTGTGTTCCGTTTAGTCTGAAGGGAGAAGTCGTGACGCCTCAGAGTCTACTGCCCTGAGGCGATGGAAAGCGAGAGAGCGCGACGAGACGGCGAGCGTTGTTGGCCAACACACACGAGACCGCGAGCGTTGTTAATGCCCCGCAAAAGCCGTCCATCTGGGAGCGGAACAGCAGCGACTTTAAGTGAGAGAAGTGTCTGGTTTGGGGACGGCTCTGTTCTCGGCGCACCTTGCTCCTGGTAGGGACGCCCCATTAGCTCCGGGGGGTGAGTTTGCAAGAAAATGTTCCTCACTAGCTGGTTACGAGGGAGACAAGGTCCCCATTTTCCGGGGCTGATCATTTCTCTTTCCCGGAGCAGTGTGTCTTCTGCAGCTGAAGGTTGCCTCTAGCAGGATGACTCCAGGTGGTAAGTTGCTCGCCTCCCTCCCATATTTTTCTCTTTCTCTCTCCCTTTTCTCTAGTATGTTGGTGAATACACACTGTCTCTCTCTCTCTCCTCTAGTATGTTGTCATAGAATCATAGAATCATAGAATCTCAGGGTTGGAAGGGACCTCAGGAGGTCATCTGGTCCAACCCCCTGCTCAAAGCAGGACCAACCCCAACTAGATCATCCCAGCCAGGGCTTTGTCAAGCCTGACCTTAAAAACCTCTAAGGAAGGAGATTCCACCACCTCCCTAGGTAACCCATTCCAGTGCTTCACCACCCTACTAGTGAAAAAGTTTTTCCTAATATCCAACCTAAACCTCCCCCTCTGCAACTTCAGACCATTACTCCTTGTTCTGTCATCTTCTACCACTGAGAACAGTCTAGATCCATCCTCTTTGGAACCCCCTTTTAGGTAGTTGAAAGCAGCTATCAAATCCCCCCTCACTCTTCTCTTCTGCAGGCTAAACAATCTCAGTTCCCTCAGCCTCTCTTCATACCTCATGTGCTCCAGCCCCCTAATCATTTTTGTTGCCCTCCGTTGGACTCTTTCCAATTTATCCACAGCCTTCTTGTAGTGTGGGGCCCAAAACTGGACACAGTACTCCAAATGAGGCCTCACCAGTGCCGAATAGAGGGGAATAATCACATCCCTCGATCTGCTGGAAATGCCCCTACTTATACAGCCCAAAATGCCATTAGCCTTCTTGGCAACAAGGGCACACTGTTGACTCATATTCAGCTTTTCGTCCACTGTAACCCCTAGGTCCTTTTCTGCAGAACTGCTGCCCAGCCATTCGGTCCCTAGTCTGTAGCAGTGCATGGGATTCTTCCGTCCTAAGTGCAGGACTCTGCACTTGTCCTTGTTGAACCTCATCAGATTTCTTTTGGCCCAATCCTCTAATTTGTCTAGGTCCCTCTGTATCCTATCCCTACCCTCCAGCGTATCAACCACTCCTCCCAGTTTAGTGTCATCTGCAAACTTGCTAAGGGTGCAGTCCACACCATCCTCCAGGTCGTTGATGAAGATATTGAACAAAACCGGCCCCAGCACCGACCCTTGGGGCACTCCACTTGATACCGGCTGCCAACTAGACATGGAGCCATTGATCACTACCCGTTGAGCACGACCATCCAGCCAGTTTTCTATCCACCTTACCGTCCATTCATCCAGCCCATACTTCTTTAACTTGCTGGCAAGAACGCTGTGCGAGACTGTATCAAAAGCAGTCCAACACACACACTCTCTCTCCCTCTCTCTCTTTCTTCCCTCGTGCTGTCTCCCTTCGTAGGACACAGGTAGGTGTGCATCCCCATAGATTAGGTCTGGGGAGCCATGGAGAAGTAGGAGGGGGCAAAAATCATGCAGGGAAGTGGGTGCGAGAGTGGAGCGGTGACTGTCGGTGTTAACTCGGTCTCTGTACATCGAGTGGGGCTGATGTAGATGGGGTGGACGAGGGAGGCAGGGAGGAGGGTAAGATTTCAAGCACCAGTAGAGCTTTGTGTAGTGATGGTTCATGCTTGGCTTTTCAGCTGGTCTTGCAGAGCAATTGTCCAGGACGGCTAGCCAGAGGAGAAAGTGTCAGAGGCGGACCCGAGCAGTTTGGGCATCCTTCTAAGCAGACGTGCGCATTCCTCCGCTTTCTGGCTGCCGCATAACTGGCTGAGAGTACGCGGTGAGTGCTTTTGAATTCCTCGCTGTAGTATTCTTCACAGGCCGTGTGCTTTGTCGTTTGGCCCGGGGCTCTGTGGGGATTAGGCTGAGGAAGGGACCAGAGTTCCGCTGTGCACAGTGACCATGTCAGGTGCCGTTGCAAGGGGTGTTTTTGGTTGTAATGTTAAAGGTGGAATGGGAAATGGAAGGCGGAGCCCCACCGTGTGGGAGAGGCGAAAGGAAGTGCCTACGCTGCTTGGCCCACTGAGATGGTAACTGCTTTGTTTTCCCCCCTTGTGCTGCATTTAGTCTGAAGGGAGAAGTCGCCACACATCAGAGTCTACTGCCCTGAGGCGATGGAAAGCGAGCGAGCGCGACGGGACCGCAACCGTGGTTGATGCCGTCACTCTCAGTGAGCTAAGAGTCGGTTTTGGTGATTTCTCTGCTCACGGCCCACCTTACTCCTCTTAGGGCGGCCCCGTTAGGTGGGGGCTGAGTCTGTAAGAAAATGTTCCTGACGGGCTGAGTCTGTAAGAAAATGTTCCTGACGGGCTCTGGTTACGAGGGAGACACGGTCCCCGTTTTGTGGGGCTGATGATTTCTCTGGCCAGGAGCAGTGTGTCCTCCGCAGCAGAAGGTTGCCTCTAGTAGGATGATTCCAGGTGGTAAGTTGCTCGCCTTCCTCCGGTGTTTCTCTCTCTTTCTCTCTCTCTCTCTCTAGTGTGTTGGCCAACACATTCTCTCTCTCTCCGTGTCCTTGTCTTTTCTTGTGCTGTTTCCCTTTGTAAGACATAGGCAGACGTGTTAAGATTTGCATCCCCACAGGCTATGTCTCGGGAGCCCTGAGAAGTAGGAGGGGACGAAAATCATGCAGGGCAAGTGGGTGCGAGAGTAGAGCCGTGACTGTCGGTGTTAACTCGGTCTCTGTTCGTCGAGTGGGCCCGATGTAGATGGGACGGAAGAGGTCGGCAGGGCTGGGGGCAAGATTTCAAGCACTAACTGAGCTTTGTGTAGTGATGGTTCATTCGTGGTTTTTGCAGCTGCTCTTGCAGAGGAATCGTCCAGGATCCGTACCCGAGGAGAAGGTGGCAGAAGTGGAGCTGAGCAGCCTGGACATCCTTCTAAGCAGACATGAACAGTCCTCCGTTTTCTGCCTCCCGCATCAGTTGCCGTGAGAAAGCTTTGAATTTCTCATCTTGACTCACTGTAGTATTCTTCACAGGCCGTGTGCATCCTCATTGAGTACGGGGCTCTGTGGGATTAAGGCTGGGGACGGGCCAAGTCTGCTGTGCAGAGCAACTACGTCGGGTGCTGTTGCAAGGGGTGCTTTTGGTTGTAATGTTAAAGGAGCAATGGGAAGAGGGTGGAGGGCGGAGACCCGCCGTGTGGGAGAGGCGAAAAGAAGTGCCTACACTACTTGGCCCACTAAGGGCTGGTCTACACTAACCCCCAAATTCGAACTAAGATACGCAACTTCAGCTACGTGAATAACGTAGCTGAAGTCGAAGTATCTTAGTTCAAATGAAAAGGTACTTACCCGGGGTCCACACGCGGCGTGCAGGCTCCCCCGTCGACTCCGTTCGCGGAGTAGTATTACGAGTCGACGGGGGAGCACTTCCTGGTTCGTTTTATCGCGTCTAGACAAGACGCAATAAATCGAACCCAGAAGATCGATTGGACTCCTCCGACGCGTAAGTATAGACGTACCCTGAGATGGTAACTGTTTTGTTTTCCCCCCTTGTGCTCCGTTTAGTCTGAAGGGAGAAGTCGTGACGCCTCAGAGTCTACTGCCCTGAGGCGATGGAAAGCGAGAGAGAGTGACGAGACCGCGAGCGTTGTTAATGCTACGCAAAAGCCGTCCATCTGGGAGCGGAACAGCAGCGACTTTAAGTGAGAGAAGTGTCTGGTTTGGTGACGGCTCTGTTCTCGGCGCTCCTTGCTCCTGGTAGGGACGCCCCATTAGGTGCGGGCTGAGTTTGTAAGAAAATGTAACCAGCTAGTGAGGAACGAGGGAGACAAGGTCCCCATTTTCAGGGGCTGATCATTTCTCTTTCCAGGAGCAGTGTGTCTTCTGCAGCTGAAGGTTGCCTCTAGCAGGATGACTCCAGGTGGTAAGTTGCTGGCCTCCCTTCCATATTTTTCTCTTTCTTTCTCTCTCCCTTTTCTCTAGTATGTTGGCGAATACGCAATGTCTCTCCCTTTTTTCTCCTCTAGTATGTTGTCCAACCCACACACACTCTCTTTCTTTGACTTGTTTCTTTGACTTTGGGACAGGCCACTTTTGGATAGCCTCCACCTTGGCCTGTAGGGGGTTAATAGTTTCTTGACCGACCTGGTGTCCAAGGTAAGTCACTCTGTTGAGGCCTTATTGACACGTTTTAGACTTAACAGTTAGTCCTGCCTCTCGTATGCACTCGAAGACCTTCTGGAAATGCTCCAGGTGTTCGGCTCATGAGTCAGAAAATATGGCCACATCGTCAAGATAGGCAACTGCCGTTTCTCCCAGTCCCGCTAGGAGACTATCTACCAGTTTCTGGAATGTGGCAGGTGCATTCCGCAGCCCGAAAGGGAGTACATTAAATTCATACAGCCCGACATGGGTGATGAAGGCTGACTTTTCCTTGGTGGATTCATCTAGCGGCACCTGCCAGTACCCCGTGGTTAAGTCTAAGGTGGAGATGAACTGGGCACGTCCCAGTTTCTCCAATAGTTCATCTGTGCGAGGCATTGGATAGTTGTCTGGGCAAGTCACAGCATTTAGCGTACGGTAGTCGACGTAAAAGCATATTTCCCCATCTGGTTTGGGGACTAGAACCGCGGGAGAGGCCCATGCACTGCAAGAGGGACAGATTATACCCATCTGTAGCATGTCTTGAACCTCCCGTTCTATAGCAGTTTTGGCGTGAGCAGCCACTCGGTAAGGTCGGGCTCTAATTGGGTGGGCATTACCTGTGTCAATGGAGTGGTATGCCCATTCGGTCAGTCCTGGGGTGGCTGAGAACATTGGTGCGAATTTAGTGCACAGCTCCTGGATTTGCTGGCGCTGCATACGTCCGAGGGTCATTGAGAGGTTCACCTCTTCCATGCCACCGTCATTTTTCCCTTCATAGTAGACACCTTCAGGCCACTCAGTATCTTCTGCTTCCTGGGCAGTAAACTGACAAACCTTCAATTCTCGGGGGAAAAAAGGCTTTAGAGAAGTAACATGGTACACTTTAGGCTTGAGAGTTGTGGTGGGGAATGCTATGAGATAGTTCACAGCTTCCAGGCGTTCTTGGACCGTAAATGGCCCTTCCCATGACGCTTCCATTTTATGGGCCCGGAGCGCCTTCAAGACCATGACTTGGTCCCCTACTTTAAAGGAACGCTCTCTGGCATGTTTATCATACCAGGCCTTTTGCTCTTCCTGAGCCCCTTTTAGGTTTCCTCTAGCAAGGGCTAAAGTCTCGGAGGGTGTTTTGTAGGTTGCTTACAAAGTCCAGTATGTTAGTTCCCGAAGAAGGCGTAAAGCCCTCCCATTGCTGTTTCACCAACTGTATTGGCCCTTTAACCTCACGGCCATACACAAGTTCAAATGGTGAAAACCCTAAACTGGGATGTGGTACAGCCCTGTAGGCAAAGAGCAACTGCTGTAACACTAGGTCCCAATCGTTGGAGTGCTGATTTACGAATTTACGTATCATGGCTCCTAAAGTTCCATTAAACTTCTCCACCAGACCATTTGTTTGATGGTGGTAAGGGGTGGCAACCAAGTGGTTCACCCCATGAGCTTCCCACAGGCTTTCCATGCTCCTTGCCAGGAAATTAGTTCCCGAATCAGTAAGAATGTCGACATGCTTCCCTCCTTGCCGGGGAGAGCACGGCAGCCTCGCTCCCCGCTGGCCAGGGAGAGCGGGGCCACCGGCATGCCGCCCTCCCCGCCGGCGCTCCGCCGGGGTGAGCGGGGCCCTGGGCATGCCGCCCTCCCCGCCGGCACTCCGGCAGGGGAGAGTGGGGCAGACTCACTCTCCGCTGGCCGGGGAGAGCGGGATGCCAGGAATGCAGCCCTCCCTGCCGGCGCTCAGGCCTGGGGAGAGCGCAGGGCAGCCTCGTTCCCCGCTGGCCGGGGAGAGCGGGGCCCCGGGCATGCCGCCCTCCCTGCTAGAGCGGGGCCCTGGGCATGCCGCCCTCCCCGCCGGTGCTCCGGCCGCGGAGAGCGTGGCTGCCTCCATGCCCCGCTCGCTCACCGCTGGCGCTCAGGCCGGGGAGAGCGTGGCTGCCTCGCTCCCCGCTGGCCGCGGAGAGCGGGGCCGCCTGCATGCCCCGCTCGCTCACCGCTGGCGTCAGGCCGGGGAAAGCGGGGCCCCGGGCATGCCGCCCTCCCTGCCGGCGCTCCGGCCTGGGGAGAGCACGGCAGCCTCGCTCCCCGCTGGCCAGGGAGAGCGGGGCCACCAGCATGCCGCCCTGCCTGCCGGCGCTCCGCTGGGGAGAGCGGGGCCCTGGGCATGCCGCCCTCCCCGCCGGTACTCCAGCCGGGGAGAGCGGGGCAGCCTCGCGCCCCGCTGGCGCTCGGGCCAGGGAGAGCGGGGCCACCGGCATGCCGCCCTCCCTGCTGGCGCTCCTCCAGGGAGAGCGGGGCCGCCTGCATGCCCCGCTCGCTCACCGCTGGCGCTCCGGCCTGGGGAGAGCACGGCAGCCTCGCTCCCCGCTGGCCAGGGGGAGCGGGGTCACCGGCATGCCGCCCTCTCCGCCGGCACTCGGCTGGGGAGAGCAGGGCCCTGGGCATGCTGCCCTCTCCTCCGGCGTTCCAGCTGGGGAGAGCGGGGCATCCGGCATGCAGCCCTCCCCGCTGGCGCTCCGGCCGGAGAGAGCGGGGCACCCTCGCTCCCCGCTGGCCAGGGAGAGCGGGGCTCTGGGCATTCCGCCCTCCCTGCCGGCACTCTGGCCTGGGGAGAGCAGGGTCACCGGCATGCCGCCCTCCCCGCCGGCGCTCCGCCGGGGAGAGTGGGCCCCCGGGCATGCCACCTTCCCCGCCGGCACTACGGCTGGGGAGAGCGGGGCCCCGGGCATGCCGCCCTCTCCTCCGGTGCTCCGGCTGCGGAGAACGGGGCAGCCTCGCTCCCCGCTGGACAGGGAGAGCGGGGCTCTGGGCATACTGCCCTCTTGGCCGGCGCTCCGGCCGGGAACAGCGAGGCAGCCTCGCTCTCCGCTGACCAGGAAGAGTGGGGCCGCCTGCATGCCCCGCTCGCTCCCCACTGGCACTCCGGCTGGGGAGAGTGGGGTATCCGGCATGCCGCCCTCCCCGCTGGCGCTGTTGCCGGGGAGAACGGGGCCCCGGGCATGCTGCCCTCCCTGCCGGCTCTCCGGCCTGGGTATAGCAGGGCAGCCTCGTTCCCCGCTGGCCAGGGAGAGCAGGGTCACCGGCATGCCGCCCTCCCCGCCGGTGCTCTGCTGGGGACAGCAGGGCCCTTGGCATGCTTCCCTCTTTGCCAGTGCTCCGGCTGGGGAGAGCGAGGCCCCGGGCATGCCGCCCTCCCCGCCGGTGCTCCAGCCGGGGAGAGCGGGGCCGCCTGCATACCCCGCTCACTCCCTGCTGGTGCTCCGGCCGGGGAGAGCGGGGCAGCCTCGCTGTTCGCTGGTTGGGGAGAGCGGGGCCCCGGGCATGCCGCCCTCCCTGCTGGCACTCTGGCCTGGGGAGAGCGGGGCCCTGGGCATGCCGCCCTCCCCGCCGGCGCTCCGGCCGCGGAGAGCGTGGCTGCCTCCATGCCCCGCTCGCTCACCGCTGGCGTCAGGCCGGGGAAAGCGGGGCCCTGGGCATGCCGCCCTCCCTGCCGGCGCTCCGGCCTGGGGAGAGCACGGCAGCCTCGCTCCCCGTTGGCCAGGGGGAGCGGGGCCACCGGCATGCCGCCCTCACTGCCGGCGCTCCGCCGGGGAGAGCGGGGCCGCCTGCATACCCTGCTCGCTCACCGCTGGCGCTCCGGCCGGGAGAGCGGGGCAGCCTCGCTGTCTGCTGGCCGGGGAGCGAGCAGGGCTGCCTGCATGCCCCGCTCGCTCCCCGCTGGCGCTCCGGCCGGGGAGAGCGAGGCAGCCTCGCACCCCGCTGGCCAGGGAGAGCGGGGCCACTGGCATGCTTCCCTCCTTGCCAGCGCTCCGGCCGGGGAGAGCAGGGTAGCCTCGCTCCCAGCTGGCCGGGGAGACCGGGGCAGCCTCGGTCTCCCCTGACCGGGAAGAGCGGGGCCGCTGCATGCCGCCCTCCCCGCTGGCGCTCCTGCCGGGAAGAGCGGGGCATCCGGCTTGCCGCCCGCCCCGCTGGCGCTCCGGCCGGGAGAGCGGGTCCCTGGGCATGCCGCCCTTCCCGCCGGCGCTTCACCGGGGAGAATGGGACCCCAGGCATACCTCCCTCCTCGCCGGTGCTTTGGCCGGGGAGAGTGGGACAGCCTCGCTCTCCGCTGGCCAGGGAGAACGGGGCCACCTGCATGCCGCCCTCCCCGCCGGCGCTCCACCGGCACTCCGGCCGGGGAGAGCGGGGCATCTTCGCTCTCTGCTGGCCAGGGAGAGTGGGGCCCTGGGAATGCCGCCCTCCCGGCCGGCGCTCTGGCTGGGGAGAGCCGGGCCCTGGGTATGCCGCCCTCCCCGCCGGCCCTCTGGCCGGTGAGAGCGGGGCATGCGGCTTGCCGCCCTCCCCGCTGGCGCTCCGGCCGGGGAGAGCATGGCAGCCTCGCTCCCCGCTGGCCGGGGAGAGCGGGGCTGCCTGCATGCCCCGCTTGCTCACCGCTGGCGCTCCGGCCGGGGAAAGCGGGGTATCCGGCATGGCGCCCTCCCTGCTGGCGCTCTAGCCGGGACAAGCGGGTCAGTCTCGTTCTCTGCTGGCCGGGGAGAGCGGGGCCCCGGGCATGCCGCCCTCCCTGCCGGCGCTCCGGTCTGGGGAGAGCACGGCAGCCGCTCTCCCCGCTGGCCAGGGAGAGCGGGGCCACCGGCATGCTGCCCTCCCTGCCGGCGCTCTGCCAGGGAGTGCGGGGCCCTGGGCATGCTACCCTCCCCGCCGGCGCTCCGCCGGGGAGAGCGGGACCGCCTGCATGCCCCGCTCGCTCCCCTTTGGCACTCCGGCCTGAGAAAGCAGGGCATCCGGCATGCTGCCCTCCCCGTCGGTGCTCTGCCGGGGAGAGCGGGGCTCTGGGCATGCCACCCTCCCCGCCAGCACTCCGGCTGGGGAGAGCGGGGCCGCCTGCATACCCCACTCGCTCCCCGCTGGCACTCAGGCCGGGGAAAGCGGGGCATCCGGCATGCCGCCCTCCCTGCCGGTACTCTGGCCGAGGAGAGCATGGCAGCCTCGCTCTCCGCTGGCCGGGGAGAGCGGGGCCCCGGGCATTCCGCCCTCCCCGCCGACGCTCCGGCCGGGGAGAGCGTGGCAGCCTCGCTCTCCGCTGGCCAGGGGGAGCGGGGCCACCGGCATGCCGCCCTTCCCGCCTGCGCTCTGGCTGTGTAGAGCGGGGCACCTGGCATGTTTCCCTCCTTGCCGGCCCTCCGGCTTGGAGAGTGCAGGGCAGCCTTGCTCCCCGCTGGCCAGGGAGAGCGAGACCACCGGCATACCGCCCTCCCCGCCGGCACTCTGGCCGGGGAGAGTGGGGCCCTGGGCATGCATCCCTCCTCGCCGGTGCTCCGGCCGGGGTGAGTGGGGCAGCCTCGCTCTCCGCTGGCCAGGGAGACCGGGGCCTTGGGCATGCCGCCCTCCCTGCTGGCGCTCCGGCCTGGGGAGAGCACGGCAGCCTCGCTCCCCGCTGGCCAGGGAGAGCAGGGACACCGGCATGCCCTGCTCGCTCCCCGCTGGCGCTCCGGCTGCGGAGAGTGGGGCATCTGGCTTGCTGCCCTGCCCGCTGGCGCTCCGGCCGGGGAGAGCGGAGCAGCCTCGCTCCCCGCTGGCCGTGGAGAGCGGGGCCCCGGGCATGCCGCCCTTCCCGCCGGCTCTCTGGCCTGGGGAGAGCAGGGCCCTGGGCATGCCGCCCTCCCCGCCGGCGCTCCGGCCTGGGGAGAGCGGGGCATGCCTCGCTCCCTGCTGGCTGGGGAGAGCGGGGCCACCGGCATGCCGCCCTCCCTGCCGGCGCTCCGCCGGGGAGAGCGGGACCGCCTGCATGCCCCGCTTGCTCACTGCTGGCGCTCCGGCCGGGGAAAGCGGGGTATCCGGCATGCCGCCCTCCCTGCTGGCGCTCCAGCCGGGACAAGCGGGTCAGCCTCGCTCCCCGCTGGCCAGGGAGAGCGGGGCCACCGGCATGCCGCCCTCCCTGCCGGCGCTCCGCCGGGGAGAGCGGGACCGCCTGCATGGCCCGCTCGCTGCCCGCTAACACTCTGGCCGGGGAAAGCGGGGCATCCGGCATGCCGCCCTCCCTGCTGGCGCTCGGGCTGTGGAGAGCGGGGCCCCAGGCATGCTTCCCTCCTTGCCAGCACTGCCTCGCTCCCCGCTGACCGGGGAGACCGGGGCCGCCTGCATGCCCCTCTAACTCCCCGCTGGCGCTCTGGCCGGGGAAAGCGAGGCTGCCCCGCTCTTCCCAGTCAGTGGAGAGTGAGGCTGCCCCGCTCTCCGCTGACTGGGAAGAGCGGGGCAGCCTCGCTCTCCGCTGACTGGGAAGAGCGGGGCAGCCTCGCTCTCCGCTGACTGGGAAGAGCGGGGCCGCTGCATGCCGCCCTCCCCGCACGCGCTACGGCCGGGGGAGAGCACGGCAGCCTCGCTCCCCGCTGGCCAGGGAGACCGGGGCCCCGGGCATGCCGCCCTCCCTGCCGGCGCTCCAGTCTGGGGAGAGCACGGCAGCCTTGCTCCCCCCTGGCCAGGGAGAGCGGGGCCACCTGCATGCCGCCCTCCCTGCCGGCGCTCTGCTGGGGAGAGCGGGGCCGCCTGCATTCCCCGCTCGCTCACGGCTGGCGTTCCGGCCGGGGAAAGCGGGGCCCTGGGCATGCCGCCCTCCCCGCCGGTACTCCAGCCGGGGAGAGCGGTGCAGCCTCGCGCCCCGCTGGTGCTCTGGCCGGGGAGAGCATGGCAGCCTCGCTCTCCGCTGGCCAGGGGGAGTGGGGCCACCAGCATGCCGCCCTTCCTGCCTGCGCTCTGGCTTTGTAGAGCGGGGCCCCTGGCATGTTTCCCTCCTTGCCAGTGCTCTGGCCGGGGAGAGTGGGGCCCTGGGTATGCCGCCCTCTTTGCCGGTGCTCCGGCCGGGGTGAGTGGGGCAGCCTCGCTCTCTGCTGTCCAGGGAGACCGGGGCCTCGGGCATGCCGCCCTCCCTGCTGGTGCTCTGGCCTGGGGAGAGCACGGCAGCCTCGCTCCCCGCTGGCCAGGGAGAGCAGGGACACGGGCATGCCCCGCTCGCTCCCCGCTGGCCGGGGAGAGCAGGGCTGCCTCGCTCCCCGCTGGCCGGGCAGAGCGGGGCTGCCTGCATGCCCCGCTTGCTCACCGCTGGCGCTCCGGCCAGGGAAAGCGGGGTATCCGGCGTGCCGCCCTCCCCGCCGGCGCTCCGGCCGGGGAAAGCGGGACATCGGGCATGCCGCCCTCCCAGCTGGCGCTCCAGATGGGACAAGCGGGTCAGTCTCGTTCTCCGCTGGCCGGGGAGAGCGGGATCCCGGGCATGCCGCCCTCCCTGCCGATGCTCCGGTCTGGGGAGAGCACGGCAGCCTCTCTCCCCGCTGGCCAGGGAGAGCGGGGCCACCAGCATGCCGCCCTCCCTGCCGGCGCTCCGCCGGGGAGAGCTGGACAGCCTGCATGGCCCGCTCGCTCCCCGCTGGCGCTCCGGCTGGGGAAAGCGGGGCCTCCGGCGTGCCGCCCTCCCCGCCGGCGCTCCGGCCGGGGAAAGCGGGACATCGGGCATGCCGCCCTCCCCGCCGGCGCTCCGGCCGGGGAGAGCGGGGCCGCCTGCATGTTCCGCTCGCTCCCCGCTGGTGCTCCGGCCTGGGGAGAGCAGGGCTCCCTCGCTCCCCGCTGGCCAGGGAGAGCAGGGACACCGGCATGCCCCGCTCGCTCCCCGCTGGCGCTCCGGCCGCGGAGAGCGGGGCATCTGGCTTGCCGCCCTCCCTGCTGGCGCTCCAGCCGGGGAGAGCGGGGCAGCCGCCCTCCCTGCTGGTGCTCCGGCTGGGGAGAGCGGGGCCCCGGGCATGCTTCCCTCCTTGCCGGTGTTCTGGCCGCGGAGAGCGGGGCCGCCTGCATGCCCTGCTCGCTCACCGCTGGCGCTCCGGCCGGGGAAAGCGGGACCACCTGCATGCCGCCCTCCCCGCCGGCACTCCAGCCGGGGAGAGCGGGGCATCTTCGCTCTCCGCTGGCCAGGGAGAGTGGGGCCCTGGGAATGCCGCCCTCCCGGCCGGCACTCTGGCCGGGGAGAGCGGGGCATGTGGCTTGCCGCCCTCCCCGCTGGAGCTCCGGCTGGGAGAGCGGGGCAGCCTCGCTCTCCACTGGCCGGGGAGAGCGGGGCCCTGGGCATGCTTCCCTCCTTGCCGGTGCTGTGGCCGGGGAGAGAGCGGCCCCGGGTCTGCCGCCCTCCTTGCTGGCCCTCCGGCCTGGAGAGTGCAGGGCAGCCTTGCTCCCCGCTGGCGCTCCGCCGGGGAGAGCGAGGCCCTGGGCATGCCGCCCTCCCCGCCGGCACTCCGGCTGGGGAGAGTGTGGCCCTGGGCATGCATCCCTCCTCGCCGGTGCTCCGGCCGGGGTGAGTGGGACAGCCTCGCTCTCCGCTGGCCAGGGAGACCGGGGCCCCGGGCATGCCGCCCTCCCTGCCGGCGCTCCGGCCTGGGGAGTGCAGGGCAGCCTTGCTCCCCGCTGGCCAGGGAGAGCGGGGCCGCCTGCATCCCCGCTCGCTCACCGCTGGCGCTCCGGCCGGGGAAAGCGGGGCCCTGGGCATGCTGCTCTCCCCGCCGGTGCTCCGGCTGGGGAGAGCGGGGCAGCCTCGCTCCCCGCTGGCTGTGGAGAGCGGGGCCCCGGGCATGCGGCCCTCCCTGCTGGCGCTCCGGTCTGGGGAGAGCATGGCATCCTCGCTCCCCGCTGGCCAGGGAGAGCGGGGCCACCGGCATGCCGCCCTGCCTGCCGGCGCTCCGCCGGGGAGCGCGAGGCAGTCTCGCGCTCCGCTGGCTGGGGAGAGCGGGGCCGCCTGCATGTCCCGCTCGCTCCCCGCTGGCGCTCCGGCCGGGAGAGCGGGGCAACCTCGCTGTCCGCTGGCTGGTGAGAGCGGGGCCCTGGGCATGCCGCCCTCCCCGCCGGTACTTCAGCCGGGCAGAGCGGGGCAGCCTTGTGCCCCGCTGGTGCTCCTGCCGGGAAGAGCGGGGCCCCAGGCATGCCTCCCTCCTCGCCGGTGCTTCGCCGGGGAGAGCGGGGCCCCAGGCATGCCTCCCTCGTCGCCGGCACTCCGGCTGGGCATGCCGCCCTCCCCGCTGGCTCTCTGGCCTGGGGAGAGCGGGGCCCTGGGCATGCCGCCCTCCCTGCCGGCGCTCCGGCCTGGGAGAGCGTGGCAGCCTCGCTCCCCGCTGGCCGGGGAGAGCGGCGCTGCCTGCAAGCCCCGCTTGCTCACCGCTGCTGCTCCTGCCGGGGAAAGTGGGGTATCCGGCATGGCGCCCCAGCCGGGACAAGCGGGTCAGTCTCGTTCTCCGCTGGCCGGGGAGAGCAGGGCCACCGGCATGCCGCCCTCCCTCCTGGCGCTCCGCCGGGGAGAGCGGGGCCCCGGGCATGCGGCCCTCCCTGCTGGCGCTCCGGTCTGGGGAGAGCATGGCAGCCTCGCTCTCCGCTGGCCAGGGAGAACGGGGCCACCTGCATGCCGCCCTCCCCGCCGGCGCTCCACCGGCACTCCGGCCGGGGAGAGCGGGGCATCTTCGCTCTCTGCTGGCCAGGGAGAGTGGGGCCCTGGGAATGCCGCCCTCCCGGCCGGCGCTCTGGCTGGGGAGAGCCGGGCCCTGGGTATGCCGCCCTCCCCGCCGGCCCTCTGGCCGGTGAGAGCGGGGCATGCGGCTTGCCGCCCTCCCCGCTGGCGCTCCGGCCGGGGAGAGCATGGCAGCCTTGCTCCCCGCTGGCCGGGGAGAGCGGGGCTGCCTGCATGCCCCGCTTGCTCACCGCTGGCGCTCCGGCCGGGGAAAGCGGGGTATCCGGCATGGCGCCCTCCCTGCTGGCGCTCTAGCCGGGACAAGCGGGTCAGTCTCGTTCTCTGCTGGCCGGGGAGAGCGGGGCCCCGGGCATGCCGCCCTCCCTGCCGGCGCTCCGGTCTGGGGAGAGCACGGCAGCCGCTCTCCCCGCTGGCCAGGGAGAGCGGGGCCACCGGCATGCTGCCCTCCCTGCCGGCGCTCTGCCAGGGAGTGCGGGGCCCTGGGCATGCTACCCTCCCCACCGGCGCTCCGCCGGGGAGAGCGGGACCGCCTGCATGCCCCGCTCGCTCCCCTTTGGCACTCCGGCCTGAGAAAGCAGGGCATCCGGCATGCTGCCCTCCCCGTCGGTGCTCTGCCGGGGAGAGCGGGGCTCTGGGCATGCCACCCTCCCCGCCAGCACTCCGGCTGGGGAGAGCGGGGCCGCCTGCATACCCCACTCGCTCCCCGCTGGCACTCAGGCCGGGGAAAGCGGGGCATCCGGCATGCCGCCCTCCCTGCCGGTACTCCGGCCGAGGAGAGCATGGCAGCCTCGCTCTCCGCTGGCCGGGGAGAGCGGGGCCCCGGGCATTCCGCCCTCCCCGCCGACGCTCCGGCCGGGGAGAGCGTGGCAGCCTCGCTCTCCGCTGGCCAGGGGGAGCGGGGCCACCGGCATGCCGCCCTTCCCGCCTGCGCTCTGGCTGTGTAGAGCGGGGCACCTGGCATGTTTCCCTCCTTGCCGGCCCTCCGGCTTGGAGAGTGCAGGGCAGCCTTGCTCCCCGCTGGCCAGGGAGAGCGAGACCACCGGCATACCGCCCTCCCCGCCGGCACTCTGGCCGGGGAGAGTGGGGCCCTGGGCATGCATCCCTCCTCGCCGGTGCTCCGGCCGGGGTGAGTGGGGCAGCCTCGCTCTCCGCTGGCCAGGGAGACCGGGGCCTTGGGCATGCCGCCCTCCCTGCTGGCGCTCCGGCCTGGGGAGAGCACGGCAGCCTCGCTCCCCGCTGGCCAGGGAGAGCAGGGACACCGGCATGCCCTGCTCGCTCCCCGCTGGCGCTCCGGCTGCGGAGAGTGGGGCATCTGGCTTGCTGCCCTGCCCGCTGGCGCTCCGGCCGGGGAGAGCGGAGCAGCCTCGCTCCCCGCTGGCCGTGGAGAGCGGGGCCCCGGGCATGCCGCCCTTCCCGCCGGCTCTCTGGCCTGGGGAGAGCAGGGCCCTGGGCATGCCGCCCTCCCCGCCGGCGCTCCGGCCTGGGGAGAGCGGGGCATGCCTCGCTCCCTGCTGGCTGGGGAGAGCGGGGCCACCGGCATGCCGCCCTCCCTGCCGGCGCTCCGCCGGGGAGAGCGGGACCGCCTGCATGCCCCGCTTGCTCACTGCTGGCGCTCCGGCCGGGGAAAGCGGGGTATCCGGCATGCCGCCCTCCCTGCTGGCGCTCCAGCCGGGACAAGCGGGTCAGCCTCGCTCCCCGCTGGCCAGGGAGAGCGGGGCCACCGGCATGCCGCCCTCCCTGCCGGCGCTCCGCCGGGGAGAGCGGGACCGCCTGCATGGCCCGCTCGCTGCCCGCTAACACTCTGGCCGGGGAAAGCGGGGCATCCGGCATGCCGCCCTCCCTGCTGGCGCTCGGGCTGTGGAGAGCGGGGCCCCAGGCATGCTTCCCTCCTTGCCAGCACTGCCTCGCTCCCCGCTGACCGGGGAGACCGGGGCCGCCTGCATGCCCCTCTAACTCCCCGCTGGCGCTCTGGTCGGGGAAAGCGAGGCTGCCCCGCTCTTCCCAGTCAGTGGAGAGTGAGGCTGCCCCGCTCTCCGCTGACTGGGAAGAGCGGGGCAGCCTCGCTCTCCGCTGACTGGGAAGAGCGGGGCAGCCTCGCTCTCCGCTGACTGGGAAGAGCGGGGCCGCTGCATGCCGCCCTCCCCGCACGCGCTACGGCCGGGGGAGAGCACGGCAGCCTCGCTCCCCGCTGGCCAGGGAGACCGGGGCCCCGGGCATGCCGCCCTCACTGCCGGAGCTCTGGCCTGGGGAGAGCACGGCAGCCTCGATCCCCGCTGGCCAGGGAGAGCAGGGACACCGGCATGCCCCGCTCGCTCCCCGCTGGCGCTCCGGCCGGGGAGAGCGGGGCAGCCTCGCTCTGCGCTGGCTGGGGGAGAGCGGGGCCCCGGGCATGCCGCCCTCCCTGCCGGCGCTCCGGCCTGGAGAGTGCAGGGCAGCCTTGCTCTCCGCTGGCCAGGGAGAGCGGGGCTGCCTCCATGCCCCGCTTGCTCACCGCTGGCGCTCTGGCCGGGGAAAGCGGGGTATCCGGCATCCCGCCCTCCCTGCTGGCGCTCTAGCCGAGACGAGTGGGTCAGTCTCGCTCTCCGCTGGCTGGGGAGAGCAGGGCCCCGGGCATGCTGCCCTCCCTGCCGGCGCTCCAGTCTGGGGAGAGCACGGCAGCCGCTCTCCCCGCTGGCCAGGGAGAGCGGGGCCACCGGCATGCTGCCCTCCCTGCCGGTGCTCTGCCAGGGAGTGCGGGGCCCTGGGCATGCTACCCTCCCCGCCGGCGCTCCGCCGGGGAGAGCGGGACCGCCTGCATGCCCCGCTCGCTCCCCTTTGGCACTCCGGCCTGAGAAAGCAGGGCATCCGGCATGCTGCCCTCCCCGTCGGTGCTCTGCCGGGGAGAGCGGGGCTCTGGGCATGCCACCCTCCCCGCCAGCACTCCGGCTGGGGAGAGCGGGGCCGCCTGCATACCCCACTCGCTCCCCGCTGGCACTCAGGCCGGGGAAAGCGGGGCATCCGGCATGCCGCCCTCCCTGCCGGTACTCCGGCCGAGGAGAGCATGGCAGCCTCGCTCTCCGCTGGCCGGGGAGAGCGGGGCCCCGGGCATTCCGCCCTCCCCGCCGACGCTCCGGCCGGGGAGAGCGTGGCAGCCTCGCTCTCCGCTGGCCAGGGGGAGCGGGGCCACCGGCATGCCGCCCTTCCCGCCTGCGCTCTGGCTGTGTAGAGCGGGGCACCTGGCATGTTTCCCTCCTTGCCGGCCCTCCGGCTTGGAGAGTGCAGGGCAGCCTTGCTCCCCGCTGGCCAGGGAGAGCGAGACCACCGGCATACCGCCCTCCCCGCCGGCACTCTGGCCGGGGAGAGTGGGGCCCTGGGCATGCATCCCTCCTCGCCGGTGCTCCGGCCGGGGTGAGTGGGGCAGCCTTGCTCTCCGCTGGCCAGGGAGACCGGGGCCTTGGGCATGCCGCCCTCCCTGCTGGCGCTCCGGCCTGGGGAGAGCACGGCAGCCTCGCTCCCCGCTGGCCAGGGAGAGCAGGGACACCGGCATGCCCTGCTCGCTCCCTGCTGGCGCTCCGGCTGCGGAGAGTGGGGCATCTGGCTTGCTGCCCTGCCCGCTGGCGCTCCGGCCGGGGAGAGCGGAGCAGCCTCGCTCCCCGCTGGCCGTGGAGAGCGGGGCCCCGGGCATGCCGCCCTTCCCGCCGGCTCTCTGGCCTGGGGAGAGCAGGGCCCTGGGCATGCCGCCCTCCCCGCCGGCGCTCCGGCCTGGGGAGAGCGGGGCATGCCTCGCTCCCTGCTGGCTGGGGAGAGCGGGGCCACCGGCATGCCGCCCTCCCTGCCGGCGCTCCGCCGGGGAGAGCGGGACCGCCTGCATGCCCCGCTTGCTCACTGCTGGCGCTCCGGCCGGGGAAAGCGGGGTATCCGGCATGCCGCCCTCCCTGCTGGCGCTCCAGCCGGGACAAGCGGGTCAGCCTCGCTCCCCGCTGGCCAGGGAGAGCGGGGCCACCGGCATGCCGCCCTCCCTGCCGGCGCTCCGCCGGGGAGAGCGGGACCGCCTGCATGGCCCGCTCGCTGCCCGCTAACACTCTGGCCGGGGAAAGCGGGGCCCCAGGCATGCTTCCCTCCTTGCCAGCACTGCTTCGCTCCCCGCTGACCGGGGAGACCGGGGCCGCCTGCATGCCCCTCTAACTCCCCGCTGGCGCTCTGGCCGGGGAAAGCGAGGCTGCCCCGCTCTCCGCTGACTGGGAAGAGCGGGGCAGCCTCGCTCTCCGCTGACTGGGAAGAGCGGGGCCGCTGCATGCCGCCCTCCCCGCACGCGCTACGGCCGGGGGAGAGCACGGCAGCCTCGCTCCCCGCTGGCCAGGGAGACCGGGGCCCCGGGCATGCCGCCCTCACTGCCGGAGCTCTGGCCTGGGGAGAGCACGGCAGCCTCGATCCCCGCTGGCCAGGGAGAGCAGGGACACCGGCATGCCCCGCTCGCTCCCCGCTGGCGCTCCGGCCGGGGAGAGCGGGGCAGCCTCGCTCTGCGCTGGCTGGGGGAGAGCGGGGCCCCGGGCATGCCGCCCTCCCTGCCGGCCCTCCGGCCTGGAGAGTGCAGGGCAGCCTTGCTCTCCGCTGGCCAGGGAGAGCGGGGCTGCCTGCATGCCCCGCTTGCTCACCGCTGGCGCTCTGGCCGGGGAAAGCGGGGTATCCGGCATCCCGCCCTCCCTGCTGGCGCTCTAGCCGAGACGAGTGGGTCAGTCTCGCTCTCCGCTGGCTGGGGAGAGCAGGGCCCCGGGCATGCTGCCCTCCCTGCCGGCGCTCCAGTCTGGGGAGAGCACGGCAGCCTTGCTCCCCCCTGGCCAGGGAGAGCGGGGCCACCTGCATGCCGCCCTCCCTGCCGGCGCTCTGCTGGGGAGAGCGGGGCCGCCTGCATTTCCCGCTCGCTCACGGCTGGCGTTCCGGCCGGGGAAAGCGGGGCCCTGGGCATGCCGCCCTCCCCGCCGGTACTCCAGCCGGGGAGAGCGGTGCAGCCTCGCGCCCCGCTGGTGCTCTGGCCGGGGAGAGCGTGGCAGCCTCGCTCTCCGCTGGCCAGGGGGAGTGGGGCCACCAGCATGCCGCCCTTCCTGCCTGCGCTCTGGCTTTGTAGAGCGGGGCCCCTGGCATGTTTCCCTCCTTGCCAGTGCTCTGGCCGGGGAGAGTGGGGCCCTGGGTATGCCGCCCTCTTTGCCGGTGCTCCGGCCGGGGTGAGTGGGGCAGCCTCGCTCTCTGCTGTCCAGGGAGACCGGGGCCTCGGGCATGCCGCCCTCCCTGCTGGTGCTCTGGCCTGGGGAGAGCACGGCAGCCTCGCTCCCCGCTGGCCAGGGAGAGCAGGGACACGGGCATGCCCCGCTCGCTCCCCGCTGGCCGTGGAGAGCGGGGCCCCGGGCATGCCTCGCTCCCCGCTGGCCGGGGAGAGCGGGGCTGCCTCGCTCTCCGCTGGCCAGGGAGAGCAGGGACACCGGCATGCCCCGCTCGCTCCCCGCTGGCGCTCCGGCCGCGGAGAGCGGGGCATCTGGCTTGCCGCCCTCCCTGCTGGTGCTCCGGCTGGGGAGAGCGGGGCCCCGGGCATGCTTCCCTCCTTGCCGGTGTTCTGGCCGCGGAGAGCGGGGCCGCCTGCATGCCCTGCTCGCTCACCGCTGGCGCTCCGGCCGGGGAAAGCGGGACCACCTGCATGCCGCCCTCCCCGCCGGCACTCCAGCCGGGGAGAGCGGGGCATCTTCGCTCTCCGCTGGCCAGGGAGAGTGGGGCCCTGGGAATGCCGCCCTCCCGGCCGGCACTCTGGCCGGGGAGAGCGGGGCATGTGGCTTGCCGCCCTCCCCGCTGGCGCTCCGGCTGGGAGAGCGGGGCAGCCTCGCTCTCCACTGGCCGGGGAGAGCGGGGCCCTGGGCATGCTTCCCTCCTTGCCGGTGCTGTGGCCGGGGAGAGAGCGGCCCCGGGTCTGCCGCCCTCCTTGCTGGCCCTCCGGCCTGGAGAGTGCAGGGCAGCCTTGCTCCCCACTGGCACTCCGCCGGGGAGAGCGAGGCCCTGGGCATGCCGCCCTCCCCGCCGGCACTCCGGCTGGGGAGAGTGTGGCCCTGGGCATGCATCCCTCCTCGCCGGTGCTCCGGCCGGGGTGAGTGGGGCAGCCTCGCTCTCCGCTGGCCAGGGAGAGCAGGGACACGGGCATGCCCCGCTCGCTCCCCGCTGGCCGGGGAGAGCGGGGCTGCCTCGCTCCCCGCTGGCCGGGCAGAGCGGGGCTGCCTGCATGCCCCGCTTGCTCACCGCTGGCGCTCCGGCCGGGGAAAGCGGGGTATCCGGCGTGCCGCCCTCCCCGCCGGCGCTCCGGCCGGGGAAAGCGGGACATCGGGCATGCCGCCCTCCCAGCTGGCGCTCCAGATGGGACAAGCGGGTCAGTCTCGTTCTCCGCTGGCCGGGGAGAGCGGGATCCTGGGCATGCCGCCCTCCCTGCCGGTGCTCCGGTCTGGGGAGAGCACGGCAGCCTCTCTCCCCGCTGGCCAGGGAGAGCGGGGCCACCAGCATGCCGCCCTCCCTGCCGGCGCTCCGCCGGGGAGAGCTGGACAGCCTGCATGGCCCGCTCGCTCCCCGCTGGCGCTCCGGCTGGGGAAAGCGGGGCCTCCGGCGTGCCGCCCTCCCCGCCGGCGCTCCGGCCGGGGAAAGCGGGACATCGGGCATGCCGCCCTCCCCGCCGGCGCTCCGGCCGGGGAGAGCGGGGCCGCCTGCATGTTCCGCTCGCTCCCCGCTGGTGCTCCGGCCTGGGGAGAGCAGGGCTCCCTCGCTCCCCGCTGGCCAGGGAGAGCAGGGACACCGGCATGCCCCGCTCGCTCCCCGCTGGCGCTCCGGCCGCGGAGAGCGGGGCATCTGGCTTGCCGCCCTCCCTGCTGGCGCTCCAGCCGGGGAGAGCGGGGCAGCCGCCCTCCCTGCTGGTGCTCCGGCTGGGGAGAGCGGGGCCCCGGGCATGCTTCCCTCCTTGCCGGTGTTCTGGCCGCGGAGAGCGGGGCCGCCTGCATGCCCTGCTCGCTCACCGCTGGCGCTCCGGCCGGGGAAAGCGGGACCACCTGCATGCCGCCCTCCCCGCCGGCACTCCAGCCGGGGAGAGCGGGGCATCTTCGCTCTCCGCTGGCCAGGGAGAGTGGGGCCCTGGGAATGCCGCCCTCCCGGCCGGCACTCTGGCCGGGGAGAGCGGGGCATGTGGCTTGCCGCCCTCCCCGCTGGAGCTCCGGCTGGGAGAGCGGGGCAGCCTCGCTCTCCACTGGCCGGGGAGAGCGGGGCCCTGGGCATGCTTCCCTCCTTGCCGGTGCTGTGGCCGGGGAGAGAGCGGCCCCGGGTCTGCCGCCCTCCTTGCTGGCCCTCCGGCCTGGAGAGTGCAGGGCAGCCTTGCTCCCCGCTGGCGCTCCGCCGGGGAGAGCGAGGCCCTGGGCATGCCGCCCTCCCCGCCGGCACTCCGGCTGGGGAGAGTGTGGCCCTGGGCATGCATCCCCTCCTCGCCGGTGCTCCGGCCGGGGTGAGTGGGGCAGCCTCGCTCTCCGCTGGCCAGGGAGACCGGGGCCCCGGGCATGCCGCCCTCCCTGCCGGCGCTCCGGCCTGGGGAGTGCAGGGCAGCCTTGCTCCCCGCTGGCCAGGGAGAGCGGGGCCGCCTGCATCCCCGCTCGCTCACCGCTGGCGCTCCGGCCGGGGAAAGCGGGGCCCTGGGCATGCTGCTCTCCCCGCCGGTGCTCCGGCTGGGGAGAGCGGGGCAGCCTCGCTCCCCGCTGGCTGTGGAGAGCGGGGCCCCGGGCATGCGGCCCTCCCTGCTGGCGCTCCGGTCTGGGGAGAGCATGGCATCCTCGCTCCCCGCTGGCCAGGGAGAGCGGGGCCACCGGCATGCCGCCCTGCCTGCCGGCGCTCCGCCGGGGAGCGCGAGGCAGTCTCGCGCTCCGCTGGCTGGGGAGAGCGGGGCCGCCTGCATGTCCCGCTCGCTCCCCGCTGGCGCTCCGGCCGGGAGAGCGGGGCAACCTCGCTGTCCGCTGGCTGGTGAGAGCGGGGCCCTGGGCATGCCGCCCTCCCCGCCGGTACTTCAGCCGGGCAGAGCGGGGCAGCCTTGTGCCCCGCTGGTGCTCCTGCCGGGAAGAGCGGGGCCCCAGGCATGCCTCCCTCCTCGCCGGTGCTTCGCCGGGGAGAGCGGGGCCCCAGGCATGCCTCCCTCGTCGCCGGCACTCCGGCTGGGCATGCCGCCCTCCCCGCTGGCTCTCTGGCCTGGGGAGAGCGGGGCCCTGGGCATGCCGCCCTCCCTGCCGGCGCTCCGGCCTGGGAGAGCGTGGCAGCCTCGCTCCCCGCTGGCCGGGGAGAGCGGCGCTGCCTGCAAGCCCCGCTTGCTCACCGCTGCTGCTCCTGCCGGGGAAAGTGGGGTATCCGGCATGGCGCCCCAGCCGGGACAAGCGGGTCAGTCTCGTTCTCCGCTGGCCGGGGCGGCCCTCCCTGCTGGCGCTCCGGTCTGGGGAGAGCATGGCAGCCTCGCTCTCCGCTGGCCAGGGAGAACGGGGCCACTGCATGCCGCCCTCCCCGCCCGGCGCTCCACCGGCACTCCGGCCGGGGAGAGCGGGGCATCTTCGCTCTCTGCTGGCCAGGGAGAGTGGGGCCCTGGGAATGCCGCCCTCCCGGCCGGCGCTCTGGCTGGGGAGAGCCGGGCCCTGGGTATGCCGCCCTCCCCGCCGACCCTCTGGCCGGTGAGAGCGGGGCATGCGGCTTGCCGCCCTCCCCGCTGGCGCTCCGGCCGGGGAGAGCATGGCAGCCTTGCTCCCCGCTGGCCGGGGAGAGCGGGCTGCCTGCAGGCCCCGCTTGCTCACCGCTGGCGCTCCGGCCGGGAAAGCGGGGGTATCCGGCATGGCGCCCTCCCTGCTGGCGCTCTAGCCGGGACAAGCGGGTCAGTCTCGTTCTCTGCTGGCCGGGGAGAGCGGGGCCCCGGGCATGCGGCCTCCCTGCCGGCGCTCCGGTCTGGGGAGAGCACGGCAGCCGCTCTCCCCGCTGGCCAGGGAGAGCGGGGCCACCAGCATGCTGCCCTCCCTGCCGGCGCTCTGCCAGGAGTGCGGGGCCCTGGGCATGCTACCCTCCCCGCCGGCGCTCCGCCGGGGAGAGCGGGACCGCCTGCATGCCCCGCTCGCTCCCCTTTGGCACTCCGGCCTGAGAAAGCAGGGCATCCGGCATGCTGCCCTCCCCGTCGGTGCTCTGCCGGGGAGAGCGGGGCTCTGGGCATGCCACCCTCCCCGCCAGCACTCCGGCTGGGGAGAGCGGGGCCGCCTGCATACCCCACTCGCTCCCCGCTGGCACTCAGGCCGGGGAAAGCGGGGCATCCGGCATGCCGCCCTCCCTGCCGGTACTCCGGCCGAGGAGAGCATGGCAGCCTCGCTCTCCGCTGGCCGGGGAGAGCGGGGCCCCGGGCATTCCGCCCTCCCCGCCGACGCTCCGGCCGGGGAGAGCGTGGCAGCCTCGCTCTCCGCTGGCCAGGGGGAGCGGGGCCACCGGCATGCCGCCCTTCCCGCCTGCGCTCTGGCTGTGTAGAGCGGGGCACCTGGCATGTTTCCCTCCTTGCCGGCCCTCCGGCTTTGAGAGTGCAGGGCAGCCTTGCTCCCCGCTGGCCAGGGAGAGCGAGACCACCGGCATACCGCCCTCCCCGCCGGCACTCTGGCCGGGGAGAGTGGGGCCCTGGGCATGCATCCCTCCTCGCCGGTGCTCCGGCCGGGGTGAGTGGGGCAGCCTCGCTCTCCGCTGGCCAGGGAGACCGGGGCCTTGGGCATGCCGCCCTCCCTGCTGGCGCTCCGGCCTGGGGAGAGCACGGCAGCCTCGCTCCCGCTGGCCAGGGAGAGCAGGGACACCGGCATGCCCTGCTCGCTCCCCGCTGGCGCTCCCGGCTGCGGAGAGTGGGCATCTGGCTTGCTGCCCTGCCCGCTGGCGCTCCGGCCGGGAGAGCGGAGCAGCCTCGCTCCCCGCTGGCCGTGGAGAGCGGGGCCCGGGCATGCCGCCCTTCCCGCCGGCTCTCTGGCCTGGGGAGAGCAGGGCCCTGGGCATGCCGCCCTCCCCGCCGGCGCTCCGGCCTGGGGAGAGCGGGGCATGCCTCGCTCCCTGCTGGCTGGGGAGAGCGGGGCCACCGGCATGCCGCCCTCCCTGCCGGCGCTCCGCCGGGGAGAGCGGGGACCGCCTGCATGCCCCGCTTGCTCACTGCTGGCGCTCCGGCCGGGGAAAGCGGGGTATCCGGCATGCCGCCCTCCCTGCTGGCGCTCCAGCCGGGACAAGCGGTCAGCCTCGCTCCCCGCTGGCCAGGAGAGCGGGGCCACCGGCATGCCGCCCTCCCTGCCGGCGCTCCGCCGGGGAGAGCGGGACCGCCTGCATGGCCCGCTCGCTGCCCGCTAACACTCTGGCCGGGGAAAGCGGGGCATCCGGCATGCCGCCCTCCCTGCTGGCGCTCGGGCTGTGGAGAGCGGGGCCCAGCATGCTTCCCTCCTTGCCAGCACTGCCTCGCTCCCCGCTGACCGGGAGACCGGGGCCGCCTGCATGCCCCTCTAACTCCCCGCTGGCGCTCTGGCCGGGGAAAGCGAGGCTGCCCCGCTCTTCCCAGTCAGTGGAGAGTGAGGCTGCCCCGCTCTCCGCTGACTGGGAAGAGCGGGGCAGCCTCGCTCTCCGCTGACTGGGAAGAGCGGGGCAGCCTCGCTCTCCGCTGACTGGGAAGAGCGGGGCCGCTGCATGCCGCCCTCCCCGCACGCGCTACGGCCGGGGGAGAGCACGGCAGCCTCGCTCCCCGCTGGCCAGGGAGACCGGGGCCCCGGGCATGCCGCCCTCACTGCCGGAGCTCTGGCCTGGGGAGAGCACGGCAGCCTCGATCCCCGCTGGCCAGGGAGAGCAGGGACACCGGCATGCCCCGCTCGCTCCCCCGCTGGCGCTCCGGCCGGGGAGAGCGGGGCAGCCTCGCTCTGCGCTGGCTGGGGGAGAGCGGGGCCCCGGGCATGCCGCCCTCCCTGCCGGCGCTCCGGCCTGGAGAGTGCAGGGCAGCCTTGCTCTCCGCTGGCCAGGGAGAGCGGGGCTGCCTGCATGCCCCGCTTGCTCACCGCTGGCGCTCTGGCCGGGGAAAGCGGGTATCCGGCATCCCGCCCTCCCTGCTGGCGCTCTAGCCGAGACGAGTGGGTCAGTCTCGCTCTCCGCTGGCTGGGGAGAGCAGGGCCCCGGGCATGCTGCCCTCCCTGCCGGCGCTCCAGTCTGGGGAGAGCACGGCAGCCGCTCTCCCCGCTGGCCAGGGAGAGCGGGGCCACCGGCATGCTGCCCTCCCGTGCCGGCGCTCTGCCAGGGAGTGCGGGGCCCTGGGCATGCTACCCTCCCCGCCGGCGCTCCGCCGGGGAGAGCGGGACCGCCTGCATGCCCCGCTCGCTCCCCTTTGGCACTCCGGCCTGAGAAAGCAGGGCATCCGGCATGCTGCCCTCCCCGTCGGTGCTCTGCCGGGGAGAGCGGGGCTCGGGGCCTGCCACCCTCCCCGCCAGCACTCCGGCTGGGGAGAGCGGGGCCGCCTGCATACCCACTCGCTCCCCCGCTGGCACTCAGGCCGGGGAAAGCGGGGCATCCGGCATGCCGCCCTCCCTGCCGGTACTCCGGCCGAGGAGAGCATGGCAGCCTCGCTCTCCGCTGGCCGGGGAGAGCGGGGCCCCGGGCATTCCGCCCTCCCCGCCGACGCTCCGGCCGGGGAGAGCGTGGCAGCCTCGCTCTCCGCTGGCCAGGGGGAGCGGGGCCACCGGCATGCCGCCCTTCCCGCCTGCGCTCTGGCTGTGTAGAGCGGGGCACCTGGCATGTTTCCCTCCTTGCCGGCCCTCCGGCTTGGAGAGTGCAGGGCAGCCTTGCTCCCCGCTGGCCAGGGAGAGCGAGACCACCGGCATACCGCCCTCCCCGCGGCACTCTGGCCGGGGAGAGTGGGGCCCTGGGCATGCATCCCTCCTCGCCGGTGCTCCGGCCGGGGTGAGTGGGGCAGCCTCGCTCTCCGCTGGCCAGGAGAGACCGGGGCCTTGGGCATGCCGCCCTCCCTGCTGGCGCTCCGGCCTGGGGAGAGCACGGCAGCCTCGCTCCCCGCTGGCCAGGGAGAGCAGGGACACCGGCATGCCCTGCTCGCTCCCTGCTGGCGCTCCGGCTGCGGAGAGTGGGGCATCTGGCTTGCTGCCCTGCCCGCTGGCGCTCCGGCCGGGGAGAGCGGAGCAGCCTCGCTCCCCGCTGGCCGTGGAGAGCGGGGGCCCCGGGCATGCCGCCCTTCCCGCCGGCTCTCTGGGCCTGGGGAGAGCAGGGCCCTGGGCATGCCGCCCTCCCCGCCGGCGCTCCGGCCTGGGGAGAGCGGGGCATGCCTCGCTCCCTGCTGGCTGGGGAGAGCGGGGCCACCGGCATGCCGCCCTCCTACCGGCGCTCCGCCGGGGAGAGCGGGACCGCCTGCATGCCCCGCTTGCTCACTGCTGGCGCTCCGGCCCGGGGAAAGCGGGGTATCCGGCATGCCGCCCGCTCCCTGCTGGCGCTCCAGCCG